>CM066328.1:338355583-339613083 GCA_033807585.1 Hydrophis major
TTTCTCACCCAGCCGACACACTTTCTTTCCAGCCACTTTCTTTCCGGAGCTGTCCCAACTTCAGCAGCTATGGGGGCTGCCTCTCCACTGCCAGCAAAAGGGCTTCTCCTGGATCAAACCAGAAATTTTGCGATATCTCTGGGATCCTGGGACAGTGCCCTTCCCAATCCCCGTCTCTATGGGACGGTTTAGGTCCGTTGGGACCGACCAGGGGCGAAAATATCAGCTGCGATCTCAGAGCCCTGAGATCGCAGCTGTATTGCCGAAACGAAGCTCCGCCTTCTCTTATCTAGGTGAGTATTGAAATGATTGCAAATAAACAATTAAGTTTGTTTACTTAAGCCCCCAGAATGCCAAAGCTACTCAAGTTCATTCTGATAAATAATAACTAGCATTCCCAAGAGTGCTTTTTCAAAGGGCAACTGGACTTTGCTTTTCCTTGAGGATGTTTCGCTTCTCATCCAAGATGCTTCTTCTTCTTCTGAAGTTTCTTGGATGAAAAGCAAAATGTCTTTAGGGAAAAACAAAGTCCAGTTGCCTTTTGAAAAAGCACCTTTGGAACTACCATGATGTGAATGTCTGAGAATCTCCGCTGACAATAACTTCCATTATAACCAAACCCCTTATTAACATTTCCTTTATTAAAGATATTTATGGTCAAAACCTTCCTGAAGCAATTTTTTTTTTTTTTTTGCTTTGTACAGCAACATGGGGGAATACAGTATATGCATTGCATAAAACTGGCTTCTTCAGAAAAACCTGTGTGTGTCTCTCTCTCTGTGTGTTTCTCTCTCTCTTTGTCTCTCTCTCTCTGTGTTGGCACATCGTGAAGTAACCAATTAAAATGAAAGATTTTCTTCCCAAGGATGGAAAGTTTTATCAATCCCTCCTGTGAAGTAGCTTCAGCCATATCAAAGATAAATTGGCTGTTTCAGTCCATGCCTTGCATTCATTTCTGAATACTAATTTTTCAGAACCAATGTCTATTAATATCATAGCTGGATCAAATGTAAATATGATTTTGTAACTAGATTGCTAGAATTTGCTCAGTGTTGACCTGTGACATTTGCTTATGACAAAAATGGACATGCTTCATTGCTCCATGCTGACAGAGAGCATGTTCAATTAAGCTTACATTATACAAGACTGTGCAGAACATCACATATGGATTAAACCTTTTCACTATCCATCTGCATCTGAACATTCATAAATTGAAAGAAGTGTGAAAGAGCTCTACTCAATCAATTTCAGCTTCATTCATGGCTTGCTTATTTTATGCATGTCAATATACATTTCTTTAATTAAATGTGGTTCAGTAAGCATTAGCACGAACAAAACAAGGCAAACCTTTAGACTGCTGGTCTTGTATATCTTATAAAGCTACCTAAGACATTGCCAGTGGAAAAGCAAACCACCTTTCAGGGGGAAAGAAAAAGAAAGAAGACAAAAAGAAGAAAAATAATAATAAGAAAGATTGATGGAGATGAAGCTCTGGCTGAAGCAAGAACTGTTGTGTACATTATCATAATTATCTTCCATGCTGGGTGACTTCAAAGCAGGAAACTAAAAGCATCATTAGTTTTTCCTTGATGATCCATCATAAAGCTAACAATTGCAGGAACGAGGCAACAAACATGCTTTAGCTTTGGTATAAACAGAGCACTCAGTGTTGGGCGCACACAGTCTCTGTCAGCTGGAGGGTGTATATTTTTTCACTTTAGGTAGGTAAGTGGAAAGTGCTTCATAGATCACTGAAATTTCCTAATGAAGGTCAATGCTTTTCAACGTGATCATCTGCTTTTCAAAAACGTTTATTTCAGCCTTAAATGCCAGCCCTACAACAGGTCTCTGTTTGTCTTCCCCCCTCTAGGCTTTGTTTTGTGGTTCAGAAGCTTAGAGACACCTGCTGAACCCACTATTGAGCAGCTCTGACCACATAAGTGGTTTAGACAAGGGAAGAGGCTTTTTCCATCAATAGCACTTGGTAATGGAAGATCCCACACAATGCCTGGGTGTGCAGAGCTGTGAAGTGCTGATAATGATGTCCAGGGTGTTAATTAAGTTTCCTGCCAAAATTGCTTTTGACTCACTGCATTTCAGCTCCTGGGAAAAAGAATCTAGTGTTGGTCTGAAAAGTTACAGAGTGCTATTGAATAACAGAGAGAGTGATTCATGAGACCTGAGCTGGCTGGGTGGGTAGGTGGTGTGTGAGTGGGTGGTAGTTCAAAGTACATAATTAATTTACCTTTTCTTGGACACCATAATTGTCTTCTGGGAGAACAAAGCAACTGAACTGCATAGAGTTGTGACTCATAAGGAGTAAATGGAGTGTATGGTGGTAAACGTCCTAGTGTACACATAGGATTTAGATAATTTTGACTTCTTGTTCTTCAGACTCTCATAAGCAAATGGTGAACAACTTGTCCTTCCTACCCATTATGGGCAACTGTATTGATTCTGGGTGGGGAAATAATAATAGCTGGATTATGACCATCCCCTCTCTATATAAGAACAAATTAGGGTCATCAGATCAAACATGCAAAAAACAACTATCTGGACCAATCTAGCAGAGTTTTCCCATGAAGCCTTCTAGCAATTTTAGTCACATTGTCATTTACAGCATGTCATAAGAGTTCTACATTTCTACTTTTCCAGAAATGTCACCTTGACTTCCCCCCCCCCTTTTTTTTAAGCTAGCTGTTATCTCTAAGTAATCTGTATCCATTATTCTTTACAGGATTTGGTTGCCTAATTTGTAGCTAATACATTTGAGAAATAAAAAATCTCCTTATTCCTTCTATAAGAATATGAAAAAGGCACATGTTATGCATTAGCACTAGAGGGAATTGGTCACATGCAGCTTTATACTCAAAGATTGCAAAGCCCCTGTATCTAATAAAAAGGATAGTATGGGCAACCTCTATTGGGAAAGGACCCAACATAGCCTTCTAAATGCCATAAGCTATAAGAGGCCATTCAGTTATGAGAAGACGTAAGTGGAACGGGAAAAGCTAAATATTTTGTATTCCATTTTCTTTTTTTATTTTATAATCGGAAATAATTAATGATGGAAATATCCCAGTTGCCTGCCATTATACTGCTGCAGTTTAGTTTTTGAGGAGGCATTGGACATTTTAAAGGTAAGAATGGAAAACTAGCTGAGGGTTCATACTATAACTTTCACTCCCACAAAAGAGTTGATATACAGCTTGGAGTGCATTTAGAGTTATTATTGCTAGTGAAGATAAAAATAGTCTCAGTAGATAAAAATATATTTTATTAGCTCAGATGAATATATCAGCCACAAATATTGCCAATTATTCATGGTTTAACAACTTTATAATTGGATTATTACTGTAGCATCCCATCTATGAAATACTCTCTTCCAAAACATGTTTGCTTGAAATAACTATTTCTAGTGATGATTCTTATAGCACTTTATTTCTCAACTGCACTTAAGTCTGTTGAGATTTTATTCAGAGGGATCTAATTATTTTTTGCGGAGATCTGTAATAGAGAACAGTTAATAGTCCTTAGTCAGTTTTATTCATCTGAATGTATAATAAATCTATGTGTTCCTTTCTCTTTCCCAACAGGTTCTAGCAGAACAGTGAGACCCAAACAGTGGCATAGAACTTCTTTAAAATCTCTGATATGCTGAGGTAGAGCTAATGAAATTAATTTTCCAACTACCAGGTTTTTTTTTTCAGAGAACCAATCACAGAACTCAACCACTTCCCTATAAATTGTGTATGTATGGGTATGTATGTGCATGTGTGTGCGTGTGTGTGTGTGTATCTGCAACAATCTTTGAGATTATGTAATATCAGAAACACACATATTTCTGAATCCATGCATTTCTGAATTGCCACTGCAACTCTCAAAAGTGATTTGAAAGCTAATGATTTGATGCCTTTAATTAATTTTAATGCAGATTATCTTGCTTATGATCTGCCATGGGTCTTAGACACAGACCAGAATGAGATTCGTAATATCCTTGCCCCAAAGTTACAGCCATATCAGATAGAAAAAAAGACTGAGATCAGTTATACAGGGTTGCATATCCATAATGATATAAAAACAAGGAATTCTATTGCCATGTTAGAAAAGAAAAAGAGAGTGCACAAAGGGATCAAAAGTTTTATTGTAGAAGGAAAGCCATGTTAATCTATGAAAGCCCAAAATCTCATGTAGCTCATGGAAGCTCATTACTTTTATAAAATGTGTCAGTCTAAAAAGGTGCTGTCAGATGCCTCCTATTTAAGTGCTCTTAATCTTTTTTTAATGTGCAAAACTGCTTATCCTTTTCCCTTTCTCTCTGTCTCCTGAATCTATAAAAACTAATCTTTAAAATACCTAAGTACCTCCTTCAGGTATAAGTTTGGACAGTGATGTATTGCAATAAACTTCAAGGATGTAGCATTATTATAATTTTCTTTTTTCATTTTTCTTGATGGATGGAGAAGCAGATGCTTGAATTGACTGACCTGCATTTTGACTTTCAGGGTATTGACATCCAGGAAAAAAAATGGCCTTGCTATTATATTTCTGTAGGGAAGGCAGGAGTTCTATAATGTGAGTAGTGGGTTAACCCTTCTTTTGATTAAAGCTCTCTCTGGATATTCTCCCACAAACAAATCAATTACAATTACAGAATTGATCTAAAGTAATGCTGTATGAAAAAAAATGTAGGTGTCCTTAGGTGATATGTAGTGATGTAATAGGGATCAGAACTTATAAAAGAGAAGTTGTTAATAATATTCTTGATTATAATAGTCCTTGGACTGTTGTTATTCAAGGAGAACAAGAGCATTAGAAAGAATTACTCTTTCAGAGCCAATAAGCTTTTCTTAATATACTTTAGGCCTTCTGGTAGAATGTTTTTCAGCATTAGAAATGAATATATATCATATTTAGTGATAAAAAAACTCCTTCGTTGTTTGTAATTTCTATTCCTGGAAATAGTAATATAAAGTAACTCTTTTCTATTCAGTGCCATATGTGCTCCATGACTTCGTTCAGTTGTGTATGTTCTGATATTTGCCTTGGTCTTTGAAGTCTACTTAAGCTAAGGAACAATATGTTCAGGCAGATATTCAACAGATACATTTTCCCCAATGGCTTGATAAGAATGCCATTAATTGAAGTATGTTCTAGGTATCTTTACAATATATGCTTCCCCAATATTGCACAACTATAATACTTGTGAAGCTGGAACTACTTTGTACAAAATTAGAACCCCAATAAATCCAAATCAATTCTTTTATATTAACAAGATGCTTTTCTGCTTGAGGCATTCTGATGTAATTCATACATGGACTTCTAGTAGAAAGTGGTGTTATACTCAAATACATTTAGAAATTCCTAGGGTATTGCTATAATTCTGAGTGAAACAATATGGGCCCCTTTCAAATTATAATAAAGAAATATATTCATGAATCCAGAAATCAAAGTAACCTCAGTCTGCACTTCTGAAGTGTGCACTGAGAGAAAACAAAGACCGACTTCCCAGGAAAATGGTGTAGGCATGTGCTTTCAGTCTTCTACTACTGTATCTTACATGAAGAGATCTGAAGTATGTTCCTTTTTTTTTTTTTTTCACTAATGGAGGTTCAGTAGGGAGAATTTGTCATGAATAAAATTTCTCCTGGTGGAGACTGACTCTGAGAGACAAGAGAAACAGGAGACAGGGAGTGGAAGTGTGGCTCTGGAGGTTGTGGAGGAGTCTGGGGAAGGGCAGAGGCCAGCTGGGCAATCAGAAGAGGCCCATCCCCTCTCCATCCTAGGGCACTCAGGGGAGGAAAGGATAAGGTAGAGACATGGTCTCCTGGGAGGAGAGGGCCTTGTTCCTCTTCATGGGCTGTGACAACTGGATAAGAGGACAGACATGTGTACAGGCGAGTGCTGGAAACAAAGTGTGGAAATATCTCTAGTTTATTGTTCCTCTCTGAGTTTGGTGTCCTTCCCAGTGTGTGTTCTGATATCTGTGGACATCTTCAAGCCTGGTTAACTTGCCTGGTTTGTATTGTTTTTTTACTCTTTATAATTTATAGGCATTTTTAGTTTAAATGGCATTTCCTCCTTCTTGTAACTGCTTGTGTGGGAGTTTTTTGTCTTCAGTCAAAGATATTTGGAGCTTGGAAGCAAAGTAAAGGAATAAAAGAGGCTTTACCTGTTTTTTTGTGACTGTGTTTATTTTGTATCCCACCCTGGGTCATTACAATTTCATCTTGTTTTCATCTTTTCCAAATGAAAGCATATTATTTTTACCATGTTGGTAGAAAAAATGGTCTCGATTTTCAGACAATCTGCTATTTTCCGATTAAGTCTGCTTTATGATTAAATAAATAAATAAATGTTTCCCCTGTCCAGTCATGTCTGACTCTAGGGGGCAGCACTCATCTCTGTTTTCTAGCCAAGGAAGCCATCATTGTCCAAAGATTCCTCTATAGTAATGCCATATGACTATATGCTGAGGTGCATGGAACTCTCTTACCTTCCCAGCAAAATGGTACCTATTTATCTACTTGCATTTGCATGCTTTTGAACTGCTAGTTTGGCAGGAGCATGGAAAGAACTGGAAGCCACCCCCTCATGGAATGCTTGGATCTCAAACTACCAATTTTCTGATCCAGTGTCTTGACTGCTAGGCCATTGCGCCACTTATGGTGAATTATCTGCTATTAATTCCATTATAAAATTACTAAGTTCTGCAAGTGTCTTTACTTTCTCTGTCTTTTGATGCTCCCACAAGCAGTTTCTCCTATTCAGGTATGCATAAAATTGTAGACCAATAAAATGGTCTGCTGTTTCTGATGCCCAAAGCATTGGAAGAACATGTTGGATGGATCCTTATATTATATGGAATCCCACAATGGTCCAGAAGGCTAAGCATGGGTTAAAAAAAAAGTAGTAAGTAGAGGAACTAGCCCGAAATGTACATGATTGCCAAAATAAACGTTCCAGATCTGGTAACACAATTTACAATTTGAAAAATATGCCTCCAAAGTAGTATATAAGATGAAAACCTACACAAAGTAGGTGCTTCATCACTGGACGTTTTTAAGAAGAGACTTCACATGGGCACATTAGAAAGGCCATGTAGATTTCACCTTTAATTAGAAGTTGCTTGTGTAATTTTCAAAACTGTGATCTTTGGATTAAGAATATTCCCACCCCACATAATACAATAAATCTGGAGTAACTAATTTGAAATATTTCAGGGAAGTGGAAAGGTTTTGTCTCTAAGCTGACTGAGTTTTCCATAGGAAATGTAGAATATTTTTATTCCAATTTTTTTTCACACAGAGCTACATTTTTTTCAGTATGTAAAATGGACCATTCCTGACTAATGGCAATGGGAGACATCCTAAAATTGGTCTTTTTCAATCTGGGATTCAAGCCAATTTTAGGCTTACATTAACACAATGTTCTCCCCTTCCCTGACAGTTTTGACTTATTTATACCATAAAATGAGATAGAATAGGAATTAGGGTTGACATGTTTTGCCCTTGATGAGGAATAATTTCAATACAATTTGGACAGTGGAGTGAAAAAGAGTGATTGTTCCTTTCCAGTGAGCATACAGCAAAGTGTAGCTGCTATTCTTTCTGTGCGGTGGTTGCTAAGGAGAAGATTGAAACTAAAGGATTTAGCCAGCTAGTTGCTTGTGTCCCTTCTGCGTTACTGTACTCTTTAAATTTCTCATTGTTACGTTTTGAGCATGGGCGAGAAAGAATGGAGACAAGCTTCTGAACGGTGAACTTCAGCTCTTTATTTACATTGTAACTTGCTCAATTGAACAGCAGTAAAATCTGCCTTATATAGGCAAACCTTGTAACGATTAACCAAAAACGAGCTAGGAACGTTAGCTCTTAAACCATTAAGACATTTCTGTTAAGGGCCAATCGGATTCCCCAGAATGGGCCAATCTGGTTTGGCCGCTTAACAGCCAATTAGAAGTGCAGGGCCAGAACCCTGCACTTGACTCCAAGCTCATACTTTATTAGTTATATTGCATACACAACACTCCTTCCCCCTGGTTTCTTAGTTCAGGGCGCAGTTACATAGTCCTTTAAATAGGATGGTTGTCTTTTTGGTCTCTTTGACTTTCGTTGTATCAGGTGGTTGCAGTCCTGCTGAGGTAGATCGTTGTTTGGTAGTGGAGCTACCTCCGGTTCAGAGTTCACTTCTGCATCGTTGCCCCCATTTTCCGCAATTTCTTGAGGTGCAAACGTTTCTTCCTCTGGCTCCGCAACCTGGGTTTCTGTTAAATCGTCGTTCCCTTTGAACGGGTTTCCTAGGGCTTCATCTTCTTCCGTACCTCCCCCCCCCTCAGTTTAGTCATAGGGGAGGTGTGGACTGGCTGCTGCAAGCCGCGACCGTAATTGGTTGATATGCCGTTTCCAGAATTTATTGTCACGGCATTGCACAAGGTACGATCTGGGGCCAGTTACACGTACTACTGTCGCTTCCACCCACAACGGGTCGCCCGATAGGTTTTTGCATAAACCAGGTCTCCTACCTGGAAGGTGCGACAGCGGCCGCTGGATCCTAGTGGTTTCTCTGGTTCATAAGCAGGGTGCAACCGGTCGAGGTGGGAGCGGAGCTTTCGTCCCATTAGCAGTTCAGCGGGAGTTTTGTTGGTGACGCTATGTGGGGTGATGTGTTGCAAGAAGAGGATTTGATTGACCTTGTCATCAATGTTATTGTAGTTTACCTTCTGTAAGGTTTTCTTTACAAATTGGACCATGCGTTCTGCTCGGCCATTTGTCGCAGGGTGCGCAGGTAAGGTGAGCGATGGCGGATGCTAGTGCAGTAAATTGTGGGCCGTTATCGGATACCAGGACGTCTGGTAATCTGTGGGTTGCAAAGAGTCTGTTTAGAATCTTGATGACTGCCTCGGAGGTTGTAGTAGTCATGCGATGAATTTCGAGCCAATTCGAGTAGGCATCGACGGTAAGCAGGAAGGTGTGGCCCTTGGTTGGCCCCGCGAACTCCAGGTGAATTTGGGACCAGGGTCCACGTGATGTCTCCCATTCAGTAGGCATGGCTTTTGGAGGGGCGTTGCTGAATTCTTGGCATTTGGGACAAGCTTTAACCCACTGTTCGATTTGCTTGTCAATGCCCGGCCACCATGCGTAGCTTCATGCAAGGGCTTTCATTCGCACGATGCCAGGGTGTCCATCGTGCAAGGTTCTCAGCAGCACTTTTCGGAGCCGTTCTGGGATAACGACTCTATCGCCCCAGATGACACAGCCTTTCTGGGAGAAGAGCTCAGTCTGTCGAGACTTGAATGGTGTGAAGTGATCAGACAGTTGGTCCAATGGCCATCCGCGTTCTACCCAGCCTAGGACTTGTGCTATGGTGTGGTCGCGTTTGGTTTCTCTCGTGATATCTCGAGCGGTCGGTGGCGGTGAGTTGAGTGCCTCAATTTGCAACGTGGTTACCATTGGTGCCAGATCGTCGAGAGTTTCTGGAAGCGGTGCTCGGCTCAATGCGTCAGCATGGGGAATGGCTTTCCCCGGGCGATATTGCAGCCGATAGTAATAAGCAGCTAAGAATTCTGACCATCGGGTCATCCTAGGGGATAATATGTAGGGAGTCGGCTTATCTCTGGCTATTATCCCCAATAATGGTTTGTGGTCAGTCACAATAGTAAAAGCCCGGCCATACACGTATTCGTGGAATCTTTTCACAGCTGAGACAATTGCGAGGGATTCTTTATCAATTTGTCCATAGTTTCACTCAGTTTTTGAACGAGTCTTTGAAAAATATGCAACAGGGGCTTCGTTCCCGTTAGGCAGTACATGGCTCAAAATGGCACCCACCCCGAAAGGCGATGCATCACAGGTTATAACTAACGGCAAAGTCTCGCTTTACTGCATGAGTACAGAGTCAGAAGTGAGCAGTTTTTTAACATTTCTAAATGCTTGTTCTTCACGGTAACCCCATAACCAAATTGCCCTTTTATCTAACAATCGGTGTAACAGTTCAGCGACAGTCGCTTTGTGCGGTAAAAATATATTATAGAAATTGATGAGGCCTAGGAACACCTGGAGATCAGCCTTGTTTCATGGCCTGGGAGTGTTTTTGATCGCTTTTAATTTACTTTCGGTAGGGTGAATGCCCTGGCTATCAATCAGGTACCCTAAAAACTCAACACTGTCAGTACACAATATACATTTATTTTTTTTAACCTTAAGACCGGCTTCTTGGAATTTTCTTAGGACTAATTTTAACCGGTCCTGTAAGATTTTTTTTGTTGGGGCTGCAATTAATACATCATCAAAATAGGGGACCACGCCCTTAATTCCTTGCAATAACCTTTCCATAAGGCTCTGAAAGATCCCCGGGCCTACACTAACTCTGAATTGCAGCCAGGTACATTTAAAGGCACCTCGGTGCATCACAATAGTTTGGGCCTGTGATGTTTTTTTCATCTACTGGTAATTGCTGATATGCCTGAGCTAAATCCAATTTAGCGAAAACTTTCTCCCCCCCAGGGAATGGAGGAGATGCTGCACCACCGGAACTGGATACGCGTTCTGCTGGAGGGCGTGGTTCAAGGTGGCCCGGTAGTCCCCACAAATTCGGATTGACCCGTCTGGCTTAATGGGTGTTACAATAGGGGTTTCCCACAGGGAGTGATCGATGGGCTCCAACACCCCCTGAGCTATCAGTTTGTCGAGTTGTTCGTCGAATGGGAGAAAATGGGAGCTACCTTGGGATCTAGGCTGAATGAGATCGGGGTCCCCTTGTACTCGCCTAAGTTGTCTGCGAAGACGTCCCTGAACTCAGAGATAAGGTCTTCCTCCCAGTCACAACCACCGACTCGGTTTACGCCAGCCACTTCAATGCCGAGTGGCGCGAACCATTGGAGGCCCAGTAGGCTAGGCCTATCGCTATCTATGACTGTCAAAGGTAAGTACGCTGTGTGCTTCTTGAAGGAGACTCGGACTCGGCAGGACCCGACGATGGGGATTCGATTCCCCTGGTAGTCCTTGAGGATGAGGCGTTGGAACCGGAGATCTTGACGTTGAATTGTGGGTATGAGTTTCTTGAATGTTCTCCATGACACCATCGAGAGAGACGATCCCGAGTCGACCTCCATGTGGCAAGGCTGGTTTTCGATGGCTACTGTTACTCGGATTTTCTTAGTGTCCAAGGTTGAGGCGTGACCGATAGTGATAGTATGGTGAGCCTCTTCTCTCTGCAAAGCTCGATTTCTGTAGGAGTGGTTTACTGGCATTCGCCTTACAGGACAGTTTCCTGTCAATTGGCAATAGTTGGTCCCTTTTGAGGCCAGGCTGGGTCCTGGCAAGTTGCGGCAGACCTGTCCGATGTGGCCTCGTTTCCCGCACTCATGGCAGAGTGCGTTGTGGAACTTGCATTCGGACCTGGCATGGTTGGCTCCACATCCAGCGCAAGGGCATACAGGCTTCAGGTAGTGGTCTCGGTTGGACCGCAGTCGATGGACCCCTTCTTCGTCGCTATCTGACGATGAAGAGAGGTCCTCGTGGTGTGTTGTCACGAGCTGCCCCTCTGCACTAGGTGAGATTTCGCTGGCCGGTGGTGGTACCGGATTGCGGTTTTGGTGTAGTTGTGCAGCCGACTTCTTGGTTGCCTCTGCCATGGTAGCATCAGCAATGGCATTGGCAAGGCTGATGTTGCCTTTTGCCATCAGCTTGCTTTGGACGCCTGGAGCATCTAATCCAAGAACTATGCGATCTCTTAGTGCTTCTTCGAGATCGGTAAATCCGCAGAGGCCTCCCAAGTTTCGGAGGTCTGCTATGAAGTCGGCCACGCTTTCTCCTTTTTGCTGGTTTCTTTGATAAAACTCGTGGCGTCTCACGAGCGTAGGCACGGTAGGAGCGTAGTGGGCTCGCAGGATAGGTTCGAGGTCGTCCCAATCCATGGCCTTCACTTCTCAGGGTTTGGCTAGTGCTTTAGCCATCTTAAATACAGTTGGACCGCAATGCGTTAGGAACACCGCCCGTTTCTTTCCTGGTATGGCATCCTTTAAGTTGTTCGTCTCAAGGAACATTTGGAAGTGATCCATGTAGGACTCCCAGTCCTCTTGTGTCGGATCGAACGGAGCGGGTGGTACGATGCCGCCGGACATGGTTCCGTTGTTGGTGTCGTCTGTCACGTGCTCGGTGTTGCTTCTTGGTTCTATTGGTTCAGATGTCTCCATATCCCATCCTCGTCGCCAGTGTTACGTTTTGAGCATGGGCGAGAAAGAATGGAGACAAGCTTCTGAACGGTGAACTTCAGCTCTTTATTTACATCATAACTTGCTCAATTGAACAGCAGTAAAACCTGCCTTATATAGGCAAACCTTGTAACAATTAACCAATAACGAGCTAGGAACGTTAGCTCTTAAACCAATAAGACATTTCTGTTAAGGGCCAATCAGATTCCCCAGAATGGGCCAATCCAGTCCAGCCGCTTAACAGCCAATTAGAAGTGCAGGGCCAGAACCCTGCACTTGACTCCAAGCTCATACTTTATTAGTTATATTGCATACACAACACTCATCACCTACGGTAATTCCCAAACTTAAGTATCTCAAAAAGAGATACAAAAAGAGATACCAATAAATATTCTTCATCCTTTTATTCACCGAAGACAATCTGACTCTTAAACAGCAGTTTCAGCATTCACTCTGTTGAATTATTACTTTGTTATGCTCAAAGACTACTCAAATTCTTGCAAATGTATTTTATTTATTACTTATTTATTCATTAAACCTGTTTACATAAAATTGCAATAAAATCACATTACATATAGGAGCTAGAACTGAAAAACTGGAGAGGAAGGGAGAAGAATGTACCAGGGGGTGCAGTGAGGGTAGGAAGACTGCACCAGCCAGAATTTCTTGATTGACATGATCTACAGCATGCCTCTTCTGCCATGGTGGGGCAAGCCCAGAATGAGATGGTAAATTTATAATGATTTGGTTTGTGCAATGTTAAGCATCATTGCCCTACCTCATAACGTGCTCAAGCATACATTATCAGTTCCACTGAAATCAAATCAAATAACTTAAGTATTCTTAACTCTGTAATGAGGTCAAGAGTTTAAGCTATTTTGTAGATCAAACTTGAACCTTCCATCTTCTGTAAAGTAACCAATGGAATTGGCTCCCCCATCCCCAAAACATGACAGGGACAAATTCCTGTTAATGATAATAAGAGACATTTTAATTGTTTTTTTTTTTTTCAAAACTGATATGCAGACTAATTCTAGGCTAATTGGCTAAAGAATTCAAGACAAGAGAACAGGAAGTTCTCTTTTACATTAGTTTTATGCTGATTCATGAAATACAACAGAACAGCCACTACAATGCCAGTATATATATTTATATTGAAAAAAAAGCAGCATTTGTAGCTCTGGGAGGCTTACCATGGTGCATTATGTCTGTCTGCTCGCTTAGTTAGGGACCTTTTTGTGATTCACAGGATGAAGGGGATTAGATGGGGTGGCCAGCCATCCTCAGCAAACAACAAGTAAGCAATGTAGCCATCAGCTTCCACCAGCATGTTACCTCTGAGAATAACGGGAATGAGGCTCAGGTAGCATGGCAGCAAGGGCTGAATTGCCTCCTTCTGTCTTCTTTGAGCAAGCTCATATTTTCTTAGTAATTAATTCTTGATTACTCCAGAGAGACTAAAGCACAAGAGTGATAAATATAAAGCATACAATACATGAATGTCCTGAATACTGAAGTTGCTGCTGTATTTTTAAAGGAACAAACATTCTGAGGGCTTGCTTGAGGAGTCACCTAATTTTAAATGCCTTCCCAGGTACAGGTGATTCTGAGGTTGTTTTCTTGATTGATTTGCAACTGAATCATCATTTACCTGACTACTAAACTTGGCAAAATGTGAACATTATACACCTTTTTCTTCCCTAAATCATCAATGGCTCGAATGGAATATTGTTTCTTTTGTTCCTGCCAACTAATTATACATGGTATGAAGAAAGTAGAGAAGAAAGTTTTTCTTGAAATTCCCAAGATCATCCAATGAAGAGGGATGTTGAAAAATTCAAGACAGACAAAGTAAATAGAAAAAACAGTGTGGATTTCATCAAAGATCAGATTAATTTGTGGAGATGAATGGTATCAAAGTTTGCTACTTACAATTACTCTATGATAGGGATGGGCAACAATGGACCCTTTACCACCTATGGACTTTAATTCCCAGAATTCCTGAACCTGCCAAGGGGTTATAGTTGCTCAGCCCTACTCTATGATATATCCAAGATCAGATAAAAAATATTTAAAGGTCAATCATAAGTAATAGAGAATTAATCTACTGATGTTCTATTTATGGATCTCTCAGGGCCTTCTAATTGGTTACTATATGAAACTAGATAATTTATAAAGTGAATATTTGTCTGATCAATCAGCTTATGTTCTTTCAATAATGTGAAGAGGGAAATGAGTGATATGAGATCAGAACACCAGCAAGAATGCCCAGAAATTACATAGGAGACACAAAGCATCAAAGCATTAAGTCACAAGCATGTATTAAACCTAATATATTTCTATCCTGAAACAAGGTGAGGACTCATCTGAATTTATTCTTATCAATCTAAGGAGTATGGTGCAGAAACACTATTAGTGTTCTGTCAGAGGAAATGATGTGGAACCATAGTCTGTGCTTAGTAATTTGTGTGGGAGCATTATAATGACTAGTTATCTCTAACAATACAATTTATTAATATTGGTGATTCAAAGATAGAATATCAGCAACTGACCTGTAAAAGACAACATAACTGCAAAAGACAGACCAGAAATAAAAATGTAAATAAGCAAAAAAAATGATAAGAGAACATCTGTCCAATATTGATGAATATAAACCACCATGATCTGGATTAATCCCAGAGTTCTGAAGGAGCTGGAAGATGTTATTTCAGAACCATTGTATCATATCTTTCAAAAACCCTGGAGCACCAGGGAACTACTAGAGGATTGGAAAAGAGCCAATGTAGTTCCCATCTTTAAAAAAAGCAGGGGTGATGAAGGAAAACAGACCCAGGAAACTAAAGGCCATGGGTGTCAAACTCTCAGCATCATGTTGCTGTCACATGATGTTTTGCAACATTTTTTCCCTTTGCAGAACTGGGGTGGCCATGGCCTGCATATGAATTCATCTGGCTCATGAGCCACCAGTTTGACACCCCTGCTTCCATTCTTCTGATTCCTTGGAAGATACTGGAAAAGATAATCATAAAACAGATATGCAAACATCTAGAAACAAATGAAGTTATAACTAAAAGCAGCACAGGTTGCCAAACTTATTTCACTTTTTGACAAAGTGTCTAGACCAGTGAAATGCTATGGACATAGTATACTTAGATTTCAGTTAGGCATTTGACAAAGTAGACCACAACCTACTTCTTGGTAACCTAGAAAAATGTGGGGTAGTCCTTACATCTATATGGTAGGAAGTAAGCAGCAGGGTACCACAACGTTCCATCTTAGATCTGTTATTTTTCAATATCTTCATAAATGACTTGATGAGGGAATAGAAGGGGAACTCATCAAATTTGCAGATGGCACTAAGCTGGCAGAAATAGCCGACAACCTAGAAAACAAGATCAGGATCCAAAAGGATCTTGACAGACTTGAACAATGGGCCCTGTCCAACAACATGAAATTTAATGTGAAGAAAAACAAGGTTTCACACCTAGGAAGAAAAAACAAAGGTACAAGTACAGATTAGGTGAAACCTGGCTCAAAAACAGTAATTATGAGAAGGACTTGGAGTCCTAGTGGATAATCACTTAAACATGAGCCAGCTATATGTGGCAGCAGTCAAAAAATCCTTGGTTATATAAACAGAGGCATAGAATTAATAGAATCTGAATATTATATGGTATGGGATTTGTTTTATCAGTGCATAGAAAATAGAATAAATTTAAAGGGATTAGATGTATCCATAGATCAATGAGAGAAACTGATGTAATAGACATATCAGATTTCATTTACATAATATATATGGGAATTTGATTATTATGTTGTTAAATTTGATAAGAAGAATATTGCTAATAATGGTTAATTCCTGGTTGATGCACGATTGAAATGGAATGGATTTTTTTGTGTATAATTTTTTTTAAAAAATTTACAAACAAAAAAGAACCAATCACAGTAAGTATTAGTAGTGCTTTACAAATTGTTAGTAAGACCACACGTGAAATACCGCATCCAGTTTTGGTCACCACATTAAAAAAAAAAGATGTTGAAACTTTGAAAAAAGTGTAAAGAAGAGCAACTAAGATGATTAAAGGCCTGGAGACAAAAACATAGGATGAACAATTGCAAAAATTGGATATAACTCGTCTAAAGAAAAGAAGGATTAGGGATGACATGATAGCAGTATTCCAATATTTGATGAGCTGCCACAAAGAAGAGTGGGGTCAACTTATTTTGCAAAGCACCAGAAGACAAGAAAAAAATTGATAGATACTAATCCAGGATAGAGACAACCTGAAATTAAAGAGAAACTCCCCAACAGTGAAAACAATTAACCTGTGGAACAGCTTGCCTTCAGAAGTTGTGGATGCTTCACCACTGGAGTTTTTAAGAAGAGACTGGGGTAGCCCTCTATTTGAAATAGTACAAGATCTCTTCCTTGAGCAGGTGATTGGACTGGAAATCCCCCAAGGTCCCTTCCAACTCTATCCTGATTGAACCTGAATTGAAGTGAGGTTAAAGAACGAGCCATTGAGCAATCCCACTAACAAATGTTAAATTCATCATGAATTAGTGTTACTTTCTCTACATTCTTTTGATCTTGCTAGAATCTAAAGCAGAGGAAGATTAATTTGTACTGATTACTGTCATTTTTATAAGCTTCATCTGGAAAATAATAGCCTTTACATCCAATAAGCATTAATTTCCTCTCTTTATACACTCATAATCAGGTATAATTTGATTTTCCTCATCTTCTCAAATATGAAAAACGATTTGCTTGCTGAAATTCATTGGCTGCTTTTATTTTAAGAAATGTGCTAATCTTCCAAAATTTAGTAGGCATTATTGGGATTGCCGAAGCATAGCGCTGAAGCATATGCCGAAGCATAGTTCAAGAGATGTAGCTTAGAAATCGCTGCTGAAAACGAATTCCAAACCAAACAAAGTTACAACAAAACAGTGGCTAGCAATATGGCATTTGCAAGCACCAGGCTGTCTGCCACATACTTAAATGACATCTGTGCCATTTGAAAATAAATAATTATCTGAAAGAATTTTGAAAATTGTTCACATCCTGCAAGATTGCACCATTCCACAACATTTCTGGGTTGCCAAATTGCCTTTAAAAAAAAAAAAAAAAAAATTGCTCAAGAACACCAGCTCTTTCAATATTTCCTGCAGGATCAGCAACTTTTCATGACATTTTAAGCTAGAAATTTTTCCCACTATTGCTTAGGGGTAAGTTTAAGCAGTTCACAGACAAAGGGTCCCCCCCCCCTTTGGTCTAGCTACCCCAGATCCGTTTAATTGAAGATTCTTGGTATCAAACTGGCACTGTTCCTTATTGTTAAATACTCTCATTTCCCCTTCTGGGTCTCCTTGATTGGTAAGCAATGCAGCAACACTAAAATGAAAATAAGTTCTGCATTCATTTAGATCTGGCTCATATAGACAGATGGCTTCTCCCTAAATTTAATTCCCAAAGAGTTTTGTAATGAAATCCAGGAGCAAGTCTTTTTTATGATTATACTAGACTTTTCTATTTGGCACATTAGTTTATGTTTCCTAAAGAATAAATTCACATATGGAATTAAATAAGGACTGGCAACCCTGCTAGGCACCTACTAATAAATTGCTGCTATCAGCTCAGCACATAAAATGTTAAGCCACCTGAATTTAAGCCAGACTCTAATCAGTTTGCAGAGATATAAGATTGTATTGTTCCAAAGACTTGCAAACATCACTATTACCACCCATTACTATACCACCCATCACTATTACACCCATTACTTTTGAATGGCATCAGAGCTTGAAACTTTATTTGGATACTAAAATGAAATTCAGGTGGGCAACATTTTTGTTTCAGCCACCGTGACCCACAGTGTAATCATGAATGGCTTAGCTGGATTACAGCTTAATTAATTTCTGATATGTTTCATCATCCTCATAGACAACTTTGACAAGAATCAACGGTAACAAATTTCGTTCCATTATTATTTTCAGTTCCTGCAACTCATTTCCATTCATCATTTTGTACAAGCATGCTTTATTTAACACATACATTCTTTCAGCTGTTAACATGCCATTTCAGGATGGAGGAAAACTGAGAATAAACTGTTACAATGCTCCTTTCATCTGAATAAATATATATATATTTCAGTGTTAGAAAAGCATAGGGGAAAAAAAATTTACTCAGCAGGGTTCCAAAATAATTTCCAGCATGAAGTAGAAGTAGTAAATGTTCTCTTTCTCCTCTCTCTATCTGTATAATTTGAAGCATGTTGAATACAAGGTTTATTCTGATCAAGTGAGAAAATTCCACAAATACCTCTTTCCCCTTTGATCATAAAAATAGAGCAATAATATATCCAACAATAACCAATAAGCCTGGCTGATATCAAGATCAGCTGCCTGAAGCATTTGCTTTTGTCTGCCTTGAAGAGCAAGTCTGAACTTGTGAAAAGCAATTCGTCACTGTTATGGACTAAGCCAACACAGCGATACAACCCTAAACAGCTTTTACTTTACAGCAGGTTTGTAATCCTGCACTTCTCATTGGCCCGCAAATAGCGAGTCGTGATTGGTCGTTTTTGGCCAGTCTGATTGGCTGTTAACGGGCCCCTCTGATTGGACGCTTGCGAAAGCAGTAAACTCAAACCATTGGTTGTTTTGACAGCAGTCAGCTCTATAAAAGAGCTGCTGCTGCCCAAGTATTTGCTCTGTTCTTATTTTACAATAAAGAGTTGAAGTCACCATTCGATGTCTCATCTCTGTTCCTTGTGCCCATGCCCAGGACTTAACAGTCACCATACAGAAAGGAGGGACGATCTCTTGGGGCTGGGGGCTCCCAGTCTGAGGATCTAAGAGTGCAACTCATAGTTTGCTTTAAATAATTTTAGAAGTTGTATGAAGTGTGTTAGGGATAACATTGTTTTACCCTAACTGGTTTAGGTAAATAATAATATGTAATCATAGTTTGTATGTTAAAGTGTCTGCAACTTTAACTGTGGGATAGTAATTAAGGGAGTGGTTGTGAAAGCACTTTAAAAGAAGCAAGGCTGCAGCTTGCTATCTCTCTCTGGCTTTGATGATCCCTGATTACTGCAAGGAAAACAAGTCTGCATTGCTCGAATGGGAGAGAAAACAAAGGACTGACTTGTAAGTGAATTGACATAGGATATTTCTACACGGACTTTGCTAACTGAATATCCCTGAATGGACTGACTAAATGATACATGACTATTGGACTGTTATTTTGACTATGCTATGAACTCATAATGGAATAAACTATATATTTGATAGCACAAGCGTATCTGTCATTTTTACTGTATGTTAATAAACATACAAGCTTAGCTCACTCATTTATCTGTGTGCCTATCTGACTAAGCTGCACATTCTGTTTAGCTTGTCTCCCTAACCCTGGTTGGGGAAACCAGGCTTAACAAAGTGAACAATTTAGAAGGCAATCAAAAAAATTCTCAGCAGGACTACATTTTTATTTATGTTTTATTTAGAGCATTGTGTGCTATTTAACAATGGGAACATTTAGAATTGTTTATAAAAAAATGACTGAAATACGTTAATGCTCAAAGAACAGTAATAAGAGATAATCTCGTCACAGACATGAACATGTTTTTTTTTCAAAAGTAATGAATACTCTATGATAAAGAATATCATACAGCAATTTGAAACAATGGAAAAATAAAAGCTGTTCACCCAGCAGTAAAAATTACAAAGATGTTGGAAAAGGATTGCTTAAACTAGATAATAACACAAAGAAGGCTACTTAGTACAACAGACACTTCTTCACCTGATGAGGTATTTGCAAAAAAAAAAAAGAGAGTCTGTAAAGATACTATTATCTCAAGAATTCAGGATATATATAAGAAGAGAACCGTGGTGGCACAGCGGTTACAATGCAGTATTGCAGGCTAACTCTGCCCACAGCCAAGAATTTAGTCTTCTTCAGCTCAAGGTTGACTCATCCTTCCATTCTTCCAAGATTGGTAAAATGAATACCCAGATTGTTGGAGACAATATGCTGACTCTGCAATCCACTTAGGGAAGTCTGTAAAGCACTATGAAGCAGTATATAAGTCTAAGTGCTATTGCTAATTAGAGAAATTTGTTGAAGAAAGATATGGTTCAACTAGGGTTTCAGGCATGTGATTTTCAATGTCTGCTTCCTTTTCAGGTAGGGCTATACCACATAGATAGGCATACACTTTGCATTTAAAAAAAAATCCCAATTTTAATATGTACATGTGGAACTGGAAAAACACTAGCCGGATGGCCTGAATGCTGTAATATTATCTGAAGGATTTTCTGCCTTATTTATGAATGTAAAAATCAGATTCCAATGGGATCCATCAGAGGGCAAAAGGGATTGAAAAAACAGACTAACATCAACACCATTGCAACATTCAATCCCCAACTCTTTTCTATACATGATGCAAGAGATCCCATACAGACAGCAAAGGACACGCTTAAATGACAACAGTATATCATCACATTCTGTTGAAAGCCACATATTCCTGTGGATGCTACCAGAAAACACCTACTAAAACAAATGGAAGATTTCCAACTATCTACAAAACCAAACGTTTCATAACAGCTATTCCCAAAACACCTGGCTTTGCAATAATGTCTATAAATAAGATCTTGGAGTAGTAATTGATTATAAACTGAATATGAGTCAGTGGTGTGATGGAGCTGTTAAAAAGATAAGTAATGGGCTGTATCAATGGTATACCTTCTAATTCATAGGAAGTATGTAGAAAGAATATAGGAAAAATATACTTCTGCTATATTTTGTATTAGTCAGATTTCATCTGCGGACTGTATCTAGGTGTAGATGTCACACTTTAAGGTAGAAGAAAGAAAAGGTCATTAGAGCAAATTCAGAAAAAGTCAAGGTCAGGTTTCACATTGGGACTTTGTAGTAAATCATAATTCCCAACACTTAACTCCTTGTTCAACACTTGGACAAACTGAAATATTTATTTGGGGTGGGTGGAGAATGAAGCCTCAAACACAAGTTTTTGTCCACTGCAGTGCAGTGTTCTGAGCAATAGCCATGATAACAAAGTTGAAATCATGAAACTGAACTACTTTGCTACCTCTAGTAATGCCTATAAAATTAACACATTATACAATAATCAGTTGAAATGATAATTCTTTCATTTCTAGGCATATAGCAGAGAAACATGATGATGGGAGCTTCCTCATATTTCAATGCATAAAATAAAATGTTATAAGAGCTAGTATCAATGCAGCATTAGGAAAGGTTAGGTCTAGAAGGAGAAGATTCAAGTGATATAAATTGCCAAAATGAATATGCTGCGGCACTTCTCCTAATAGATAAAAGAACATACTGTGGGAAGCCGGCTGGGATTAGAACAGTACCACTGTGTCGCTTAACTTTATGGTAATTGGCTGATATAGAAAAACTTCAATTGTAGGTTTCTGGTCTAATTTAAATCCTAGTACTATGATGTGCTGAAACATGAAAATATATTTGAAAACAAGGCCTAAAGCTGTGTGCAGCAAATCTTTGAGGAACCTGCTACACTTACCCTTACCCTAAAAGCTTTTTGAATTGATGCCGAAACTGATTATACTTTAACGACAAGATGCTACAATCCAATGCAGGGCACTGTGTGTGTTATGTATGTAAATAGTTTAAATAAAAGCAAGCTTGGGGTAAAGTGCAGGGTTCTGGCCCTGCACTTCTGATTGGGTGTTAAGCGGCTCGATCGGATTGGTTGGGTTCAGAGAATCCGATTGGCCCTTAATGAAGGACTCTTATTGGTTCTGGAGCTAGCGTCTTACAGCTCCCTATTGGTTATTTCACATTAAGGTCACCTATATAAAGCAGAGTTGTTGTTGTTCACCCTTTAAAGTCACTATGTAATAAAGAGCTGAAAGTTCACCAACTAAGATTGTCTCCAGTCATTTCACCCATGCCTGAAACTATATCACTGGTGACGAGGGTGGGATTTGGAGACATCTGATCTTAAGGAACCGGGAAGTAAAACATAGCACGTGCCAAGACGACGCCACCAACGGAAACCATGTCCAGCGGCATCGTACCACCCGCTCCGTTCGATCCAAACCAAGAGGATTGGGAATCCTACATGGATCGCTTCCAAATGTTCCTTGAAACAAACAACCTGAAGGACGCCACACCAGCCAAGAAGCGGGCGCTGTTCCTGACGTACTGCGGCCCGGCTGTCTTTAAAATGGCAAAGGCACTCACGAAACCTCGAGAAGTTAAAGCAATGAGCTGGGATGACATCGAACCTCTCCTGAGAGACCATTACGCGCCAACCGTACCTACACTCATGAGACGTCACGAATTCTATCAAAAAAGTCAGCGAAAAGGAGAGAGTGTGGCTGACTTCGTGGCAGACCTCCGACACTTGGGAGGCCTCTGCGGATTCGCAGACTTAGATGAAGCACTGAGAGACCGCTTAATTCTGGGATTAGATGCGCTGGGCGTGCAAAGCAAGCTGATGGCGAAAGGCGACATCGACCTTGCTGACGCCAAGTCCGTGGTGCAACTATGGTGAAGCCGAAACCCAACGACCCCACAGACAGACTACCTTTTATCCAAGTCAGAAGAGCAGCTTGTTATGACGCACCACGAGGACCTCTCTTCGTCGTCAGACAGCAACGAAGAAGGGGTCCATCGACTGCAGTTCGACCGGGTCCCTCGCTCTAAACCCTCACGCCCTTGCACTGGTTGCGGGGCAAACCACCCCAGGGCAGATTGCAAATTCCGTGATGCGATCTGTCATGAGTGCAGAAAACGAGGCCACATCAGTCGAGTCTGTCACAGTTTACCGGGACCAAGTCAGGCCTCAAGGGGAACCAGCTCTCGCCAATCAGCAGGAAACCGTCCTGTAAGGCGAGATCCAGCAAACCACTCCTACAGATATCGAGCGTTGCAGAAAGAAGAGGCCCACCATACTATCACTATAGGTCACGCCTCAGCCATGGACGCTAAGAAGATTCGAGTCACAGTAGCCATAGAGAACCAACCCTGCCACATGGAGGTCGATTTCGGATCGTCCCTCTCAATGGTGTCGTGGAAGACATTAAAGCAACTCATTCCTACCATCCAACGCCAAGACCTTCGAATGCAACGTCTCATCCTTAAAGACTACCAAGGGAATCGGATCCCTGTGGTTGGGTCTTGTCGAGTCCGTGCCTCGTTTAAAAAGCATACGGCATACTTACCTCTAACGATCATCGATAGGGACAGGCCTAGTTTGTTGGGCCTCCAATGGTTCGCGCCACTCGGCATCAAAGTAGCCGGCGTGAACCGAGTCGGTGATTGCGAGTGGGAGGAGGACCTTATTACTGAATTCAGCGATGTCTTCGCAGATCATCTGGGCGAGTATAAGGGGACCCCAATTTCATTTAGCCTCAACCCTAAGGTCACCCCGATCCGTTTAAAGCCCCGTCGAGTTCCGTTCGCTATAAAGGCCAAGATAGATGAACAACTTGACAAACTAATTAAACAAGGGGTACTGCAACCCATTGATCATTCTCCATGGGAAACTCCTATTGTAACTCCCATTAAACCAGATGGGTCAATCCAAATCTATGGGGACTATAGGGCCACTCTAAACCACGCCCTCCAGCAGAACGTGTATCCAGTGCCGGTGGTACAGCACCTCCTTCATTCCCTGGGAGGCGGAAAGGTTTTTGCTAAGTTAGATTTAGCTCAAGCTTATCAACAATTGCCCGTGGACGATAAAACAGCCCAAGCTCAAACGATAGTAACGCACAGAGGTGCTTTTAAATGTACCCGATTGCAATTCGGGGTAAGTGTAGCCCCGGGAATATTCCAAAGTTTAATGGAACGATTATTGCAAGGAATCAAGGGCGTGGTTCCGTATTTTGATGACGTGTTAATTGCAGCTCCTAGTAATAAAATTCTACAGAATCATTTAAAATGTGTTCTTAGGAAACTCCAAGAAGCAGGATTGAAAGTAAAAAAGGATAAATGTCATCTGTATACAGACAGTGTTGAATTTCTAGGTTATCGCATTGATAGTCAGGGTATCCACCCTACTGAGAGTGAATTAAGGGCGATAAAAAATGCTCCCAGACCCCATAACAAAACAGATCTCCAGGCATTTTTAGGCCTTATTAATTTCTATAATGTGTTTTTACCACATAAGGCGACTGTGGCTGAACCGTTACACCGGTTATTAGATAAGAAAGCATTTGGGGTTTGGGGTTACCGGGAGGAAAAAGCGTTTCGAAATGTAAAAGATTTACTTACATCTGATTCTGTACTTATGCAATATAATGAAACATTACCATTGGTTATAACTTGTGATGCCTCACCGTTTGGGGTGGGCGCTATTTTGAGCCATGTGCTGCCTAATGGAAACAAGGCCCCCATTGCATACTTTTCGAAGACTCTTTCTCAGGCAGAACGTAACTGTGGACAAATAGATAAGGAAGCTCTTGCAATTGTGGCAGCCGTAAAAAAATTCCATGAGTATGTATATGGAAGGACATTTACCATTGTAACTGACCACAAACCTTTACTGGGGATAATCGCTGGGGACAAACCAACCCCCTATATATTGTCCCCAAGAATGACTCGATGGTCAGAGTTCCTAGCTGCTTATAATTATCGATTGTTACATCACCCGGGGAAAGCCATTCTCCATGCTGACGCACTCAGCAGAGCACCGCTACCAGAAACTCTCGACGATCCGGCACCAACATTATCGGCGTTACAAATCGAGATGCTCAACTCGCCTCCTATGACCGCTCGAGATATCGCGAGAGAGACCAGACGAGATCATACCCTAGCTCGAGTCCTAGGCTGGGTAGAACATGGATGGCCATTGGACCAGGTCCCAGATGACTTCGCGCCATTTAAAACAAGACAGACTGAACTTTTTTCGCAAAAAGGCTGTGTCATCTGAGGCGATAGAGTCGTCGTCCCAGAACGACTCCAAAACTCGCTGTTACAAATTTTGCACGAAGGACATCCCGGGATCATGCGGATGAAAGCACTCGCACAAAGCTACGCTTGGTGGCCAGGCATGGACCGACACATCGAGCAATGGGTCAAGGCCTGCACCAAGTGCCAACAAAACAGCAACGCACCGCCAAAACCTGCACCAACTGAATGGGAGACGCCACGCGGGCCCTGGTCCAGAATCCACCTGGATTTCGCAGGGCCGATTAAAGGACCTACATTACTATTGACTGTCGATGCATACTCTAATTGGTTGGAAATTCATCGAATGACCCATACAACCTCCGAAGCTGTCATTAAAATCCTCAATGGACTCTTTGCAACTCATGGATTGCCGGACGTCCTGGTGTCCGACAACGGACCACAGTTTACAGCACTAATGTTTGAACAGTACCTTGCTGATAATGGCATCCGCCATGCTCTCACCTCGCCGGTGCATCCTGCTACCAACGGCCGAGCGGAACGCATGGTCCAATTTGTAAAAAAGACTTTGCAAAAAGTGGACTATGATAATATTGATGAAAAAATAAACCGCATTCTACTTCTACAACACATCACTCCGTACAGCGTAACCGGCAGAACTCCCGCAGAACTTCTCATGGGGCGAAAACTCCGTTCCCGCCTCGACCGATTGCACCCTGCTTACGAGCCAGAAAAGCCTGCAGAATCCAGCGGACGCTACCGTACCTTCAAGGTAGGTGACCCCGTTTATGCAAGAAATTTATCGGGCGACCCGGTTTGGATTGAAGCAATGATAATACGCGAGACTGGGCCCAAATCCTATATTGTAAAATGTGTTGATGAAAGACTGTGGAAACGACATATTAACCTATTATGGTCACGACTCCTTTCGGCCAGCCAGCAACTCCCCTACGACCAAACTGAGGGGGGGGGGAAGGAATGGAAGAAGACGACATTCTAAGGAACCTGTTCCAAGAGAGCGATGAATCTAGTGAAACTCAGGAAATGGAGCTGGAGGAAGAATCGTACACTCCAAGGGAAATCACACCAGAATGAGAAGCTGAGCCACTACCAAACAACATTTTACCTCAACAGGACTGCACACAGTCAGTCCAAAGAAAATCTAATAGACCCAAAAAACAACCGTCCTATTTGAAGGACTATATAACCACACCATAATTGAGGAGCCAGCGGGAAGGGGTGTTATGTATGTAAATAGTTTAAATAAAAGCAAGCTTGGGGTAAAGTGCAGGTTCTGGCCCTGCACTTCTGATTGGGTGTTAAGCGGCTCGATCGGATTGGTTGGGTTCAGAGAATCCGATTGGCCCTTAATGAAGGACTCTTATTGGTTCTGGAGCTAGTGTCTTACAGCTCCTTATTGGTTATTTCACATTAAGGTCACCTATATAAAGCAGAGTTGTTGTTGTTCACCCTTTAAAGTCACTATGTAATAAAGAGCTGAAAGTTCACCAACTAAGATTGTCTCCAGTCATTTCACCCATGCCTGAAACTATATCAGTGTGTTTGACAGAATGTGGAGTTTTGTAGTATATTTGAAGACAATGCAATACAGGTAACCCTCAACTTACAACCATAATTGTGGCCAGAATTTCTGTTGTAAATCAAAGTACTCCTGTGACTGACCCAATTTTATTGCCTTTATTTTTGCGGTGGTTGTAGAGCAAATGTATTGTTGTAAAGCAAACATAGAAGTTGCAAAACAAATGCATTCATTCCTATATTGTTGTTATTGTTTTTGCTGGTAATCAGCTAGAAAGGCTGGAAACTGACCAAAAAAAAAATCATAAATTGCAATCATGTGACTAAAGAATGCTGCAAATGGCCCTAAAAGTGATTCAACCACCTGGCATCCAAATTGCAGTCATATGATGAGGGAGGGAGGGGAAAGAGCCACTGTCAGAACTCATAAGTATCCTTTGGATGAATCCCTCATTATGTGAAGATTACGTGTTGTCTCTCTCTATGTGTAAAATCCTATAACTGTGTTTTAATTTTGATTTCCAAATCATTCATTCTCAGACTGTTTGAAAGATTGCCAAAAGATACTGCAAGATCCTATTCATCTAATCTGTAAACCTTGTGACATATAGCATTTCAGATACATCCTGGAAGCACTTTCATGTATCATTAAATAAAGTATCATGAATAAAAGCCTTCCTGTTTTGCATGCTTTTGTTGTTTTCGAACAAAGACAACTCAAAGACACTACATTATATCTTCTCATATCCTTCACAATTCCTGCTTACCATAACATCCATTCTGTATTATTACAAAGTACATCCTTGACTTTTTTGTCTATTATAGCACACTAATTATTTTTTCCATTCACTGTGAAGCTAGGAATGGCTTAACTATTGTTTGTTTTTATCTCCTATAGAATCCTCTTCCCTCTGATATTTCAGGAACACAGAAAGCCAAATCACCCATAACATTGAGGGTTTTCTTTAAGGTATTTCTTCTAATACTTCTGTGATAATGCTATGCAGGACCTGTGTTAAACCAAGCAATCACCTTGTAAAGTAGGTATACTATTGATATAATTCAATTAATATTGCTTAAAAAAAGCTTGGACTTAGCATGTAGTCAACGAATGGTATTCTTCCCATTTTAATTGTAAGAGAAGTAAACATTTAAACATTTCACTATATTTGAAACATTGCAATCTCTGTAAAAGAAAATGTTTAATTAATTTCACTTGCTGTAAATTTGTAAGACAGGTCAGTTCTGAAAATTCTTACATAAGCCCAGATATTCAAAATAAATTTAATTATCCACAGGATTTTATAAAGGCCAAGAGCTGGTGAACAGGAAAGAATGAGGTTTTAAATCAGAACTATTTGGGAGCATAAATAGTGGTGTTTACTAAAATTAGAAGAGACTCTTAAAATACTCAGTACCACTGCACAATTCCTAGAGCCTCTACAAATATAGTACTTAGCATTTAGATTTATATAGCACTTCACAGGGCTTTATAGCCTTCTCTGGTCAGCACATTGCCTCCAACAATTTGGGTCCTCATTTTACTGACCCCAGAAGGGTGGAAGGCTGAGTCAACTTTGAGCAGGTGGGACTTGAACTGCCGACCAAACTGCTGGCTGTCAGCAGTCAGCAGAATTAGCCTGCAATACTGCATTCTAACCACTGCACCACTGTGCTCTTTATGGATGTTGTCTGTCTCTGCTATATGATCTGAAGTGAAACCAGAGTAAACATATGTTCTATTTGATCTAGTCACTGCTATCTATCTGTCTCTAATATAAACTAAAAGCTATAGAAAAGTTTGTGATTTTACCAGTCCATATGTCCACATATTAACAAAACTAAAGAATACTTCATTGGTCCTGCTGCTATAATAGTCACAAATTCTCACATTTTTGAAATTATTTTAGGATTGGTTAAAGCTTATTTTCCCATTGACCTTTTTCATGTCCTCTATGCTAGAGAGAATGGAAAAACCTGTGTTTCTACTATATTTGGGTTTGATAGAAAGCCACCAATAGGAGCCAACCAATATGAGGAAAATGTAATGGAAGGAACATGGTGCACCACTGAGCTGAATGTACCTGAATAAAAAAGGGTTCAAAATGATAGATATCTATAAAGTGTAGCACTTTGAAAGCAAACCCAATGCATTATTTTCAGAATACAAAAAACTATCCTGTTATTAAACCAGACATCTTCCATGGTGTGGCAACCAAGATGATAAAAATAAATGTATTAAATCTTTTCTCAAAAAAAGTGCTTCCCCACAAGGTCAGATTATAGGCAACCTTTAAAAATGGCAAATAACAAAGCTGTTTTAAAACTCTTTGTGAGGATAATTTGATCAGAAATCACTTTAGATAGCACACAGTTAGTGAGAGAACTTTTTGAACCTGTATTTTCAGATGCTGTTTGTTAAGTTTGAGCATGGACGAGAAAGAATGGAGACAAGTTTCTGAACGGTGAACTTCAGCTCTTTATTTACATCGTGACTTGCTCATTTAATATCAGTAAAACCCGCCTTATACAGGCAAACCCCGTAACGTTCAACCAATAACAAGCTAGGAACGCTAGCTTTTATAACCAATAAGAACTCTCTGTTAAGGGCCAATCGGATTCCCCGGAACGGGCCAATCTGGTCCAGCCACTTAACAGCCAATCAGAAGTGCAGGGCCAGAACCATGCACTTACTCCAAGCTCACACTTTATTAATTATATTGCATACACAACACCCCTTCCCCCTGGTTCCTTAGTTCAGGGCGCAGTTACATAGTCCCTGAAATAGGACGGTTGTCTTTTTAGCTTCTTTGATTTTCGTTGTATCGGCTGGTTGCAATCTCGCTGAGGTAGATTGCTGTCTGGCAGTGGGGCTGTCTCTGGTTCAGAGTTCACTTCTACGTCGTTGCCCACATTTTCCTCAATTCCCTGAGGTGCAGACGTTTCTCCCTCCGGCTCCACTTCCTGAGTTTCAATTAAATCGTCGTTTCCTTCGAACGGGTTTCCTAGGGCTTCATCTTCTTCCATACCTCCCCCCCTCAGTTTGGTCATAGGGGAGTTGCGAATTGGCCGCTGCAAACCTTGACTGTAATTGGTAGATATGCCGTTTCCAAAGTTTATTGTCAAGGCATTGCACGAGGTAGGATCTAGGGCCAGTTACACGTACTACTGTCGCTTCCACCCACAACGGGTCGCCCGATAGGTTTTTTGCATAAACCAGGTCTCCTACCTGGAAGGTGCGACAGGGCTGCTGGATCCTAATGGTTTCTCTGTTTCATACGTAGGGTGCAACCGGTCAAGGTGGGAGCGGAGCTTTCGTCCCATTAGCAGTTCAGTGGGAGTTTTGTTGGTGACGCTATGTGGGGTGATGTGTTGCAAAAAGAGGATTTGGTTGATCTTGTCGTCAATGTTGTCATAGTCTACCTTTTGCAAGGTTTTCTTCACAAATTGAACCATGCGTCCTGCTCGGCCATTGCTCGCAGGGTGCACAGGCGAGGTAAGCGCATGGCGGATGCCGTGGTCAGCGAGGTACTGCTCGAATGCTAGTGCAGTAAATTGTGGGCCATTATCAGATACCAGGACGTCTGGTAATCTGTGGGTTGCAAAGAGTCTGTCTAGAATCTTGATGACCGCCTCGGAGGTCGTAGTCATCATGCGATGAATTTCGAGCTGATTGGAGCAGGCATCGACGGTAAGCAGGAAGGTGTGGCCCTTGGTTGGCCCCGTGAAGTCCAGGTGAATTCGGAACCAGGGTCCACGTGGTGTCTCCCATTCAGTAGGCATGGCTTTTGGTGGGGCATTGCTGACTTCTTGGCATTTGGGACAAGCTTTAACCCACTGTTCGATTTGCTTGTCAATGCCCGGCCACCATGCGTAGCTTCGGCTTTCATTTGCACGATGCCGGGGTGGCCATCGTGCAAAGTTCTCAGCAGTGCTTTTCGGAGCTGTTCTGGAATAACGACTCTATCGCCCCAGATGACACAGCCTTTCTGGGAGAAGAGTTCGGTCTGTCAAGTTTTGAATGGTGTGAAGTCATCTGATAACTGGTCCAATGGCCATCCGTGTTCTACTCAGCCTAGGACTCGTGCTAGGGCGTGGTCGCGTTTGGTTTCTCTCGCGATATCTCAGGTGGTCAGTGGCGGCGAGTTGAGCGCTTTGATTTGCAACGTGGTTACCATTGGTGCCGGATCGTCGAGAGTCTCTGGAAGCGGTGCTTGGCTCAATGCGTGGGCGTGGGGAATGGCTTTCCCCGGGTGGTATTGCAGCCGATAGTTATAAGCAGCTAAGAATTCTGACCATCGGGTCATCCAAGGGGATAATATGTAGGGAGTCGGCTTATCTCCGGCTATTATCCCTAGCAACAGTTTGTGGTCAGTCACAATAGTAAAAACCCTACCATACACATATTCATGAAATCTTTTCACAGCTGAGACAATTGCGAGGGCTTCTTTATCAATTTGTCCACAGTTCCGCTCCGTTTTTGAAAGAGTCTTTGAAAAATATGCAACAGGGGCTTCGTTCCCATTAGGTAGTACATGGCTCAAAATGGCGTCCACCCCGAAAGGTGATGCATCACAGGTTATAACTAACGGCAAAGTCTCGTTATACTGCATGAGTACAGAGTCAGAAATGAGCAGTTTTTTAACATTTCGGAACACCTGTTCTTCACGGTAACCCCATAACCAATTTGCTCTTTTATCTAACAATCAGTGTAATGGTTCAGCGACAGTTACTTTGTGCGGTAAAAATACATTATAAAAATTGATGAGGCCTAGGAACGCCTGGAGATCGGCCTTGTTTCGTGGCCTGGGAGCGTTTTTGATCGCTTTTAATTTACTTTCGGTAGGGTGAATGCCCTGGCTATCAATCAGGTACCCTAAAAACTCAACACTGTCGGTACACAATTTACACTTCATTTTTTTAACCTTAAGACCGGCCTCTTGGTAGGGGCTGCAATTAATACATCATCAAAATAGGGGACCATGCCCTGAATTCCTTGCAATAACCTTTCCATAAGGCTCTGAAAAATCCCCAGGGCTACACTTACTCCAAATTGCAGCCAGGTACATTTAAAGGCACCTCGGTGCGTCACAATAGTTTGAGCCTGTGCCGTTTTTTCATCTACTGGTAATTGCTGATATGCCTGAGCTAAATCCAATTTAGCGAAAACTTTCCTGCCCCCCAGGGAATGGAGGAGGTGCTGCACCATCGGCACTGGATACGCGTTCTGCTGCAGGGCGTGGTTTAAAGTGGCCCGGTAGTCCCCACAAATTCAGATTGACCCGTCTGGCTTAATGGGGTGTTACAATAGGGGTTTCCCACGGAGAGTGATCGATGGGCTCCAACACCCCCTGAGCTATCAGTTTGTCGAGTTGTTCGTTGATTTTTGATTTTAAGGCAAACGGAACTCGACGGGGCTTCAAGCAAATGGGAGCTACTTTTGGATCTAGGCTGAATGAGATCGGGGTCCCCTTGTACTCACCTAAGCTGTCCACGAAGACGTCCCTGAACTCAGAAATAAGGTCTTCCTCCCAGTCACAGCCACCGACTCAGTTTACGCCGGCCACTTCAATGCCGAGTGGCGCGAACCATTGGAGGCCCAGTAGGCTAGGCCTATCTCTATCGATGACCGTTAAAGGTAAGTATGCTGTGTGCTTCTTGAAGGAGACTCAGACTCTACAGGACCCGACGACGGGAATTCGATTCCCCTGGTAGTCCTTGAGGATGAAGCGTTGGAAATGGAGATCTTGGTGTTGAATTGTGGGTATGAGTTGCTTGAGTGTATGCAAGACACCATCGAGAGGGACGATCCCGAGTGACCTCCATGTGGCAAGGCTGGTTCTCGATGGCTACAGTGACTCGGATTTTCTTAGTGTCCAAGGCTGAGGCGTGACCGATAGTAATAGTATGGTGAGCTTCTTCTCCTTGTAAAGCTCGATTTCTGTAGGAGTGGTTTACTGGCTCTCGCCTTACAGGACGGTTTCCTGTCGATTGGCAATAGTTAGCCCCTTTTGAGGCCTGGCTGGGTCTTGGCAAGCTGCGGCGGACCCGTTCGATGTGGCCTCGTTTCCCGCACTCATGGCAGAGTGCGTCGCGGAATTTGCATTTGGACCTGGCATGGTTGGCTCCACAGCCAGCGCATGGGCGTAAGGGCTTCGGGTGAGGGTCCCCGTTGGACCGCAGTCGATGGACCCCTTCTTCTTCGCTGTCTGATGACAAAGAGAGGTCTTTGTGGTGCATTGTTGCGAGCTGCCCTTCTGAACTAGGTCAGATTTTGCTGGCCGGTGGTGGTACCGGAGTGCGGTTTCGGCATAGTTGTGCAGCCAACTTCTTGGTTGCTTCCGCTGCGGTAGCATCAGTGATGGCGTCGGCAAGGCTGATGTTGCCTTTCGCCATCAGCTTGCTTTGGACGCCTGGCGCATCTAATCCCAGAACTATGCGATCTCTTAGTGCTTCTTCTAGATCGGTGAATCTGCAGAGGCCTCCCAAATTTCGGAGGTCTGCTATGAAGTCGGCACGCTTTCTCCTTTTCGCTGGCTTCTTTGATAAAACTCGTGGCGTCTCACGAGCGTAGGCACGGTCGGAGCGTAGTGGTCTCGCAGGATAGGTTCGAGGTCGTCCCAATCCATGGCCTTCACTTCTCAGGGTTTGGCTAGTGCTTTAGTCATCTTAAATACGGTTGGACCGCAATGCGTTAGGAACACCGCCCGTTTCTTTCCTGGTGTGGCGTCCTTTAAATTGTTCATCTCTGGGAACATTTGGAAGCAATCCATGTAGGACTCCCAGTCCTCTTGGGTTGGATCGAATGGAGCGGGTGGTACGATGCCGCCGGACATTGTTCCGTTGTTGGTGTCGTCTGTCACGTGCTCAGTGTTCTTCGAAGTTTCGTTGGTTCAGATGTCTCCAAATCCCACCTTCGTCGCCAGTGTTAAGTTTGAGCATGGGCAAGAAAGAATGGAGACAAGCTTCTGAACGGGAACTTCAGCTCTTTATTTACATCGTGACTTGCTCATTTAATGTCAGTAAAACCCGCCTTATATAGGCAAACCCCGTAACGTTCAACCAATAACAAGCTAGGAACGCTAGTTTTTATAACCAATAAGAACTCTCCATTAAGGGCCAATCGGATTCCCCGGAATGGGACAATCTGGTCCAGCCACTTAACAGCCAATCAGAAGTGCAGGGCCAGAACCCTGCACTTACTCCAAGCTCACACTTTATTAATTATATTGCATACACAACACTGTTGATGACCATGTATGAGTTGTATCAGTGATGGCTATTCTGAAGTTATATTTTTCAAGTACAAAAATGCATTCACAGAATTAATCAATTCTATAGTTTTTTCCGACAAGCTTCACAGTTTCTGAGTATACCAGGACATATGTTTTGTGATATTTGTATGTTAAGAAAAGACACTGGGCGCTTGGGATTACTTAGATTTGAAATGAAACATCTCTGTAGATCGATTTATTACAATTTATTTTAGGCCAACTGACTCAGAGCATGAGTCAGTTGCCCTAAAATATATAAGCATTTTGAAGGAACAGTAGGCATGTAAGTCTTAGGGATTACTTTAAATTCTGCTAAATTAATGTTTATAGTCTGAAAGATCAGGTTGTTGCCTGTGTCAGACAGAGCATGTAGCTACTCTTTCAGGCAGGTATACCAGAAGATATGCTGTTCTAGAGGGTGGTGCAGTGATAGGATTCAAATAATATAACAACTGGTTCTCTGCCCTAATGATTTCTTCCAACAACCAGTTCACCAAACTGCTCAGGAAGTTAAAAACTAGTTCTCCTGAACTGGTGCGAATTGGCTGAATCCCACCACTGGCTTGGTGCCAGACTTCCCAGTAAACCCGACAGAAAACGTGACTGCATGAGCTAATTGTATTGTAAGGCTACATTAACAGAATATTGCATGTCGTACAAATTCTTTGCCAGCACTTTTAATTGCCTGAACATTAGGGTGAGTCCTCCTAAGTTTATTTCTTTGATGGGTAAGCTCCTTCTTCATTGTCTGATTGTTTCCTAGGCAGCATCTCTTCCCCTCATCCCCCAAGGTCTTCCATATATTCCATTACAGGCAGGTATCAAAGCAGGTTCTATAGATCTTCTCAAATGGATTTTTTTTTTCACAGAGAGGACATGCAGAATTCCTCTCCTGCCAGGTAGGTAGAGCAGGTAAATGTAATGGAAGAAGTGGTCCCTCAGATAACCTGGCTCCATGTCACACAGGGCTTTAAAGGTCAAAACAGCATTTCACCTGGAAGCAAACTGACAACCAGTTAATCTCACAAAGTAGAGATGTAACAGGTGTCATCTTAGGTACACACATAACTTCCTACGCCACTGCAGTTTCTAGATAGTCTTCTTGGGTAGTCCCACGTAGAGTGCATTAGAATAGTCCATATGTTAGTGACTAGGGCATGAATAATGGTGAGATGGATGGCAAACAAATTTAATAAATAATAATAATAAATAATAATGAGTGATTGTGTGCAAAGCATTAAATCCAATAATGAGCACAACTGATGCATAACTCAAACTTATGCAAAAACCCTCCTGGCAATGACTGACATCTGCTCCTCAGAAAGACTCCAGATTGCAAGCTGAATCTGTCTGGGGCAATGCCACCATATCCAGTACTAAAGATGGTAAAGTCCCAAATTTGAAAGGTCCTAAAATCCAAAGCCACTCATTCCTGCGAGGGTTCATGGAAGCCTGTTGTTCCCTGTTCAGACCCTTACAGCCCCCAAGCCCCAGGACAGGACAACCCCAGCATTGTTTAATTCTCCAGGGCCAGAAAGATACAATTGAGTATCAACATCATCATCTGGAGGATACTTTATCCCATGGTGACAGATGGGCCTCATGTAGTTGTTAAATAGAAGAGAAAAGAACACCAAACTCCATATACTATGGTAATAGCTAAATAGTAACTCCCAGAAGGCTTTTCTTCTTTTTTTAAAAATGGATACACATTGAAAATATTGTTTCTGTAGTACTTGTACAAAAACGTTTTTATATACACACAAAAAGACAAACTTCATTGGATTATTTACTGTTGCACTTGGAAATATGTAAGATGTTGGGGGTTGTTGGTGGCCTTTCTACAAATAACTCCTTTATAAATGCTACATATTTAATTTGTAAAGGATTTGCAAGATAAAGCCTTGCTACCCCACAATGAGATGATTTGGGGGGGGGAGGTAAATGACTTAATGATTGGTGTATCTAATTACAAAAAAATTGAAAATGCCTTTACCTGATTCTTATCATTTTTTAAAAAGACAAAATGTTTTCAAAAGCAAAACAAAAAACAACGCAAACTCAGCCACAGTTGTAAACCTTAGATTGTAATAGATGCTGCCCTTTAAAAATGCAGATGATAGATTCGTAGTACAAATTGTAAATTTCATTTGCTGAATATACCATTAAATGTTTGATTGTTTGAGGAGGCTTTTGCTCAATATTACAATTGACCTTGGATATGATAGAAATGTAACAGTTATCATTTCGGAACAGTAAATATTGGAAAGAGAGATTTTCTCATCGTTGGCCCTGAGAAATAGTCCCAAAAGTGCTTTTTCCAAAAGACAACTAGACTTTCTTAGTGTTTTCTTTGAAAACATTTTGCTTTCCATCCAAGGAGCTTCTTCAGATCTGTCTGACTGGTAGGGAATGTCAGAAACCAGACAGTTAGAACTGAAGAAGCTTCTTGGATGAGAAGCGAAATGTTTTCAAAGAAAACACCAAGAAAGTTCAGTTGCCCTTTGGAAAAAGCCCTTTTGGGACAAACATCCATGATTGAGAATCTCGATAGAGACCTGGGAAGCACTTAAAAAAAAATCCTACAAAATAATAAATGTTTTGCCATTTATTAACATGAATTTTTCTTCTGAGGAATATATTTTTATAAAGATAAATAAAGCTATAAAGATATCTATATCTTTATAACAATAAACCTGGCTCACATTAAGGTCCTTATTAAAGCACCACTATGCCAAAGGAAAAACATTTTACATGGGTCTCCACAATGGTTCAAATTCAAAATACTCCATTTAAACCAAGCCATTCTATTAAATTCAAAGCAGAGCATTCTGAAACACCACTTTCTAAAATTTGAAATCAAAACAATTCCAGAATGTTGTAGAACAGGGGTGTCAACCTGATGCGGCCCTCAATTTCATTGAGGGCTGCACCAGGTTCTGTTTGACCTCGGGGGGGGGCTGGGGGGCATGGTCATGGCCAGCTCAATGACACACATGTCAGGGGCATCTGTGGTAGCTTCATACTCTGCCAGCAAATACAGGCTCCCAAGCTCCATTTTTGGTTGTAACAGTCTCCTGCAATCCTCTGCCAGAGAAAATGGAACTCGCAAAGGCCACAAGCTTCTCTCCCAAGTTCCATTTTCAGTGGCAGAGGTACCATGGGCCGGTCCTTTGCTGTTTCCAGGGTGGTTCCATGGGCCATATTTAAGCACCCTGTGAGCCAAATCTGCCCCACCCGGGCCTTGAGGTTGAAACTCCTGTTCAGGTATTCAGCAGGTTCTGACCAGTTCTGGAGAACCAATAGTGGAAAATTTGAGTAGTTTGGAGAACCGGCAAATACCGCCTTTGACTGGCCTCACCACCATCTATTCTCTGCTTCCTGAGTCCTAACTGATTGGCTGAATCTTCTTTCGTTGCCCTGCATAGGAGAATAGAGCAGGAAAGCAGGTTAGTGGGGTAGGGAGGGAATAGGATTTTGCCGTAACCTTCCACTGGAGTGGGGTGGGAATGTAGATTTTACAGTTTTCTCCCCCTGCCACTCCCACCAAACCACTTCCACAAAGCCATGCCACACCCACAAAGTCACATCCACAGAATCAGTAGTAAAAAATAATAATCCCACCACTACTCCTGTTGTAACTTCCCATTACAAACACAAAACAATTGTTTTGCACCTGAAACAGGATATCTTGAACCTAAAACATTTTAAGTCTCAAATGTGCTGTGACCATTTACATTTTATGATCAGGTGCAGATGTCCCAATTACTTGGTGCGTGATGGAGGGAGCTCTCTCCTTCAAACCAGGTAGTTCCTGCTGATTTTTCCACTCTATGGAATTCTATTAATTCTTAAGAAATGTACTAAATGCACTTATAAAAGCTGTCTGCATTATGTGCACATGTGAAGCAACAAAAAAAGAAAATAGGCCAGAACAATGGATATACAAAATCTTTGCCATCTTTAGTGAAACCTGGATTTTAATTATCCATTTCAAACAGTGCAAAAACATAGATAATGATGATCCCAAATAACTTACTAAGAAAAGGGGATTTCTCCTATGGAGGATATGAAAACAGCAACCTATTTTTATATAATGAGATGAAAGTGATTTTTTTTTTGGAAGGGTAGCTTAAGAAAATCTGAAAAGATTTTACATGATACGGTTTTGCTTTAAAAATGTTTTATGCATGTAAAATAGAGCCAGAAAAGAAAGAAAGAAAGAAAGAAAGAAAATCTAAATTTGTTTTTGACACAGCTCAGAGCAATATTTGACACAGGTCATAGGAAACTCTGGAATAGTTTTTTATAAAATCCTAGATAGTATGCCTGTTAGATATAAAAACAAATACACAAAATTGCTATTAACCAAGATGAATCAGAAGCCAAATATTTCTTCATGGGGATGATCCTAATGTAGAGGGGTGCAGTCATTATTGTTTTCAACATGCTATAATTAGTCAAGGAACTCACTTTCACCATATCAGTTTATTAGTCAGCTTCAGTTATCTTGATCTGAAAATTTCTAGATGTTTCCAGTGTGTACCAATAAATGATATCCCCACTTTATAAAAATCTGTGGAATATGAGACATTTTTGTAATTAAGTTGGCTTAAAAATTTAAATCCTAACTTTCTAAGTTTTTATTTCCATCTTTGAGAAAGGGTCTCTCACAGAAGCATTTTAAACTTAATTACAGTTGCAAAACATCTGCAGGCAGGCATCAGGATCATTAAAATGCCCCTTACACTTCTGTGTAAGACCCCCTTACATATCAGTATAATAACTATTGCAGCAGCTGCAATAGATGCTAACCAATACTTTATATATATATACACACACACACACACATATACACATATATACATATATACACATGTATGGCATTCAGCTTTGTTCGGGTATTTTCCCACGTCATTGTAGTTGTGCTTTTAAAGTTGTAGCAACGTTTCAGCAGAATCTCATCTGCCATCATCAGACTTCTGTATAATGTTCATCTGTGAGTCAGACTTTTACAGTGGTTTCAGATTTAAATTTGGGGCAGCCTATTGCTGTGCCAGAATGGTTTTTTTCTTCATCCTGATCGGTTGGGAGTCTTGGTCTGTGTTTATTGGTCTTGGAGTTTGCTGTGTTCTGCTTGATTGGTGTTTCTAATATCTTCTGTCTGTTTTTTTGGCTCTTTTTGTATCTTGAGTGGCATGCAACAATGTGTTACTTTATTGGAGGCCTTTACTGCAGCTTGGCTCCCGGCAGTAAAGGTGAGGTTTCAGCGAGGTCCCACTCACCATCCTCAGACTCGTGCTTTCGGCTTTGTGCCTAGTGTAAGCAGTGTGTGATTGGAGCTGCTGTCTCTCTATAAATAAATCAACAAACGAGTTCCAGCCACGAAAACCAACACCAGACCCAAAACAACACGTGACACCACTACCAATCCCCCTCATCAGACCTAGGCCCAAGCCCATCCTATAAACGAAGAACAACCACCATCCAGAAACCAGACCACGGCTGCTTCACCAGCTGTCGCACCCCCTGACCCCAAAACCAAACAGGTTGACACACAGCAAGAACACAGACCCAGACCCCAAACTTGAAGCCAGATTAAAACCCAGAATGCTACATCATGGCCACTCACTCAGGATATCACATCAGAAAACTCAGGAAATTACAACACAAGAACTCAAGAAGTTGTAACACAGCAAATGACCAAGGATATCACAGCACAAGACCAAGGATACCACAGCAATAAGTCTCACAAGGTCATCACACAACCCATTACCCAAGCTGTTACTACACAGGAGACTAATGGAAAAGAGATCAAAACACAAACGACTGCTTGCACTGGCACGAAGCCGAAAGCACCAGCCTGAGGATGGTGAGTGGGACCTTACCGAAACGTCACCAAGATATTCTTAATTTTACATGGGAAAAGACCCAAACACACCTTCTTTCCAAGCAACTTTCATGATTCCAGTGTCCTTTTCCCCACTTGGAACTGAACCCAGAAGGACATTTCTTCCAACACAGCTGTCAGCCTCAAGATATCCATAATTCTGCATTTTAAGTATTGGTTTCCTGCTGCTATGCCAATCTATTTCTTTCAGCTGTCAATAACTGTTAAGCCTGGGTTCCTCAACCAGGGTTAAGAAGACAAGCTAAACAGAATGTGCAGCGTTAGTCAGATAGGCACACAGATAAATGAGTGAGATAAGCTTGTATGTTTGTTAACATACAGTAAAAATAACAGATACGCTTGTGCTATCAAAAATATAATTTATTCCATTTAGAGTTTATAGCATAGTCAAAATAACAATCCATTAGTCATGTATCGTTTAGTCAGTCCATTCAGGGATATTCAATTAGCAAAGTCCGTATAGAATATCCAATGTCAGTTCACTTACAAATCAGTCTTTTGTCTCTCCTTTTCAGTAGGGGAAAAACACAGTCTTCAGTCTATCCAGTAATTAGGGATCATCAAGGCAGAGAGAGCAAGCTGATGTTCCTTTCTTCTTTTATGTTGCTTTCACAACCACTCCCTTAATTACATTCCTATATTTAAAGTTGCAGACACTTTAACTTATAAACCATGATAACATATTTATTATTTTATCTAAACCAGTTAGGGTAAACAATGTTATCCCTAACAATAACAATGGAGGGAGGGGGGAATTTGGCTGGAGAAGAAGGCTGGAAATGTTTTGCATTCCTTTGCTGGGTTAGCAAGGGGAGGAGGGATTCTTTTCTTTAACTTTCCATTTCTTGGTTAGCTTCTGTCCCCTTTTGCACAACTGCGAACTTTTATCAAAATATGTCAAAGTCAACTGACAGCAGCCTCATCACCATCTGGAGATGACCACATGATCATATTCAGAACTTTTAATTGGAAGACTCATTTGGACTTTGGGGGCTGGGAGCATTTCTATTCCTTTGTATATGTGATCTGCGCACCAATTTCTCAGATTCGGAATTGAATCTGAAGCTTTCACTTTATTTTCCAGTAAAAGGATAACTTTGCTCTAACCATGGAGTCTGAGTATTTCTTTTTTGGGAATTGAAGGGAGCACAGACTGACATTATTCCGAATCTCACACATCAACCCACCCGAAAAAAATATCAACTTTTCTTCTGAGGGGGTTTCATCTCATGTCATCTCCAGCCAGTGATGAAGATGACCAGGGAGCTGTGGGGGGGCACTCGATGCTGCTACCAGAGATGCCGGCTGCTGATCTGCTGGCCAACCTGACTCTGGAAGAAACCCCATCTGAGATGCCCAGATGGTCATTGGGGGTTGGTTGGAGAAACCCTGAAGACCCCTCTCCTCCTAGAATCACTGTGAGTCGGAGAGGTGTGAGGGAACAGCTGTGGCAAGAGGGGGAGGAGATGGAATGCAGGCTGGTTCAAGCCAGGAAATTCCTTATGGACATCTGTGAGAAGCTCGGCATGGCTCCAAGGTATGAGTGGGAAGGGGGAACGAGTTCAGCCCGGGGAAGTCGAGCTACCCCCACCCCCCTAGCCCAGCCTACGCCAGCGCAGCCACCCGCCGCCACCCAGGGAGCCCCAGCAATAGGTATGGTTCCTGAAAGACGCCACCTGCCCCCATTAGATGTGAAGTTTGGAGGAAATCCCAGAGATTTAGGGTTTTTCCTGGTACAAGTCGGGAGCTATATGGCAGAATTTGAAAGGGAGTTTACCACTGAAGCAAGCAAAGTGAGATGTGTTACCAGAACCCTGGAAGGGATGACAGCAGACTGGGTGGTGAGTTTGTACAATGATAACTCCCACCAACTGCGGAGCCTCGATGTTTTCATGACTGCATTGAGGAGAAGGTTTGAGGACCCTCTGGCAGAGAGAAGGGCCAGAATCAGAACGAAGACTCTTATCCAAGGGGGGAGATTGGTTGCAGACTACACCCAAGAGTTCAGGCAGCTGGCTTACCACATCTGAGGCTGGTCCCAGGGGGCCCTGGTAGAAGCCTACAAAGATGGCTTAAATGAATGAAGTCATATATACCCACGTGCATCTCCAGAAGGGACCCACATGATTTGCAGTTGTGGTACTTGCTGGCGGAAGAGGTGGACATAGATCTAACCCGAAGCAGATGCAGAGGGGGCCCCACCTGGAGCAAACCGCTCCCTCCATGTCTCCAAGAGACCTTAAACCCTCAAAAGGGGGGGTAACGGAAAGAGCCAAATCCATGGCCTGTTTTCATTGTGGGAAGGAGGGCCACCGGATGGCGGATTGCCGGGCCAAGCCAGATCCAAAGAGAGTGCGGGGCCCAGGGAGGAAGCCCAACCCCCCCCAAACAAGCCTCTCAAAACTGGGCTGAAGATAAGAGAAGTTGTAGAGGTTGCCCCTCCAGTGGGAGAGGAGCTGGGACCTCTGACCCCCCTCGATGAGAGCGAGACCGACTCAGAAGATGACGTCCCAGTAAGTCCTAACCGAGGGCCCCTGACCATCCCAATAAAATTAAGAGTGCCCACCTCAGGGACCGAGGGAGAGATGTTGGCCTTATTGGACTCGGGGTACATGAGGTGCATAATTAACATGAAGGTAGTAAAGGATATGGGCATCGGACTGAGAACTTTAAGAACGCCCATATCCTTTTGCCAACTAAATGGATCTGAGATAGGAGGTTGCCCCGCAAGTTTTGTAATGGAGCCCTTAGAGATGACAATGGGATCCCATCGCAAGACCCTGTGTTTTATTGTGGCCCCTGGGATGGAACAGCCTCTAATATTGGGATTGCCCTGGCTTCGGAAGTGAAATCCCCATGTGAACTTGAGAGAAGGGTGGATACGTATCCGCAACGATCGGCCACTGGAAGGGGAGGATCAACCCTACCCAGAAGGGGAGGAGAAATCCCAGCCAAAGCTCCAGGTTCCAGCCGAGACAGCTTCCGCAGGTGCCGAACGTGTGGAGGGAGAGGAGAAAATCCCGAAGGAGTACTGGGACTAAAGAGAGGTGTTTAGCGAAGAGGCCTCCGACGAGCCCCTTCCTCATCGGTCAACTGATTGCAGTATTGAATTTCTACCGGGGGTGACGCTCCTGAAACCAAAGCTGTATTCGATGACACCGGGGGAGCTGGAGGAACTGAGAGCGTTTATCGACAAGAATTTGAAACGTGGTTTCATGAAACCTGCCAGATCTCGAGTGGCGGCCCCTGTGTTGTTCCGTGAGAAGAAAGACGGCTCCAAATGCTTGGTGGTGGACTATAGAAACCTGAACGCAGTGTCCGTGGAGAACGTGTACCCTCTTCCTCTGATGAAGGACATGTTAGCCCACCTGGCAAAGGGGAAGATTTTCACAAAGTTGGACTTGAGGGAGGCGTAAATTAAATTCGAATTAAAGAGGGAGACGAGTGGAAGACTGTGTTCAACTGCCCGATGGGTTGTTTCCAGTTCAATGTTCTCCCTTTCGGTCTACAGGGGGCACCTGCTGTTTTCATGCAAATGATAAATCAAGTGCTTCACGAGCATTTATACAAGGGGGTTCTGGTCTACCTTGATGATATTCTTATCTACATGGAGACTAGAGACGAACATGTGAAACTGGTACGCTCTGTGTTGCATAAACTGAGGGCCGCCAAATTGTATGCCAAACTATCCAAATGTGAGTTCCATCAAGAAAAAATCGACTACTTGGGATATTGTATCTCACCCGAGGGCATTGAGATGGACCCAGAGAAAGTGTGAGCCATATTGGACTGGGCCCCACCGAGAACCCGAAAACAGCTTTAAAGTTTCCTTGGATTTACTAACTTTTATCGGCAATTCATCCCGTCTTTTGCTAAAATAGCCATGCCCATTACCAACTTCCTGAAGACAAAGGGGGAATTGAAACCAAAGCCCATCCAACCATTGAATTGGACCATGGAGTGCCAAGCTGCTTTTGAAAAGCTTAAAAGACTTTTTGCTGCAGAACCAGTACTGAAACACCCAGACATGGATGCTCCTTTTGTGATCCAAGCTGATGGGAGCAATGTGGTGGTGGGGGCAGTCTTACTTCAATTAAATGAGAAGGGGACAATGCAACCGTGCGCTTACACCTCCCGTAAATTGACTGACACTGAAAGGAGATGAGCTGTTTGGGAGAAGGAAGCGTTTGCAATCCGTTGGGCCTTACTAGCTTGGAGGCATTTTCTGGAAGGAGCGAAGCACCCATTTGAGGTACGGACTGACCATAAAAATCTGGAAGCTTTAAAAACTCCTCGGAAGCTATCCCCTAAGCAAGTTAGGTGGGCTCAGTTTTTCAAGCAATTCAATTTCTCTTTGAAGTATATCCCAGGGGAAATTTTTTTTATGGCAAATGCTTTGTCTAAAATGCCTCAATACAACAGTATTTGTAAAGAAGTGATAAGGCCAATCGTGTCCACTACACAGCTGGCTGCTCCTGTAGTTACCAGAGCGCAAAAGAGGAACCAGGAGAGGGATCTGTCCACTGACATGATGGAACGATTCAAGGAGGCTTTAAAAATGGATGAGTGGCTCCTGGCAAATGCGAATAACTGCACCGTTCGAGATGGTCTAGCCTGGATAGGTGCAAAATTGTATGTACCTCAAACCCTGAGAAGCCAAGTGTTACAACAAACTCATGACTCCAAAGTGGCCGGTCATTTTGGGTTTGTGAAGACCCTACATTTGGTGAAACGGCAGTTCTGGTGGTCTTCGTTGAAAAAGGACATTGAGACTTATGTGACAAGCTGTCCAGTTTGTGCTTCAGCAAAAAGACCTCCTGGTAAACCACCAGGTCTGTTGCAAAATGTGGCTAGGCCAATTGCTCCTTGGAGGGAAATTTCCATGGACTTTATAGTCAACCTACCCGAGAGCGCTGGGCACACAGTCATCTGGGTGGTGACTGATTTGTTCTCCAAACAAGCCCATTTCATCCCTTGTTCCAAGATCCCATCGGCGAAGTTGTTGGCCAGAATGTTCATTATCCATGTCTACAGGTTGCACGGTGTTCCTGAGCATGTAGTTTCTGATCGAGGGGTCCAATTTACCTCGAACTTTTGGAGGGAATTTTTGAAGTTAATAGGCTCCACCCAGAGTTTAAGCTCTGCCCACTCACCCCCAAACTAATGGGGCGTATGAGAGAACTAACAGGGTGCTAGAGCAATACCTCAGATGTTACATAAACTATCAGCAAGACAACTGGGGGGATCTACTGCCTTTTGCGGAGGTGGCATATAATAACTCTGTCCATAACAGTACGGGGTTTACTCTTTTCAAAGTGGCAACTGGGCAAGATTTTGTGCCCATACCTGAACTTCCTCGTGAAAACCCCAATGTCCAATCGTTGAGCGACTGGATATCTCAACTTCAACTTAATTGGCCGGTTGCTCGTAAAGCCTTGGACGAGGTGCACCAGTCTCATAAGAAATTTGCTGACAGAAAGTGGGCCCTGCAGATGTCTTATCAAGTGGGCGACAAAGTATTCCTCTCGACTAAATATCTGCAGATCACCCAGAAATCAAAGAAGTTGGGTCCTAAGTATGTGGGGCCTTTCCCCATTGAGCGGATTGTAAATCCTGTGACTGTTCAGTTGACTTTACCAAAAACTCTTCGTCGTATTCATCCAGTTTTCCACGTCAGTTTGTTAAAACCCAAACATACTTGTACCTTGAGACTGGCCCAAACTGATCCCCCCGTACCATTGTTGATTGAGGGAGAACAACATTTCGAGATTAAAGAAATTCTAGACACTAGGAAATGGAGGGGTCGTATCCAATATCTTGTAGCTTGGAAACATTTTCCTCCATCCTATGCTGAATGAGTGAATGAGAGAGACATTAGGGCTCTTGAATTGCTCAAGAACTTTTATGCCAAATACCCTGATAAACCATAGAGATGTATGCAAATGTTAACATATGTTTATTCTGTTTTTTCTTACAGGGACTAATGTCCTTCTTCTAGGGGGTCCAAATATCAGCCTCAAGATATCCATAATTCTGCATTTTAAGTACTGCTTTCCTGCTGCTATGCCAATCTATTTCTTTCGGTTGTCAATAACAATGGAGGGAGGGGGGAATTTGGAGGGGAAGAAGGCTGGAGGTGTTTTGCATTCCTTTGCTGGGTTAGCAAGGGGAGGGGGGATTCTTTTCTTTAACTTTCCATTTCTTGGCTAGCTTCTGTCCCCTTTTGCACAACTGCGAACTTTTATCAAAATATGTCAAGATCAACTGACAGCAGCCTCATCACCACCTGGAGATGACCACATGATCATATTCAGAACTTTTAATTGGAAGACTCATTTGGATTTTAGGGTGTCGGAGCATTTCTATTCTTTTGTATATGTGATCTGCACACCAATTTCTCAGATTCGGAATTGAATCTGAAGCTTTCACTTTATTTTCCAGTAAAAGGATAACTTTGCTCTAACCATGGAGTCTGAGTATTTCTTTCTTGGGAATTGAAGGGAACACAGACTGACAACAGCAAAGGAGAACTTTGAGCTATGAATAAGACAAAGGCAGTCTTGATGTGATTCCTGCCATAGAAGCACAAAGCTGAAGACACAAGCCTGAAGATGATGAATGAGACTTCATTGAAACGTTGCCTAGATACTTCCAATTTTACATGGGAGAAAACCCGAATAACCAAATATATATATATATATATATATATATATATATATATATATATATATATATATATATATATATATATATGTGTGTGTGTGTGTGTGTGTGTGTGTGTGTGTGTGTGTGTGTATGTATATGTATATGTATATGTATATGTATATGTATATGTATATGTATGGCATTCAGCTTTGTTTGGGTATTTTCCCACATCATTGTAGTTGTTCTTTTAAAGTTGTAGCAACGTTTCAGCAGAATCTCATCTGCCATCATCAGGCTTCTGTATAGTGTTCATCTGTGAGTCAGACTTTTGCAGTGGTTTCAGATTTAAATTTGGAGCAGTCTATTGCTATGCCAGAATGGTTTTTTCTCTATCCTGATTGGTTGGGAGTCTTGGTCTGTGTTTATTGATCTTGGAGTTTGCTGTGTTCTGCTTGATTGGTGTTTCTAATATCTTCTGTCTGTTTTTTTGGCTCTTTTTGTATCTTGATTGGCTGGCAACATTGTGTTACTTTATCATCTGTTGGATCATCCCAAGAGAAAAATCTTCCAGATGCCCTAAACTATACAGCCTCCCAAAAATACACAAAGAAGGCATACCTCTCAGACCCATAGTCAGCCCCAGAGGAGCACCACTACAAAATCTAGTTAAACACTTAGCTAAGCAGCTACAGCCCCATGCTGAAACAGCAGCTTCACATGTACAAAACTCATACCACTTCTTGGAAATGATCAAAGATCTACATGTGGAGCAAGAAGATCTGCTTGTAAGTTTCGATGTGGTTTCACTATTCACTCAAGTCCTGATAAAAGAGACCCTTGAAATCATCAAAAATAAATACCAACCAGCTAAACACCTAATGGAACTAACAGAACACTGCTTAACCAACACATATTTCATATACAAAGGACAAAGATACAAACAAATCGAAGGAGCCCCTATGGGATCACCACTGTCACCTGTCATTGCAAACCTGTTCATGCAAGAATTCGAATCCAGAGCCCTGGCCAATGCCATCCATAAACCCAAACTATGGTTAAGATACATCGATGACACATTTGTGATTTGGCTCCATGGAACAGAAAACCTAAACAATTTCCTAAAACACCTAAACAACACACACCCCAAAAACAAGTTCACCATGGAAACGGAAACAAACAAACAACTACCATTCCTAGATGTACTAATCTTCAAAAGAACAGATGGCACACTAGGACACACCATATACCAGAAGAAAACACACATCGACTGCGACTTCAACGCCCAATCCCACCACCACAGCACAGATAAACTCCGTGGTTAAACACTAATTACTAGAACCAAACGCCTGGCAGACAAGACACACATCAAGACTGAACTATGCACCCTGACTAAAGTACTGACAGCCAACGGCTTCCACAAAAGCAAAATCACCGGCTTGATCCACCAAAACACACTGAGACATAATAGAGACCCAGAAGATGAACAGATCTATGGAACAGCTGTCTTGCCCCACATAAGAGGTACTGCAGACAAAATTAGTAAGATACTACACAGACATCACATCAAGACTGCCTTGAAAAAATCTCCACACCACAAGCCAGGCAAACACTTGGGCACAAACAGATCCCCCCAGATACTTCCAGCTCAAACACACCCCAACCAGGCACCCAGATGAAACCCAGCTTCCTAACTAATGATAGCCCTCCATTTACCCGGAGCCAAGCTGCACTAAAGGCCTCCAATAAAGTAATGCAATGTTGCCAGCCAATCAAGATACAAAAAGAGCCAAAAAACAGACAGAAGATATTAGAAACACCAATCAAGCAGAACACAGCAAAGTCCAAGACCAATAAAAACAGACCAAGACTCCCAACCAATCAGGATGAAGAAAAAACCATTCTGTCACAGCAATAGGCTGCCCCAAATTTAAATCTGAAACCACTGTAAAAGTCTGACTCACAGATGAACACTATACAGAAGCCTGATGATGGCAGATGAGATTCTGCTGAAACGTTGCTACAACTTTAAAAGAACAACTACAATGATGTGGGAAAATACCTGAACAAAGCTGAATGCCATACATGTAAGTACCCGCAAAAACTTAAGAATATATATATATATATATATATATATATATATATATATATATATATATATATATATATATATATCTATCTTTGGTTATTCGGGTTTTCTCCCGCGTAAGATTGGAAGTATCAAGTCACACCCCCACGAGCAGTTAAAAGGAAGAAGCAGCTGCAAGCTCACATCACTCTGAGAAGCACAGAGCTGAAGACCAAGCCTGAAGATGATGAATGAGACTTCATCGAAACGTTGCCTAGATACTTCCAATCTTACGTGGGAAAAAACCCGAATAACCAAAGATCCACATACAAATACCCACGAGAACCTCAGAAAACAAATATATATATATATATAAATCAGAGAAGCCATAGAGATAGAAAAACGCCCACACAGCATGAATAAATGAGATGATATCTCCCGCCTACCAGCCATTTGGAAACCCGCCCTCATGAACAGACGAGTACCTAACATGAAGAATGACACCAGACCCATACCCCTGAGAGCCACACAAGATGCCACCACCACTCTTCCATGTAGAAAGCAGACTCACACCCACACAGAAGATGAAACACGACCACGGACCAGAAGCCGCACTGCAGCTGCATCACTACCCACTTCAAACCCCTCTGAGCCATACATGAAGTGAACTGACCCCACCATGAAGATCCAGCATGACCACGAACTCGAAGCCAAACAGCAAGATCACAGCTCACCAGCTCAAATCCCCCAGCAACTAAGACTAACCTGAGCACAACCAAGCCCCCACCTGAACAGAACACACCTCCAGCCAATCAGAACACAGCCAATCCCGCAACCAATCAGAACACAGCCAAACCCCCAACCAATGAGAACACACTCCCACCCAATCAGAACACAGCCAAGCCCCCACCCAATCAAGTCACACCCCCACTAGCAGTTAAAAGGAAGAAGCAGCTGCAAGCTCACATCACTCTGAGAAGCACAGAGCTGAAGACCAAGCCTGAAGATGATGAATGAGATTTCATCAAAACGTTGCCTAGATACTTCCAATCTTACGTGGGAGAAAACCCGAATAACCAAAAATCCATATATGTGTGTGTGTGTGTGTGTGTGTGTGTGTGTGTTGTGTGTACACACACACACACATCACACATACAGTGTATCCCTGTGTGTATAAGTCAGGCCTGATTCAAGAATGCATAAGTTGCTTTCTTGGCAATATTTTTAGAAGTAGTTCACCATTGCATTTTTCCTTCGGAATGAGAGAAAGTGATTGCCTCAAGGTCATCCAGCTGACTTCCATTCAGGACTAGAACTTGAATTTTCCCACTCCTAGTCCAGCATCTAATAACCATCTGTCACCAAAGAGTAACAGTTGGTGTTTTTTGTTCATCCCGATAATGGGTATGGTAAAGGATCCCACGGGGCTCTATATTACTTTTCTTCTCTCCTCTCAGCGTCTACATGAAGCTGCTGAGAATCACTATTTAGAAGTTTGGAATACAGTGTCCTCTTTATTTATATCTCTGTTTTCCAAATGAATCAGGTGCTTCGCGGTTTCCTGGAGGCAGCAATGCACTGGAGAAGGACAAAAAAAACCCTACATTTTTATCCAGATAAGGCAGAGATGTTATACAGTGTTTCTCCAACAATACGGCCTCCACCAATAGGAAGCCCCACCATGTTTCTTTGGCATAAAATCAAATTAAGCCCCTCCCCCCAAATTTAGGCCTATTTTAAAACATGCAAAATAAGGGTGAAGGGTGGGGGACTTGCCATTAGGAGTGCCCCCGGGCAGCAATTCCTTGTCACCAGCCACTCCTAACGGGTGATCATGGCGAAGCGCAGAGCTCCCCACTCTTACCTTTGCTGCAGACGCCTTTGGCACCTGCTGCTGTTGCTTTCCCTTCTGCCCATTCCGCCAAGTTTGGAGCTGCCGTTTCCGTGTTTGGAGTGCTGCCACCATTTGGGGCTCCAAACGTGGAAGTGCCAGCTCCAAACATGACAGCGGGTGATCTTTTTATTTTGGTCCATGTGAAGTTCAGAGCGAGCAAGAGAGGGAGACTGTGATGCCTCCATCCGAGATGGCAACCTCACTAGTAGATCACAACGTGGCTGGAAGCCCAAATCGGCGGGATACGATGGCAATCTTTTTGGAGCGAGAGGAAAGGGAGAGAAGAGTTGCGAGGCATAATTTGCAGGAGGAAGTGGGTGTATCCCACGGCAGGGAGCCTAAGGAAGAAGGGCCAGTGGGCAATGGAGAGCGTCCCGTAGCTGCAGAAGCAGCCTAGAGACGCGCCTGGGAAGAGGCGCAGATGCTGCCTTGTAGGCCCCAAGCCAACTGCGTGCGCCGCCTTTAGTTATGTGCGCTCTGCGCTTTGGGCGTCTCCGTGTGATCGTGACCCTGTCCTTTCCACCTGGCGCCCTTGCTGCTTTCTGGCTCTTTAGCAAGGCATCGTGGTCTCCCTCTCATGCTCGCTCTGAACTTCGTGTGGACCAAAATAAAAAGATCGCCCACCGTCATGTTTGGAGCTTCCGCATTTGGAGCTTCCGCCGCCGTTTGGAGCTCCAAACAGCGGCAGTGCTCCAAAGGCGAAGCCGGTTGCTAAAAAGCCAGAAAGCAGCAAGGGCGCCAGGTGGAAAGGACAGGGTTGCAATCACACGGAGATGCCCAAAGCACGGAGCGCACATAAATAAAGGTGCACACAGTTGGCTTGGGGACTACAAGGCAGCATCTGTGCCTCTTCCCGGGCGCGTCTCTAGGCTGCTTCCGGAGCTACAGGATGCTCTCTGTTGCCTACCGGCCCTTCTTTCTTGGCCTCCCTGCCATGGGATACACCCACTTCCTCCTGCAAATTACATCTCACAACTCTTCTCTCCCTTTCCTCTCGCTCCAAAAAAATCGCCATCATTTCCTGCCGATTCGGGCTTCCAGCCACTTTGTGATCCACTAGTGAGGTTGCCATCTCGGATGGAGGCATCGCAATCTCCCTCTCTTGCTCGCTCTGAACTTCACATGGACCAAAATAAAAAGATCACCTGCTGTCATGTTTGGAACTGCTGCTTCCGCGTTTGGAGCACTGCCGCTGTTTGAAGCCCCAAATGGCGGTGGCACTCCAAACACGAAAGCAGCAGCTCCAAACTTGGCGGAATGGGCAGGAGGGAAAGCAACAGCGGTGGGTGCCAAAGGCGTCTGCAGCAAAGGTGGGAGTAGGGAGCTCCGCGCTTCGTCATGATCACCTGTTAGGAGCAGCTGGTGGTGAGGATGCAAGGGTGGGAATTAAGTCACCCCCGAAAAGACATCCTAGCCATTTTTTCGGGGATCAAAAAAAAAGACCCGGCCTTATTATATGAGAAACACGGTAGTTAAGTAGTTTAGAGGTCCAGAAAGGTAGCACAGATTTTGAGATATTGGAAATGCTTCTTTGATTCCAATCTGTTAAGGGGCCATCATGATAAGGACAACCATGCCTAATTTCTGCTGGTGTGCCAACTATATCCCTACCTGCTAACTTAGCCTTAGTGATAATTTCACAGTGGAATTGCTGGTATGCATTGTGAGTGATGCAAAAGCTACCATTAGGGCAGAATATCACTATTCAATACAATACAATATGAGCTACATTAGATTACTTAAGCAAAAGTGCTTCTTATGACAAGGGATCTGCAAAACACTCATGCATTTGGTATACAGTGTGGTACAACTGTTTTCATGTGAAATTTGCCCAAATAGTTTGGCAAACTGTTTTTGAAAAAAGTGGGTCCATGCACAGAATAAAACATGACTGTTCTGTGCAGGAACAGTTCAAGGGGAGGAAAAAGTTAAAAAAAAAAAAAAAGGCTAAGAGCAGCAGCAGAAGCTGAGAGAGAAGAGACACAAAGCTAGTGCTGATATTCAATGTTTTCAATCAATGTCTCCCAGTACAACATAACTTTTTCAGTCTGCCTATCCCTGATCTTCCAGTTCCTTCCCATCATCTCTCTCCTCAACCATTGTCAATGTTCCAGGATGCCCCATATTCTCATTTCCCATGTGTGTAGCAATTTTATGAATGCAAAAAAAGACTCCAAAACCTAATTATGCCATATGTCTGGAATAAGGATTCTGACCAACCAAGGATGGGTGTCAGAATCACCAAATGTTTGATTGATCTTCCCACTTGAGCTTTGTCCATACAATCACAGTCTGTAAAAGCTTTCATATTTGTTTTTCCATTTTTAATTCAATTCTCCTATCCTACCTTTGTTACTTTATAAGTACCTTGTGGTGGTGAATATGTATAATATCCCTTACTTGTCCTATTTTTCATTTCGGACTGTCAAAACTTCAGGCAGCAGCTCCTGTTGTTGCCTGGATGGGTTAGGAACTTTCGTGTACTGCAGAAAATTCAAAAGATTGCATTTCCCATTCTAAGCTCCTCTAGGTTGTGTTAGAAGTGTAAATCCTATATGTAACAGTGCTGGCTGGTAAGATAATGAGATATGCTACACTGCCATAGTGTAAAGAAAGGAAGGGAGAGAGAAAGGATGTGTACCAGCTTTGTTAACCTTTTCCTATCTGGAAAATGAATATCCTAACCTGGAATAACAGGGTTAGGCTTTTCATTTCTATTGAACTGAGTTGAGATGGTTCAGCAGTACTGATAGAATGTGATGCAGATAATCCCCAACAATTGGGACCAGAATTTCCAGAATTGCAAGTTGTTAAGTCATGAGTCATGCCTGATTTTATAACCTTTTTTGCCAGGGCGGCTAGCCAATCACTGTGGTTGTTAAATAGATCACATGGTCTTTCAGCAAATCCAGCTTCCCCATTGAGTTTGCTTGTTGGAAGCTGGCTGGGGAGTCACAAATGACAATCACATGACCTCAGGATATCACAACAATCAAAAATACATGCTAGTTACCAAATGCCCAAATGTTGATCACATGGTTATGGTGATGTTGTGATGATCATAAAGTGCGATGACCAATTGTAAAAAAAATTTTTAGTGCCATTGAATTTTTGAAGATCGCTAAACTAAATATGATCATGGGGATGCTGCAAAGGTCATAACTGTGAAACACAGTCATAAGTCTCTTTTTTCAATGCCGTTATAACTTTGAAGAGTCACTAAATTATTTGTTATAAGTTGAGGGCTACCTGTACAGAGGTAGTCTATTGTACTGCTCATATAGACATACACAGTTGAATTCCTTGTGCTTCAAAAGATAGGCTCACACTTTTCTGGGTGCATTACTACTATTATTAAAATGGAAGTTGGATTCATAGCTGAAATCACTTGCAGATAGGATCTTCTTTTGAACACTGCTGACATAATGGGATCAGAACCCATTAACCTGTGATCACATGGAGGAAAAACTGTAATTCTAAGTGCCAGCAAGTATTTAACCCCAGTATTAGAATCTCCTGTCTACATGAAACTAAGAAGAATGGAATAATTCTAGAGAACTTTGCAATAACTGAGAATGAATGCAGTCAAGGAGATAAAAATTGGGCCAGATTAAAATTTACTTCCTTGCTTGACCATGAGCAGCTTGCTGTAATTCACAGATTGAACTGGAAGGATGGGTTGTAACTACAATAGCAAAATATGCTAAACTCGTTATGTGAATAATAGTAATTCCTATTCTAATCTATCCTTATGTTATATCCACATGGAAGTGACTAAAGTGGAGAGAAAATGATTTATCTGTGGTCCCTTACGACAGAAGCAAAATACAAATTGGGAATTTATTAGTTCATATCCCAGGTTGTTACAACAGCAACTTCCATGTTAAGCTGATTAAAACCAGTTTCAAAAAAGATGTGAAGCTGCTATTTTATATTTGTCTTCCATCCCTCTTCCATTAAGTTTAGATTTTTTCCCCCTTAAAATAAAATTTCTTTTTTCTTTTCTCAATAAAATTGCCTTTTTCTATAGTTTGTAGATTTATATAAAACATGATGTTGAAATTACATTGAAACTTTCCTTGGAAAGTTCATTTATGCAGTCTGATGCATGATAGGTATATCTCTTTATCATTGCAGAAGTTCCTGCTCTTTGAGATGTGTGGTGTTTATCCTTTTTATAAAAAAGAAAACCAATCCTATATATTTATTTAGCTGATGTAGTTAAAGAAAAGTGAATCATCATCTGATGAAAAAGAAATAGTTGCCATACTTTGATCAGCCCATTAGTTTATTTGGCCTCAAGGACTTGGGATACGAGGTGCTTCACCGGAAGATAAACAGCCCATAATAAGTCATGGCTGTTGAGAAATGCTACACTTGGGAAAGAAAATGCTTGCCTACTATCTCTAGGCTTTATGCAGTGAAGCTTGTAGTCTGAATCATTATCTTAGCTTGCATAGCTACAAACCTTATTAATGATCCTAACATTACCAGAGGCTTCTAAAAAGCAGTTATGATTATTTTGTCCTCATGACCTCCCAAGGCACTATATTCTCACAGTCTGAATGGCAGTCTGAATGGATGCAAATAAATAAAGCCAATAAAAATAAAATAGATGTTGTTTAATGATGCATTTATATTTAATACCCTCTTATTTTGTTACCTGCCTCCTTGCTCTTATATTCTATACCAGACTGATAATGAAATCAGGCAAAGTCAAGTCTTGCTATATTTAGCACCTTATGAACACCAGAGACATTATATTATGGCTTATTCTCACTATTCTAGCTTTACTCCTTGGTTCAAACAATGTTTATATTTGACTGTGTGTAGTATTCTGCAATAGATTGTAGTATTCTGCAATAGTTAGAATAAATAAACTTTACATATAAAATATATTTTGGAACTCTAGGCATATCTTTTGTTTATTTTTCAAAATATATTATACCAACAATTCATCTTTTAAACATCTCTCAGAAATGTGAAGAACTCATAACTTTGTCTGCATATTGATCTTTTTTTTAAAGTACCATACTTTTCTCAAAGGTGCCTACATTTATTAACAAAAATAAATAAATAAATAAGGTTAGAATTTAGGATACCTGATATCCTTATATCATGTTTCTCTCTCAACAGAACATTATATGCTTATTCAGCAGTTTTTAGAAATATGAAAAACTCTATTCATAATTTCTACTAAAATGATTATTTTCTACATTGCTCTAGAACAGTGCCCCCAAAACTTTTGCACACCAGGGATTGATTCCACGGAGAAAAGGGACTGGAGGGGGCATGATTTTACATGCTGGCATCCCACAGATGGGTCTTTGCTTGTTTTCATGGCCAAGTTATTGGCATGCTGAGGACCAATGCCTGTCCATGGACCGGAGGTTGGGGACCTCTGCTCTAGAAAATACACTGAAAAAAATTAACAACCACAATAATTTGATACAAGCAAAAGCCTTCTCTTTAATGACTTAACAGTATTACTAGATGTTACAAATGTCCACTGGTAGACTACATCAGATTTTACTCAAATTGTTGTTTTGGTTCTGAAAATCAATCCAATTCAAATTTACACACACACAAAATGTAGAAAAGTGCTATTTTTGGTACATGCAGAGAAGCCTCTAAATGTTCATAATCAAGTCAGAGGCATGTTTCAATTTAATCATTCAGTTGTGAAGGGAATTTTATTATTCTGAAAGTCCTTTCTCTCTTTCTAGCTAGGCCATTGAATATCCCAGCCTTCTCTTGCCTGTTTAATGTGAAAATCAATGCATCTGGCTACAGAAGTCTTAAGTGCCAAACCATACATATCCTCCTGTTATAACCTTTATTACATCTATAAAGGGTCTTTGATTTCACAAACTGCATGAAGAAGAACATTCACAAGAGTTCTGTTAAGAGGTGGGTTTAATGCTCCCCCTGTTCAGATCAAGCTATCAGAGTAACAATCAGCTTGATTAGCATTCACATTTTCAAACAATATGTACCCTGCATGACAAAATGTTGCTTTTTTCCATAGACACAGGGACACCCTTATTTTTGTGTACCCCACTCTGTACTCCTTTTCCATTGTAAGAACAATTATTTGTCAATGGTCAGATATAACCATGAGCTCATCTTCAGTGTCTGTAGCCCTATATAAGAACTTGACTAGTCTGTGGCACTCTTTATTCTTAACAATAGGAGTGGAGTGACTCATGGTATGATGCTAGCTTTTAATAAAATGGTCTTTGGAGTCTATCCAAATGTTGGCATGTTCCGAGGTAAGTCTTGACTTTCTAATTTGATCTGAAAAGCCAATTTGAGTCAGAGATTCAACCTCCCTTTCAATCAAATCCCCAAATCTAATTTCTTGCACAGCTTTAAAAGAAACTGTAATCCTTTGTGGGCTTTGTTGTCTTAGGAATTCATAGCTCCAAAGACTATTTCAACAACCCTCTGTCGCTTTTCACTCTCTTGGGAAAACAGTTCCTACACTGAACTATTTATTTCATGGATGAGATCAGCGGGGAAAAAACCCTTACAAATAATTTAATGGTATACATTATATTACCAAATTTGGATCTTGGATCACAAACAACAATTTTACTGGGCTAAAAGCGTCACCCTGGCAACCCACTACACAAATGTTTAGGAATTTGCAAGTTCATATAGGCCTCTCCCGCCTCCACAACCAAAACCACCACCAAGCTGACCTCTTTTGTTTCAGTGTAATTATTCTTTTTCTCTCCCAAATGAGCTACAAATCCATTTCCCAGGCAAGTTTCTTTTCCTGTTAGAAAAGAATTGTTTATTCCACCCCTGCTCAGAAACTGAGCCTGCATTAGCCTATTGGGCAATAGGAGGGTGCAAGTGTTATACCTCAGGCAAGCACATACATGGACATGTGAAAACTCTGCTTCCAAAGCAGAGGGGAGGGAAAAGAAAGAAAGAAAGAAAGAAAGAAAGAAAGAAAGAAAGAAAGAAAGAAAGAAAGAAAGAAAGAAAGAAAGAAAGAAAGAAAGAAAGAAAGAAAGAAAGAAAGAATTCTTTATTGGCCAAGTGTGATTAGATACACAAGGAATTTGTTTTGGTGCAAATGCTCTCTGTATACATAAAAGAAAAGATACATTCATCAAGAGTCAAGAATCATAAGGTACAACACTTAATGATAGTCATAGGGTACAATAAGCAATCAAATCATACTAGGAAACAGTCAATATAAATTGTAAGGATACAAGCAACAAGTTACAGCCATACAGTCACAAGTGGGAGGGGATGGGTGATAAGGAGTGATGAGAAGATTAACAGTAATAGTAGTGTAGACTTTGTAAATAGTTGGACAGTGTTGAGGGAATTATTTGTTTAGCAGAGTGATGGTGTTTGGGGGAAAGCTGTCCTTGTGTCTAGTTATTCTGGTGTGCAGTGCTCTATAGCATCATTTTGAGAGAAGGAGTTGAAACAGTTTATGTCCGAGATGTGAGGGATCTGTAAGTATTTTCACAGCCCTCTTTTTGACTCCTGTATACAGGTCCTCAATGGAGGGCAGGTTGGTAGTAATTTCCTGCAGTCCTAATTACTCTTTGAAGTCTAAATCTGTCTTGTTGGGTTGCAGAACCATAGAATAGAATCTTTAATGCCTAACCCATTTTCAACCCAACTTTTACCAAGCAATCCTCCTTTCCCCCTTAATTTATCAGCCTGGGCATTTGCTAGTCAACTGGGAATATTTCTTCCTCTAACTAATTAGGTTTTACTTGCTATTGTCTTTCACCCAGTTCATGCAGCCTTTTCAGGTCTACTTTAAAAATATCAAGGTTAAAGCAAAGAGATTCCCTCTATCAGTTTGTTCTAATTAGCTTGCTGCAAACATCCTAAACAGTGGGGTTATTGGGCATTTATTTAATAGATTTCTTATCAGCCATAATTCTAAGACTCCCAATGGTTTGCAGTAATAAACCATAGGAAATAAATCATCCACAGAAAAATATATATATTAAATTGCATAATTACAATGTCAGAGAGGCCAAGGATTGTAATATATTCATCTGTCCTAGGTAGTGCATCACCAAAAGCACCCCAGAACGGAACAGCTTTATTTTAAATAGTTTTGAGAAAGTCAAAATGGTAGGGGTCAACTACCATTTCCAAATTCCAAAGTTTTTTTTTAAAAATTCCAACTTCCAAAGCATCTGAGGGCAGGACAAGAAACTAATTAAGGGGAGAAGCAGCCTAGAACTATGGAGGAATTTCCTAACAGTGAGAACAATTATTCAGTGGAATAGCTTGCCTTCAGATATTGTAGGTACTCCAACACTTGAGATTTTAAAGAAGAGACTAGATAGTCACTTGTCTGGAATGGGATAGGATCTCTTGCTTGAGCAAGGGGTTGGACTAGAAGACCTCCAAGGTTCCATTCAACTCTGTTATTCTGCTATGGAGTGAGTTAAAGCAGGCTATTCCAAAATATGAGTGCTGCCACAGAATAGTAGCATCCAAAAACTCCATAATGTGCTCCTCATAAAAATGTGGAACTATAAATAGTTTTTCTTAGGGCAAACAAATTGAGCAGGTTGATTCTGGTGAAGGAGAGTCAAAATACATTGCTGTCATGCCACATAAGATTGTATAGCTAATAATACTACTTTGAACTGCTATTTGGAAGCCAGAATAGAACTCAGGGCAAAGAAATATATTTATGGATTGAGTGCCAACTGACATATGGAGCATTGCAAGCTTGGATAGTGGACATAGCAACATCTGGAGATAGCAGAACAGACAAGAAAGAAATGGAGAAAATAGCAAAACACAGAAGCCTACAAATAGAAGTAGAATGGTTATGGCAAAAGAAAGCAAAGGTAGCACCAATAGGTGTCTTGGCTGCAATCCCATGTGTTGGAGCATCACTTGAACTCCATTGACATTGACAAATTCATTGCCAGTCTTGCAAAAGGCAGCTTTACTTGGAATAGCTTACATCCTGCCATGATATCTGTAATGCCATCAAATGTCCACATCTGCCTATCCCAGGTCTTTGGGAAGAATAAGCAGGCAAAAATGCCAAATCCAGTTTGAACAGCTAGCTGACTGTGTGACGAACAGTAAAAAAGGTATAAAGTTGTTATCATAGTGACATCTATCTATCTATCTATCTATCTATCTGTCTGTCTGTCTGTCTGTCTGTCTGTCTATCTATCTATCTATCTATCTATCTATCTATCTATCTATCTATCTATCTATCTATCTATCTATCTATCATCTATCATCTATCATCTATCTATCTATCTATCTATCTATCTATCTATCTATCTATCTATCTATCTATCTATCTATCATCTATCATCTGTCTGTCTGTCTGTCTGTCTGTCTGTCTGTCTGTCTGTCTGTCTATCTGTCTATCTGTCTATCTATCCATCCCAGGGAAGGAAACACTGTACCCAAAATATGGAGTGGGAGGAGGGCAAGATTAAAGAAACAATATGCCAGCCTAACATTATATAAGATTATAAGACAGCATTGACTTTGTTCATTTAACTAGCTCTATGGAAGTCAAGGTATAACACTTGTGGTAGAAATAGAATTTGTAACTGTCTCTTTGGGGAAACCTTTAAAAATATATCACCTAAAAAGGGAAATCTCTTACTATACTTCTTTGTCTTATTTAATCAGGGAAATCCTGTCAATGAAATATCTAGTTTGTACATTTTTACCACCATGAAACATTTTGCACTATTAGAGAAGTATTTATAGCTACCAGTAAATGAACCGCCACGAAAGATTTCATCTCATGTGTTTTCCCCTCAAAGATTTTTATGTTCCTGTTCTCTAAAATAAAATATATTGTTCTCAGGCTCACCTTATTATTAGTTAATCTATCAAGGAATTCTGAACAGTTAAACACCTGTAAATCCACAGTAAATGAAATAAAATAACCAGACGCATATTTTTTTCCTCCAGCATCTTTAGTGGTAAAAGTGTTTGGTTTTCAAAAGAGCAGCCGGGCAGTCCAGGGGAAAAATATTTCAGAAAAAGACACTGTTTATGTCAGTAAATGATGATGTTTAGAGTGAAAGGGAGGATAGTAGTCAAAGAATTAACAGAAATATTTATATGCACAGTCTCTCTCTCTCTCTCTCCCTCTCCCTCTCCCTCCCTCCCTCTTGCCCTCTCTCATACATAAATACATACACATTCAGTTTCCAGTTAAAAAGTCCACAAGTTGTATGGATGACAATATTCTAGTCTAAATTACTCGTAGTCAGTGTACTAATATATGGGCTTGAGGAATAAATTGTTGAGATTAATATAAAACCAGCTCCATATTTTTATTTTTGGGTATCCAAAACAAAATATTTAGGCTCCCATTTCACCCACATTCTAGAGCTGGCTATGACTCATGGAGTAAATTCAGCAAACTAAAAAAAAACTGGGTTTAAGGCAACCTGATTTATTGTTCTACTGCCTGTTGTGTTCAGAATGCAAATTTAGCACATGGAATAAAGAGAGATATTTTTATCTGATAAGAAAATAGGATTCCTGCTGGATTCAACCAAAGACCTGCCAAAACCAGTATTTTTTTCTCAACTTTAGATCCTGGCTGGCTAACGGAAGTCAACAAGAAGGATATCTAGGCAATTGCTGTTGCCTACAATTGTTTCTCATGATACTTAGAGCCATCTTCAACTAAAATGAGTGCAGGGTGGATTTTTTAAAAAATAAATTGCTTTTAAAAGACATTCATACATCACTTGCTCAAAAATTAAATGTGAACACTATTTTCCAGTTCAGTGCTTGATATATGTCTCTCATTTTTTCTGTAGAAAGCTGTTAGGAAACAGTTCTGGTTTGTTCAATACACTTTGTTTTCTGCCCTTTTAACCTTGATACAACACTTGATAGTTCCTACTTATATTCCTATGGAGCTGTTTCTGGATGGTAGTGTAATCAGACACTTGTGGAAATCTGCTTGGAAAAGCCCTGCCATTAAAAAAAAATTTTACAAAAAGCCACCAAAAAGAGTTAAGGAACACAATTAAAAATGTTTTAGAACTCCCCAAAGGCTGCAGTAGGCAGAATTTTCTTCTTTATTTTTGCTGTTGCCCTTTATAAGTGAATGTTTCTGGAAATGTCATGCTCATGAATAGCAGCAGCTCACAATATTGTCAGTGTTGAAACAAAGAAGAACTTGCGATGGTGCAAGGACCTTGGTGAGGTTCAGAAAAGGCTAGAAGCCAAAAGTGGATTGGGAAACAAACTCCAGAGAAACCTTTGTTAAAGAAGATCATGGCAGTGCAAATTATTTCTATATAGTCTTCAGAAATAAAAGTTATCATTAAATGTCAAAGTGATAGGAAACCTAAGATATTGATTTTATAATTTTGGGAACCAGCATGTACACACACACACACACAAACATATACATGTGTGTATATATACTAGTTCCCAAAATTATAAAATCAATATATATGTATATATTAGAACTGAAATTTACATCTATCTTTTTTTCTGAAATTTGTTTGTTAAAATGAGCTGAGAAATATTATGCTCGGCTTAATAATAGATGCATTTGACACCTCTCCTTAAAAAGAGAGTCAGTTGAAGCCCTCCTGCATTTCAGATATATATTTTGATTAGATACCCACTGAGTTGTAGATACAGCTATGGCTCCACCAGCTGAATCACCTATGGTGCTTGACTGCAAACTAAACAATTTAAATGTCACATCTGCTTAAATCTGGTAGTGCTAATTAGAAGCCTTATGGTGAAGATTATCTACTTGCATTATTGAGCATCACAACAGGAGTTCTTCTTCTGAGGCTTTCAGAAATCAGTCCAGGTGCCACAGACAATTGCAATACTCAGGCATTATACAACCAAGACAATTGTTTCAAGTGATATTGTAGTCATGTAAAAGTCTCTATAGCTCAAGTCTTCAGGCTTCCAGTCTGCAAAACAGATCAGCACAGCATGTCATTGTGATAACAAAGTGGTCTCTAACTGGCAGAAGAATCAGATGAAGACATTCTGGAGGAAACTTCTGAGAAACAATTTAGACAGGACACAAAGGACAGTACATGCTCTAGATTGTCACTTCCTCCTGAAGAACAAGTGTCCCAATCTACATGCTTCAGTTCGTTTAAATAAGAGGAAAGAGGTTTGTAATTAAATATTAGGAACCATAAAGAATGAGCCTAGCAAATATTTAAGAGTTGAAAATAGAGCAAATTGATGTTCATTAACAATATATACAATTAAAAGCTCTCTGGTAAAAGATGTAAAAGAAGAAAGAGAAATGAATAATGCCTATTTGTCACTACTGGCAATTTTCTGAAAAAAGTTCCTAGCTCCCTCATAGAGCCAATCCCAGCAGTCTCTGTAGCAAAAATGTGAATCATAGAACCTTAAAATTGATCTTTAGAGACCATCTAGTCAAGCTTTCTGCTTAATGCAGTTTTCACTAGAGTGCTTCTGATAGATGGCCATCCATCCTGCTTTTGAAGCTCTCCAGCAAAGAACTAATCACTTCATGTGACAGCCTGCTCCTCCAGCTGGCAGCTCATATAAGAAGGAAGTTACTCTTGAGGTCCAGCATGAATCTGTTTACTTGTAGTTTGAATCATTGGTTCTGGTCTTGCCTTCTGGTAATTTCACTCTCTCTTCTGTGTGACAGCCCATCAGATATTTGATGAGCACTGTCGTATTTCCCCTCAGTCATTTTTTCTATAGGCTAAACATACTCATATCATAAAAACATTCTTCAACTTCTAAGTCTTAGCTTCAGACTCCAGACTTCCCACCATCTTGTTAATACTCCTCTGGACTTTCTTTGGCTTGTCATTTTAAAAAAGTCTGTGATATTACAAAATGGATACAGTATTCCAAAAGTGATATGACTGGAGTACAAGAGAGTAGAACAATTATTTTCCAAAATGTGGTTTCCATTAAGAATAATGCTTGCATTTTCACTGCTGGTTTGTGTTTAATTTGTAATCACCAAGGACATCCAGATTCCCTTTATTTATGTACTTCTACAAGCCAAATATCTCTTACCTTATCCTCGTGCCTTATATATTTTCTTCTTTGGGTGCATAACTTTACATTTCTCCCTGTTAACTTCCATCCTACTCATTTCAGCCCTCTACTCAACATCTCTTTATTTTAAAATCCTGTCTCTTTCACTGAAGCCACCCAGTTTTGTGTGATCTGCAAATGTTATTTTAACTGGTAATCAGAGTCCAGAATCCAGAGTCCTGTATCAATTCACTCAAAATTTCTCTCCAAGCTGAAATGGGGATCATCTAACAATACTGTTCCCTGGCCCATAATTTATTATTTTGCTAAGGAAAACATAATGAGATTGAAGCTCTTGTTAAGATCCAGGAACATCTATGGCATTCCCTTGATCTAAGCTACTAAATCAATGAAAGAAAGAGATAAAGTTAGCCTGACATGATTTCAATAAACCCATGCTGGTTCCTGTTAATTTGAGCATACTTAATCAAAAGCTAACAAAAGTTTCTTGTTAATCTGTTCACATGCCTTGCCCAGGATAGATATCAAGTTGACAGCTTTGTAGTTTCTTGAGTCCTCTTCTATTCCTTTCCGAAAATGGGAGTAACATTTACTTTTTCTAATATTCTGGTACCACATGAATCCTCCAGGGTACTCAAACATTACTAAGAGCAGTTCTGCAATCATCTTTGCTACTTCCCTCCATAACATTTACAAACCAAATGATTGTAATTCTTACTAGTGGTGCTTTAGTCTATGTACACTAATTATTACAAAATGGAATCAAACATGCCTGAAAACTAAGTCCATCCAAAAGTTATCATGATGCTTTTTTTAAAAAAAACACCAATCTGCTCCGCTTTTTAAAAAAATATTTTCATGGCCAAGAAGGTTTGCTTTCACTCAGATAAGACTTTGTCCTCAATTATAATGCTCTTTGGCAAACTCATCCAAAATAAGAATTGTCACATAATATGAAGGAAGAAATATTTTGCAGAAATATAAGTGCCTGAACCAAACTACATGAATATTCCTCACCCTCCAAAATCATGGGAGGCTTCACAAACATCCAACTCCAGGCCAGAGAATAAAATAGGGTTTAGACACTGGTGGCAGGTGGCAACTACACTTATCTCTGAAGAATACTCTTTTAGAGGACAGGCATTGTGACAGAGATGGCATACTTCTTCAATTCCACAAAATATTTAACTGAGGAAACATGAAATCTGCCTACTCTGCCTAATTATGCTGGAAGGGAAGAAACATCTGGACCCAAGCATCCCCACAAATAACTAAATTCTGTTTGTTTGTCTGTTTTGGTTCTATGAAGAAATTTATGAATTCTGGAATATTCTTATAAAATAAACAGACTATATTGAATCTTCACATACCAGCCTTATAAGTCATGTGGGCATGGTTTACATTCACAATATGCTATATATAAACATTGGTTTAAAAAATTGTAATTTTCTTTTGGATGCCTGTTAGGATTACTTTGGCCCTCAATTCTGCTTCATCAATGGTGAAGTTATAATATTATGTCCCAAAGGTGCTTTTTCAAGAGGTAACTGGACTTTCTGGTTTTTCTTTGAAGATGTTTCACTTCTCATCCAAGAAGCTTTTTGGATGAGAAGCAAAATGTCTTGAAAGAAAAAACAGAAACTCCAGTTGCCTCTTGGAAAAGGACCTTTGGGATAACCATGACCTGGATGACCAAGAATCTCTATAGACATTTATAATATTATGATTCTGCTTCTCTTTACTATATCTGAGCTTCTGCTCTAATCTCTCTGGTGTTCTGCCTTTAATTTCTTCTCTGCAACATTTTTATTGAAATTATCTGTAGGTTATTTACTGTTCTAAATCACCATTTCCTCCTTCCCCACCTTTTTTTTTTTTTTTTTTGCCCTCTACAGATTTTTCATTAATGTGCTGCTGCTGAATTATGCCCTCGAATTGTGAAAATCTCTTCTATAGGACTTCCTTTGGAAGATAGGGTACATAATGAGTATATAATGAGCAAGAATATTTACCAATTCCACAATGTCAGTTCTAGCATTAATTACTTTTATATGAACAACAACTGTTATGTACTGCTATATCAGCAAACCTGCAAGCTATGAGGTAGATGGATTGAGTTGACTAAAAGAAATCACTATTGAAAAACAATTTTTTGACAAGAACTAAGACTAATACATGAGAATATCTAAAAAAATAAGCACTGTTTAAATATTCTAAGATTTAGTAGCTTTTAATTAAGCAGCTTACTTAATTTTAATTCCTTAATTGAAGAATTAAAATAGTTTTCCCCTTAATTGTGCTCAGTCTGTTCCATATAATCATGACAAAATGTTACTTAAAATGCACTGAGAAATGCATACACCATGCAAAAGTATGTCAAAAATCCCAGTAATAAGAACTGAATATTTTACCTGTTTCTTAATGATTTACTAACAAATTAGACAGAAGCATTTTTGAGGATATGTCAATATGGATTTTGGCCAGACTAATATTTGTACATACAGCTCTGTATGGTAACACAAACTGCACTGGTTATAAGTTTGTGTGATTTTGCAATACAAGTGCAAAAAGATTGGCTGTGTTTTGTGATACCAAAGTACCCATTTTGTCTTTTTAGCATAACCATGGTTAGGAGCGAACACTTATGTGCATTTCCTTGCTCAGGGAATCCAAAAGTGAAGCATTTTACTGTTATCCAATTCCAGAGGTTCTTAAACTTTATTGATAACATAAACTTGCTCTGTTTTATCTTATATACTTTAGGGTCTATTTTTGGATTGGGAAATGTGCCTTCAGGTGGAGGCATGCCAATACTTCATCCTAACAATTGTGTTCAAGCAAGGGTGTGAATTCATTGTCTCTAAAGCTCCTTCTAACAGTGGAATGCTGTGAGCTGATTTCTTGTGGAGGGAAACTCAAAAATTTGGTTCAAGTGCAAGTTGTGTTCTTAGATTTGGTTCAAGTGCAAGTTGTGTTCTACATTTTAAGCCAAGAAAGGCTCTCTCTCTCTCTCTCTCTTTCCTTCTTTCCTTCCTCTCTTTTTCCTTCCTTCCTTTCTTTCATCTGTCCAATAGATATGACTGAATGACTTTGGGCAGCAAACAGAATTAAAATAAACTATAAACAATTACAAATATTACAAGAGTTAAAATGCAAAACAGCTAAGAAACAGCAGATCTGACTTACTAAATCAGTACCCAAATAATTTTGGTCCTCCTACTTCAGTTTTGTCTGTGGTCTCTGATAACAGCTCTTTAGTGCTTTAGAACAGGGGTGTCAAACTCGCATCATCATATTGTAGTCCTGTGACATATTGTGACTTTTTTCCCTTCACTAAAATGGGGATGGGGGTGGCCAGTATGTGATGCATCTGGCCTATGGGCCACGAATTTGACACCCCTGGCTTAGAGGTACTGTAGGAGAGCCTGTCAGCCTCTAAACATTCTAGAAAGTTCACATGGTACCTTCAGCGTACACTGAAAAAGTGGAAGGAGTTAAAAAGTGGTATTAAACAATGTTAGGATCCTTTCATAAGATGCTTAAAATTAATTTGGTTTGTTAGCCCACTTCATCCAGTATTTGAAGGCTATTTGAAGGCTATACAAACATTCATTTCCCACTGATTGCTACTTTATCCTATATCTGGAAAGTTAAATAGGTGATAGGAAGCCAGCAATTAGACAAGATAACATAACATATGGCACAAAATTAAGTCTGCTTGCACCCAAGCATAAACACTGTAAAGCTCCCCAAAGAAATCAAAACATATAGTCTAATGCTATGCTATTGTTCAACAAAATAAATAGTCATGGATGAAATAAGATCGGAAGAAAAGTGACATTCTGTACATGTAAAGACTAAACATATTGCTGATGAATTTTGTACTAAATTTGTAACTCTTTATTTCAAAATATCTGTTAGAGATATTCTGAATTATACTTAATTTTGGGACCTGATTGGTGAAAGCTGATGAAACATAATAACTTGTAATTGTTTCAGTAAACTTGTTAAATCTCTGGTCAGGGTAAATATTGCAGCTGGTAGTTAGAACAGTCTATTAGTCCTTCTTTCAATGGTGTTTCTTTGAAATTATTCTCAAGTGATGTGCTGTAAGTTTTGCAACACATCCTTTCTTTTCTGTAGAATTTCTTGGAGTGTTTGTGTGGTTACTTTATTTATTTATGATCATCTGATCAACCCAAGAAGTACTCCTGCCTGCAAAACTATAAAAATAAACCATCTACCATAGTAATCTATACTTATTGTGGTGAAAAACACAAGCTGTATTTAAAGTAAAAGAGGCAAACTCTTCAGCCATTTTCTGCCTAAAAATGATAAGCACCACTTTTCCTGTGCCCTTTAATTTCTAAAGAAATTATATCATGGAAGAGAATGAAAGTGGAAGAAAGAAGAATGTCCATTTCACACAGATTAATGCATTTCTAGATATCATATATCATATCATATAACCACTACTATTAAATTTAACATTTTTAAAAAAATTTGTGCAATGTTTACATATAAATGAAACACACTACATTTGGCTGTTGCCTGGGCTCACCAACTTATTTCTGACCTCTTTCATTTTTAAAAGGTAGCTAGTAAAAAAATAAAAATTAATACTTGATCAAAACTATGATTGCATTTATTCAAGCAACTTATCCAGATTTCTCCTCATCATAGAGAATATGAAGATAAATAAATCTCAAACATTTTGATCTTGAAAGGTCAAATCTCAAGCACACTTGAAAAAAACAAGTCTGAAAGGTTTTATCCATGTTTAATGTGTACCATAAATTTAAGCAGAATTGTTTTGAAAACAGTTTAACTAACATGGATTCCTTAAAAAACAAAAACACTTGGATGTGGAAGTTTTGTGACATTCCTGAGAATTCCTTATGGCAGATAGATTTTCCTCAAATGACAATTCACAAACATTTATGGATTAAAGGATATGACAGTAAAATTGACATGGAAGTAGTTTATATGTCTGGGCAAAATATGCCCTAAAGAATTGCTAGAATATTCTTTGCCCCACAACAAAGGGCTGACATCTTTATCTGCAGCACACATTGATATGTTGAGGAGAGGGACGATTTCCTGTTCAGTGGTTTTTTGTAATATTTTATAAGAAATGCTGGTATTGTGTGATGGTTAACAATCATATTGAGTTATCTGGAAGGAGAACAAGAGAACTTTTTTATAGTAGTTGATTGAATTATGCACCAAAAATGTAATCTGATGTATCAGCTAAATAATAAGCAGATATAGGTTTTTGGTTCAAAAGCTATTCTAACTTGCAAGATATTTAAATATGTTCTGGGGGGTACTCTTGAGATTGAAAGTGCTACTGCATAAAATTGTGTACTTTCTTGAAAACTCAGGACCAATCAATGTGAGCTCCCATAATCAGTTTAGGTAGCCAGATCTTTCAGGGAATGCAGAGAAAATTGTTTATTGCACTGAATAAATGAGTTGAGCTGTGAATTTGTATTCATCTTTTCCAACAGCATAATCTGCAACAATGCTACTATGTTCAAACCAATCTATGAATGCTTTTGATAAAGAATGGATACCATCTGTTGTGGGCAGCATCTCCAGATTAAGCTGTATGGAAAGAAATAAGAGATATGAAGGATATATCTGGCTGGGCTTGTAATTCTCATTAATTTCAGCGGAGACTGCAAGGGAGATGTTTTTGCCAGTTTCATTCCTTTAAAGAATTATGAAAAGTGATAACTCTGAAAAGGAGACACTTCTACTATCTTTTCAAGATAGGAACACTGGCCAAATTTCAGTAGCAAGGAAATGCAAGGTGTTGTGTGTTCAGTAGCAAGGAAATGCTGGTATTGTGTGATTTTACTCTGAATTTGGAGAGCTCTATTGTCTAAATAATATTGTCTAAATAATAACGTTGCTCTTTTTACCATTTGCTAACCGTTCCCAACCTTTCCCCCAACATTTTCCAGGTGTTAAATCTAACATCTTCAAATAGTCATCATCTTTCCTGGAGATGAAGCAGGTATTTGTTCTTGGAATATCATTTGCCGAAGAACACACACATTATAAGAGGCCAATTGAATAAATTAATTTTCTCCAGGAATAGGTGTCACTATACTTCAGAATTTGATAACTATGCCCCCACATATTTTTTGGCATAGTGTTATACATACCTCTCTCTGCAAGATTGGATAAACTTTTTCCCTAGTACTTCCAATGCTCTATGAATTAATAAACAATCATTTCCCCTTTCTCCACAGGCAGAAACAAATCACCTAGCATCACTATCTACACAAGCATCACAAAACCCATCATTTATGCACATGCATTTGAGTACATTTCTCTGGTGGCTTCCAAAACATTTCTCCCAGTAGTACACTAATGTAATGGTTGCAAGCAATGATTCATTTTTTAAAACAAATTCATTTTAACAAATGCAGTGGGAAGCTTCTAAAGCCTTCTGTGCACTATAGTATCAGATTAGCATTGCAGAGCGAACTCTGTGAAAGCAGCATTCTAGTAAGTCCCATGAAGCATGTTATCCTCAGGCTGCATGACAGCAAACCTTGTGAGAGTAGTATATTATTACATTGGGATGCCAGGGCTTCTTTTTCTAGCTGGACTGAATGAGGGAGGTGGGACAGCATGATAGATGGGACAGCATGGTAGGCAGTTCCTCCTAAGAGAAAACAAATCCCCATAAACACATAAAGAACTCACTAGCACACAAGTTTTATCTATCTCTGAAGCAAAGGAAAGATGTATAAGGTTGTTTTTTTTTCCTGAGAGTGTAAATGAATTAAAGGTATGGTTGTTGCACCTCATAGCATTAGCATGCAGATAACATCATGTGACTGGTAAGAACCTATGAGGGCAAGGGAAAAAAAATCAGCATTTTCAATGTTCAATGGTTAATTCATTGCATTGTTTCAGAATGCGACAGGAGTACTGTAATCTAAAATGCTGTGAGTTCATTACCATTTACTGCTTTTAGTTCAGCATCCCATTATCTTCCTAGAGTACAGAATATCAATAATTTAGTTGTTTTGACTTTCAACTTTTCAGCTGTCAATTATTGGCTTGCAGCAGTTTTGACTTTCAATATATGGTCACTTTTTACAATTAGGCTATGTTAATAACTATTGGGATAAAATCATAGGACACATCCAAAGTAAATCTAAATTGCACCAACCATCAGTTGCATAGGCCTACTACAGACCATACCTGTGCTATCACACTTAAATCAAATAGTCACCATCTTTCCTGGAGATGAAGCAGGTATTTGTTCTTGGAATATCATTTGCCTAAGAACACACACATTTTAAGAGGCCAATTGAATAAATCAATTTTTTTCCAGGAATAGGTGTCACTATACTTCAGAATTTGATAACTATGCCCCACATATTTTTGTTCAATGTTCCACAGGATGTGACAATGGAATTTTAAGAAAATTTGTGGACACTTGCATGATAAACATTATATTCCATAATTGTTTCTAAAATTATTACCCACCAATCTGTTGCTTTTCAGAATTATAATGGAATTCTACAATTCTCAATCAGCAAGCAAGGTTCACTGAAGTCAATAGACTGTCTTCCTGACCAAATTCTTTGTCTTTTTCCTCTCTGAGGCTTTTGAAGAGAAACCCCTGACTTCATAATTACTGCAGCATTTTGCAATGTACAATTTGCCTTAGGGATTAATCCATGCAGTCAATGAAGATCTCTAAGTAGACTTCAGTGGAGTTTCTTAGTTGGAAGTAATTTAATTAACCCTTGTAATGTAAGACTAAACCTGAAAAAATGTCTATTTGGAGACTTTAAAAAAAATCTGTTAAGAAAATAGCAAATATGTTTAATGAGACCTACAGGTGGATTTGGGATTTTCGTGAGCTGTAAGCCATAATCATCACAATTATGACAAATCACGGTTTGAACTATCTTGCTTTGCATGTAATGAGTCTACCTTATATATTAGGTTCACCTTTAAGTTGCATTACTGAAATAGATGAACTTTTGCACGATATTCTAATTTTTCAAGTTTCACCTGTACAGTTGACTCTTGCCAACCTGAATATCCATTTCTTTAATATGCCAGACTGTTACTTGGCTTTACAAATAATAATTTTAAAATATAGGGATACAAGAGAACAAAAAGTGACAGGGGTCATGAAGTATATGTACGCTTGTGAAATCCTAAAATCCTAAAATAGAATCTGTTGTTTAGAAGAATTTAAAAGGTTTTATATTACTACAGTAACTAGAAGTTCAAAGTAAAGTTTGAAAATGATATTGTTAAGGAAAAAAAGATAGAATAAAATGCACCATATCAGGTGGTAAAAATGGACATTCCTAATGTAACTTACAAACTTTGGGGAAAAAAACATTAGAAAATCATAGCAGTACAGCAAGGTGTATCTCCAGGGCAACTATCAGAAAGGAATGAACTGTATTCTACTCTACTGTCTATGCTGACAGCTTCAATAGTGACTGATAGTCTGGCATGCTGGTGCTATGTATGGCTGACAACTTCTTAGTGCATCATAACCCAGCAGTAAGCTTGATGTATCTTTAGAAGGCGAGTCTATGATGATAAAGAGGGGAGATGGAACAGATCAATGCACCAAGGTTTCCAGACCAATTTCATTTGGCTCATTAGCCTCCCTATACGTCACTAGCCAACCAAACCTGCTGCCAATTTTTATAGCATAAATTTTCCAAGGGTTTCTAAATGTCTTTGGGGGAGAGGGGGTGGGGTTTTACTTCTTGGAAGAAAAAAATATAATTTTGAATATGATCCAAAGAGTTATTAGTTTTAGAAACCCAGCAAATATTTTCTCTAATCTATCATTGCCTACTTCACATCTTCTCTCAAAGTATTGTCCCCTAGAAAATCAAAGTGATTTCTGATCAATTTCTGACCTTGGTTGATTACAAATAAAAATAAGCAGGTGAAACCTGTTTACTGTTTGGATGAAAGGCTATCAGAATATGATTGTCCAATGGATGGATGGATGGATGGATGGATGGATGGATGGATGGGAGGGAGGGAGGGAGGGAGGGAGGGAGGAAGGAAGGAAGGAAGGAAGGAAGGAAGGAAGGGAAGAAGGAAGGAAGGGAGGAAGGAAAAAAAGAAGGAAAGAAGGAATTTGTAAGCCATTTCTCTATTGTGCCCAAAGAAAAGCACACGGGTATAGCCACATACTCATTAGAAATTGTGCTCATCTCAATAAATTATGTATTTATTTTTTCTTATCTAAAAAATCCATCCATTAATGATGATGCATGATATTCTATTGCACACATGGTAAAATATTATGGTTTTATCTTCTTGTTGAGATGTTTATGTTAACATTTTAATGCCTTTTGTCTTTGAAAAAGTAGTCACATATAAGCTGAATTATGAATGACTAATTACAGAGAGAGAGAGGCGGGGGGGAGAACTATTTATTTATTTATTTTGTCAAGCGATTATAAGATAACAGGTATAAGTATAAACATAGTTATGAATACATGAAATGGATACATATAAGAAAAATACAAGAAACAATAGGACAGGGACGGTAGGCACATTGGTGCGCTTATGCACACCCCCTATAGACCTCTTAGGAAAGGGGTGAGGTCAATAGAAGACAGTCTAAGGTTAAAGTTTTGGGGGTTTGGGGAAGAAAACACAGAGTCAGGTAGAGTATCCCAGACATTGACCACTCTGTTGCTGAAGTCATATGGTATGTTGAAAATATTGTAACTTTGTGGTGGACTTAGGACTTAGTTTTCAGTGTGATACATTCTTATAGAGAAGATGTTCCTACATAATTATAATGGTGATGGTTTGTAGAGAAAGGGATGCTTCTGGCAATGGAAGTCCCAGTCCATATACATGCTGCTGCTAAGATAGTGAGATTTGCAATATGCTTTAGAGGCTACTACTCAAAGGCAATAAAATAGTGACTTTGACTTGGTGTGATTCCCTTATAATGCTTGCCACAACAGAAAGGTGGACAGGCAGGTAAATCAGTAGGTAAACTGATTCAATTAATGGGGATCGAAAGAATTTAACTTTGGATAAATTATGCTCAGTATTTTCTTCAACTTTGATAGTACAATGTTCTTTTGTTTAGCAAAGGGTATGAGAAAGAGAGAATGAGGTCAAATATTGAGGCTCAGATTCCAATGCATTCCATCTTAGAGTTTGTTGCTTACTGGAATGAACTTATTTTTCCATTAAAACTGTACAATTCAAACATGTTTTGCTTTAAACTGGACCATTTCTATATATGTGCAAGACATGATGGCTTGACTCCATTTATTCAGATCATCTCACTAATGATTATACCTCATCACTAGGCTACAACGTACCGATAATAAAAATGACAATCCAGTTGTTGTTGTTTTCCTTCTTGGCAAAAAAAAAAAAGCAGACATATCTCTGTGCGATATGCTTGAGAAACTGCACATTTCCATGGCTAGCTCCTCAAATACTTTTCTTCTTTAAAAATGTTGTCCTTTTCTTATTAATTAAATGGAAAATGCCCCGAGCCAGGGATTGAATTCTCCACAAGCAACTGCTTTAAAGTGATCAAGATTGATCAAAGTAAGAGGAACAAGTTGTGCTGGCCCTTTTCACACAAATGATTTAACTCCAGAAAGGTTTTGATCAAATTAAGTGGGAGAGCTAAATAACCTGTGATCAAATTAAGTGGAGGGCGAAGCAAGCCAATATCAATTGTATATATAGTCAGATGAAAGACAGCAAAGTACACACTTACAAAGGCCACTGAACAAGGCAAGCATAACAAAACCCCAATGATCAAAAGGTGGCTGGCAGCTATAAAATGAATATAAATAAAATTGGAGAGGACACTAATCAACAATATTAGTTAACTATATTAGAAAATATGCCTGAAAACAATTCAATATAATAACCACAATATAGCAGTCTTTCCCAAAATACTTTAGGGAAACACACGTAAAACATTGCCATCAAAGCACTCTCCCAGTGTTACTCTCTTATGAGTATGGAGACAAATGTATCATCTGAAATCACTACAATATTTTTAGTGTCTTTCATTCACTGGCTGTAAATGAAATGGAATATAGAGAAGAGGTAGGTTTATCAGTTTCATTCATACTTCATTTTCCATTTTCACAACCATAATATTAACTCAAGCTTCTGCATTACTATTTTATATTTTTAGTACATTTCACCAGTTCACCCAATATGTATACTTTTTCACTGATGTTCCTAGTGAGCATACATTTTCCCCAGTTGAGATAGATAAGAAAGGAGAGAAAAAGGGAGACATTCATATTTTCACTAAATATGTACCTTTGTTCTGTGCAAACTATTACAGAGTTCTTAAAAAGGGTGTATGACAGCAGATTTACATTATGACTGGATTGGGGAATTATGATTTGGGAAGGTGTAAATCAGATAAATTTATTCAAAAATTTGTACAGAATGACTTCATTATGTAAAAATGGATAAATAAGAATTCAACTATACAATCCTTTAAGCTGCTTTTTTTCTTAAATTATAATAAAGCAACTGCAACAGTGAATGAGTGTTCATTCTTAAAACTGTTGGAAATAGTATGAATGATAATCCCAAAACATCTATTTACCAAATGGTAAATTAGTATAGAGGATTCTTTCCATCTTCTCTAGTTTGGCAAAGAAATTGATGTAATCTTCAGACAAAACCTCTTCCCTCTACTGGACATTTTTATTTTCTAAAAAAAAGAAAGAAAGCATAATTGGATGGAAAGCCATCAGAGAAATTAGTGAAGGATATGAAGCTCATTGAAAGTTCTGAACATAGAACAATCCATTTTTAGTACTTAAAAGGGCAGATCTTTAAAAAAAAGAACACAGAAGAAAAAAGTAAAATAAAACACTCTAGAGCAAGGCTGTCAAACTCACAGTCCATGGGCCAGATGCGTCACACACTGGCCACACCCAGTTTAGTGAAGGGGAAAAAGTTATGATATGTCAACTGACAACACCATGATGATGCAAGTTTGACTTCCCTGCTCTAGACTAAAAGTAATATAATTTCAGGAAGAGGAAATAGAAAATATGACAAAACACTCGGCAGTAGACTTATCTCTCAACAGAAAATGGAGACAAGAAAAGAGAATGGGGAAATTACTTAAAACAAAGTGAAAAAATAATTATATTACCAAGTGCCAGAGATGTTACACTAAAAGGGAGTATTAAAAAATAAAAATGGATTAACAAAATAAAAAGGGTTCTGAATAAGCAGGAAAAGAATGAAAGAATGATTGTTGTAAACAGAAGAAAGCATATTATGTGCAGAGAAAAAGACCTGTCCAAATAATGTAAAGAAAAAGAGCAAAGAACAGTTAAGTTGCAAAGAGCAAGAACAGATGCACACTAATTTTAATGGACATAAAACACTGCTTTGGAATTGAGTTAAGGGGCAAAAAAAGGACACTCCAGGAGAATGAGTGGAATTAAAAACTATGAAGAATTGCTAGAATAAGTATTTCAGAGAACTACAGTATATGGAGATGATATCAGCCACATTACCAGAAATAACAGATCCATGGATCCATCTATCATTCTTAATTTGAAAATTGACTTCATTTGTTCAAATGATATCAAGAAAAGTCTCTGTAAAGTTTTTTTTTTTTAATGTAGCATGGTATATCAAAGTGGCTATCCCAATTTCATGTAATTCCTCTTAAACATATCAGGGATCTGAACTGGACTTATTTTCAGGTCAATGTGTTTATATTGTGAAAGTAACTATAGTGCTGAATATCCCAAAGGTGCTTTTTCAGGAGGTAACTGGACATTCTTGGTTTTTCTCTGAAGATGTTTCACTTCTTATTTGAGAAGCTTCTTCCGCTCTGACAGGATAGTGTGGAGTAGAAGAGCTGAGGAAGCTTCTTGGATGAGAAGTAAAACATCTTCAAAGAAAAAAAAAAACAATAAAGTCCAGTTGCCTGCCGAAAAAGCACCTTTGCGACAACCATGATCTGGATGACTGAGAATCTTTACAGACTTATAGTGCAGAATAACTGTGTCATATAAGAAATATTACATTTTTTCTCTACAGAAGTTTTCCTTCTTCATGGCTCAAAAGTCACTGCTACTGTTACTGCTGGCTTTACAAACATGAATAAGGGACCTTCAAGAGTAAAGGTGCAAGCCATTTTCAGCCAGTAAAGAAAGGGATGTATTCTGTCGATAAATGATCCATTTCAGAAGGGAGGGCATTCAAATGGATAAGACAGACCCAGGATAACAGATGGAGCTGACATTAGTCTGTCTGAGCAATTATGGAAAGCTGACTATTCCTTTTTGCATTTGGTTTCGGAAAATTATGTTCACATTGTTGCTTTGTATGTAATTTCAGGACAAAAAGAAAGTGAAGAATTAAAGCCAATTGAATATTTAATTGCTCAATATTCCAGAGAGCTTCATTGAAGCAGTACTTTAATGATTTCTGTGTTCATGCTGTGTGCACTTTTTGGCAGTTACTGTTCAAATATCTTCTGCTAATAGAGTTGCTTTACATTTTCTATGGCTTACTACTTATTCATCCAAACTAAATTTGTGATGCACATGAGCAACTAAGATGATCAAAGACCTGGAAACTAAAACATATGAAGAATGGCTGCAGGATTTGTGTCTGGCTAGTCTAAAGAAAACAGGAATGACGTGATAGCAGTACTCCAGTATTTGAGGGGCTGCCACAAAGAAGAGACGGTCAAATTGTTCTCCAAAGCACAAGAGGACAGGACAAGAAACAAGGAATGGAAACTAATCAAGGATAGAAGCAACCTGGAATTAAGGAGAAATTCCTAACAGTGAGAACAATTAACCAGTGGAACAGCTTGCCTTCAGAAGTTGTGGGTGCTTCACCACTGGAGGTTTTTAAGAAGAGATTGGACAGTCACTTGTCTGAAATGGTATATAGGTTCTCCTGCTTGAGCAGTGGGCTGGACTAGAAGACCTCCAAGATCCCTTCCAGCTCTATTCTATTCTATTCTGTTCTGTTCTATTCTAGTCATATAGAGTATATATAATGGGGTAGTGGTGTAGGAGACTTGTAATTTGGAAGAAGAATATCATGATAGTTGTTGCTCTTTCAGCTCTTCTTATCATTCTTACTTAACTTTAGTTGTAATAACTGCCAATCAGATAGTGGGGAGAGAGGCATCTAAATAGTTTCTACTTTTTCCAGGTTTTGTGGATATTTTGAGTGTTTACATACTTGGAATTAGACAATTGGGACAGATCAAGATTCTATTGGAGGTTTTCATAAATCTGATGTTAAGATTTATAGGATAGTGACTTGCTATCATACTAAGATCATGTAGTCATGGTAAAAATTATGACAGATCACTGTGTCTTAGGCATGTGATGAAACATACATTATGACAGAACCCTCTCAATTTATGAACTTAAAACTAGTATGAACCACAAATATGTAAAGGCGGGATTTATGTCACAATGTCACCATGAGTATGTGTTATTTTTTTTCTATCAATATGATGCAAATGTATATACATTTTGTGTATTTAATAGCTTCAGCTGGACAGCTGGACAGTAGTTTAGAGATGAAGGCAGTCTTTTTTGTTTTCATGATGTTGAACTTTATGTCCAATTGTTTAGTTTTAAGCTACATGAATACTATAAAACATGTATATTTATTGTGATGGACTTTTTAATAAAAGGTTAAAAAATATTGAGTTTCCACTTTATCATGATTTTAATATTCATTGTACATCATTTTCAAATGGCTTCCAATTTCCAAATCATCCACACTCGTATTACGAAGATAACAATTGTTTAACAGAAGCAGAGTCATCATCAATTTAGGTACTGTTGAAAAGCTACCTAATTTTTTCAAGTTTTAGTCAGAGGCATGAGTATGGAATCTGATTTAATTAATTCTTTTAATATATTGGCTGGTTTTAAATAAATGAAAGAAGTAGTAATTGAGAATAAATAATTCAAGAATATAAATTAAGGAGGAGGACATTAACTGTCATGAGAGAATAGCTATAATTCTTGCTCAAGGCACAGGTGATTAGTGAGAAGCAGCAACACAACTATTTGGGAATGAAGCTAAAGTTTTTCCCTTGTGAATATACTCTAAGTTGAAGTTACTTTCTTTCTAAAAACTCCACAGGAATAGGTGTAATTTCAATTCTACCCAAACCTTCTTAATGTTGAATATGCATTCTCTTGGGTGTTATTGTTTATAAATTCAATCCCAACCCCCAAAGTTTCATGACTGTGAGAACTGTGGCCCACTTCCAATGTACACATTTCTAGACTCTTCTTAAGGTAACTTTCCATTGCATTCGCATGCTTACTTTTCTTATTTATATGTGTTGCAATATATTTTCCTTTACCTTTACATTTGGAATTATATTTTAGAAGTATGAAACCCAGCAACATTCTGAAAAAATAGGTTTTAATGTACATCAGTCTTCCAGATTCCCTAAATCAGCACATTTGTCTAACAATTCTAAAAGATGCAGTTTCTCATCCATCTCTGTTATTGTTTGCTTAAAAAATGCTCAGCTTTAGCACTACACAGAGTCTTTTCAAAATATTATTTGGATGCAAAGTATTTTATTTTGTAACAGTAAATTGACTGTAAAATGCTTGAGGATAAGACACCCAGCCAAGCTTGAATTAACTTGAAAAAGCTGAGCAAGACCACACTTAGTATTTGAATGGGAAACTACCAAGAAAGCATGGGACAGAAGGAGGAGGAGAAGAGGAGGAGAGTTGAGGATGATCACTCTACCCAAAGACTGACTGATTCAGTATAGACAAGGAAAGAATGAGGATTTATTCATCTAGTCAAAAATTCTTGAGTACAACTCAAAGACAACTTTATCCTTATGGGATTTTAAAAAAAGAATATTTCTTTAGGTAGTGGCAGCTCCTTCTTATTATGCATTTATGAAGCACTTTCCTAAGTTGAAAAGAGCTGATATGCATAACCTAATAAATAAACACAGGTGAGATTTTTTTAAAAATCCCAACTCAGAGCAGGTGCATTGTTGAAAAGCAAAAGGGAGCGTTAGAGGAAGCTCAAACTTTTATTCAAATCCCATTTTTACTCATTTTACCTTCTCTTGCTCTCTGCTTTCCTCCTAATAGCATTTTGAAGGGAAGGGACTATCAAGATTGGGGAAAGAGAGGGAGGGAGGGACAAGGCAATTCTAATTTAGTTTACCAAATAAGATTGAAGAAGTAGGGATTCAACCTGATTTTGTTCCAAATAAGCCATCAAAACTTATGACTAAATGGACATCTCACTTATTCTAATATTATGTTTTAAATAATGTTTAATTTGTTCCATCCTATTGATAAAGAGTGGGACAAATATTGTCTAAAACTTAGCATGTGTGTGCACACCCATGTATACATAGACATACATACAGTTTGACAATAAGTGATGCTCTTAGCAATTGGGTCTCAGAAAAGCCACAGGATGGGACAGGTATTTGTAATCAAAGCTTGCCTGTATTAGGGAATTATGCTGACAGTTTGTACTATTTAAATAAAAGAAACACCCTTGCATAGTTCAGCACAACAGATTTGACCAATTAAGCAATACAAGTAATCAGTCTACAGCAACCATGTGCTCAGCAGCATGATTGGATTTTCTCTTTCCTCCAGTGACTTGGGGTCTTGCTATTTCAGTTCCTTCCAGTTTTGTCTACATGCAACTGCATTTCACAATAGAAATTGGCAAGTGCTCTGGAAACAAAATAAGAAACCTGCCCAAAAGATATCTGGTTTTCCACTTCATTTCACCTAATCATGGTTTCTCTAACCTTCCTGGCTTCTCACTTCATGCCCTTGAACAAGAAGGATTACAAGATATCTGACCTAGGAAAAGAGCTGAAACTAAACACATTATTTATCTGGGCTCCCATGTCAGCTGTGGATTAATGGACAAATCATTTCAGACAATTTCTCTTCTGTTACCTGAACTTCTTATGCCTCGTTGCATTCACTATATCCTTAACTCCTTGTTTCTCACACATTCCATGTCACTAATTTGAACGTTTCAATAAGAATTCTAGAATTTGGCCTTGGACAATCTATATGAGAGTAATGCCAAAGAAAGGGAGAAGACTGCCTGACTTCTTCACCCATTTTTTAAAAAAAATATTTATATATATTTTTTCTTCCATCCCCAGTTTGGGCCAATTTTCAATTTTGATTCTTCTCTTCTCATACTAGATTTGGACATGTTCTGTCCAGCTTTGACAAAAAGTCATCATGCTGTTTGATTGACAGAATGCTGAGTCCCTTTACATAACTTATTTCCAACTTTGTGTTGAGTTGGAAAGAATAATAAGCTCCCAAATCCAGTGAAAATATACAGTTTTTCTTTTGGAGGATCACTGACAGCAGGAGTTTTTAGACCCTAGATCTAAATTGCATTTGAAATAGATGTTCATTTCTTCATATAAGATATCTCACAGAAATGCAAAGTAACAACACAGTAAGTAGTACTACTGGACCAACTGAACCAGTCCTTATAAGTTTTGGCCACCTTGCATAGCAGCACTTCTTGATTGCAACACTAGGACTGGGGATGAAGGCAGCAAAGGGCAGTAGTGTGAGACTTGAAGCAGCATTTCTCACCACCACCAGCATTGCTGGGGCTGAAATAGAGGTTGGGGAAGTGGGATAAATGCCACTGAGCCTAGAAAGTGGGTCATACATATGGGTGGGCTGCAAAGCACTTGAATCTTGATCACATGACTATGGGGGTGCTACAATGGCTGTAACTTCAGGAACAGATCTTAACTCCCTATTTTTCAGCATTATCAAAATTTCAAACAATCGGCTGAATGAATAGTTATAGGTCAAGGACGACGTCTTGGTCTGCTCAATTCCATCCTTGAAGAAAACCTTTCACAGCCCATGAAAATATATAAGGCATCCAAATAAAAACAAAGTAAGTGAGCAGAATTACAATAGCAAATGATCCACTTAGAACAGGGTCCAATCCCTCATCTGGGTCATTCAACAGAAGTCATCTTTTTGCACAACATCATTTTCAATGATGACCAGACTGAAATAGTTCTGTATCATGTAAGATATAGATATCAAGTTGGAGCAAATGGACTTTAAAATAAAATGAAGAAGGTAAGTTCAATTTATGTAATTCAAAAATTACTATATTAGGCACTTATTAGGAGCTGACAGGAAAAAAATGCTTATTACAAAATTCAATAGCACTTAGCAACAGCACTTAGGCTTATATACCACTTTGTAGTGCTTTACAGCATTCTCTAAGTGGTTTACAGAGTCAGTATATTGTCCCCAACAATCTGGGTCCTCATTTTACTGATCTCAGCAGGACTGAAGGCTGAGTCAACCTTGAGCCAGTCAGGATCAAACTTCTGGTAGTGAGTTGAATTAGCCTGCAATACTTCATTCTAACCACTGCACCACATGGCTCTTAACTATTTGTATATCACATGAACTATGCTCAAAAGAAATCTCTCCCAAACCTGTCTAGATAATATAGCAGTTCTGAAGGTCATGCCTTTCATATGATTTTATGGATGTTAATACTGTTAACTAAAAACTACACTGAGATTTATTATGTTAGTATTGCAGACTCTTAATACCCTAATTAAAAGCAAAAGCAGAGCCAAAAGAATATTTCATAAAATAATAATAGTGACCATCTCAAAGCAGTGATGTGTTACACTTACTACCCACCCTTCTGAGCCCAGAAAGCTCTCATGCTTCCACAGATTGCAGCAACAACCAGCATATCCTAGTCTGACTAAGGTGTGTTCCAAGTGGAGAAACTCAGAAAAGAAAAGGCAAGAAAGTATTCTTTAAATACTTGGAGGGAATTATTGCACATTGGATAATCTTGATGTTTGTTTCAGTAATCAGTTTGGGATAATCTTGCTCATCAAACATCTTCTCCTTTTCTTTTTATTAAGAACTGTCTCTTCACTTCCAAGACAGTAGCAATGCCATCTACCAAACTTGTTAAACCTAGCGCCAGTCTTGCAGAGAAACTTGGAAATTCATTCTTTATCTTCTTAAAATACACAGTATAAAATACAAAGGAATGCTAAGATAACAGCATAGTCTAACAAATTAAAGGTAGGGGGCAAGGGGGATTAGCAAAAATAATCAAAAGTCAGCCATTGGCCAAGGTCAAGCAATTAAACTCTTTGGACCAATAGAAGCTTTTTGCTCTTCTTGTGCCTATAAGGAGTGGAGTCCTACCAGGGTCATTGCTACACAGAGAAAATTCTCATTGTCGTGTCCGCAAAAAGACGCCAGGAGTCGGTGACTACATTTAAAGCTCTTTATTGCAAGGATTGGAACCGAACCGGCGAAAAGAAAAAAGCCCGCGGCTTTTATTCTTTTCGCCGCGGTGGCCGCGGCCAATGGCAGCGTTTCAAGTCTCCCGCTCTTGGAGCGAGCCAATCGCGGAAGACTCTTAATGAGCCAATCGGCGCGGCTCGCCTGACCAATTAGAAATCCCTGCACTTTGGCCAATCAAAGCGCGGGGATTTCGAGTATGTAAATTAGGACAGAACACCCCTCCCCTCTTGGTATAGTCTTTACGTTGCGTAGTCACGTAGGTAGGCGGGGCTCCGTCGGGTCCTACTTGACCTGCGCAACTCGGTCGTCAGCGGAATCCCGGCCTGTTCGGTCGGGTTTTTAGTTGTTCCTGGTCCTGTGCGAACCGGCTGGTTGATCGGGCCGGTTCCTTCTCCGTGGCTCCCACCTGGGCCTTCCGGGTTGGTTGAGCTACGGATTTCGCCGCTCCCGCTCGGTCTTTCCGGGTTGGTCGAGCTGGCTTGGCAGTTCTTTTCCGGCGAGGGGTCGCGATGGTTGCGTCTTGGTAAGTACTGCTGGTTTATTTTTTCTTGCGTTTGTTTATTCGGGTATTCCCTCCCCCCTTGGTTTGCGTCTTGGGAGGTGGGTTCTTTTGCCGTCCTAGACCTGAGTTGGTCAATGTGTCGTTTCCAGGCTCGCCCGTCTGTGGTTTGGAGCTGGTACGAGCGTGGGCCTGTAACTTGGGTGATGATGGCTGGGATCCATAGGGGGTCCCCCGTCAGGTTTTTGGCATACACGAGGTCCCCAGGAATGAACGTTCGGTATTTTGTACTTGAGTCTGGGGGCCGCTCCGGGTTATATGTTGGGTGTAACCTGTCGAGTGGGGACCTCAGCTTTCTACCCATTAGTAATTCGGCTGGGCTTTTGTTGGTAGTGGTGTTCGGGGTTATGTGTTGTTTAAAGAGGAGTCTGTTAATTTTGTCTTGGATCTCCCCGTGGTCCATTTTCCGGATGGTTTTTTTGGTAAATTGAACCATCCGTTCCGCCCTACCGTTCGCCGCCGGATGCGCCGGTGCTGTTAGTGCGTGGCGGATGCCTCTTTCCGCCAGGAACTTCTCGAAGTCGAGGGAGGTAAACTGGGGCCCGTTGTCGGAGACGACGACGTCTGGGAGGCCATGTGTTGCAAAGAGTTTGCAAAGTTCTTTGATCACGGCCTCCGTGGTTGTTGCCTTCATGTCGCTTACCTCCAACCAGTTGGAGTAAGCGTCAACCGTTATGAGAAAGGTATGTCCATTTGTGGGACCAGCAAAGTCTAAATGTATTCTGGACCAGGGCCCCCTTGGTGTTTCCCACTCCAGGATGGGTGCTGTGGGTGGGCTGGGTCTAGTCTCCTGGCATCGCTGGCACCTAGCTACCCAGGCTTCTATCTGCTTGTCCATCCCTGGCCACCAAGCGTAACTTCTGGCCAGGGCTTTAGTTCGTACGATGCCAGGATGCCCCTCATGCAAAATTTCCAAAACCTTCCCCTGTAGTCTGTCCGGGATGACCACCCTGTCACCCCACAAGAGGCACCCCTTAAGCAGCGATAGTTCGGTTTGGCGGTTCCTAAATGCCTTGCTGGACTCGTCGTTGTCCTTTTCCGGCCACCCTTTTTCTACCCAATGCAAAATCCGCGCCAGACGCCTGTCTTTAATAGTTTCCCGGGCAATGTCTGACGCGGTTATGGGTAGGTTGGGCAGGGCCTCGATGCTGAGGGTGGTCGTTGTTGGTGCTGGGTCAGGGTCGGAGTCTAGTAACGGCGAGCGGCTCAAAGCGTCCGCGTGTGAAATCTTCTTCCCCGGTCTGTGTATAAGTTCGTAGCTGTAGGCTGCCAGGAACTCGGACCACCTTGTCATCCGGGGAGACAGAATGTTCGGGGTGGCCCGATTCCCAGCAAGGATGCCCAGCAACGGCTTATGGTCTGTTACAATGGTGAAAGGGCGGCCGTATAGGTATTCATGGAACCGTTTTACGGCGGCAACTATAGCCAAAGCCTCTTTGTCCAGTTGGCTATAGTTCCGCTCTGGCTTGGTTAGGGTCCGTGAAAAGAACGCGATGGGTGCTTCTTTTCTGTCAGGAAGGGTATGGCTGAGGACAGCGCCGACGCCGAAAGGTGATGCGTCGCAAGTGACGGCCAGGGGCAGGGTTTCGTTGAATTGAATCAAGACGGCGTCGGAGGTGAGGAGGTCTTTAGTTTTTTGGAAGGCGGCTTGCTCCCGTTTCCCCCAAGTCCAGGTTGCCGCCTTATCCAGGAGCCTATGCAAAGGCTCCGCCGCCGTTGCCTTTTGGGGTAGGAAAACATTATAAAAGTTCAGTAACACCAAGAATGCTTGTAGCTCAGTTTTTGATTTAGGGGTGGGGGCCTCTTTGATAGCTCTGACTTTTTTACTTGTGGGGTGAATGCCGTGCCGGTCTAGGAGCTAGCCCAAGAATTCCACTCGTTCTGTGCACAGTTGGCATTTCTCCCTTTTTACTTTAAGTCCCGTTACTTTAAATTTAGTTAGGACCTCTCTGAGTCAGCTTTCTAATTCGGCTTCGTTTGGCGCCGCCACTAGAACGTCATCGAAATAGGGCACCACCCCCTTGATGCCCTGCAACAACCGTTCCATCAGGCTCTGAAAGATGCCTGGTGCCCCGCTGACTCCGAATTGGAGTCGGTTGCACTTGAAAGCCCCCCGGTGGGTAACGATGGTCTGGGCTTCCACCGTTTGCTCGTCTACCGGCAACTGCTGGTACGCCTGGGCGAGATCGAGCTTGGCAAAGACCCTGCCCCCTCCCAGTGAGTGCAGCAGGTGTTGCACGATTGGGACGGGGTAGGCGCTTTGTTGCAGCGCGCCATTTAGGGTGGCCTTATAGTCCCCACAGATCCTCACTGACCCGTCTGGCTTGACCGGGGTCACTATGGGGGTCTCCCACCGGGCATGGTCTATGGGCTGCAATACCCCTTGTTTGACGAGCTTGTCAATTTGCTCGTTTATCTTAGGTTTTAGGGCGAATGGCACCCGCCTAGGTTTTAGTCGTTTGGGGGGGACGTTAGGGTCTAGGTCAAACGAGATAAGGGGCCCCTGGTACTTGCCCAGGCTTCCGTCGAAGACTTCTTGGAACTCCTGGGTTAGTCGCTGTTCCCAGCCGTCGTCGGTGACGTGGTTGACCCCCGTGAGAGAGATGTCGAGCGGGGCGAACCATTGCAGTCCCAACAGGCTTGGGCGGTCGCGATCGACGATTGTGAGGGGGAGTTGTTTGGTGCGCCCCTTATATGTCACGTTAAAGTTTTTGGTGCCCACTACCAGGACGCGGTTTCCCTGGTAGTCTTTTACAATAAGTCTTTGGGCGTCTATGGTCCTCCTTTGGAGGGTAGGCACCAACCGTTTTATCTCGTGCTATGCAATCATGGAGAGGTAGGACCCGGAGTCTACCTCCATTTGGCATGGCTGGCCTTCGATGTGAACCTCGACGTGGACTTTTCGGGCACCGTCGGAGATGGCATGGCCGATGGTTACCGTCTGGTGGGTCTCCTCTCTCCGTCGGTTGTCGCCGCCTCTCGAGGATCGTCCGGTCCGGTCCCATCGACTGTTCGAGTGGCGATCTCTGGGCCGGGGCGGTGTGCTTTCCCTTCTGCGGTCGTGTTGGTCCCATCGGGGTGGACTGCGAGGTTTCTTCTGGCGGCAAACCCGGGCGATGTGCCCCTTTTTTTCACAATGCCGGCAGATGGAATCAAAAAACCGGCATTCTGACCTGGGATGGTCGCCGCCGCAACCGGCACAGTTGGTCCTCGACCTACGACCTCTGCGGTTCCTCTGGTCACGCCCCGTCTGCAATCGATGTATGTCTTCTTCGTCTTCAGACGTACTGGATGCAGAATGGAAGTCGCCGTGGTGTGTGGTTGTTTCGGATTTTTGTTCGGTTGACTTTGCCGGGTTGTTGTTTCCGCCGCGGTCCTTCGCGTCTGGTTTTCGCATGCTGTCGGCGGAAGTACGGGTTGCTTCCGCGGCTGCGGCTGCGGTGAGGGCGTCTGCTAAACTGATGTCGCCCTTGGCCATCAGCCGGCTCTGGAGCGTGGGGTCCCACAGGCCGAGCACGAATCGGTCTCTCAGGAGGCTGTTCAGGCTGTCAAATTTGCAGAGCCCCCCTAGGCGCCGCAGCTCGGCGACGAAGTCGCTCAATTTTTCACCCGGTCTCTGGTCCCGCCGGTAGAAATCGTTGCGCCGGATCAGGATGGGGACTTCGGGAGCATAATGGTGCCGTAGGATAGGTTCGAGGACGTCCCAGTCCATGGCAGTTGCGTCGGCGGGCTTGGCCAATGCCTTGGCCATCTGGAAAACTTCGGTTCCGCAATGGGTGAGGAAGACGGCGCGTTTTAGTGGGCCCGAGGCGTCCTTCATGCCGGTGCACTCGAGGTACATACGGAAACGGTCGGAGAACGATTCCCAGTCCTCGGTGGCGGGGTTGAAGGGGGCGGGCGGTGCGATTTTCGCCATCTCGGTGCTAAGTCTGGCTTCTGTCGGACACGGGGTTCGGTTCAGGGTCTGGATCCCATCCTCGTCGCCAGTGTCGTGTCCGCAAAAAGACGCCAGGAGTCGGTGACTACGTTTAAAGCTCTTTATTGCAAGGATTGGAACCGAACCGGCGAAAAGAAAAAAGCCCGCGGCTTTTATTCTTTTCGCCGCGGTGGCCGCGGCCAATGGCAGCGTTTCGAGTCTCCCGCTCTTGGAGCGAGCCAATCGCGGAAGACTCTTAACGAGCCAATCGGCGCGGCTCGCCTGACCAATTAGAAATCCCCGCGCTTTGGCCAATCAAAGCGCGGGGATTTCGAGTATGTAAATTAGGACAGAACACCCATCCTTTTCCTCTCTTAGCTATGCATAATGTTCCTCTCTCTTCCACAACTTATTTGCTTTATTTCCCCAGGCTGCCTCCTATTAGGCTAACCATTCTATTTTCTTCCTTCTTCTAGCCATTACTTTCTAGGCTAAACATCTGCTCTACTCTTTCCTCTCACTTTGTGAGTTCTCTTTATTTTTCTTTGTATGTGCCTATATTTTATAGCCAAACCTCCGTAACTTTTTATACATTTTTTAATTCAAGTCAAGTCTTGTTTCTTCTTTCTTTTTGCTTTGGGAAAAATCCTTCCCTTCTGGAAGTTTCCAATTCTGATTTCCTTGCAGGATCCATGTTGCTTGCCAAGAAACTGCTGATCTTTTCTTTTGATCTCTGTCTTTATTTACTGAACATCTCCCAAGATCCCATTTCTTCTGCCTCTAACATCATTCACTTACAGCCTTATGTAAGCAACTCTCTAGCATTCAAATTAATTCCTTATTTCTCCTGCCAATTCCCTACCAGTCTGCAAAATTTCTATTTACTTCCCAATTCTACTGCAACTTTCTGGGTTACATAATAAATAAAGAAAACTTAAATTCATGTGTTTTTCATGTGTAGAATCTACATATAGGAATTGGTATCAAGGCCCATGTCTTGAAATCATACTTATCACTGGTTATTCTATGCTCTTGTCACAACTTTATTAGTGATGATAGTCATTAGGAGCATACTGCAGGGACTCTTTTTCAAATATTCTAATATAATTGGCCACATATGTAAAACATGGTAAAAAGAACTAGAACCAAAATTTTCTGCATGGAAACGACCTGCCATGATGTCATAAAAAGTAGGCATATTTTCTATGTTGGTTCAATAATATATGCAAGCAAGGAACTATCATTTGCTTTCTACTGAACCAGATTTCATTGAGTTGTAAAGATTGAAGAAACATATGCTCTTTCTTGTGTGCATGGTTGTATTCACAAGGCATGCTAATTAAGTTAGTAAGAACTATAAACTAACATTACAAGAATCAATATAGTCCAAAATGATAATATCTAATGCTAAAATATATAGTTTCTGTGGACAAGACTTTGCTGCAACTAAGAAATTTAGGTACCTCCAGGTCCATATCGAGTTACATTCTAAATTAAATTCCAATGTGCTTATTGATTATGTTCTTAAAACAACTTGGATGAAATTGGGTAGCTTTGAGGGGAAAAAAAAACACACACAGCTCTGAATTGTAACATTAGACAAGCTTATAGTTATAGTTAAATCATACTACATATCCCTGAATATATACTTGCATACCAGCTACAGCTCTGTGCATTACCAATATTGTTGGCTCCACATCGATTAAATGTTTTACAAAACTAATTTCATTGATTTATGACTAATAGCTATATTATGGCCTGCTTGAATACTTGTCCGAGGTGGTAAAAACAATAACAGATTAGAACTTTTTCAGCTTGGGAATTGAGGAAAACATTAGGCAGGCCTATTGGTAAATCTGTGACTGAATTTGAAATATATTCTGATTTTTTAAAAAAAACAAAACAAAAACAAACCCACTGACTTCTCATTGCACAACAGCATTTCTTTTGGAGTAGAGATCATTTGTTTATTCTGTGTAATTGCTTTTGGGTAAAATCCAAGGTGTTAGTTACCCACCATGAATCTCCTTGTGGTGCAGGGTCTGTCTAACTTAAAAGTTTTCTATCACCAGTTGTTTCTGCCTGTTCAGTTTAATCACACAGAATTGGTTTGCCCTTGTCCCATCAAACAAACAACATCATCTGAATGGACCAGGGAAACAGGTTTTCTCTGACAGTGTATATGCTGTCTAAAAGAACATTCCCCCATGAGTTATATGAGCCCTATATTGTCTTCATATAGAAAGGTCATTAAAAAAACTGCTTTGATTATAGAAAAGAGTTTATCTAGCTTTGTTTCCATTTTGAAACCACTCTTGGATTTTTCTTTCTTTGAATTGAACAGAAAATAACTTTTAGCCTTAGGTTTTGATGATTAGATTTGTTTATGATGATAGAAGTATTGGTTGTTATGGATGATTATAATTCAAAGGGTCACTGATTTTTCGATATTTATCTATACTGAAGAAAAACAGAAGTTATTTTTTTTTCTATAGCTTTTTGCTTCTTTTTGCATTCTCCATTTTTGTTTTTTCCCTACCCCTTTCCCTTTCTTTTTAACTCTTTTTTTCCTTTGCTTTGTTTTTTTGTATATAATACTGTTTTGAAATTTAGTAAAGTTTTTGGGGATAACATGTCTATTTAGTAAAGTTTTAGGATAACATGTCTTAGGAGAACATAAGAAAATCTCTTTTCGGAAGTCTGTGAAGAGAGAAATCGAAGCAGTTCAAGACAACTGGGAATCCTGACAGTTCCTATTAAGGATCATGTGGCTTGTGGTTAACTGCCATGATCCAGGACTTTTAGAGGAAGGGGAAACCCTGCAGCTTAATGACTTCATTTCACATTTCAAAACTTCACAGCAGAAACATGGGAATAGTGGTTGCAAAAAATGCTATGGCTTCTTTCACAAAGTCTTTCTTGTCTCAACAAGTCAAGGCTCCCTCCACAATCCCAATTTTGCAAAAATAGTTAATGGAAAGAGGTGTTCACTGCACCTGTAATTACAAATGGATTTCAAGAAGTTGGTTCATTGTTGTTATTTCTAATCCTCTTATTAATCATGTTACTTTACTTTGGATCATATAGAAAAGAGATGAATACACCAATCATGATCAAATAAGGGTTGTTGTTTGAATGTCGGTGTATGAAGCTGCCTTTTTCTGCCAGGTAGTTGGTATTTTTTAGTTCTACATTATGTTTTCTAGTCATAAGCAGTTTTCCAAGAAAGCTAATTGCTATCGTGCTACCAAAGACAGCAGGAATGCAACCTGGGCTTCTAGAAATGCAAGGCAGATGTTCTATCACTGAACTATCATATTCCCAGTGTAACACTGAAATAGCTAAGACCACAGTCTTGGGTGCTGATATTTGCATAAGGAATTCTTTCAGGATTGCTCCAGATGCCTGATGAATCTGAACAACTTTCAAACAGCACATAGGGATTTGGTAAGCAGTTTCATCTCATGCCTGGTGAATCTGTAGAATACAGAAAAAGTCAGAATGCTCCATGAGAGCATACTTGCAAGGCCTTCTCCCAGCTGTTAACCTCCTGCTGATCCCCAGTTCACAAAAATTCTGAGGGAGATAAAACAAGCGAAAAGACACTTGAAAAGACCATGGTATTGTAAGACATAGAGAGAATGAAGCAATCTTGGATAATGTGGATAATGTGGAACCCACATTACATATCTGATATTAACACAGTTGAGAAAGTCCAGAAATATTTCACAAGAAGATTTCTCTACTCCTCTACTCGTTGCAAAATATCTTATGCCACCAGACTCGAAATTTTAGACCTAGAAAACCTTGAATTATGCCGCCTTCAGTCCGATCTAAGTATAGCATATAAAATCATACATTGCAATGTCCTAGCTGTCAATGAATACTTCAGCTTCAATCATAACAATACAAGAGCACACAATAGATACAAACTCAAGGTAAACCACACCAAACTTGATTGCAGGAAATATGACTTCAGCAACAGAGTGGTCAGTGTCTGGAATACTCTACCTAACTCTTTGGTTTCTTCCACAAACCCCAAAAACTTTAACCTGAGACTGTCTACTATTAACCTCACCCCTTTCCTAAGAGGTGTGCATAAGCGCACCAACATACCTACCGTCCTTGTCCTATTATTTCATATATATATATATATATATATATATATATATATATATATATATATATATATGTATGTATGTATGTATGTATGTATGTATGTATGTATATGTATATGTATATGTATATGTATATGTATATGTATATGTATATGTATATGTATATGTATATGTATATGTATATGTATATGTATATGTATATATATTTTCTGAGGTTCTCACAGGTATTTGTATGTGGATCTTTGGTTATTTGGGTTTTCTCCCGCGTAAGATTGGAAGTATCTAGGCAACGTTTCAATGAAGTCTCATTCATCATCTTCAGGCTTGGTCTTCAGCTCTGTGCTTCTCAGAGTGATGTGAGCTTGCAGTTGCTTCTTCCTTTTAACTGCTAGTGTGGGTGTGACTTGATTGGGTGGGGGCTTGGCTGTGTTCTGATTGGGTGGGGGTGTGTTCTCATTGGTTGGGGGTTTGGCTGTGTTCTGATTGGCTAGAGGCGTGTTTTGTTCAGGTGGGGACTTGGTTGTGTTCAGGTTAGTCTTAGTTGCTGGGGGATTTGAGCTGGTGAGCTCAAATCAACTCATCTTTGATGTTATCTGCCAAACCCTCCCGGAAAGCGTCCATATGGGCTGACTCGTTCCAAATAGAGTCCATGCAGAGCAGATGAAACTCTGCAATGTATTCCTGCAGAGGATGTTTCCCTTGGCAAATGTCCAGCAAACATCTCGCCACGGTTTGAGTTTTAATTGGGTTTTCAAACATTACCCACAACTGCTGCTGAAAGCCTTGAAAATCATTCAACAAAGGGCTATCTTGAGTCAACAAAGGAGTAGCCCATTTGGCAGCCTGCCCAGATAAGAGGCTAATGATAAACCCCACCTTAGCCCGGTCATTTGGAAAGTCTTCAGGCCTCAAGGTTATAAATAATTGGCACTGCCCCATAAATGCTGGGAACATGTCTGTTTGTCCTGAAAATTTCTCCGGCATAGATACCGGGCTTTTCCTCAAAGGAGGGGCTGAAGGAGCAGCAGGAATTAGCAAACTTGAAACATGGTTTATCAACAGTGTTACCTGGTTTTGGAGGACCTGGTTACTTTGTATCAGTTTGTTTATCTGTTGCTGTTGCTGCTCCACCAAATGCTGTAATTGAGTTTGGTCCATCTTGGTTTGAAGATGGTTTGTAAGGCTTGGAAGCAAAAATGTTGTGTCTCACCAATGCCAATTATACACGGAACGGGTTGAATTCCTAGGATATCTCCTAGACCGTCATGGCATTCACCCAACAAACCAAAAAATCAAGGCCATCAAAGAAGCCCCCACACCCAAGTCGAAGACGGAGCTACAGGCATTCCTGGGGCTACTTAACTTTTACAATGTTTTCCTGCCCCAAAAGACGACGGCGGCGGAGCCTTTGCATAGGCTCCTGGACAAGGCGGCGACCTGGACTTGGGGGAAACGTGATCAAGCCGCCTTCCAGAGAACAAAGGACCTCCTCACTTCGGATGCCGTCCTTATACAGTACAACGAGACCCTACCTCTGGCCGTCACATGCAATGCATCACCCTTCGGCGTCGGCGCTGTCCTCAGGCATACCCTCCCCGACGGAAAAGAAGCACCCATCGCGTTCTTTTCAAGGACCCTCACCAAACCAGAGCGGAACTACAGCCAGCTGGACAAAGAGGCTCTGGCTATCGTTGCCGCAGTAAAAAGATTCCACAAGTATCTCTACGGCCGGACATTTACCATCATAACCGACCACAAGCTGCTGCTGGGAATCCTTGCAGGGAACCGGGCCACCCCGAACATTCTGTCTCCCCGAATGACAAGGTGGTCCGAGTTCCTGGTGGCCTACAACTACGGACTCATACACAGACCGGGGAAGACGATCTCCCATGCAGACGCCTTAAGCCGCTCACCGCTACCGGAACCTGACACCGACCCAGCACCCACGACAACCACCCTCAGTATAGAGACTCTACCCAACCTACCCATAACCGCGTCAGACATTGCCCGAGAAACTAATAAAAACAAACGTCTGGCATGGGTGTTGCATTGGGTAGAGAAAGGGTGGCCAGAAAGGGACAACGACGAGTCCATCAAGACATTCCGGAACCGGCAAACAGAACTCTTGTTATTAAAAGGGTGCATACTATGGGGGGATAGGGTGGTCATTCCAGAAAAACTACAAGGGAAGGTTCTGGAACTATTACACGAGGGGCACCCGGGCATCGTTAGGACTAAAGCCCTGGCCAGAAGTTACGCTTGGTGGCCAGGGATGGACAAACAGATTGAGACATGGGTAGCAAGGTGCCAACGATGCCAGGAAACTAGGCCAAGCCCACCCACAGCACCCGTCCTAGAGTGGGAAACCCCAAGGGGACCTTGGTCTAGGATCCACATAGACTTCGCCGGGACCACAAAAGGACACAACTTCCTGATAACAGTAGACGCTTACTCCAACTGGCTGGAGGTAAGCAATATGAGAACAACAACCACGGAGGCCGTGATCAAGGAACTCGGCAAACTGTTTGCAACGCACGGCCTTCCAGACGTCGTCGTTTCCAACAACGGGCCCCAATTCACCTCGCTAGAATTTGAAAAATTCCCAGCGGAAAGGGGCATCCGACACGCGCTGACGGCACCAGCTCATCCGGCAGCAAACGATAGGGCGGAACGGATGGTGCAATTCACAAAGAAAACCATCCGGAAAATAGACCACGGGGAGATCCAGGATAAAATAAATAAATCACTCTTCACCCAACACATAACCCCAAATACCACAACGAATAAGAGCCCAGCCGAACTGTTAATGGGGAGGAAATTAAGGTCCCCACTCGACAGATTACACCCCACGTATAACCCAGAGAAGCCCCCAGACTCAACCAGCAAACACCGAACCTTCGCACCAGGCGACCCCGTGTACGCAAAAAACCTGACAGGAGACCCGTTATGGGTACTGGCCATCGTCACACAAATAACAGGCCTACACTCGTACCGGCTACAAACAACAGACGGACGAGCATGGAAACGCCACATCAACCAATTAAGATCGAGGACGACCACCCAAGAGAACACCGACGCACAAGCAGGCAAAACCAACCCCCACAACACAAACCAAGGGGGGAGGGAATACCCAGGGGACCAAAACCAAAGAAGAATAAACCAACCATACTTACCGGAAAGCAGCCAGCACGACCCCTCGCCAGGAAGAGACAGCCAGGCCAGCTCGACCGACCCGGGGAGACCGAGCGGGAACAGCGAAACCCGCAGCTCAACCAACCCGGGAAGCCCAGGAGGGAGCTACGGAGAGCGGCCCGGCCCGACCAACCAGCCGGTTCCCACGACGGCATCCGGAGAAGCAGAGACCCTGACCGAACCAGCCGGGATCCAACCTACGACTGAGCTGCGCAGGTCCAGTAGGCTAAGATGGAGCCCCGCCTACCTACGGGACTACGCAACATAAGGACTAAACCAAGAGGGGGGGGTGTTCTTTTCCCTCATTAGCATTCTTGAGATCTCCGCGCTTTGATTGGCCAAAGCGTGGGGCACTTTGATTGGCTAGGCGAGCCGTGCCGATTGGCTCGCTAGGAATCTTCCGCGATTGGTCTATTTGAATCGCGGGAGATTCAAAGTGGTGCCATTGGCCGCGGCCGCCGCGGCTAAAGAAATAAAATCCGCGAAGTTTTCCTATAGCGCTAGTTCGGTTCCCACATCAATAAAAGAGCTTGATACAAAGTCACCGTCTCCTGGCATCATTTCCGAAGTCACAACAGGTATCATTTGGAAAGCATAGGGAAGCATAGCAAATGAGATCCTGTGAGTAGGAATTTGAAATAAGGCTTTGATCCAAACTGGTATTGTAGAAGTATGCATAACCTCATCAATGGTTTAAGAGGATTAGTAAGCAATTCCATCAGTTTGGGTTGAAAAAAATCTAGCCTGAAGTGTTAAACAAAGTATAGACATCCTAAAATATAGCCAAGGTTATAAATTAGACTGAAAGTAGGCTTTGTGACAGTGTGATCACAAGAAATGCAGGAAACAGTGAGATCTAGGTTCCATACCAACACTGAACAACAACAGTGGTTCCTGTTAGGAATAACCATAGTTACCTAACATTGTTTGGGTAAATAATATATAAATCATGATAGCAAAGTTTAAATGTGTTTTCACTTTAAACTCTAAATGATATAATTTGGATGCGGTTGAGAAACTGCCATAAGAGGGAGCTAGAGAAACTGGATTGGTGGTTGATTGTTCTGCGTGTTCCCTGTTGCTGACCTCGAAGGAGAAAAGATTTTTTGAATGCTGCATAGCTAATCTACTGTGAAAAGATATTTACTGGACTGATTTATGGATTGACATTGTAAGTTAACTGATTTTGTTTGACACTGGATTTTTGCAATTGAACAATCTCCGGACTGACCTGACTGAACACTATTGAATTATATTTGGACTGTTTGACCCTGCTAAACTCTTAATGGAATAAACTATTCAACTAAGACAGTGCATCCGTTTTTACTGAGTTCTGTAAACTAAAAAAAGCTTTTCTCTCATATTCGCCTGACTGCCTGACTGCTGTGCACATTCTGCTAGGGTATATCCTTAACACTGGTTATGGGCCCAGGCTGCACAGTCAGACTAACCAGGATACAACAGGCTTATATAAATTGAGAGTTAGTGTAGTTACACAATACTGTAAACAGACAGCTGTGTCTTATTAGTTTATTATAGTTTAATATCCAAAGAAAAATGGCACAAGTCAATTTACCAAGTTTGTCTCTAATATCCAAACTGGATGGAACAAACTATGTTTCATGGTCTATGAAATGCAGTCTACTTCTACGCAGAGAAGATTTGTGGAGTATAATTCAAAACCCACCAGAGGTAGATGATTGAGATCCGGAAGATGAGAATGATGCCCAGAAAATAAATGAATATAAACTGAAAAATGAGCAAGCTCTATGTATAAAAGGACTGACACTCTATGACCAGCAGCTTGTCCATATTCGTGGAGAAGAAACAGCTGCTAAGTGTTGGGAGAATTTAAAGAAGATTTATGTTCAAGACAGTATAGGAGCACATATAAATCTTACACGGAGGCTGTTCAGAACACATCTTCAAAAGAATGGAGATATGTTGACTCATATAAACACAATGAAGAGGATTTTTCTGAAAAAAAAACTGCATGAAAAAGAACTTATCTTCACAGAACTGCATCAGGTTTATATAATTTTGTCTTCATTAGATGAGAGCTATGACGACTATGTAACTTCACTGGAAGTACTGCCAAAAGATAACCTCACATTAACTGACATTACTGGCAGATTAATTGAAGAAGCCAGGAGAACGCTTGAAAGGGATCAACTGAGAAGGGAACAATCATAAGAAGAGAAATTATCTTCAACAGCCTATACAATTAAAAAATGTTTTAATTGTGGAGGAAAAGGACATTTGGCTCGATTCTCCAAAAAAGGAGAACACCAGAATGCCAAAAAGTATCAAAACAATGAATTTTTTTTTTAAATAGCCATGTATAGCAGCAAAATTGTAAATAATAATTTATGGGTTGTGGATAGTGGAGCATCGCACTGCATAACAAAAGATAAGAAAAGATTTATTAAGATGTCAACGAGTTCACAACAGATATCGTTAGCTAATGGCTGGAAAATGAAAGCAAAAGCTGAAGGTATTGCACATTGTTCATGTATAAAAGAAAATGTTAAAATGTTGTATGTACTACAACTTAAGTTTAATTTGCTTTCAGTTAGAGTTTTAATTAAATTAGGTTACATAGTTACCTTTAGGGGAGAAAACTGCATAATAGAAAAGTGACTGCAACTTTAAAAGATGAATTATATGTATTGAATGATAATCAATTAGAGATGGCTAATGCAGTGTATAATAACGTTAAGCCTCTTGACGAATGCATACATTTGCTACACAGACGTTTAGGGCATATACATTTTAAAATGCTCAAGAAAATGGTTGAACTGTTTGAAGGTGTAAAACTGAAGCCTTGCAGTAAGTATTTGCACTGCAATGCTTGCAGTCAAGAAAAGAGCAAGGTAATACCAGCAAATAGAATTAATGGATTTAAAACTAAAGAGCCTCTAGAGGTCGTATTTGCTGATATTTTTGGTTCTAAAAAACCTAGTATGGGAGGTGCTCGTTATATATTTAGCAAAATGGATCATTACTCAAGATATGGTTTCTGTTATTTAATGAAGAGTAAAACGGAAACATATCAGAATTTCTTTAATTGGTTGAAGTTTGCTGAAAGAAAAACTAAAAGAAAACTAGTAACTCTTGTAACTGATAATGGTACGGAATTTATAAATAAGAAATTCCAAAATAGACTGAAGATGGCAGGTGTTGAACATAAAAAGTCTGCACCATATAGGCCACAACACAATTCTTTTATAGAAAGATGAGGCCAAACAATACAAGCAATGGCTCGTACTATGTTGTTGGATTCAGGATTACCTGAAACTTTGTGGGGAGAAGCAATAATGTGTGGTAATCATATATTAAATAATGTTGTTAACAAAACAACAGGAGAATTACCATTCACACAGTGGCATGGTAGAAAACCTGACCTAAGCTACATGCACACATTTGGAGCACCAGCATGGGTGCACATTCCTACACAACTGAGACATAAGGGGCAGCATAAGGCTAAAAAGTTATTCTTTGTAGGTTATGAATCTAATCACAAGTCATACAGATTCTGGGAAAAAGGTACATCTAGCATTTACTGTAATGCTGGTGCACAATTCCTTGAACATGTAGGATGGGAAAAACTGGAGCAAGATTCAAGTAAGGCTATAATCATAGAAACCTATAGAAGATCAAAACAATATATCAGTAAGCAAAAGAGTACAATTAAAGAAGAAGTACAGGATGAGCTCATAAAACCAGAACAGGAAAATAGATGAACAGGATGAGGTAGATAAACAGGAACAAGTGGTACATGAAAGTCCATCTGTAAGCCCTGTAATACCTAGATGTTCAACATGTGAAACCAGACCACCTGACAGGTACCAAGCAAGTGTAGTTTGCCAAGTTAGTAAAATTCCAACTACTGTTGAAGAACTTAGAATGTATCCTGCAAAGGATCAAGAAAATTGGCATAGAGCGATGGAGAAGGAACTAAATTCACTGAAACAAATAGAAGTTTATGAAAACGTTAAATTACCTCCAGGTAAATTAAATGCTAAATTACCTCCAGGAAAACATTAAATTACCCCCATTGGCTGTAAATGGATATTTAAATTGAAAACAGGTAATTATGGAACTGTTACCCATAAGGCTAGGTTGGTAGCTCAAGGATTTAATCAAACTGCAAGTGATTATGATGAAGTATTTGCACCAAGTCTAAAAACAACAACCTTGAAAGCAGCTTTAGTGTGGGCAGCTAAGAAGAACTGTATCATAAATCACTTAGATGTAGAAACTGCCTATCTGCATGCACCATTGCAGCACACAATATACCTAAAGAAACCTGTAGGAATTAAGAATGATAGAACAAATATTGACTGTTGGAAGCTTAAAAAGAGTCTCTATGGATTAAAACAATCTAGTTACGAATGGAACCAATATATTGTTAAGGAGTTAACCAATATAGGGTTTAAAGCAGGTTTAGCTGATTCATGTTTATTTAAGAGAGAGACTAATGGAATAGTATCATTGTTATTATTATTCACTGATGATATTGCCTTAATCACAAAAACTAATAATGAAGCTACTGAAATAATATCATTATTAGGTAAGAAGATAAAAATAAAGCAACTAGGAGAGATAAAGCAGTGTCTAGGATTAACCATAAATAAAACCAAAGGTGGCTATAAGATATCTCAAGAGGATAAGATTTATCAATTACTAAAAACATACAAGATGGAACTTTGTAAGCCGGAGAAAACTCCAATGAGTCAAGAATTTAGCCACACTGATATTCAAAGTCCAAAGTTTGATAAAACTATCTATCAATCGCTAATTGGTAGTTTATTGTACATTAGTAAATGGTCAAGGCCAGATATTGCCTATAGTGTTAATCAATTGGCATGATTCAACGCTGAACCTACTGAATGACACTGGCAAGCAACAAAGTGTATCCTAAGATACCTTAAAAGGACAATGCATTATGCATTATATTTAGAGCCAAAAGATGATCTGATTTTCAGTGCATATGCTGATGCAAGTTTTGCAACAGACATAAGCACTAGGAAATCAACTTCAGGTACGGCTATACTGTTAGGAAGGGCACTGATTGGTTGGAGGTCAATAAGACAGCAACACATAAGTATGTCTACAATGGAAGCAGAATTTTCATGTCTATCTTTGTTGTGTACTGATTTGATTCTTTATAAACAATTGTTAATGGATATGGGAATAAATGTAAATGATTCCATTGTAGTATATGAAGACAATCAAGCAGCCATACGAATGGCTACAAATATTGCTGTGAAACGAGAACTAAGCATATAGATCTTAGATATCTAAATTTAAGGCAATCTGTACAAAGTAATTTGATAAGACTGGAATATTGTATGTCTGAAGACAATATAGCTGATCAATTTACGAAGGCTCAAGGTTCAATCAAGCACAAAGAAAGTTGTGATGATTATGGGTTAAGATTGTAAAGAGATGTATATATTTTATGTTACCCAAAAGGGGAGTTTGTTAGGAATAGCCATAGTTACCTAGCGTTGTTTGGGTAAATAATATATAAACCATGATAGCAAAGTTTAAATGTGTTTTCACTTTAAACTCTAAATGATATAATTTGGGTGCGGTTGAGAAACTGCCATAAGAGGGAGCTAGAGAAACTGGATTGATGGTTGATTGTTCTGCGTATTCCCTGTTGCTGACCTCAAAGGAGAAAAGATTTTTTGAATGCTGCATAGCTAATCTACTGTGAGAAGATATTTACTGGACTGATTTATGGATTGACACTATGAGTTAACTGATTTTGTTTGACACCAGATTTTTGCAATTGAACAATCTCCGGACTGACCTGACTGAACACTATTGAATTATATTTGGACTGTTTGACCCTGCTAAACTCTTAATGGAATAAACTATTCAACTAAGACAGTGTATCCGTTTTTACTGAGTTGTGTAAACTAAAAAAAGCTTTTCTCTCATATTCGCCTGACTGCCTGACTGCTGTGCACATTCTGCTAGGGTATATCCCTAACAGTTCCAAACCTTTTTGGCACCAAGGATTGATTTTATGGATGACAATATTTCCATGAACTGGGGGAGGGATGAGTGTATAACCTAGATCTCTCACATAGCACTTAGCAATAGCATTACACTTTTAAATATCACTTCACAGTAGCTTTACAACTCTCTCTAGGTAGTTTACAGAGGCAACATATTGGCCCCAAAATCTAGGTTCCCATTTTGCTGACTTTGGAAAGATGTAAGGATGAGTCAACCTTGAGTTAGTGAGAATCGAACTGCCAAACTTCAAGCAGCCGACAATCTGTAGAAGAAGCCTGCAGTATTGCATTCTAACCACTGTACCACCATGGTTCGTATGCCCAGTTTTACTCACCCTCTCGCTTATCTCCAGCTGTGCAGCATAATTCCTATCAGGCCATTGACCTGTATCAGGCCTGAGAGTTGGGAAACTCCTGTAATTTCAAGCCAGAAGATTTCAAGCCAGAATCCTGGAGTTTTTTTTTTTTTAATATCAATATTTTGAAATTAGTAATATGTTTGTATATTTATATGCTGCATGTTCTTCCCCAAATTATGATTTTTTTTCAATCCATCAAGTATTTACACTTGAGTAATATTGCATGCTCCCCACTTTTCCAATAAGCACAATAATGCTTAGATCTGGTTTGATTTTGTTTGATTTGTATGGCAGATTTTAACTGTATTTATCAAACTGATTTTTATGATAATTACATGAACACAAAATATTGACAAAGAATACTTACAAGAACACAAATCAACAAGTTCACATTAAACCTCTAGAAAAGATCTTTTTGGCCCAAGGTTTCTTCACCAGGAGACAATAGTATTATTTACTTTTCAATTTCTACATTTTTGCACAAAAAAATCAAAATTTTGGATTGGTGTTCCTAAATGTATTCTCTTTTCTCCCAAACGTATACTTTCAAATTCACAAATTCAAATAACTCTCTGAAGCTCTGACTTGAATCTATTGGCTGAATGATTCTATAGATACCATGAATAAAAGAGGATGACATTTTTGAAAAAGTAAGTTACTACTCCCTTGGTACAGAAAAGGGAAGTATGGAACATATGAACAATTTAGTCAAAGCTTTTTAAGGGGGTGATGAAATTATGGGATTGAGATCTTTTCAATACAGGCTGGAGACATGACAGAAGAATTGAGGATGGATGGGGTGGTTCTTTCTCAAACTGCATTGACCAAGGATTATCTGGAGCTTTGTTGGTGCTTTAAACAGTTGAGGACTCAAAATACAGCCAAATTTTGCTGTATTGCTCTTTTGGAGAAACAAGATTCTTTTGTCTGAAATAATGTCAGAATGGCCTTGAGGAAGGAATGTTTCTGACTTTCATTGAGCTAATGATGAGCCTATTCTCCATGTCTTTGGACCAATTAACACCTTGTGAGAGCCTGGTGGCTACTTTGAGTTATTTATGATGACAAATAAATGGAGCTAGGATTTTTAGATGTTGCAGTATAGGGAATTTGGAGGCTTTTCTAGCCTGATAAATCACATTAAGGCTATTTGTGGGGAGAGGGGTGTTTTGGGGGTCTTCAGGTCAGTGTTGTATGTTCACCCTGCCAACTGTCTGGACAAGCCCTTGCAATTTTCTTGGCAAGGTTTTAGGAGTGGTTTTGCCTGGCTCAAACTCATCCAACCTGTTTTGAGCCCAGGGCAGGACTTGGGGCTAGACTTTCCAGTTTGCTGGCTTCTAGTATGATGCTTTAACCAGTGCAACAAATTTGCTCTTGTTCCAGGGCAGAAAACTATAACAGTGCTGACTGACAGCTCTTGTCAGAACTGACTCTGGGTGCTATAAGCAAGGGGTTTATCAGAGTTATGTCAACAACCAACAATTATTCAACTCCAAGTCCATGCAATATAGGGCAAATAATGTGCTAAAATATCAGGAAAACAAGAAAATGCAATAGGCTTAAACTGTCACGGGCAGCAATACCCTCATTATGGAGCTCTGTCTTCCAGGAAAAGTCCTCCATTAGATCATATGGACAATTGATGGGGACATATTCATTCCATCATTTGTAGATAACCATTGCTCCAGAACTGGGCCTCCTTTTAAACCATTTTTTAAAATAAACTAAATAAAATATCAAACGAAATTTTTATTTATTTTATTGTTGATTGGATTTTATAAAACCATTTGTAATTAGCAATTTTATTATTTTTATTGTTTTGCTGCTTTGCTCTAGCTCCCTTGGGAAGAATATCATCAGAACCATCACTGTCATCATAATCTTCATCCTCATCCTTCTGTTGTATTGAGAAGTAGGAAAAAAAAGTTAGAGGCATTCAGATTCCAACTCAAGATGCAGTAGAGATTCCATTATCTTCTGCCAACAAACAAATAGTTTGCTTTATTGACTTTCAACCATCTCCATAGAGGCAGGCCCCTGTCTTTGGACATCTGCCTTCAACAATCTAGTTCAATATCCTGAAAACATTTCAGTGGTTAATCAGATCACTGCACATTTGTTTCTGAATAATGGGTAACATTTTTACTCCAAGTGAAAGGTTGTTTCATCATGTACCACATAAGCTCAAGAAAACTCACTTTAGAGCAGGGGTCTCCAACTTTGGCAACTTTAAGACCTGTGGACTTCAACTCCCAGAATTCTGGAAGTTGAGGTCCACAAGTCTTAAAGTTGCCAAGATTGGAGACCTCTGCTTTAGAGCAAAGGAGAAATGCTGAGAAATCGTAACTGTATCTCAAAAACCAAGAGTTCTTTTGTGGATGAGATTTCAAACTACAGAAAGCTTCCAGGTTCATAGAAACAGAATGGTAAATACATTATGTAATGAAATAGCAAATAGAAAGGAGAAAGTCAAACTGTTTTGCACAAGCTGGTTTCAGAGGGGAAGAAAAGAAATAGAAGAATGCCAGTTGAAAACTTACATAAGTGTGCATGCATGGAAAGACATATAATAGATCTTTCAGTAATAGTGTACTTTAGCATGAAAAGTAGTGCAAGTTTTCAATTGACATTCTTCTATTTCTTTTCTTCCCCTCTGAAACCAACTTGTGCAAAACAGTCTGACTTTCTCCTTTCTATTTGCTATTTCAGAGGCATTAATTTGCAAGTGGATGATGTTTGATATATAATCACTAGAAATAATAACTTCAGAAATGTATCTCTGTGCGTAATGCAGATTATAATACACATAAAAATTATGCAATTTGTTAATAATTCATAAGAAGATACACTTAGCAGGCCTTCTTGCTAATTTGTTAGTTTTATGCCTGTGAAGAAAAATGGTAAAATATTTCTTAATGCATTTCTTATTTTTATAACCCAGATCTAACACATGACCTCCTGTCTATCTTGAGCCCTCTATAATCTAGTCTAAATTCATGGTAGCCATAAAATCCCAAAGATGCCTTTGACTTCACATTCAAGGAAAGCCCATGTAAGTCACCCAATACCTTAATTTTCAGGAACTCTGCTGTCGGTCTGGCTACAGAACTAAAATTCTCAGGTAGATAAGTGGCTGAGCAGTTAGTACAATAATAGAAGTCTCTAGAGTTTATCATCACAAATCAAGTCTCATCTCTGATTGTCTATAGAGTAGTGCTTCCAAAATCTACCAGGATCCCTTGAATAACTATAACAAATTATTTGGCCTGCTCTGGAGTCCCAGTGCTCAACCTAAAACCCAGAAGGCGCTTTTACAGGATCCCTATCTCCACATATATCTAACCAGGAACATATCAGGTTAGCTGTCTCATTCATTATTAAGTCCTGGAAAAGGAAGACCATATTTCAGACTGACCTGGGCTACTGAGGATTTGATGATGTAGCAAAATCTAGGGGAAAAAAATGTAGAATCAATTATCATCTTTTCTGAAAGCAGCCTGGCCCTTATTTTCTACCATATCTGCCCATCACCACTGGATTGTTGTCATCTATCCTTTCTCCCTACAACACTTTAATCTTCCCTGATCTTTGCCATCCACTCCTCAGATCAAGGGGAACTCTATCTTATACTCCAGTGATTCAACTATTAATCAGCTGAGTAGTCCAATTCACTAGATATCTTCAAAGATTCTAAAATGTATTCACCATACTAGTTACCATCATTCTTATTGTTATTTTCATATTCAGAACAATCCTCAAAAATAAGGGATCTAACCCATGGAAATACTTTACATTATATGGAATCATATATGTCTATGAACAAACAAGATTCATATGCTTACACTTTAGATGGGAGGAATGATAAGAATGGGTAAAGAAGGAATGGAACTTATAAATATCATAGTTTTCATTTTTATAGTGCATTGGGCTAAATAACTTTCAGAAAACTTGGAATGAGTTTTAATTTTGTTTGGAATATAATGACACATCCTCTAGCTTTTTTGATGTTAGGGGAGATTATACATTTGCTATTTGAGTCATTATATCAATATGCTTGAGTCTGATAGTAAGTCAAATGAATCAAAAGATATTACATTAAAATAAGTCAACTTCTATGATTAAGAAATGAACTGATGTATCAAATTCCATATACTAAACTAATCAGACTACTGAATAGAAGTTTAATGAATCTTGAACTCTGGCCTAACTAAAATGAAGTTAAATGAATAATGATTATGAAATTTATAAGAATATTAAAAAACTAGTGAACCCTATTTCATAGATTTCAGTGACAAAAATTAATGTAGTTTTTTTTTTTACTCTGTAGATAGCTCAAGACAAATTTACGTCAGGCTTATTAGTTTAGTAGACTGTGTATTAATTCCTAGCATACTTTTTGTTATGTTCTTAAGCCCTAGATATTGTGCACTGCATATGCCATGCTCACACTTACATTCATCCATTCCCTTGACAACTTGCTAAAATTGACTTTTGGACAAGATAAAAGTTGAAATGGGGAAAGGAAAAAAATGTGAAGTGTATATAATCTCCTGTTTCTTCCTAGCAGCAGGTGACACTTCTGCAAACTCTAGGAGCCTTCATGAAAGAGCAAATCTAGTTTCAAGCTTTAGCATAACTGCCTTCCAAAGACATAGCTTCTACAAGCTTTCGATTTAGGTTGGCATTGAATACTTTCAAATAAACAAGACATTCTTTCAGTTATAGATTTGAATTTTTATGGGAATATTAATGTCTTTTACGAGCCCATTTTATTGATTTTGATTTGTAAAGGTTGATAGCCAGCATGAGTCTTCAGAGAGAATTCAGGTTATAAATCAAAATAAATTAATGTATAAATAAAACAAAAATGCACTGTACGGTCCTCTTTTCTGTTAACTAAAAAAAATTCAGGAGGTAATGGCTATGTTCTGCAATAAAATTGGACTTCATGATAGCGTACATTTATTTGGTTGTATTTTCAGCTGTCAACTTCCCTTTAAGCTGTGCTGATAAAGTTTCCAATAGTTGATTCCCTAACATAAAATAGTAACTCTGAAAAAAGAATGAGCAGAGGAACAGTGGGAAACTGGATTAGCAAATGTTTAATCCTGTGGACTAATTTAAAATGAAGGGTCAGAAGCTATCTAAAGTTTTGCTTAGAAGATAAATAACTTATTAGTTGTGTTTCTTAGCAAATTGCTTTGTTTCTTTTTTTCCTTCTAGTTATCTATGGCAAGAACAGATCTAAATCTGTACCCAAACACTGTGGCCCATGGTTACTGAAATATGCAGTTCTGGCCCAAAAGGGGAAATGCAGCAGCAACACAGAAGTTCTAAAAATTGACATTGCCTGTAGAAAGGAGCAAGGAGAATAAAGGACTGGCGGAGAACTGGCCTGATGGTTCAGCAGTTAAAGACACTTAGCTTGTTAAGCTGACAGCCCGGGTTCAAAACCTAAATTCTATGCAACGGGGGTGAGCTTGCCCTTGCCCACCCAGCAGTTCAAAAGCATGGAAACATGATTAGATAAATAGGTGCTACATCAGTAGGAAGGTAACCGTGTTCCATGACATCATAGCAATAGCAATATCACTTAGGCTTATATACCACTTTATAGTGCTTTACAGCCCTGCCTAAGGAGTTTACAGAGTCATCATATTGCCCCCAATAATCTGGGTCCTCATTTTACCCACCTCGGAAGGATGGAAGGCTGAGTCAATCTGGAGCCTTTTGGGATTTGAACTGCCAAATTGTAGGCAGCTGGCTGCAGAAGTAGTTTGTAGTACTGCATTCTAACCATTGTGCCACAAAGACTGGCCACATGACCGCAGAAATGTGTTCAGACAGCATTGGCTCAGTGGCCTTGAAACAGATATGTGCACTGCCTCCTATGGTCGGCAATGATTAATTGAGTTAAATCCACAGGGACTCATTTACCTTTAATTTCCTAATCATACTTGGCCAAGTAAAATATTCCATTCTAATTTAGGGTCCATAAGTGGCTAAAAAGTCCTTTATTTACAGGAAGACAGAAAAGTGCAATCCATACAGTTTGTGCCAGAAAGGATACCATCAATATATAACAGCCAAGGGCAATTGTCTGACAGGCACCTGCTGATTTATGACTTGTCTTAATGTTGTAACACCCAATGTCACATTTTAATAATGGACTTTAAACAGAGGTAGGCATTTCCATGCAGTTTTTTTTCTCTACATTTGCAAAACATTGCAGAAACAAAACCAGTATCAAAATGGTAAAATGACAGACTTTCAGAAAGCTGAAGTACTCTTAGAATTATTATGACAATAGACTTTAAGAATTGCACTATTACATAGGATTATGCTAAAAGAATTCTACCTTTCCAAATAAATTGCACCCTTGCCTAATGCTTCATTCCCCATTTGCTCCATCTTTAGTAAGTCTTAATTGTTTGTGGATCATCCTACACATTGTTACACAAAATATATTACAACAGTGAATTAATACACTTCAGACTATTAAGTGAAAGTCATGTACTTGTTCCCCTCCTCTTCACTGAATGTTCCTTTTGCAAATTAGCAAATCATGGGAATGATTATGCTAGGCCTTTCTTTGTAATGTCCTTCATTCAGGAAATTGTTTAGTGGAAGGTAAATGAAAAGACTGCCTTCCACAGTCATGCAGGCAGAAATGATACAGCTCAAGAACTTGAGCAATACTTTCTGTAATCTTCTTCTATAGGATTGTTGACAGGTTGTGTTGATCCTATATAAAAAGACAGGTCCTAAACATGTTGAAAATGGGTATATGATCAGGCATATAAAACCTATGTGCCACGCAGGTAGTAACATACCCAAAGTATAATCCTGAGTACGATGTTCTGTTCAACTCTTTATGAAAGGTATAGAATGGAATACAACATTGTATCTTGATAGGCTTAGCAGATGGCTGAACTTGACTAGCCTTGTCTAGTATGGATATTTGTCAGATCCAGTTAATAATTGGATGGGAGAGCTCCAGGTTGCAAACTATACTGAAAGTTAAAAAAAACTGACACAAGAAAGATATAGATGATATAGATAAGATGATGTGGATATATACATAGACATAAATATTGATAGATATAGATAGATATAAGGATGGTATAATGACATATAATTTCAGGTGAATAAATTCATTTTCATTTCTTGTCACTTTTGAATGTAATCACTTGTACATCCATCTCTTTCAATGTCTTTCAATATCCATCTCTTTCAAATACAACTCACGTATCACTTCTTATTACAATTAAAAGAATCAGTTGGTTTGAGATGGAATTATAGAAATTGAATAATAAATAAATAAAATAAAAATAGACATTTCTAAACATTTTTCTATAAAAATGATCTGTTTGGAAGGACACCATCCAAAATTATTTGTTTGGAAGTAAATGCCAATATGGTCATGATATCTTTTTGGGTAGATATGAATGGAATTGCACAATAAATTCATTTCCTCTATAAATATCAATTTCTGAATGTTTACAGATTATTGAGTTATTGAGGAATTAAATGGTAACTTTTTGTTAAAATTAAAGAAAACTAAATTCTAGTACATGAATGTGTATGTAAGAAGCAAAACTGGTGATTTGTATGGACTTTACAAAAGCCATATTACTCAAAAATACCCAAGTATTGTAGTGTAACTACAGATCAGTAGGTCAGAAATACTCAACAAAGAGCATAAATACACTTCTCAAAAAATAAAGGGAACACAAAAATAAGACATCCTAGATCTGAATGAATGAAATATTCTTATTAAATACTTTGTTCATAACATAGTTGAATGTGCAGACAACAAAATCACACAAAAAATTTCAATGGAAATCAAATTTAGCAATCCATGGAGGTCTGGATTTGGAGTTACACTCAAAATTAAAGTGGAAAAAAACACTACAGGTTGATCCAACTTTGATGTAATGTCCTTAAAACAAGTCAAAATGAGGCTCAGTAGTGTGTGGGGCCTCCATGTGCCTGAATGACCTCCCTATAATGCCTGGTCATGCTCCTGATGAGGTGGTGGATGGTCTCCTGAGGGATCTCCTCCCACACCTGGACTAAAGCATCCCCCAACTCCTGGACAATCTGGGCAATGTGGCATTGGTGGATAGAGCGAGACATGATGTCCCATATATGCTCAATTGGATTCAGGTCTGGGGAATGGGAGGGCCAGTCCATAGCATCAATTCCTTCGTCTTGCAGGAATTGCTGACACACTCCAGCCACATGAGGTCTAGCATTGTATTTCATTAGGGAGAACCCAGGGCCAACCCAGGGTTCTGAGGATATCATCTCGGTACCTAATGGCAGCCAGGCTACCTCTGGTGAGCACATGGAGGGCTGTGCGCCCCCCTAAACAAATGCCACCCCACACCATTACTGACCCACTGCCAAACTGGTCATTCTGGAGGATGTTGCAGGCAGCAGAACATTATCCATGGCATCTCCAGACCCTGTCACGTCTGTCACATGTGCTCAGTGTGAACCTACTTTCATCTGTGAAGAACACAGGGCGCCAGTGGCGAATTTGCCAATCTTGGTGTTCTCTGGCAAATGCCAAATGTCCTGTACGGTGTTGGGCTGTAAGCACAACCCCCATCTGTGGACATCGGGCCCTCATACCACCCTCATGGAGTCTGTTTCTGACGGTTTGAGCAGCCACATGCACATTTGTGGCCTGCTGGAGGTCATTTTGCAGGAGGTCATCTGGCAGTGCTCCTCCTGTCCCTCCTTGCACAAAGGCGGAGGTAGTGGTCCTGATGCTGGGTTGTTGCCCTCCTACAGCCTCCTCCACGTCTCCTGATGTACTGGCCTGTCTCCTGATAGCGCCTCCATGCTCTGGACACTACGCTGACAGACACAGCAAACCTTCTTGCCACAGCTCGCATTGATGTGCCATCCTAGATGAACTGCACTACCTGAGCTACTTGTGTGGGTTGTAGACTCCGTCTCATGCTACCATTAGAGTGATAGCACCACTAGCATTCAAAAGTGACCAAACCATCAGCCAGAAAGCATAGGAACTGAGAAGTGATCTGTGGTCACCACCTGCAGAACCACTCCTTTATTGGGAATGTCTTGCTAACTGCCTATGCTTTCCACCTGTTGTCTATTCCATTTGCACAACTGTATGTGAAATTGATTGTCAATCAGTGTTGCTACCTAAGTGGACAACTTGATTTCACAGAAGTGTGATTGACTTGGAGTTACATTGTGTTGTTTAAGTGTTCCCTTTATTTTTTATTTTTTTTTGAGCAGTGTATGTATACCAACTTGGTTTACTGAAGGAAAAGTAGAATATAAATCTACAATATATAAATACATAGATTTTAAATATTCTATTCTGTCCTATTTTATTTTTTCTTCTAGAAATCTCTTCCTTCTAATAGGTAGGGTTGTAATGAGTTCTAGATAGAGTTGTCATGAGTAGACCATGCAAAATATAGATGTATGCATTACTGTTTACAAACTCTGATCATCTCAAAGCTGTGTCCAATCATATTCTCACAAAGGCCCCAAACTGTGTAAGCATTTGATTGGACAACTCATGGTCACCTAGAATTAGCATACCTGATGAATGACATCTTGATATTCTCTGAGCTTGGATTTTTTTTATATCATCAGTGAATGAGAGATAAATTTTCTGGTCCTTTACATAGAATGGCTTGTCCGCAATCTTGGTTGCAACATGGTTTCTTTCTTGATCAAACTAACGAGGGTATATCTACACAATAGTATTACAGAGTACAGAATAACACAATTGGAAGGGAACTTAGAGATCTTCTAGCCCAAGGTTGTCAAACTCCTGGTCCACGGGCCAGATGCGTCATGCACCAGCCACATCCACATGTTTAGCAAAGTCCCGATATGTCATATAATGCCACCATGATGATGTGAGTTTGACACCCCTGTTCTAGCCCAATCTCCTGCTCAACAAGATCCTATAGGATTTCTGGACAAATGGCTGTTCAATCTCTTCCTCCTTGATTACTCTAAAAAGGGTATATCTGTTTTTTTTATTCATGTACTTGTAAACTCTAATAATGAAGCTACTGAATGTGGGAATTAGCTGTTTCTTATTTTTATTTGTTTCTAATAAAAGGGAAACCATGAAAAAGATAAAATCAATAATGAGTCATATGGGGAGATATTTAACAATAGCAATAGCGCTTAGACTTATATACCATTTCACAGTGCTTTTACAGCCCTCTCTAAGTGGTTTACAGAGTCAACATATTGTGCCCAACAAATGGGGTCCTTGTTTTACCCACCTTGGACAGATAGGAGGCTGAGTTAACCTTGAGCCAGTGAGACCAAGCTGCCAAACTGCTGGCAATGTAAAACTTGAATTTCTTTTCTCGCATGAGTTTCAACAGTTTTCACTCCTATTTCTAAGGACTAAAGTCATAAAATAACTTCCTTGATTATGGAGAAAAACATTGCACCACCTTATAAATGAAGTAGTTTCTCTTCCCAGCCATGATGAGACTTATGTCCCGTAATGGGTAGCTTATTTAAGACCTTAATAGACATTTTTTTATACAAGCAAGATGGAATATCCTGGGATGTTTAATTTATGATTCAGACAACATGGGAAACTTTGTGATCAAGATATCAAATGCCATTGAGATCATTTCTATAATTTGGTAGGTTTTTTTTCTCTTCTTTTCACTTACTATCCAATTGCTTCAAATAAGCAGTAATAATGAATCAGTTGATTAAGTCTGTTTCCCCAGAGATGGACAAAGCAAGGAAGAGGGTTAAGGAAAAGGAGAAAGACACTTATTTAAAAGTTTGATAGACAGTTTTGAAAAAGCAAATTATATCACCATCTTTAGAAGTAGCATGTAAACTTGCACTTTGGTTTTGTGTATTAGATCTTCAGAATATTTACACTTACAAAAATGGCACGGTCTTCTTTCTATCAATGACAATAGTGCAGTTATTCCAATATAAATTATTTATGTCTGAACAATTTACTTTTCCATTCCAGAACATGGATCAAATAACATGTTGCTTGTTTTAAAAGGATTCCATGAAGGTACCAGCATTGGTTGATCACAGATCCCCAAAATGCAAAAAATAATAATAATGAATCTCTTGGGTTCTTATATAATTGCAGGAGCATAATATATAGTATCACTATTAATATAATGGGCAACACTGAAAAAATAATAATACTATTTACATTGTGCATCATAAATCAGTTAATATCTGTGCTATGAGAGCCAATTTGGTCTAGTGGTTAAGGCACCAGGCTAGAAAGCAGGAGATTGTGAGTTCTAGTCCTGCCTTGTTCACGGAAGCCAGCTGGGTGACTTTGGTCCAGTCACTCTTTCTCAGCCCAACTCACCTCAATGAACTGTTGTGAAGAAAATAAGAGGAAGAAGATATGTCAGATATATTTGCCACCTTGAGTTGTTTGTAAATAATCAGGCAGAAATAATAAATAAATAAAATATGTGCATATATACAAATATACATGAGAATACTTACATAATGCACTATTATGTTTATGACGGAACCAAAAAGATAGCACTTTTTCAATGGAAAACACACATGTTTTCGTTCAACATTTTTTTCTATGGCAATATTAACAAGATGCGTGAATCATGACAAATTTGTATTTGTCTAGACAGAATGAGGACAGTAAAATTGATAGTCCTCGTTCTGAACCAGCTTTGTTTGTACTCAATGCAGATATAAATGGCTTAGTGATCCATGTTATTTGAATGCCTGTGAGATATTTTTGATGCTTGCAACAGGCTATTTATGAAAAAAAAAATTATATGTACATACTTTAGGAACAAATATATCAAAGCTGTTGTAGAAAGACAAAGTTATGATCACTCTTTGACCACAAACAAAGGTGTCCTCGGGGTATGGTCAAAAAAGTCAAGACAGCAATCTGTTTGTCTTTCTGTCTGTCATCAAAAAATATTATGTTAATTTTTCACTGGAAAACATTTACAGTATAATTAGGTCACTTTGTTCTAGACAGGATTTCTCATGAGCTTTGACGCAGAGAAAGGGAATCATGTCTATTGAATATAACATAATCATATCTTATTGACTGTCCAGTGCTGACATATATCAGAGTGAAAAGTAAGAATTGCCTTCCAAAACTTTTACTTCTTCAATTGCTAGATGTCAGTTAATTCTAATACTATGATGTATTCATCTCCTCCTTGCTCCTATTTCTATCAGCTCTACGGCTACATGGGAGGGCTGTGCATATTTTCAGAAGAGCTTTGTTTTCATAAAGGCTCATGCAAAGTGTTATGGACTAAGCCAATGCAGCGATACAACCCTAAACAGCTTTACTTTACAGCAGGCTTGTAATCCTGCACTTCTCATTGGCCCACAAATAGCGAGTCGTGATTGGTCGTTTTTGGCCAGTCTGATTGGCTGTTAACGGGCCCCCCCTGATTGGATGCTTGTGAAAGCAGTAAACTCAAATCATTGGTTGTTTTGACAGCAGCCAGCTCTATAAAAGAGCTGCTGCTTCCCAAGTATTTGCTCTGTTCTTATTTTACAATAAAGAGTTGAAGTCACCGTTCGATGTCTCGTCTCCTTTCCTTGCGCCCATGCTCAGGACTTAACACAAAGCATCTTCTTAAAATAGTTGGGAGGCCTCCTGCTTTTAAGTAGCAGAATAAAACAGCCACGTTGCTGCACCAGAGAAAATGTGCTTATTCTTTATGTATTTGAAATATTTCTGCAACAGTTAAGCAACTGACAGCTTAAATGCATGTACAACAGCCATTTACTTTATCTGAGTCATTCTGTGATGACCTGGGGCATGGCACAAAGGCAACACAGTCAGTTAATCAATAAGAGTCCCTTTATTAGCTCCAACTTTGCCCCAATGTCCTGGTTACCTTCTGGCTGGAGGAAAACTCTCTCAGGAACAGCCTTTGACTGAAGAGAATCAAGTCCAAAATGTACTCAACAAAAACTGTAACTCCAATCAAGTCCAATCTAGGCAAAATGAGGTAATTAGTTTGGCAGGACAGGAGCAAGAATTCCAGATGTGAAGGCACGCAAAACTCAACATGGTTGGAAAGATGCCAGGAACACAGGTAAGCAGTCAACACAAGATAAACTCACATTTGCTCCCAGCAAGTGCTACATACAGCCTGCATTTCTTTTAAACTTTCTTCCCAGATGTGGCTAATGAAGGGAATCAGGGTTCTTTCCTTCCCCATAAGCCATGGAACCCATATTGCTCTCTTCTCTGTTCCTCTTTGCATGCCCTAGGATAAAGAGGGTGTGGGCCTGAGTCTTCCTTTGACTTCCCTCTCCCTTGTTCTACCTCTCCCAGCCGGACTTCGCCCTTCCCCAGTTTCCTCCACAGCCAACAGAGCCACACTCCCACTCCCTGTCAGCTGTTCATCTTCCTCCTCGGATTCAGACTCCGACAGGGGTATGACACATTCAATACTGAACATAGGATATTAACAATTATCAGATCACATTCAGCTTGGTTGTTTTCTTGCAGAGTTTTCATTACCCAATGATGCTAGCACTGATGATGTTACCTAGTTTGGGTAATGAAACACCTGCAAAAAAAACAATTAAGCTCAGAGGGCACCAAGGACACCCCATTTCAACCCTGAGCTACAAATATTCTTCTTTATTGTAGCTAATGTAACTATACAGAGACGCTCCAATTTCACTAAACCTGTGGAAGCAAATCCTGATTGCTCAACTCTAGGCATAGTTTGGTCTTTAGATCTTATGTGTTTCCTGCAGTACAGATTTTACTGAAAAATGTGCAAAGAGGCCATCCTACAAAGAGAAGCCAATCCCTTCTTCCAATCAACTTAACACCATCATGGATGCCACTGTTTATTCCTGATGTCAGCTTAGTCAAATTGGCCCTGCCTAAGTGCTGGGTCTCTGTGAACAAAGCAACATTCAGAGAGGATTGTTCGAGATCTGCACTCTCCTCCCCTTATATTTTGGGGGTACCTCTATTTCAGGGGTATCAAACTCACATCTTCACGGCAGTATCACATGACGTAATGGGACATTTTTTTCCCTTTCACTAAACTGGGTGTGGGCGTGGCCAGCGCATGACACATCTGGCCCATGTGCAGGGAGTTTGACAGCCTTGCTCTATTTCTAGAGGAACATGATTCCCCATCCCTCATCCCCACTCTTTTGTTTTCTTTTTTTCTTTTTTGCTATTCGGTCTAATATAAGAAGGAACAAGCCTGGGTTTTTGTGAAAGGCATAAAATCTCCAATATGTTGAGATACAAAAAAGCCACAAATAGTAAAAGCCTCTAAATGAATTTTTAGCAAAAACGGGGGTGAAGACAACACAAGCATTTCTGCATCATTTTTATGAGAACAGTGAACACGATTCCATTGGGAATGGATCAATGCTTTCTATGGTGCCTGAAGCAAAATATTAGAGACATATTAAACCCTTTCAATGGCTTTTCATCCTGTTGAGCACTTTTTTGTTTTCTCTGATCTCTTTAAGGTATGAATATCTATTTCTTAAAACTTATAAAATTAATCATTTTAAAACAAAAATCCTACAGCTCTAACTAAGCAATTGCAACATTACAGATATATTCTTTGAGGTTAACTTTTTTTCCACTTTTCTTATACAGAAAGAATAGAGTTTGCCTCAGCAGTGGGATTCTACCAGTTTGCACCTATTCGCTAGAACCGGTTGTTAACATTCTAAGCAGTTCAGAGAACCGGTTGTTAGAAGAAATTACTGGGCTAATCCTGTAAGGAAGGCAGGAAGGAAACATTCTGGTGTTGCTTACAGAAATTGCCTCTCCATTAACCCTTATTACATTCTTGGCAGGACTAGACTTCTTGTCTCAGGAACCTCTCTGGAGTTTTTTCCCCCTCCTTTGCTGGTACTTTGCTTGTGTGGAGTAACCATTCAAAGTTACAATGGCACTGAAAAAAGTGACCATTATGACCATTTTTCACACTTACAACTGTTGCAGCATCCCCACAGTCATGAGAGGCCAGGCAAGGAGATGCATGCCTCGATGTGAGTGATATTGAGTTGGCCACGCCCAGCCAATAACATGACCACCAAGCCATGTCCACCACCTAAGCCATGCCCACAGAACCGGTTGTTAAAAAATTTGAATCCCTCCCCTGGTTTGCCTCCTATTAAACTTAATCCTATTGTAAGCAGAGTTCCTCCTGCGTACACAGCTCATCACCTCACAGTAAAAAGAGAAAACAAAAGAGGGATCTGGAGTACTTGCATTTTAGATTTGTGATGCCACCAGGATAATTTCCTTGGAGGACACCAGATGTTCTGCATAACAGAGCCCTTGAACTGGTCTCTCACCAGTATATTTAAATTTTTATTAAGCTCTCTTAGTCTCTCATCCATCTAAATGTTCTGTTTTTCTGTGTCAAAGAGAGAGAACTTGGTAGAAATTCATAAATGTATGCATGGTATGAAAAAATGTACATAATATATTCATTCTTGCTTTCAGGTTCTTGTATTTCGTGACAATCATTGTAGGTACAAAGTATCCAAGAACTAATAAAGTTATGTCCAGCCTATAATATTTTTATTCCAGCAGCGCCCATGAGTGTGAACAGTTCTCAGTTAAATACCTGGACAGAACCACTCTCTTTTCAGAGCATCCCTTGATTGGCAAACATTGGGCTGAATTTCAAACCATTGCCAGTAGAACACATTCTCCATATATGAACTGAATATAAATTCAGCTTGATCAAATCTTTGTCTACATTCTGGTCTTGATGGCCTATTTGAAAGAAGACTAACTCAGCAGAATTCATTCAAGTTATACAGGTGAAACTTGAAAAATTAGAATGTCGTCCAAATGTCCATTTATTTCAGTAATGCAACTTAAAAGGTGAACCTAATATATGACATAGACTCATTACATGCAAAGCAAGACAGTTCAAGCCATGATAATTGAGATGATTATGGCTTACAGCTCATGAAAACCCCAAATCCACAATCTCAGAAAATTAGAATATTGTGAAAAGATTCAATATTCTATGCTCAAAGTGTCCCACTCTAATCAGCTAATTAAGCCATAACACCTGCAAAGGTTCCTGAGCCCTTAAATGGTCTCTCAGTCTGATTCAGTAGGAATCACAATCACAGGAAAGACTGCTGACCTGACAGTTGTGCAAAAAACCATCATTGACACCCTTCATAAGGAGGGAAAGCCTCAAAAGGTAATTGCAAAAGAAGTTGGATGTTCCCAAAGTGCTCCCAAAGTCAAAGCACATTAATAGAAAGTTATGTGGACGGGAAAAGTGTAGAAGAAAAAGGTGCACAAGCAGCAGGGATGACCACTGGAGAGGATTGTCAGGAAAAGGCCATTCAAAAGTGTTGGGGACTTTCACAAGGAGTGGACTGAGGCTGGAGTCAGTGCATCAAGATCCACCACACACAGACAGATCCTGGACATGGGCTTCAAATGTCGTATTCCTCTTATCCTTGTTGCTCCTGAACAAAAACATCGTCAGAAGTGTCTTACCTGGACTAAAGAAAAACAGAATTGGTTTGTTGCTCAGTGGTCCAAAGCCCTCTTTTCTGATGAGAGCAACTTTTGCATCTCATTTGGAAACCAAGGACCCAGAGTCTGGAGGAAGAATGGAGAGGCACACACTGCAAGATGCTTGAAGTCCAGTGTGAAGTTTCCACAGTCTGTGTTGATTTGGGGAGCCATGTCATCTGCTGGTGTTGGTCCACTGTGCTTCATTAAGTCCAGAGTCAATGAAGCCGTCTACCAGGAGATTTTGGAGCACTTCATGCTTCCTTCCGCAGATGAGCTTTATGGAGATGCTGACTTCATTTTCCAGCAGGACTTGGCACCTGCCCACACTGCCAAAAGTACCAAAACCTGGTTCAATGACTGTGGGATTATTGTGCTTGATTGGCCAGCAAACTCGCCTGGCCTGAACCCCATAGAGAATCTATGGGGCATTGCCAAGAGAAAGATGAGAGACATGAGACCAAACAATGCAGAAGAAGCATCTATTGAAGCATCCTGGTCTTCATAACACCTCAGCAGTGCCACAGGCTGATACCTTCCATGCCATGCTGCATTGAGGCAGTAATTGCTGCAAAAGGGGCGCAAACCAAGTACTGAGTACAAATGCATACTTATACTTTTCAGAGGTCCGATATTGTTCTATGTACAATCCTTGTTTTATTGATTGCATGTAATATTCTAATTTTCTGAGACTGTGGATTTGGGGTTTTCATGAGCTGTAAGCCATAATAATCTCAATTAAGACAAATCACGGCTTGAACTATCTTGCTTTGCATGTAATGAGTCTACCTCATGTATTAGGTTCACCTTTTAAGTTGCATTACTGAAATAAATGAACTTTTGCATGATATTCTAATTTTTTGAGTTTCACCTGTAGTTGCTGTTGCTGTTGCTCCCATTCAGTCAGGTCCACCTCTTGGTGATTCTATGTGCCACATCTTCCAATCTTGCACTACTTTGAGTTTTTCTATGTTCTGGCTGGTGTCAGCTTTGATGGTGTCTTGCCACCGTGTTCTTTGACCTCCCAGTTTCCTTTCATTGGTAACTCTTCCAAACATAATTGCTTTCTCCAGTGAATTCAAGTCATAGATATCAGGACTTTTTTTTGCCACAGCTTGTTCCATAGGGAAGTTCCCAAAAAGGAACTTGAGAGAAGTAGCTCCTTGAAGCTTATATATTGTTGCAGTTAATTTCAGTGGTTTAGTTGCCAAATGTCTTGAAGAAAATTAGCTTTTACCTTGACAGATGGAATTGGAGCACTTGTTGCTATTTGTAATGGCTGTCTCTGGGAATTCTAGGAACCCAGATATATTGAAAAAAAATGTCCTAATGCCTCCCTAGAAAAATATGCTCAGCTACAATCAGATGTCATTTAACATTTTAAATGAGAAATAGATTTGGGTCAATATGAATGAAATTTAACGCTCAGATGGGCTGATATTACAAAAGAGATTAGAATGTCTGGAAACAGCAAATGTGAGTACAGTACTGTTATAAAGCATATGGTTCAAGTTAATTTTCAATAATGGCTTGAATGCTCCATGTAGTTGTTTATGATGATATGTTGGCGGTGAGACAAAAGGAGAAATAATGTTTGTTTTCCTTTAGCAGTCCATCAGCCGAGGCAAGCCACTTCCATTGAACTAAAAATAGGTTTATGTGTATATCAAAAATAACCTTCAGGGAATAGTTTGTAATTATATGATATTAATCTATTTTCAGCCATTTGAATGTTGCAGATTTGTTAACAAAAGTAGTCTAGATGAAATAGACTAAGCAATTGTTTTACATTATCAGAGCCTTCATTGTTTAATGTTAATGCCAATAATACAAATATATGCATATTTTAAAAGGCAAATAATATCTAACATACTCTGCTGGATAGATGGACCGACAATGGACATACAGATGCTTCTTCCCAGTATGCCACAAAGTTTTCATGATTAGAACTTCCCCAAGCTGGTGTTCTTCAACTATGATGACCAGCAGATAATCTGGCTGGGAACTTGATTTTTTGAAATATTTCTAAATACCACGAGGCGAAGCAAGCCAGTCATACAGGAACATGGTTTGGTACAGCTATGACAAGGCAAGGTGATAAGGAAGGAAAGTGTTTTTCCTACATACAGTAAGGGCCTGTTACAGTCCTGATACTGTATGATATACAGTCCTGATACTGTATGATATATGACTCCTGTTTTCTTTTTAATTGGGTGACTGGGTCTTTTGGTCTGCTGAAGATATTTTCAAGGGTTTTAATTCTGCATGCCCATAATAATATAGTATGGTTGTAGTCATCTGTTGGTGGTTTTTGAGATGGTTCTCATGTATGGTATCAATTTACATGCATTGTCAGTCTGCTTCTCCTTCTTACCATCTCTTCTGTGACTGAAGAACTCGTGCATATAATAATGTAAATAGATAGAAGCAGTGGATTGGTTATTTGTTAGTTTTGGTTGGTTGGCTTTCTCTGTTCCCTTTAAAGGAAGCAATTGTTTTTATTTATTCATTTATATTTATTTATTTTGTCAAATGCTTACAATATAATAGAAATAAGAATTAACATAAATTTAAATATAACAAATAGGAACTAATAATTGGGGACAATAGGACAGGGACGGTAGGCATGATTATGCATTTAGGCACACCCCTTAAAGACCTCTTAGGATTGGGGTGAGGTCAACAGAGGTTAGTTTGAGGGTAAAGGAGTGGGGGTTTGAGCAGGTGACAACAGAATTAGGTAGTGAGTTCTAGACATTGATCACTTGGTTGCTGAAATCATACTTTTTGCAATCAAGTTTGGAGTGATTTACATTAAGTTTATATCTGTTTTGTGCTCTTTTGTGTGAGAGAGAAACTAATTTCTGTTAACAATCTGAGAGTGTCATATGTATTAAAGGAGAAATCATTCCCAAAGACAAAAGTATATCAGCAACTAGAAATACAATTAATTAATCAATAACCTATTGAAAAGTGCCCAAGCATTGAACAGCCACATTCTATAGTGCCAACAATCGTCTGGGAGAGATCTTTACCTATGTATTATCTCTTAATTATCTTGATCACAAAATGTCACCTTTCACTATGCTGACAAATTATTGCCTAATTAACTTTGAATGAGAAAAAAAATATTCAAGGAATGTGAAGGTGTTGCTGAAAACGCTATAAAATAGATTGGCTAATATTTTGGGAGCCATACATTTCACAAAAGTTAAATGAGAAGTGTGACTATGCTATTAATAATTAAAATTAGATTAAAAAGTTGGGGAAGTGACATCTCAGAGAATATTTTAGCCTATGAATGATTAATCCATTTGATCCAAAACACAGTCTGAATAGAGTGAATACATATATATTCATAGGAAAGAAATAGCATGAAATGCAAAATCTCCGTTGAGATACATTTCATATGTGGCATCAGGATAACAACAGGTAAAAATCACTATATGAGTTCAGAACAGAAATCTTACAGTGTGGTTTAACACTTCTCATCAATATATAATTTATCACACTTCCCTTCAAATCTTCTTCTAGAGTAAGGTCCAAGGACTGGGGTATGCTGTTGGCCCTGAACTTAAAGGATTTATTGCTCTATAAAAGGGAACAGTAAAAAAAAAAAAAAAGGTAGAAAGACCTTTTTTAAAACAGTGGTACCTTGGTACTCATTGTTAATTAGTTCCAGGAGGCATGTTGAGTACTAAGAACAATGAGTACCAAACAGATTTTTCCCATAAGGAATAATGTAGTGAGTCGCAAGGCAGCCAGTATCAACAAGTTCCAGGTTATGTATTGAGTATCAAACAAATGATGGACACCAGGGCAAACTTTTCATGTCAAAGGCACTGAGTATCAAATTCAGTGACTTTAAAAGCAGTTAAGTACCAAGATACTACTCTATTTTAAAAACACACACATATTTAACTGGTAGTGGTATAGGTCAAACTTGCCGCGTCACATTGCCGTCAAGTGATGTATTACAATGTTTTTTCCCTTCATGGAGTTGGGGTGGGCATAGCCTACACATGATGCATCTGGACCGCTGGCTGCCAGTTTGACATGCCTGGTATAGGGTCTGCTACTTGAGCAGGGGTTGGACTAGGTGACCTCCAAGGTCTCTTCCAACTCTGTTATTCTAAATACTTCTAAATATACCACCACTCCAATTAACTCTAGTGAAGGAAGTTTCTATTATTCTTACTCATGCTTATCTAATGCATCTGATATCCTTTGCACTGTGTCATTACAGGTAGTACAATATAATATAATATTGTTGCTATTATTATTCATCCCATCATTAGGTATCTTGCACCCTTCCAATTTCTTCATTTGCAATTCTGTATTGGAAAAGATTCCTGATACCTTTCCTTGGGATTTACAGAATTGCTGGGAGTCAATTTGCATATCAAAATAATTTTGGGGGCACAGTCAGTTCAGAAGTTTGGACTAGATTTTTATCCACCTATCGAGTCCTTCCCAAGGACTTGGGATACGTAGATGTTGATGTTTTATGGTGTTAGAGGTGTCATCACAGAATAGAAGCTGTTCCATGTAAAGCTATCTTCTGCAATTATTCAGTTTATTTTGCATCCTCCAATAGTTAGACACCTCTCATAGTTAGGAGGAAAATCCCACTGGAAAATTTCCCTTAAATAGTTATTTATTTTATTTTGTCAAGTGTTTATAAGATAACAGATATAAGTGTAACATAGTTATGAATACATGGATACATATACGAAAAATAAAAAGAAACAATAGGACAGGGACGGTAGGTACATTGGTGCACTTATGCACACCCCCTACAGACCTCTTAGGAAAGTGGTAAGGTCAATAGTAGATAGTCTATGGTTTTTGGGGTTTGGGGAAGAAAGCACAGAGTAAGGTAGATATTCCAGACATTGACCACTCTGTTGCTGAAGTTGTATTTCCTGCAATCAAGTTTGGTGCGGTTTACCTTGAGTTTGTATCTAGTGTGATATTACCAGAGAAAAAGCTACATAATATTAGGTTAACAACTCTAAATGACCTTTTGCCTATGTAGTTACAGTGGGCTCTAGCACTTAGATCATTAGAGATGAGTACTCCAAGGCCCTTGACAGAGTCTGGATCATCAACAAGGTCTTGACTATTCAGCTTGTATTTTATTTTCTGATTTTTTTTTTTTGCCAATATGTAAGACAGAACATTTATTTGTTGATATTTGAAATTGCCATTTGTTTGACATTCTGATACATAGTTGAGGTCTTTTTGAAGGGTAGCAGTATTGTCTATGGTGTTGAATAGCTTTACCTCAAGTGAAGAGAATGCAGTTGCTCTTAATGTCATCACAGAGGTCATTTATGTAGAATATGAAGAGAGTTGGTCCTAGAACACTGCCTTGGGGGACACCACTGTTGACAGGTACAGAATTTGATAGGACGCTCCCAATTTTGACCATTTGACAGGAATGCTTCTATCCAGTTATGCAGTTGTCCAGAGTTACCATAAGATTTTAGTTTTAGGAGTAGTTTGTCATGTACCATTGAATCAAAGGCTTTACAGAAATCTATGTAGATTGCATATATTGCTTTGCCCTGATCGAGTTGTGTAGTCCATATGTTTTTGCAGTGTAAGTTTTGCAGATTACAGGATAGTTTTTTCCTGAAGCCAAATTGTTTATTAAAGAATAGGATGTTTGTCTCTAAGTGGAGGATAATGGATTGGTTAAATAGTAAGAAGAGATCCCCCATAAAAAAAAAAAAAAAAACTGTCTCTCCTTTTCCTTTTAAGGCAGTTATTACCAGCTGCCAGAATGGACACCTGGTCTCCATTCATAAGATACATGAAAAATTAAGACCTATGCCCAAACTTCTTACATCCAAGGAGGACAGCAACAAAGACAGGGAAATCCCTACCGATAAAGGAGATAACAAGCAAAATATTCCTTCTAGACTCTCCAATCATAAAATCATACATCCCACTCACTTTTCCTTCACAAAACACCACAAAGGGCTCAAAATCCTATAAAAATGTCGCTGATCCAGTCAGTTGCGAGCTGTCCCAAAATGAACTCTGTTATTGTTTTTGGAATAAAAAGAGATGCTTCTCCAGCATCTTGCCTCATGTCTTGGTTGCTTGGACTCTTTTCCCAGCTCAGAAGAAAAAGGACCAGGGAAAATTCCCTACAGCAATTGACTGATAAATTTTGTCAATGTTGCTGTTGTTCAAGTGGTGCTCCAGTTTTTTGGGACCTGTGACTATTGGTATTACCTCTGCTTTCTTTTGCCACAATTGTTGACCTTTGTATTCTGTTATCTTCTCCAGTTCATTCACTTCTATTCTGCTATCTCCAGTTACTGTCACATCCACATCCAGATTTTTTTTGTCTTTCTGATCAACAATTAGTAAGTCTGGCATATTGCGTTGTGGTAGGTGTCTGTCTTGCTTAGATTCTAAGGTCTCAGAGCACTTTAGCTTTGTCATTTTCTATTACTTTCTCTATTTTATTGTCCCACCATTTGTCCCTTCAAAGAAATGTGTCATGAATTTTTTTCCTATTACGTTGAAGAAGGAAGTCAGAAAAACAGTGTTAAAGAGCATCTCGGTCTTTTGCTAATTTTGGCTGGGTAGACTAGTTTGCCAATTCCACTCAGATGGAATTTAAGAGGCGATCAGATGCATCTCCTAATTTTTTAACCTCATTTTCTTTACATATTTTGAAAATCCATTGAGAAATGGCAGGTTGTAAAAGAAAAGGGACAGGATTAACTAAGACATGACTGATAGGTTGGTTTTGGATTTGCTCACTTATAATGCTTACTTTTTCCTCACCTTTCAATTGGAGGCAAAAGGCAGAACTTTATACCAAGCAAGCATTCATTAAGGGATTTTGATCTGGGATTACCACAAGCTAAGGAGATAAATGCAGCTTTTTGAATTTTTTCATCCACCATAGATTATCCTGATATTTTATAATGTCTCCAAAGGGCATAGAACAATAACACACGTGGCATAGACATCATGGTCTGTGTCAGTATGTCATCCTAATCTGGCTTTAAAGAAAAGGTGATCTATAACAGTGGGAAAGAAGCTCTGGAAAAAAATATTGCACTTTATACTATCCAGAGAAATTATCACCATTTTCTATGATTACGTATAATAAAGCAGGACTGAAAAAATCTGTCAAGGAGTTAGATAAATCTTTTGCTTCCTTTGTTGATTTTGGGCGAAACATTAATAACAGGAACAGAAGATGGAGACCATGTTCTCCAGTACAAAGTTTTCTTATGTGACCTCTTCAACTGCATGCTATTCCATAGAAGGACAAAATGAAAACTTCTTTACTCTGATTCATCTTATTTGGCATTAGGGCAATGTCTAATAGACAATCAGATTTAGCCATATGACAATCTCCCAAGCCAAAGATGAGTGACAAGATCAAGATTTTCTTATCTTTAGTGCCAAGCAAATAAATAAAGTAAGAAAGTGGAGTGTCACAACAGAGAAACAAAACAAAATTAGTGCAGTAAATACAGAGAATATTTTCATTCATTAACAAAATAGCAGGAGAATACTACACTAGAAAAAGTGAATAGGTGCTCAACAACTTTTAGCTTCTTGTCCAAGAATATAACATAAACATACCCAAATACTTTGCATTGCTTCCAATTATGAGGGTAAAAATGCACTCATAAAATGCACTATATTCTTTTGGACTGGTATAACTTAGTTGATAGCTAAGAGGTCTTCAGTGAAAACCACAAACTCTAGTTTTGAATAACCAAAGAAAGGAAGTGCTAAGAATGAAGGGATGTTTTGGGTAATCCAAAATGCAGGAAGCAGATCCAGTGCCAGTGCTAAAGGCTGAGATGCCTATATACCCGTAATACTCAGAAAAGGGGGAAACAAACAAGGAGAAATTGAAGTCCTAGTAGGAGCAGGCAGGATATATGATTTTGTTGATACCAATGAAAAGGAGTGGGAGGGAACTCATGATTGGACTATGGTACTGGAAGGGTATAATTATATAAAAAAAACCCAAATCCAACAAAATGAAGGGAGGTCAATCTATAAATTTAAAAAACCCACTATAATGGTATGGAAATTCATCACACCATGAAAACCCTCTTACAAGAAGTAAAAATAAAGTCAGAAAATCTAAGGTTCAGAATTGGCCATGACTTACAATGGACTTTAACTTAAAAGATATGGGTGTGAGCAGAACAAAAGTAAAGTCAAGGAAAGTCAAAGAAACAGTTCATTGGAGAAGTTAACAAAATGCTGACAGACAATAGACTGAACGGCTTAATATCTATTTTGTAGCAATCTTTTCACAAAAAGAAAAAGAAATTCTACTCAACAGAAGCACACTGTGGAGAGGGTGGGCAGAAGAGAAATAAATGCAAGTCAAAATAGGCCGGGAAGTGGTAAGAGAGCACCCAGATGATCTGAATGAATGTAAGTCATTGGGGCTGGATGAATAGCTTCCCAGGGTGCGAACAGAAGCTGAAAGATGTGATCTCAGAACCACAAACTGCAGCCTTCAAGAATTTCTAGAGTATAGGAGAAGTGCTGTGAAAATAAAGAGAAGTTAATATTGTTCCAGTCTTCATAAAAGGAAACAAATGGACTAGGGAAATGATCAGTTTAATATCAGTACCTCAGAAAATCCTGAAAAGATCATCACAGTAGGATTGCTAGCACATAAAAAAGAGGAAGGTGGTTAACAGAAACTATTATGGCCTTGTTAATGATAGGTCATGCTAGACTAATTTTGGATAAAGGGACTAAATTTGTAGATTCAAAAATGCTGCTGATGTAATATACTTAGAGGTCAGTAAGGCAATTGATAAAGTTGACTATAGCCTCCTTTGTGATAAAATTAAATAATATGGAATGTGTTATGAACTAATAAAGGCGGTTAATAAAGTTTTAACAACCTTAAGTAAAAAGCAGGGTTCTAATCCTGTACTTCTGATTGGCTGATAATAGCGACATCGGATTGGTCCTTTCTGGGAAATCTGATTGGCTGTTAATGGGCCAACTCTCATTAGTTCAAGGGTTTAACGCTTCCATGTTTTTCATTGGCTAATAGGACAGCAGCCAACCCTATAAAAGGGCTGCTGCTGCCCTAGGTGATTGCTCTGTTCAGTATGCTTAATAAAGAGTTGAAGTTCACTATTCACTGCTTCGTCTCTGCTCCTTGCACCCATGCGCAGAACTTAACACTGGCGACGAAGGTGGGATGTGGAGACATCTGAGCTGATTGAACACTCACAGAGCACCAAATAGAGCACGTGGCTGAAGGCACATCGACAACAGAAAACATGTCCGGCGGCGCCATACCACCCGCTGCATTTGACCTGGCACAAGAAGACTGGGACTCATACATGGACTGGTTCCAGATGTTTCTGGAGACCAACAACTCAAAAGACGCAACTACGGGGAAAAAGTGAGCAGTGTTCCTGACCCATTGCGGGCCTGCCGTCTTTAAGATGGCCAAGGCACTAGTGAAACCGACTGAGGTGAAATCCATGGACTGGGACATCCTCGCACCCCTTCTACGGGCCCACTATGCACCCGCCGTACCAACGCTTGTCCGAAGACATGAGTTTTATCAGAGGGACCAACGGAAAGGAGAGAGCGTCGCAGATTTCACCGCGGACCTCCAGAACCTCTGTGGGTTTGCAGACCTCGAAGAAGCTCTGAGAGACCGAATAGTTCTGGGATTAGATGACCATATGGCGCAGAACAAGATCATGGCCAAAGGGGACATCAATCTTGCCGATGTCATCAAAGACACTACTGCAGCAGAAGAAACCAGGAAGTCGGCCGCCCGAATGTGCCGCACTAACGCACCGCTCCGTCAACTCGCCAACGATACCTCACCTCACCTAGAGAGGCACACAACAGCGACCCACCATGAGGACCTCGAATCGCCATCAGAAAGTGATGAGGAGGAGGTCAACCGGCCCCAGTCCAAACGTGACCAACGCAACCTGCGGAATCGAAGACTACTGCACCAATGCACAGGTTGTGGGGCAAACCACCCGTGATCAGACTGCAAATTCCTCGACACGCTCTGCCATTCCTGTGGGAAAAGAGGCCACATCAGGAAGGTCTGTAGAAGCAAGCGAGGATCCAGCCCAATTCGGAGAGAAAACAACTACTGCCAGACCACAGGGAATCGTCGTGTGAGTCGGGAACACTTGAACCATCAATGGAACAACCACTCCAACAGAAATAAAACACTTGCCACTTCAATGAGACGGGAAGAGGCACACCAAACCATTACCATCAGTCACGCTTCATCGTTAGATGCAAAGAAGATCCGAGTGAGGATCGCCATCGAGAACCAACCTTGCATGATGGAAGTCGACTCAGGGTCATCCCTCTCGATGGTTTCCTGGAAGACCCTTAAACAGTTAATCACTGCCGTCCAGTGTCAAGACCTCAGAGCCCAAAGAATTATACTCAAAGATTATCAGGGGAACCGAATTCCGGACGTTGGATCCAGTCAAGTCCAAGTATCATTCAAAAATCGTACTGTGTCATTACTGCTGACCGTCGTCAATCGCGACCGGCCTAGTTTGTTAGGCCTTCAATGGTTTGCCCCACTCGGGATCAAGGTAGCTGGCATTCACCAAACCAGAAGCGATGACTGGGAGGAGGCCCTCATCCAGGAATTCTAGGACGTCTTTGCAAACAAACTAGGCGAGTACAAGGGGACCCCGATATCATTTAACCTTAACCCTGAAGTAGCCCCCATCCACCTTAAGCCTCGTCGGGTACCTTTTACCCTAAAACCAAAGATCGACGAGCAGCACGATAAATTAATAGCCCAGGATGTTTTAGAACCAACTGACCACGCCCATTGGGAAACCCCAATCGTAACACCCATCAAACCGGATGGATCATTAAGGATTTGTGGGGACTACCGGGCCACCCTCAATCACGCCCTTCAACAGAACGCTTACCCGGTGCCGGTGGTTCAACACCTTCTCCATTCCCTGGGGGGCAGAAAAGTCTTCGCTAAATTGGATTTAGCGCAGGTGTACCAACAACTGCCTGTAGATAAAACAACCGTGGAAGCACAGACGATCATTACGCACCGAGGCGCTTTTAAATGCAACCGACTCCAATTCGGAGTAAGCGTGGCCCCAGGGATTTTTCAAAGTCTGATGGAGAGACTTTTGCAAGGGATCAAGGGGGTCGTGCCATATTTTGACGACGTTTTAATTGTGGCCCCGAATAGAGAAGTATTAGAGAGGCATCTTAGAATGGTTCTCCAGAAATGTAAAGACTGGCCTAAAGTTTAAAAAAAATAAATGTCAACTGTGTACAGAGAAAGTAGAGTTCCTGGGGTACCTAATTGATAAGCAAGGCATTCACCCCACTAATAGCAAACTAAGAGTGATCAAAAACACCCCAAGACCCAAGAATAGGACAGACCTCCAAGCTTTCCTGGGGCTCATTAACTTTTACAACATCTTCTTGCCCCAAAAGGCAACCGTAGCTGAGACCCTACATAGACTTCTGGACAAAAAAGCCACCTGGATCTGGGGACACCGAGAGGAGCACGCATTCCAACAAGTGAAAAACTTACGAACCTCCGATGCTGTTTTAATGCAGTATAACAAGACTTTGCCTTTAACAATTACATGTGACGCGTCACCGTTTGGAGTAGGAGCCATTTTAAGTCAAGTGTTACCAAATGGTAGAGAGGCCCCTATTGCCTATTTTTCAAGGATCTTATTGAGAGCTGAATGCAACTATAGCCAAATTGACAAAGAGGCTCTTGCTGTTGTATCTGCTGTGAAACGGTTTCATGAATATGTGTGTGGACGAGCTTTTACTATTATTACCGCTCACAAGCCTTTGCTGGGGTTTATAGCGGGAGACAAGCCAAACACCCTATATATTGTCACCTAGAATGACTCGTTGGTCAGAGTTCTTAGCTGCGTACAATTATAAATTGCAACACCGCCTGGGGAAAGCCATTCCCCACGCTGATGCATTGAGCCGTGCCCCACTTCCGGAAACCATCGACGACCCAGCTCCAACCCCCGTGACACTCCAGATTGAAACACTACATTCACCGCCGCTAAGAGCCAGAGACATCGCTATCAAAACGAAACGAGATCCTGTCCTGGCGCGAGTTCTCAGCTGAGTCGAACGAGGATGGCCAGTAGAACAAACCCCTGACGACTTCACCCCTTTCAGAAACTGGCAAACAAAACTTTTCTCGCAGAAAGGCTGCATCCTATGGGGAGACAGAGTCGTTGTCCCAGAGTGGTTACAATGAGCAGGTTTGAGAGCATTGCATGACGGTCACCCCGGCATCATGCGTATGAAAGCGCTCGCACGAAGCTACGCGTGGTGGCCGGGCATCGATAAGCAAATCGAAGCCTGAGTGAAGACTTGTCTAAAGTGCCAAGAAGTCAGCAGTGCCTCACCTAGAGCAACTCCAACGGAGTGGGAAACCCCCCGGGGGCCATGATCCCGCATCCACATTGACTTTGCGGGACCTACTAAGGGACATACGTTCCTCCTAACAGTGGATGCCTATTCCAACTGGCTCAAAATCCACAAGATGAAGACTACTACAACCGATTCAGTCATCCGCAAATTAAATAAACTATTCATAACACATGGACTGCCAGACGTTCTAGTGTCCGACAACAGACCCCAGTTCATGGCCCTGGGTTTGAACAATACTTAGCGGACCAGAGCATCTGCCATGCGCTAACCTCGCCAGTTCATCCTGCGGCCAATGGAAGGGCTGAGCGCATGGTCCAATTTCTTAAAAAAACTCTCCACAAGATGGACCATGGGGATATTGACAACAAACTGGACAGAATACTCCTACTCCAACACATCACCCCGCACAGCATAACCAACAAAATGCCAGCTGAACTGTTGATGGGACGCAGGCTTTGCTCCCACCTCGACCGTCTCCACCCGGCCTACGCGCCAGAGAAACTCTGTGGATCTAGCCGAAAGTGCCGCGAATTCAAGGTAGGCGACTTAGTCTTTGCTAAAAAACTTTCCGGAGAAACGTTGTGGGTCGAAGCAACCATAACCCAAGCCACCGGGCCCAGATCGTACCACGTACAAACAAGGGATGGGAAAATATGGAAACGCCATATAGATCAGCTTCGCTCTAGGTTGCAACCCAGTTCCCACGACGGTGACCCTCAAACTGAGGGGGGAGGGGATGTCGAGGGAACCGAATTCGAGATGCTGGATGACAAAATCGAAGAAAGTCAGCAGCCAAGTGCATTCAATGAAGAAGAATCAGGAAGGGGGTGTGCCTCGCCACAGAGAAATACCTCAAAGGAGGCGAGCCCGCAGGAACTGGAGGACAACAATGACAGAATTAGTGGCACCGAGTCGTCCTGTGGGGATGCGGAACCACCTGTACCAGATAAATCAAAAAAACGTTCCACCGGAACCGGACTACAGACAGGAACTGGTGGGACAGCGCAAATCTGATAGGCAATTGAAACAACCTGCATATCTACGCGATTACGTTACCGCACCCCTTAAACAGAACCTAGGGGGGAGGGGTGTTATGAACTAATAAAGGCGGTTAATAAAGTTTTAACAACCTTAAGTAAAAAGCAGGGTTCTAATCCTGCACTTCTGATTGGCCGATAATAGCGACATCGGATTGGTCCTTTCTGGGAAATCTGATTGGCTGTTAACGGGCCAACTCTCATTGGTTCAAGGGTTTAGCACTTCCATGTTTTTCATTGGCTAATAGGACAGTAGCCAACCCTATAAAAGGGCTGCTGCTGCCCTAGGTGATTGCTCTGTTCAGTATGCTTAATAAAGAGTTGAAGTTCACTGTTCACTGCCTCGTCTCCGCTCCTTGCACCCATGCACAGAACTTAACAGAATGGTTATTTAAGATTAATTTGCAGTAGGTTGAACAACTTTACCTAAAACATGGTCCTTAATGGATCTATTTCTACCCATAGGAAAGTATAGAGTGGGATACGTCAAAGTTCTATCCTGAGCAGTTGCAATATTTCATGGAAAAAAACACTATGATTTATTCTGTGATTTGGTGATGGAAATCCTTGGCTATGGGTAAGCAAAGGTGCCCATTTCAGTTTCTTTGTGTTTATATTTTCCCAACAATAGGTTCCTTTCGAGTTCATTTCCTCATCAAGTTCAGCAAAAGAAATGGAACATATTTCTTACAATTTTTATGCAAACTTCACCTAAGTCTGTTTGTTTCACAATTTGAACAACACAAATTAGATTGGGTACCTATGAATTCTGGTTGACTTTTCACAGGTAGAAAATATTGGACCGGTTTTTCCTTCTTGTGATCTTCCCAGTATTTCTAATTAAAGAATCTCAGAAAGCACTGATAACAGACTTTATCCAATCTCTTGATATACTGTAGTTAGTAAGACTAAATAATATTCATCTATAGACACATTCTCTGATTTCTAGTAAGATAATTGTATAGTCTTATTGGAAGATTATACTGCAAGTTAATTAACTTGCAAATTACATCTACCAAAAAAGGAGTAAATCTTCCTTCAGAATGATTCACCTGGAAAACCTCTGTGGGACATCAGAGGAAGGATTATAGAAAGCCACAAACAGAAGTTTTATTGTGCTGAATAATTAAAAATCTTGCCCACTTGAGAGCTACTAATGATCTGAGTTTCAAGTAGCTGCCCAGGGAATTAATTGCTTCATTGCTAAGGTAGTGGAAGTCCAACTATGCTCTACCCTTGTTTTGAAAAATCAGATAATTAAACAAAATCAAGAGTTAACTGCCACAGTTATGGTTAGAAAGCTTTGCTGTCATTAAAACGCCCTCTGAAGAAACCGAGTATACAAATAGCATGTACTGGATTGTATACTGTAGCTATCTGCCTTTTGTATGCCTTTGCTTGTCCCTACTTTGATATGGTACATAGAAATGAAAAATAAGAAAGCAGGCCTCTAACGATAGGAAATGAGGTATATATCACTGAGTCTTTTTCAAAGTAGATCAGATTGTTTAGAAGGATTAGAGTGATAGATATTACCAGTAAATCTCCTGATCCCATATCACAAATAAAGTGACTGGTTGGGAAAATGCCTACTCACAGATGTCATTATGACAGAATTCTTCAGATTTATTTCAACTTTACCCACTGCAGCCATTGTTCCAAGACAGGTGTTCTTCATTTATAGATGTCTCTTACTTGAAGACATCATCTGAGCTTGGTTATCAACACAACAGCCAATAAAAAGCAATGAATAAAAACAGAACAACTCTTTTCACAGGAACTAGACCACGCTTAAAAAGGAGTCATGGCTTTCCAGAAGGCTAAAAAGAGTAGCCCCTTAATTCTTAAGTGGAAGTGCTGAGGTATCTATAGACAAAGCACACTTCTCAGTACCCCTCAGATGATATTTAAGGGATAAAACTTGAACCATGCCCACTCTTTCTGACCTACTGGGATGGACAGATGTCTGAAGGAGAAGCAGCCCCACAAATAACCTGGCCCTATGCCATGTAGACCTTTAAAGGGGATTATCACTACTTTGAATACTTGGAAAGCAACTGAGATCCAGTGCAACAACAATGTAACTCAAGCAAACTGCAGGGGCCCCCAAAGTGAGCACACCATTGTTTGCTGAGCTAGCTGTAGCTTCCAGATGGATTTCCAGGGTAGACTCATTAAATTAATCTTTAAATTCCAAAATCCTGAAATATAACCTTGACTGGCATTGGAGAAGTTGCCAGAGTGGTGATTAATTAAAACAACAAAAACCTCTTGATTCACATTGCTCAAGTGTGACCCTTTTAGGGAACATTTTTATCAATGAGGTGAAGTGCCTACTGGCAGTGAATATTGGTGTGTATGTATCTGGTTTAAAAATCAGTGTGAACTAATGTTGAACTGTGTTTATTGAAAAAACAGAGGGGAGTATATATCTGTGTTTTATTCATTTCTCAGGTGTGTTTGTGTATGTGTGTGTTCATATATGAATTTATGTGCATTCATTTATGAATGTCATGCAAGTCTAAATTAATTAAACATTTGGCAAAGCAATTCTAATCCCCTGTATAGCTTGAGATGTCTAATGCACCCTAAGCTGCAGTTTAGTTTATGGAAGTGAACACCAAAAGTTATTTCTGTCACTTCCTGGAATTTTGAGCTTGATTTAGTGCTGTGACTGATTATGCAGTCAGCCAGATGTTTACACTAGATTTGGTATTTATATTCACCTATTGAGTTCTTCCCAATCTGGGATCTGGAATAGGCCAATATTGATGGTTTTAAAAGTATAAAGCTATTATCACAGGATATAAGCTGCTTTTTGCAATTGACTGGTGGTGATTTTGTTAATGCCAATGGTGTTCAAGTGGTGCTGAAGTAATGTTTTGAGATTTTACCCAAGATACCTACTAAGGTACGAGTACCAGTTTTGCTTTCTTTTGCCATGATCATTTTGTTTCTATTTGCAGGTTTTTATATTTTGTGACTTTCTCCAGTTCTTTCTTCTGTTCTGATGTCTCCAGGTATGGCAGCAACCACTAAACAAACATTTTTTTTATTTTTCTTGTCAACAACTGTCAGTTTAGTTTCGATTAATTTCCTTTATTGTCATTGCACCTTGTACAACGAAATCAAACAGCATCTTCAGTACACTTTATGACCATGAAAATAAACACAAACACACATTCTTCACACTCCACACATTGAATTGAAAACCCCCAACACCGCACGAACACTGCACTATACAGTAGAATTCAACAGAACTACTGCCCAGGGATGGAAGCTGTTTTTCAGCCTATCTGTCCTTGTTTTTCTTATCCTGTACCATCTGCCAGATGGTAATAGTTCAAAAAAAGGGTGCCCAGGATGAGATGGATCTTTGAGAATATTTTGAACTTTCTTAAGGCAGCGGGAGCTATAAAACTCTTCCAAAGAGAGGAGAGGGCAACCAATGATCTTCTGGGCAATGATTTAACCCTCTGGAGTGCTTTCCTATCTGTCACTGTGCAATTGGCAAACCATACAGAGGTGCAGTAAGTTAAGATTCTCTCTATGGTGCAGCGGTAGAAGGTCACCAGTGAAATCACAGCTGCCAATTCTTTAGCTGGTGTTAGCCTTCATTCACACTGAGTTCTCAGCAAGAACCTAGAATTTATTTTCTTATTTCTTATTCATTAATTCATTATTCATTATTATTTTCTTATTCATCAAGGAATAACACAGTACTAAGAACAAACATAATAGATCCATGTTCTTTGGAAGCATGAATCACAGCTAGAAATAATAATATAGTATTAATAAAATTACATTAAATATTACAGTATATCTGTATAATATTATATAAATATATAAAATAATAATTTCCTTTGAGTTATACTGGGGAAAAAAAGATGTTTAAGCCAGCTTTTCATGAAAATAAATATTTGTATCTGACATTCTTTTTGTAAGCTTCCTTATTCCATTTGCTTCCAAGGCCAACTTTTCTTTACTTCAGAAAGATCAAAGTCTGAATGAAATGGCAAGAGACATGATGAGATGTTAGGAATTTCCTGACCTCTTGAGAGGCAGATCTCTTGAAAAGAAGTCTAGAGCTGGTCAAGATGTAGTGGCATGAGTAATTACAGATGTATCTTTGAATGGCCACACCACACACCTGTAATTTAGGTTACCTTATATAGCAATAGCACTTAGATTTATACACCATTTCACAGTGCTTTCCAGCCTTCTCTAAGCTGTTTACAGAGTCAGCATATTGCCCCCAACAATTTGGGTTCTCATTTTATCTACCTCGGAAGGATGGAAGGCTGAATCAACCTTGAGCCTGGTAAGATTTCCAGGCAGGCAGCAGGCAGCAGAAGTAGCCTGCAGTACTGCATTCTAACCACTGCGCTACCATGGCTCATATAGCATGGGGACTGGGTCTTCTGCTTGTTTGGTAAAATCTGAAGCATAAGCATGCTTTGAATCATGTCCAATAAGCACTGTCATTTTGTCAGAAGCAAGAGGCAAGCTCTCTTTGTTGCCCTCTGGAAGAGCTTTCTCTCAAAGTCCTCCTAATACTATTTCTCTCTTCCAGCCTTTAAGAGACCCTTACAGATCTGGGTCCTTTCACATACACTGGGCTACAATGCTTTGTGGGCCCAATGCTGAGGTTGAGTTGTTGTCTAAATTATGAATGGCTGTTTTATTCCTGCTTTAATTGTTGCATTGTTCTGAAACTTTGTTAGTTCCCTTAGAAACTGGAATTATAACTACGCTGACAAACAAACAAGCAACACATAATAAAAGGCTCAAATGTCTTTTTATACAGTTGTGCTAGGAAAATCAATGGAATAATTAGAAGAAGGATGCCAAAACCCCTGACCCAGTTTAAGGAGAATGTCCCTCTGTGTGTACATGCACACATATTCCACTATATAAATTATGTTTTGCTATTTAATTCAGACGTTTTCCAATCAGAAAAAAATAAATGAGAAAATTGCTCTTCAATGTAGCCTAAAGTCATCATCATAAAATCTTGCTGCCATGCTGGGAAATTTAGCTTATTGTGGCAATTATTTTAGTATCATACCTTGGGGAGGCCCATCCTTTGTAAATACCTTTTGCCTTTGGATAATATTCTCCTCTGCTCCTATAATTTTATTTTCATGCCTCAATGACAGAACAAGCATTAATTATGGACAGAGATAATGCCAAGTGATGAATTGTTTTAACCCTGACATGATAAATCAACTGTCATGGATATATGCTGCTTGTAGTGGCACTATGCCATTCTACCAATGGTAGAATGGAAGAAGAACTAAAGAAAGGAGCTCAGCAGTTTACTTGTCTATCCATCAGCAGGATAACTTTGAAAACTGAAGAGGACCAAAATTAGATGCAGTGGGAAAACCCAGCAAAAGAAAGGTCAGATTTCAAAACTGACCAGATCCCAGTTAGGACATAGGATATGGGAAAAGAGTCCTCCAATGCATCTGTTGGAGAGGCAGAGCTGGGAAGTGGTTCATGACGCTACCAATTGCTCTATTCTAAGAAACCACTCTTCTGGACTGGATTCTAGAGCCCTTTTGACTCCAAGAATAACAGAAAATTGAAACATGCATACATAGAATTAAAAATGAATACTGATGATCAATTCAAAACATTATCAAACTTCCCTGAAATATCAAAAAATATGTCACTTAATAAAGCTGTATATTTTTTTGTTTTAGAATCCTTCCTCCCTCACTCCCTCACTCACTTCCTATACTCAAGAAACACGTTTGATTGGCTGGAGTAAGGAGTGGTGTCTTTTATTTATTTTCAATGACTATAGATTATTAGACTCAAATGATAATTGCCTCAAAGTCATTCAAACCATAACTAACTCTTGTTCTGAAATCCTGCTTGATCCCTTGAAGTCACTCAAACACAGAAAAAGTACAGAGAAGAGCAACCAGGATGATTAAGGGACTGGAGACTAAAACATATGAAGAATGGTTACAGGAACTGGGCATGGCTAGTCTTGTGAAGAGAAGGACCAGGGGTGACATGATAGCAGTCTTCCAATATTTGAGAGGCTGTCACAGAGAAGGGGTCAAGCTGTTTTCCAAGGCACCCAAAGGCCAGACAAGGAATAATGGATGGAAACTGATCAAAGGAGAGATTCAACCTGGAAATGAGGAGAAATTTTCTAACAGTGAGAACAATCAACCAATGGAACAGCTTGCCCTCGGAAGTTGTGGGAGCGCCATCACTTGAGACCTTCAAGAAGAGATTGGACTGCCATTTGTCAGAAATAGTGCAGGGTCTCCTCTCTGGGTAAGGGTTTGGACGACATGACCTACAAGGTCCCTTCCAACTCTGTTAATCTATTAAACTGTTAGATAAATGCATTTTTTCTGTTCGCTGTAGAAAGGGTTAAATATTCAGCACAATATTTGGGAGTAGAACTTATAAGTAATTAAGGAAGGCACATGGTGATGGTCAGGCATTTATTAGCTGGTTTATCTCCATCCTTTGGCCAAACAGATTCTCTTCAGCTTTGGTGAATTCTATCTCCCAACTGTGTTCTCCATATTTGTCTTAGAACAACTCATGAAATAAACAATGTCCTACAAGAGTAGAGCTTATGTTGAGCAAGAAGGTGGAGCCTCCTCACCGACGGATGGTAGATCGCAACTCTCTGCGACTATCGTTCGTGCTCTTTCGTCGGAGAGCCCCAATTATCCTGATTAGGGGCTGAAACTGCCTTGGAGGGGCAGAGGAGTAAGAGGAAGCAGCAAGCCTGTCTGTGGGGAGCCGCATCTCCCCCCTCTGGGCTTGGCTTTTTTTCCTCCCGAAGACGACTGCAGCGATGGTCTAAAATGGCCATCCCGAAGAGGATGACTCAGCTTGACTAAGATTTGTGCAGGAAGGAAGGAAGAGGTGGATAACATCTGAACCGGGACAACTGGGCAGTATAACCAAATAAAAGTACCCTGGGATTTAGGTAATATGGAATTTTTAAGAAAAGAAAAGTGAGCTGTGAAATTACAAAGGGACAGAGAAAAAAAAGAAAGAAAATATAAAAAGAAAAAAAAGGAAAATATTTTTGATAGCTAAATGGGGCTTCAAACCGGGAAAGGAAGAAGCTGGAATTAAAGATTTAATGAAATTGGACTAAAATAATTTGGGAATAATCAAGTATAAAATTAAAGCTGGACTTAATATTGCCAAAGAATAATAATAATAAAGTTTATAAATTTGGACTGGATTGTCTTGGAATATTGAGGTTCGATTGAGGTTCGAATATTGAGGTTGTCTTGGAATATTGAGGTTCGAAAAACCTTAAATAAAAATATAGGGGGAAAAAAGTGAAGACTTCGTATAATGGAGAGTGTCACCTTTGGATAAAAATTTAGTTCAAATAAAAAGGAAAGCATTTTGTTTTTGAATGAACTGGTATAAAATTACAGAAATATTGAAACAAAGTAAGAATTTTAGAAAGTGAAAGCAGAACCAGAATAAAGGAAAAAGCAAGAAAGGAAAGATTGTTTGTGGGACTGACTGATGTTTTTGGTATGAACCCTGAACTAAAATAGCTGAGAACTTTAAAAAATTGAAAGAAGAAAGAAGGAAAGTAAAAGTGGGTGGTTTTTTTGTGTTTTTTTTTGTTTTTTGTTTTTTTGTGGACTTTGAGGATTATAAAATATAAGAATGATGATATCTCTTTGGGATTTAAAAATGGAACTTAAAAATATGAGAGAATTAGTACAGGAAAGAGGCAAATCACTTTGCTCTGTGCTAGAAAAAATGGAAATGGCGATTGAAGAACAAGAAGAAAGATTCTCAGAAGAGCAGGAATTGACTTAAGGAGAAGACATTTTGAATGGACAATTAACACAAAGAACATTACAAAGAAGTGGGGAAAGAAGGAAGGTTAAAAAGTTGAATGTTAAGAAAGCAATTAAAAGAGGGAATAATTGTGAAGTTATAGAAAAGGCAGGAAGATTCAGCAGAAAAGGGAAAGGGAAGATATTAAGAAGGAGATAAATTGGAATGAGAAAAGTCATGGGGAAAAAAGAGGGAGGAGAAACAGACTAGTAAAATGTTGAAAGGAAATTGTTTCTTTACATATTAAAAGAAGGAATACTTGTGAAGTCAGGAAATGTAGAAAGAATGAGAAAAGACATGGGGAAGAGAGCAGGAGGAGACTCGGATTCACTCCCTGGACAATGCACCGGAGAAGCAGTAAGAAACAGGCATGTGACAGAAAGAACCACAGAGCTAGTAAAATGTTGAAAAGAAATTGCCTTTTCAGAGATAATGGTTGATGAATTAAAAGGGGGATTCTGCAGGGTGACAAGGGGTAATAAGAATATTTCTGCAATTAAAAATATTTAGAAAATAGGGTAATATAGATATTGATAACTCTTATTAAAGGGGGGGATATGCTGTGGAATCCAATTGAGAAGATGTAATGACTAATGGTTTATTGGGAATTAAGATGAGGGAATAAAGGTATATTCTAATCATTAAGGTGTCACACTCAAAATAGTAAAAGAGGGGAAACTTATACTTGTTCTTTTTCCTTTTTGTGTGGGTGTGTTAAGATCTGTATCAATTTAGAACTTATTAAATGTGTGTAATTGAAAGAGAATGTGACAGACGAAAGAACCAGCTAAATTAATAAGTTTAATATAGATTATTAAAAGCAAGGAGAGACGTTGGTAACTTCATTATTACCACTATTAGCCAAATATATATTGTTTATTTGTATTTTTAAAATAAATATTAAGGATTATATTTGAAATAATTGAAATGAAATTAAATGTTTAGATCGGGATTAATGAAAGAATTTAGAATTAAACCTTATTAGTATTTATTTGGTAAATACATATTGTTTATGTTTAAAAACAAATACTAAAGGATTAATTTGAAATAATTGAAATGAAACAAAATTGATTGAAATTAAGGAAAGAGGCTAGAATTAATGTTGTGTTTGTTTCTCTCCCTACTGAAAATTTGGAATGGAAAAGGTAATAATAGAATTAAGTATGCATATATCATTGTATAATTTCTGTCATATTAGTATGTAAAGATGATGACCTGAAAATATGTTGTTCACCAAAAAGAGATTTTTGTTTTTAATGTGAAAACTGAATAAAGTTTGTTAAAAAAAAAAAAAAAAAAGAGTAGAACTTATGTGCATTCAGTCATTACTTTCTGAAGCTTCCTGCTGGAAGAGAAGCTGGAGATGAACGTAAAAATGGACAGAATTCATCTGAGAGCAATGTGCTATGGATTTAATAAGTCTCTCCTCCTACCTCCTGAAGGGGAAAAAGCAAAGCGATGCTGTGGATTTATTAAGAACTCACTGATTTCAGATGAAAAGGAGAAAAACAAATCAAGTATGAAGCCCAACCTCATTCATTCTTGAAAGGATACTGGCAAAGAATAAGAAAACGCTTGTAGCTTTAAAGCTCCTGTTTACTGCTGCAATTCTGTAGTTTTTTTTTTTTCCTGGCTGATGTTGAAATATTGGAAAAATAAGCAGGGGAACATCAAAAAAGGAAGGATGACAGCATGTCAGGAGGCAGCAGAATTAAAGAGAGGCTGCTTATGGATCAGCGCTTGTCACCTATAGAGAAAAAGCATCTTGCCATGGATCAAAGGGAGCGATGCATTCCTTTTTTCTGGATGTTCCTTTATGGCTCTGAAATGCACCTGCTTATTTCTTTTTCACCATGTGTGATTCTGACATGTTTCTTGCACTCTAGCAGGGAGGCACTAAGCCAAGTTACAAATGAGCCAAAACAATGCAAAAGCCATGTAAAATTGGATGGTTTCTGCCATGCTTTTTAACCGAGAGATTTACTAATGGAAATGCCACTAAGAGAAATGAGAGGAAATCAAAACTAACTCTTCTCTCCCCATAAAAAAGAGATCTTCAAGCTCTATATTATAAATCGAGGACCACATATAACCATTAGCACTATTCATCTCTGTTCTCTATTCTGTCCCACAAATTCAGAATATTTATAGATTAGTCTGGGAACAAGTTATATTGTATTGCAAAAGTCAGGCAATGTAGAAGAATGAAAGCTAGATGAAATAGAAAGATAGATAGATAGATAGATAGATAGATAGATAGATAGATAGATAGATAGATAGATAGATAGATAGATAATTCATGTCTGACATGCCATACAGTAAATAAATAACCACTTGCAAATACCTGAAGATCTTTCAGTGGGAGAGTAATCCCACCCAAAACAAGATAAACCATAGACCTTAAGTCATTTCTAACAGCCCAGACATTTTTATTCTTTGTGTTATTTTTTTTGTTTTGAGTAGTGATTTATTTTAAATTATAAGGAATAGCTGTAGTAATTAACATGTATGGATTTATTCTTCATCATAACTTGAGCATCCAGGAGGAAAGGCCTGGATTTTAAAATAAATAAAATCAGATGCCTATCATGCTGTTCAGGTGCGATCTCTTCTCTGTTCATCTTTTATAAGGATACATTAACAATCCTGTTTAGAATGCCGGATTTTAATGAACCTGGTTTCAAACTGTGAATTTCTTAGGCTTGGTAAATAAAATAAATAAATAAATCAGAGACAAAATGTTCATATTAAACCACTTCATTTCTTCCACTGGAATCCATTCATACATTTAGTTAAAAATCAGTTCCCTTGAGAAATCAAGTAAACAGGTTATTATAAATCTTCCAGAGGATATCTCAAAGCTTTTAGATGTGATATGGAATGACATTTGCCCCCAGCAATTATTTCCCAAGCCATTTGCATTACCCCTCATTTTTTCCTCTCACTTTTTTCACTGCCTTCTGGTGTTACATCTCTACTTTGCAATTTATAGCACTTTTTAAATGGAAGCCAGAAGTATTCCCCAAGTCCTCTGCCTAAAAAGTTGTTCTATTTGTGATATGCTGAAATAAAAAGGGTGTTTTATTTGTATGGAAGGATAGATATTTTTTTCCCCAATGTATTGCTGAGCATATCCCCTCCAAGTTGTTATTACCTTCCCATCTGTTTTCAGGTCTTTAATGAAACAAATGGTTTGACAGTTCTCGCTATTTTAATTAACTTCTAGGTCATGGCAAAGATTTGACAGTGAGCGCACTATATCATTATCTTAGAAATTTTATTTCTCCCTTTGAAATAGGTCATAAAGTCAAATTTGGGGATGGTTAACTGCATGAATGTAATTGTTCTGTTGTTCTTAGCAGTTTTCAGGATGCCAACTTCCCTGATTAGGCAAGAACTTTGTTAATTTAATGAACAAGGGCCAACCCACAATGATTTTTCATTTGATTTTGGGTTTTTTTAATTCCACAAATAAATAAAAATTAAAATAATTAAAACCCTCATAATACAGTCATATTTCAGTCTTAAGTAGAACTCAAAAACTGAATAGCTCAGAGAATGGAAAAAGAATGGCAGAACAAATTATTAAGACTAAGGGAAATTCTTAAAGGAGACAAAATTACATAATTCTATCAAAATTGCAAATAAATTCTGTAAAGCAAAATCTATTCTAAGGGCTGAAGTGGGTTGGTGAAGAAATTATTTTATGAAATTAAGGCATCTGATTGATTCAATTATGTCTGTAAAGTTTGAATTTCTTAGTTAGAAAAGCCTTCTTCAGTATGGGATTCTTCAGGTACATTAGGATTCCAAACCCAAAATTCTAGTTATTGTCTTGCAAATTTACTACCTTTAATATTTTCTTTAGATTCAGATTAGGTCACTGCAAATGGTCTCCATGGTTCTGCTTTCCTCAGTGGGTTCAAAACAACTTTTGTCATCATGGATGGGCCAAACAAATAACTCAAATTCATTCATTCATTCATTCATTCATTCATTCATTCATTCATTCATTCATTCATTCATTCATGAGCAGGAAACATCTACTGCTAATCCATATCACTTTTAATTGTTAATTCCTAAATGTAATCTCTTCCTGCCAGAGTTGTAACTAAGTCTAGCCTACCTTGTTTCTTATCTTGGTGATTAGTGATAATGTTATCATGAATGTTGGGGAAGAAGAAAGAGAATTCCAACTGAATTTAATCAGATGGGGGTCCTTTTTGTTAAGTTCGGAAGGATGGATTTCAGAGACGAGAGACTCGGGTTCAGTAACAACAGCTCTTTGTTAATAGGCTAAATCAGACTCAGGGGAGATAGCAGCTGCGGCAGCTCTTTTACAGAGCTTGCCGAGGCTTGGCGGCCAATGGCATTGCTTTGATCTCCCGTGCTTGGTTTTAACCAATTGCGGCAGACTCTTAGCGAGCCAATCATAACCCCCCAGGCTGACCAATCAGGTAGCAGTTAAAATGGACCAATGGAAATGCAGGGTTTCAAGCCTGCTAATATGGAACACCTCTCCACTCTTGGTATCGTCCAAGGGGCAGGGTGACATAGTCACGTAAGTAGGCGGGTCTCCGCACCTGCCTACTTGACCTGTGCACTTCATTCAGTCTCTGGTCATCGTCCAGTTCGGACAGGCTTCGCGTCACTCTCAAGCTTTCTGATGGAACCGCATGGAAGGGTGAGCTGGGCCTATAGCTGTAACTTCCTCCTGGTTCGCCCGGGTTGGTCAAGTCGTTTGCTCCGCTGCTCCCGCCTGGATTCTCTGGGCTGGTCGAGCTAGTCTGGCTGCTCCTTCCAAATGAAACACCCGTCTGCCACGGTTCTGTGTTTTCAGGTGAGTATGGTTGGCTAATTATTTGGCTTCTGCTTGGGGGGTGTTCTGCTTGTGATGAGTTTTTTTCTTTTTCGATGTTTGTGGTTCCCCCCCCCCCCACTGAATTTGGCGTCCTTCCCAAGTGTGTGTTCTGATATCTGTGGATGTTTTCAAACTCTTATCTTGCCTGTTTTGTGTTGTTTTTTACTCTTTATAATTTAAATGGCATTTCTGCCTTCTTGTAACTGCTTGTGTGGCAATTTTTTGTCTCCAGTCAAGGATATTTGGAGCTCGGAAGCAAAGTGAAGGAATAAAAGGGGCTTCACCTTACTGTGTTTATTTTGTATCCCACCCTGGGTCATCACACAGTCCTTCACTATTCATTGTAAGTGTTACAACATTTAGGATAATATAGGATCTTATAAGGAGTCTCAGAGAAGACAGCCAAGGCTCTACAAACATTCTGAACCATAACTGATCATCTTCTAAACTACCTTATTGAAACATATTCTACTGTGTCATGCACAAGTCCATTTACATGCAAATTACTTAACAAAAAGGAAGCAAAATAGAGCAATGGCTAAGTTGGCTAAGTGGATGAGAAGGAGTTAGAACAAGGGTCCTCAACTCCTGGACCATGAATTGATACTGGTCTGTAGCCTATTAGGAGCTGGGCCACTGGACTGGAGGTAAGCAGTGGGCAAGCGAGTGAAGCTAAAACCACCATCCCCGCTGATCCATGGAAAAATTGTCTTCCACAAAACCGGTCCTTGGTGTCAAAATGGTTGGGGGCTGCTGAGTTAGAAAATCGCAAAGAATTTTGTTTTAATTGTAGACTCTTCGTTTTTTTTTAATTCTACATTTCCATTTTTTCTACTTTATGGATCAGAATATCTATAAAAGTTCCCATAAAACGTTTTCACTTTTTGTCTGAGAACACATTTTGCATTGTCCTGCTTCATTTGATATATGTGTTCCTTTCTCAAGGAAAAAAAAGGGGGGGGGGAAAGGACTTGTTTATTACTAGCAGTCAAATGAACATGATAGATGCTTCCTTTAGTTTATTTCTCTTCATCAGTTCTGAATGGTGCCAGCTGATGATTTCAGCTTTCTGGTTTCGTTCTTTCCTTTCTTCTACCTTTCTGGTCAGCCAAATATACTACAGAAGGATACATAAGTAGGATTCAGAGAGAACAGGATGCATCTAGAAACATGTAGACATAATGAAGACATGTAAAATAAAAGCATACATTTGCTATCACAAACCATACAACAATCTGAACAATATTCATGTACGTGCAACCTTTTGTGCTACTTGTTCAGTGATTCAGCCTGGCTAGATTGTGAAGAATAAGATTCCAAAATTAAAATTAAGGGTTGTATTTTTGGTATCAATGAAACTGCAGAATGCCTAGACAACAATTGGGATGGTATAATGTCTAGTGCCTTGGGCAGAGGGTTGGACTAGAAGACCATTATATTGTATTCTGTTCTGTTCTATTCTTTTTCTTCTTCCTTCCTTCAAATATTGTAAAAGCTAATTACCAAGGGGATGTTTCACTTCACCCAGGGAAATAATACGAAAAAGAAAATGGGGAATGTGAAGATGGGAAACTGCATATTCATTTTAGAATTGGTTGTGGTTTCAAATATTTAGTAAATGGATGAAGGCAGAAGAGGAGGACATAGCTGAGAGAAGTTCTTAGGTCTTTATTAAGTGATACAATGTGCATATCAGTTACTCTTGCTTATAACCTGCAACATCCAGCTAGGTTTCGGACCATTTTCATGGAAGCATGGAACTGAAAGTAATAAAAGAAATCTACTTTGCCAGTGCAAAGCAGAAAATCCGATCTTTGTTAATAATAGAAAGAAAGGTACATATTTATTTTCATCTACTTATGTGCAATGCAAATTCTAAATCTTTATTGCATGGGATGCAGGATCTCTTTTAAATATCACTTTCTATTCAGTGTTAATGCTGACTTGGGCTTAAAAAGCCTTAGAGAACCTCAAATGCATTTTAAAGGAATGTGTGAAAGCACCTTTCTCTCTTAATATTTAAATCACTTTTGAAAGGGTTCAAATTCTTTCTGTCCTTTTAGTACTTAAGACTGATTCACTCATAAAGAGGGATTAAAGGAGAGTAGTGTGAGTGTTTCTGCGTGCTCACATGTGTGTGTGTATAATTTAAGCTATTAGAGGAGACATAAATATCCATAAATATCTGAAGGATATAAACATTAGAGAAACGATAAATTATTTACATTGATGCAAGGGATGTGAGATGCACTGGGATGAAATTTAAAATAAAAGAACTGAACAATTTACTGACAACATGAGTTCTTTTAATGTGAAATAATTTGCCTATTGAAATTTCTTATTCATGCTGTAAACCTCTGCTGCCTGCTATGCAAAATTTCAACAGGAAGAAGGTGCAGGGGCTGTATCTGGAGTGCATCTCCTCATTCTGGAATCACTTATTTCTAATGCTAGCTCTATGATAGTTGACTGCTAACAAACAAAAGTATACAATATCAACAAGAGAGTAAAAGTATTGAAATGGAAATGGGTTGGCCACATAGCAAGAACTGACAGCGGGTAGACCAAGGCAGTCATAGAATGGATCCCACTTGATAAAAAAAACATCCACAAAAAGAGATCTAAAACAAAATAGAGCGACAACATCAGCAAGCATTGCAGGCTGAATTGGTAAAGGAAAGCTCAAGACTCTATTAGTTTGAAACATGCAGAAGAGGCCTTCATCCTGCGGTGGATAGACAAAAGCTAAAATGGTGGTGATGGTGATGATGGTGGTGATAATGAGTGTGTGTGGGTGTGTGTGCACACATGAACTTGGATTTTGGATACCTTTCAAATGTTGTTCTCCCTCTTGACAAATGTTTGATCATAGAAAGGCAAACTTCCTCTGAATAATCTTTAATAATACAAACCCTATTGTTGCAAGATTAAGTCAGGGTAGACTTAATTTTTGCCTTCCCATTTTTTGCTTCCCCAAAAATTGAAACTGAAATTATTTTCAGCACCTTACAGAATTATTTCCTCTATTAAAATGTTCACCTCTGCTCAATAGGCATCTGGAACAGATATCTGAGAACATCCATGGTTTTCTACAGAACTTCATCAGTTGCATAGAAAGTCAGTAATGAAATAAATAGATGATGAAAAGACTATAGACTTCTGCTTCCATTCAGTAATTAAATGGTTTCTAGCTCAGCAAAATTTCATTAAAAATGCACCCGCTGCATAAAACTAAACAGAACAGAAATAGAGTAGAAGAGATTTGTATTTTCTCATTGACATCCTGGATCACCAACTCTTTGTCTTCTCAATTCTCCATTCATATAAAGTTGGGTTATTTGTTTTTCTGCCTTATTGTTCAATCTGTGGGTTCCTGTAACATTGCTGAGGCTACTCCAAGTTGCTTTTGGATGGCATTTTGTGGGACGTCCACTTAAGATAGAAGTGGTATGGCCTGTTGCAAGCCAGAAGCTTATTTCAGAAGCTGCTAATGTATGTACATGTTGGCTTCCCTTTGAGGGTCTTACTAAAATACAATACTGGTAAAAAGAAAAAAGGAAAGGAAAAAGAAAAAGAAAAAAAAAATCTAGTACAATTCCAATTAAAAAGAGATACCGCAGAGAGCAAACAAAAGAAATTGAGTCAGTAACTCCTAACAAAAGGACATTGCCAGAAGGACTTCTCATTTACAATACAACTAGACTAGATTTCAAGGGCTAATTAGGAAACAAATTTGTTTAGTTATACATAGCTAATGGCACCAACATTTGAAATTGAAGGAATCGGGAAAATAAACCCCAAGCCTATTTTTTTTTCTCCATAAGGCACATGACAATTAGTGGAAGAATTTGAATTGAAGGAAAAATATAGTGAGATAAAAGATTAAATACAGACATGGCTCTCACCAAACTGTTTGGCTTCTGTGATGGGCTTTCAGTACAGTAAAATAAAAAAAAGGCAGCCCCGATCTTCCACACATTTTAACACTCATTTGTTGCTTTCTAAATATGGAAACAAATCTGAAGGGTAGATGGAAGTCAATATAACATCTACTCTAAAATTCACACTATAGTTTTCTTATGAATTCTTCAATAGGAAGGACATTTATAAGTTTTCTTATGGATAAAAAAAATCAAGATGCTGAATACATTTGTAAACAATAAACTAAAAGACTCAAGGTCCATCCCACCCCTGAAAGGACCTAATGCAGGGCTGCCAACTCTCACGCAATCAGCGTGAGACTCACGCAATTCAATCAATTTTGACTGTCTCACTCTGATAAACAAAATCTCACGCTAAACCCCCAAAATCATGGAATGTACAAAAATATCCCTACATTCTCTGATTATATTCCGAATATTCCCCTTAGCTTAGGAGAAGGATGAGCTCCCAGCGCCGCCCCGCCCTGCCCAGCCACCCCGCCCTGCCCAGCCACCCCACCACGCCTCTTTTCCCGCCTTAATCCTTCTGCCGGCATCCCGTAACTGTGCATGATGCCGATCATTAGCAAATCGCTTCAGGAAAGCGAAGAGCAGGAGGCTTCTTCCCGCCCGGGGCACTCGCAGCCACTTTGCCCCGCTCTCTCCCTCTCTGCAATGTCCTCTGGGACAAGCCAGCTGTCCTTTCCAAAGAAGGACACGAGGCAAAGCCTCTTTTGCGGGCAACAGCCTCGGCCATTAATAACCCTGGTAAGCAAAGCTGAATTGTCCACTGCCAGAGATATAATCCTGTCAGTCCTCCAACCTTTCTAATAAGTATTTTGCAAAAAAGCTGCCCAGCCCCTTTATAGATCAGCCTGGCGCGCTTCTCGCCTTGCTGGTTTGGGAAGACTCTTTTGGATCAGCTAAAAGAGAGCATAAGGCGTGTAAAGGGGTGGTAATAATAATTATAATAATAATAAAATTTAAAATAATAATAATTTTATTCAGAGTTGTGTTGGATCTCTTTTTGGGGGGGGGGGGTTGTCCCATTCTTTCTTGGTGTTCTTTCTGTCCTTTTTGCTTTTTTAAATGGTCTTTCTCCCCTGGGTCAGAAATCCAGCCAGAGAAAATAAAGAAACATATTTGGTGGTTAAATGGAAGCCACTCCGTAATGGCTTTGTTTCAGAAGAAGGAATCACTTTTTCCTCTTTCTCCTTTGAGTTTAAATCCTAGGTCTCCATGCACCAGATCGACAGGACTGTACTACATTATTATCATATTTTCAAACCCTTAGATAAGGACTCAATAAGGACTTTTTTTGATGCCAGTAGGCTTCTCAGCCCCAAATTGGGATAGCCCTGACTCAACTAGAACATATTCTAATCTTAACACAATTTACCATCCAAAGAGCAGTAAGACCATTAAGTTCAGAATCTAAACTTACCCAATAAATATTGTACGGCCGCACAGCAGGCCGCCACACCAGAAACCCGCTAAATTATTAGAGTTGACAGTTCATCTGTGATGAAGTGTAGTATTTAACCTGTGGCATTCAACTACTATTCCAGAGTTTCCTTGTGAATCAAGAGCTGCACTTGCTGTATTTTTTAGTCTCTACCAGGGCTTTGTTTTGGTTCTATAGCTTCTATGATGAAAGCTAGGGCCAAGCTTCAGAATACAGTAGATGAGTTTTACAGTTAACAATATGTATATTTATATGAAGCACTCATTATTCGATTAAATGTTTAGTTTATACATGTCTGAAATTATGAACCCCTATTTCAGTCAACAAGTTAGTATATAATTAAAGACTGAGACTATAGCATTTGATATTGGCATGTAGTATGGTATTTGATACAGAAAGAAGAATACCCATTGATGTATTTGCATTATCTCTGTAGTTGTTTTGGGTTTTTTGTCTTTTTGTTGCACATTGAATTCATCCTATAGTGGTCTATAGTACATCACTAAGCTAATAAAGTCAGTTGAGGTAGAATACTGCAGTTACAAGTCAGGAACTTCAATTATTCATGGTCAGTGAACTGCATTATTAATATCTTACAAATCCGGTTCAAGTACATTGGTGCTGCTTGCATGTATGTATGTATATGTCCAAATCATGACTAAAGTATGCATCAGATTGCACCATTTAAAATGTAAAATTGTCAAAGTTCCCTACCGTGGAAGGGGGGACACCCCCCTTCCACACCATCCCCCCCTCGGTCGCTTCGCTCCCTCGCAGTGTCTCACTCCGAACTATCACTCAAGGTTGGCAGCCCTGCCTAATGGCAAAGACTGCAATGATGACACCATCAAAGCAAAACTCTTTAACACATTCTTTGGCTCAGTATGTGTAAATAGCAATGGATCAAGCCCAGTACTTCCTAGTCGAACCACAGACAACTACAATGATCTAATACATATCGGTTTTACAGAAGACATTATTGAAAAAGCACTGCACAATCTAAAACCATCCCTATCTATTGGACGGGACGGAATATGTCCCCACTTCTCAAAAAAGCTACCCACTGCCATAGCCGAACCTCTAAGAATAATCTTTGAAAAATCTTTCAGGACCAACTTGCCAAAACTGTGGTCACAAGCCATGGTCATCCCCATCTTCAAAAAGGGAGACCCCAGCCTAGTTGAAAATTACAGACCAATCTCCTTATGCTGCGTCACCTGTAAAGTCATGGAATCAATTATTAATCTATCCATCATCCTCCACTTATAGATAAACAACCTACTCTCTAATAAACAATTTGGTTTCAGAAAAGAACTATCTTGCAATCTGAAACTCTTACACTGCAAAAACATATGGACTACACAACTTGATCAGGGCAATCTACATAGACTTCTGTAAAGTCTTTGATTCAGTGGTACATAACAAACTACTCCTAAAACTAAAATCTTACGGTATCTCTGGACACCTACATAACTGGATAGAAGCATTCCTGTCAAACAGACAACAAATGGTTAAAATTGGGAGCGTCCTATCAAATTCTGTACCTGTCAACAGTGGTGTCCCCCAAGGCAATGTTTTAGGACCAACTTTCTTCAGAATCTACATAAATGACCTCTGTGATCATATTAAGAACAACTGCGTTCTTTTCACTGATGATGTAAAGCTATTCAACGCCACAGACAATACTACTGCCCTCTAAAAAGACCTTGACTATATATCAGAATGGTCAATCAAATGGCAACTTCAAATCACAACAAATAAATGCTCTCTCTTACATATTGGCAGAAAAAAACAGGAAATTAAATACAAGTTAAATAGTCAAGATTTTGTTGAGGATCCAAACTTTGTCAAGGATCTTGGAGTACTCAAGTGCTAGAGCCCACTGTAACTACATAGCCAAAAAGGCATTAAGAGTTGTTAAACTAATCCTATGTAGCTTCTTCTCTCACACTACTAACTAGAGCATACACTAATATCACACTACTAACTAGAGCACACAAAACATTTGCTAGACCTATACTTGAATACAGCTCATCAGTCTGGAACCCATATCATGTATCTGATATTAACACAGTTGAAAAAGTCCAGAAATATTTCACAAGAAGAATTCTCCACTCCTCTACTCATTATAGAATACCTTATGCCACCAAACCTGAAACTCTAGACCTAGAAAACCTAGAACTTCTAGAACTGTCTTTGGTCCGATCTAAGTATAGTATATAAAATCATACATTGCAATGTCCTACCTGAAAATGAATACTTCAGCTTCAATCATAACAATACAAGAGGACACAATAGATACAAACTCAAGGTTAACTGTACCAAACTTGATTGCAGGAAATACAACTTCAGCAACAGAGTGGTCAATGTTCAGAATACTCTTCCTGACTCTGTGGTTTCTTCCCCAAACCCCAAAAACTTTAACCTTAGACTGTCTACTATTGACCTCACCCCTTTCCTAAGAGGCCTGTAGGGGGCATGCATAAGCGCACCAATGTGCCTACCATCCCTGTCCTATTCAAAACTATATTTATTCTTACACCTGTATCTTGTAAGTGATTGACAAATCAAATAAATACTAAAAATACTAAATATCAGCCTGAGGGTTAAATCTAATCAAGAAAAACAACCTTTGGATTGTGGAAGCCAAAAATTAACATTTTTTGATGTCTGATGGAGACAAATTCATAAAAGACTGTTTCCCTTAGATTTGGGAGGGATTTATCTTTTATTTGTATTAGATCTATTTTAGAATTTACATGACTTATTTTCAGTGTTTCCCATCTCAGATCCCCTGGAATCCACTTCTCCATTTTTTAATAACTGAACCCAGATGATCGCATGGGATTAATCACTTAGCACATTTTAAACTCCAGCTAACCCTGAAATCATTTCATTTCATTTCATTTATGTTTTAAATCAGTTCCTGGCTGATAGTCATAAAAATATAATGTCTTACATAATTCAAACCAAACAGTTCCCCAGAAGATCTTAAAGGCAAGATAGGATATTCTCTGAAATACTCAGGAATTAAATCATGCTAAGGCTTTCAAAGTAAGAATCAGTACTTCATTTTTGTCTGTGCAGCAAAATCGGAGTAGGTATTTCCAGTTATACAAACAATACATGTGATATCTGATGGTGTGTTGCATTTGGCATTAGCTCAGATGGGTGAAAAGCATTGTAGGTGACCTATATTTCATGGACCTGTTTTTTTTTGGGGGGGGGGTTGGCCATTAGCCCCCAAATTTAATTATATAGCCTGCCATCCATTACATGTAGAAGCATTTAGGCTTAATACATCATTTAGATAAGTTTTTTTTCAATGGAGAGAGAGAGAGGGAGGGAGAGGGAGAGAGGGCGGGGTGTTGGACTAGATGACCTACAAGATCCATTCCAACTCTGATTATCTGTTATCTGTTAAAGAGATATACCCTTTCATCCTCAAAACACAATCAAAGCATGTAATTCATAACAGCTTACTTCATTATGTCATTGCTGTAAACTCTGACACTGTAAACCATAAAAGCCCTTTATTTACAAGTGGTTTAGCATCAGAGTTTATAACAATGACACAATAAAATTTTGGGAATAAACTTTGACTTCAGTATTGGGTAATGATTAGTCTAAGACCTTATACATACATGTCTGCCTAAGGGTCATTGAGATAAAGCAAGGAAATTAAAAGCAAACACCAGAAACATTTAAGCAGCTCAGACGACTGTAAACAATTCTGTGTACTATATGTAATTATTTTAATCCACAATGTGAATGCTTACTATGTACAAAATTCTCAATAAAAGGGAGTACTAGAATTTGCTCTGGACTCCCATCCCGAGTACACCAGCCTGTGTCTCATTCTTTCCATGGGAGACCACCACAAGTGGTGACCCCGACGTGATCCACTGCAGATGGTACGTGTCCGGACCCCCGTGTTTCCTCACCTGGAATAGGTAAAGTACATACTTAACTATTGCTGGACAATAGGATTTTTTCAGGGAACATGGGGGAAAAACTCTCTCAGCCACAGGAACAGCATGTTAGTGAGCTGCTGAAGTTAGTCAGGACAAACTTCTTTATCTTTAAACCCTCCGGGGGGAGCGAATAGTTCTTTCAAAAGATAATGTGAGAGAGCTGCTGCAAGAGATCTGGCGGCAATGTCCCTGGTATCCAGAGAAAGGCTCTTTAAAGTTAGACTCATGTAGGAGAATTGGAACCATCATTCATGAAGAGCCACGGGCAACAGCTGAAATTTTGATATATTGGAAGGCTGTTATGACTGCTTTAGAGACCCAGCAACAACCTCTTTTAAAAACTTTAGCAGGACCTCCTCCTTATAAAGGAATTGTATTGCATCCTCCTACCCCAAAACTGGAGTGTGCTTTATCATTTCCAACAGTGCCTATGCCTGTGGATGAAAAAATCCAACCAAAAATGGGAAAAGTTCAAGCAATGATGCATCAGGCTTTCAATGAGGGGAAATTAGAGCCTGATGAGATTCCCCAGATGAATTTGTTTCCAGTCAATAGGCAAGTGGATGCTCAAGGCAATCTGCAGACTGAATGTGTTCCGATTCCTTTAGCAGTTCTTAGGGAAATTAAAAAAGCAGTTAAAGATTATGGTATTCAAAGTCCTTTTACAAAGGGGCTCCTGACAAGTTTGGCTACCTCACGCATGATTCCTAGTGACTGGAAAGATTTAATGAGAATGATATTGAGCTCTACTCAGTATGTGGTTTTTGACTCAGAATACCAAAGGGAAGCTATCACTAGGGGAAGGAATTTGGGGGGGCTGTATACAGCAGACCAAATCTATGGGGCAGGCTTGTTTGAATCCACTGCTGATCAAGCTGCTAATTTGCCTGATCACATATTTCCAGAAGTTATGGCAGCTGTCCTTGGGGTGTTGTCCTGCATCCAGGATGTGGGAACCCCAGCATGGTCTTTTTCTCAAATTAAGCAAACAGCATCTGAGTCTTATAATGATTTTGTGGAAAGGCTATAATTGGCTATTACCAGGCAAATCTCTAATGAGGAAGCTGCAAAAGAACTTTTGCTGAAATTGGCAGTTGAAAACGCAAACGCTGACTGCAAGCGTATCTTACAGCCCTTGGTGGCTAGAGATGAGGTTACTCTGGCTGATTTGTTAAAGGCATGTGCAGTGGTGGGTTCTCAGGCTTACAACATGGAGACTTTGGCTATGGCATTGCAAAAAGGGATGAAACCTACAGGGAATTGTTTTAATTGTGGAAAGCCTGGCCATTTTAAAGCCCAGTGCCGTGCCCCTGGGGGGGGGATGGCATTTGACAAAAACAAAATTAAGGATGTCCATCCAAAATCAGTCTTTCCAAAATGCAAAAAAAGGGTTTCATTGGGCAAATCAATGTCGCTCTGATCACAACCAAAATCTGGGAAACTAAATTTGGGGCGTGCAGCTAGCCCCGCTCCCAAGGCTGTCACAAAAGCATCGCCTGTAATTACTGGGAGTGCAGGTTTGGGTTTAAAAATGTTGAACTCAATTAATGTGACCTTTCCTAATCAAGTGTATATTGAGGACACTCATTTGCATGGGCCACTGCCAGAAAAAACAGTGGGATTAGTACTTCCCATGTCTTCTGCATCAAAAAAAGGTTTTTTTTTGTTATTCCAGGAGTTATTGATCAAGATTATAAAGGGGTTATTAAGATACAATTGTACATTGATACTCCTGCATCATTAATAGCCGGTGACTCTATTGCCCAGTTATTATTGCTTCCATACATCCCTATAAATCCTTTAATTGGGATCCCACGAACTGGTGGTTTTGGGTCCACTGAAATGGCCAGTTCTCTAGTTGCTGCAGAATTTCTAGCGCTGACAAAAAATTTGACTACAGACCAACCAAAAGTGACAATTGAAATTCAGGGAAAATCATTTTCTGGCCTTATAGATTCTGGAACAGATGTCTCTGTGTTACACCAAAAGGAATGGCCAAATGAATGGGCACTTGAGGACTCTCCAGCTGTTCATGGAGTGGGTGGTATGCAGTTTGCCAGAAGTAGTGTACGTTGGTTGAAGGCATTGCATAGAGATACTGGTGAGACTGCAAGGATTCAACCTCTTGTGTTGCCCCTGCATATAAACTTGTGGGGTAGAGATTTGCTGTCACAATTTCGCACAAAAATTGTTATTGGATAATGGAAAAATTACATGATCGATGCATTCCCGATACCCCCTTTGCTTTGGCAATTTTACAAACTTCAGACTTGCCTACTGCAGCTTTATTTCAATTACATGAAGCGCAGGTTTATATTATTGAATGGTTACATTTGCAAAATACTCCCCGAAAAACAGTTTCTACTATGGCTATGGTTTATAGTGAGTTACTCATCAAAGGCCGAAATCGCAGTATGCGTTTATACGGCATAGATCTAGTTCAGTTATTTTTACCTATCTCCCTCACTCTGTGGGAAACTTGGTATAGTCAATCCATTGAATTGCAAATTGCTCTTGAAAATTGGCCAGGGAAGATTTCTTGCCACACCCCCAGTGACCCTCGTTTCCAGTTGCTTTGAAACTTATCTGTAAATTTTAATTCAGTTATTGCCAAGCAGCCAGTTGGGGGAGTGACCGTTTATGCGGACGGTGGTAAGACCTACGGTGCTTGTGCATGGAGACAGGAAGGGGTATGGAAAACAAAAATTACCCCTCCTCAGCAATCAGCACAAAGGGCTGAATTAGCTGCTGCTATTTTGGCCTTACAGGAATTTGCACAAGAACTGCTAAATCTTATTGTGGATTCTCTTTACGTTTATCAATTGATACTTAACATTGAATTTGCTTATCTTTCTCCATCTGTTGATGCTAATCTTATGAGTTTGTTTCTAGCTCTGCAAAGCTGACTTCATTCTCGCACACATTCTCTACATATCGCACACATTCGCAGCCACCAGCCACTTCCCGGGGAGCTGCAGGAAGGGAATGACGTGGCTGACGCAGTGGCCTCGGACATGTCCTGTCTCTCGCTTTCTCCAGTTACTCCATGGGACTCACATAGCTATTTTCATCAAAATGCCAAAGCTCTTTGTAAACAATTTGGTCTCACTGCTGCAGAAGCTGCAGCTATTATTCAACAATGTCCTAGTTGCAGTGCTCAATCCACTACTCTTCCTCAAGGAGTAAATCCTCGGGGGACATCTGCTTGTCAACTATGGTAGATGGATGTCACACAACACCCTCCCTTCAAACCATGGCACCATCTGCATGTCACCGTTGATACCTATTCAGGATTTATTATGGCAACACCTCAACGAGGAGAGGTTACAAAACATGTAGTCAACCATTGCATCCGTACCTTCACACATGTGGGGCCACCAATGAAGATCTAAACTGATAATGGCCCTGCTTACATTAGCACTGCCTTTGCGGAATTTTGTCATTGATGGTCAATTATACATAAATTTGGCATTCCCTACAATTCCACTGGTCAGGCCATTGTGGAAGAGGTCATCAGATGCTAAAACAAGCACTCCTTCACACAAAAACAAAAACGGGGGAAGTGGATGGATATGGCTTGCCTTACATACAAAACATTCTTAATATTACCTTATACACTTTAACTTTTTTAAACATGACAGGATCTCCCACTGCTACGGCAACCAGTAGGCATTTTGCTTCCTCCCCTTCTGCAGGTATGCCAAGACTGAAAGTTTGGAATAGGAGACTACCAGATCCAATGTGGAAAGGACCTGTCCCACTGATAACTTGGGGCCGATGATACGTTGCTGTTGAAGATGAGGGGGCAGTTGTTTGGGTTCCTACTCTCTGTGTGTGTCCTTATCATCAGCCAAAGGGGCAAGGGGATGGATTTGGGGGAATGGAAAAGAAACACGATGATCCAGGACATGGGGAAGCTAGCAAACCTTCATAATAAAACTGATTGTTGGATATGTATGCACATGCCAACTCACAAAACATCAGGGCTTCCAATGGTTGCAGTACCTCTGGCCGAAGGTGACTGGTATAAGGGACAATGCTATGGTTGTTCAGGGACGTGGTCTAGCAGTTGGACTACAAGTAACATAAATACCTTACACCTTGGAAGCCGGATCCAAGAGGGCGGGTATCTGCTGGACTAACAATGAGACAGTAGAGAATATGACTTACTTGGGAACATATCCATTTTATAACAAAACAATTATTATTGGCAATGGAAGTCGGGTTTATCCGGATGACATGAAAACTAAAAATCTCACTTACTTTGTATATAATATTTCTAAATTTGATATCATATCTTTGATCAATGAAAATGGGTGTCCATTTATCCCTGCCACATGTTGTCCCACCATGAGAGAAAACCAGCTGCCCAAATGTGCAAATGGGAAATACGCACCACCGCCCACTTATTTGGCTATGTTAATGGAATCCTTTGCACAATTAATCTATGCTGAACCAAATACAGTTGGTCATCTCCTTGGAGCAAATCTATGGTTGTTGTGTGGACGGATGGCCTATGATCGCATGCCAGCATGATGGAAAGGAGTCTGCACCTTTGGGAAAGTAATCCCATCTCATGTCATTTTGAAATCTTTGGGGACTGCTCATATCCGCAATGCGTGTTCCGCAACGGAAGTAAACTCTGTTTTGAATCATGACTACTGGACACAGATATCAAGGGAGTCCTTTAGGAGTCATGATGAACTATAGAGATTTGCATCGTTTAAACAATTGGACAGTTACTATGTTTAAAGACACCATTAAAACTCTAAAGCTGCTTGAAAAAGAGCAAGGAAAGATCCTTGACTTTGTCCTGCAAACCAGATATGCGATGGACACTATTTTGGCTGCGCAAGGGGGAGTTTGTGCTGTGATTCATACACATTGTTGCATGTATATCTCTGATTATTCTCCAAACATTACAGCTACTATACAGCATATGGAACAAACCCTGAATGAGAATCCATTACAATCGGAGGACGAAGGACTGGACGTGTGGTCTGCACTTTGGTCCTGGTTGCCAGATGGTTCATGGATTCGTCACCTAATTGTTGGAGTGATATTGCTTTTTATACTTTCTCTTTGTGTATGCTGTTGTATCCAATGTCTCCCTGGACTTTTAGGAATGTGTCGGGTGAAGCCTACAGAAGGAGAACTGTTGTTGCAGATGGCGAAAAGCTACCGAAGCATCCGCAATCATCAAAAAACTAAAACAGGGGAGATGTGGGAATAAACTTTGACTTCAGCATTGGGTAATGATTAGTCTAAGACCTTATACATACATGTCTGCCTAAGGGTCACTGAGATAAATCAAGGAAATTAAAAGCAAACACCAGAAACATTTAAGCAGCTCAGACGACTGTAAACAATTCTGTGTACTATATGTAATTATTTTAATCCACAATGTGAATGCTTACTATGTACAAAATTCTCAATAAAAGGGAGCACAAGAATTTGCTCTGGACTCCCATCCTGAGTACACCAGCCTTTGTCTCATTCTTTCCATGGGAGACCACCACAAAAATAAACAGAGGACATGAATGAGATTTTCCTAATGTTGTTTTGTGGATAGATGGGTGCCTTTTTGTGTGTGTGTTGAAAAAAAAGTATTAAGCCTACATGCATCTACATGTAATAGTGTTTAGTTTGGAAGCATCTTCAGCAACTGAAAGAAAAGGAAAAGTACACAAGAATGACTTAGAAGATAATGTGTGTGTATATGTGTTATGGAATCATTCTAATAAATCAGGACATAATAAGTGGCTGTAGGAATAGATATATCTTGAAAGAAAATCCACAGCCTGTCTTCAAAATTCCAAATGTGATCACCAATCTCAAAATATTAGTTTCCTACTTCTGACTAATAGAATGTGAAAGGAAGATGCATAATACATAAACATAAAGCAATTAAACCAAGTACATCAATTTTCTACATAGCAGCTTAAAAAGAAAGAAAGAAAGAAATCCAGAGCTCTAAATGTTTGCCAAAGGGAATGTCCTGTTTGAAAAAGTAGAAAATAGTATTATGGTTGATGGTTGTACTCTAAAATTAACAAGTATGTATATCTGTCTGTTTTATTTGGTTTGATGTTTGACCCTTTGTGATTTTTCAGAGGTCAAACAGAAAAAATGAATTTAGATTCCAGAATCAGAAGAATGCCTGAAGACTTATGTATTTTTCTGTTATACACTTTATTTTGTCTATTGTATTCCCAACAGGTGACTGATCTCTAGATGGAGTGCAAGGTATGAAATTTGTGATCAAAGACCCCAAAAAGCATTGAAGGAATCAAAATATTTCTCTTGTCATGCTTTTGTCATTCCATTTGGTACTTACCTTGAATAACTTGTTTGTGTTGCACGGCACACTTGACACATAAATATTGGAATTAAAAGATAACCTTGTGTGGTCTGTTAATTGATGCACATTTATTCTTTCATTTGTTTTGCTATCTTGAGGCACTGAACAAAAAGCAGAAAAAAGAATGAAAGTGAGAGGCAGCTTGTCAAAATGTTAAGAAACTGAGTCCTGAACCTTGAGACTAGATGCTGTTGTTCCGAATTGTAATTTAAACTCACTCAGTGGACATTGACTAACACATCTGAATGTTATTGAAGGCTTATTCATAGCATTATACAAAGATGCATACAGGTACACATAAAAAGCCCCACATTATTTTTCTGGTGGGTGGTGTTGGAAAATAGCTCAACATCTGCTGACTTGCAAACATGCTCTAAGTCCAGGATGTCAAAATCAAAGTCCAGAGGCCAGATTCAGCCCATGGGGTGCTTAGATCTGGCTTACAGGGCTGCCCTAGAAACAGAGGACTGGCCTGTAGTGCTTCTGCCAGTGAAAACAGAGCTTGGGAGGGCTATGTGTGGCCTTCCCAAGCTCTGTTTTCACTGTCAGAAGATTGCAGGAAGCCATCGCAACTGAAAACGCAGCTTGGGAGTCCATTTTCTCTGGCAGAAGGCTCAGGCCACCACTTGCACCCTGGATGTGAGTGACGTTGAGCTGGTCATGCCCCCCAGCCCCCCCACAAGGTCAAACACAACCCTGATGTGGCCCTCAATGAAATCAAATTTGACACCTCTGCTCTGAAATGCTCTGAAATCTCAATGGCTTTTAAGTACAAATTGAGCTCTACCATATTTAATTGTACATAGAACTTAGACTAACAGAGTTAGGAGAGACCTTGAAGGTCTTCTGGTCCAATCCCCTGCTTGAGCAGGAGACCCTATACCATTTCAGACAAATGATTATCCAGTCTCTTTTTGAAAGCTTCCAGTGATAGAGCAGCCACAACTTCTAAAGACAAGCTATTCCACTGGTTGATTGTTCTCACCATTAGGAAATTCTCCCTAGTTCTAGGTTGCTTCTCTCCAATTTATCTCCAGGGATAAATTGCTACTTCAATTGCCAACCATGCAAATGAAGTTGCAATTTATCCCTGCTCCTTCATGTCCAGTCTGTCTCCCTGATAAACATCTGAGAATTAAGAAAAATAATAACAAAAAAAGTGTCAGTACCAAGATTACAGCCCAATAAAGAAATGAGTCTACCACCTTCTCTTTGCTTCAGGAGTCTTTGGCATTCCAAGTCAAGGAAGAGGACTATGAAGCCTCTCAAGACAACAGACTCCCCTCTAGCTTTATTGCAAATGACAAGAGATGTTGGAACTGCAGAAACAACAGCCTCTCCAAAGTCACAGATTTCTATCCCTGTTTTCAAGTGAACTGCCACAGTTTTCCATAGGAACAGCCATGGGAAGAATCCAATGTGCAATGCAAACAAACAGTGATAAACAGAGATGATTCCTTAATAGCCTTAAGCCATGATTGGCTCTATCAACCCATTCTTTGTTTGTAAATACTTTAATTTCTGGCAATGCTCCTTCTAACACCATCTAATTGCTCATTTTTTTAAAAAGAAATAAGTAGGGAAAAAAAACAGATGACCCCATTCCTTTCAATTATTATTTGCTAACTCCTGGTCATTCTTTGTTCTTTTTTCCTACCTGAAATCATAGCTTTGTCTTTTTTTCCCCTTTATTAAGTAGAGAATTGCATAATCTGGCCCTTATGCTTATTACCAACCACCCATGGATGTTTTCAACAGCATTGCACCCCAAAATCATTATCAGGCTTCAAAAAGGGCACTTACGTGGAATCATGCAGAGCTGCATAAGCCATTCTCTTAAACAGGAGCATATAAGAGGGAATGTATGAAAATCTTATAATGAGGTTCACTGGTTGATGAGAGGGAATGTATGAAAATCTTATAATGAGGTTCACTGGTTGATGGCAAGTAGATTATAGCAAAGAGGAAACATAAACAGTCTTATAAAGACAAATAACTCCAGATGGTTCATTTTGCCAGGAACAATATCTACGTGGATGAAGAAATAAGAAAATTGGTACAATTTTGCTTTTCAGTTATTAGGGTCAGGAGGCACATAAAGAAAAGTTACACTTTACCTCTCAGGTATTTTCAAGTACAGCTATTTACATTGCAGTTGCTATTTGCTCCTACCATCTGCCATGGAAGCCTGTCCACCAACTGATTCATTCAGCAGCACTCAGAAATTCCCAGTGAATATGCTAAATCAACTCCTTATTCAAGCAATACCCTATACCATTTCAAACAAGCAACTGTCCAGTCTCTTCTTAAAAACCTCCAGGGTTTTTAAGCACACACAACTTCTGAAGGCAAGCTGTTCTCCTGGTTAATTGTTATCACAGTTAGGAAGTTTCTGCGTAATCCCAGGTTGCTTCTCTTCTTGATTAGTTTCCACCCATTGGTTCTTGTCTTGCCTTCTGGTACTTTGGAAAATGTGGAATTCTGAGAGTTGGTATCCCAATTCCTCTGTATTCGATACAGCATTCCCATCCACCAAATTGTTTCCCTCATGTTTTCTTCATGTTGCAAAATTCAGAAAGGAACATTTTCTATCTCTATTCTGCTGCCTTATATACATAAAGCATTAGGGCCGGAGTAGCTGAAGAACAACAGTTTGCTACAGAGAATTAAGGCACTGGATTAGGAACCAGGAGGCCACAAGTTCTACCCACCTTAGACACAAAGCAAACTGGGCCAGTCACTTTCTCTCAGCTTTAGGGAGTAGGTAAGAACAAATCTTGCCCCCAAAAACCACAGGGGCTAGTTCAGGAAGTTACAAGGAGTCAACACCAGTGGTGGGATTCAAAGCTTTTTACCACCGGTTCTGTGGGTGTAGCTTGGTGGGCATGGTGTGGCTTGGTGGGCATGGCAGGAGAAGGTTACTGCAAAATCCCATTCCCTCCCCACCCCACTAACCTGCTTTCCAGGTCTGTTCTACTGTGCAGGGCAACAAAAGAAGACCCAGCCAATCAGCTGGGACTCAGGAGGCAGAGAATAGATGGGGCCGGGCCCAGTCAGAGGTGGTATTTGCCAGTTCTCTGAACTACTCAAAATTTCTGCTACTGGTTCTCCAGAATTGGTCAGAACTTGCTGAATACCACCTCTGGTCAGCACTGACTCAAAGGCACCAACCAACCAACCAACAAAAGGCTTCACATACTCAGTTTGGGATCACCTAGGATAATTATCCATTGTAATTCTGGAATTTTCTGTTGATAGAGTGTTGCCTCTTGATAAAGGATTCCATGATTTCTTTTTAATGTCAAAAAGTTTAACACATACACAAAAATAAATACACTTCTTTGGATTATTATAGAGGGAAGAGGAAATGGCCTGAAGGACAAGAAGAAGAGTTATTACCAAAGCAGAGCTCGAAGCAACACCAAGAAAGTAATTTGAGACAATGTCTCAAACAAGCTCCTCCCTAATTCACAAGAAGATAAAAGGAGGGAGGGGAAGCCTATTTATGTTTGCAAGATGGTGTGACTATAAATGTAGTCCTGACCTATATAACATTGATCTCTCATTCTGATTTACTGAGCTGACAACTACCTCATACATCTGCTGAAGCACAATTTTTTATGGCATGTTCTATTTCCCTATATATAGGGCACATGCAAACTGAACTCACAAAAAATATTCCTAAGGAACAGCATATAGATCTCCAACTGAAAACAAACAAAAAGAAAATTACAATGAAGATAAAGAACCTGACATCATTGTTCATCAATTCTTATTGACAAGATTTTGGATGCAGGAAACAAAACGACTCTCCAGTGACTCTGTTACTGTTGTCATAAGAAAGAAATTCATTTGTTTTGCATTAAGTAATAGCAAGCAGGTCATGTGTGTGTACACAGCTTCAATATATAATATGGGAGTGTCAGAATGCATATACTATATGTTCCAGTTTTGAATATATAACTCAAAATCATAAAATGTGTCTAATAATAAAGGTTTGATAACAGGTCTAAAAATAGGCGATGAATTGTAGACTATGAAAAGACAAGATAAAAATGCTTTAAATAATTAAATAAAGTTGCAATCCAGTAGTATTTAAGAGGGCATTCCCAGGGATATATAACAAGGTGAATTTATTACAGATAATCCTCAATTTATGACCAGTCTCATTTAGAAACCATTTGTAGCTACAATGGATCTCCTCAGGGCTACCTATGACCTGTTTCTGAAGTTCCAATGGCTGCCCTCCCCATGGTCACATGGCTGCATGTTGGGTACTTGGCAACTGATCTGCTTTTACAGCTCATTTTTATAACCACATTTTACAACTTTTACAACATTTTATGACTATTATTAAATGTTGTACCTTATGATTCTTGACTCTTGATGAATGTATCTTTTCTTTTATGTACACTGAGAGCATATGCACCACGACCAAACATTCTACTGTACAGTGCAATATTAATGAAATATCAGGGGTTTTCAATTCAATGTATAGAATGTGAAGGATGTGTGTCTATTTTCATAGTCATAATGTACACGGAAGATGGTATTTAAGTTTGTTGTATGAGTTGCAATGACAATAAACTAAACTAAACTAAACTAAACTAAACTAATTCCTTATGTGTCCAATCACACTTGGCCAATAAAGAATTCTATTCTATTCTACAATGGGTTTGCTTTACATCACATTGTTTGCTTAATGGCAGTGGCATTCACTTGACAACCACAAAAAAGTTGTCGAGTGAGGCCAATCACAAAAACAACCCCCTTTATGATTGTAACAACTTCATGGGGCGCGATCCCCCCATGTGTGCCATGCATCTCTGTGCATGCACGTGTATCTCCCCCCTCCCCCCCTGCGCATGCATGCTAGATACCCAACAATCAGCTGTGTGTGGGCAACACACATGCATGTGCAGTGGGGCTTTTCCGGGCGACCTCTCACATGCCATCAGAAGTGGCTCTGCATGCCACTTCTGGCACACATGCCTTAGGTTTGCCCGTCACGGGATTAGGGGGAAAAAGCCTCCCCTTAGGGATTGAGAACTGACCTGGATGCTTGCCCACATTCTACCCAGAAGTCTTTACTCCTTTCAATCCCTTATCAAGGATGGCAATGGTTTATCCAGGGACCATCCTAGGAAACCTTGGAACTTTGAGACGGAGAGTTCTCATACTTCTCTCACACAAGGAATGAAGGGAAGGAGGAAATAGAGCTTTTCAATATTGCATTTTTAAACTTATTTGTGCCTTAAAAAAAAAAAAAAAACAACCCATTGATGTAATTTGGCATTGGATTCTGCATTGCTCAAGATAAAACACTCTGTTTTGTATATAAAATCTCAGCTTCATTACACATAAACAAACACTGCCATGTGATAGAAGAGCAAAATAAAATCAGCTCTGGCTTGGCTGTTTGTCTTTTGGATCACTGATTAATAACCATATCCTTCTTTCCTTCTTTCCACCACCTTTTGATATACTCCCTATCAAAATAAGGATCCTATATAATTAGGTTACTTCGAGCCTTCCTTGAGTACAGGTGACTTCCAGAAGATTTCTTGACTCAGTATCAAAGTGGTCCGCTTCTGATATTGACTAATGATTGACCTTGGAGGTTTCCAAGATCAGGCAAGCTTATTCACATATGCAACTCACACAAACACATATACATATGACTAAAACCAGCCTTCCCGCAATTCCTTGAAAAGTTGGTGCTTGCTGCAACCATGTGAAAAATTACAGTCCAATTCTCAGTGGTGCCATTTGCGAGTTTTGAATCCACATTAAAAAACAAACTATTAAAAATGAAAAGTGTTCTGGAGATACAAATACAAACCTATTTCCTTTTCCCCAACCTCCACAATGCTCTACTTGTACTTCTACAAACTTTGAACAATGTTGCATGAAAGACTGCCAACTATTTCTGCATTATCCAGTCAATCTATTCGAAGCTTTTCTTGAGAATTATTCCATGAGATGAATGTACAGTTTATATAGATAGCAGAATCAAAAGCATTTAGACTTACATACTGTTTCACAGTCCTTTACAGCCCTCTCTAAGTGATTTACAGAATCAGCGTATTGCCCCCAATAATCTGGATCCTCATTTTACCAATCCTGGAAGTATGGAAGGCTGAGTCAACTTTCAGCCAGTCAGAATTGAACTCCTTGAGTGAGCAGTGAGTTAGCCCTGCAGTACTGTATTTTCAGCACTGGGCCACCATGGCTCTGATGTTCTATTCCAGTGGTGGCTAACCTTTTTGGGCTCCTGTGCCAAAAATTGTGTGTGTGCTTGTGCTCGCAGGTTCGCACGCTTACGTGCCAGCACCCAGAAGGCAATGCGTGTGTTAAAGTATTCCCCGTTAGGAGAATGAGTGCACTCAGGGAAACATAGTGAGAGTGGTGAGGAATAACACACAACCAGCATACAGATACACTGAATAGTAAAATGTAGGCTTTACTTCCTGTAAATGGGTAAACAAAGTCCAACAAACAGTCCAAATCATGCACGGTTAAAGCAGGTAGTATTCAATACAATCAGTCCAGGGATAATCCAAAAACGAAGTCCAGTATCATAAACAAAGTTCAGTAAATGGAGTTTGCTAACAGTTTGCAAGACTCACAGCAATCCAAGCAAAATGACCATCAGGCAAAAGGCAATAGGGAAATACAAGAAGAGAAGAAACCAGGTTTCTGGCTCTGTCTTATGGTTGTTGGAGGAACCTCAGCCAATCACAATTAAAGCACTCTCTTAAAGATATGATAGTATTAAATAAGTATCCTGGTTTATATATTGCCAACCCAACTATTAGGTGACTATCATTCCTAACAGCATGCATCCCCCATGCCCCCTATACATGCATGAGCAATCCCCTCCCCCCCGCTTACCTGCACTGCACATCACAGCTGATTTTTGCCCTGTTTGAGGCCTTTTTCAGCCTCCCAGACACTTGAGATAGGCCTCTGCAGGCTTTGCATGCCAAAAAATGGGCCTGTTTCATCACTTCCTGTATTTCTGGAAATACAAGAAGTGACAAAAGGGCCCTATTTTTTGGCCTGCAAAGGCTGCAGAGGCCTTCCTCAAGCCTCTGGGAGCCCCAAAAATGCCTCAAATGAACTGAAAATCAGCTGTGAGATGTACACATGCACAGTGAGGTAAGTTTGCCTGCGGCTCGTGTGCCAGCACAAATGGCTCTGCATTCCACCTCTGGCAAGCATGCCATAGGTTTGCCATCACAGTTCTATTCAATTGATGTAGTCATCAGAAATGGCTCCCCCTCCTCCTCCTGTGCAGTGATAATTGCAGCCAATTTTTGGTGAGGGCATGAAAGCAAACCATCACAAATTAAAGAATTGGTGCCTACACTACTCTGTTTTCCTTCTCCCTTGCCATCTACCTTTCCTTTTTGTTACAATTTTTGAATATGTGAACTATGCCCTTAAGAAAGCAGGGCAAATATTCATTTTCTTATTCCACCTGACATTCTAGAAGTCATTTCAGACTGAAGAATGGTAGTACTTTACATCATTAAATCAATAAATTGTTTGGCCCACATTAATCACTTTTATTTTGCAGGTTACTGCTATCTGCAGGTGTGCATGTTTACAGCCCTATTGATTTAGCCCTCCATAACAGTCCCAGTTTCTCATGTTTCTCTTTAGGAAAATGAATTGCCCATCCCTGCTCTAGACTGTATCATTCTATTCCAGTTACAATCAAATCAAGTGTGTTTTTTTTTTAAAGAACTTTTAAAAATGGCCAATAATATCCATGTCTTTGCATTGTGTTCTTAACATGGGAAGATCCATCTGAAAGAAACAATGGAATGCAAAATGCAAATTCGAGAATGATTGGCACTGCTATTAAACTTAAGAGCCTGAAACCAAACAATCTAAAATAAGCTTTGGTAGCAGCCTGAGACTATCTTGCCATTGCAACTCTTTCCTATAGGGGATATAATCCTTTTCCCACAGGCAGCAGGGCGAGGAGAGAGAGTGAATTAATTTTTCAGTCATTGGCTTAGATAAGTAGGGCCATCTCTGTTGGAAAGACAATAAAAATGCCTCACTTGCTTTCAGGGCAGACTTCCTGTGATATAGAAGACAAGCCAATGCCATCATTTGACTAGGAGCATTCTTCTGATGGAGGTCAACAGATGTCTCTAGGGGTTGCTGCCAGGTTGCTTTTAGCAGCTGTACTGGCTTGTCTCTGGAACAGATGTCGTCTTTGCTGTCCCAAGACAAACTTGAAGCTTATGGTTTTTTAGGAAACCCAGCTGACATGCTTCACTTACGCAGAAGATGAGTAAACAAACCACTGTGGGAGCTTGTGAGGTTAAAACTGAAGACATTAAAGGAGATTGGATCATTCTTCTATGACTCCCGACTCCCCCATTCCTCTGATGTACTCGTGCAAGGAGAGGTCTCTTTATACAACTGTCATCCCCAAAGAATTAAATTGGAGGTGTAGCTCTGTTACTTATCAAGACAGACAATCTCTTAGATTTAAATGCAGAGATGGCTGATGTCAAAGAAAGGGCAGTCTCCACTTGATTTTCAAAAGCCTAGACTGGGGCAGAGTTCCTTTTTTACCCCCAAGATCTATTGCAAAAGATCCTTAATTCCTTTTAATTCATGGAGCTGAATTTTATGACAAGTTGGTCTGCATTGTTAGGTGCATCGTTTTTGAGCCCTTGGTCCTCCATTTCCTTCAGGAATAAATTTTCCACTGACACAGCTTAGGTAATCAGAAAGCTTTTTCCCCCGAGTGTGGTATTTAGGGGCTCTATCTCTTTCATTCTGTCTCATCTCTGCCTACCAGATTTAATGTATTTCCAGGTCAATTCCCAAATAGCTTCAGCTCTTTCTACTCCACTTCTTTGAGAAATTCAGCAAATTCCCACAGAGTCATCTTGCTCACGCTGTGTTATAACTTCCTCAGTCCCTCACTTTTTGCCAAGTTGTGTCTTAAATCGAGAGTTAAGGCTTTGCATCTAAGCTCAGATCCCATCTCAAATATCTTGGGACCTTCAGAAATTCTGGATTAGTTCACACATTTGGGAACCACTGTATCAGGTTTCTCTTTGCTTCATGGGCTTTTTGATGTTATCTTAATCCCTATGTAGAGACATCATGGTGAAAAAGAAATTTTGCAACTCATTAAATCTATGGGAATGGCTCAGTGGTTATTCCTTCACACTATTAATAACTCTGTGTTTGCATAAAAGACAGTTGGTGTCCTCATTAAGATGCTGTTACTGAGGTGAGGAGATATACAGGATCTCTCTTGTTTTAAAGCCAATTTATGCAAGTGTTGTTATGGGGAACTGTAGATGGCAAAGAGCTGAAGAAACTTCTTGGATGAGAAGTGAAATATCTTCAAGGAGAAACAAGAAAGTCCTGTTGCCTCTTTAAAAAGCACCTTTGGGACAACCAAGACCTGGATGATTGACCATGTCCATGGATACGTAGATGGCAATGTTTGTCATGGTCCCTTGAGCTTCCAGAGAAGAGGCAAGGTATGTTTTTATCAACTTCAGAGGGCTGCATTAGTTAAAATTACAACATAGACTTGATTGAATGCAGATTGCAACCTTGTAATAAAACAGGGAATAAGGTTCTGCTCAATTTTCAGGAAAATACAAGATGTTCTTTGTTTATTTGTTAATTGTTTTAGTTTAAAGCTGGCTTTTCATCTTTAGGATGTTTAAGGCAGCCAGCATGTCCACAACACACACACACACACACACACACACACACACACACACACACACACTTGGCTGCAGAGATAGGTCAATCAACCTTGTGTTGGCTTCAGTGGGAATCTGTCCTGATTTGTTTCTGTTCTGGAGCATGAACTGGGAAAAATAGATCTCTGCCTCCCTATTATTCATCATAGCTAAAGCTCCAAACAATCATTCGTAGCATCTGTAACTTTCTTGCTTGAATGCAAACCGGGACAATGTTTGAGTATTATGAAAAAAAAATAAGCTCATACACCAAAATATGCAAAATCAGGGCCAGGGTTTCAAATTCAATTATTTTTTAACTGAATAACCATTTACTGAGACCACTTCTACAGCACTGTCAATCTCCTAAAAATACTGTGATGGTGCAGTTTGACTCTCAACCTCTCCATTCTTGATCCCTCTGGAGATAGCGCTTAAAATTGTGGTTATGCATATTTCTAGAAGTAAAGCCAAAATGACAGGTTTTGGAGATGAGTAAGAACTGCTTATAATGTCATAAGACAGAATATAGATCCAAACAGCTCTATTATCAGCTTTTTAAAAAATGAAATCATGAATAATCTATGAACGTTTAAAACTGTTCTATACATTGTTCTGCTATTTGTTTGCTTTGGAAAACCTACAAAACTCATAGTTGAAGTATAAAACCTGTTTTATCTCACTTTTTTTTTGAGGTTTACCTACCTGGGACAAAACAACCCTTGTTGTTTTGCTCCATCTAGATAAGTTTCCTTTTTTCAGTTATCTTTTTAAATTCAGTTTCCAATGCAACACAAGAAATAAGCAAATCAAACAAGTTCAGGACACTTTTCTTCCCCTAGTAATTTAGAGAAAAGAGGCAACTAATCAAGTGCAGAGTACATCATGTGTTAGCTTTTGGCTAGTAACTGATTTTAAAGTAACTTCTGCCTACTGGAACTAGATTCTACATGCTGGATTTGTTAGATGGATTTTTCTTTTGGAAAACCAGGGAGAGATTCAGCCAGTTGGCAGTCCCAGAATCTTTCATCAGCAACCATGGTTGACACTTTTGGTAAAGAATGTGCCTTCTTTCCCTTTGGGATTTTTCCACTCTTACCACTAACTCTTTTATCCTAAGAGTTTGCATTACATTTCCTCTGCAATTCAGTTTATCAGTATTCTTCTGCTACCTCTTCTCAACCTCCCTGTTGATTTCAAATATGATAGCTTCCTAACCCCACTCTGCCTTTTTCATGTCTACCTGTTCAGTAATGGTACTTCTGAAAGACACCCTGAAGTCAAGCACAGCACACAATGAAAAAGGACTGGTTGCATGTATCACACTCAGCTACCAGCATCTCTCAATCTTTTTAATTAAGCAAGGGCACAGCAAATGTCAGACTCTAACAACTGTGCATTTTTTTACAATATACTGAACTTCCATTTTATCATACATTTTATGCACTTTTTCCAAATATGAACATTTTTCCTGAAAATAACACACATTGACCCATGTATTTTTTATCTAAGAAATTTTAATCTAAGAATCGCTCTGCTCAATGAAGGAAAATCTGCAACTGTTACTCTTTCAAGAACTTCAGATTACACTGGTGCGCTTAACATTCTAATTCTCTTCACCACTTTCCAGAAGGTTAATCTGTATCAAGCTTAAATGGTGCATCCTATATACTTTCCTATGTTTTCTAAATACTAAGGGTCTCACACTTCTGTTTCAGGCATTGGGTTTTGCTGATGGCAGGAGAAGCTGTGCCACTTTAGGGTAAGAACTCACCTGCGGTACTTTGATCTTCTGCTTCTTTATCATCCATCTGTAATTAGGAGAGATTTAGAAAGCTGGCTAGAAGTGACAACAGAAAACAAGTAATTAAACAAAAAGGTGAAGAAGGATGAAGAAAACAAAAGCTGTCCTCCCTTTGCTGAAGGTCATAGTGACAAAAGTAACATGAGAAATCAATGACTTCAGAGCATTAGAATCAGGTGAGTCAATCCATCAGGCAGACGGATGACAGTCACCTTCATTTATTAGACAAATTACACTATGAATATATCTATTTATCTCTATTATCTATCTATCTATCTATCTATCTATCTATCTATCTATCTATCTATCTATCTATTTATATCTATCTATCTTCTATCTATATCTGAACAATCCAACTATAAAGATTGGAGAAAATGAAACAGGAATTGCATATTTAATTTAAAAGTTCCTTATTTTCTGGATGTAAACCTGATATGACCTATATTATCACTTGTTATCTCTAGTGAGCAGTTAAAACTGATCAAGTACCACAAGTATTATTTGCAGTGAGTATATTAGAATCTATAAGGAAAGGTTCTCCTCACACAAACGTGCTAATCCTTTCTGGCTTTAGTGGGTGGTGCTTATCGGTTACAAAGTTGAAGAGCCAGCAATGTCTGAAGACGTCTCCAGGGTCATGTGGCGGGCATGACTAAACACCCTTTCCCCCTTTCCTCTCTCCCCTCACTTCCTCATGCTGTTCGCAATGCAAGCCTTGTGTTCCCACGGGCCATGTGGGTGGTGAAGACTTGTGTTCCCATAAAGCCTGGATTAATTGCTTTGGGGGGGTGCTTTGGGGGTAACATTTCTCTGTGGACCACCAAAATTTTCTCACAGACCACCAGTGGGCCATGGCCCACCAGCTGATGACCACTGCTCTAGTCCAACCCCTTCCTCAGGCAGGATGCCTGACACCATTTCAGACAAATGGTTGTCTAATCTCTTGTTAAAAACCTCCAGTGTTGGAGCATTCACAACTTCTGGAGGCAAGTTGTTCCACTGGTTAATTGTTCTAAATGTCAGGAAATGTCTCCTTAGTTTTAGGTTGCTTCTCTCCTTGATTCGTTTTCACCCATTGCTTCTAGTCCTGTCTTCATGTGCTTTGGAGAATAGATTGACTCCCTCTTCTTTGGAATACGTCTTTAGTTATTGGAATACATTGGAATATGTCTTTAATATATTAATATGAAATGCTTCCTGAATATACAGTATATTCTAGATAGCATCCTCAGTATACCATTTTTGATGCATTGTATAAATATCTTGAATACTACTTTTTTCAGAGAAAGAGAGAAAGAAATGTATTTTGAGAGTGAAACATATTTTGAGTGCTTGGGGCAACTTGTATCATATGCCATTTTGTGTGACCATATATTACATTTTACCAGATCATGCCTTTTGCCTTGGAAATAAATGCATAATGGATTTATCTGACATCGTTTCTGGACAGAATTGAATATTGAAGGTATATACTCTATCCCTGAGCTATATCCTTCTTGAATTGCTTGTATTACAAACTCCAATCATAATAGAAGACATATTTTAGAACATTTAGCTTCCATTTAACCAAGGTTTTCAATACAGCTATGCTGAAATGTGGAGAAAACAGGATTCAATTGACCATTTGTCACTGCTTATTCCAGAAAAAAACTTTTAGTATTTTCTTGTGATATTTTCACAGTGGACTTGAAACATACCTGAAAATCTATAAGAATTATATTTTCAGAATCACTAAATTATTTCAGTCAATGCTTCTCTCTAATGAGTAAAGAAGTAATTACATTTTGGCTGGGAAAGGAAGTGAGAGAAATTATTGAATTCTGATTGTTTTTAGGAGTCTGAAATCCTAATTTTTGTTATATGTTTGCATGTGTGTGCATACATATACCTATATATATAGGTGTGTGTATGTGTGTGTACAGTGTTTATACATACCCTCCCATGCATATGTATACATCTATGTGATGACCCAGGGCATGGCACAAAGGCAACACAGTCACATAAGTAAGAAGAGTCCCTTTAGTACCTCTAATTTTGCTCCCAATGTCCAGGTTACTTTCGGCTGGAGAAAAAACTCACCCAAGAACAGTCTTTAAGTGGAGGAAATTCAGTCTGAAAACAACTGTAAATAAAAATCCACAGAATTCATGCTGCAGCAATTAATTTGACAGGGCAGGAGAAGGAATTGAAGACTTGAAAGGCCAGCAAAACACACATGGTTGGGAAGACACCAGGAACCCAGATAAGCCTTGACAATACCAGATAATTCATGATTTGCTCTCAACAGTTGGCTGTGCACAACTCCCCTTTTCATACACTGTGTTTCCCAGCTGCAGCTAATGAAGGGAATCAAGGCCCTTTCCTCCCCCATAAGCCATGCAACTTACATTGCTCCCTTCTCTGTTCCTCCCTGCATGCCCTAGGATGAAGAGGGAGTGGCCCTGAGTCTTCCTCTGAATTCTCTCTGCCTTGCTCTACCTCTCCCTTGCTCTGCCCAGCCAGACTTTGAACTTCCCCAGTTTCTTTCGCAGCCAACTCCCAATCCCTGTCAGCTGCTCAGCCTCCCCCTTGGAATCAGATTCCGACAGGGGCATGACAATCTATATTCATATCCATCCATCCATGTGTGTGTGTGTGTGTGTATGTACGTGTGTGTGTGTGTGTGTGTGTGTGTGTGTGTGTGTATGTTTTGGGTAATGATGTGGGAAAATACCCGAACAAAGCTGAATACCATACATGTAAGTACCCGCGAAAACTTAAGAAAACAAATATATATATATATGTATGTATGTATGTATCACACAAACACACACATACTGTATATACAGAGACAGAGACAGATACGCTGGCACAGACTATGGCTAAAAATGATAAAATATTTTTCCTTGACTTTGCTTTATTGTTGAATCTGTTAACCTAAATGGGGGAATAATTGCAAGGTACTTTGACTTAATTACAACACAGTAAAATGGTGTGGTTAAATATCCATATAATTTTATACTATCACCTATTACCCTAAAGGTTCTTTCCTGTCACTTATTTTTAAGTGATTTGAAAAGGTCAGAAATGACTTTATTCTTGTTACTTCATCTTTCATTCTGAGTAATTGTATTTAGGAAACATCTTTATTCTTTTCGTTCTCCCCTTTGTTTATTTATTTAGGTTTTTGGTCTTATTGGAAGTGACTGAATTTCAGCAGCTTATACACCCCATATTAGCAATTTAGATTAAAATTAATCTTACAATAACAGAATAATAAAATATAATCATGGTAAATACCCATAATCCCAGCAGATAGCAAACACCCCTAATCTTTTCCACCCTGGGAGCAATCACACACCAGCCTCAATGCCCTGTGGAAAATGAAGATCTTTACTGCCCCACCCCACACCCACAAAAACACACTTTATCTCTGGGTATAAGCTGTTCCAGAGGAGAGCAAACCAAAAAGAGTTATCTCCTGGATCCTGGTGATGTCCTTACCTTGGAGATGGAACCCATAACATTTTTTTTTCAAATAAAAAACAAAGCGTAATGGTAGAGACTGATCCCACTATAGATGGACTCAGGGGGCATTATTACTGCCCAACTCTTTCTGCCTTTGCCCCCACTATGAACTCAGGGAATGGAAATTACTAAGGAAGCCGAGATCCTCCCTGAAGACGATGTTCCTAGTAAGTAATCCGTATGTCACGGGCGAGTTAGATCACAGGGAGAGAGTTATTTTCAGTAAAGCCCAGGGCTAAACATAACACAGTCTGGGTTAGTAAAACAGATCATTTGTGTGCTTAGAGAGTTCAGACAAATTGTTTATCCCTATAATTCAGTTAGCTGATATTTATTGAATACCAGTTGATTTCCCTCTTTTTTGCTTGCTGATGCTCAGCTGGGCATGGATAGCCACAAGTAGAAAGCAATAAGCTTGACAGCCTTTGAAGAGACAGAAACTTGCATCACTCATGAGAGAACCATCCAACATGCAGAAAAGTTTACCATCATCTTGGTACTCTGGCCAACATGCACAAGTGAAGGGCATGCTTGTTTCACAAATCATTTATTCATGTAAATAGGTTCCTTTATATTACTTAGGCAGCAATATTAAATGAGGATAAGGTATGTTGGAGTCTGGGCAAATGCTGCACTCTAATTATTAAACCAACAAAAACCATTTAGCCTGAGGTTAAACCAGAACATTTACATTTAAAGCTGAGTTAATCACATTCCAGTTAAAGGGAACAATACCCATGATGCTTTGTGCTGATGGAAAGATGAGAGCTCAGTGATAGGACAGATTATTAGCATTAAAAAGGTGCCAGATTCACTTCAGCATGTCTAGTACAAAAGATCAGAGAGAAATGAAATGAACAACTGTTGCTCACAGTTCTGGCTAATCCGAATAGATAATACTAGCCTGGAATTCTCAATTTGAAAAGGAGCAATTTAAATCATTGAGCTTAACCTCCTCCTTACTGTATGTATGAATAGAATGGAATGGGATGGGATGGGATGGGATGGGATGGGATAGGATAGGATAGGATAGGATTCTTTAATGGCCGGGTGTGATTGAACACACAAGGAATTTGTCTTGGTGCATATGATCTCAGTAGACATAAAAGAAAAGCTATATTCATCAAGAGTCAAAAATCATAAGGTACAGCACTTAATAATAGTCATAGGGTACAATAAGCAATCAAATCATACTAGGAAACAGTCAATAAAAATCATTAGGATACAAGCAACAAGGTTACAGTCATAAGTGGGAGTATGAATCCAAATTAAAACATCCCTCACAATGACTATCCAATCTTTTTTTGGAGGTTGGGGCAATGCTTCCAATGAAAGACAGCTACAAACGTTTATAGGTAATTGGTTCCATTATCAAAATGCTCTTTACAGTTAGGATTTTTCCCCTAACACTTAACTAGACTTTGCTTTCCTGACATTTAAGTGCATTATACTACATCCTATACAAGAGAACAAATCTTGACTCTCTCCTGTGAGATCTCATTTTGGTATTTGAAAAGTGCTAGATGCTAAGCTATTTAAAGAGAGATTAGATGACATATGCTTCAGCACATTGTCTCATAGGGTCCACATAAAATGTGCATCCCATTGCAAAGGGATATCTCATCTATTCTTGTTGGCAGTGTTCCTCTTTTCTCCATGATTTCTATTCAGGCCAATACATACTGGATGTCGTGCATGTGAGGGAAGCTTCTTTAAGGCATATTTTAGTGTCTATTTCCGGCCATAAGTCAGGTATTTCCCAGGTGCTGTAATGATGCTCTATGTGGAGGAAGCACATCCTCCCTTTCTGTTCTACAATCCTTCCCCAAGCAATTTCACAAGATCAAAGACTGTGAAGGAGCTCAGTATCTGGGCTTGGAGCCTAACAAATGAACAGACCTGAACTCTCAAACAGTAAGTAGTACTGAAGGATTACTTTGCCATTGATGCAAATACCAAGTAGATGTTTTGTCCTGACTCAAAAAGGAATAAATAATGAGAGATGACTGATGTGGTTGGCACTTTATTTCCAATGGCTTCCTACTATTAATGCTGTAGTGTTCATCTCTGCTAGGAAGCAGCCTTGAAACAGATGGTTGATCAGGCTTAGTGAAGGGTGAGTGTCAAGGAACTAACATCCTCTATCTTCTGGAGGAAGCATCCTTGAAAATATTCTGTCTTCCATCATGACTGCTGCCACTGCTGCTCTGAAAATAATGGCCAGATTCAGGAGATTATCTGAATTACTTCTATAAAGGAGATAATTATCTATAATAGCAAATAATGTTTCAACTGGTAGAAAAAAAAAGGCACAATCCTAACTCAGGATTAATAAGCATGCTTATCCTTAACTCCTTCTTGAACAATATAAATGTTTAAAATGCAATTCCTTTCTCAACACTTGTTAAAAAAACACATATCTTAATCTAACTTCATTAAAATTAAACTTTACTAGTCATTCTGTATCAGAGAGGGATCACAGTCTGCTTCAGCATTCTCCATTTTATGGCACTGAAGTTATAATTGCCTACTGTAATTAACCCCAAAACAGAAGAAAATTTGTCTAGCTTGTGAAGAGCTTTGAAAGAATCTGAACTGCTTCCAAATAACCTGATTAGATTTGCCATTTCAAACTGGATTCGGTTTCAATTCACAAGTTTGGTTTTATGAGATATTTTAATGGAAGCTTCCTCAAATTAAATTCTTTGAAGATTTACACTGCCCTAAAATTTAAACCAAAACCTATGGTCCAATCAATGTATAAAAAAGGGTTAAAAATAAAGCATGGCTTACATATTTGTATTATTGCTTTTGCATAGCCACTGAATATTCATCAATAATGTTTTTAGATTTTTAATGTTTTTAATTAGATTATCACTATTCTTGCAGCATAAGATTTATATTCTGGAAATATTCCTTATGGGACAGAGTGATTCTTCTTTTTGTTGGACCATACATTCCCTTTTAATTTAGGACATTTCTATTTTTTCAGCAGTTAGTTCCTCCAATTGTATGGTTGCAAGCCACCCAGAGTTACCCTCCAGTAAAAAGGGTGTCCAATAAATTTTATGAATGAATGAATGAATGAATGAAAGAAAGAAAGAAATTCCACCAGGGAATTGTTGGTATGCCTGTGCTTAATCCAATTTAGCGAAGACTTTTCTGCCCCCCAGGGAATGGAGAAGGTGTTGTACCACCGGTACCGGGTAAGCGTTCTGTTGAAGGGCATGATTCAGGGTGGCACAGTAGTCCCCACAAATTCTTAACGATCCATCCGGCTTGATGGGTGTTACGATTGGGGTTTCCCAGGGAGCGTGGTCAGTTGGTTCTAACACACCCTGGGCTACTAATTTATCAAGCTGCTCGTCAATCTTTGGTTTAAGGGCAAATGGTACTCGACGAGGCTTCAGGCGGATGGGAGCTATTTCAGGGTTAAGGTTAAATGATATCGGGGTCCCCTTGTACTTGCCTAGTTTGTCTGCAAAGACGTCCTGGAATTCCTGGATGAGAGCCTCTTCCCAGTCGTCGCTGTTGGTTCGGTGAATGCTGGCTACTTCAATCCCAAATGGAGCGAACCATTGGAGGCCTAACAAACTAGGCCGATCCCTGTCGACTACGGTCAATGGTAAGGATGCAGTATGATTTTTGAATGAGACACGGACTTGGCTGGATCCAATGACTGGAATTCGATTTCCCTGATAGTCCTTGAGTATAATTCTTTGGAATCTGAGGGCTAGTGGTTTGTTTCTGTAGGAGTGGTTATTCCATTGGTGATTCAAGTGTTCCCGATTCACAGGTCGGCTTCCCGCGGCTTGGCAGTAGTTGTTCCCCCTATGAGGTGGGCTGGATCCTTGCTTGCTTCTACAGACTCTTCTGATGTGGCCTCTCTTTCTGCAAACATGGCAGAGCGCATCGAGGAATTTGCAGTCTGATCGTGGGTGGTTTGCCCCACAACCAGCACATTGATACTGCAATCTCTGGTTACATTGATGGCGTTGGTCTCATTCAGACCGAAGCCGGTTGATCTCTTCCTCATCACTTTCTGATGACGATTTGAGGTCCTCATGGTGGGCTGCCATTGCCTGTCCCAGGTGAGGTGAGGCTTCGCCGGTGAGTTGGCGGAGCGGGGGTTGGTGCAGCACATTCGTGCAGCCGACTTCCTGGTTGCTTCTGCTGCAGTTGCGTCAGTGATGGCATCTGTAAGGCTGATGTCGCCTTTCGCCATCAGCTTACTCTGCACCATCGGTGCATCTAATCCCAGAACTATTCGGTCTCTCAGGGCTTCTTCGAGGTCGGCGAACCCACAGAGTTCTTCCAGGTTCCGGAGATCCACAATGAAATCTGCAATGCTTTCTCCCTTCCACTGGTCTCTCTGGTAAAATTCATGTCTTCGGACAAGCGTTGGTATGGTAAGTGCATAGTGGGCCCGTAGAAGGGGCTCGAGGACATCCCAGTCCATGGACTTCACCTCAGCCGGTTTCGCTAGTGCCTTGGCCATCTTAAACACGGTCGGCCTGCAGTGAGTCAGGAATACCGTTCACTTTTTTCCAGTAGTGGCATCCTTCAAGTTGTTGGTCTCCAGAAACATCTGGAATCGGTCCATATATGAGTCCCAGTCTTCTTGTGCCGGGTCGAATGGAGCGGGTGGTATGATGCTGCCGGACATGGTTTCCGCCGTTGGTGAGTCTTCAGCCATGTGCTCTTTTAGCGGTCTGTAGTGCTCAGTCAGCTCTGACGTCTCCGAATCCCACCTTCGTCGCCAGTGTTATGTTCTGCGCATGGGCGCAAGAAGCGGAGACGAGATGATGAACAGTGAACTTCAACTCTTTATTTAACATTGTGGAACAGAGCAAAAGCCTAAGGCAGCCACAGCCCTTCTTATAGGTAAGCTGCTGATCTAGTAACCAATAAGAAATGTGAAGCGTTAGCTCCCTTAACCAATGAAAGAGGCCCGCTAATAGCCAATCAGATTCTCCTGAACGGACCAATCCGATATCACTATTATCAGCCAATCAGAAGTGCAGGGCTAGAACCCTGCACTTTTTTAAAGGTTTTAATAATCTTTATTTAAGCACTTTTATTAATTCATAACATGGATCAATAGCCGTTGCCTGAGGCTGAATTGATTGCTTACTGAAAACTTTTGGAAAAGAAGTCAAGGATTTCATTCAGTCCCAGGAACTCAGATTACCCACTATTGCCATTCTGATTCCCTTTGAAATGACATAAAATTTTGAAATGAGCAACACTGATGTTTAGGTTTATAAACTATTTTAGCCTTTGCAAAACAAACAAACCTAGGGTCAACAAGCCGCCTGTCTGGTTTTTGCCAAAGTATAACTTTCATTTGAGTGAAACAATGAGGACAAAAGAATGGGTATTTTAAGGAGAAAAATACATTTCTTGCAAGGCAGAGGTCATCAATAAGTTCAGAGTCTTGCTGAATTGAAGCTTACAGAAATTCTTGAAAAGAGATATAAAACATTTAAGTTGCTATTTTAGCTGTACCTAGTAGTTATTCCATGTGGAAAGCTTGGAGAAAATCATGTCAAATCCTTTACGACCACCTCAGGATAAGACATTATTGATGGAGGCTTGTCTGGTAGCTAAGCGAACAGTGAAATTGTTTTGAGCAAATTTAATTCCTGCGAAGGCGACGTTTGCTCTTTAAAGAAAGAAAATTAGTTTTCAGAAGAATGTGTGACTGAGTAAAGATTGTACATTGTCCAGGAAGCAAAATGCAAAACGACTCCTTTGGTACAGTTAGTCAGAATACTGTTGACTTCAGCCTCTGTTTTATATTGCTGCTTTTCCATCTGAGGAAAATCTCTCATTTCTGTAAAAGAATCTGGATATAAAAAGCTCAAGTAACAGAATTAAGGCAAATAATGTTTTTTAAAATGCCTCCCAAAAGATGGAAAGAATCTCTTGATAAGAGCCATGGTGGCACAGTGGTTAGAATGCAGTATTACAGGCTAACTCTGCCCAATGTGAGCAGTTCATTGCTGACCTGCTCAAGATTAACTTCCATCCTTTCAAGGTTGGTAAAATGAGGATCCAGATTGTTGAGGGCAATATGCTGACTTTGTAAATTGCTTAGAGAGGGCTGTAAAGTGCTACGAAGTGATATGTAAGTCTAAGTGCTAGTGCTAGTGCTATCTCCCTGCACAACATTTTGCCTAAGGTCAGGCCTGGGAAATGTATTTAAAGATAGTCCTTGAGTTATTACTGTAATTGGGCCTTGCAAATGGTCATAATTCATGAAGGTAGTACAGCACAGGAATATAGGGATCTGACCCAATTTTATAACCTTTTTTTTACAGTGATCATTAAGCAAATACTGTTCCCATTAAGTCAGTTGTTTGCTATGGGGCAGGTTTTGCAGGATAATTGGAAGTAAATACCAGTTTCTGGCAAAACTGTCATAAATTGCAGTGACATGACTGATGTACTTTAAATGTGGTCCAATTGCCAAGTGCCCAAAATACAATCACATGAACAGGGGAGATGATGTCAGAGGTTCAAAACTGGATCATAGATAGCTTTTAGGGAAATCTATCACAACTTTAACCTATCAGTCAGAATCTAGTCATAAGCTGAGGACTACCTGTAAATGGGCTTACAACTGTTCATTTAGTGACCATTCAAAGTTACAATGGCACTGAAAAAAGTGACATGGACATTTCTCACACTTACGACCTTATTAGCATCCCCATAATCACAGAATCAAAATTCAGATGCTTGGCAACTGGTTCATACTTATGACAGTTGTTGTGGCCTGGGGTCATGTGAATACCTTTTGCAACCTTTTGACAAGCAAAGTCAATGGGGAGCCAAATTCACATAACAACCATAAGTTATCAATGTGCAGTGATTCACTTAACTGTGGCAAGAAAGGTTGCAAAATGGTACAAAATTCACTTAATACAAATCTTGATCTATTTTAATCCAAAGTTTGAAAACACAGCACTGACTGGTTTCCAGGATGCAAATCAGAATTCCTCAAACAACATCAAATTGAATGTTAAAATACATAAATAAAAATATGCCTAAAAAATCAGGGCTTGGAAAATGCACTTTTATGATCTAAAGTTAGGAATACCACAAATTTTAAATGTGTAATTGTACATCAACAACAAACTTTGCTTGATTTCTTTGAATAATTACATTCTGTTTTACTCAGATCAAGAACAAACAATAGGAAAAAAAACTGAACTGCCAGTGAGGAAAGAGACATTCATTATGAAATAATAACATGAGGATAATTAAACAGATCCCCATAAAACCACTCAGGACTTAAATTACCCAGAAGCCTTGATGACTATGATCTTTCAAGACTGAGTAAAATTAGAAATAAAAAGAGAATACTTAGGCAAGAAACAAAGAGAGATGCTGAAATCCAGAGAGAATAAAATCTGAAATCGATACAATATACACATTATTGTGTGTATCATTTGCTGGATTTATTTTACTATAAAATAGTCTGCCTGAGAAACTGTTTGGTTACCAAGAAGGAAAAGAGAAAAAAAAAGATTAAAAACATGCTGTGGATATTTGAAAATCTTCTGTGATGGTTGGAACCATCCTATTCAGATGACAAACTCATTCTTTGGGTCACAAACAGTGAGCGATTTCATTCAGGTAAGATCTAAAAACTATTACCTGAAGTCACAAGATGCTTCCAAAGTGCAGCTTGTGCATTTATTATTTGTTGAATGAGAGGTTGATACAAGAGCTGAAAAGAAATGTAAGTCAAATGCTTTTCCATTTTGACAGTGGCAAAATAAATATTGCCAGGACAAATGGAGGAGGTGCACTTTTTTAACCTGACAATTCAGGGTATAAATTTTATTCAAAGCTGTGGCTAAAAAAGAAGACACTCTTGGCCTGTGTATTTTGTATTCCCTGAAGCTTATATTGGAACTGTAGCTTGAAATCCCTGAAAAGTATGTGTGAGATGCCAAAGTCTACCCTCCTTGTAGTGGAATTTATAAGCTACTGTTGAAAGAAATATCCTTCTGGGTTCAGTTCCAAGTGGGGAAAAAGACACTGGAAACATGGAGGCTGCTTGGAAGGTTTAATGGTGGACGGGACCCCATGGCCTGGAGCTCCAGAGAAGGATGATGACATGCTTCAAGGTGAGAAGAGATCAAGAAAAAAAAAGGACTGAGGTGCTGAGAGTGTCTGGGTTTTATACCTTCTATTGGGATTTGAATTGGAGCTTGTATTCTAATTGGTTGTCAGATTCCCAGGGGCAACTCTGTGGGCTGTCCTGAGTTCCAGGCTTGGTCTAGCCTTGCTGGGCGATTATGCCCTTAAAAGGGCTTTTTACAATTGCTATAGCTTTACCTGGAGTTCCTTGTTATGTAAAGTATTCTGGCCCAGGTCTTAACGCCCCACCCATTAACAAAGGTGGGGTTGAGATTTTGCTTCTGGGGTGAGTTTCTGCTTCTGAGTTTCTACTCTTTTTAGAAGAAATATTCTGCCTTTTTAATATTTCCTAGACTATTTCAATTTTCTAGGAGAGGGCTGGGTGCTAACTTCCTACATTACTAAGTGGTAAAAGGACAATCTCAGAGGACTGACTATAAGCTCATCCAATATCCTATTTATATATTGCGTTGGTCATTCACTGAGTACCTTTGAGCAAAGTATTCTCAGGGCAAATGTGTTGGAAAGTTATAGTGGCTAATTTCCAGCTTAACTGGCACATAGCAGACTCTCAGTTAATCTCTGAAACCAGATCAGAATGAGCCTACACACCACTAAATTCAACTAACAAAACTCTAACTATGTTTATTTATTCAATGTTTATTTATTCAAAATCAGAAAACATCAAAAGCAGATAATCATCAAAGAACAAGACAAAAGTGTGTCAGAGTATACTCATGAACCACAGAGCATGGTAACAAAGTCAGCCAATGAATAGGCATAGCAACTAAGTCAGCCAATGAGAACTGTTTGGAAACTGAAACTAGAAGTAGCCTAGGTGTGGCAGCTGTGTTAAGCTCTGCAGCTCTGCAGCTCTGTTAAGCTCTGAGTCTGTCGATTGAAATGAAACTGCTTCTCTCCTTTGCTTGCTTGCTTGCTTGCTGAACTAAAGTGAAACTTGTTATGGATTAAACCATCGCAGCGATACAACCAAAACAGCTTTGTCTTACAACAGACTTGTAATCCTGCAATTCTCATTGGCCCATGAATAGCAAGTCGTGATTGGTCAGGTTTGGCCAGTCTGATTGGCTGTTAACGGAAACCCCTGATTGGACACTTGTGAAAGCGATAGATTCAGTTCATTGGTTGTTTGACGGCAGCAAGCTCTATAAAAGAGCTACTCCTGCCCAGGTTTCCAGCTCCGTTCTTTCTTGTTAAATAAAGAGTTGAAGTCACAGACTGATGTCTCATCTCCGTTCTTACGCTCATGCCTAGGACTTAACACTGGCAACGAGGATGGGATAGCGGAGACGATAGAGTTTCCTAGAACATATCAGACAAAGACAGAGCACATGGTGAAACAGATGGCAAGATAACTAGCGGCACCATACCACCCGCTCCATTCGACCCAGCAACCGAAGACTGGGACTTGTATATAGACTGCTTCCAGATGTTCCTGGAGACCAACAATTTAAAAGATGAGACGTCTGGCAAGAAACAAGCGGTGTTCCTGACTCATTGTGGCCCCGCCATTTTCAAAATGGCTAAAGCGTTAGCAAAACCGGCGGAAGTGAAGACCATGGATTGGGACACCCTCGCTCCAATCCTCAGGGCCCATTACGCACCCGCAGTACCTACAATGATACGAAGACACGAATTTTACCAGAGGGACCAATGGAAGGACGAGGGCGTTGGTAATTTCATAGCTGACCTCTGGAACTTAGGAGGCCTTTGTGGTTTTGCAAACTTAGAGGAAGCCCTAAGAGACCGAATAGTTCTGGGATTAAATGCACCACACGTGCAGAGTAAGCTGATGGCAAAAGGTGACATCAGCCTTACAGATGTCATCGCCGATGCTACTGCAGCAGAAGCAACCAGGAAGTTAGCCGCTTGAATGCGCCAAGTGAATGCACTGCTTCGCTAACTTGCTGACGAAGTCCCACTTGCCACTGAGAAGCATGCTACCACTACCCACCACGAAGACCTTGATTCTTCCTTAGATAGTGATGAAGAGGAGGTCAACCGGCTCCATTCAGAATGAGACCAAAGGAACCAGCAACATCCACGCCAATGTGTGGGTTGTGGGGCAAACCACCCGCGATCGGACTGCAAATTCCTCGACGCGCTCTGCTGTAACTGCGGAAAAAAAGGCCACATCGTGAAGGTCTGCAGAAGCAGACGAGAGTGCAGTCCCAGCCGAAAGGAGAACAACCTCCATCGGGAGATAGGCAAACCTCCTGAGAACCAGAACCATCTGAACCACCAATGGAACAACCACTACTACCACAGAAACCAAGCACCTGCCTTTTCAATGAGATGAGAAGAGGCCCACCAAACCATTATCATCAGCCATGCTTCATCGCTCGATGCAAGGAAGATACGCATGAAGGTTATTATTGAGAATTGATCATGTGTGATGGAAGTTGATTCGGGATCGTCCCTGTTGATGGTATCCTGGAAAACCCTCAAACAACTGATCCCTGCCATCTCCCGCCGGGACCTCAGCATGCAGCGAATCATCCTGAAAGACTATCAGGGAAACAGAATCCCAGTTGTTGGTTCCAGCAACGTCCAAGTATCCTTCAAGGACTGCACAGCAACGTTTCCCCTAACTGTCATTGGTCGTGACCGACCCAGCTTGTTAGGGCTACAGTGGTTCGCCCCATTCGGAATTGAACTAGCTGGCATACACCATACCAGAAATGATGACTGGGAAGAGACTCTCATCCAGGAATTCCAGGACGTGTTCACAGGAACATTAGGCAAGTACAAGGGGACCCCTATATTGTTTAATCTCAGCCCCAATGTAGCTCCCATTCGGCTTAAACCCCATCGAGTAACTTTTGCCTTAAAACCTAAAATTGACGAACAGCTAGATAAACTGATAGCCCAGGGCGTATTGGAACCGATTGACCACGCCTGTTGGGAAACCCCAATAGTAACGCCCATGAAGTCAGATGGTTCGTTAAGAATTTGCGGGGACTATTGGGCCACCCTAAATCATGCTCTTCAACAGAGCGCTTATCCAGTACCGGTGGTTCAACACCTTCTTCATTCCCTGGGTGGCGGAAAAATATTTGCGAAATTGGACTTAGCTCAGGTGTACCAGCAACTCCCTGTGGACGCAGCAACTGCAGAAGCCCAGACAATAGTTACACATAGAGGCACTTTTAAGTGCAATAGACTCCAATTCGGAGTAAGCGTGGCGCCTGGCATTTTCCCAAGTTTAATGGAGAGACTATTACAAGGCATAAAAGGCATCGTGCCTTATTTTGACGACGTCCTAATAGCTGCCCCCACTAAAGAATTATTAGTACAACGGCTCAGAAAAGTTCTGCAGAAATTCAAAGACACGGGTCTTAAGGTAAAACAAGACAAGTGCCAACTTTGTACGGAGAGAGTGGAGTTCCTGGGATACCTCCTTGACAGACAGGGAATCCACCCCACCGAAAAAAAACTAACCGCAATCAAAAAAGCCCCGAGACCTAGGAATAAGACAGACCTTCAAGCCTTCCTGGGACTCATTAACTTTTATAACATTTTCTTGCCCCAGAAGGCAACCATAGCCGAACCCCTACATAGACTTCTTGATAAAAAGGCTCCTTGGGTTTGGGGATGGCGTGAAGAGATAGCGTTTAAGGAGATAAAAGACCTTTTAACCTCCGATGCAATATTAATGCAGTACACTGAGACTCTCCCTTTGACGGTTACCTGTGATGCCTCACCATTTGGAGTAGGAGCAATCCTAAGCCATGTCCTACCAAATGGAAATGAGGCATCCATTGCATTCTTTTCAAGAACTTTCTCTAAGACCGAAAGGAACTATAGTCAACTTGATAAAGAGGCCCTCGCTATTGTAGCCGCAATTAAACGCTTCCATGAATATGTATATGGGAGACCCTTTACCATAATTACAGACCACAAGCCGCTACTTGGGATTTTGGTGGGAAACAAACCAACTCCCCATATCTTATCACCAAGAATGACACGTTGGTCAGAATTTTTAGCCGCCTACGATTACCGATTGCAACATCGCCCAGGGAAAACCATTCCCCACGCTGACGCTTTGAGCCGAACCCCACTACCAGACATTATAGAGGACCCTGCTCCAACCGTTACCGTACTACAAATAGAAACCCTTAAATCGCCACCATTAACCGCTTGAGACATAGCCTTAGAGACAAAAAAGGACACTGTTTTGGCACGAGTCCTCAGCTGGGTAGAACGCGGTTGGCCGATCAATGAAACTGATGACATGTTCAAGCCATTTAAAAATCATCAAATGGAACTGTTCTCCCAGAAAGGCTGCATAGTATGGGGAGACAGAGTCATAGTCCCGGAGAAGTTACAATATAGGGTATTGAAAATGCTGCATGATGGACATCCAGGCATCGTGCGTATGAAGGCATTGGCCAGGAGTTTCGCATGGTGGCCTGGTTTAGATAGACAAATAGAAACGTGGGTAGCAAAATGCAGTAAATGCCAGGAGACTCGCCCCGCTGTTGTAACTATGTATCATTGCAACTATGTATCATTCATGTGTAATCATTAACTTCTGTCTCTTCAGTGACCTTTGCAAGGCACGTACAAGGGACAAGGAGCTAGACGGTTGTTAATAAGCTTATCCACATTGTAAATGATCTGTCTGGTATGCAGCTTTGTAAACATGCACATCCTGATGGAATTATCTTATTTGACTTGAGCTTTGATTAAATCATTTTCTTGTAAAAAAGCACAATAAAAGAGCGTGTGCCAAGACATTTGGGGCGCGCTCATCCCGAGGAAACTTTGCCTCCTGTCGTTTCTCTCTCCTTCGCTCCCTATCATGAGCCGCCCATCTGATGTGGGATAGCAGATACCGCATTCTGGTGACCCCGACGTGATTCCCTAAGGGGGATACGTTGCGACGCGCCCATATCTTATCAGCTCGATGGGAGCTGTGCATCGCCAGGCCTGAAGCGAATTGCACATCATCGGATCTGAAACACGGTCTCGACTTTCGTAAGTATGAGTGGAAACTTTTCTCAACAACAGACGCAGCATCTGAAGGAATTGAGGGAGTTAGTCGCTTCTTCTTCTAAATACTCTGCTAATTTAAAGGGCTCGCCTGTAAAAATGAAGCCTATTGCTACATTATTGGCTTATGTGTGGCAACATTGTCCCAATTATTCAGAGGAAGGGTCCTTAAAAATTTCCACTTGGCAAAAAATTGGTGAACATCTCCATAGTCCTCCTCGTGCACCTATTGGCATTTTGGTCACTTGGAGGAAAATTATGGAGGCTTTAATGGTCCATTATAAAATAGAAGCAGGGAGTGTGTTTGAATCTCCCCCGCCAAGTTATGATAACTTTTCAATTTGCTCTAACTCAGGCAGAAGCTGCTGCCATTATTCAACAATGCCCCATATGTAGTAAGCAAGGACATTCCATTCCCATAGGAGTAAATCCTAGAGGATTAAAAGCTTGTGAAATTTGACAAATGGATGTAACTCAGTATCCACCTTTTGCCCCTTGGAAATATTTGCACATTTCCATCAATACATATTCAGGGTTTATTCTGGCCACCCCTCAAAGGGGAGAAACTGTAAAACATGTCATCAATCATTCAATTCGTACCTTTGCCTCGCTGGGACGTCCAAAAGAAATCAAAACTGACAATGGACCTGCCTATACAAGTTCTGCGTTCCAGGACTTCTGTAACAGATGGGATGTAACCCACAAGTTTGGGATTCCCTACAACAGCCAGGGGCAGGCTATTGTGGAACGAGCAAACTTATCTCTGAAACGTGCTCTTGATCGATATTCGTTGTGGGAAAAAACCCCGAACCTCCCAGCATTGCAAAATTCTCTTAACATTTGTCTTTACACTTTAAACTTTCTCAATCTGACTGGCATTCCTCCCACTTCTGCTGCTTCGCGTCATTTTTCCTCCCCCTCACCCCCGCCTAACAGACCTCTGGTATATTATTGCAGATTGCCAGATCCCGCCTGGCAGGGTCCCGCTGAGCTTTTCACTTGGGGACGAGGCTACGCTGCGATTTTACTACCAGACAAAACCACTTGCTGGATCCCTGGTAGGGCGGTTAGACCCTATCATGGGAATTCCTCCGCTACATCTGTATCTTAAAACTCTTCCTGATATTCTTGCCTATATCTTCTTTGCAATTTCTACCTTACTTCAACAAAACCTATGCTTCCTGTCAAAAGATTATTCGTGTTAAAACCATTTCATTAACAGAAGGCTATTATACTTGTTCCATGTGGGTACGTCATGAAAATGCTACCCGTAGTTTTCACTCTGTCACTTCTGTTTTGTTTAAAGAACACTCTACCACTCGCTCTTTTGTTCCTTCTTTACTCTTCCTATGGAAAGGAACCTTAAAATCTTTTCCTCTATTCAATCTAAACATAGGGGGACCTAGCTGTCCTTCTATTGTATTATGGGTTCCCCCACCCCAACTAACATCCTTGATGAATTACCAAATTAATCTTTATTGTCATTATTGTAATTATTATCCTTTTTCTACTAATTGAATTCCCTCCTCATTTCGCAAATGTTCTACAACTAACTTGTCCATAGCCCTCTCTCCTGCTTGTGATGTTTTTATATACCTGAACTCTGATCCTGTCAACAAATGATGCTTCAAAAGAACTGTCCATGACGATCCGCAGAAGCCTCATAGAAGATATAATATTGCTTGGACTATAACTGACTTTCAAGGAGTTCGTTTAAGTTCTACAACCAATTTTTCTCGCATAGAAGACTTCTACCCACCACTTCAATTCGATTTGGCAGACGCACCCACACAACCAGGGGATATTCTGCAATCTACACCACTTCAGGAGGAACTTTAACATCATGCCTGAAAGGAATGTATTTTATCCCTGGCAATAATTTTGTTTGGACTTGCTCCACCGGTCTCACGGCATGTGTCCACGGGGATGAAATTGTTAAATCCAAATCATTTTGCATTCAAGTATGGCTTGTGTGTATAACTCTGATGATTTTATATCCCTACAGGTACCCATGGAATACCCCCTCTTGCAAAATCGTAAAGATTTAGATCTGTTATTTTTTTAAACAAGGTGGATTGTGTGTTACGCTTAAAGAAGAATGTTGTTTTTATGCCGATAGCAGGGGGACTTGTTTTCTATTTCACCATGGTTTACAACCTTTTTAACTGCATTGGCAGGATCATTAATAATCATTATATTGATATGTATTATAGGACCTTGTTGTTTTAATAGAATATTGCAATTTTTGAAAAATCAATTATCCTCCATAACTGCTGATGTTAATGTGCTATTGCAAGCTCATGTTATATCCTCAACACCGGACGAAAAAATGTCATTGCTGAGTTACCGCTCCTTGGACAACCCTGACGCTGACGGGTCGCACTCTTGCCCAGATGACGGGGACGGCGAACATTCCATAAAAATGGTTCCTGTCTTCTTGGACGAGGAAGAAGACTCGTCATAAATAATAAAAACAGAGGAGATGTTGTAACTATGTATCATTGCAACTATGTATCATTCATGTGTAATCATTAACTTCTGTCTCTTCAGTGACCTTTGCAAGGCACGTACAAGGGACAAGGAGCTAGACGGTTGTTAATAAGCTTATCCACATTGTAAATGATCTGTCTGGTATGCAGCTTTGTAAACATGCACATCCTGATGGAATTATCTTATTTGACTTGAGCTTTGATTAAATCATTTTCTTGTAAAAAAGCACAATAAAAGAGCGTGTGCCAAGACATTTGGGGCGCGCTCATCCCGAGGAACTTCACCTCCTGTCGTTTCTCTCTCCTTCGCTCCCTATCATGAGCCACCCATCTGATGCGGGATAGCAGATACCGCACCCCGCTCCTCCAAGGACTCCCCCAACTCAGTGGGAAATGCCTCGAGGTCCATGGTCCCGTATCCACATCGATTTTGCGGGACCCACAAGAGGACACACTTTCCTCTTAATGGTGGATGCCTATTCAAACTGGCTTGAAGTCCACAAAATGGAAAGCACCACCACAGATGCAGTCACTGAAAAACTGAATAAACTATTCGCTACCCACGGACTTCTTGATTTCCTCATCTCAGATAATGGCCCTCAATTCACTGCTCCGCCATTCAAACAATACCTGGCAGAACCGGGCATCCGCCATGCTTTAACATCGCCAGCTCACCCTGCAGCCAATGGTAGGGCTGAGCGAATGGTTCAATTTCTAAAACAGACCCTGCATAAAATGGACCACGGCGACATTGACAACAAAATAAACCGAATGCTTTTTATCCAACACATAACCCCAAACAGCACCATGAACAAAACCCCAGCAGAACTCCTGATGGGCCAGAAACTTCGCTCGCATCTTGATCGCCTCCACCCAAACTACATGCCAGAACAACCCCTGGGATCCAGCAGTAAGTGTCAGGCATTCCAGGAAGGTGACCTCGTGTTTGCAAAAAACTTCTCAGGCGACCCATTGTTGGTCCCCGCTACCATAATGCAACTTACGGGACCCCGATCCTATCATCTACAAACAGCAGACGGTAAGATGTGGAAATGCCACATAGACCAGCTCCGTTCCCGGTTAGCGCCGGAACCTCCAGCTGGGGGGGAAAGAACATGGAGGAGGATGAAGAATCAATTGAAACCCAACAGCCCAGGAGATACTCACCACCCGAGGGAGAACCGGACCAGGGAGCGGCCTTGCCATGTGAAAACACCGCGACGGAGGCAGATCCAGGGAACCCGGAAGACAGCGCTGACGAGGGCAACCCGGACCTACAGTCTTCGCTATCCAGCCCAGCGGATAGCCCACCGGAGCCAGAGCCAGAACCAGAACCAGAACGGAACCCGGTGGAACAGCGCAGGTCGAGCAGACAAGTGAAGCGGCCTGCCTATCTGCGAGAATAGGTCACCCTACCCCTCAGACGGAAACAAGGGGGGAGGGGTGTTATGGATTAAACCATCGCAGCGATACAACCGAAACAGCTTCGTCTTACAACAGACTTGTAATCCTGCAATTCTCATTGGCCCGTGAATAGCGAGTTGTGATTGGTCAGGTTTGGCCAGTCTGATTGGCTGCTAACGGAAACCCCTGATTGGATGCTTGTGAAAGAGATAGACTCAGTTCATTGGTTGTTTGACGGCAGCAAGCTCTATAAAAGAGCTACTGCTGCCCAGGTTTCCAGCTCCGTTCTTTCTTGTTAAATATAGAGTTGAAGTCACAGACCGATGTCTCGTCTCCGTTGTTACACCCATGCCCAGGACTTAACAAAACTGATGTCTGTTTCTGAGCTGCTGAAGTTGCTGCTGCAGCTCTGAAGTTGTAACATGTCTGAGTTTGCTCCACGTTGAAGAAATCTACAACTGGTTTATAAAATCTACTTATTACGTTTATAAAGACGTTAAATGAAGCATCAGTCATCTGTGTTTATTTTTCTGGAGCTAAATTAATGTTGAAAAACTCTGAATAAGGTGGGACAAACCCATGGAGAGGGATTGACATGAAAAACAGCCTTAATGCCTTTAGGCATATCATGAAGAGCCAGTGTGGCTCAGTGGTTAGAATGCAGTATTCCGAGGTGGGTAAAATGAGGCCCCAGATTGTTGGGGGCAATATGCTGACTCTAAACCACTTAGAGAGGGCTGTAAAGCACCGTGAAGCAGTATATAAGTCTAAGTGCTATTGCTATGACAGCAGAATTAAGGGTTTTTTTGTTTTTTTTTAAAAAGGACACAAGGCAATCCCTTCTCTTTTCTGCACCCTGAAAGAAACAATTTGGTGGACCCAGATGATGTATCCAAGAAAATGTCCAACTTCAATTTTCTTTCATTAGAAAAGGAAAATCATCTGAGTTGATTAGGAGGAAAACCTAAGTAAAAGATTAATAAATACCTACATGATAGTCTTCTCTCTTCAAAATATCTCTCTAGTATACCTCTGCATATACCACTAGTATATGCAGGAACTCTGTGTGGTGCTATTGGGAGACATGTCTTCCTCCTTCTTTTCTGCTTTTCTAAGAAAAGTGTTCAGAGCTTACAATAATGTGTATTGTAACATCAACAGCTGGATAAAATAAACATTTCTAATTCCCCTATGTTTAAGAATTTCCCCGTTAGTCAAGTCCAACTGGTTACAGGACATATCCATGCTGTTTTCTTGACAACCATTCTAATAACTTGGAGTCTATTGACTTATTTTATTTATTTATTTATTTATTTATTTTATTTTGTCAAAAGCTTACAATACAATAGGTTTTTTAATATACTATTTACTTTATTTGCAGTCACAGACCAAAACACAAGTACAACAAAAGAAGAACATGGGAAAATTAATCATAAACAATTGGTCACCAAAAACTTGACTAAGGAGAATTACAGCGCTCTCCTCTGATGGTTACAGCTCTTAAAAAAAATTGGAAACCAAAGAAGTGATATATACAACACAATAGAAATAAGAATAAACACATGTTTAAATATAAGAAATAGGGACTAATGATTGGGGACAATAGATCAGGGCATGATTGTGTGCTTATGCATGCCCCTTACAGACCTTCTTCCAAAAAGCTTTTTAAACTTCCTAGTCTAGTATATAGCTTCGGATTTCCAGTAGTTTTCCACCAAATATTAATCAAGCTCATTTTTAGTTATCTTTGGGGAATCAACCAAGATTGATTATTGCCACTTTTTGTGATAGATCTCAATATACCCAGCCCACAAAGGTAACAATAGAGAATTATTCTCTATTTCCTTTTCTGAGTATTTAATGCCCATGTCTCTTTTCATAGTTTAATAGCATAGCTCATAACATAGCTACTGCCTAATAATAATTTATACCATTAACTCTACTGATTAAGATATAATTCCTTCATGATGGTGGAACCACCAATTACTGTTGCAGTTTTGTTACCATTGATGTTTTTTTAAATATGATGTGTTGCCTCAGATATATGCAGCCATCCTCTGAAGCTGAAGCAACAAAAGCTCTGGCTTTTGAAGAAAATGCAACATTTCTTCATGCAGATGGGTGCGTACAAATCCCCTTGCAACTAAAAGACTTATATCTGAATTCAAATGCAAATCGACATAAAAATATCTTTTATCTGCAACTTTTTACTTCTATAGTGATCTAAGACACAGATGCAAGAAATTAAATGTAGATGAACCAGCTGCCTGAAATTCCCCAAAATAAGCATTTTGAAAATAAAGAATATATAATGCATATGAAGATACTTCCATAAAAAAAACCCTCAGCTGGAAAACCAATTAAGTTATAATCTACTATGCTATCATAAAGATGGAAGATTAGACTTTTATTTTTTATGTACCATGCTGGTATTGGAAAATGTGTGATATTTTGAACACACAGCATCACATTGATGAAGGATGATACTTAATAGACCACCAATTTCAATTGCTTCAATGGACTGAAATGTTGAGCTAAATGCTAGTCTTCCAATTGAGAAGAATCATAAATCATGAAGAGAAGAAGCAACTCAAGGATTCACAAAAAGAGGCAAAATCTGATTTCAAGCAGACTTACATCAGCAGAAATGCACCTGCATGTATTCATTTGGTTGTGTATCTTTTGTCATCATTGATTACTATCTTTCAGAAAAATGATGTTAAAAAAAAGACATAATTATTATTAGTGGTTATAGTTCTGTGAAAAGCAGGTTGGAAAATACAACTGAGGTGACTTTCTTTGTCATGTGAAAACAATATCTCATCTAATAAGACATAGTAAAAATCTACTTGCTTGTGCGAGAATGGTTCTCACTGGAATAGGAAAGCAAAGTTTTAGCACTTTATGAATTGTGAGAAATACATTTACAAATCCAAGAAGTCTACATGGCTGTTGTATGCAAATGCCCACCTAATATATTCCTTTGAATAAGATGTTTGTTCTCAGTGGCAGGATAGAACTTCTCTGAACTTAGAGAAATCACCCAATAAAAATTTAAAGACTGAAGTCAGAGTTAAGGTACGGTGCTTAAGGTACATATGCACTGAAAATCTATTCTGCAGCTTTGTTTGTTAAATCACAGGACAGCATAATGAAAACAACAGTCTCTCTGCTTTATCCTTTTCATATCTTTTCCTGATCATAGCATTATATTTAAAGTATGAGACCAACATCATTTCAAGCTTTGACATAAAACTCACTTGTATTTTTACACTGAAATGCAACCAACTAAAATTTACAGTCTGCCTATTGTTGATGAGGCAGTAGAACATTAATATTTTCTTCTGGCATATTTAGAGGTAGACTCAGCAAGTACAGGGATTATAATTTAGAAGTATCCAGTAAGTATCCATTTTCATTTTTGGAGCAGATTCCCCCAGAAATCACTAATAAATGAAAATAATTAATTTTATCTTGAAAAATGATCTGAAATACAGTAGGCAAAAAAACAGCTTCAAAAAAGAAGCATGGATATATCTCTTTCATTTATAATAAAAGGGAATACCAATAGCCTGAGGATGAAATGTGGAGTCTTTGGTGCTCTCTAAAATTGGTTGTTTTCTTGCGTGTGTTTCATTACCAGACTAAATAACGCCAACAGAGCTAGTGATTTTCTCTGGGTTTATTTATACAGTACCTGTTGTGGTTAGCTGGCAGCAAGTGGCTAAGAAGAACGAGGATTCAGATGAGGGGCCAGGACCATTAGGGAGTTGACTGCTGCCTTCAGAGATTGTGGGGGCTGGCAGCAGTGATGAGGAGGTTCCCGAGGAGCCTGTGCCAAGTGTGTGTGCATGCAGGATTGCTCGTAAGAAAGAGCAGCTACAACAGCATGGGAGACTTGGGGGTAAGGCTGCAAGGTAATGGCCCCTCCTTCAAGAAGATAAAAGCCAGCTGTGAAAGGAACATATTTTGCAGAAGGCAAAGGTGTTTTGAAACTCCAGCCTCATGAACATTCCAGTATCCTGAGTTTGTATTTGAACATTCTTGTATTGCAAATTATTTATTGTCTGTTATCTTTTTTGGCAATCTTGCACAGTTTGGCAAGGCTTGTGCTTATCACAGCTAATTATTTTGCAACAGCATTACAAGGTTTCTGTTCCTTTCGGATTGTGTTTGATTTGTTGGAAAAGGAAGTGGGTCAGAACAATACCGTGCCTTTCAGTATTGCGTAGGTGTGATTTCGTTCCTGTTAAGTTCTGCGCATGGGCACAAGAAGTGGAGACGAGTCGATGAACAGTGAACTTCAACTCTTTATTTAACATGGTGTAACAGCTCTGAAATACGGCCACAGCGGCCCCTTTATATAGGCAAGTTTTTGAGTACTTAGCCAATGAAAACACAGGGAGCGTTAGCTCCTTTAACCAATGAAAAAGGCTCGTTAATAGCCAATCAGATTCTCCTGAATGGACCAATCCGATGTCGCTATTATCAGCCAATCAGAAGCGCAGGGCCAGAACCCTGCACTTTATTTTAAGCTTTTAATAATCTTTATTCAAGCACCTTTATTAATTCACAACAGTTCCCTTTGTAGATCTTTAATAAGGCTGCTATTTATTGCTTGATTATTTGTCTGAGTTGGTAGTTCCTTCATTATGGTATTGTTTATTGCTTGATTGCCTGGAGATCATACTGTTTGGGACAATCCCCCCTTCTTTCTAGCACTGAAGATAAAGGTATAGGGCTTCCTGCCTGAGCAGGGTTTTTTTTATTTATTTGATTTGTCAATCGCTTACAAGATAACAGGTATAAGTATAACATAATTATGGATCCATGAAATGGATACATATAAAAAATAAAAAGAAGCTATAGGAGAAGGACAGTAGGCATGTCCCTACAGAACTCTTAGGAAAGGGATGAGGTCAATAGTAGACAGTCTAAGGATAAAGTTTCTGGGGTTTGGGGAAGAAACCACAGAGTCAGGTAGAGTATTCCAGACATTGACCACTCTGTTGCTGAAGTCGTATTTCCTACAATCAAGTTTGGTGCAGTTAACTTTGAGTTTGTATCTACTGTGTGCTCTTGTATTGTTATGATTGAAGCTGAAGTATTCATTGACAGGTAGGACATTGCAGTGTATTATTTTATATACTATACTTAGATCGGACCGAAGATGGCATAGTTCTAGGTTTTCTAGGTCTAGAATTTCAAGTCTGGTGGCATAAGATATTCTGCAACAAGTAAAGGAGTGGAGAACTCTTCTTGTGAAATATTTCTGGACTTTCTCAACTGTGTTAATATCAGATACATAATGTGGGTTCCAGACTGATGAACTGTATTCGACTATTGGTCTAGCAAATGTTTTGTATGCTCTAGTTAGTAGTGTGATATTACCAGAGAAAAAGCTACATAGTATTAGGTTAACAACTCTTAAAGCCATTTTGGCTATGTAGTTACAGTGAGCTCTAGCACTTAAATTATTAGAAATGAGTATTCCAAGGTCCTTGACAGAGTTTGAATCATCAACAAGGTCTTGACTATTCAGCTTGTATTTTATTTTCTGATTTATTTATTTTTTTGCCAATATGTAAGACAGAGCATTTATTTGTTGAGATTTAAAGTTACCATTTGTTTGACCATTCTGATACATAGTCGAGGTCTTTTTGAAGGGTAGCAGTATTGTCTATGGTGTTGAATAGCTTTACATCATCAGCGAAGAGAACGCAGTTGCTCTTAATATGATCACAGAGGACATTTATGTAGAGTATGAAGAGAGTTGGTCCTAGAGAGTTGGTCCTGCCTTGGGGGACACCACTGTTGACAAGTACAGAGTTTGATAGGACACTCCCAATTTTGACCATTTGTTGTCTGTTTGACAGGAATGCTTCTATCCAGTTATGCAGTTGTCCAGAGATACCATAAGATTGTAGTTTTAGGAGTAGTTTGTCGTGTACCACTGAATCAAAGGCTTTACAGAAATCTGTGTAGATTGCATCTATTGCTTTGCCCTGATCGAGTTGTGTAGTCCATATGTTTTTGAGTGTAAGAGTTGCAGATTACAGGATAGATGACAGATTACAGGGTTGGACTAGAAGATCTCCAATCTCCCTTCCAATTCTGTTATTCTATTATTCTACCTTGTCTGGTAACAAAACAAAACAATCAAACTCAGAAAGCACTAAGGAGTCCATCTTTCATTTCTCTCCATTTCAATAAGAGTTATCCTCAAGAATACTTCAGTATTCTAATACTCCACAAGAAAATATGAATGAATGTTAAAACTATATCTATATGATCTATCTGTCAACCTTAGGGAAAGATTTCTAGGAGAAGATTTAAGAAAAGAAAAATCTAGAGAAATAGTTACAGATAGAGATTATGAATAATTTCTTTGAATATGAACTAGGACTCTGTTTTTTAGCCCTTTAAAAAAAGAAGACCAAGCATTTCCTCTTCACTTCAAGGAATAAACCCATGCAATAATACAGTGTTGTTTAATCACATGGCATGACAGGAAATATCTGGGAAGAGGCACCCAGTCTGGCAAGGATCTAGTGCTGATTTAAGTATGTTAAGCTTTTTTTTTACTATAAAAGAAAGATGGATTAGACCTTTTGACCACCTGGTATGTTTTAGAAAATAAAGGAAATCCTCATTTGCCTTCCACACGCACACCCTCCAGAGGAAAGAAAAATACAAGTTGGACTTTATTTCTATTAGTGTTCAACCTGCCAAAGACCTGCAGAGAATAGAACACAGGTATTTTCTCCCAGCTAGACATATAACTGAATTCTCTCTAATCCCTACTGGAAAGTCATAATTTTGGGAAACAATTTAGCTCCTGCTTGGAGATCATCATTTGCAACATTTTCACACTAACCCAATCTTTTCCACATGGCCTCTGACAGTATGTGATTATTTCAGGTAATGATCAGCTCTAACTATACAATAAATTGCTTGCAAAAAATCACAGTATTCCTTTGGCGCACTGTGATATTAAAGATTCTTTTGTGAATCTTGAACAATCACAAACTTTTTAGCTCTTCTTCCCTGAAACAAATCCTTGGACTAGGCAGAAATCAACATTTCAAGACAGTTCCTGATTCTAGTTTCTTCCCTAACCCCCCAAAACTTTAACTAAACTTTAGTCTACTATTGACCTCACCCCTTTCCTAAGAGGTCTGTAGGGGGCGTGCATAAGTGCACCAACATGCCGACTGTCGCTGTCCTATTGATTCTTTTTATTTTTCTTATATGTATCCATTTCATGTATTCATAACTATGTTTATACTTATATCTTATTATCTTGTAAGCAATTGACAAATCAAATAAATAAATAAATAGTTGTCAAAAACGTACCTTCTTCATACAGACTTCATGAAAGCTTTTTTTTTTTTTTTCCGATGAATTTCCATGAATTTCTGCCTAACAGTTGAAGTGATGGCTAATTTTATTTCTCAGCCTTTTCTTCAAGCCTATTATAGGCCATGGTACTGACACAAATGTGTCAGCCTACAGGCAAAATATATTGTTGCAAAAAAATCCTTTTTTTTCCTTAAAGAACACTTTATTGATTAGATAAATAATTGTTCTGAAGTCAAATAAATAAATGTAACACTATCCATCCATGCATATCCCTTCCTACTTAGCATTCATTCCAGTCCTAAAAGAAGTGAAACATTGTGGAGATTATTTCATTGGGTTGATTTATTCTTCTAAGAATAAATATATAATGTACACAATTGCTATAAGCTTGTAACCTAAGCACTGTTGAACAAGACCCCTGTTATTTCATATGGTCTAGAAGACTTCAAGGTAATATGTCAAGGCCTCCTCTAATAACTCCAGCCTGATTAAATATTGATTGATTGATTGATTTGTATCCCATCCCATCAAGGCAGCAAACAAGCAACCCCTTTCCTCCTCCTATTGCCCCCAACTCAACAAGGTGAGTTGGGCTAACAGAGAGTGATTGATCCAAAATTACCCACCTGGTTTTCATAGCTAAGGCAGGACTAGAATTCACAGTCTTCCGCTTTCTAGTCTAGTGCCTTAACCACTAGATCAAAACTAGCTTTCATATTCTTTCTGTCTATCACCAGAACAAAGCAGACTCGAGACTGGAGTTGAATTCAGCTCTTTATTTAACTGTCAGTAACTTCAACTAAAGTCGAGCCGCAGCAGCCCCTTTCTATAGCGGCTGCTCGCGGCTCGCAAGCAATGGCATTTATTTAAAACTCCTGCCACTTAGGCGGCCAATCATAACTGTTATTATCTACCTATCGCGGAGCGGCAGTATTTGTCCAATAGGAATGCAGTATTACGAGTATGTAAAACAAATATACAACACTTTCCTCAGCAGAAGTAGGTGCACCCCTCATTTTGCTCTGATGCTGTAAATTGTTTTAATGCAACATATTTTTGGTCCTAGCTGACTGTAAGTACCTACCTTGGGTTTTATTTAGGTTCACCTTTGCTTTCTAAATTTATCTTTGTTTTTGATATTGTTCTGATTCAGCAATAGAATTAGAACATGTTCTAATGGAGCTTTTTTTAATTTTCATTCTTTTGTTGGATCCTGGGTCCTTTGGAATGGTGATGGATGAAAAGTACCATAAAATGAAAGAAAACGAAGAACAGATCTGAAGCAGCTTATTATATAGTGCTTCTTCATAGATGGAGCAAAAACTTTTATCTTAAGGCACTGCACTGAAAGCATCACTTTAGTATAAAACCATGCAACTGTATTTTTCTTTATTAAGATAAAGATTCATTGATGAAGTTGCCTTTGTGGAGTTGGCTGAATTATATAACTTTCTGACTGAGGCATAGCAAGCCCTCGCAATTCTATTATTTTTCTATTTTTACAAAACATTTTTTTCAATTAGAATAGACTTTCATCTATTTATATAAAAGCAAAATATCACTCATGCATCATCACAAAATGTCCAGAACTGTAAAGCCTACAAACTTGAAATTTGGCACATATGTTCCTCTTGGCTTCTAGGTGCTCACTGAGAAATGATTTTTTGAAATGACCATCAGAGCATATAGTATTTCCTATATTATTATTAACACACTCTGATGCTAAAGAGTTCTACTCCCCCACCCCACCGGAAAAGAAATCTGTTCCAAATGTAAAACACAAGCAGAGGAGAGGAGTTTCAGTTTCAGAGCATCAAGCTAAGCCACGCCCAGGCTCCCTGCTGTCTCCTTCTTGCTCACAAACCAAATATTATTTCAGTTTCCAAACAGCCCTCAACTCTCTCACACACTGACTGGACATTAGCCAGATGAATACCAATGGATGCTGGTAGGCAGAGGCACATTCCTCCCCCCCCCCTTATTTTCCTCCCCCAAAACTAAGCCTGATCACATAATTTTGTAGCAAAGCATAGGTATAGAGCTAGTACAACATAATCAAATCACAGTTTTTGTTTCAACAGAAGATAAGGCTAGGCCTTGGGTTGAGAGACTAATTCTAAAACAGATATATGTCATTATTGTTTTAAAGCCCATAATTTTTTTTAAAAAAAATAGTCACTTCCCCTGCATTACCACAGTTCAAATGACATTTGAGGTTTCACATGGAACCCATCCCTTGTGAAGGATAGTGGATGTTTCAACCAGGGATACATCCTTTGCCTGCAAAGTACTGTAAGCAACTTGAGTCAATCCATGAAATTTATCACATGCAAGTAAACCGACACTGTCATGAAATGCATTCATCTGAAACCAAAGACCAGATGCTTCTAGAGCATACTTCGATCATGGTTCACTTAATTCTGTCAAAATCTTTATGACATGGAAAGAGTGAGCAAGTGAATAAACTGGCGTGTACTATTTGGGTTAAAATAATAGACTTCTTCTGATACAACAGTACATATTTACTGCAATTTCTGATGCTTCTGATGCTAATCTGGATGATGATGGTGTTGGTAATGACAGTGATGATCTGAAAGGGATTTCTTTTAAAAAAATGAAAAGTAGGATTTTCTATTATCTTTTTTTCAGTGTATTAATGTACATGTGATTTAAGATATACAAGACTGTTAATTGAACAAAATGAATTGATAAATTGTTCTCAGCTTAGAAAAAGCAAGGTTGGCCAACTTAAATTAGTAGAATGATACCCAAAGAAAAATGCCTAAGACATTTCTTGCTTAAAAAATGTATATATATCAATGGACAGAAGAAGAATATGTGGGAAAGATCATCCCTTCTTTTAATTCACTCTTCCCAACTATTAGTAGTTCACTACTCTTCTCACCCTAGCCATGGTGGTTGAACTGGAGTGAACTAAAACCATATATGTCAAGAGAGACCTTATGCATTAAAAAAGTCACTTTAATATTTTTCATGTGAGTATTTTCATCACTCAACAGTGAATAAATCCTGATGAAAAAATTTGTGGGGAACCAAAGAAGTTAAAAAAGTTAAGGTGGTAGTTACAATCTTGCAATCAAATTCCCACCCCCTTTTTCATGTGCCAAGGAGCAGCACTTTTATTGGCTGATTGTGGCTATCGACCTAACTTTTGGAAACATATTGTCCTGAATTTAATATAGAGTGCATGTCTTACCACATGCAGAATACAGAATAACAGAGTTGGAAGAGACCTTCAGAGTCTTCTAGTCCAACCCCTTACTTTAGACCGTACTCGCTTCCAGAAAAATGACTGCCCAATCTCTCTTCCTAAAAACCACAACTTCTGGAGGTAAGCCCTTCCGTTGATTAATTGTTCTCATAAGTAAACAGCTGAGCAACATCTCATTCAGTGGTGGTATTCAGCCAGTTCACACTGGTTCACACGAACTGGTAGCAAGGATTTGGCGTGGGTCGCTGAACCAGTAGTTGTCTGGCTGGACACGCTCCCAACCCAGTTGCCTGATTGCTGTTCGGTCAGTTGCCCGCCCGATGCCTGCTCACCCCAATTGCCCGATGCTTGCCTGCCCAGTCACTCCTTAAAGTATTTCTTTTTTTTTTTTTACCTCCCAACAATCAGCTGTTCGTACATAGGAACAGCTATGCTGGGATTCCCCTCGCTTCTTACTGTTTTGCCCAGAAAGCTTCCCAGGGCCCAGGAAGGCAAAAAAATAGAGGGAGGGGGCACAACCCCCCTCCATTTCTTCCTTCCTGGGCCTCAGGGAAGATTTCTGTGAGCAAAAATGCCTCCCAGAGGCTCCTCTGAGGCGAGGAAGGCCCCAAAATGGACCATTGAGGGGTGCTGCATGCCCCTCCTATGCTCTGTTTTTTTTCCTCCCTGAGCCCCAGAGGAGCCTTCTCAGAGCAAAAACACCCCCCCTGGTGGCTCCCCTGAGGCCAAGAAGGCCCCAAAAACAGGGTGGGGTGGGGTGGGGTGGTGCTGCAAAAAAAGCCATGCTCACTCTAGCTATGCCCACTTAGCCATGTCCACAGAACAGGTAATAATTTTTTTTGAATCCCACCACTGATCTCAGTTAATGTTTTATTTGAACATTACCTTTCAAACAGGGGTGGGTTTCTACCAGTTCTGTCCACCTCTGTAGAACCGGTAGCTCTGAAGAGCAGCAGACATAGAACCAGTTCTATGTCTGCTGATGTTTTTGCCCACCTGCCCACCTGGGCTCTTACCTGATCTTTATTTCCTGTGTTTTCAATTTCAGCTGCCATGCGAGGCACAGCTGCAGTTAAAAAAGCAGGAAAAAGGGGCTTTTTTTTTTTTAACACAACTTGGTATTACTCATGTTGTTAACAGGCATTTTCTGAAGTCTAATATCCTTTTAGCATATAGACACAAAGACTTTCTCATTTCTTATCTCAGTGAAGAAAGAGATAAACTGAAGATATGTGTTTTTGATAAAGTGCCAGATCATGGCTTTCTTCAGACCTTAAAAGAGGAGAATCACAGTGAGCAAAGGGAAGAGGGAATGGACTTATTCGTGGTTTGAATAAGTGAAATAGCTCACAGATTGCCGTGACCCAAAATTGTTTGCAATGTATAGTTTAAAAGACCCTCATGAGGCCCACCATAGTATGCATAAAGCTCTGCCTAAGTATCACAGTTTTGATTATACCACTGAGGTCACCTTGTTGATTCTTTTTTAATATGCAGACATCCCTGGTTCCAGCTGTTGTATCATTCTAGAGCACCTGCTTCCTTTTCTTTATCAGTTAGGGCCAATCTGATTATTACTTCTGCCTGTCTGTCCATATTTTGCTTTTCAGCCCTTCATTGTTTTCTAAGAAAACAGTATATGCAGTATCTTTTATATCGTCTTTTTGTTCAACTAGTAATACCCATTTTTGATACCTATGCAACATGTTATCATCCAGAACCCCCAAATGGCTATTACTACCTTCATTTCCAAATCTATTGAACAATCATTAACATTTCCTGTCATAATTAAGTGCCCAAAACAAACATGGTCCACTAGGACCCTTAAACTTTATGGCCCATCCTGTTTCTTTTTGCCTGCACTGGATAATTTGTGAAATGCTGAATTTGCAGGACTCTGTTCAAGTGCTTTTGGCAAGTTCTTCCAAGCCAACCTTTTCTTTTATTTACATCCCTCAGCATTTTATAGACAGTTGAATAGATGATTGCTGAGTAGCAATGCACACAAAAATATATTTCTGATTTAATAACCCAGTTTGTTTAAGGATCTGTTGCACTCATTTGCATTTCAAAAGGAAATAGCCCAAATACTCTTTTTTTTCCTCTCTCTCTCAGGCACTGAGGGGAGGAGGTTCCTAGCACATGAAATCTGATCTTTTTTAAAAAAAATCCAAACAATTTGTCTTAAGATTTAAAGGGAAAACAACACATATTATTTTAGGGTTGATTATAATCATAAAGCAACCAACAATTAAGAAATATGGCTAGACCTTATTGGTCAGGTCTTTGTGAGAATTCAAAAATACAACCCAGATTTTCTCACTGCTGTTCAAGCCAAGTATCTCTACCCCCAGGCTTGCTGTGAGTTCAAGAGAGCCAATCTGGTGTAGTAATGAAAGCAACAGACTAGAAAAGGGGGGATCATGAGCTCAGACTAGAAAAGGGGGGTCCTGACTTAGGTATGAAGCCAACTAAATGCCTGGGACCTGTCACTTTCTCTCTCTCTCAACCCTAAGAAGGAGGCAAGGACAAACCACTTCTGAAAATTTTCCCAAGAAAACTGCAAGGACTTCTCCAAGCAGTTTCCAGGACTTAACATTGACTTGAATGGAATAAACAAACAAACAAACAGTCAGACAGACAAAGTAGGTTACCATAACTGATAAAGTAGGTTACCATAACTGGACTACAAACAGCTGGAGCAGTAGATAGTTTCACCCATGGCTATATTGTCTGAACATTATGGGTAAGTATACATTGTACACAGACAGACAAATCTAACTGTAAATATTGGTTCCCACAGATAAGCACAGTAAGTGTTCCAGATATTAGGGCCATACAAAGCTTAAAATACATGTTTTTGTTTCAGTGATGTTTTGAGGGGAAAAGTCCTTAAAAACTGATTCACAATAAAATGCAGCCTCCTCCTGCTTCTAAAAAAATTAAGTAAAGCTCCCTCATTGTTTTGCTGTAGATCTGATTGTGTCCTCTGGCATATCCAGACATTGTTGTGTGGTTTCTGATCCTTTCAGTCAGTTATACAATATGTAACTGGAGTGAAGCAAACAACCTCATTAAAAGCCCATCAAATTATCTCTGTGTCTCAACAAGGGGAAGGGCATTTCTTCTGGAGAATAATGCAAAGCATCTTGATGAGACCAATTATGTTTTCTTTGTACAGGCTCAGTTGATATAAGATCAGATATTCATCAAATTTAAGTCTTACATTAAAAATAGGTGATGTAATGTCATTTGATACCAATGTAGCTGTAGAGACCTTCTTGGCATAGAATAATAGAATCATATGATTGAAAGAAACTTGAAGGTCTTCCAGTCCAAACCATAACATGGCAGATGTTATATCATCCTGGACAAAAAGTTATCTGTTTCTTCTTCCTTCCACTAATTATGCTCCAGAAGAAATGGAACACCCATAATTTTTTGAGGCAAGCTATTCCATTGGTCAATTATTCTCACTAAGTTTCTCCTTAGTTTTATGTTAGATCTCTCTTTAATGATGTTCTACCCATTGTTTCTTATCTTGCCTTCAGATTCATTGGAAAATAGGTTGACCCCTTCTCTGTAACAAGTACTGAAAAACTGCTATTATGTCACCCCTAAACCTTCAGACCTATTTCTCTTAACTGTTCCTGTTCTGTCCTTAATTAACATACTCGAGATCCCCGCGCTTTGATTGGCCAAAGCACGGGGCTCTCAGATTGGTCAGGCGAGCCGCGCTGATTGGCTCGCTAGGAATCTCCCGCGATTGGTCCATTCGGATCGGGGGAGATTCAAAGAGGTGCCATTGGCCGCGGCCGCCGCGGCGAAAGGAATAAAAGCCGCGGGCTTTTTTCCTTTCGCCAGTTTGGTTCCAACTTACAAATAAAGAGCTTGCACTAAAGTCACCGACTCCTGGCATCATTTCGCGGACACAACACTGGCGATGAAGGTGGGATACAGACCCTGAACCGAACCACGTGTCCGACGGAAGCCAGACGAACCACCGCGATGGCGAAAATCGCACCACCCGCACCCTTCAACCCCGCCACCGAGGACTGGGAATCGTTCTCCAACCGATTCCACATGTACCTCGAGTGCAGCGGCCTGAAGGACGCCACCGGCCCCATGAAGCGCGCCGTCTTCCTGACCCACTGTGGGACCGAGGTCTTCAAGATGGCCAAGGCGCTCGCCAAACCCGCCGATGCGACCGTGATGGACTGGGACATCCTCGAACCCATACTTCGGCGGCACTATGCTCCAGAGGTACCCATCCTGATCTGGCGCAACAAGTTCTACCGGCGGGACCAGAGATCAGGTGAGAGTTTCAGCGACTTCGTCGCCGAGCTGCGGCGTTTAGGGGGGCTCTGCGAATTCGACAACCTGAACGACGCACTGCGAGACCGAATCGTGCTCGATCTGTGGGATCCCGTCCTCCAGAGCCGGCTGATGGCCAAAGGCAACATCAGCCTAGCAGACACCCTCACCGCAGCCGCAGCCACCGAAGCAACCCGAACTTCCGCCGACCGCATGCGCAGACTGAACACTGGGGACCGCAGCGGAAAAAACAACCCGGCGAGGTCGACCGAGCCCCAATCCAAGATGACCACCCACCAGGGCGATTTCCACTCAGCATCGGGCACTTCCGATGACGAGGAGGACATCCATCGCCTCCAGACAGGCCGCGACCCACGAAACCGGTGAGGTTGTAAGTCAAGGACCAACTGTGCCGGTTGCGGCGGCGACCACCCCAGGTCGGAATGCCGGTTTTTCGAGTCGATCTTCCGGCATTGCGACAAGAAGGGACACATCACCCGTGTCTGCTGCCTGAAGAAAAATCGCAGCCTGGCACGATGGGAGCAGAGCGACCGGAGGAGAGAAAACACACCACCCCGGACCAGAGATCGCCCCTCAGACAACCGATGGGACTGGAACGGATGATCCTCGCGAGGCGGCGACAACCGACGAAGAGAGGAGACCCATCAGACGGTCACCATTGGCCACGCCATCACCAACGACGCCCGGAAGGTCCACGTGGAGGTAGGCATCGAGGGCCAGCCATGCAAAATGGAGGTGGACTCCGGGTCCTACCTCTCCCTGATTGCATGGCATAAAATAAAGCGCTTGGTGCCTACCCTCCAAAGGAGGAACGTAGACAGCCAGAGACTCATTGTAAAGGACTACCAGGGAAACCGCATCCCGGTAGTCGGAACCAAACACTTCAACATCACCTATAAGGGGCACACCGAAAGACTTCCCTTGACAATCGTCGACCGCGACCGCCCAAGCCTACTGGGACCGCAATGGTTCGCCCCGCTCGACATCGCACTCACGGGAGTCGACCACGTCACCGACGACAGCTGGGAGCAGCAACTGGCCCGGGAGTTCCAAGAGGTCTTCGACGGAAACCTAGGCAAGTACCGAGGGCCCCTTATATCTTTCAACCTAGACCCTAACGTCCCCCCAAAACGCCTGAAACCAAGGCAGGTGCCATTCGCACTGAAACCCAAGATAGACGAGCAAATTGACAAGCTCGTCAAACAAGGGGTTCTACAGCCCATAGACCACGCCCGGTGGGAGACCCCCATAGTCACCCCGATCAAGCCCGATGGGTCAGTGAGGATCTGTGGGGACTATAAGGCCACCCTAAATGGCGCGCTGCAACAGAGCGCCTACCCCGTCCCAGTAGTGCAACACCTACTGCACTCACTGGGAGGGGGCAAGGTTTTCGCCAAGCTCGACCTCGCCCAGGCATACCAACAGTTGCCAGTCGACGAGAAAACGGCAGAAGCGCAAACCATAGTCACCCACCGGGGGGCATTCAAATGCAACCGACTCCAATTCGCAGTCAGCGTGGCACCGGGCATATTCCAAAGCCTAATGGAGAGACTATTGCAAGGCATCAAGGGGGTGGTACCTTACTTCGACGACGTCCTAGTGTCGGCAGCCAACCAAGCCGAACTAGAGGGTCGACTAAGGGAAGTCCTAACCAAATTTAAAGAGACCGGACTAAAAGTCAAGAGGGAGAAATGCCAGCTATGCACGGAACGAGTAGAATTCCCAGGTTACCTCCTAGACTGTCACGGCATTCACCCCACAAACCAAAAAATCAAGGCCATCAAAGAAGCCCCCACACCCAAGTCAAAGACGGAACTACAGGCGTTCTTGGGGCTACTGAACTTTTACAATGTTTTCCTACCCCAAAATGCGACAGCGGCGGAGCCCTTGCATAGGCTCCTGGACAAGGCGGACAAGGCCCCTGGACTTGGGGGAAACGCGAGCAAGCCGCTTTCCAAAGAACGAAGGATCTCCTCACCTCGGACGCCGTCCTTATACAATACAACGAGACCCTACCTCTGGCCGTCACATGCGACGCATCACCCTTCGGTGCCGTCACCCTTCGGCGTATGTCCTCAGCCATACCCTTCCCGACGGAAAAGAAGCGCCCATCGCATTCTTTTCAAGGACCCTCACCAAACCGGAGCGGAACTATAGCCAACTGGACAAAGAGGCTCTGGCTATCGTTGCCGCCGTAAAACAATTCCACGAGTATCTCTATGGCCGGACTTTCACCATCATAACGGATCACAAGCCGCTGCTGGGAATCCTTGCAGGAAACCGGGCCACCCTGAATATTCTGTCTCCCCGAATGACAAGGTGGTCCGAGTTCCTAGCAGCCTACAACTACGAACTCATACACAGACCGGGTAAGACGATCTCCCATGCAGACGCCTTAAGCCGCTCGTCGCTACCAGAACCCGACACCGACCCAGCACCCACAATGACCACCCTCAGCATAGAGACTCTACCCAACCTGCCCATAACCGCGTCAGACATTGCCCGAGAGACTAATAAAGACAAATGTCTGGCACGGGTGTTGCATTGGGTGGAGAAAGGGTGGCCGGAAAGGGACAACGACGAGTCCGTTAAAACGTTCCGAAACTGCCAAACGGAACTCTCTTTATTAAAAGGGTGCATACTATGGGGGGATAGGGTGGTCATTCCAGAAAAGCTACAAGGGAAGGTTCTGGAACTGCTACACGAGGGGCACCCTGGCATCGTTCGGACTAAAGCCCTGGCCAGAAGTTACGCTTGGTGGCCAGGGATGGACAAACAAATAGAGGCCTGGGTAGCAAGGTGCCAACGATGCCAGGAAACTAGGCCAAGCCCACCCACAGCACCCGTCCTAGAGTGGGAAACCCCAAGGGGACCTTGGTCTAGGATCCATATAGACTTCGCCGGGCCCACAAAAGGACACACCTTTCTCATAACAGTTGACGCTTACTCCAACTGGCTGGAGGTAAGCAACATGAAAACGACAACCACGGAAGCCGTGATCAAGGAACTCTGCAAACTCTTTGCAACACACGGCCTCCCAGACGTCGTCGTCTCCGACAACGGGCCCCAGTTCACCTCGCTGGAATTCGAAAAATTCCTAGCGGAAAGGGGCATCCGCCACGCGCTGACAGCACCGGCGCACCCGGTGGCGAACGTTAGGGCGGAACGGATGGTCCAATTCACTAAGAATACCATCCGGAAAATAGACCACGGGGAGATCCAGGAGAAAATAAACAAACTACTCTTCACCCAACACATAACCCCAAATACCACAACCAATAAAAGCCCAGCCGAACTATTAATGGGCAGGAAACTAAGGTCCCCACTCGACAGGTTACACCCCACGTATAACCCGGAGAGGCCCCCAGACTCAAACAGCAAACACCGAACCTTCGCACCCGGCGACCCCGTATACGCAAAAAACCTGACGGGAGACCCACTATGGATTCCAGCTGTCATCACACAAACAACAGGCCCACACTCGTACCGGCTACAAACAGCAGACGGACGAGCGTGGAAACGCCACATCGACCAACTAAGGTCGAGGACTACCAACCAACAAACCACCGACGCACAAACAGGCGAAACCAACCCCCACAACACAAACCAAGGGGGGAGGGAATACCCAGGGGACCAAAACCAAAGAAGAATAAACCAGCAGTACTCACCAGAAAGCAGCCATCATGACCCCTCGCCAGGAAGAAACAGCCAGGCCAGCTCGACCGACCCAGAAAGACCGAGCGGGAGCGGCGAAACCAGCAGCTCAACCAACCCGGAAGGCCCAGGAGGGAGCTACGGAGGACGGACCGGACCGATCGACCAGCCGGTTCCCACGACAGCAGCAGGAGCAGCAGAGATCCCGACCGAACCGGCCGGGATCCAGCCTACAACTGAGTTGCGCAGGTCAAGTAGGCCCAGATGGAGCCCCGCCTACCTACGTGACTACGCGACGTAAGGACTGAACCAAGAGGGGAGGGGTGCTCTGTCCTTAATTAACATACTCGAGATCCCCGCGCTTTGATTGGCCAAAGCGCGGGGCTCTCCGATTGGTCAGGCGAGCCGCGCCGATTGGCTCGCTAGGAATCTCCCGCGATTGGTTCATTCGGATCGCGGGAGATTCAAAGCGGTGCCATTGGCCGCGGCCGCTGCGGCGAAAGGAATAAAAGCCGTGGGCTTTTTTCCTTTCGCCAGTTCGGTTCCAACTTACAAATAAAGAGCTTGCACCAAAGTCACCGACTCCTGGCATCATTTCGCCACAACACAACAGTTCCTTGTACAATTTATCCTGCTGACCTCTTACAATCTTACTTGCTCTTCTTTGCACTCTTTCTAGCATCTCAGCATCTTTTTTATTTTAATGTGATGACCAGTGTTCCGATTATGTATTGTACCAGTCTTCCTTATCTACAGAGGATTTTTTAAATGTATTTTAAATGGGAAACTGATATATGAAAAGCAAAATGTCAGACAGTACTTATACTCTGAGCTCCACCTTAGATAATATGGACATTCTTAAAGTTTTTTTTAAACAACTCCATATCAGCAGGTTTTTGTTTTTTTTTTGCTTTTATACTAAGCCACTAAAGCAGGTCACCTGTGAATTTCCATCCCATTGCAAAATTACATTCTCAAAGTTTCAACTATACTACTTATATGTCCCCCTCTGAGGAACTTGAAAGGAGGCTGGCCAGAAATGATATTGAAAGTGGTAGGATGGAATGCTATTCTAAAAGGCCTTTTCTCAAATGAGGATAGGTAGATTATAGGTAAATTTTCACTCTGTGCTACTCTATAATCATTCTATCCTTTGATATGTTGTGTGTGAGAGAAACTGTTCAGTCGCTAACTGTTCATGTCTGGCCCTTCATGACCCCATGGACCATAGCACACCAGGTCTCCCTGTCCTCTACTGTCTCATGGAGTTTGTGCAAATTCATATTCATTGCATCAATAACATTATCTAATCATGTAATTTTCTATTGTCCCCTTCTCCTTTTGCCTTCAATCTTTCCCAACATCAAGAAGAGTTTTCTCTTTTCATTTGATTGCCGTCTACTAATTAGCACTCAACAATTTGGAAAGCTAATGATTAACCACAGCCCAATACATGTGTTGATCAAAAATGCCTGGCTGGCATTTTTTTGCTTTTTTTGTTGCTATGGTTTTTGCTATTATTTAATTATGATTAGTCATAATAAGAGTAATATGTTAGATACAGGACTGTAATAAAATAGAATACCACCATTATTACACATTATTACACATGGAGAGAGGTCAAAGAGATATGGAGTTTGAATGCAAGTACAAGCAAAAACAAGTGTAGTAGCAGATGAGCAGTGCTGCAAATATCTGAATAAGGTATTTCCCATGTAAAGCATAGAGAGGAAAGTTCATGTGCCATGATATTGCAATACAACTCTTTGTATAAATATGATACACCATAAAAAAGTGAAGTAGAATTTCTCCTTAATTAACATCTTTTTAAAGAAGCACATTAGCATTCTAGCTTGGCTCATGGACCTAAGTGCTGCAGATGTCCTAAATGTCCTATATGGTCTTAATAAATTGACATTTCTCTGGCTTTTAAATCTAATCTTAGAAAAAAATTGCTCTCTCTTTCAATTTGCAAGCATTTCAAATAATAGATGAGAGAGGTTATGACCAAACAGGTATATTTCTCAATGAGAGCATCACAAAAACACCACTGAATAGAAAAACAACAGGGGCTTATCAAGGTATTTGGCATAAATTCTGTTTGAAAAGTGACAAGAGGTGACAATGAACAAGATCTTGGAGGTAACATGCTGAGTAGTGGGTTTGTACAGGCCAGATTTTTTGCTCTTCAGCAGGTTTAAGTTTATTGTACATTTCCTGACATAAAGTAGCATAAAATATGTGGGTTGAATGATGGCATATTTGTACAAATATGGATAGGAAGGTTGGTTGCTAAATGTGATAAAGATGCTACATGATGGAAATAAAGCATATATAAGAATAGAATGCTTAGAAAATGATTCAGTGTAGAGCAAGGAAGAAAGCAGATATGTATAATGTCCCTTGGTTGCATAATATATTTTCGGATTAAGGGATAAAGCATGTTTAGTGCTGATTTTAGAAATGTGATGGTTTGGATTGTGAATATTGATATTCATATATGAAAATGATGCTGTGTTGTTGGCTGAAAATCCAAATGATTTTCAGCAAATGTTAGATAAGATTTAATGTTTAAACCTGCACTTTACTTCTTGCCAGGACAAAACTATTTGCTCCCAGTCCTAAGAATAAAGAACATACACTTAAGTTTCACCAAACAAAGCTTTTGCATCAAGAGTAGGCCATCAATTCAGGATCATGCATCTGAACCTGCCTCATTGGCAGCAGTGGGAAGGGAGCAGGGGGCTTATAAGCAGTAGCTACTTAATCTTCTCATCTTTATTTATAAAAACTCAGCACGCTACTTCCCACCTACCATAATTTCATCAGTGTATACCAGAGGTAGGTTTCAAAATTTTTAACAACCGGTTCTGTAGGCATGGCTTAGTTGGTGGGCATGGCTGGTGGTCATGTGACTGGCTGGGCGTGGCCAACTCAACATCATTCATCTCGAGGCATGCATCTCCTCACTTGGCCTCTCATGACTGTGGGGATGCTGCAACAGTCATAAGTGTGAAAAATGGTCATAAGTTACTTTTTTCAGTGCCACTGTAACTTTGAATGGTCACTCCACACAAGCAAAGTACCAGCAAAGGAGGAAAAAAAACTCCAGAGAAGTTTCTGAGACAGGAAGTCTAGTCCTGCCAAGAATGTAATAAGGGTTAACAGAGAGGCCGTTTCTGTAAGCAACACCAGAATGTTTCCTTCTTGCCTTCCTTACAGGATTAGGCCAGTAATTTCTTCTAACAACCAGTTCTCTGAACTGCTTAGAATGACAACCGGTCTAGCGAATAGGTGCAAACTGGTAGAATCCCACCCCTGGTGTGTACATGTACTGATCATGTTGCAAACAGGGGATTTCTTTCCTCATAAAGCTGACTGGTCTGCTCGAGTTCCTTTTTTTCTCCCACCCCATCCCAACTTTGTCTATGCTTTGTGGCAGATTATTCATATTCAAATTAATTTCTTTCCGCAATTTGCTTTCATTAGATTGTCACCAGTAAATGGCAGAATGCAGTGGAATTATTGAGGTTAATTTTAATTCATCTTGGTTTCTGCTAAAGTTAGCTGGCCTTACCACTTCAAAACTGACTGTGATAACAACCACAGTTTTCAGAATGTTAGTCATCAGAACAGAGGTCTTGAACTGAAATCTGTCATATGTCAAGGAAGTGTTGTACTGTTTTGACCTACTAGCATGGGTAGTATGCACACAACAAATGAAGGAGGAATGAAGAGCCAGTTACTTCCATTGCTATGATGATAGTTCTATCATATATTTAATTCCAGCCTCACTGAGGAAACCAGACCAGGAAATCAACTCCACAGGAAAGCTAAAACTATTTTTAATGAGAGCAGCTATAATAATAAAATCTACCATAGTGGTATAGTGGTGTAGTGGTTAGAATGCAGTATTACAGGCTAACTCACTGCTTATTTCGGGGGTTCGATTCTGGGCAGTTCAAGGTTGACTCAACCTTTCATCCTTCCGAGGTTGATAAAAAGAGGACCCAGATTGTTGGGGGCAATATGCTGACTCTGTAAACCTCTTGGAGAATGCTGTGAAGCACTCTAAAGCAGTATATAAGTCTATGTATTATTGACTTGTACAGTGTCTCCTCCTCCTTTTCCTCCTCCTCTCTTCCTCTCCCTCCTCCTCCTGCTTTTCCTCCAGTGAATTAGAAAGATGTTGTCCTATGTTGCTTCAGAGTGGATCTCATTCTGGGCTTTAAAAATGCTTCGAACTCTTTTCCTAGCCTAAGCAACAATCATTGCATACTTCATCAAGATCATTTCCCTTATTTTCTACAATTGAATTGCCTGTTTGGAGGACTCATCATCATCATTATTATTTTTTTAATGAGCCAGGCTTAAATTTAAGTTTTTAATATAATTTTCTTTTTTGTCCAATCAATGAAGTTGTGTTCTTACTTTTCCAGAAATCCAGACACATCTTTTATATTTGATGCTTTGTCAATACTACAATGTTAAAAGAAAAGAAAAAAAAAGAATGTTTCAGGGCTGGCTGATCTCCATGATGTTGGTAGAAACTGGTTTATGTGATTGGAACAGATCTTGTAATTCTAATGCTTCCAACTAATATGATCACTTAAGATTATCTAGAAGCCAGTTTCATTGAACAACTTACTCCCCAGTAAACATACCTAGGACTAGATGGCTAGCTTTTTCCTCAAACACATTTCTTTGAAGAGCAAAATACAACTGAGAAAGCAGGCATGACTCAGTCTAATAGTAGGTTGACAAGTCACATGGAAAATTGTCCATAATCCTGGATTATGGGTGTCTGGAAAAAATTATTTTTCAAACTCTCTTACCTTGGTATTTTGTTTCTTTATTTTAATCTGAAGTAGGCCCAGGGTTTGCACCTAACATATTGCTGAGAAGGTAAATATTAACAGATAACAGATAATCAGAGTTGGAAGGGACTTTGTAGGTCATCTACATTTGATATTATCAAAAGGAAAAAAGCTAATCCAATCACAACTTCAGCTCTTTTGAAAACATTGATTATCTAATGGGAAGGGAATAAAATTGATCATCTTTTACCTTTAAAAAAAGTTAGATTTTTAAAAAAATTGTAGGTGAAAAATGTAGTGTCTATATGCTTTTGGAGCTCATGACAGAATTCTGAGAGAGCTGCATACTACGATGAATTATCATCAGAAGCAATTGTCTAAATAATACTTTTTGTGCTAGTCTCAAAGGCAACTGGGCTATTTTTTCCCCTTGAAGATGAAGAAGAAGAGTTTTTGTTTCTCATTTAAGAATCTTAATCAGTTCTGGTAGGCTGGTAGGGGGGCGATGGAAGGAATGACAAGAATGGGGGTGGGTTGGAAGGATCCTTTTTTTTTTCAATCATCTGGTTATTAGCACTCTCCCTGAGAGTTCTTGAGACCACTTAGGAGTTTATCTATGTGCTCAAGGTCATCTGTATCAGAGTGCAAATGGAGGTGGAATCTTCTTGGAACTTCTGAAAGGACTGCATTGTAGACAGAAGATAGATGATGTCTTATTCCACCCCGCACCCACCCCCCACTTGAGAAAGGGCTGCTCAATGTTAACATAAATGGCCTCTTTTACCTCTCTTTCAAACCAACTCTTATGCCAGGTGCCTATAAATCCCTCTCTTCATTCTTGTATTTTCCTTATTGCTTATTCCTCATAACCCCTTTGCCTTTCACCTCTATCATAATTCTCTCTGCAGGGTGATATAGTCAGACTTTGTCGAGGAATCTGGAGTACTCCAGGCATAATTACTCTTCCTTTAAAAGGCAGATCCTTTATACAGGCTTTAACCAGGAGTTGAATCATCATCATGTTTCTTCAAAACATATTGTCTAAAAATAGCTTAGAGTTGAACTAGCCTATTTTTATTGAACGTAGGATACAAGCTTTTTAGAGCAATATTTGGTATTGAACAGACTGGATTTGTACCGAACAGATACATCAGAGAGAATATCAGATATATTTTGAATAGTAATGGATATATAAATTAGAAATAGCAGAAAGCAGCTATCAGTCTTTTTTTTTTTTTTAATCATTCTGGAGAAACCTTTGACAATATGGAATGGTTTTTCAAATTCATGACTCCAAAGAAGACAGCAGTTCAATTTTTCTTAGATGGATATAGAGCACTGATGAAGAACAAGAAGCCATTATAAGGATTATACAACATTTTTATTCCCAAAATATACTATAAACAAAGATGAAAGGCAAGGACACGCTTTCTTCTTTATTCGTACTGGTATTAGTGTCATTAGCAAGGAAATGTGACAAAAAAATAGTTTATAGTGAGTCAACAGATTTCCTAAGTGTTGTGAATGAATAAATGTGTATGAATAAAGTTATCTTGAGCTTGGAGTCAAGTGCAGGGTTCTGGCCCTGCACTTCTGATTGGCTGTTAAATGGCAAGATCGGATTGGTCCATTTTAGAGAATCTGATTGGCCATTAACGAGCCATTCTCATGGAACGGAGCTAGCGCTCCAAGGTTTTCCTTGGTTGAATAGTTAAGTTGCCTATATAAGGAAGGCTATAGCAGCCATTGTTCGAGCTGTCACACCATGTAAATAAAGAGTTGAAGTTCATCGTTCACCTGACTCGTCTCCATACCTTCGCACCCATGCTCCAAACTTAACACTGGCGACGAGGGTGGGATTTGGAGACGTCAGAGCTAACTGAACAAAGAAGAAGAAAACCGAGCACATGGCTGAACGCACAACGGCGGAACCATATCCAGCGGCGTAGTATCACCCGCTCCATTCGACCCAGTGCAAGAAGACTGGGAAGCCTACATGGATTGTTTCCAAATGTTCTTGGAAACCAATAACTTGAAGGATGCCACAACTGGAAAGAAACGAGCAGTATTCCTAATGCATTGCAGGCCAACCGTATTCAAGCCGGATGGTTCAATTCAAATTTGTGGGGACTACCGAGCCACCCTGAACCATGCCCTGCAGCAAAACGCATATCCGGTGCCGGTGTGCAGCACCTCCTCCATTCCCTGGGGGGGTGGAAAAGTCTTCGCTAAACTAGACTTAGCTCAGGCATATCAGCAACTACCGGTTGACGAAAGAACGGCACAGGCACAGAGGATCGTGATGCACCGAGGTGCCTTTAAATGTACCCGGCTCCAATTTGGAGTGAGTGTCGCCCCGGGGATATTCCAGAGCCTGATGGAAAGGCTATTACAAGGGATTAAAGGCGTTGTCCCTTATTTTGACGATGTGTTATTTGCTGCCCCTACTACAAAAATATTACGGGATCGTTTAAAAATGATTCTCCAGAAATTCAAAGACGCAGGTCTTAAGGTGAAGAAAAATAAGTGTAAGCTGTGTACAGATCGTGTCGAATTTTTACGGTATTTAATCGACAGTCAGGGCATTCATCCTACCGATAGTAAATTGCGAGCAATAAAAAATGCTCCCAGACCCCGGAATAAGGCCGACCTCCAGGCGTTTCTAGGCCTTATCAACTTCTATAACATCTTCCTGCCACACAAAGCGAACCTTTATATCGTTTACTGGACAAAAAAACAATCTGGGTGTGGGGTCATAAAGAAGAGCAGGCGTTCCGTAATGTGAAAAAACTACTAACTTCTGACACAGTACTGATGCAGTACAATGAAACATTGCTGTTAACCATCACGTGTGATACATCACTTTTTGGAGTGGGTGCCATTTTGAGCCATGTATTGCCTAACGGTACAGAAGCCCCTGTTGCCTATATTTCGAAAACACTTTCAAAAACTGAGTGAAACTTTAGCCAAATTGATAAGGAAGCCCTTGCAATTGTGTCGGCTGTCAAGAGGTTTCACGAGTATGTATACGGCCGGGCTTTTACTATAGTGACTGACCACAAACCTTTGCTGGGGATAATAGCGGGAGATAAACCAACCCCCTTTATATTATCTCCCAGAATGACTCACTGGTCAGAATTCTTGGCAGCATATCATTATCGGTTGCAATACCACCCGGGGAAAACCATTCCCCATGCCGACGCATTGAGCCGAGCACCGCTTCCAGAGACTATCGATGATCCCGCGCCGACAGTGACCACTTTGCAGATCGAGGCACTTCATTCACCACCATTAACTGCGAGAGAAACAAAACGCAACCTCACCTTAGCACGAGTCCTCAGTTGGGTGGAACGCAGATGGCTATTGGACCCGATACCAGACGACTTCGCACCATTCAAAACTCAACAAACCAAGTTGTTTTCTCAAAAGGGCTGCATCATCTGGGGCGATAGAGTCATTATCCCAGAGCGACTCCGACAAGCACTACTGAGAACTTTGCACGATGGCCACCCCGGCATCGTGCGCATGAAAGCCCTCGCACGAAGCTACGCGTGGTGGCCAGGCATCGACAAGCAAATCAAAACTTGGGTCAAAGCTTGTCATAGATGCCAGGAAGTAAGCAACGCCCCACCAAAGGCAATCCCAACAGAGGACCCTGGTCCCGTATCCATCTGGATTTTGCCGAGCCAACCAAAGGCCACACCTTTCTGTTAACCATGGACGCCTACTCGAACTGGCTCAAAATCCACCAAATGAAGAACACGACAACCGAAGCGGTCATTAAGAAACTGGAAAGACTGTTTGCAACCCACGGATTACCAGACGTTCTGGTATCCGACAATGGGCCCCAATTTACCGCATTGTCCTTTGAACAGTACCTGGTGGACCGCAGTATTCGACATGCGCTGACCTCGCCTGCACATCCAGCAGCCAACGGAAGGGCCGAGCGCATCGTACAATTCGTCAAGAAAACGCTACAAAAAGTGGACTACGACAACATCGAAGAAAAGATAAATCAAATCTTCTTTTTACAGCACATCACTCCACACAGCGTAACCAACAAAACTCCCGCCGAGCTGCTAATGGGACAAAAGCTCTGCTCCCACCTCGACTGCTTACACCCAGCATACGAACCGGAGAAACCACACGGATCCAGCGGCTGATGCCGTACCTTCCAGGTAGGTGACCTGGTGTTCGCTAAAAACTTATCAGGTGATCCGTTGTGGGTAAAAGCGACTGTAGTCCACGTAACTGGCCCCAGATCATACCTTGTACAATGCCGTGACGATAGACTATGGAAGCGCCATATCGATCAATGACGATCGAGGTTGCGGTCAGGGATCTCCGAGCCCCCTGATAACCAAACTGAGGGGGGGGAGATATAGAGGAAGATGAACTTCAATTAACAGAAACCCTTTTTGAAGGGAACAATGACGGAACAGAAACACGAGAAGAGGAATTGAAAACGGGAGTGAGCTCACCTCAGGGTGATACCGAAGATGTTGGGGACAACGAAAACTCGAACTCAGAGTCAGAAATACCTCCTTTGCTAAACAATGCCCTACCTCAACAAGAGTGCAGCCAAATACCAGGTACACTATGAAAATCGAATAGACTAACAAAACAACCGTCCTACCTCAAGGACTACGTAACTGCACCCCGTAAACGGAACCCGGGGGAAGGGGTGTTGTGAATGAATAAATGTGTATGAATAAAGTTATCTTGACTTGGAGTCAAGTGCAGGGTTCTGGCCCTGCACTTCTGATTGGCTGTTAAATGGCGAGATCAGATTGGTCCATTTTGGAGAATCTGATTGGCCATTAACGAGCCATTCTCATTGGTCAACGTAGCTAGCGCTCCAAGGTTTTCATTGAATAGTTAATAAGTTGCCTTTATAAGGAAGGCTATAGCAGCCATTGTTCGAGCTGTCACACCATGTAAATAAAGAGTTGAAGTTCACCGTTCACCTGACTCGTCTCCATTCCTTCGCACCCATGCTCCAAACTTAACACTAAGCATGCAGTATATTGCTGCCATTTCCTAAGTATATATGGCTGGTAGTTTTTCTACCTTCCTTGTTCTCCCTTCCCCCATTCTTTCTTTAATAAATATTATTTTATAAGGTATGGATTGTGCTATTTCTACTGTGGATAGACGTAATAGTTTGAATTATTTCTTCTTATGGTTTTTATTTTTATCCTGCTGTTTATTATTTTAATAAATAATTCAATGTGGACAACATACCTAATACTCCTTCCTACTCCTATTTTCCCTACAATAATAACCTGTGAGGTAGGTAGGACACAGAGAGATTGACTGGCCCAAAGTCATCCAAAGAGCTTTCATATCTAAGGCCTAAGCACTAGAAATCATAGTCTCTTGGTTGTGGGATCCTTGGTGGTCTCTGAGCTTGGCAGTCTTCTTGCAGACTTTCTATTACCAAACTAGGTAACATCATCTGTGCGCCTAGTGTTACCTAGTTTGGTAATGAAACATCTACAAGAAAACCACCAAATTCAGAGACCACCAAGGACTCCACAATTTAACCTTGAGCTGCAAATATTCTCTTCCACAGGATCAAGTCTCCTGGTTTTTGGCCTGCTGCCTTACTTTGACTTCCTCCTTCTTAATTCCCACCCCTGCATACTTGCTATCCCTACCTCAGCTTCAAGATGACAGTGTTTGTACTCAAGCCTGCTACATTGCAAGAATGGCTCAGCTATCAAACATGGATTAACAAGAAAAAGCCTCAGAGATTACTGGCATTTACCCAAAGTAGAGAAGTAGTTTCTGTAGCAAATCACAGGGTTTAATACTACTGTTGAAAAGATTAACAGCAATCTTATTAATGTTTTAAGTAAATTCTGAGGGGAAAAAAACACTAAAGACTTATTTAAGAATAACTGTTCACAGACTTCAAAAACTTAATGGCAGCTATTTTAAGTGGGGAAAGCTAAAATTGTCCTGCCTAAGAAAAAGAGCAACAGTAAAAATGAATATTTTACCAAGGCTCAATTTTGAAAAGAAAAAAAAATACCAAAAAGCTATTTGCTGCTTCTTTTTATCATGAGTCAGAGCCACTATTGGCCAGTGTTCTGCTTTATCTGAATCTTATCCAAGGACTGTAAAAGTTAATATCTATTTATGTAAAAAGTACCCAAAAGAGTTGCTATATCTGGGCTGAAATAAGCTGTTCCAAAATTCTTCCTAAATTTAAGTATTCCTCCTTTTGTTTTATGTTTCACTGTTTAAAAAGTTCTTCCTTTTGTCTTCCAGGCTCCATTTTTTCCCTCTTCTTTAGTGAAACATTAAATGGATTGGCTAACTATGCATGTTGAGATATTTAAGTCAAAATCCATGTATCCCTCCAATTCTTATTTTCAATTATTTCTTAACTGTTTTTTCTGTTAGTTCATTTTCCCATGGCTTTTCCCCTAAATTTATTTTTGTAGCGTAACTCCATGGTGCCCATCTGTTCTTCTCTATGGGACAAATCCCATATATAGTCCCACAATGCTTTTCAGAAATGCAAAATTTCTGGAAGATTGAAAAATGAAAACCTTCACTGATGATGCTTGGAGCCAATATACCTGCAAATTTGATGCAGATTTGTTCTAAATTGTAAATTTCGTTTATATTGGCTAGTATGAGTGTCACTCCCGATACACAATTCTCTCTTTTGAACTTCAGGTATGGACTCAGAACATCAATCCTGTCGTGTCCGAAAGGAAGGCTCTGAGGCAGTGACTATCAGTAACAGCTCTTTTTATTGAAGACGTGAACCGAACCGCAAAAGAGAAAAAGCCTCCGGCTTTTATACTCTTTTGCCGCGGCGGCCGCGGCCAATGGCAGCGATTCAAGTCTCCCGCTCATGGTTTCAGCCAATCGCGGGAGACTTTAATCGGGCCAATCGGCGCGGCTCGCCTGGCCAATTAGAAATCCCTGCGCCTTAGCCAATCAAGGCGCAGGGATTTCGAGCAGTCCATTTTTAGTACACAACACCCCTCCCCTCTTGGTAGGGTCTTTCACGTGGCGTAATCACGCAGGTAGGCGGGGCTACGTCGGGTCCTAGTTGACCTGCGCAGCTCATTCTTCTGTTGTAGCTCGGCCGGAGCGGTCATCTTTTTGGCTGCTTCTGGCTCTGTGGGTACCGGCTGGATGGTCGGGCCGGTGCTCTCGCCGTGGCTCCCGCCTGGGCCTACCGGGTCGGTTGAGTCACGGATTTTGCCGCTCCCGCTTGGCTTTTCCGAGTCGGTAGAGTTGGCTGGACGGCTCCTCTCCTGATGGGATTCGCGGAGGCAGCGATCTGGTGAGTCTTTACTTTTTTTCTGCGTTTCTTTTGTCGGGTCTTCCCTCCCCCCTTGGTTCGTGTCTTGGGGGTTGAGGTTAGTTATTGCCCGTGACCGGAGTTGGTCGATGTGTCGCTTCCAGGCTCGCCCATCGACGGTTTGGAGCCGGTACGACCGTGGGCCTGTGGTTTGTGTTATGATGGCTGGGATCCATAGGGGTTCCCCTGTCATATTTTTAGCGTAAACCCAGTCGCCTGGTTGAAAAGTCCGGTACCTGGAGCTTGAGTCCGGGGGTCGCTCCGGGTTATATGTGGGGTGTAGACGATCGAGTGGTGACCGCAGCTTTCTGCCCATCAGGAGCTCTGCAGGGCTTTTGTTTGTTGTGGTGTTAGGTGTGATGTGTTGTATGAAAAGCAGTTTATTAATTTTTTCGTTGATCTCCCCGTGGTCCATTTTCCGGAGGGTCTTTTTTGTAAATTGGACCATCCGTTCCGCCCTACCGTTCGCCGCCGGATGCGCCGGTGCTGTCAATGCGTGGCGGATACCTTTCTCAGCCAGGAAGCGTTCAAATTCGAGTGAGGTGAATTGGGGCCCGTTGTCTGAGACAACTACGTCTGGGAGGCCATGTGTCGAGAATAGTTTACAAAGTTCTTTAATGACAGCCTCCGTGGTGGTGGATTTCATGTCAGCCACCTCTAACCAGTTCGAGTATGCATCTACTGTGATCAAAAAAGTGTGTCCATTTGTGGGGCCAGCAAAATCTAAATGGATTCTGGACCAGGGTCCCCGTGGTATTTCCCAGTCCCGGGTGGGTGCTGCGGGTGGGCTGGACCTGGTTTCTTGGCACCGGTGGCACCTTGCAACCCATGTTTCAATTTGCTTATCCATCCCTGGCCACCAAGCGTAACTCCTGGCCAGGGCTTTTGTCCTGACGATGCCAGGATGCCCCTCATGTAACATTTCCAAAACTCTGCTTTGTAATTTGCACGGAATTACCACCCGATCTCCCCACAGGATGCAACCCCTTAACAGAGACAGTTCAGTCTGGCGCTGCCGGAATTTCTTAAAAGTCTCGTCAATGTCCTTTTCCGGCCAACCTTTCTCTAACCAATGCAAGACTTTCGCCAATTGTCTGTCCCTACTGGTTTCCCTGGCAATATCGGAAGCGGTTATGGGCAGGCTTTCTATGCTCAGGGTGTTAGTTGTAGGAGCGGGGTCAGGTTCCGAGTCCGGCAAGGGCGAGCGGCTCAAAGCGTCCGCGTGTGAAATTTTCTTTCCTGGCTTGTGGAACAGTTCGTAGTTGTAGGCTGCCAGGAATTCAGACCACCTAGTCATGCGTGGTGACAAGATGTTTGGTGTGGCCCGATCCCCAGCGAGGATGCCCAGCAGTGGCTTATGGTCGGTGACTATCTTGAATGGGCGGCCGTACAAGTACTCATGGAAACGCTTGACGGCGGCAACTATAGCCAAAGCTTCTTTGTCCAGCTGGCTATAGTTCCGTTCCGGTTTTGTTAGCGTTCTGGAAAAAAATGCAATAGGCGCTTCTCTCTGGTCTGGGAGGGTATGGCTGAGGACAGCGCCGACGCCGTAGGGCGATGCGTCGCAAGTGACAGCTAGGGGTAAAGTCTCACTGAACTGTATTAGAACGGCGTCGGAGGTGAGGAGGTCTTTGGTTCCCTGAAAGGCGGCCTGTTCTCGTTTCCCCCAAGTCCATGCTGCCCTCTTGTCTAGGAGTCTATGCAAAGGCTCCGCCACCGTTGCCTTCTGAGGTAGGAAGACATTATAAAAATTTAGTAAACCTAGGAATGCTTGTAGTTCTGTTTTGGACCTCGGGGTGGGGGCTTCCTTGATGGCTTTAACCTTTTTAGCTGTAGGGTGGATGCCCTGTCTGTCTAGGAGGTAACCCAGAAATTCTATTTGCTGCGTACACAGTTGGCATTTTTCGCGTTTGACCTTAAGTCCTGTCTCTTTAAATTTTGTCAAGACTTGTCTTAAACGGTTCTCTAATTCGGCTTCGTTTGGCGCCGCGATTAACACGTCATCGAAATAGGGCACCACCCCCTTGATGCCCTGTAGTAAACGTTCCATTAGACTTTGAAAAATGCCTGGTGCCACGCTGACTCCGAATTGGAGTCTGTTGCACTTGAAGGCCCCCCGGTGTGTCACGATTGTTTGGGCTTCTGCCGTTTCTTCGTCCACAGGCAGTTGCTGGTATGCCTGGGCGAGGTCAAGCTTGGCAAAAATTTTTCCCCCTCCCAATGAGTGCAGTAAGTGTTGCACTATGGGCACTGGGTAGGCGCTTTGCTGTAGCGCGCTATTTAGGGTGGCCTTATAGTCCCCGCAAATCCTCACGGACCCGTCTGGCTTTACTGGGGTCACTATAGGGGTCTCCCATCTGGCGTGATCTATAGGTGTTAATACCCCTTGCTTGACGAGTTTGTTGATTTGTTCGTCAATTTTTGGTTTTAACGCAAAGGGTACCCTCCTAGATTTAAGTCGCTTGGGGGAAACCCATGGGTCTAAGTCAAAGGAAATAGGGGGCCCCTTATACTTGCCCAATCCTCCATCGAAGACCTCCTGGAACTCCTGGACTAACCGCTGTTCCCAGGCTTCCATGGAGACTTGGTTGACACCTGTCAATGCGATGTTCAGTGGGGCGAACCATTGCAGGCCAAGCAAGCTCGGGCGGTCACGATCGACTATCGTGAGTGGAAGCTGTTCGGTCCGGCCTTTGTAGGTTACGCTAAAGTTTTTGGTACCCACCACTGGCACGCGATTACCCTGATAGTCCCTTATGATGATTTTCTGGGCGGGTACATTTTCCTTCTGCAGGGTGGGCACTAGTTTTTTTATTTCGCGCCATGCAATCATGGAAAGGTAGGACCCGGAGTCCACTTCCATCTTGCAAGGCCGACCTTCGATGTAGACTTCAACGTATATCTTTCTGGCGCCGTCGGAGATGGCATGGCCGATTGTCACCGTCTGGTGGGTTTCTTCTTTCCGCCGACCGTCGCCGCTTCTCTGGGATCTTTGCTTCTGGTCCCATCTGCCTGCTGGCTGGCGCTCTCTGGTTCTTGGCGGGCTCTCTCTCCTTCTATCCTGCTGCTCCCATTTTGGCGGGCTGCGTGTCTTCTTTTGGCGGCAAACTCGGGCGATGTGGCCCCTTCGGTCACAATGCCTGCAGACCGCGTCAAAGAAACGGCATTCGGACCTGGGGTGGTCGCCGCCGCACCCTGCGCAGTTGGTCCTCGACCTACGACTGTTTTGGCTTCGCTGGTTTCCGCGACCCGCCTGCATGCGATGTGTGTCCTCCTCATCGTCTGAAATGCTGGAGGCTGACTGGTAACCGCCGTAGTGTGCGGCCGCTTCGATTCTTGCATCGGCCGACCTTGCGGGGTTGTTGTTGTTTGCGCCTTTTGCCTCGGCTCTCCGCATGGTGTCTGCTGACGTGCGGGTTGCTTCTGCGGCCGCGGCTGCGGTGATGGCATCGGCGAGGCTGATGTCGCCTTTGGCCATAAGTCGGCTCTGGAGTGTCGGATCCCAAAGTCCTAGCACGAAACGGTCTCTTATGAGACTGTTCAATCCCTCAAACTCACAGAGCCCGCCTAGGCGCCTTAATTCAGCGACAAAGTCGCTCAGTTTCTCGTCCGGTTTTTGACATCTCCGGTAGAATTCGTTCCGCCGAATTAGGATGGGGACCTCGGGAGCATAATGGCGCTTTAGTATGGGTTCGAGGACGTCCCAATCCATGGCAGTCGCGTCTGCCGGTTTGGCCAATGCCTTGGCCATCTGGAAAACCTCTGGTCCACAATGCGTCAGGAACACGGCGCGTTTTAGCGGGCCCGGGGCGTCCTTCATGCCGGCACACTCTAAATACATCCGGAATCTGTCCGAGTAGGACTCCCAGTCCTCGGCGGCGGGGTTGAAGGGGGCGGGCGGTGCTATTTTCGCCATTTCGTTGTCGCAAGTTCGTCTGTGGACACGGGGTTCGGTTCAGGGGCGAGATCCCATCCTCGTCGCCAGTGTCGTGTCCGAAAGGAAGGCTCTGAGGCAGTGACTATCAGTAACAGCTCTTTTTATTGAAGACGTGAACCGAACCGCAAAAGAGAAAAAGCCTCCGGCTTTTATACTCTTTTGCCGCGGCGGCCGCGGCCAATGGCAGCGATTCAAGTCTCCCGCTCATGGTTTCAGCCAATCGCGGGAGACTTTAATCGGGCCAATCGGCGCGGCTCGCCTGGCCAATTAGAAATCCCTGCGCCTTAGCCAATCAAGGCGCAGGGATTTCGAGCAGTCCATTTTTAGTACACAACAAATCCTTTTTTTCCTTTCAATTCTCAGCAAATTTTCCATTCAGGGTCACCTTTTGTTACTTGCTGTTTTCCTTTAATTTCATGTCCAAGTTCTCTGCTGATAACATAAGCAGCACTATATATTAGCTGGATTGTTTCACTGTTCATTGATATTGAAATAGGTTCCAATGCTTTGTTTATGTCTAGAAGAATCTCTGATAAAATTCTCCCATTTCTTTGCTTTAGGAGATAGTTTTACTCTTGCCATATATTCTAATACCTTTTAATTATTTTCCAAGCAATTGCTTTTGACTTTCAGATATCTTGGGCTGCTAATGTGTACAAATGTGTTCATTTTTATGTCTAAGGGAGTCATCTTGTAAATCACAGGCCTTCAAACTTGGCAAGTTTAAGACATGTGGACTTCAACTCCCAGCTAACATAATTGGAGGAGGAATTCTGGGAGTTGAAGTCCACAAGTCTTAAAGCTGTCAAGTTTGAAGACCCCTGTTGTAAATCTTGACTCTTCCTTTGTATTTCCACATCAAGAGAGCTTCTATCATACATTTGCTGCTATTCAGATTTTTCCAATTGCCTATTGGACTGATGTTCTAATGCTTCTTATTCAGCATCTATAAACCCTTTGATGTTAAATATGAACTTTTCTTAGCACCTCAGCTTTTGTTTAGTAAAGATTGCATCTAAATTACCTTCTTTCCAAATCTGGTGTTACGAACTAAGCAAACTTGTTAACTGCATTTCTAATAGTTTTCTTTTCCATGGCAGGCTCGTAACCTGAAGTTCTGATTGGCCCGTTGACAGTGGATCGTGATTGGTCGGTTTTGGCTGATCAGATTGGCTGATAGTGGGTCACTGCTGATTGGACGCTCTCAGCGTGGCAAACTCAAATCATTGGGTGTTGTGACAGCAGCCAGCTCTATAAAAGGAGCTGCTGCTGCCCTAGTATTTCGCTCTGTTCTGAAGTCATTAACAAAGAGTTGAAGTCACTATTCGATGCCTCGTCTCCATTCCTTGTGCCCACTCTCCCAGATCTAACACTGGCAATGAAGGTGGGATACGGAGCCGAGAGAGCTGAATGAACACTCATTGAACACTAACAGAGCACGTGGTTGAGAGCGCACCAATCGCGGCAGAATGACCAGCAGTGCCATACCACCCATTCCCTTTGACCCAGCTAACGAAGACAGGGACTCGTATATGGACAGGTTTCAGATGTTCCTGGAGACCAACAACCTGGGAGGATGCTATGTCTGGCAAGAAACGAGCTGTATTCCTGATCCATTGCGGGCCCGCCATTTTTAAGATGGCAAAGGCACTTGCAAAACCAGCTGAAGTCAAGACGATGGACTGGGACAACCTCGCCCCAATCCTCCGGGCCCATTATGCCCCAGCGGTGCCAACACTCATCAGGAGACACGAGTTTTACCAGAGGGACCAACAGAAAGGCGAAAGTGTTGGAGACTTCATCGCAGACCTCAGAAACCTGGGAGGACTCTGTGGCTTCGCAAACCTTGAAGAAGCCATGAGAGATCAAATTGTTCTGGGTCTAAAAGACCACACAACACAAAGCAAGATTATGGTGAAGGGGAACATCGCCCTCACGGATGTCATCGCCGATGCTACTGCAGCAGAAGCAACTAGGAAGTCGGCAGCTCGAATGCACCGAGCGAACGGACCGCACCGCCAACTCGCCAGTGATCCTATGCCCCTTTCCGAGAGGCACGCAACGACCACCCACCATGAAGACATCGAATCCTCATCAGAAAGCAAGGAAGAGGAGGTCAACAGACTCAGGTCAGACCGCGATCAGCAAGATCAACGGATTCGTAAGCCCTCGTATCAATGTGCTGGATGTGGGGGAAACCACCCATGATCAGACTGCAAATTCCTAGACGCCCTCTGCCATTCCTGTGGGAAGAGGGGCCACATTGCTAAAGTCTGTAGAGGCAAACGAGGGTCCAGCCCAAACCAAAGAGAAAATAATTTCCGGCAGACGACAGGCACCCCACCACTAAATCGGGAGCACCCAAGCAACCAATGGAACCGCTACTACAGAAATCGAGCACCAGCCACTTCTACCAGATGAGAAGAGACGCACCAAACCATCACCATCGGCCATGCTTCATCCCTTGATGCAAGAAAGATCCGAGTAAGGGTCACCATTGAGAATCGCCCATGCATCATGGAAGTCGACTCCGGGTCCTCCCTATCAATGGTCTCCTGGAAAACCCTCAAACAGCTGATCCCTGACATCCGTTGCCAGAATCTCAGCCCTCAGAAAATTATATTAAAGGACTACCAAGGAAATAGAATCCCAGTTGCCAGTTCCAGCCACGTCCAAGTCTCCTTCAAAGACCATACCGCAACTCCACCACTTACAGTCATCGATAAAGATCGACCCAGCTTATTAGGCTTGCAGTGGTTCGCACCACTGGGAATCAAACTGGTGGGCATCAACCAAACCGAAAGCGATGACTGGGAAGTGGCCCTCATCCAAGAATTCCAGGAAGTGTTCACTGAGAAGCTAGGCAAGTACAAGGGATCCCCCATATCATTTAACCTCTGCCCAGATGTTGCGCCCATTCACCTTAAGCCCCATCGAGTGCCTTTTGCACTCAAACCAAAGATTGATGAACAATTGGACAAATTAATAGCCAAAGGCGTGTTGGAACCATTGACCACACCTGATGGGAGACCCCAATTGTAACCCCCATAAAGCCTGATGGATCTCTGAGAATTTGTGGGGATTACAAGGCCACCCTAAATCATGCACTTCAGCAAAGCACTTACCCCATGCCGGTGGTCCAACACCTACTTCACTCCCTTGGGGGCGGGAAAATATTCACAAAATTGGACCTAGCCCAGGTGTACCAGCAGCTGCCTGTAGATGCGGCGACCGCAGAAGCCCAAACTATAGTCACGCACAGAGGTGCATTCAAGTGTAATAGACTCCAGTTCGGAGTGAGCGTAGCACCTGGCATCTTCCAAAGTTTGATGGAGAGATTGCTACAAGGCATAAAAGGGGTCGTGCCATATTTCAATGATGTCTTGATAGATGCCCCCACTAGAAATCTACTAGAAAAATGGCTAAGAATGGTCCTCCAAAAATTCAAAGACGCTGGCCTGAAAGTCAAGAAGGACAGGTGCTAACTTTGTACTGAGAGGGTTGAATTCCTTGGTTACCTTCTTGACAAATAGGGAATTCACCCTACTGAGAAAAAAATTGGCTACAATAAAAAATGCCCCAAGACCTCGAAACAAAACAGAACTTCAAGCCTTCCTGGGACTTATTAACTTTTATAACATCTACCTACCCCAGAAGGCAACTGTTGCTGAACCCCTGCACAGGCTCCTTGACAAGAAGGCATCCTGGGTCTGGGGACATCGAGAAGAGCGAGCTTTTCAGCAAGTAAAAGACCTTTTAACATCAGATGCTGTATTAATACAATATAACAAGGCTTTACCCTTAAATGTCACCTGTGACGCCTCATCGTTTGGAGTAGGAGCCATCCTGAGCCACGTCCTGCCAAATGGCACTGAGGCACCCATTGCATTTTTTTTCCAGAACTTTATCTAAAACTGAAAGAAACTATAGCCAACTAGATAAAGAGGCTCTCGCTATTGTGGCTGCGATCAAATGCTTCCATGAGTACATATATGGAAGATTCTTTTCTATAATCACCGATCACAAACCATTACGTGGCATCTTGGTGGGGGATAAACCAACTCCCCACATCTTATCGCCAAGAATGACACGCTGGTCAGAGTTTCTAGCTGCATACGATTACCAATTGTGACACCGACTGGGGAAAGCCATTCCCCACGCTGACACCCTGAGCCGCTCTCCACTACCAGAAGTCCTGGACGACCCAGCTCCAACCCTAGCTACACTACAAATCGAGACACTTCTTTCACCACCACTGACTGCACAAGACATCGCATCCGAAACAAGGAAGGACCCTTGTTTGGCACGAGTCCTCAGCTGGGTGGAAAGAGGTTGGCCTGACAACGAACTCAACGACACCTTCAAGCCTTTCAAACAAAGGCAGACAGAACTTTTCTCCCAAAAAGGATGTGTTTTATGGGGAGACAGAGTTGTCATCCCAGGAAGACTGCAGCATAAGGTCCTAAAACTATTGCATGATGGACATCCGGGCATCGTGCGAATGAAGGCACCAGCAAGGAGCTATGCTTGGTGGCCAGGTATAGATAAGCAGATAGAAACCTGGGTCGCCACCTGCAACAACTGACAGGAAACACGCTCAGCTCCACCAAAAGCACCACCAACTGAATGGGAAGCACCCCGAGATCCCTGGTCCCGTATCCACATCAATTTTGCGGGACCCACCAAGGGGCATACATTTCTCATAACAGTGGATGCCTATTCCAACTGGCTTGAGGTCCACAAAATGAAGAGCACCACCACAGAGGCAGTCATTAAAAAACTAAACAGACTATTTGCCACACACGGCTTGCCAGACGTCTTGGTTTCAGACAATGGCCCACAGTTCACCGCCTTGGCATTTGAACAGTACCTAGCAGACCAGGGGATACGCCACGCTTTAACATCGTCGGCTCACCCTGCGGCCAATGGTAGGGCTGAACGAATGGTCCAGTTCATAAAGAAAACCTTACACAAGATGGAACAAGGGGACATCCATGACAAGGTAACTAGGATGCTTCTCCTCCAACGTATTACTCCGAACAGCACCACAAACAAAACCCCAGCCGAACTCCTGATGGGCCGGAAACTTCAATCACATCTTGACTGTGTACACCCTGCCTACACACCAGAAAAGGCTCTGGGTTCCAGTAGCAAGTACCGCATATTCAAGGTAGGCGACCCGGTCTTTGCAAAATATCTTACCGGTGACCCATTGTGGGTCCCCACTACCATAACTCAACTTACGGGTCCCTGTTCCTACCATTTGCAAACCGCTGATGGGAAACTGTGGAAGCTCCACATCGACCAGTTATGTTCTAGGCTGGCACCTACCCCTTCCACAAGCCCTGAACTCCAAACCAGGGAGGGAAGAGAAATTGAGGAGACCGAAAATGAACTAGTACCTGATCCAGTACGCGAAACTCAGCAATCAGCGCAACCTAGCCTGGAATATTCACCTTTCAAAGAGGAGCCGGGACAGATGGTCATCTCACCACATAGCAGCACGGCGGCATCAGCAATCCCAGAGAATCCAGATGGCAGCCTTGACGGGAATAGAGATGACAACCCCGAGTCACTCATCGGAGAAGTCAGATCATAGCTACTGCTGAGTCTAACAAACAGCCCACCGGAACCAGAGTCCAGCCAAAGACTGGTGGAGCAACATAGATCAGGTCGGCGGGTGAAACGACCTGCCTACCTGCGAGAATACATCACCCCACCCTTGAGACAGAACCTAGGGGGGAGGGGTGTTACGAATTAAGCAAACTCATTAACTGCATTTCTAATAGTTTTCTTTTCCATGGCAGGCTCATAACCTGCAGTTCTGATTGGCCCATTGACAGCGGATCGTGATTGGTCAGTTTTGGCTGATCAGATTGGCTGATAGTGGGTCACTGCTGATTGGACGCTCTCAGCGCGGCAAACTCAAATCATTGGTTGTTGTGACAGCAGCCAGCTCTATAAAAGGAGCTGCTGCTGCCCTAGTTGTTCGCTCTGTTCTGAAGTCACTAATAAAGAGTTGGAGTCACTATTCTTCATCTCCGTTCCTTGCACCCACTCTCCCAGATCTAACATCTGGTGCATCTATTTTTGAAATCTTCTTACTGAGGGATTGGTTTCAAAATAGCATTTTGTGATTATTCTGCCACAAGATGTAGGTAAAGATTTCAATTTTTGTCTGCCTGGCAGTTGCTGTGCAGTTCCTTGCCTTGGTTACCTAGCAGAGGGCACCGAGGTCTGTGGTGCACATGTCATCTGATGCAGCCCTTTTGATCCAGATGCAGCCCTTTTGATCCAAACAATGGACAAGCCAGTATGAAAATTGGTTTTCTAATATTCAGTATAAAAGTCAACACAATATTTTTTTCCAGTTGTTATTTATGGCTGTAAAACTTGGACTCTGAAAAAGGCAGATACGGGAAGGGTGAATTACTTTCAAATGTGGTACTGGAAACTGTTAAGCCTGTGTTCCCCAACCAAGGTTAAGGAGACAAGCTAAACAGAATGTGCAGCGTTAGTCAGATAGGCATACAGATAAATGAGTGAGATAAGCTTGTATGTTTGTTAACATACAGTAAAAAATAACAGATACGCTTGTGCTATCAAAAATATAGTTTATTCCACTCAGAGTTTTAGCATAGTCAAAATAACAGTCCATTAGTCATGTATCGTTTTAGTCAGTCCATTCAAGGATATTCAATTAGCAAAGTCCATGTAGAATATCCAATGTCAGTTCACTTACAAATCAGTCCTTTATCTCTCTCCCGTTCAAGAAGGAAAAACGCAGTCTTCATCCAGTAATTAGGGATCATCCAAGCCAGAGAGAGCAAGCTGATGTTCCTTGCTTCTTTTATGGTGCTTTTTGCAACCACTCCCTTAATTACAGTCCTACAGTTAAAGTTGCAGACACTTTAACTAACAAACCATGATAACATATTTATTATTTTACCTAAACCAGTTAGGGTAAACAATGTTATCCCTAACATTCTCCCCTTTTAGATTAAATAATAATATAACTAATAACTGTTTACATCTTTAAATCATATTTGTTACAACTCTCTTTAAACTTAATTACTCCTTGAGCTTTTGTAAATTGGTCTGCAATGTTTTCTTCTGTCATGCAGTATTCCAATTTAATTAGCCCATTCTTTACAGATTCTCTAACATTTAAGTATCTTAAATCAGTATGCTTTGATCTAGTTTTTACAGCAATATTAGAAGCTAACTGTATAGCTGCCTGGTTGTCCTCGTACACAATAATGGAATCTTTAACAGTTACACCCATGTCTAATAATAACTGTTTGTACAGAATTAAGTCAGTGCATAGTAATGACAGACATGAAAATTCCGCTTCCATTATGGACAAGCTAATATGCTGTTGTCTGATTGACCTCCATCCTATTAGTGTCTTACCAAATAATATAGCCATCCCAGATGTTGATTTTCTAGTGTTTATGTCAGTTGCAAAACTTGCATCTGCATAGGCACTAAGACTCAAATCACCCTTTGGTTCTATATACAATGCACGGTTCATTGTTCCTTTAAAATATCTTAAAATTCTCTTTAATGATTGCCAATGACATTGATGTGGATCTGAATTAAAACGTGCCAGCTGATTTACACTATAAGCTATATCTGGCCTAGACCAATTGCTTATATATGATAAGCTACCAATCAAAGATTGATATATAGACTTATCAAATTTGGGATTTTGATCATCAGTTTGGCAAACTTCCTGACTCATTGGAGTCTTTGCCAGTTTACAAAGTTCCATTTTATACCTTTTAATTAATTGGCAAATTTTATCTTCTTGAGATATCTTAAATCCATTTTTTGTTTTGTTAATTGTCAATCCTAGATACTTTTTAATTTCACCTAAATGCTTTAATTTTATCTTTTTGGCTAATAATGATATAATCTCATTAGCTTCATTATTAGTCTTAGTTATCAAAGCAATATCATCTGTAAATAATAACAATAATTACACCGTTCCATTATTTTCTCTTTTAAACACACATGGATCTGCTAAACCAGATTTAAAACCTATATTGTTTAATTCTTTCACAATATATTGGTTCCACTTAAAGTCAGATTGTTTCAACCCGTAAAGACTCTTTTTGAGTTTCCAACAATCATTACTATTGACTTTATTGTCTTTTATAAGAACTGGCTTTTGTAAATATATAGTGTGCTGCAATGGTGCATGCAAATAAGCAGTTTCTAAATCTAAATGGTTAATGACATAGTTTTTCTTAGCTGCCCACACTAATGCTGCTCTCAAAGATGTTGATTGAAGACTTGGTGCGAAAACTTCATCGTAATCAGATGCAGTTTGATTAAATCCTTGAGCTACCAACCTAGCTTTATGGGTAACAGTCCCATCATTTCCAGTTTTTACTTTAAATATCCATTTGCACCCAATGGATTTTTCTCCTGGAGGTAATTTAGCATCTTCATATACTTTCATTACCTTTAATGAATTTAGTTCTTTTTCCATTGCCTTTTGCCAATTCTCCTGATCCTTAGCAGGACACATCTTAAGTTCATCTACACTAGTTGGAACTTTTGTTATTTGTCAAACTATACTTGCTTGATACCTATCAGGTGGTCTAGTTACATGTGTAGTACGTCTAGGTATTACAGGACTTACAGGTGGACTTTCATTTATTAACTGTTCTTGATTATCTAACTCTTCCTGATCAACTGTTTCCTCTTGTTCTGGTCCTATTTGCTCTTCGTGGACTTCTTCTTTTATTGGACTCTTCTTATAACTAGTCTGATCTTTTTGCCTTTTGTAGTGTTCAATAATTACTTCGTTATTTAAATCTTGCTCTAATCTATTCCATCCTACATGTTCTAGAAATTTAGCACTAGTACTGGTGTAAACTCTAGTACCTGGTTCTCATAATCTATAAGATCTATGATTAGATTTATATCCCACAAAAAATAATCTTTTAGCTGTATGTTGTCCTTTGTGTTTGAGTTGTGTAGGGATATGCACCCATGTTGGTGCTCCAAATGTGTGCATGTAACTTAAATCAGGTTTTGTATCATGCCACAGTGTGAATGGTAATTCACCTGTTGTTGAATTAACAACATTATTTAATATATGATTACCACACATTATTGCTTCTCCCCACAAATTGTCAGGTAATCCTGAATCAGACATCATTGTACATGCCATTGACTGCAGTGTTTGGCCTCGTCTCTCTATAAAGGCATTATGTTGTGATCTATATGGTGCAGACTTTTTATGTTGAATACCTAACATTCTAAGTCTATTCTGGAATTTATTATTTGTAAATTCCGCACCATTATCTGTTATAAGAATTACTAATTTCTTTTTAGTTTTCCTTTCAGCAAATTTAATCCAATTAAATAGATTTAGATACGTTTCAGTTTTGCTCTTCATTAAATAGCAAAACCCATATCTAGAATAGTGGTCCATTATACTTAGTATGTATCGAGCTCCTCCTACATTTCGTTTTTTCGGACCTATTAAATCGGCAAATACTACTTCTAAATGCTCTTTGGTAGTAAATCCATCAAATCTATTAGCCAGTATGACCCTGCTTTTGCTTTGATTACAAATAGAACATTGCAAATACTTATTACAAGGTTTCAAACTTATTCCTTTAGATAATTGAACAGTTCTCTTAAGCATTTTAAAATTTAAATGCCCTAGCTGTCGGTGTAACAAGTGAATACATTCATCATGAGGTTTCTTATTATCATAAACCGTGTTAGCCACCTCTTAACCATTATCATTTAACACATATAATTCACCTCTTAAAGATGCAGTAATTTTCTTATCTTCTTTTTCAATTATGCAGTTATCTCCTTTAAAGGTAACTACATATCCTAGTTTAACTAAAATTCTAACTGAAATTAAATTAAACTTAAGTTGTGGTACATATAACATTTTTACATTCTCTTTTATAAAAGAACAATATGCTATACCTTGACCTTTAGCTTTCAGTTTCCAGCCACTGGCTAACAATATCTGCTGTGTACTCTTGGACATTTTAATAAAATTTTTGTTATCATTTGTTATACAGTGGGATGCTCCACTGTCAACCACCCATAAATTATTTTTTACAGCTCCGTTAGTATGCATGGCTAACTCTAAATTTTTATTTATCTTTTGATGACTTTTAATATTCTGGCCAGCGTTCTGGCTCTTTGCTTTTTTACAAAATCTTGCCAAATGTCCTCTTCCTCCACAATTAAAGCACTTTTTAATTGCGTATGCAGTAGGAGATTCATTATCTTCTTTTTGAGGTTGCTCCCTCCTTAACTGGTCTCTTTCAAGTCTTCTTCTTGCCTCTTCAATCAATCTGCCAGTTATATCAGTTAAAGTTAGACTTTCCTTAGGCAAAACTTCAAGGGAAGCGATGTAGTTATCATAACTTACATCTAGTGATGATAGAATTATGTAGACTTGGTGTAGTTCAGAGAAAATAAGCTCCTTCTCGTGCAGTTCTTGAAAAATGCTTTTTATAGAATTCAAATGACTAAGCATATCACCATTCGTCTGGAGATGCGTTCTGAAAAGCTTCCGTGTTAGATTTATGTGAGCACCAACGTTATCTCAGACATAAATTCTCTTCAGCTTCTGCCAACACCCAACAGCCGTTTGCTCTCCATGGATATGAATAAGTTGCTGGTCAGACAGTGTTAGTCCTATTATGCAAATAGCTTGTTCATTTTTCTGCATAAAATCTTTTATCTTTAGTCTATCTTCCTCAGTCTCTGGATCCCATTCCTCTACGTTTGGTGGGTTTTCAATTATGTTCCACAGACCTTCCCTTCATAGAAGTAGACTACATTTTATAGACCATGATACATAGTTTGTTCTATCCAGCTTGGATATAAGGGACAAACTTTGTAGATTGACTTGTGCCATGTTTTCTTTATATGGATATAAAACTATAATTAATAAAACACAGCTGTCTGTTTCCTGTAATGTGTAACAACACAAACTCTCACTTTTTACATAAATCTGTTTTATCCTAGTTAAACTGACTTTGCAGCCTCTGGGCCCATAACCAGTGTTAAGCCTGTGTTCCCCAACCAGGGTTAAGGAGACAAGCTAAACAGAATGTGCAGCATTAGTCAGATAGGCATACAAATAAATGAGTGAGATAAGCTTGTATGTTTGTTAACATACAGTAAAAAATAACAGATACGCTTGTGCTATCAAAAATATAGTTTATTCCACTCAGAGTTTTAGCATAGTCAAAATAACAGTCCATTAGTCATGTATTGTTTTAGTCAGTCCATTCAAAAATATTCAATTAGCAAAGTCCATGTAAAATATCCAATGTCAGTTCACTTACAAATCAGTCCTTTATCTCTCTCCCGTTCGAGTAGGAAAAACGCAGTCTTCATCCAGTAATTAGGGATCATCCAAGCCAGAGAGAGCAAGCTGATGTTCCTTGCTTCTTTTATGGTGCTTTTTACAACCACTCCCTTAATTACAGTCCTACAGTTAAAGTTGCAGACACTTTAACTAACAAACCATGATAACATATTTATTATTTTACCTAAACCAGTTAGGGTAAACAATGTTATCCCTAACAGAAACAACTATTACGCATCCCATGGAGTGCAAAAATCACAAACAAAGAAGTCCTAGATCAACGTTCACCAAAGATATCACTGAAAGACAGGATTGCCAAACAAAAGCTATCCTAGTTTAGCCAAGTCATTCAAGCTGACTCACTTGAAAAATCAATCATGCTAAGAGTAATTAGTAGAAAATGGAGAAGGGGCACTATATGGCTGGACATGATAAATTCTGACACTAGGATGACCATGGCAGTTATGAAGAAAGCAGTGCAAGATAGAGAGACATGGAGAGTGCTCATGCATAGAGTGGTTAAGGGTTGGACATCATTGAATGGCTGACGACGTTGAAATATTCACCATTGTATATGGCTTGTGGGATGCATTTAATCCTGGCCTTCAAGTAAGATCTTTATGGCTTAAGTGATAATTACAATAAAATATTCCCAGAATAGCTCTCAACATCATTGGATCATTCTTCTTCTTCTTCTTCTTCTTCTTCTTCTTCTTCTTCTTCTTCTTCTTCTTCTTCTTCTTCTTCTTCTTCTTCTTCTTCTTCTTCTTCTTCTTCTTCTTCTCCTCCTCCTCCTCCTCCTCCTCCTCCTCCTCCTCCTCCTCCTCATCCTCATCCTCATCCTCATCCTCATCCTCATCATCATCCAATGCTAACATTTAATCCTAAGGCTATTTTTGACCCAAGATTTAGCATATTACTTTAGGTAGCAAAGTATGAAAAATTCAGTTCTATATGCTGGTATTTCTGCATAATTCTCTTTAGTGAAAAAAAACTGAATACCATGTAGTATTATCTGGTAAAAAGACATTTCCAACTGAACTGATAAAAACAACTGAAATATGCTATCAGAAGGGCAAGTTGTATTTTCAAAATAATAATTTGATACACATTTCAGGAAATATTGGCCTTTTCTACTTTCAAGTAGTCTTTGTTTGGCAACTGTAAGTGGTACTGGCAACTCAGGTATTATGTCAAGTGGTCCGCAAGTGAAACAGTGACTATGTTCTTATTTCAGTTTTTCTTTGCTTTACAAGCTTTTAATGGTGATAAGTGCAAGGATTGATCACAAAGTTACATCTTCCTCACCATCATAACTGGAAATGATTACTGAACAAGGCTGTTGCTAAATAAAGCAGCTGCACACTGAAGCTACAGCACACTGAAGCAGGATAGAAAAGTAATTCACAAACACATTTAACAAAAGAAAAGAAATCCAGAATTTTTGAAAGAAGAAATCTTAGTGATCAGAAATATTTTATTCTCTTATGAACTGCAGAACAAACTGAACCCCAAGGAGAGGAAAAGCAATATTTAAAGAAACAGTTAAAAGCTAGAATTTATATCACCATCAGATGCTACAGGATGCATAGTAAATAGGCCAAAACAAATCCAAAGGCAAATTTAAGAATGAAAAATGTAACCGTAAAATCATCATGAAGCTTCATAAGCCATTACTTCATCTAAAACATTACACATCCCATTAATTTAGCTTTGAATTAGCCTCCATCCTGATCTGATGTTCTCAGCTCTAACAATATTTTAGCAAATTCTCTAAATCAATATTCTATCAGCAGCAATTCCAAATTGTTTCAAGCTGGCTCTCTGTTGCTTTGAACACCTTTTGTCTGCTTGGCACTTCTTAAAGACCAAATACAATGTTCGAAATCTGTGTTAGGCAGTTGTGAAAAGAGATCATATCTTAAGCTAAAGCCTTCTTGATTAATTGTAAAAGGTAAGAACTTGGTGAATATCAATCACTTTCCATACAAAGTTTGCCCATGCCTCAGGGGAATGAGGTGTGTTTTAGAAAAGCTAGTTCATTTAAATTTTAAATAATGTGAATCATGGATTTTTCAGGGGATGACAAAAACTAATTAGATTAGAAAGCCAAATTGGATGAGTATTGTTGATGCCCAAGATTCCAATTAAATTTTTATGCAATAAGAATTGCTCGAGTTGCAGACACTTGGCCAGTCAAAGGAGACTTATAGAACTTGATAATAATGTTCATATTTTCAAATATACAGATTAGTTTAACATTATTAAAAATATCCCAAATCAATAAGGGGAACATCCTGTACTCTAAACTGCTCCCAAAATTCCCTCTCAGTTTCTTTTCTTTCTTTCTTTCTTTTTTTTTTTTTGCACTCTGCTTCCATATCACAGGTTTCCTTGTGTTTTACAAAATCACTTGAGTTTATCACATCCTTCATGGCCTTAAGTAAGTCCATATTTACTGATCAATGCTAAAGCCAGTCATTAAGGGCTATCAACCCAATATTTAACTCCCCTGGATATCATATTATTTGTAACAAGCCAATTAATTCAAACTTCTCTTAGAATTAAGAATTATCAAATGGTTCAATAAATCAATCAAAGATACAATTGACAACCTAATTTCCACTGTAAGATCGCTGTTAACACTAAAACACACTTCACATTTATTATAAATGTAAATCCAATGAATAATCTAAATGAATGATGCCCAGCCTTTGGGGTCTTGTAGGCACATTTAGAATTGTAGAAATATATAATGAGTGCTCTTGCAATTGGTATTGGGGTAATTTTCTCATTTACCAATGGTAAACATAAGCAATTTCCCATACCGTTATCTAAATCTAATTCCCATTCCTGCATAATGCTTTCCATTATCCTTGGTGCTTTTTCTAGGCAGGTCTATTCCTTTCAAATATAAAAGAAGGACTCACTGGAGAAGAGCATAATGCTGGGAAAGATTGAGGGCAATAGAAGAAGGGGATGACAGAGAATGAGGTGGTTGCACGGAGTCACTGAAGCAGTAGGCATGAACTTAAATGGACTCCAGAAAATGATAGAGGACAGGAAGGCTTAAAGGAATGTTGTCCATGGGGTTGCGATGGGTCAGACACAACTTCGCAACTAACAACTGTGGTAGTCTCTCATGGAAAGGATAAGACACAAGCAAGTGTTCTCGGGATGAGAGCCCAGAGCAAAATCCAGTGCTCCCTTTTATTGAGATTTTAGTACATGGTAAACATAGCAAGCATGACCCCCTGATGGGTTACAATAATTAGATATAGTACAGACTTGTTTACAATCGTCCAAGCTGCTTTCTTAATCCTTGTGTTTGTTTTTTACCATTCCCATGATGAGATTTCCTTGCACTATCTCAGTGACCTTTAAACAAGCATGTGTGTATAAAGCATTAGATTAATCATTACTCAAATCCAAGCCAAAGTTTATTCCCACATCTCCCCTGTTTTAGTTTTTTGATGATCACAAATGCCTCGATAGCTTTTTGCCATCTGCAACAGCAGTTCTCCTTCTGGAGGCTTCACCTGACACATTCCTAAAAGTCCAGGGAGACATTGGATAATACAGCATGCACAGAGAGAAAGTATAAAAAGCAATATCACTCTAACAATTAGGTGACGAATCCATGAACCATTTGGCAACCAGGACCAAAGTGTAGACCACACGTCCAGTCCCTCACCCTCCGATTGTAATGGATTCTTCTTCAAGTTTTGTTCCATATGCTGTATAGTAGCTGTAATATTTGGAGAATAATCAGAGATATACATGCAACAATGCGTATGAATCACAGCGCAAACTCCCCCTTGTGCAGCCAGAATAGTATCCACTGCATATCTGGTTTGCAGGACAAAGTCACGAATTTTGCCTTGCTCTTCTTCAAGCAGCCTTAGCATTTTAATGGTGTCATTAAACATAGTCATTGTCCAATTGTTTAAACGATGCAAATCTCTATAGTTCATCACGATTCCTAAAGGGGGAATAACTCCCCTTGATATTTGTGTCCAGTAGTTATGGGTCAAAACAGAGTTTACTTCCATTGCAGAATGTGCATTGAGGATATGAGCAGTCCCCAAAGATTTTGAAATGACATGAGATGGGATTACTTTCCCAAAGGTGTAGACCCCTTTTCATCATGCTGGCATGCGATCATAGGCCATCCGGCCACACAGCAACCATAAATTTGCTCCCAGGAGATGACCAGCCTTACCTGGCTCAGCATAGATTAGTTTTTTTATTATTATTATTAAAATTTTATTGATTTTACAGAACACAAACAAAACTAAAAAATCTTTTCTGAAGGTTGTCTGATCCCGGGTTGAAACTCTTCGCACAGACACAAATTCAAACATCATATTCACTTTATATATCCTTCCATATCTTATTATCATTTTCTTTTTTATATTATATATATAAACCATTTTTATCAATTTTATATAAACAATGCACAAGGCATAACAGCTTATAAGTTCTTTTCTAAGAAAAAATAATAAAAGAAGAAAACCAATAGAACATAACAATCCCAAATTATAGTATCAATACTTTGTCTATTTAACTTCATATCTTATCCCAACTTCTCCTTTTCATCCAAATTATTTCTTATTAATTAAAAAAAATTTTTTTTGCCTTTTTTCAATATACAACATCCAAAAAAAAAAAAAAAGCATAACAAAACCTTTATATATCCTTTCATATCTTATTACCATTTTCAATAATATTCTTTGTCTGTTCGATTTCCAACTATCCATTCATCTTTTTTCTTTTATTATACTTCTCCTATACACCAATTGGAGTAACATCTATAACTCATTACCCTAACTTAAAAGTACTTCATATAACAATTTTTCTTGGGATTCTGTTTAAAAGATTCTAAAATTACACAATGAATTTTATACTCTAAATACACATATAAAAAACACAATCTTATGTACCCTCCAGAATCCCTCTTTTATCCTAAATTAAATTCACCCATTGTCTCTAAATAAACTTTTTTTCTTTAGATCTTGCTTCCCCCCATTGAGGCTTCTCCTCCCCCCCTTTCTCTCTTGCTTATTCTTCTCCTTGCCCTTTTTACCCCTTTGTCTTTCCTCCTCCCTTTTCTTACTCCTTTTCCTTTGCTTTCTAACCTTGCCTCCACCTTTCCACTCATTTTTCTCTTCTTTGGTTGTTTTAATAATTCTTAAAATCCCCTTTTTCTTATCCTTTTTCTCCTCCTCCCCGGAAAGAACCCATTGTTCATCAAAGATGGCTTCTTCTTCCTCTTCTTCTTTGTCCCAGTCCTTCTGCTGCGTAGTCAACTTTTCATAAGTACATAACGCCATTTCTAAGAATTGAAACAAAGTGCCCAAAGTATCTTCCTTTTTATATTTTTGATATTCAGTCTTTAGTTCATCCACAAGCGATGCCATTATGAAAAGAGAAACTTTTCCCAAAACAACCACAAGTATTTTTAATCAAAAATAATTCAAAAAAAATTCCAAAAATTAATACTTTTCTTCCTTCTTCTCTTTCTCTTTCTGGGGTTAATGTTTAATCAAAGAGGTCCAATTACCATATACCTTTCTTTGGGATTCTAGGCAATCTCCTCCTTTTTCAGCTTCTGCTCCAATTTTTTTTTCCTCTCCCTTCCCACTTGCAATATCAATTTTAAATAATCAGAAATCCATACCTCCAACAAGGGTTTTCCAATTTCTTAAGTTTTTCAATGTCCAAAAATCCTTTTGTCCCTTAGCTTCAACTCTCAAAACAATTCACTTTCAATGTTCAATATGTCCAAACATTTCTGCTGTTTCCATGGGGTGGGAGAGTAAAGAAAAAAAAAGTTCCCTTTAACAGCTTCTCCGCCACTTTCGATCTTCTTAGGGATACAATGTATCCTCCAGCAATTCAAACAGCTCAGTTCCAACCAATTTGAAAGATGTTACTTGACCCGGCTCAGACAGCACTTTCACTCTTCTTACTTCCTCCAGCGCAATCTTACCCGGTTGCTGGCTTCTTCGTGGCGGCCATTGCTGACCGCCGCTCCACCACCTTGGGAAAAAGGGGTTTTTCCAGAGAAGGAGGGGGTCTGCGACACCCCCAACCCCCTGTCCGACTCCCCTCTCTCTTCAGCTGTCCCTACAGGGCAGCCATATCCCCCTGACCCATCTGGATCGGGGGTACCTCGGCGGCTAGCACAGCAGGAATCGCGAGCTGTCACGAATTCCTGCTGCCCCGAAGCCACACGAAACCGGAAACCTGGCTCAGCATAGATTAGTTTTGCAAAGGACTCCATTAACATAGCCAAATAAGTGGACGATGGTGCGTTAGTCTCATCCGTACATTTAGACAACTGGTTTTCTTTCGTGGTGGGACAACATTTGGCAGGAATATATGGACACCATTTTCATTGATCAAAGATGTGATATCAAATCTAGAAATGTTATGTACAAAGTAAGTGAGATTTTTAGTTTTCATGTCATCCGAATAAACCTGACTTCCATTGCCAATAACAATTGTTTTGTTGCAAAACGGATATGCTCCCAAGTAAGTCATATTCTCTGCTGTCTCATTGTGGGTCCAACAGATACCCGCCACCTCTTGGATCCGGCTTCCAAGGTATAAGGTAGTTATGTTACTTGGAGTCCAACTGTTAGACCACGTCCCCGAACAACCATAGCATTGTCCCTTATACCAGTCACCTTTGGCCAGAGGTACTGCAACCATTGGAAGCCCTGATGTTTTGTGAGTTGGCATGTTCATACATACCCAACAATCAGTTTTGTTAAGAGGTTTGCTATCTTCCCTGTGTCCTGGATCAATGTGTTTCTTTTCCATTCCCCCAAATCCAACCCCTTGCCCCTTTGGCTGATGATAAGGATGCACATAGCGAGCAGGAACCCAAACAACTGTCCCCTCATCTTCAATGGCAGTGTATCCTCGGCCCCAAGTTATCAGCAGGACAGATCCTCTCCACGTTGGATCTGGCAGTCTCCTATACCAAACTTTTGGTCTTGGTGCTCCTGCAGAAGGGGAGGAAGCAAAATGCCTACTGGCTGCCGTAGCAGCAGGAGATCCTGTCATGTTTAGAAAATTTAAAGTATATAAGGTAATATTAAGAATGTTTTATATGTAAGGCAAACCATATCCATTCGCTTCCCCCGTTTTTGTTTTTATATGAAGGAGCACTTGTTTCAGTGTCTAATTTCATTCCACAATGGCCTGACCAGTGGAGTTATAGGGAATGCCAAATTTATGTATAATTGACCATCGATGACAAAATTTCGCAAAGGCGGTGCTGATGGAAGCAGGGCCATTATCAGTTTTTATCTCCATTGGTGGCCCCACATGTGTGAAGGTACGGAGACAATGGTTGACAACATGTTTTGTAGCCTCTCCTCGTTGAGGTGTTGCCATAATAAATCCTGAATAAGTATCAACGTTGACATGCAAATGGTGCCATGATTTGAAGGGAGGGTGTTGTGTGACATCCATCTGCCATAGCTGTCTGCCGAGGATTTACTCCTTGAGAAAGAGCAGTGGATTGGGCACTGCAACTAGGACATTGCTGGATAATAGCTGCTGCTTCTGCAGCAGTGAGCCTGAATTGTTTACAAAGAGCTTTGGCATTTTGATGAAAATAGCTATGTGAGTCCCACGGAGTAACAGGGGAAAGCGAGAGGCAGGACATGGCTGAGGCAGCCGCATCGGCCACGTCATTCCCTTCCTGCAGTTCCCCGGGAAGTGGCTGGTGGCTGCGAATATGTGCGACATGCAAAGTATGTATGTGAGAATGAAGACAGCTTTGCAGGGCTAAAAACAAACTCATAAGATTAGCATCAACAGATGGGGAAAGATAAGCAAATTCAATGTTAAGTATCAATTGATAAACATAAAGGGAATCCACAATTAGCTTTAGTGATTCTTGTGCAAATTCCTGTAAGGCCAAAATAGCAGCAGCTAATTCAGCCCTTTGTGCTGATTGCTGAGGAGGGGTAATTTTTGTTTTCCATATCCCTTCCTGTCTCCATGCACAAGCGCCATAGGTCTTACCACCATCCGTATAAATGGTCACGCCCTCAACTGGCTGCTTAGCAATAATTGAATTAAAATTTACAGATACGTTTCGAAGCAACTGGAAATGGGGGTCACTGGGGGTATGGCAAGAAATCTTCCCTGGCCAATTTTCAAGAGCAATTTGCAATTCAATGGATTCACTATACCAAGTTTCCCACAAAGTGAGGGAGATAGGTAAAAATAACTGAACTAGATCTATGCCATATAAATGCATACTGCGATTCTGGCATTTGATGATTTACTCACTATAAAGCATAGCCATAGTAGAAACTGTTTTTCTGGGAGTATTCTGCAAATGCAACCATTCAATGATATAAACCTGCGTCTCATGTAATTGAAATCAAGCTGCCATAGGCAAGGCTGGAGTTTGTAAAATTGCCAAAGCAAATGGGGTATCGGGAATGCATCGATCAACCCAATGCTGCGTTAAAGCCGCGTTTATGTGTGTCAGTACCTTCCTTTGTTCTGCTGATAAGGTTATAGCAGAATCCGGCCTCACAGAACCCTTTAGGGCCAAGAACAAGGGCTGGAGTACCACTGTAGTTAATCCCAGGTAGGGTCTAACCCAGTTAATTGTTCCTAGTATTTGTTGTAATTTTACTAGAAAAATCTTTTCCTCAATTTTGATTTCCAGAATGACCGGATGAGCATAGGTTGCAAGGACCTTATGCTCTAGGTAGGCATATGGCATTTGACTTTGAATTTTTTCTGGGGCAATATGAAGTCCAAATCGCAATAATACCTCTTTAAGGCAGGATAATGCTGCCTTAACCATTCCCAGTGGGCCGGGAGCTGCAATTAAAATATCATCCATGTAATGGTAAACCTTCCACCCAGGATGGAAGGTTCTGAATGGAATCAGAGCCACTCGAACATATGACTGGCACATCGTTGGACTATTTAGCATTCCTTGTGGCAAAACCTTCCATTGATAACGAAAGGTAGGTGCATTGTTATTTAACTCAGGTACGGTAAAGGCAAATAATTGCTTGTCATCTGAATGCAAAGGGATAGAAAAGAAGCAATCCCGCAAATCTACTACAACTAGATCCCAATTGCGCGGGATCAGGTTCAGGTTAGGCAAGCCACATTGTAACACTCCCATTGGTTGAAGGATGGCTTTGATAGTTCTCAAATCATGTAAAAATCTCCATTTTCCACTTTTCTTTTGATAACAAACACCGAAGTGTTATACGGACTAGAAGTTGGCTCAATGTGTCCCAATTGTAGCTGCTCAGCTACCAATTGATGTAAAGCTATAAGCTTTTCCTGTGGAAGTGGCCATTGGTCAATCCAAACTGGCTGAGAGGTTAACAATTGTAATTTTTCCATTATCCAATAACAATTTTTGTGCGGAACTGTGACAGTAAATCTCTGCCCCACATGTTTATATGCAGGGGCAACACAAGAGGCTGAATCTTTGCGGTCTCACCAGTTGCTCTATGCAATGCTGACAACCAATATACACTACTTCTTGCAAACTGCATGCCACCTACTCCATGAACAGGCAGAGAATCCTCAAGCGCCCATTCATTTGGCCATTCCTTTTGGCGTATCACAGAGACATCTGCTCCGGAATCTATAAGGCCAGAAAATGATTTTCCCTGAATTTCAATTGTCATTTTACGTTGGTCTGTTGTCAATTTTTTTTGTCAGCGCCAGCAATTCTGCAGCAACTGGAGAACTGGTCATTTCAGTGACCCAAAATTGCCAGTTCATGGGATCCCAATTAAAGGATTTATAGGGATGTATGGAAGCAATAATAACTGGGCAATAGAGTCACCGGCCATTAATGATGCAGGAGTATCAGTGTACAATTGTACCTTAATAACCCCTTTATAATCTTGATCAATAACCCCTGGAATAACAAAGAACCCTTTTTTTTGATGCAGAAGACTTGGGAAGTACCAATCCCACTGTTTTTTCTGGCAGTGGCCCATGCAAATGAGTGTCCTCAATGTACACTTGATTAGGAAAGGTCACATCAATTGAGTTCAACATTTTTAAACCCAAACCTGCACTCCTGGTAGTTGCAGGCGATGCTTTTGTGACAGCCTTGGGAGCGGGGCTAGCTGCACGCCCCAAATTTAGTTTCCCGAATTTTGGTTCTGATCAGAGTGACATTGATTTGCCCAATGAAACCCTTTTTTGCATTTCGGACAGAACCAACTTTGGGTGGACGTCCTTATTTTTGTTTTTGTTAAATGCCATTCCCCCCCCCCGGGGCTTGGCACTGGGCTTTAAAATGGCCAGGCTTTCCACAATTAAAACAATTCCCCATAGGTTTCATCCCTTTTTGTAATGACATAGCCAAAGTCTCCATGTTGTAAGCCTGAGAACCCACCACTACACATGCCTTTAACAGATCAGCCAGAGTAACATCACCTCTAGCCACCAAGGGCTGTAAGATACGCTTGCAGTCAGTGTTTGCATTTTCAACTGCCAATTTCAGCAAAAGTTCCTTTGCCGCTTCCTCATTAGAGATTTGCCAGGTAATAGCCAATTGTAGCCTTTCCACAAAATCGTTATAGGGCTCAGATGCTGTTTGCTTAACTTGAGAAAAAGACCGTGCCAGGGTTCCCACATCCTGGATGCGGGACAGTGCCCTAAGGACAGCCACCATAACCATGGGAAATACATGATCAGGCAAATTAGTAGCTTGATCAGCAGTGGATTCAAACAAGCTTGCCCCATAGATTTGGTCTGGCGTATACAGCCCCCCCAAATTCCATCCCCTAGTGATAGCTTCCCTTTGGTATTCTGAATCAAAAACCACATATTGAGTAGAGCTCAATATCATTCTCATTAAATCTTTCCAGTCATTAGGAATCATGCGTGAGGTAGCCAAACTTGTCAGGAGACCTTTTGTAAAAGGACTTTGAATCCCGCAATCTTTAACGGCTTTCTTGATTTCCCTAAGTACTGCCAACGGAATCGGAACCCATTCCACTTGCAGGTTGCCTTGAGCATCCACTTGCCTATTAACTGGAAACAAATTTATCTGGGGAATCTCATCAGGCTCTAACTTCCCCTCATTGAAAGCCTGATACATTATTGCTTGAACTCTTCCCATTTGTGGCTGGGGTTTCCCCTCCACAGGCATAGGCGCTGTTGGGGGTGAGAAAACATACTCCAGTTTTGGAGTTGGAGGGTGCAACACAACTCCTTTATAAGGAGGAAGTTCCACTAAAGGTTTTAAAAGAGGTTGTTGCTGGGTCTCTAAAGCAGTCATAACAACCTTCCAATATGTCAAAATTTCAGCTGTTGCCCGTGGTTCCTCATGAAGGATAGTTCCAATTTTCCTCCATGTGTCTAACTTTAAAGAGCCCCTCTCTGAGTACCAAGGGCATTGCTTCCAGATCTCTTGCAGCAGCCTTTTCACATTACCTTTTGAAAGAACTATATGCTCCCCTGAAGAGGGTTTAAAGATAAGGAAATTTGTCCTGACTAACTTCAGCAGCTCATTAACATGACATTCCTGTGGTTGAGAGAGTTTTCCCCCCATGTTCCGTGAAAAATCCTATTGTCCAGCAATAGTTAAGTATGTACTTTACCTATTCCAGGCGAGGAAACACAGAGGTCCGGACACATACCACCTGCAGTGGATCACGTCGGGGTCACCACTTGTGGTGGTCTCTCATAGAAAGGATAAGACACAAGCAAGTGTTCTTGGGATGAGAGCCCAGAGCAAAATCCAGCACTCCCTTTTATTGAGATTTTAGTACATGATAAACATAGCAATCTTGACCCCCTGATGGGTTACAATAATTAGATATAGTACAGACTTGTTTACAATCATCCAAGCTGCTTTCTTAATCCTTGTGTTTGTTTTTTACCGTTCTCATGATGAGATTTCCTTGCACTATCTCAGTGACCTTTAAACAAGCATGTGTGTATAAAGCATTAGATTAATCATTACTCAAACCCAAGCCAAAGTTTATTCCAACAACAACAACCACAACCACAACAACAACATGAAAGCTTCGAGAGATCCAGAAGCACTCTTGGAAATGAATATAAAGTTTGAGTCTACTCCCTCATTCATTAATTCTCTCTCCCTCCCTCCCTCCCTCCCTCTCCCCCTCTCTCTGAATCTACATCCTGAGCACCTGATTTCTCCAGCCACTAAGAAGATTATGCATGCAAAATTATTCATGCCTTTCTTTGCTACAATCTTGAAAGAATTCATTTTTTTGCATTCCAGTCACCAGAACTGTGTAAAGAAATTGGTTAAGGGATAAAGTATAAACTTATTGGATGAAATCTCTGAATCAAATCAACTTTCCAAATTGAATGAACAAACATTTTATTATCACCCAAGACCAGATCGTAAAAGTTAAAACAGTCTGAGAATACAGAAAAATCTTGTTAATGGAGTGAATAATAATTCTCTTGTCAGGCCTGAACATAGCAAATTCTTATGACTTGACTCTGGAATGTAACAATTATATAGGAGATTTAAGGATGCTTATCTCTTGGGAAAAGCTTTAAATGCCATTGGATTCCAAATCTGTATTGTTGGTTGGTTATCTCCAAATTGATCCATTATATTTGGCACAGGCATACTGTGGGGGTAAATGTACCTCTGTGTGACATGTAAGTTGTATGCATTACAAGCCTATGAGATGTCTCTCATATGGGATCCAAGCATATGAAATGTTTTGAAAGAAAACATTCAGAGCAAGCTGAACTGATCCCTGAGTAGTAGTGACAGAGAGAAGACTTAGTTAGTCAACCAAACTGCTTCTATTCACTGACCATATCTCAAAGATAGTATGGCTGGCTTGATGACAATGCAAGGAAATATATATAATAATAAGGTTGCATAGATGGGTTTACCCAGTCTTCAAAGTCTGCCTTTTTCCTTCATCTTGTCTTTGCAATCTAGGCCAAAGTTAAATAAGTGCTGGTTCTGCTTTTGATCAGGGCTGCTTAACTGTTTATTGATTGCATGCTTAATAAAATTATGCTGTATCTTTAAAGTGGTTTGATTGTTTTAGCTGAGCCAAGTTTGGCCCACAACAATAGAAAGTCTCTTTTCTGAACTGAAGGTATGTTCAGTCATTCAAGTCTCCAGAAATCTGAATGAAATAACTTTGGAAAAATACATTTAAATAAAAGTTTCAAACAGATCTGATCCAATCTACATAGCAAAATCAGCTATGCACCCTATTGATGTTTGGGGTGTCTTTCTCGCCATTGGAAGAGATATAGTATAATAACCATTGTTCAGTGCTATTCCATGTTCTTTTCTGTTTCAGGTGGATGTATATACCTTTGGCGTCTATGATTTCAGTGGCACACAGGGAATCTATCTGATCAGGAAAATCACAAGATTTTTGTTTCTGGTCACATTTTTTGCCATTATATTACAAGTATTACTATGATGTCACTGAAAAAAAAAACCCCATTCAAATCATTGAATTAAATGTCACTAAAGGGGTATGCAGTTGAGGAAAAGAACAGAAAAAAATGGGACCAAGAAAAGCATCCTCTAAGGCTAAACAAACTGCACGTACAGTTGTAATGAGTACTAGAAATTGCAGAAATCCAAGGGATGGTTTGACATTGATAAAAGTAAATATAAAAGAAAGCATAAAATATTGATACTGTCTTTACTGAGAACAGCTTTCCTGATGGTGACCATAGAGCAGAATATAAGAAAGGAACCAATCCCTTGCTTCCAGTTTATCACTTCTGCAGAGCTCATTAAGAGCCCACACAATCTTACATAGCAAGGAAAAGGTTTCCCTGTCAGTCATGTTTGACTCTATGTGGGAGGTGTTCATTTCTGTTTCTTGGCTAGGGAGCCAGTGTTGTCGGAAGACACTTTCCATGGTCATGTGGCCAGCATGGCTATATGCCAAAGGCACATAAAATGGTGTTACCTTCCCACCAAAGTGGTACCTATTTACTTGCATCTGCATGCATAGACAGGAGCTGAGGCAAGTAATGGAGCTCACCCCATTGCATGGAGCTTGGGTCTCGAACCCAGGTTCTCCAGCTGACAAGCTCAGTGTCTTTAACTGCCAAGCCATCCTGCTCCTTCATTCTTTCACACTGAATTCCAAAGGGAAAGCTATGGGGAAAAGCACATTAGTTTTCCTGTCTTCATCTTTTAAAATGAAATTTCATCACACTTTAAAAACACTGCAATTAGTTCAGTTATGATTTTTTTTCATCTGATATATAAATGTAATAAAAATTAAATCCTTAAAAACAAAGAGCCTTAGCAATGAAAGAAACCTTTGAAAGAAACAAGAACTGCTGGCTTCAATTTAAGCTGAATGCACTTTAAGAGAGTACTGTCAGGAGCAATCTGTTGCTTGTAAACTTTACCTTATTTCTTATAATTACAGATAAGGCAATAGTGTAATTGAGAACAAACCTGCCTGTATTGTTTATTGTAGCTCAAGAAGAATGGGAAAAAGCAACTCCCCCCAAAAATCATGTTAATAGATTGCACAACTAATTATCTATGCTTCATTTGATACTTCACTTTTAATATTTCACTTCAAGCCATTCTAGAGTTTTTGCTTCCCCAGCTAGTAATCCTTTGGTTGTCCTTTACAACTTGTTCCTAGCACAACATAACCCTGGGAATTTTACACTGCATTTCAATAAGTCATCTCTAAAAGGTGAAATAATTGGATGGGATGCGGGAGGAATCAATATTTGGGAAATGAAGTGATTCCTCCTTTAAAATTACATGGTTAAAAGCAGGAGTCCCCAAATTTGACAACTTTTAGCTTTGTGGACTTTAATTCCCAGAATTCTTCAGCCAGCCCTGCTGACTGGGGAATTCTGTGTACTGAAGTCCACAAGTCTTAAAGTTGTCAAGTTTGGAGATCCCTGGTTAAGAAGGTAATACATTACATTACATTAGCTCTTCAGTGCTGAAGATTTTTTTTACCATGTTTGTCCAGGGCTATTTATTTATTTATCAATTGGAGACCATGCCTGCCTTGCTTGATAATTTTGCACTCAGTCATTACAAGATATCTTTTCCTTTCTGTTGCATCTCACTCACTCTAAGCTGAAAATGCTATATTTTATTGTTAGGAAATTGCAATTTCCCAGTGAGCTAATACATCCATTGCTCTAATGAATGCTGCAGGAAGTTGAGTTGTACATATGTCAGAGGCACACAGTTTCCACCCCGAGCTATGCCATTTTGTAAATATTTGTAGTTTATATTCGTATTGATATTGAAAAGCACAGACAAGTTAAAATCCTGCCAATTATTCCCCAGCATCTTTCAAGTTGAATATTTTTTAAAAGGGTATATATACAATCAATAAACCAATTAAAAGAGCAATTGTAACAAACTATAATACCCAAACAAATACAAATCAAACAAGGAGTCAGTAAGGGCTGGCTCTGGTTCAGCGGCTAAAAGCTTTCCTGAATAGAAAATATTTCACTGACTTTCTAAAGCAGCTTTCTCTGGTCTGAATTGTTGGAAATTCTTCCAAATGCCCAGAGTTTCTTTTAAAGTCTGTTGATGAAAACAACCACAATATTTGGTGGTGTGGTGAGGGTGGCAAACACTGTTTTATGGATAGGCAACTTCTAAAAAATATTTATTATATTAAGAATTTTATAATTTTATTTATTAAGAATTTATTGTATTTATTAAGTTTATATGGCTGCACAGTACACTAATGGTGATTCCGGGCAGCTTACAGAAATAAACCCCCCATGCAAAACCCAATAAACCTCTGCCCTCCTGGTGGCAACATTCAAACCACTTCATGGTCTCCATATCACCCTGAAATCCTCAGGCCTTTGAAAGCATATCAAGCCTGAAAAGCCATGTCAAGTCACCACACTATAGAAAAGATGTTGAGACTCTAGAAGAAGTGCAGAGAAGAGCAACCAGGATGATTAGGGGACTGGAGACTTAAGGCATATGAAGGACAGTTGCAGGAACTGGGCTTGGCTAGTCTGGTGAAGAGAAGGACCAGGGGAGACAGCAGTCTTCCAATAGCAGTCTTCCAATATTTGAGGGCTGCCACAGAGAGGAAGGGGTCAATCTATTTTCTAAGCACCTGTAGGCAAGGCAAGGAATTAAGGATGGAAATTGAACAAGGAAATATTTAACCTGGAAATAGGGAGAAACTTTCTGACAGTGAGAACAATCAACCAATGGAACAGCTTGCCCTCGGAAGTTGTGGGAGTGCCATCACTTGAGACTTTCAAGAAGAGATTGGACTGCCATTTGTCAGAAGTGATGTAGGATCTCCTGCTTGGGCGGAGGGTTGTACTAGATGACCTATAAGGTCCCTTCCAACTCTGATTATCTGTTTATACCTCCTAATTATTTGTGGTAGTATTTTCTGGCATCCCCCAACTACATTTGTTTACCTCATTAAAGGTTAGTGGTGGGATGAAAAAGCTCCCTCTATATAAACAGAGAGCAAACTCCACAGTCACTAGCACTCTTGACATTACCTAGATGGGTAATAAAACATCTGCAAGTGAACAACCAAGGTCAGGGAGCATCAAGTATCCCCTGATCATAGAGCTGTTCACCATCAGTGATTACTATGGAGATTGCCTCAGTCATTTTTTTTTTTGCCAAACTTATCAGTCATGAAGGGCAGGAAGGTACATTTTGTACCAATGTAAGGGGAAAGTGGCATCTTGTTGATAAATTAGAAAATATTCATCAAGTTCTGTATCAGATGTGTGGCAAATTTCATCTGATTTTATCCAATGTCATTTAGTATAGACATATTGCTAAAAGGATCAAGATAGGACCTCAAAAATTAAGGAGTGCTTAAAATGAGAGATTTTCAAGAGTGACGTGATAGCCTAGAGTTGAAGACAAAATTTGCTCCCACTCAAAATTTGAGAGTTTAATCTCAGAAAGTGCCAGATGTTTCTCTCTCAGGACACAAGGAGAAAATATCTGCTGCAAACTTCACACAGGCATCAAGAAAGACATTCAGCCAGTAAATACTCAGTTCCATCCAGACACCCAACTCTACTCCAGATAAAGGGAGTACAGGATCATAAAAAGAAAAAAGAGAGAGAGATTTTCAAGGTTTGCAGAGGCAGTGTTTTTAAACAATGCAATATTTTCATGCCTCAGACTTGAATTCATGTCAAAGCTCAATTAATATGCTGTTTTGGCTTGTGTTTTGCCTTTATGTCTTTTTCTTTTTTCTTGAAATACTTTATGCAGCTCTTAGCTCAAAACACATCCCAAATACATTAAAATATTTTTCATTAGAAACAGTAATATTTTAGAGCAGCATCAATGCAACAACAAAGAGTGTTTTCTGATTAAAAATAATTGGTGGGCGTGTGAGTGCTTAACAAAATGATTGATTAAGCTGGAAGTGGAGCAGCGAAATGGACTTCTGAACATATATATCACAATTTAGACCTAGAATGACCTTAGGGATGTCAAAACTGACCTGATGAAGCCAATGAGATCTTAGAAATTCAGCCTTCACCCATTGAAATTACAACAAAAAAGTAACAGAAATGGATTTTTGGGTGCTTGAGTATGTCTGTCAGTTTGGGGGGGGTTGCGTGCATGCACATGTGCGCACCACACACATAGGGAAGAGAAATAGGAATATGTAGAGGGTGTCTGTTGTGGCTTGACAGTGGCCAGCAGAGCTGGCAGCAGATTCGGAAAGTGAGAAGGTTGAGGAGGAACATAGGCCAGTCTTGGAGGCTGAGGAAGGCTTTGATGAGTACTCTGTATCAGAGACAGAAATGGGGCCAGGGCCATCTGACAATTATCAGCTGCCTTCAGAATCAAGCATCAGTGAGGCAGAAGAGCTGGAGCCTGTTCCCAGTGTGTACATGCACAGAGTTGCCAGATGAAGGGAACAGCTGAGGAACAAGGGCCAACTTGGAAGTAAAGCCACAGATGGACAATGAATGGCCCCTCCCCTAGAGAATAAAAGAGGAGCGAAAGGGGATTGAGACTTTGCAGAAGACAATTAGTTCATTCCAGCATGTTTGCCAAGTTTTTCGGCAACTGAAAGATATCGGCCTGGCCATGCTCCAAACTTGATAAAGGTTTGTAATTGGAAACTATCTTGAAAGACTGTTGGCCAGGACTTTGTTGGATAGGAAATTCATTGTAAATCAAATAAAGGAGGTTTATCAGGATGAGGACTCAGCTTTGTGCTGTTGGGGAAGCCTAGGTCAGAACAGTGTCATCTGTAAAGATTTTTGCTGGTTGTCGAAGCTAACTTTCCCCCCTGCTTCACAGTAGGCAGTCAGACAAACAGGTGGACTGCCTTTCTGTAGGAGGATGACTAAACTGAGACATAACACTCATTTACAAACAACATTCTAGCAGGTTTTCTGAAGCAATGTAAGAAGGGAAGAAAGCACAACAGTCACAAAACAGAACAAAAATAAAAATACTGATTCCCAGCTGTTAAGGATTATGCATGTCTCCCCTATTTCCTTTATGTAGCATTTGCATGGGAAGAGCAGTTGGTGCAAACACAGCACTTTCTTCCCTGTAATTCATCAGCCAGTTGGCAGCTAATTTGATTCTTCCCTTAATTTGATCAAAACCTCTGAAACTAAATCATTTTTTGTGCTAAAATTACTCCGCCCCCTCCTTTCTCCTCCACTACTGACAGATACTGTGGAGCATAAATTTATTCAAGTCTTAACACAGTTGCTGTTTAATTAGTTCTAAAAGTGACTATAAATAAAGACTGGCCAAATTCTGAACAAAATGCAGAAATGAATTCAAAGAAAGAAACTGTGTGAGAAAATGTGAGAATAGTGAAATTGCCACCCAAATTTTCTGATGTTGGGTAGAAATATGCAATATACACAGAATTAAAAGCTGGGATTCTGTATTGAATTCTCTGATTTTTTTTTTTTTTTCTGAATGTGGAGAATGAAAATTCTGAATTCTTTGGTGATGAAAATTTGTATGCAGTGTTTTCCAGGAATGGTATGGAATAGAGCAGAGTTGAACGATCACAGTACATGGTTCCACATCACATTTATAGGTGAGGCTGGGCTTTGTGCAGAGTTTGGGGAGAAGGAAGTTTTGAATTACATGTAATCCTCGATTTACAACAGTTCATTTAGTTACCATTTGAAGTGACAACAACACTGAAAAAAGTAATTTATGACCATTTTTCACACTTACAACCACTGCAGCATTCCCATGGTCACAAGATCAGAATTCATATGATTGACAACTGGTTCATATTTATGATGGTTTAAGTGTCCCAGGGTCATGTGATCACCTTTAGCAACCTTCTGACAAGCAAGGTCAATGGGGAGGTTCAGTTCATAATTGTTTTACTAACTTAACAACTGCAGAGGCTCACTTAACCTTTGTGGCAAGAAAGATCATAAAATGGGGCAAAACTCACTGAACAAATGTCTCGACTTAACAACAGAAATTTTAGGCTTAATTGTGATCAAGAATAGAATAGAATAGAATAGAATAGAATAGAATAGAATAGAATAGAATAGAATAGAATAGTGATCATAAATATAATAGAATAACCGAGTTGGAAGGGACCTTGGAGGTCTTCTAGTCCAACCCCCTGCTTAGGCAAGAAACCCTACACCACTTCAGACAAATGGTTATCCAACATCTTTTTTAAAACTTCCAGGGTTGGAGCATTCACAACTTCTGGAGGCAAGTTGTTGCACTGATTAATTGTTCTAACTGTTGGGAAATTTCTCCTTAGTTCTAAGTTGCTTCGAGAATGTGTTATACCCATATATATTTTTTATTTGAGCTTAATGCTTTTGACTATACAGGTAAACCTTTAACAAAAAATACAAGGCAGCTTGAAGGTAACAGAAGGCAGATAAAACCAGAGCATTTCCACCATATCCTGAAAGGATTGTTGGTGAAATTCAGATAGGAAAACCATATTCTTGAATTAGAGTTTGTGTGGATAAGCAGGGTCTAGGTTTTTCCTAAGAAAAGCAACTGAACATGTTTTTCCCTAAAGGAAGGTGATTAGTCTTATTACACTATAAAAGGCCCTTAGTTCATTTCTGCTCAACCATTAGATCAAATGGTTACATAAAATCTCTATTTTTGATGTACTTAGGGATGTTATAAATGTCCACTTTTAATGAACTTGTATGTAAAACTGATCATTTGACATGCTGATACCCAGCAATTTGTGATCCAGAATTTGAAATTTCAGAACATGTGATTTGTTATTTGATTGTTGCCTTTTTCAAATTTGATTTGAACTGAAATATAAGCCATTCCCAATCCCCACTACTTCAAGGATTAACGCTTGTTGAATGCTTACTATGATTGTTGATCCACAGAACATTACCAGGAGTGTATGCTAAGAAATACTTTGTGAGCCAGTCAACATTGAACAACTTTTAATGGGCATTGATTTGAATTATTCATTTGAGAATATGTTTAACTCAAATATATCAGTTGGACTGAATTGTGCTCTGAAATCTCAGGGAAATAAATATCTTCGATCTGAAGAAACATAAAATCAACACCTCAAGAGAAACTTTTCAGATGCTGCTAAATGCAAAGTCCCAGCAACCCTTGTGGAAGGAGGTTCACATAGAAAGGCCCTTCTCATCCATTTATTTTTGGAGAAGCATATGAATGCAAAAGATGGGGAAAGAGTAACCTTTCCCCTCCCTTTCTGGTGCTGCTGTTTTGAAGAAATCACAAAGCTTGTGTTTCACTTTTTTAAGATATACAAATATTCTCAAAGCAACATAGAATAAATCATTGTTCTTTCATTGCCTTCCTTGTCAATCAGCTAAGTGATAGGAGCTCAAACCAAAGAAGTTGTTTGAGAGTTGTTATCACTGGTGGTATTTGACCAGTTCTGCCTGATTCTGGAGAGCCGGTAGCGGCGATGAGCAGTGGAGACCAAACCAGTTCTCTTTGATGTTCTGTGGTTGGCCCACCCGCCCACCTGGGCTCCCATACTCACTTTTATTGCCAGAATTCAAAGCGCAGCAGAATAGCACCGCGCGGCAGCTGCTGGAGCGACCACCATCGTTCAGGCTTTCAGGAGGCAAGTTAGAACCCCTCTGCACCTGCACAAAGTGTGTGTTTGGTGTGCACGTGCATGCACACAAAGCTCAGCCACCAAGCCACACCCACCAAACCGGTGGCAGCTTTATTTGAATACCACCACTGGTTGTTATCCACGCTAGTGTATGTGTACCTGTGTGAAGGCTATATGTGGAAGGATGGAAGAAGAAAGAAGACTGAGGTCCAGGCAAAAACTCACATGAGACAGCAGCCTAACTAAAGGGGGCGGGGGGAAAAACACCCAACTGCAACTATAAAACAACTAATAGAGAAGCAATAGCCTAGCAGAGCTGAGGTTTGCTTCCAATTGACTCACATGGGAAACATAGCCAGAAAAAAATGTCTCTGCAGAGAGAGTACATCAAAACCAGAACCCTGCTATGTGAAGAGAGAATGGAAAAAAGGGAGAATGAAATTTAACATTGATAGAATGGCCACAGCAAACTCTGCAGCAGTCCATAGGATCATAACATTGAAGGAGATCTTGGAAATCCCTAGCCCAACACCCCACCCAGTGCATACTATCCCAGACAAATTGTGCCCATTTTTTTCTTGAAAAATCTTCCAGTGATGGAGCACCAACAACTTCATGAGGCAGGCTGTCCCATTGCTTAATAGTCCTCACAATCAAGATATTTCTCCTTATTTTAAGTTTGGTTCTTTCACTGTAAAACTTCATTGTTTTAGATCCTGCAGAAAATAAATTTACGCCTCCTTTCCCTGTAACATTCCTTCATGTTTTGGAAGATTGCTGTTATGTCTTCCCTTAGCCTTCTGTTCTTTACACTAAACTTTCTGAGTTTCTTTAATGCTGTTTGTGTCATACTGTGGTTTGCAATTAATTTATTACTTGGAACCCTGATATTTTGTAGGATTTATCCTCAAAACTTCTTACCATATCTGTCCCTCTTCTCTGCATAGTTCCAGTTTCTCACTATTAAAGAGACAACTTTAGTTGATGTATGATCTACTGATGTATCAGCTTTCCCCATCTCACCTGTAGTACCATCTCACCCAAGTAAAATAGGGATCTCAAATAACACATATAACTATCTCCTCCAGGAGCTCTATGACAGGGGTCTCCACCCCCCAGTCCATGGACCTGTACTGGTCTGTGGCATGCCAGAAACCAAGCTGCACCAACAAGCAAAGCCCCATCCATGGGATGCAAGCAACATATGAAACTGCACCTCTTCCATCCACAGAAAAAAAACCTTCTCTTCTCAGAACTGGTCCCTGGTGCCCATAAGATTGGGGACTGCTGCTCTAGGGTGCTCCTTCCCTGGTTGCATCTGCTGCCTGTTGGTAGACATAACCCAACCTTCTGCACTTTTTCTGACATGGCATTTCCCCCAGGACGTGATTTTCTCCTGAGAGGTGGAAGCCTGTCAGCCTTGGAAGCCCTGTTTTACTTGGAAGCTTTGAGACTGACACATTTTGTGTCTGGGAATTGGGGAGGAGGGATTTCATAGAGAGATGGAAGATTAGACTCAACAACATTCTTTCTTAGAAAGTCAAGGACATCTTAACCTGCACCTGGAGAGGAGTGGTCTGGAGGAATGTCTCCAGTTGGGTTGACGTTGGATTGGGCCATATGATGGATTGGTGGGTGCAGGGGATCAAAACATTGCCATGTCATTTTGCTGCATGTATAAATTGATGTGTTTCCTAGTTCTTTCCTTTCTTTTCCTGGAATAGAAAATGTCTTGATTGTAATGTTTTGATTGTAATGCAGTGATTACAAGCACAAGATGCTTTGTAGGAGGGCAGTAACAACTATAATTTATATTTTTGACAAAAAGGTTGTGCTTTCAAGCTGTGTTTAAAGTTATTTGTCCTTAAGTCATTTCTTGTTTCAAAGGGATCCATTTTCTTTTCCAAAATTTAAATCCCATTTCCTACTGTCTGTGTGTGTTTTTGTGTGTATAATTTGGGATATACTGTGTATATACAGTATATATTCCAAATTACTTTACTACTTATTTTTCTTTACTACTGCAAGATTTTTGGAACTCAGGAAGTGGTGTCATGGCAACTGAAGACAGGGAATTTCCTGATGTTACAAACTCAGTTATATGCCTTCTATGAACATTGACTTAAATAGTCATTATAAAAAACATATCCTGTATTCTAGTCCTGCAGGAGCTTTCTGAAGTCTCTGCCTCCAACTGCATGCACAATGTTTGCAACAACAAAGGTTAGCCTTGGCTTCCAGTTTTGTATGGCTTCAGCGGCGGCAGGAATTCGCGACTCTCCGCGATTCCTGTTGTGCTCACCGCCAAGGTGCCCCCGATCTAAATGGGTCTGGGGGCTATGGCTGCCTTGTAGAGGCAGCCGAAGAGAGAGGGGATCCAGACAGAGGTTTGGGGGTATCGCAGACCCCCTCCTCAGCTGGGAATAACCCCTTTTTCCCAAGGTGGTGGAGCGGCGGTCAGTAATGGCTGCCACAAAGAAGCCTGCAGCCGGGTAAGATTTGTGCTGGAGGAAGAGGGAAGAGCTGTGAAAGTTGCTTCTGACTGGGACAAAGCTAAGAGAGAGTGCCCTGGAACTTGGAAGGCCGCTAAGGATACATTGTTTCCAGAAAGAGTTACAAGCAGTGAACATTCTAAAAGGGAAAAAAAAATTTTTTTCTTTTCACTCTCCTTCCTAACATGACAGCGATGGAACCATAAGAGAAATCTGAAAACCTGTGTTGGAGGTAATTGAATGTTGAAGGGATAAGGATTTCTGAATATTTAAAGGGAAAAAAAAGGAATCTTTTTTGGCTGTGAGTGGGAAGGGAGAGGGGGGAAAAAATTAGAGCAACTTGAAAATAAGGAGAAGATTGCCTAAAACTCTAAAGAGTCAATTTTAAAGAGTTACTAAACACCAATAAGACTTCCAAAAGATATATTTTAAAAAGAACTTTGTGATCAAACTTTAACCCCAGAAAGAGAAAGTGAAAAAGGAGAAAGTATTTAAAAGAAACAGCTTGTTTGGACTGCTTGGTGATTTTGGAACTTCTGAGAATTATTTCTGATTAAAAGCATTTGGGTGGTTGTTTGGAAAAACTTTTTCTCGACATAATGGCATCACTTGTGGATGGATTAAAAATTATTTACCAAAAATATGAAAATGAAAAGCAAGAAGGGAAAGATGTCCTTGGCACTCTTTTTCAATTTTTAGAAATGGCAGTTTGTACTTATGTAAAGTTGAACGAGCAACAGGATGATTGGGACAAAGAAGAAGCCATCTTTGAAGAACAAGTGACTTTGGTTGGGGAAGAAAAAAAAAGAGAGAAAAAGGAGAAGAAGACTTTAAGACCTGGAAAAACAATCCAAAAAGAGAAGAATGAGGTGAAAAGGGGATACTATGCTAGAAAACAACAGAAAGGAGGAAAGCAGAATAAAAGGCGGGTGGAGAGACAAGGGGATAAAGAGGACAAGGAGAAGAAGAAGCAAGGGAGAAAGGAAGGGATGAGAAGCCTTAATGGTGGGGAGCAAGATGCAAAGAAACAAAAGTCTTTTAGAGATAATGGGTAAATTTTATTGAAAAAGGGATTCTAGAAAGGTACATAAGATTGTATTTCTATATCTGTACTTAGAAATAACCATAGAAGATCGGAAATAATATGCAATTTAAAATGTGATAAAATATTTAGTATAATTTAGTGAAATCTTTGTTATGAAAGGGGAGTACTTTAATGAAACAATAATTTAAGATATGTGATGTGGGGGGGGATAATTTTGGAAAGTATAAGAAGTGTTCTCACAAAGGCATGATATTTAATTGAAATGGGTAAAATGTCTAAGATATAAATGATTGTTAATATTAATGATTAGATCATGTAGTGAAACTATTTGCGAAATGAAAGATTTGAAGAAGGAGAAGGGGGAACATGTAATGAAATAATGATCTATAATATGCGATGTGGGGGGGGGGGAATAATTATGGAAAATAGGTGCTCCCATAGAAGTAGGTGATTTAACTGAAAAAAATGTGTTAAATGTTTAAGATATAAATGAATATTAATATTAATGAATTGATTTGTATTGTTTTGATAATACTGCATAATTTTAGAATGTACCAGACAGAATCCCAATGTAAGCTATGTATTCTATATTAAGTATTATAAATATAGGGGAAAGAGATAAAGGCGTCATACTCCAATTAGTGTACAGGAGAAGTTGTTTTTTTTTTTTTCAAAGAAGAAAGATAAATGGATAGTTGGAAATAGATCAGACAAAGAATAATAAATATTATGACTTGAATTGAGAGGAGATAAGTAAAATAAAGTTGAGAAAATTTAAAAGAAAGGAGAAGTTATATAGAAAAATGAAAATGTTAATAAGATATGGAATGGTTTGTAAAATGAATATGAATTTGAATTTGTGTCTGTACCAAGAGTTTTAACTAAGCAACTTTCAGAAAAGAGATTTTTTTAAAAAACAAAACAAAACAAAGGTTAGCCTTTACAAAAAGGGAATTAAATTTGATTTTTTAAAAATAATAATAAGTCAGCCTTGTATAATATCATAAACAATTTCAGTATAATCTAAAATTCATATAATAATATACCGTATATACTCGAGTATAAGCTGAGTTTTTCAGCACATTTTTTGTGCTGAAAAAAACCCCCTCGGCTTATACTCGAGTCAGATTCCCCTCTGAAAAAAAAATGGTGTGGAGCTCCGAAGCTGGGCAGCCGCTTCCCTGCTTCCGTGTTTCCTTTGCAACTTTTAAGCATGGGAGGGGGAGGCTTTTCTGAGCTCTAGGCTGAAAAAGCAACGGGAGCCGAGGTCGCTCCACTCAGTTTCATTTCCTCAGGTCCAGCTGCTTTCAGTCCACTCGGGAGGAGGGGGAGGAGGGGGAGGAGGATGGGGAGGCTTTTCTGAGCTCTAGGCTGAGAAAGCAACGGGAGCCGAGGTCGCTCCACTCAGTTTCATTTCCTCAGCTCCAGCTGCTTTCAGTCCACTCAGGAGGAGGGGGAGGAGGGGGAGAGAGAGAGAGAGAGAGATCATAAGAATGGCTCTTGGTTTTTTCTTGCAAGGGAGAGAGTGACTCCTGCCTACCACTGTCATCATCATCATCTTTTGGGTTAGTGAATCAATCAAACCTTTCATGATAGTGAGATCGTTTCCCAAATTTCCCTTAAATCAGGGAAGAAATCAGAAACAAACCTTTGGGCTGAGAATAAGCCTGTTCCTATGATGCCATTTTTGTTCACTTCAGTGTGAAAAGTGTGAAAAAACACACTTCTTTTTCTTCATCTTCTTGTTCCCTATTTACTGGTCTCTTTCAAAGAGGAAATTGTGAACATCAAACTTATTCTCAACTTGTCCTAGTAAAAGTTTTTATTGGCATCTATTTTTATTTTTGAAATTTACCAGTAGCTGCTGCATTTCCCACCCTCGGCTTATACTCGAGTCAATAAGTTTTCCCAGTTTTTTGTGGTTAAATTAGGTGCCTCGGCTTATATTCGGGTCGACTTATACTCGAGTATATACGGTAAGTTCCAATTTTTCTGGCTCAAAGACTGATCTAAAATAATGTACTCTTTACAGATTTTAAGAAGAGACTTTTTAAGGAAATCTTTTAAGAGACTGGACTATTGTTTGGAATGGTATAGAGTCTCCTACTTCATTAGCACTGATGATGTTACCTAGTTTGGTCATGAAATGTCTGCAAAACAAACAACTAAGGTCAGAGAAAATCAAGGATCCCACACAACATGTATTGCTCTATTATTACATATATATCTCTTCTACCCTTTAGGAACTCACAGCACAAGATATGATGAAATCCTCTTGTTTTATCCTTACAACACCTATTCTGTGAAGAAAATTTGGCCAGAAGTTGCAGACTGCCTAAGCCCAATATATGTTATATCCACACAACTTTGGGAAAGAGATTCTGCTCATTATGCTTCTGAGGCAGTCATTAAACAAATCTACCCTTCAGCCCTTTCCCAAGGCATAAGTTCTGAGGGAGGTGGTTGAGAAAGGATCTGAAGCAGAACAATCTGAAACATAATTGCTTCATTTCAATCTTCAGTCTGCTAAAATGAGCAGAGTAAATGTTTCAGAAAGCAGCTTCAAATCAGTTTTTTACTCAAAATTTCTTGAAGGCAAAGCATCCCTACAAAGATTCATGTAACTCTAAAAAAAAAAAAAAGTAATCAGTAATTGAACTCATTCAGACATTCATATCACCCAAGAAGTTAATATATAAGTATTGACAGCTGAAAAGCAAGAGGCCCTTCTTTTTAGTGTAAGTTAAACTTTTTTTTAGCTCAATTATTTGTTTTCCATTAATCCATCATTTCACCACATGTCAGCAACTTTAAAGAGATGCAAGTACTTCAGACTAGGTAGAGCTGCAAAGTAAGTTTCATAGGTGAGTTCAATTACTGTAATTTTTCTGATAATGTGTATAAGATGACAAAATATGAAGAATCTGATTGTATCTCTTCTAACTAACCAATTTTATTGAAAAGCAGAAATTTTGTGAAGTGCATCTCATTTTGTTAAATCAATAGTGTCTCAATCCTAGACTGATGTAGGATTTAAATTGGAGTTAGCTAAAAATGGAAAAGTGAAGGGAAAAGAGAGACAGAGACAGCTAAGTTGGTTATAGAAGTGCAGGCTGATTAGAACTACATAACCAATTCACAATTGCATGTGTTAAAACTCCATTGCATTTGTTGGGATATTCTGAGATCTCAATAAACCCCTCTGAATATTCTGTCTAAAATCCACAAGAATAATTATTGACTACTTAATTAGGTATATTTCCTTTGACATAAACAAGTAAATACCAAAAATAAGTTGTATTTTTTAGTTGAATAGATCTTATGTAATAGATTTTCAAGCTAGTTTAAATAAATTTGGCATCTTAAAAAGAAAAGAAATTTACAAATAAAGACTATTTTTAAAACTAAAAAAACCATATGGAAACTTAATGGTTGGATGTATCAGTTTCCTGTCATTCCCAGAGAAAGTATTTAGCTATTACTAAAACTCTTTTTTGTCTTGATCTTGTCTTTGTCTTTTATTCTTTCTTGACAGATATAATTGGAAACATTAAGGACAACTATGTACAGTACGTAGAATTTAAATTTCCTTTCTGGCAAGATGGTCTCATTAGAGGAGATTAGACACAATTATTATGTAACTTGTTTTGATATGAGAAGAAGCAAAGATCTAAAAGTGGAATTTGAATTCTTCCTACACTATCTTCAGATACTTATATAATAATGATGCAACATCTAAGAATGCAGCAGTGTTTCTTATGGCTGCAATCCTGTGTGAGAGAAAGCTTAATATGATACATTTCTGGTTCTCAAATGCAGGTAACTTCAAAATATCCAGTGCAGAAACACCAGCAGAACAGAAGTAGCATCATTTTTTAAAGTATTGAAGGTGGTGTTCCTGCTCAAGAATAATTTGATTGAATTTTTTTCTGTCAGATGTCTCAGGCTCCCATTATATTGGCTCAGCTGAAAACTCTGAAGTAAGCCAAGAATTATCATCAAGAATAGAAAAGGGTTTTTTTAGGATTGATTTGGTATGATTATATGATTTGTTGAATAATCTGCTTAAAGTATTGTTAGCTCATAAAGCATGAATGATTAAAAGTATAGTCAAATTTTTTTTATTTTTTTTTTAGTGATTATAGGATATATAAGTTTGGATTGATAATATGAGTTGTTATGTAACATAATTGTAACAGGGACTACAGAATGAATGCACAAAAATGATGAACCAACTGACACACTGGATGTACATACGAGAGTTGAATGTTTTAATGTTTTGTTTGTCTTGTTTGTTTGTAGAAAATTAATAAATTTTTCTTTAAAAAAAAAAAAGAATAGAAAAGGTGCAAGTCTGGGCTCTGGTGAAAAAAAAAAATCACCCCCGTTTCAGTACCTTGGACAGATCACCATAGGAAACTTCAGATGTCATGAATTTTTTTTAAAAAGACAACTTATGATCACAATTGAGCCCAACATTTGTGTTACTAAGTGAGACAGTTGTTAAGTGACTGTTACCCCATTTTAAACTCTTTCCTAACACAATTGTTAAGGGAATCACTGACACTGTTAAGTTAATAAACTTAAAGTGAATCTGGCTTCCCTATTGACTTCGCTTGTCAGAAGTTTGCAAAAGGTGATCATGTGTCCCCAGGACACTGCTACCATCATAAATGTGAACCAATTGGTAAGGATCTGAATTTTGATCATGTGACTATGGGGATGCTGCAATGATCATAAGTGTGAAAAATAGTCATGTCATTTTTTTCAGTGCTCTTGTAACTTCAAATGGTATTAAATGAATGGTTGTAAATCGAGGACTACCTCTGTTGCCCCAACATCTATCTGTGGTCAAAGAAACATTCAAGAAGGCTGGTGAGATAATATACTGCTGTCTCTAAACTTAATGAGCTTTTTATCCTTTTTTTGAAGATTCAGAGCTTGTAGGGGATCCCAGAACCTTGTAATAAAACCGCAAAAACATTGGGTTCCTCCAGATTTAAGGCTTCTTCAGAGATTTGCAGAACTCCTAATCCCAGGGATATGTATGTCTTAGACAAAAAGAACAATGGGTTCTTAGTGCTGTCAAAGCTTGACTTTCATCTTAGAGTCATTTCATTTCTGAGTAATGTGTATTATGTATCATCAGAGCATTGGCATGAACTTTGATGGTAGTTAATACTTTTTTTCTTGTATTATGAGGGCACTATTTCTTCTAGTTGCTGTCTGCACATTCCTGCCCTCGTTCCTGTTATTTTTCTTTAGTCCTTCTGTTTCTGAAACAGATAGGTTATTATGTCAATGTTAGATATATTAATGCATCATTACCTGTTACTGAGATCCTCATTTTTCTTCCTACCACCCTTCAATCAGGAAAAATGGTTGGTCCAACTAGAAGAACTGGATTAGTGGAGAGTGAAATTATAGTTATATTCTAGTTCCATAAAATCAATGCCTAAGGGAAAAGTACAAACCTTTTTAATGAATATAATTACAACAAACAGAGTCTATTCGTGTTTAAAACAGTTCAAGGAGGTTCAAAGAAGTCAGTTTTCTGTATAGTAGAAGGAAGTTTTGAGGTAAAGTTTGGTTTGAAAAATGATATTGATTCAATATTAATCTGATCACATGTTATGGAATGAATCATTTTTCTTGTCAGTAATTATTTAACCTATTTATCAAAAAATTCTATTCTGCTCTTCTAATAACATATGCTTTCACCCAGATGGATTAAAATGTATAAATTCAATTCATTCATTTATTTATTAAATTTCTACACCACCCATCTTGCCAGAATGTTAATATACCTTTAAAATGTTTAAAAGAAAAGGAAAACTACAAAGGCAAAACATTGCAAAAATGCATTATGAAAAAGGCAGAGACAAGTCATAATTTATTCTAAACATTACATTTTTTCTAAAATGAATATCATCTTGAAAAGAAAGATTTTGATCCACTTGCAGAACAACAGAGAATGATTGAATTAGGATATTCTGAATATTTCACACATCCATTTGAAGATTAGTGACTTAATAATAATGATTAGGGAATGAAGAAAAACATATAATATGGAATTAGGTGGAGACATCCATTTTTTTAGAATTTCAGTGTTCATTGCAGAAGAAGAGAAAGAAATGGATCCCAATGACTGTGAAGATATACTTGAAAATATATAGTCTCATTATTAATGAATGTGTATTGTTACTTCAACTGCAACAAAGCTCGCTCAGTGAGTTTTGCAATGAAATAGCCTTAATCCTTCACAGGTTTACAATTATCATCAAATTGTAACAACTGTACAATTTGTACAATAAAAGAAAATAAAGTACACATATTCACCCTATTTCCAAACAGCAGGCAAATCACAAATGTTATTGCTGTTTGGAATGCACATTTATAATGTCAGGATATGAAGATGAATAAAACAGCTATATTTGCTACAATAAACTATGTAATAAGGATACTTCATTAAGTAAGTTAAACTTTATTTTGCATAGATAATTTTCACTTTGATATATGTAAAAGCAAAAATAAAAATTCAAGTCTACAAATCTATTACCTGTGGCAGGTTAAATTCAGGAAATATGTTTCTCTGTTATAACCCCCTGTAATAAAAAGACAAAAATCCAATTCCACTGAACACAGGAGAAAAATGTTCTTTGCAGCAAGCTGAGATGTTTGTGAAAAGCTCCATAGACTAGGTCTTCCTAGAGATGCAGTTATTACTGTAAGACATGTAGCATTTGACCTTACATATTCCTGAAAATGTTTTCAGCAGGGTATCACATGTTAACCATAAAAGTGATGCCTTACTATATGTGCACATGTTTGTGTGTTTGAAAGACAGCAGAACAAATATTACTTCAAGCATAAAGTCACAATGACATTCATCAGAGTAAATTCATTAATGTTCATAATCAGGTTCTTGAAACAGCTACCAGATGATAGAAAATTGTATTTTTATATTTAGGCAACATCATATATTACCAACCCTAGATTTAATGCAATATAAATACTAGTTAATTGTACAGATTGTGGGTGTTAAATTACTTACATGTGTCCTGTTTTGATGCATTCATTAACTTATCAGTGACAAATAATTGGAACCTTAAAGCTTGAAATTGATGTAATGAAGTTTCATGGCTGAGTTATTTTTTAGAAAACATATATTGGAAGGGTGTTTGCCTTTCAGTATTTCCAAGTTATGTTGTATCAGGAAAATATGGAAATTGCAATCCAATATCGTTGGAGGACAGTAGATTAGTTAATTCCAAGTAGATATTATTTTGAGTTATGTTTCCCATATAATTTCAAAGACTAAATCACTCTTATAATATTTAACATTTGAGATTAATTTTAACACAAACCAAATTGGCAGTAACTAATATCTTATTCTGATTTTCAAAGCACAAGAACAATGCTACTTGTCATTTTATGAATAATATTTGACTGAATTACATACTTGAGAGACTGCACACCCTTTGGCAAATAGAACTATGAAAATTAAAACCGTGTGACCAGCCTGTTGAATATGGCTGAATTTAGTGATGACTGTAAGCAAAACAATTTTAATGGATACTAAGAATTGAGTATTTCTTAATATGTTTTGTTATGCTGAGGAAAAAGGTATTATACGCAGATATCTTCTGCTCAACAGCAATTTAGAGAAAATGTGACCAGAATCTTTTCTATATTCCCATGTGTTCTCCACCTTTGAGTGGGAGAATACTGGGAGAACAGTATTCTTTATTTATAGGACTATAATAAATTCAATTTAATGATAAAGAATAACAGAAGCACAGTATAGGGGACCTGAACTCACTCATCAACAGTTTTCATGCTAGCTGGAAAATTCTAGAAGTTGAAGTTCACACATCTTAAAATTACTGCATCTGAGACTAATTCTATGCTATTTCTTTATCTTGGTATGTAATAGTTGAATAACATGAAATAGCATCTCTCCCTCTTCCTCCCTCTCTCTCTCTCTCTCTCACACACACACACACATACACACACATTCCTTTGACATTATTTCTTCATCTAAATTCTATTTTTTTTTTTTTATAAATTACAGTGAGGACAACTATTCAACAGTTACATTTCTCCAGTGCTACCATACCTCATGTAATATTTCACAACATGTTTGCTCTTACTGACCAGGAACATTTTAAAGCTAAATATCCTTCTTCATCAATTGGCTTTAGTCAGGTAAAGGGATGAAAGTGTTGGAAGATGTACAGTGTGGCTGGCTCTTCCCTTCTGAGGTAGCCGTTTCCACCAATTGTATAACTGTAAATAACTATGCAATCTTTAGTTCTGCTCAGCTATGGGGACATGCACATGCTTACTTGATTTAAAATAAGAACAAGATTTATGAAACAGCAATACAGTCCTGCACTGCTTCTGCACTTGCTACAACCTATAATGACAAAAAATACATATTCATTCCAACCCTGCTTGGAGTATGTCCAGGGACTGAATCTCCCAAATTGCTTCATTTAGCTCTGAGAGATCAATGCAATCATTAAGGTAAAGCATAAAAGGAGAGTATTGCTGCAGAATTGACTATGACTGTTGATGAGCTGCATTAAAGTGAAGCGTAGTTTAGTTAAGAGTAGTTTGTTATGAACTTGAAGCTAAACTGCATTATATGTGAACTTGATGGAATTGTATTCAGTTGTGTTTTTAAGGAAATTGTGGAATCAATTTCTGGATCTCTAATATTTATTATACTAGTTGATAACCTGGCATTGCCCAGATAGTTATTTATCCCAATCCTGTATTAGACAAGAAAATCCTGTAGTTGGTACCTATGCTGCTGGATTGTCTGTCACACAATTCTCTATTCCTCCACAAGAGGGAATCCTGTGAAGCTGTTATCATGGCAGAAGCTATTTTAAGGCACAACACCCCACCCCCAAGGGATGTTAGGAGTGTCCTATCCTTACAGTTTTTGTTTCCAGAGGGTAAGTCATCTGTATACCAAGTTTAGTTGAAATTGCTCAATGCATTCCAGCGTTATGCTGGAACATACATACTATATATATAAGGGAGGAGGAGAAGTGGGGGGGAGGAGGAGGAGGAGGAGATTTTCTTTGGTATTATCAGGGTAAGTTCTTCCACCTGAAATTTATACTTGGAGAGCAACTGGATGGTGAAATTTCCTATAAGCGGAGTCCAATTAAAAGGATTTTTATAGAATGGTACAAAACAATATAAGCTCAAAATTGCTATTACACATGTTATCCTTATTGAAAAGTATGCTAAAGCTTTAATATTAAAACTTCTTTTTAAATTTGTTGTGTATGCAATATGATTAATAAAGTGTGAGCTTGGAGTAAGTGCAGGGTTCTGGCCCTGCACTTCTGATTGGCTGTTAAGTGGCCGGACCGGATTGGCCTGTTCCGGGGAATCTGATTGGCCCTTAACAGAGAGTTCTTATTGGTTACAAGAGCTAGCGCTCCTAGCTCGTTATTGGTTAAACGTTGCAAGGTTTGCATATATAAGGCGGGTTTTACTGCTGTTAAAAAAAGCAAGTCACGATGTAAATAAAGAGCTGAAGTTCAGATACTTGTCTCCATTCTTTCTCGCCCATGCTCAAACTTAACACTGGCGACGAGGGTGGGATGTGGAAACATCTGAACCAACAAAACTTTGAAGAGCACTGAGCACGTGACAGACAAGGCCAACAACGGAACCATGTCTGGCGGCATCGTACCAACCGCTCCGTTCGATCCAACACAAGAGGACTGGGAGTCCTACATGGATCGCTTCCAAATGTTCTTAGAGACGAACAACTTAAAGGACGCCACAGCCGGGAAAAAGCGGACGGTGTTCCTAACGCATTGCGGTCCAACCGTATTTAAGATGGCTAAAACACTAGCCAAACCCCGAGAAGTGAAGGCCATGGATTGGGACGCCTTCAAACCACTCCTATGAGACCATTACACCCTGGCCGTGCCTACGCTCGTGAGACACCACGAGTTTTATCAGAGGAGCCAGCGAAAGGGAGAAAGCGTGGCTGACTTCATAGCAGACCTCTGAAATTTGGGACGCCTCTGCGGATTCACTGATTTAGAAGAAGCACTAAGAGATCGCATAGTTCTGGGACTGGATGCACCCGGGGTCCAAAGCAAGCTGATGGCGAAAGGCGACATCAGCCTTGCTGACGCCATCGCCGATGCTACCGCAGAGGAAGCAACCAAGAAGTCAGCTGCACAACTACACCGAAACCGCGTTCCGGTACCTCCACCGACAAACGACATTTTATCCAAGTCGGAAGGACAGCTTGCAACAATGCACCACAAAGAGCTCTCTTCATCGTCAGACAGCGACGAAGAGGGGGTCCATCGACTGCGGTCTGACTGGGACCACTACCTGAAGCCTTTACGCCCTTGCGCTGGCTGTGGAGCCAACCATGCCAGGTCCAAATGCAAATTCCGCGATACACTCTGCCATGAGTGCGGGAAACGAGGCCACATCGGACGAGTCTGCCGCAGCTTGCCAGGACCCAGCCAGGCCTCAAAAGGGGCTAACTATTGCCAATCGACAGGAAACCGTCCTGTAAGGCGAGAGCCAGTAAACCACTCCTACAGAAATCGAGCTTTGCAGAGAGAAGAGGCTCACCATACTATCACTATCGGTCACGCCTCAGCCTTGGACACTAAGAAAATCCGAGTCACGGTAGCCATCGAGAATCAGCCTTGCCACATGGAGGTAGACTTGGGATCGTCCCTCTCGATGGTGTCTTGGAAGACACTCAAGCAACTCATCCCCACAATTCAATGCCAAGATCTCCGTTTCCAATGCCTCATCCTCAAGGACTACCAGGGGAATCGAATTCCCATTGTCGGGTCCTGCAGAGTCCAAGTCTCCTTCAAGAAGCACACAGCGTACTTACCTTTAACGGTCATCGATAGAGATAGGCCTAGCCTACTGGGCCTCCAATGGTTCGCGCCACTCGGCATTGAAGTGGCCGGCGTAAACCGAGTCAGTGGCTGTGACTGGGAGGAGGACCTTATCTCTGAGTTCAGGGACATCTTTGCGGACAACTTAGGCGAGTACAAGGGGACCCCGATTTCATTCAGCCTAGATCCAAAAGTAGCTCCCATTCGCTTGAAGCCCCGTCGAGTTCCGTTTGCCTTAAAATCAAAAATCGATGAACAACTCGACAAACTGATAGCTCAGGGGGTGTTGGAGCCCATCGATCACTCCCCGTGGGAAACCCCTATTGTAACACCCATTAAGCCAGATGGGTCAATCCGAATTTGTGGGGACTACCGGGCCACCTTGAACCACGCCCTGCAGCAGAACACGTATCCAGTTCCGGTGGTGCAGCATCTCCTCCATTCCCTGGGAGGCGGGAAAGTTTTCGCTAAATTGGATTTAGCTCAGGCATATCAGCAATTGCCAGTAGATGAAAAAACGGCACAGGCCCAAACTATTGTGATGCACCGAGGTGCCTTTAAATGTACCCGGCTGCAATTCGGAGTTAGTGTAGCCCCGGGGATCTTCCAGAGCCTTATGGAAAGGTTATTGCAAGGAATTAAGGCCGTGGTCCCCTATTTTGACGATGTATTAATTGCAGCCCCTACCAAAAAAATCTTACAGGACCAGTTAAAATTAGTCCTAAAAAAATTCCAAGAAGCCAGTCTTAAGGTTAAAAAAGACAAATGTAAATTGTGTACTGACAGTGTTGAGTTTTTAGGGTACCTGATTGATAGCCAGGGCATTCACCCTTCCGAAAGTAAATTAAAAGCAATCAAAAATGCTCTCAGGCCACGAAACAAGGCCGATCTCCACGCGTTCCTAGGCCTCATCAATTTCTATAATGTATTTTTACCGCACAAAGCAACTGTCGGTGAACCGTAACACCGATTGTTAGATAAAAGGGCAATTTGGTTATGGGGTTACCATGAAGAACAGGCGTTCCGAAATGTTAAAAAACTGCTCACTTCTGACTCTGTACTCATGCAGTATAACGAGACCTTGCCATTAGTTATAACCTGTGATGCATCGCCTTTCGGGGTGGGCGCCATTTTGAGCCACGTACTGCCTAATGGAAACGAAGCCCCTGTTGCATATTTTTCAAAAACGGAGCGGAGCTATGGACAAATTGATAAAGAAGCCCTCGCAATTGTTTCAGCTGTGAAAAGATTTCACGAATACGTGTATGGCAGGGTTTTTACTATTGTGACTGACCACAAACCATTGCTAGGGATAATAGCTGGAGATAAGCCGACTCCCTACATATTATCCCCTAGGATGACCCGATGGTCAGAATTCTTAGCTGCTTATAACTATCGGCTGCAATACCGCCCGGGGAAAGCTATTCCCCATGCCGACGCATTGAGCTGAGCACTGCTTCCAGAAACTCTCGACGATCCGGCACCAACGGTAACCACGTTGCAAATCGAGGCACTCAACTCGCCACCACTGACCGCTTGAGACATCGCGAGAGAAACCAAATGCGACCACACCCCAGCACGAGTCCTAGGCTGGGTAGAACATGGATGGCCAGTGAACCAATTACCAGATGACTTCACACCATTCAAGTCTCGACAGACCAAACTCTTCTCCCAGAAAGGCTGTGTCATCTGGGGCGATAGAGTCATTATCCCAGAAAGGCTCCGAAAAGCGCTGCTGAGAACTTTGCACGATGGCTACCCGGGCATCGTGCGAATGAAAGCCCTTGCACAAAGCTACACATGGTGACCGGGCATTGACAAGCAAATCGAACAGTAGATTAAAGCTTGTCCCAAATGCCAAGAAGTCAGCAACGCCCCACCAAAAGCCATGCCTACTGAATGGGAGACACCACGTGGACCCTGGTCCCGAATTCACCTGGACTTCGCGGGGCCAACCAAGGGCCACACCTTCCTGCTTACCGTCGATGCCTACTCCAATTGGCTCGAAATTCATCGCATGATGACTACGACCTCCGAGGCGGTCATCAAGGTTTTAAACAGACTCTTTGCAACCCACGGATTACCAGACGTCCTGGTATCTGATAACGGCCCACAATTTACTGCACTAGCGTTCGAGCAGTACCTCGCTGACCGCGACATCTGCCATGCGCTCACCTCGCCTGCGCACCCTGCGACCAATGGCCGAGCAGAACGCATGGTCCAATTTGTGAAGAAAACCTTGCAAAAGGTAGACTACGACAACATTGACGACAACATCCCGCTGAACTGCTAATGGGACAAAAGCTCCGTTCCCACCTTCACTGGTTGCACCCTGCTTATGAACCAGAGAAACCACTAGGATCCAGCGGCCGCTGTCGCACCTTCCAGGTAGGAGACCTGGTTTATGCAAAAAACCTATCGGGCAACCCGTTGTGTGTGGAAGCGACAGTAGTACGTGTAACCGGCCCCAGATCCTACCTTGTGCAATGCCTTGACGATAAACTTTGGAAACAGCATATCGACCAATTACGGTTACGGCTTGCAGCGGCCAGTCCGCAACTCCCCTATGACCAAACTGAGGGGGGGGGGAGATACGGAAGAAGATGAAGCCCTAGGAAACCCGTTTGAAGGAAACGTTGATTTAATAGACACTCAGGAAGCGGAGCTGGAGGGAGAAACGTTTGCACCTCAGGGAATTGCGGAAAATGTGAGCAAAGGCGTGGAAGTGAACTCTGAACCAGAGGCAGCCCTACTGCCAGAAAACTATCTACCTCAGCAGGATTGCAACCAGCTGATACAACGAAAATGAAAGAGACTAAAAAGACAACCATCCTATTTAAGGGACTATGTAACTGCGCCCTGAACTAAGAAGCCAGGGGGAAGGGGTGTTGTGTATGCAATATGATTAATAAAGTGTGAGCTTGGAGTAAGTGCAGGGTTCTGGCCCTGCACTTCTGATTGGCTGTTAAGTGGCCGGACCGGATTGGCCCGTTCCGGGGAATCGGATTGGCCCTTAACAGAGAGTTCTTATTGGTTATAAAAGCTAGCGTTCCTAGCTTGTTGTTGGTTAAACGTTACAAGTTTTGCCTATATAAGGCAGGTTTTACTGCTGTTAAAAAAAGCAAGTCACAATGTAAATAAAGAGCTGAAGTTCACCGTTCAGAGACTTGTCTCCATTCTTTCTCGCCCATGCTCAAACTTAACAAAATTGAATCCATCCATTTATACATTTGCATTAACAGCTATTTCAACAGTTCTATATGTGTAATCTTTTAATATCCTTACATGTTCTTACATTCATTAGCTGTCAGAAGAAATACATGTGAGTTTGCATCATTCCATCAACTTGCTGTATGTCTTCATTTGGCTTGTATTTTTTAATCTTCTCGTATCTTCATGTATTCTTCATCTTTACAAAGGTGGGGGGGAGAGACAGCTGATGAAAACATAATGCTGAAGCCATTACCATCACAAGAGAGAAAGGAATATTGAGAAAATAACCTATTTTTAGATCAGAGAAAGAATATAGCTTTTAGAAGTCAACAGCTGCTTGAACAGACTTGCACAATTGCAGCCAGTGTGGAAAGAAGGACAAAGAAAAATATTTTTTGATTTTTATCGATGTAATTTCTTCACTCGCTTCTCATTAGAATCAAGGCTCTGATTTTTCACAATGAAATTGAGCTAAATTTGAGATCTTGTATAGACAGATTTTTTAGGGCTGGTGACCATCTTTATTTGACCGGGCAAACAGAATGCTCCATTTTTGCCTCTGCAACATGAAATATATCAGCTCATTATATCACTGCAGGTGCCAGCTCAGAGGAAGAGAAAACTGGCAGAAGTGCCATGTCCATCCAAGTGTCAGCAGGGAAAGTTTACAAAAACAATTGTGACCAGCCCTGGCTTCAATCAATCCTATGTTATAAATATTCCTGGGGCAGCCCACAATTAAACTATCCCCTAGCCATTCCCCTCTAGATAACTCGCTGGTTTCTTGTTTTCCTCATTTGAGTAATCACTTCCGGGTCTTATGTGGAAAGAATGACTCTTTGTATTACTGCTTGGGGCACCACCAACAAACTTGTTCAACTGGTAAATTCAGCATTACATTGAGTATTAATAGCATGCCATTAATTCCAACAATATTCCCTGCTGCCAATTAAAGATACTTGGATGGTCATAGCAGAATTGGGAAATGGAGAATTAGCTTGTGTTCTCTTTTCTAGTGTTTAGCATATAATTGCTGACATAATTTGTTTCAATGCTCTAAAAACATAATAGAAAACAGGTTCCATTTGGAATAGTATTATTTAAATTATTAATTTAATTGTTCTTCTGTTTCAGTTTTTAAAAAGTAGTTTGCATCTTGTGCTATCCTTAATTCAATAATTCTCACTTGGGAACATGTTCCCAATATTATTAAAGTTACCTAATCAGATGAGCAAAATCCATTTTAACTAAAATTGCTATTAGGCTTTGGAAGTGATTGCTAATGCGATCCCTTGAGTAAAATGTGGAATAAGAAATAGCTTTTGCTGTCACTGCTGGCATTCAACATCACTGTGCTGCTTTCTTTTCAAATTCAGAACAGTAATATTGGAAAGTTTTGTCTTTTCTTCTTTACAATTCAATAACTTTTATCTAACAGAGCCTTGTTTATTTATGGATTTTACTCAGAAAAGCCAGTAACATGTAAAAAAAGCAGCAAACTTTTTTTTAAAAAAATAGAACAGATAAGGTATTATACGAAATAACCTTCTAAACAGAAATACTATTTGTTCTTTTATGTTTATTGAAATAATGCATCACCAGAATTGCAATGACACTACTGATTTCTTCATTGTTTTGTTCAGAAAATTATAGCCAAGGCTGCCAATTTACAGCAAGGGTGGACAATCAAGTGCTGAACAGGTTGCCAAGTCAGAGATCAGAAGATGAAAATTATTCCTGCACACACATAATCTCCACACTCATACAATACTAATCATATAGCAGTATATTCCCTATTTTTATTTATGCCTTCCCAGCCAACCACTGCACAATTTTGTACTGCCCACATGCTGTTGATTGATTATTATGTGCCCTCAAGTCAATGTTGAGTTTTTGCAACCACATATATACATTTTCTCCGTGATGATCTGTCCCTGACCTGGTCCTTCAGCTCTTCTAATGGTGCTCTGATGGCTACTTTAGCTGACTCTATCCACTTGCTGTTAATCATATTCTTCTTTTTTCCATCTTTCCCAGCCTTCTCCAGAGAGCATTCTCCACAGGGTTGGATCTTCGTGTTATATGGCCAAAGTGGTACAATTTTATTCTGGTCATTCATACTGGGCAGTGTGATGGCTCAGCTGTTAAGACTCTGGACTTGTCAGCTGGAAAGCCCAGGTTCAAGATCTGAGTACTGTTAAGCCTGTGTTCCCCAACCAGGGTTAAGGAGACAAGCTAAACAGAATATGCAGCGTTAGTCAGATAGGCACATAGATAAATGAGTGAGATAAGTTTGTGTGTTTGTTAACATACAGTAAAAAGAACATATACGCTTGTGCTATCAAAATATAGTTTATTCCATTTAGAGTTTATAGCATAGTCAAAATAACAGTCCATTAGTCATGTATCGTTTAGTCAGTCCATTCAAGGATATTCAATTAGCAAAGTCCATGTAGAATATTCAATGTCAGTTCACTTACAAATCAGTCCTTTCTCTCTCCCTTTCCAGTAGGAGAAAAAGTCTTCATCCAGTAATTAGGGATCATCAAGCCAGAGAGAGCAAGCTGACGTTCCTTGCTTCTATTATGGTGCTTGCACAACCACTCCCTTAGTTACATTCCTACAGTTAAAGTTGCAGACACTTTAACTAAAAAACCATGATAACATATTTATTATTTTACCTAAACCAGTTAGGGTAAACAATGTTATCCCTAACATTCTCCCCTTTTAGGTAAATATAATAATATTATAACTACACTTTTAAATTATAGTAGTTACAACTTTCTTTAAACTTGATTACTCCTTGAGCTTTTGTAAATTGGCTGCAATGTTTTCTTCTGTCATGCAGTTTTCCAATTTAATTAGCCCATTCTTTACAGATTCTCTAACATTTAAGTATCTTAAATCAGTATGCTTTGATCTAGTTTTTACAGCAATACTAGTAGCCAACTTTATGGCTGCCTGGTTGTTCTCGTACACAATAATGGAATCTTTAACAGTTACACCCATGTCTAATAATAACTGTTTGTACAGAATTAAGTCAGTGCATAGTAATGACAGACATGAAAATTCCGCTTCCATCATAGACAAGCTAATATGCTGTTGTCTGATTGACCTCCACCCTATTAGTGTCTTATCAAATAATATAGCCATCCCAGATGTTGATTTTCTAGTGTTTATGTCAGTTGCAAAACTTGCATCTGCATAGGCACTAAGACTCAAATCACCCTTTGGTTCTATATACAATGCATGGTTCATTGTTCCTTTAAAATATCTTAAAATTCTCTTTAATGATTGCCAATGACATTGATGTGGATCTGAATTAAAACATGCCAGCTGATTTACACTATAAGCTATATCTGGCCTAGACCAATTGCTTATATATGATAAGCTACCAATCAAAGATTGAGATATAGATTTATCCAATTTGGGACTTTGATCATCAGTTTGGCAAACCTCCTGACTCATTGGAGTCTTTGTCGTTTACAAAGTTCCATTTTATGCGTTTTAATTAATTGGCAAATTTTATCTTCTTGAGATATCTTAAATCCATTTTTTGTTTTGTTAATTGTCAATCCTAGATACCTTTTAATTTCACCTAAATGCTTTAATTTTATCTTTTTGGCAAATAATTATATAATCTCATTAGTTTCATTATTAGTCTTAGTTATCAAAGCAATATCATCTGTAAATAATAACAATAATGACACCGTTCCATTATTTTCTCTTTTAAACACACATGGATCTGCTAAACCAGATTTAAATCCTATATTGTTTAATTCTTTCACAATATATTGGTTCCACTCAAAGCCAGATTGTTTCAACCCGTAAAGACTCTTTTTGAGTTTCCAACAATCATTACTATTTACTTCATTGTCTTTTATAATAATTGGCTTTTTCAAATATATAGTGTGTTTCAATGGTGCATGCAGATAAGCAGTTTCTACATCTAAATGGTTAATGACATAGTTTTTCTTAGCTGCCCACACTAAAGCTGCTCTCAAAGATGTTGCTTTAAGACTTGGTGCAAAAACTTCATCATAATCAGATGCAGTTTGATTAAATTCGTGAGCTACCAACCTAGCTTTATGGGTAACAGTCCCATCATTTCCAGTTTTTACTTTAAATATCCATTTGCACCCAATGCACTCCTGGAGATAATTTAGCATCTTCATATACTTTCATTACCTTTAATGAATTTAGTTCTTTTTCCATTGCCTTTTGCCAATTCTCCTGATCCTTAGCAGGATACATCTTAAGTTCATCTATACTAGTTGGAACTTTAGTTACTTGGCAAACTATACTTGCTTGATACCTATCAGGTGGTCTAGTTACACGTGTAGTACGTCTGGGTATTACAGGACTTACAGGTGGACTTTCATTTATTAACTTTTCTTGATTATTTAACTCTTCCTGATCAACTGTTTCCTCTTGTTCTGGTCCTATTTGTTCTTCGTGGACTTCTTCTTTAATTGGACTCTTCTTATAACTAGTCTGATCTTTTTGCCTTTTGTAGGGTTCAATAATTACTTCGTTATTTGAATCTTGCTCAAATCTATTTCATCCTACATGTTCTAGGAATTTAGCACTAGCACTGGTGTAAACTCTAGATGTACCTGGTTCCCAGAATCTATAAGATCTATGATTAGATTCATATCCTGCAAAAAATAATCTTTTAACTCTATGTTGTCCTTTGTGTCTGATTTGTGAAGGGATATGCACCCATGCTGGTGCTCCAAATGTGTGCATGTAACTTAAATCAGGTTTTGTACCATGCCACAGTGTGAATGGTAAATCACCTGTTGTTGAATTAACAACATTATTTAATATATGATTACCACACATTATTGCTTCTCCCCACAAATTGTCAGGTAATCCTGAATCAGACAACATAGTACGTGCCATTGACTGTAGTGTTTGGCCTCGTCTCTCTATAAAGGCATTATGTTGTGACCTATATGGCGCAGACTTTTTAAGTTGAATACCTAACATTCTAAGTCTATTCTGGAATTTATTATTTGTAAATTCCGCACCATAATCTGTTATAAGAGATACTAATTTCTTTTTAGTTTTCCTTTCTGCAAATTATTAAAGATATTTAGATACGTTTCAGTTTTGCTCTTCATTAAATAGCAAAACCCATATCTAGAATAGTGGTCCATTATGCTTAGTATGTCTCGAGCTCCTCCTACACTTGGTTTTTTCGGACCTATTAAATCAGCAAATACTACTTCTAAAAGCTCTTTGGTGGTAAATCCATCAACTCTATTAGCCGGTATGACCCTGCTTTTGCTTTGATTACAGGCAAAGCATTGCAAATACTTATTACAAGGTTTTAAACTTATTCCTTTAGATAATTGAACAGTTCTCTTAAGCATTTTAAAATTTAAATGCCCTAGCCGTCGGTGTAACAAGTGAATACATTCATCATGAGGTTTCTTATTATCATAAACTGTGTTAGCCACCTCTAAACTATTATCATTTAAAACATATAATTCACCTCTTAAAGATGCAATAATTTTCTTATCTTCTTTTTCAATTATGCAGTTATCTCCTTTAAAGGTAACTACATATCCTAGTTTAACCAAAATTCTAACTGAAATTAAATTAAACTTAAGTTGTGGTACATATAACATTTTTACATTCTCTTTTGTGAAAGAACAATATGCTATACCTTGACCTTTAGCTTTCAGTTTCCAGCCATTGGCTAATGAAATCTGCTGTGTACTCTGGGACATTTTAATAAAATTTTTGTTATCATTTGTGATACAGTGGGATGCTCTACTCTCAATCACCCATAAATTATTTTTTACAGCTCCATTAATATACATGGCTAAATCTAAATTTTTATTTATCTTTTGGTTACTTTTAGTATTCTGGCCAGCATTCTGGCGCTTTGCTTTTTTACAAAATCTTGCCAAATGTCCTCTTCCTCCACAATTAAAACACTTTTTAATTGCGTATGCAGTAGGAGATTCATTATCTTCTTTTTGAGGTTGCTTCCTCCTTAACTGATCTTTTTCAAGTCTTCTTCTTGCCTCTTCAATCAATCTGCCAGTTATATCAGTTAAAGTTAAACTTTCCTTTGGCAAAATTTCAAGGGAAGTGACGTAGTTATCATAACTTTCTTCTAGTGAAGATAGAATTATGTAGACTTGGTGTAGTTCAGAGAAAATAAACTCTTTCTCGTGCAGTTCTTGAAAAATGCTTTTTATAGAATTCAAATGACTAAGCATATCACCATTCGTCTGGAGATGCGTCCTGAAAAACTTCCGTGTTAGATTTATGTGAGCACCAACGTTATCTCGGACATAAATCCTCTTCAGCTTCTGCCAACACCCAACAGCCGTTTGCTCTCCATGGATATGAACAAATTGCTGGTCAGTTAATGTTAGTCCTATTATGCAAATAGCTTGTTCATTCTTCTGTTTAAATTCTTTTATCTTTTGTCTATCTTCCTCAACCTCTGGATCCCATTCCTCTACGTTTGGTGGGTTTTCAATTATGTTCCACAGACCTTCTTTTCGTAGAAGTAGACTACATTTTATAGACCATGAAACATAGTTTGTTCCATCCAACTTGGATATAAGGGACAAACTTTGTAGATTGACTTGTGCCATGTTTTCTTATATGGATATAAAACTATAATTAATAAAACACAGCTGTCTGTTTCCTGTAATGTGTAACAACACAAACTCTCACTTTTTACATAAATCTGTTTTATCCTAGTTAAACTGACTTTGCAGCCTCTGGGCCCATAACCAGTGTTAAGCCTGTGTTCCCCAACCAGGGTTAAGGAGACAAGCTAAACAGAATGTGCAGCGTTAGTCAGATAGGCACACAGATAAATGAGTGAGATAAGTTTGTGTGTTTGTTAACATACAGTAAAAAGAACAGATACGCTTGTGCTTTCAAAATATAGTTTATTCCATTTAGAGTTTATAGCATAGTCAAAATAACAGTCCATTAGTCATGTATTGTTTAGTCAGTCCATTCAAGGATATTCAATTAGCAAAGTCCATGTAGAATATCCAATGTCAGTTCACTTACAAATCAGTCCTTTCTCTCTCCCTTTCCAGTAGGAGAAAAAACGCAGTCTTCATCCAGTAATTAGGGATCATCAAGCCAGAGAGAGCAAGCTGACGTTCCTTGCTTCTATTATAGTGCTTTCACAACCACTCCCTTAATTACATTCCTACAGTTAAAGTTGCAGACACTTTAACTAACAAACCATGATAACATATTTATTATTTTACCTAAACCAGTTAGGGTAAACAATGTTATCCCTAACAAGTACCACATGATGATGTGTGTTCCTTTTACTCACCCTAGCTCCTGCCAATCTAATAATTCAAAAGTGTGCAAATGTGAGTAGATAAATGGGTACCATTTCAGTGAAAAGGTTACTGCCTTCTGTAGTTTAAGGCTGATTACCTGATGATGGAAAAGCTGAGAATGGGAGGCGAACACTGCCCCTTGACTCAGTATGACTGGACAGGGGAAATATTTAACCTTATTTATATCTCCAGTGAGACCTCTAGGTTGACCTGTGCTTTTACCAGTGGAAAATCAGGGTTTTAGTCTATGCCAGTGAATTAATTTGGGACTTAGTAGAGATTACATTGCATGGCTTCTTGATATTAATGGTTATAAGTCGACCAGCATTTTTCTTTCTTGTCAAGCATCTGAACATCTGGCTGGTGGAACAAATGGACAGGACTATTCTCATATCCTTGATAAATGCAATGCATTGACTTGTAGGCAAGAAAGTTATATTGATGCATTTATTTTATTTTAAGTCACATTACTGTTTTTAAAACAACAACAAAGACAGACATATTGTAATAGGTGAATGTTAGCAAACTGGAATAAATAGGAATGAAGAAATCTGTGTACATCTAAATAAATAAATATTAATGGAACAAATTAGAACTGTCACTTCATGGCAGCAAAGGAATAACTTTTTCTGAATCTAAAATTTGCCACTAACCAGTGGTAATCTGAATTACTGCAGCCCAATTCTGGTGACCCCACTGTTATGATGTAATTGCTAATCTGTTTACTTTTGGTCCATTTCCGTTCTGTAAGTATTGCACGCCATCATAAGCCATTTGTATTAAATTGCTGTGTCAGTCCTTGAATTTTAAAAAGTGCAAGAATAATATATGTACACAATTAACCTTAATGTACATACTTTGTATACCTCTTTTCTTACTGCTCATATCACTATAGGAAACCCTTGCTAATCTCTACATTCTGTGCAAGTACTTCAAGCAAGAACTAAATGGTAAAAAGCAAGAATGTACATTACAGTGTCTATTTGTCTAATAGCTCAGAAAGAGCAAATTAGTTCAGCTTGCTTAATACAATCAAATTACCTTCTCCAGCATACCTGTCTAAATATACCCTCATATCCGATGCTGAGTCCATCCCAGGACCATGATGTAAGTTCTACAGCTTCTAAATATGTCATCATAACCAAACAGAGAAAGACATTGCAATATGCAGGGTCCATAGATTCAACATGAGAGTTGTCATTTGGTGGGCAGGAAAAAAAATAAACATGTTAGAGAAGGAAGGAACTATTATTTAACTAATATTAAATGTATAAATCACCTATTGTGTTCAAAAAGAAAAAGAACAATATAAATGTAAGATATTTCTCCTAGTTAATGTGCAAATTTTTCAGTATTCTAAATAATGAGCATGCAAGCATAAATAAGCAAAGATCATTTGATCCGAGGGTTTATCTAAGAATAAAATGTCAGAAAATGGAAACAAAATTGCAATTAAGTGCTGGTCCTAACTGCAAAAGTTCCCCAAGAAATGTGATGCTATATTTGTCTAATTTAAGCCAGAATTAGTTGGTAATATTGTGATGAATGAAAGGAATTTAATTATAGTTTAGCAGAGAATAGAATAAAATAGAACAGAGATAATCCAACTTTGTGCTCAACAGATGAAAAAGATTAATATGGCTGATGACTTCTTATCTAAAGATCTTCAAATATTAATGGTATTCTTAGCAATGGCCTGCTTTGATTGATACCAGTTTTTGTTAATAAGAGAAAAGAGTTCATTAAATGATTCACTTTTGTTATGTATGTAAATAGTTTAAATAAAAGCAAGCTTGGGGTAAAGTGCAGGGTTCTGGCCCTGCACTTCTGATTGGGTGTTAAGCGGCTCGATCGGATTGGTTGGGTTCAGAGAATCCGATTGGCCCTTAACAAAGGACTCTTATTGGTTCTGGAGCTAGCATCTTACAGCTCCCTATTGGTTATTTCACATTAAGGTCACCTATATAAGGCAGAGTTGTTGTTGTTCACTCTCTTAAGTCACTATGTAATAAAGAGCTGAAAGTTCACCAACTATGATTGTCTCCAGTCATTTCACCCATGCCTGAAACTATATCACTGGTGACGAGGGTGGGATCTGGAGACATCTGATCTTAAGGAACCGGGAAGAAAAACAGAGCACGTGCCAAGACGACGCCACCAATGGAATCCATGTCCAGCAGCATCGTACCACCCGCTCCGTTCGATCCGAACCAAAAGGATTGGGAATCCTACATGGATCGCTTCCAAATGTTCCTTGAAACAAACAACCTGAAGGATGCCACACCAGCAAAGAAGCGGGCGCTGTTCCTGACGTACTGCGGCCCAGCTGTCTTTAAAATGGCAAAGGCACTCGTGAAACCTCGAGAAGTTAAAGCAATGAGCTGGGATGACCTCGAACCTCTCCTGAGAGACCATGATGCGCCAACCGAACCTATACTCGTGAGACGCCACGAATTCTATCAAAGAAGCCATCGAAAAGGAGAGAGTGTGGCTGACTTCGTGGCAGACCTCCGACACTTGGGAGGCCTCTGCGGGTTAGGAAACTTAGATGAAGCACTGAGAGACCGCTTAATTCTAGGATTAGATGCGCTAGGCATGCAAAGCAAGCTGATGGCGAAAGGTGACATCGACCTTGCTGACGCCATCGCCGAAGCCACTGCTGCTGAGGCGACCAAAAAGTCAGCGGCGCAACTACGGCGAAGCCGAAACCCAACGACCCCACAGACAGGCAACCTTTTATCCAAGTCAGAAGAGCAGCTTGTTACGACGCACCACGAGGACCTCTCTTCGTCGTCAGACAGCAACGAAGAAGGGGTCCATCGACTACGGTTCGACCGGGTCCCTCGCTCTAAACCCTCACACCCTTGCGCTGGTTGCGGGGCAAACCACCCCAGGGCAGATTGCAAATTCCGTGATGCGATCTGTCATGAGTGCGGAAAACGAGGCCACATCAGTCGAGTCTGTCACAGTTTACCGGGACCAAGTCAGGCCTCAAGGGGAACCAGCTCTCGCCAATTGGCAGGAAACCGTCCTGTAAGGCGAGATCCAGCAAACCACTCCTGCAGATATCGAGCATTGCAGAAAGAAGAGGCCCACCATACTATCACTATAGGTCACGCCTCAGCCATGGACGCTAGGAAGATTCGAGTCACAGTAGCCATAGAGAACCAACCTTGCCACATGGAGGTCGATTCCGGATCGTCCCTCTCGATGGTGTCGTGGAAGACATTAAAGCAACTCATTCCTACCATCCAACGCCAAGACCTTCGAATGCAACGTCTCATCCTTAAAGACTACCAAGGGAATCGGATCCCTGTGGTTGGGTCTTGTCGAGTCCGCGTCTCGTTCAAAAAGCATACGGCATACTTACCTCTAACGATCATCGATAGGGACAGGCCTAGTTTGTTGGGCCTCCAATGGTTCACGCTACTCAGCATCGAAGTAGCCGGCATGAACCGAGTCGGTGATTGCGAGTGGGAGGAGGACTTTATTACTAAATTCAGCGATGTCTTCGCAGATCATCTGGGCGAGTATAAGGGGACCCCAATTTCATTTAGCCTCGACCCTAAGGTTTCCCCGATCGTTTAAAGCCCCGTCGAGTTCCGTTCGCCCTTAAGGCCAAGATAGATGAACAACTTGACAAACTAATTAAACAAGGGGTACTGCAACCCATTGATCATTCTCCATGGGAAACTCCTATTGTAACTCCCATTAAACCAGATGGGTCAATCCGAATCTGTGGGGACTACAGGGCCACTCTAAACCACGCCCTCCAGCAGAACGCGTATCCAGTGCCGGTGGTACAGCACCTCCTTCATTCCCTGGGAGGCGGAAAGGTTTTTGCTAAGTTAGATTTAGCTCAAGCCTATTAACAATTGCCCGTGGACGATAGAACAGCCCAAGCTCAAAGGATAGTAATGCACAGAGGTGCTTTTAAATGTACCCGATTGCAATTTGGGGTAAGTGTAGCCCCGGAAATATTCCAAAGTTTAATGGAACGATTATTGCAGGGAATCAAGGGCATGGTTCCGTATTTTGATGATGTGTTAATTGCAGCTCCTAGTAAAAAAATTCTACAAAATCATTTAAAATGTGTTCTTAAGAAATTCCAAGAAGCGGGATTGAAAGTAAAAAAGGATAAATGTCATCTGTATACAGACAGTGTTGAATTTCTAGGTTATCGCATTGACAGTCAGGGTATCCACCCTACTGAGAGTAAATTAAGGGCGATAAAAAATGCTCCCAGACCCCGTAACAAAACAGATCTCCAGGCATTTTTAGGCCTTATTAATTTCTATAATGTGTTTTTACCACATAAGGCGACTGTGGCTGAACCGTTACACCGGTTATTAGATAAGAAAGCATTGTGGGTTTGGGGTTACCGGGAGGAAAAAGCATTTCGAAATGTAAAAGATTTACTTACATCTGATTCTGTACTTATGCAATATAATGAAACATTACCATTGGTTATAACTTGTGATGCCTCACCGTTTGGGGTGGGCGCTATTTTGAGCCATGTGCTGCCTAATAGAAACGAGGCTCCTGTTGCATACTTTTCGAAGACTCTTTCTCAGGCAGAACGTAACTATGGACAAATAGATAAGGAAGCTCTTGCAATTGTGGCAGCCGTAAAAAAATTCCATGAGTATGTATATGGAAGGACATTTACCATTGTAACTGACCACAAACCTTTACTGGGGATAATCGCTGGGGACAAACCAACCCCCTATATATTGTCCCGAAGAATGACTCGATGGTCAGAGTTCCTAGCTGCTTATAATTATCGATTTTTACATCGCCGGGAGAAAGCCATTCCCCACGCCGATGCACTCAGCAGAGCACCGCTACCAGAAACTCTCGACGATCCGGCACCAACAGTATCGGTGTTAAAATCGAAACGCTCAACTCACCTCCTATGACCACTCGAGATATCGCGAGAGAGACCAGATGAAATCATATCCTAGCTCAAGTCCTAGGCTGGGTAGAACGTGGATGGCCATTGGACCAGGTCCCAGATGACTTCGCGCCATTTAAAACAAGACAGACTGAATTTTTTTCACAAAAAGGCTGTGTCATCTGGGGTGATAGAGTCGTCGTCCCAGAACGACTCCAAAACTCCCTGTTACAAATTTTGCACGAAGGACATCCCGGGATCGTGCGGATGAAAGCACTCACACGGAGCTACGCTTGGTGGCCAGGCATGGACCAACACATCGAGCAATGGGTCAAGGCCTGCACCAAGTGCCAACAAAACAGCAACACACCGCCAAAAGCTGCACCAACTGAATGGGAGACGCCACGTGGGCCCTGGTCCAGAATCCACCTGGATTTTGCAGGGCCGATTAAAGGACATACATTACTATTGACTGTCGATGCATACTCTAATTGGTTGGAAATTCATCGAATGACCCATACAACCTCCGAAGCTGTCATTAAAGTCCTCAATAGACTCTTTGCAACTCATGGATTGCCGGACGTCCTGGTGTCCGACAACGGACCACAGTTTACAGCGCTAATGTTTGAACAGTACCTTGCTGATAATGATATCCGCCATGCGCTCACCTTGCCGGCGGATCCTGCTACCAATGGCCGAGTGGAACGCATGGTCCAATTTGTAAAAAAGACTTTGCAAAAAGTGGACTATGATAATATTGACGAAAAAATAAACCGCATTCTACTTCTACAACACATCACTCCTCACAGCGTAACTGGCAGAACTCCCGCAGAACTTCTCATGGGGCGAAAACTCCGTTCCCGCCTCGACCGACTGCACCCTGCTTACGAGCCAGAAAAGCCTGCAGGATCCAGCGGACGCTACCGTACCTTCAAGGTAGGTGACCCCGTTTATGCAAGAAATTTATCGGGCGACCCGGTTTGGATTGAAGCAATGATAATACGCAAGACTGGGCCCAAATCCTATATTGTAAAATGTGTTGATGAAAGATTGTGGAAACGACATATTGACCAATTACAGTCACAACTCCTTTCGGCCAGCCAGCAACTCCCCTACGACCAAACTGAGGGGGGGGGGAAGGAATGGAAGAAGACGACATTCCAGGGAACCTGTTCCAAGAGAGCGATGAATCTAGTGAAACTCAGGAAATGGAGCAGGAGGAAGAATCATACACTCCAAGGGAAATCACACCAGAACGAGAAGCTGAGTCACTACCAAACAACATTTTACCTCAACAGGACTGCACACAGCCAGTCCAAAGAAAATCTAATAGACCCAAAAAACAACCGTCCTATTTGAAGGACTATATAACCACACCATAATTGAGGAGCCAGGGGGAAGGGGTGTTATGTATGTAAATAGTTTAAATAAAAGCAAGCTTGGGGTAAAGTGCAGGGTTCTGGCCCTGCACTTCTGATTGGGTGTTAAGCGGCTCGATCAGATTGGTTGGGTTCAGAGAATCCGATTGGCCCTTAACGAAGGACTCTTATTGGTTCTGGAGCTAGCATCTTACAGCTCCCTATTGGTTATTTCACATTAAGGTCACCTATATAAGGCAGAGTTGTTGTTGTTCACCCTCTTAAGTCACTATGTAATAAAGAGCTGAAAGTTCACCAACTATGATTGTCTCCAGTCATTTCACCCATGCCTGAAACTATATCAACTTTGATTTAACTCAAGTTTCTTTAGAAGCATTTAGCTATTGAAATCTGGCAATTATTTCCTCATTCTTACCTGGCAGGTGAGCTACCCAAGCATGGCACACCCTGTCAAATGCACAGAGGAGAAGCTACAGTTTGTGTGATAATGGCTATAAGTAGGATGAGAATTACAACAGATTACTTCTCTATTGAAGCCACATGACAAATCATACTTACTGTGCTTCATTCATTTGCCTGGCAAACCCAAAGGTGTGTCATTCCACACTGACATAGTAATTGTTTCTATCAAGAGCAGACTGACAAAGATGTACGCCAAGACCCATGAAGCTGGGCTTTGTATTCCACCTTCTGAATTTATCCCAAGGTCTCTTGAGGGCCTGCGGACACAAAACAGTAAATGTGTCCACTGTTTTCCCATCTCTGGAAATGCTGCATTAGAAAGACAAATGACTAATTCCCCGCCACTAAATGTTGCACATTTCATGATTAAATACACGCTTCCCCAGACTTAGCTTCATTTGCCTTTCCTTACAATGAAATATGTACATGTTATATTCTTATTCTTAGTTTGCATTGCTACATAACTAGACCCTAAAATGCTGAAGGAATTTATCCAGAGCATAATTCTTTTACTAGGATGACTCAAAATGGACTCAGGTCAGATGTGTTATCTCATTGTTTTGCAGAAATATTTAGCTAGGATTCTTATTCAAAACATTTAACTGTGTGGCAAATTTTAAAACTGCATGTTATATCCAGTCATTTGCTTAATCATGGAACATGGCTCAAATATCTGGATAGAATAAAATTATGTGTTTCAACATGGACTTGGGGTGGCTATATTAATGTGAAAAGGGCTTGCTTTGCTATAATATGTCAAAAGGTCACGAGCAGCCTTGCACATGTTGATGCTAATGTACGAAGGAAATACATCTGATCAGGAATATCCATGGGTTATAAGTGCTGCATTCCAGTAATGACTCTCATGAGCACAATAGCACAGTGTATTGCTGTCCTACGCACACAACCTTAATCAGGAAGGAAAGCTTGCAGCCATCAACACATAAAGCCAGATGTTCTACACTCCACAAGGCACAGGTAAACAGGATGTAAGCAAGAGGTTGTCTAACCTGGACTGTTTTAACTACTCTCCATGGATCGATTTATTATTGTTTAAAGTTGTCTCAAATATCTGTTGCTGGCAGACTTTCCTCCTGTTCCATTTCTAGTATTGTAATCAAGTTGTTTGGAAAGTTAACCATCCTTACAGTTAAGCACAACGTAAGCACATATGGGAACACCAGCATGAATGTTTGCTGAAGAAAAGACATGAATGCAAGTACTACATATCCATGCACTATTAATGTCTAGCTTAAGCTACCGTGGATTTGTTCTTCCATTTGAAGATTTATCAAAAATTTCACTTAGCCCCAAATGCAATCACTGAATTACCACTGAATTACCATAAGCCTTGATTATTATAATGTCCTCTAAATAAAATGTTCTTCTCAAGGAGAATTGCTTGGCTTTCATCATATGATCTTTTTGGCACCAAGTACAAATATTAAATTGGCAATTTCAGCATGGAAATTGACCTGGCTATTTAAGTTTAAATACCTTGCTGAATATTTATTCTTTCTCCGTTTGCAAGTTTTTTCTTCTGTTTACTGTTCTTTCATTTCTATTTTATGTTTGATAGATTTCCTATTTTCTCAAACTTCCCCTGATAGTTTTATTGAAAAACAGTTTTAAGATCTTTTAGAAACAGACAACAGCATCTAAACTTAAAATCAGCATTTAAATCCTATGATCAAATACTTCCCTCCTTGGGCTTCTCTATTTATGATGTTTGAAGTAAATTAGCATCCACTTTCTGAACTCAGTAGGATAGCACAAATCCTGTATCCCTTTTCCATTGTCTCTCCGTTCAAATTCCCACATCTAAAACAGCTTTCTTTGAGAATCATGTTGGTTCCATTTCCAATTTTCCAAACATTCCCTCTTAAAAAATTATTTTCATCACAGTTCCTGTTATAATAAAAGGAGAGTGGTGGCTTGTGTGGTTAGGACACTGGGATGGATGTTAAGAAGCCTGTGTTTGAGACCTGAGTGCTGCTGTGGGGCAGGGTTGAGCTCCCATCCTTTGCTCCAGCTCCTGCCACGGATATTAAAGGAATCCCCAACAGGGCATCCCACAGGCAATGGTGATGTCACCAGCTAAACCTTTCAACCCAAAAGCACCTCAGTACCTCTGACACGAGTGCAAGCAACTCTTAATCATGTCATGAGACTGACAAATCAATTTGACAAGTGATGCTGGCTTTCCTTCCCCATTTCATATAATTCTCATTTTACAAGGACCTATGAGTTGGCACTATTTATTAGAGGCTGTGAATCCTGGCACAGTGATCTGGTGCCTCTGCAACTGAACATACTTCTGACCGTTGCATGGCGGCAGCTGCAAACAACAGAAAAATCCTTTTTTGGAAACTCTAAAATAAACATTATTTTTCTCTATCTGCCTGAGAGATGGATAAAGCTTGATATGCCCATGCTGTCCTTCACTTTTTGATTGGAAGAAGCAGCTGGTCAGGTTTGCACTCACTCCATCCCCGAATTGAGTAAATAATTGAGCTTTAGACATCTTTGGAAAAAGGGCTTTGGCCTTAGGTACGTCAGGAGTGCTGTGAAAGTATAGGTGACCATGCAGCAGAACTCAGTGACAGACAAATACGTTTATTTATTCATTTATTTATTTCAGCCAGCAAATCTCCCAGACCTCCTGGGTTTTCATTATAAACAAAACAAAACCTGCTGTCAAGCTTACCATATAAAAAGACAAGCTGTAAAAAAACCATAACAATGGGAAGTAGAAAATTGAGGCAGCCTCTACCTAAGAATTCTATCACATTGAGAGTCTTAGGGAATAAAAATAGAGTCAGAAAGAGATAAAAACCAGACTTATAAACACACACACACACACACACACAATGTGGTTTGTGGTTAAGGGGATATCTAGAAACAGGTAGACCCAGGTTCTAATTTTCCCTTAGGCATGGAAGCTGGCTGAACCAGTCACTCTTTCTCAGCCTTAGGCTGGGAACTTGAAAAACATCTGTACAGCAACAACTATTATGATATTATGATTATGATCCATAATATTCCATGAAAATGAGGTTCTCGCAGTAAGCACAGAGACGAAGATACAAGCCTGAAGATGATGAATGAGACTTCATCGAAACGTTGCCTAGATACTTCCAATCTTACGCGGGAGAAAACCTGAACAACCAAAGATCCACATACAAATACCCGCGAGAACCTCAGAAAACAAATATATATATATATATATATATTCATTTGTATTCCATAATATTCTACCTCATACATATAGAGCACTTTATAGTTACCTAAAATCATGTTTAAAAACTTAATAAGGAATGATTCCCTAAAATAGTAAAGCTTTATAAAGCTGTTCAAAGTACCATCTGTGAGAACAGGGAGGAAATCTGAGTTTGGCCCTAAAAAAAATCCAAGCTCTTGGACATAAATACAAAGAGTCTCCCAATGGTACAAACAATGCAATCCTTCTATGCAAAAAATCCTCTTCCCTCTAAGAGTTGGAGCTCTGGGCACCCACTGAAGACTGATTGTTCAGCCAGTCAGTAAGGTTTATTGTCAATAAAACTGTTGAAGGAAACAAGAGGCATACATATCTTCAGTTATTTCCAAAAGTTTTTCATATCTGGGCAGCAATTCCAGTGAATCAAATATTCCATGCTGCCCCTCCAGTGCTCAAAACCCAAAATTATGTTCCACATTTATTTTTCTTTCCTACCGTCAAAATGAGAAGCATGGAACATATCTCAGGAATAAGAAGAAATTTAATTTATTTTTTAATTTAATTTATTGAATTAGATAAAATTGTTATGTCTCTCTGTTCTCTTAGATTCTAGGTCACAGGTATTAAACTCACGATGTCACATTATTGTCACGTGACATGCAACTCCCCCCCCCTTTGCTATACCGGGGTGGACATGGCCAGCGCATGACAGTTCAGGCCCATAGGTCGTGAGTTTGACACCCCTGCTCTAGGTGGCTTACAAAATCCAACACACACACACACACACACACACCAATAAAAACAGTTGAAACACACAGAAATAGGCAATCCAGACTAAAACAACCAGAACAATAAAGAGTGCAAATATAACAGAGGCAGCACAAATGCATTAACAAATACATTAACTCTAAGCCTGGGAAATGAGTCACCTCTTAAAGGCATTCCAGAATCAGAGGAGAATGAGCTTATACACAAAATTATGCATCTTGGGTAGTGGTGGGGTGCTGGTTCAAAAACAAGCCCAGTGACAGAGAAAATATACTTTATCAGTCCCATAAGATGGCAAGATTTAACAGAAGGGATCTGGAGTGCACTCACTCAGTCTGAATATAGCAAGTGGACCAAAAAAAATATGTAAGAGCCGTTAGCATCATCCAGCTAATCTTTGAGGAAGTGCTTTATATGTTCTCTGCCTACAGTCACCTATAGTCAAATGACAAAAGGTAAAGGACAGATGCGACTTTAGAACATTAAGGGGTACATTATGAAAATAACATAATTATTTTGACTTGATCACCTATGGCTAAGTTTAATTATAATAACTCTGTGCCTCTGTCAGCAATGGGTTTCTACCTTGGTCGCTACTGGTTCGGTGGGTGATTGTGCATGCACACATACCCCTAACACACCAATCAGCTGAGAGGATGAAGAAATGAAAAACTAGGAGTGAACTGCATCAAACTGGTAACATACCACCATTGGCCTCTATCAATATCACCATTTTAAATTACATTTGGTTTCTACCCATACTTGCTGCTAAATATTTCCTGGCTCTCCCCAATTCTAGAGTCCATCATTTATATCCCAAAACCCAAGACACTTAATATCTTTCCAAGTATCACCTGGATCATCGCCTCTTGCAAGGGCTGACCATCACTACCAAAAAGTCCCCTCCCCTCTTCCCCACATTTGTTTGGAGATCATACTTAATTTCTTACCAGATTTATTTGATCCCAATGACTTTCTTAAAAGGATACTTGTTCTCTGTGGTTGTACATATCAACTCAATGGCAGGCTTTCAGTCACAGTGATAATGCATCTGGTTTGCTATTACTATTAAAGTTTGCATGGAGAGGAATATACTTCAGCTCAACCCTAACAAGACTGAGTTGTTTGAATGCTTTGATTAAATAAATGTGTGTGGATGTGTAGTTTTGCAAACCAAAGAGTAACCTTATCAAAATGAAATATCCTTTCAAACTTTCATACAGCCCTGCTGCTTATTATGTTGAGATCTGGGGAATCTTCTCATCACAATTGCCTACACTTTTCCAATCCCCCTCTTATTAGAAAAGAAATTTTGAGAGGGACATAGCTGCCAGTCCTAAAATGTTTGCAAAATAAAAACAATAAAAAAGAAAGATTCTTTTCTTATTTGCTGGTCATATCTATTATCATCTTATAGGCTATTTATTCAACTTATCCTTAAAAGTAATAGCAAAGTCAGCATCTTGGAAGCATGCTCAATATTTCAGAACAAGTTCTAGACAGTTCTGAAGCCAAGCTATAATATGGTGCATTTAGCTGAGGAAAATGCCATTATGTTATTGTCGTTGAAAAGTAACAGAACTAAATTAAAGGTAATTTCCATTTTTAAAATTCTGTTTCTATGGAAATACAAGTAACTGAACATTCCCGCAGAGCTTGTTACCATGGCTATTTCAAATAATTCCAGTGTATTAATGCCCTTCAACTTAAACTGATACTTTATTCCCCATTTGCCATTCACTGAAATCCCTAGTTCCCCTATCCAGGATGCTGAAAAGGACATGGTGAGAAATATTATGTGCACTGTTTGACTTCTGTTTTGAAGTCTATTCTCCACTTATTTGTCCCCAAATATATAGGAAAAAACTCTCTTGGCTGACAGAACTGTCTCCAGTTACTGACAAAAAGTTGCTCTATAGCCATTCTAAAAACAGAATTTTGAATTTTGACATCTCAGAGGAAATGGCTTCCATTTGCTTACAACTCACCTACAGATTGCTAGAGTTTCTACAACTATTTGGTACAATTGAGATTTTGTACCCTAACATAAAATGTCCCTTGGAGAAGGCATTTACAAAGTGCTTTTTGTTTTTCTACATGGGGCCTCCCTTGCAGGGCTTATGTAATCGTCACTCTCTGTCATTGTTATAGTCAGACTTAATAGGTCTAAATTTTGCCCTATACAAGTCACCATCCTGTAGTACATAAGGTTCCCCAGAGTCTTGAAGAATATTGCATTCAGAACTTGGAATATTGCACTCAGTTCTGGATGCCACAATATTAAAAAAAAATTGTGAATCTAGAAAGTGCAGAAAGCAACAAAGATGATTAGGAGATCAAAGGCTAAAACATATGAAGAATGGTTGCAGGAATTGGGCATGGGATTCAAATTTTTTAACAACCGGTTCTGTGGGCATGGCTTTGTTGGTGAGTGTGGCTTGGTGGTCATGTGACTCGCTGGGCATGGCCAACTCAACATCACTCACATCGAGGCATGCTTCTCCTTGCCTGGCTTCTCGTGACTGTGGGGATGCTGCAATAGTCGTAAGTGTGACAAATGGTCATAAGTCACTTTTTTCAGTGCCATTGTAACTTTGAATGGTCACTTCACACAAGCAAAATTCCAGCAAAGGAGGAAAAAAACCTCCAGAGACGGTCCTGAAACAGGAAGTCTAGTCCTGCCAAGAATATAATAAGAGTTAACAGAGAGGCAGTTTCTGTAAGCAACACCAGAATGTTTCCTTTCTGCCTTCCTTACAGGATTAGGCCAGTAATTTCTTCTAACAACGGATTCTCCAAACTGCTTAGAATGTTAATAACTGGTTTTAGCAAATAGATGCAAACCTATAGAATCCCACCCCTGGGCATGTCTAATCTAATGACAAGAAGGGGAGACAGGATAGCAATGTTCCAATACATGAGGTCAACCTAGTCTTCAAAGCACTTGAACTAACAGATGGAAACTTATCAACGGGAGATCCAACCTAGAAATAAGAAGAAATTTCCTGACAGTGAGAACAATAAATCGGTGGAATGGCTTGCCTCCAGAAGTTGTTGGTGTTGCATCACTGAAAGTTTTTAAAAAGAAATTGAACAGCCATTTCTCTGAAATGCTATAGGTCTCCTGCTTGAACAGAGGGTGGATCAGGAGGCCTCCCAAGGTCACATGCAACTCTGCTATTCTGTTATTCTCCTCGCATGGGCAGCCATAACAATCTAATCAATTAAATTAAATAGAATAGATGCAATCCTTAGATAGTATAGATTTAGATTACGAAGAGGCCTGTCTCCTATTACAACTGAAGGTACCCTGTGTTTCTTCAAAATAGGTTTTTAAAAAATTCAAAACTCTTTGCTTCAGGCTATGATGTAGGCTCCTCAAGAGCTGAAGATTTTCTGTATATCTTCAAACAAAAGTTCTACAGGGAGATATGGGTAGGTTATTTTGTGTCCAAAAGACATTCTTTGCTTTTAAACAACCATATCTGGCCAACTGGAAGGAGTTTGGGGTGGCATACAAAGATAAAAATCATACTATAATTAGGGGGGAAGTCATTTAAAGCAAGAAGCAAACACACTAAGACCTCTACAAAACCTGCATGCATCTGTTAACCATACCATCAATAGGCTGGCCCCAGTGGTTGAGAGTAAACCCAGTGCTGCGCTGCTCTTTTGAAAGCCAGTGTGGTCAGAACCAGCCATATCCTTTAGAGTGGAAACTCTTCCATGAGGCAGACACCATGACTGAGAAGGCATATTCAAAACAACAGCTCTGATTTCAAAGAATGGACTATTAAGGTAGGTCTGCAAATCCCCCCCCACACACACACACAAAAAAAATGTTTGGCATTTTGATTAAATGTTATAGAAATCTCATTGTATTTAGTATTGGTTCATTGTAGATGGACATGCAATGCATTAATTTGAGAAAACTATTTTGTTATTACACACACACAGAGAGAGAAACTGTCCAATTGAGGAACCCATCTTCTTGTTATTATATTATATTGACAATCCTATAAGATTAGGGGACGGTTCATGCTTATAGTCTAGAATTCAAGGTTCCAAGCAATACATTCCCATTCAATAAGAACTCAAAGGCAGCCAAATTCCTCAAAGGACATTTTATTGGCACTTATTGGCACATTTCTGGTGGAAAACCGGCTCTAAGTCCTCCCGGTTTTAGACCCAATTAAAAGTACATCTTTGTCACTCCCCCCCCTCCCCCCGAGTCTCCAGTCACATGGTCCAATCCAGTACAGTCCAGTTGCTAGGTGATTTCAGTCTCCACCTTTCGAATACCTGGACAAACATCCTTGATTCCCAGGGGAAACAATTTTATTTAGGCTAATACCCCAGCTATCTCTACAATCCCCGCTCCCCCACTCCCTGGCTCCTTCGCTCCAGGCTGTTAGTCCTGAAGTTATAAGAAGAGAAGAGAAACTTCCCTAAATAAAACTACCAAAAAGAAAATGGCTATAGTTCAGCCAACTGGATACTGAAGAGTAATTTCTCCTATATTAGAATAACCTTGTTACTCTAAAATTTGTCTGGAGAAAAAAAAGGGGGAGGGAGGAGAGCTAGGTATGACTCAGAGAAACCATTCTGGAATTAGAAGGCAACACTGAGATCACCATGGAGAGGTCCCAGAAGATAACTTTGGGATCTGGGAAGAAGTGTTTCTTCGGATATTATAATATCAAACTATTATGTGCTTTTATAGGCTAATAATATATGAAATTGGAATCATAAATACATTGGGAGTCAGTGCAAAATGATAAGACACTGATATAATAATAATGCCTAATTTAATCCCCTGATTTATTTCTACCTATATGCTCTTTCGATAAACTCATTCTTGCCAGGATCATTTGGTTTCATGAGTCATTTCAATTTATTTGGCGTGTGTGTTTCTTATTCTCTTTCAGTTAATCTGTTTTGAATATATTGCAGTATGGATTGCATGAGCTAATAGAGCCTGAAAATTAGAAACTGTGGATTAGTGCATGAACCCAACTGCCAACCAAGCAGAATATATTGTTCATCTGAACTTGCAAGTTTATTTACATTCCATTTGCAAAATACTAAAACAACCAAATGACTTGCAAAAGTATTACAAGAACAAAGGTCATTCTGATACACGGAATGAAGCAGAATTGCAGAAGAGGCACTCACAAAATATGACAAATAATAATAAGAGCAAACAGCCACATGTCACAATAAAAGCAATTCCAATGAAATCAAAGTCAAATAAGCCTTACGAGGAGGTTGTAGAAATGTGAAGTTCCCCGAAACAGGGCTCTTCCCTCCCTGACCCTCCCCCCCCCCCCGTGCTCTGCCAAACATGGTAATCCTCAGCCTACTGTTTCTATCAATCTTCTGTGTTCGCTTCACTTGCTATGGCAACTCCAGTCTCTGATTCTTTCTCTGAAAGTCTGAATGCACAGGGACATACAGTCAATGGAGGAAGAGCAGAACAATGCAGTCGATAATAATAGCTGCAGTAAAAACTAAGGAAAGAAAGAACAACTTGTAGAAAGTTAGCACCCATCCCTCTTCTAGAAGAATGAAATATTTTGAGAAACATTGAAAAGGCAGAATATTATATTTCCCCTGGATGAGAAATGGAAAAAACATGCTATTGGAAAGAAGCCACCACCTTTCTTAATAGCCCCCACCAGATGTCAGCACTTAAGAAATAAAGAGATAGATAGCTCTATTCATAAGCAAATACCTTCACCCATGATGCACCAAAGGTAGGATTAGCTCTTAGCCACAATAGGAATTGCCTGAAGCCCCTTCACTGCATCGTCTCAGTTGCACTACCCCAGCAGTGCAAAGTTCAACCAAACTTAGCTCAGACAAACACCTAGGTTTTGTACATGGCCCCATGGGAGTCTGACAACAGCCAATATACATTTTCTTGCACAGGAACTGGAAGTTCAAGTGCAGAGCCCAAGATAAGGGATAAATACAACCCCCCCCCCTTCTCAACTCCATGTGTTCAGCTGCCCAGAATCAATGTGGTTCTGCTTCATCAATAAACCCTCCATGTTCCAAGTATCTTTCTCCCACCTTGGAACTGAACCAGAGGGATATTTCTCCTCTCAAAATCATTTCCTCCACAGGCTTCACTGTGAAACATGGGAAAGGCACACTGTTCTACCTAGCTGATGGCTTATGTATGACCTACTAGCAGTGACCATAGGATTTATGGCTCAAATCTAACCAGATGTGCTACTGTCTCATTGACCAGGCCAGATGATTTCCTCCTACCTTTTAAGTGGGGTTGCAAGTGGGATTGAGTAGCTTGTTACCCTGGCCCTCCATAGATTTGGGGATGGCTGCTGATAGTGACCCCAATCCTCATCCCTCAAGTTTGTTACCTGCTGTGTCTCAATCAGGTGAGAAAAATGGGAGAGAATAGTTGTCACTTGAGAGTGGGGACAGATGGGGAGGTAGATCTGATCTAGATAGCACTATGTATTTCAATTCTTGAAAAAGCTTTTGACAAAGCCTTTCATCAAATATTCTTGAAGTTATTATTGGTTTCAAGAATAAGTTCTCTCTTTGCAAAGTAACTAGAGTGAAGAGAGAAAATAAAGACCTAGCAAGTACTTCTAGAAGGCAGATTTTCAGAGTGATAGATTTTTTTGGTGCTCTGCTTTCTTTGTGAACTGAAATTGGGCAATTGCTACAGCAGTTAATGTAAAGTGTAGAGGACAAAGCAAGAAAAATAGCATTTCAAAAATAAAAGAAGTTTCTGCCTTTATGCCAGGGGAAATATAGCTCTCTGCAAAAAAAGAAAGAAAGAATTTTACTTTCTTTTTTTCAACATGGAAAAGTACTTAGATTTTTTTTCAATTTAATTTTTTTCAACATAATTTTATTCGCAGTTTTAAAAACAAAAGTAAAAACTGCCAAAAACCAAAATAAAGCCAGAAGGACAAAAGAAAAAGGAAGTCATAGAAGAGAAAGCTAACCTGCAAAAACACATAGAAAAGAAAAAGAACAGAAGAAAAATAGAAAAGAAATAAAAATATATGAAGAAGTGGCTTTTGATTTTCTAAGTATTTATAAGTACAATTTTACATTTGCCACTGTGGGAAGCCCCCCTCCTAGAAGAATGAAATATTTTGAGGAATATTTTAAAAAAGGAGAATATTATATTTCCCCAAAGGGAGAAATGGAGAAACATGTATTCTTATAGACAGAAAGCTGCCTCCACTTTTTCTTTTCTTTTTATAAGCAAATTTTATTAATTTTTAAAGACATACAAAACATAGATACACAAAAATACAAAACATAAAAACATAAAAAATCTCTTTTCTGAAAGTTGCTTAGTCCCGGGTTAAAACTCTTGGTAAAGACACAAATTCAAATTCATATTCATTTTACATACCATTTCATATCTTATTAACATTTTCATTTTTCTATATAACTTCTCCTTTCTTTTAAATTTTCTCAACTTTATTTTACTTATCTCCTCTCAATTCAAATCATAATATTTATTATTCTTTGTCTGTTCTATTTCCAACAATCCATTTATCTTTCTTCTTTGAAAAAAAAACAAAAAAACTTCTCCTGTACACTAATTGGAGTATGACGCCTTTATCTCTTTCCCCTATATTTATAATACTTAATATAGAATACATAGCTTACATTGGGATTCTGTCTGGTACATTCTAAAATTATGCAATATTATCAAAACAATACAAATCAATTCATTAATATTAATATTCATTTATATATTAAACATTTAACATTGATGTTTAGTAACTCTTTAAAATTGACTCTTTAGAGTTTTAGGCAATCTTCTCCTTATTTTCAAGTTGCTCCAATTTTTTTCCCCCCTCTCCCTTCCCACTCACAGCCAAAAAAGATTCCTTTTTTTTCCCTTTAAATATTCAGAAATCCTTATCCCTTCAACATTCAATTACCTCCAACACAGGTTTTCAGATTTCTCTTATGGTTCCATCGCTGTCACATTAGGAAGGAGAGTGAAAAGAAAAAAATTTTTTTTTCCCTTTTAGAATGTTCTCCGCTTGTAGCTCTTTCTGGAAACAATGTATCCTTAGCAGCCTTCCAAGTTCCAGGGCACTCTCTCTTAGCCTTGTCCCAGTCAGAAGCAACTTTCACAGCTCTTCCCTCTTCCTCCAGCACAAATCTTACCCGGCTGCAGACTTCTTTGTGGCGGCCATTACTGACTGCCGCTCCACCACCTTGGGAAAAAGGGATTATTCCCGACTGAGGAGGGAGTCTGCGATACCCCCAAACCTCTATCCGGATCCCCTCTCTCTTCGGCTGCCTCTACAATGCAGCCATAGCCCCCAGACCCATTTAGATCGGGGGCACCTTGGCGGCGAGCACAACAGGAATCGTGGAGAATTGCGAATTCCTGCCACCGCCGAAGCCACGCAAAACCAGAAACCCCCACTTTTTCTTAATAGCTCACAGCAGATGTCAACACTTAAGAGATAAAGAGCTTATTGAAAGAGGAAGACCAGTATCTATATAGCTCTATTCATAAACAAAGCAAATACTGCAGGCAATAATCCAATCAAGACAGGATATTTTAAAACTCCCTGCACCAAAAACTCCCTGCACCAAAGTCTGAACAAAGGCAGGATGGTAGGATTAGAAGCAGTCCCTCACCCAAGATCCAACACAGGATTAAGCCACAGTAGGAATTGCCCAACCGCCCTTTCAAAACACATCCCCTTCATTACAGCATCCCAGAGCAGTCCAAACTTCAAACTTGGGAGCTAAGATAAACAATCTAGAGGCTGACCAGATTAGCTCAGAAAGCACCTACGATTTGCATTTCCTCTTTTGCCTATAGAGTCAGCTATGACTCTTACATAACCCCTACATGACTCCATAAGAATCTGACAACAGCAGGACTTCCGGTTTCGCGTGGCTTCGGGGCAGCAGGAATTCGCGACAGCTCGCGATTCCTGCTGTGCTAGCCGTCGAGGTACCCCCGATCCAGATGGGTCAGGGGGATATGGCTGCCCTGTAGGGACAGCTGAAGAGAGAGGGGAGTCGGATAGGGAGGTGGGGGTGTCGCAGACCCCCCCCCTTCTCCGGGAAAACCCCTTTTTCCCAAGGCGGTGGAGCGGCGGTCAGCAATGGCCGCCACGAAGAAGCCAGCAACCGGGTAAGAACTGTGCTGGAGGAAGTGTGAAGAGTGAAAGTTCTGTCTGAGCCGGGTCAAGTAACACCTTTTAAATTGCCTGGAATTGAGCTGTTTGAATTGCTGGAGGATACATTGTATCCCTAAGAAGAGCGAAAAGCGGCGGAGAAGCTGTTAAAGGGAACTTTTTTTTTTTTTTTTTACTCTCCCACCCCACGGAAATAGCAGAAATATTTGGATATATTAGACATTGAAAGTGGATTGCTTTGAAAGTTGAAGCTAAGAGACAAAGGGATTTTTGGACATTGAAAAATTTAAGAAATTGGAAAATCTTTGCTGGAGGTATGGATTTCTGATTATTTAAAATTGTCATTGCAAGTGGGAAGGGAGAAAAAAAATTGGAGCAGAAGCTGAAAAAGGAGGAGATTGTCTAGAACGTCTTTGTGGATCCCAAAGGAAGATATATGGTAATTGGACCTCTTTGAATAAAAATTAATCCAGAAAGAGAAAGAGAAGAAGGAAGAAAAGTATTAACTTTTGGAATTTTTTTTTTAAATTGCTTTTGATTGTCTTTGATTAAAAATACTTGTGGTTGTTTTGGAAAAAGTTTCCCTTTTTATAATGGCATCGTTTGTGGATGAACTAGAGATTGAATATCAAAAATATAAAAAAGAAGATACTTTGGGCGCTTTGTTTCAATTCTTAGAAATGGCGTTATGTTCTGTTGAAAAGTTGATTACGCAGCAGAAGGACTGGGACAAGGAAGAAGAGGAAGAAGAAGCCATCTTTGATGAACAATGGGTCCCTTCCGGAGAGGAGGAGAAAAAGGATAAGAAAAAGGGGATTTTAAGAATTATAAAAACAACCAAAAGAGAGAAAAATGAGCGAAAAGATGGAGGCAAGGTTAGAAAGAAAAGGAAAAGGAGTAAGAAAAGCGAAGGGAAAAAGCAAAGGGGTAGAAAGGGCAAGGAGAAGAATAAGCAAGAGAGAAAGGGGGGGAGGAGAAGCCTTAATGGGGGGAAGCAAGACCTAAAGAAAAAAAGTTTATTTAGAGACAATGGGTGAATTTAATTTAGATTAAAAGAGGGATTCTGGAGGGTATATAAGAGTGTGTTTTTATATGTATATTTAGAATATAAAATTTATTATGTAATTTTAGAATCTTTTAAACAGAATCCCAAGAAAGATTGCTATATGTAGTATTTCTAAGTTAGGGTAATGAGTTATAGATGTTACTCCAATTGGTGTACAGGAGAAGTATGGTAAAAGAAAAAAAAGATGAATGGATAATTGGAAATAGAACAGACAAAGAATGTTGTTGAAAATGGTAATAAGATATGGAAGGATATATATGCTTTTTTTTTTGGATTTTGTATATTGATAAAAGGCAATAAAATTTTAATTAATAAATAATTTGGATGGAAAGGAGAAGTAGGGACAAGATATGAAGTTAATATTATATGAAATATTGATATTATAATCTGGAAATGTTATGCCTTATTGATCTTTTATTATTATTTTTTCTTAGAAAAGAATTTATAAGCTGCTATGCCTTGATTCTTTGTGCATTGTTTTTATAAAACTGATAAAAATGTTTTTTATATATATATAAAAAAAAGAAAATGATAATAAGATATGGAAGGAGATATGGGTTGAATATGATGTTTGAATTTGTGTCTGTGTGAAGAGTTTTAACCCGGGAACAGACAACCTTCAGAAAATATCTTTTAGTTTTGTTTATGTTTTGTGTTTGTATGTTTGTGTATTGTGTTTATGGTAAAACTAACAAAATTTGTTTTTTATGAAAAAAAGGAAAAAAGAATCAATAAAACCTTGGAGGAATGTTAGATGAGAATAATTTAAACAAGCCAGAAAGAAAAGAATATGATGACTATAAAATGGATAAATATGGAAGAGAAATGAAATTGAATAGGAGTAAAGAGAAATAATGAGAAATTTGCTGAAAGATATTTATGTGTCCATATGGAGATGGGATAAATTGGAATTATGCTGTATAAAAATAATGTTTTGTTTGACTTGTAAGGATTTACAATGTTAAGAGGTTTTATGTGTTTATGTATTTAATGGTTAATGATGTGTTGTTTTATCTTTAAAATTAATAAAAATTTGTTTCAAAAAAAAAAAAAAGAATCTGACAACAGCTAATAGAATACATGTTCTTGCACAGGAACAGGAAGCTCAGAAACAAGGCCCAAAGAAGGCATAACTCCCTCCCATCTCAATTTTGTCAGCTGCAGTATAACCATAAACGCTGGTGGTTCTGTTCATCATTAAACCATTTTTCCAATCAGCCTCCATGTTTCTTTCTCCTAGCTTGGAATTGTACCAGATGGATATTTCTTCCAACACCACTTCTTCTTAAATTGACATCACTATTCTCCTCTTTCTGTAATCTATCTCATCTAACTGTCAAACAGTAGACCATAAATTCATTTTTTTCTCTTTTATGGACATGTGAGATGATTGGCTATATCAATATGATAAATAAATATATAAACAAACTCCCTATGGTGTTTCCAGTCATTAATAAACATAGATATTGTCTTTTCTCTAATCAAACAGATTAATTTTGTGATTTCAAGAAATTCTATCATAACAAATTCCTCTGCTGTAAACTTTGCCAAATCTTCCCCTCTTTGTGCATACTAATAATCACACTGTGGTTATCATACATAAAAACAAAAACCATCCCTTTTTTTTTCTCCATACTGTTTAACCATCAGTCCTAAGAAGAAAATTTCTGGTTTCAGTTATAGCAAGTTTCTATTCACTCTATTTCTTCTATATAAATCTTTAATTTATAGCACAGGTTCTTTGGGTATTTATTTATAGTACAGTAATTTTTGCATTTTATTTTGCAGTGTTAATCTAGGAATACTCCAAACTAGCTGATTATTACAGCAATAGCTATAGCACTTATATACCACTTCACAGTGCTTTTAAAACCCTCTTTGAGTGGTTTACAGAGTCAGCCTATGGCCCCCAACAATCTGGCTCCTCATTTTACCGACCTCGGAAGGATGGAAGGCTGAGTCAATCTTGAGCTGGTGGGACTTGAACTGCCAAACTGCTGGCAATCAGCAGTCAGCAGAAGTAGCCTACAGTACTGCACTCTAACCACTGCACCACCACAGCTCTAACTACTAATTATATCCCACATTCTCTAATTACTCCTGCATTCATTATAATCACAAGGTTAAGAATGAATGCTTCCCCCCCCCGCCCCCCGGACTGCTTGCTATCTTCTCTTATAAAATAAAAGAAAACATCTTTGTTGAGAGTGCAAGTTTAAAATTAAAATAACCATCTATTGCTTTCTCTTACTCTTCTTTTTTATGGCTCTTGACTGTTACATGTGATTGCTTCACTCTTTGCAATTTGCAATATATAACCTTTGTTTCTCTGTATGGTTGCTTTTTTATTATTGTTATTTGTAGCTTGAGGAAGTATACCATGCACAGAAGATTGCACATTTTTGTGGGCACATTACTCCCAAACAAGTAGAATAAAACACTTATCCTAAATGTGTGTCTCCTATCATGGGGAAGGGGGGGGGGCGCGAATAAACCATTTACTGGACAATTATTGTATATGTATAATTTTTGAGTAGCAGTGCACAAATGCAGTGTTTTCAACATTCCACTCTGTAGTGAGAACTTGATTAGATATCCCCATCAAATTAAAAATCTAAACATGTATTGGAGTTATAAAAATAGTTTCACTGTTTGGTTTCCCACATGGTAATATGCACATCATGGTATAATTTATTTTTATTTATTTATTTGGTTTGTCAATTACTTACAAGATAATAGGTATAAGAAAAAACATAGTTATGAATACATGGATACATATAAAAAAAATATAAATAAATAAAAGAAACAATAGGACAGGAATGGTAGGCGTTTATGCATGCCCCCTACAGACCTCTTAGGAAAGGGTTGAGGTCAATAGTAGACAGTCTAAGGTTAAAGTTTTTGGGATCTGGGGAAGAAACCACAGAGTCAGGTAGAGTATTCCAGACATTGAGCACTCTGTTGCTGAAGTCTTATTTCCTGCAATCAAGTTTGGTGCGATTAACCTTGAGTTTGTGTCTATTGTGTGATCTTGTATTGTTATGGTTGAAGCTGAAGTATTCATTGACAGGTAGGACATTGCAATGTATGATTTTATATGCTATACTTAGATCGGACCGAAGGTGGCATAGTTCTAGGTTTTCTAGGTCTAGAATTTCAAGTCTGGTGGCATAAGGTATTCTGCAACGAGTAGAGGAGTGGAGAACTCTTCTTGTGAAATATTTCTAGACTTTCTCAATTGTGTTAATATCAGATACATAATGCGGGTTCCAGACTGATGAGCTGGATTCAAGTATTGGTCTAGTGAATGTTCTGTATGCTCTAGTTAGTAGTGTAATATTACCAAAGAAAAAGCTATGTAAGATTAGGTTTACAATTCTTAACACCTTTTTGGCTATGTAGTTACAGTGGGATCTAGATGAGTACTCCAAGATCCTTGACAGAGTTTGAATCATCAACAAGGTCTTGACTATTCAGCCTGTATTTTATTTTCTGATTTTTTTTTCTCCAACATGTAAGACAGAGCATTTATTTGTTGAGATTTGAAGTTACCATTTGTTTGACCATTCTGATACATAGCAAAGATCTTTTTGAAGGGTAGCAGTATTGTCTGTGGTGTTGAATTACTTTACATCATCAGCAAAGAGAACGCAGTTGCTCTTAATATGATCACAGAGTCATTTATGTAGAGTATGAAGAAAGTTGGCCCTAGAACACTGCCTTGGGGGACAGAATTGTACAGAATTTGATAGGACACTCCCAATTTTGACCATTTGTTGTCTATTTGACAAGAAAGCTTCTATCCAGTTATGCAGTTGTCCAGAGATACCATAAGATTGTAATTTTAGGAGTAGTTTGTCGTGTACCACTGAATCAAAGGCTTTACAGAAGTCTATATAGATTGCGTCTATTGGTTTGCCCTGATTGAGTTGTGTAGTTCATATGTTTTTGCAATGTAAGAGTTGCAGTTTACAGGATAGTTTTTTTCTGAAACCAAATTGTTTATTAGAGAGTAGGTTGTTTGTCTTTAAGTGGAGGATGATGGATTGGTTAATAATTGATTCCATGACTTTACAAGTGATGCAGCATAAAGAGATTGGTCTGTAATTTTCAACTAGGCTGGGGTCTCCCTTTTTGAAGATGGGGATGACTGTGGCTTGTGACCATAGTTTTGGCAAGGAGCTGGCCCTGAAAGATTTTTCAAAGATTATGCTTTGAGGTTCGGCTATGGCAGTAGATAGCTTTTTAAGAAGTAGGCACATATTCTGTCCAGTCCAATAGATAGAGATGGTTTTAGATTGCGTGGTGCTTTTTCAACATTGTCTCCTGTAAAATCAATATGTATTAGACCATTGTAGTTGTCTGTGGTTCGACTAGGAAATACTGGGCATGATCCATTGCTCTTTACAAATACAGAGCCAAAGAATGTGTTAAAGAAGTTGGCTTTAATGATGTCATTGTTGCAGTCTTTACCATTCGGTCCTTTCAGGGGTGGAATTGGTGCATAGGTTTTCTTCTTGTTTAATGTAATACTTGGTGCATTCAGTCTTTATCTAGTGGCATAAATTTTTGTATCGGCTTTTGAAGTTGGCAATGTGACCAGATTTGTTTTTCCACCAGTGATTTCTTTTTGGATTGAAGCTTCCTTATTGTTTTGGGTAATTTGTTTCTTCTGGTTTTGGGAGTTGTTATTGGTACATATAGTTTGATGGCTCTTTTGACTTCAAGTAAAAACATATTGTAATGGTCTTCTACAGTATTGCATCCAGTGAATAGAAATTGCCAATCAAGGGATGAGAGATTGTTGTTTATAAGATCATAGTAGCTGCTCAGTGAATGCCATATCTGTATCCCATTCAATCGATTTGACACTGAGAGATTTCACTGCAGAGATTGGTTTTTAAGCAAACCTAAGAACTCAATAGTGAATGTGTGTGTGTGTGTGTGTGTGTGTGTGTCTTTCTCTCTCTTTCTTTCTCTCTCTCTCTCTATGTATGTGTATATGAAACCACCTCCTTCTGCAACTTAAATACTTAGAAAGTTATTGTACCATAAAAGTGTACGATTGCAAATAGCTTTTGTAGTTGGCTCTAGATTGGATGTCAAAAGAAAATTTCTGATTGCATTGACTGTATCTGCTATGACCTTTATGTCTGTTACAGTATTTCTCATGAAGGATTTTTAAGGGGCTCATAATTCAATGTCAGAGCAAACAGTGGCCCTGAAAAATGTTAAAAATTAAACAATAATTCAGAGATTTTGAATTTAAGTACCCTCTATGTGAGCAGATTAAGAGAATATAGTCTATGTAATTGAGAGGAAAGCCAATTAAGCCTCCTTCATAATGGGCAATGATGTTCTCTCACATCTGCCAACAAAACCAATCAACATAATATATTATAGAGTGATGGGCTTTCTGTTGTCTGTATTATGCAAATGATTCAGCACAATAAATTATGTAAGCATAATAAATATTTGTTAATATGATATCAGTGGACAGAATTCCTCTTACACACATATTCACACTGCATATGAGTCCAAACAGGAACTCTAATTTTGAATTTATCACCTGCACAATTCAATTTGTTCTGCTTCAAAAGTCCAACACTTTCAAAATGTTGATACTATGATTTTATGACTATATGAAGAGAAAAAGGCAGATGTAAGCTTTGATATCTCAGTAAATGTTCATGTTCATTGTTCCAAGTGCTTCTTATGCCAAGGTGCCACTACTGCCATCTGGCACATCTCAAATACCTTTAAATCGGGCCATCATATCTTGTTGACAAATAAGGGTTTAATTTAAGCCAGTACTTTAATTTAGCTACTCTTTTCAGTTCCAAGGACTTATGCTGCCATGTATTGTTACACTTCTCTCAGTAACTCCATGGCAAAGCATTGATCTGAAATTATTTTGGAAGATGGTCAGTGGAAATCTCCACTAATTGTACAAACAATTTTCATTCACACATATTTTGAGCCATATTCTTGTTAGTATTATAGAAAATGGCAGAACCTAGCAGTCTTTGGCCGATTAAGGACACCACTAAGAATCTCAGGGCTGCAAGCTACCCTGGATGATTGACAGATGCCATGATAAATCACTTCTATATCACTGGAAATACAAGTTTGTGGAAATATGTGTGAGCCATCTGATGAATTAAATTTGGAGACTTTGTTTAAAAAAGAATTGTATTATGACATTCAGAAAAGTATGGATAGCGCTGTGACATTACATTTGATCGCATATATACAGTAAATTCGCACTGAACAAATCACTCTCCATTTCTACAAGGGTGCTTTTTATGAGGTCTGTAAAAAAAGGTAGATTTGCTTTAGCATTGTGGTTTGGGCAATTGGGAACAGCATGATTCACTGAGTGGAAAAGGCCATCTGCTTTGCCTTCATGAAACAATTCAGGTGGCTTCAGTTGCTTCCAGATTGTGCAATGGAAGAAGACTTCTCTCATCCTTTTCTGCCAACACTGGCCAAAGTGTTTTCAAGCTGGGAACCTTCAAGATTATTTGAAGGGCTTGACAGCATTGCCCATGTTGAAAGACTATCAATGCATATGGACATTCTAGCCAAGCCATCTGGCATACATTGCAGGATGGGTTCAGGACCGTAGTGGATCATCTTAGCCTGAAATAATGCTGAGACCTGCAAGGTTTGTCAAAAGCCCTGACCATGGAGATGTTTCTTAGCTTGGTGCTAGGTACCATAGGTCAGAGTCTGCTGCACCCCAACCCCACCCCATACTTGCAAAGGGTTTTAATAACCATTGGGGACGCATCCCACATCTCTCTTCAGCTACACTTATAGTTTAGATATTTCATTTAAATGATACAATAAAAAAACAGAGATATGTGGAGCAATGTTTCATTTCAATCAAGCTTCAAATTAAGCCCCTCTCCCTTGGAGCAGCAACAACAAACTCCATACTTCTGAGAGTTAAGCAAGGTGACCATTACATAACATTTCCATACATATGCTCCGTGTGTGTGAGAGAAGGTGAGAGAGATAGACAGAGAGAGAGAGAGAGAGACAGACAGACAGACAGACAGACTTTTCCATTTGTTATCTCAGATTCCATACTGCATGACCCTACAGCCTCAAGATGGCTTTTATTAGGTTTTGCTATCTGCAGCAACTGCTCCATGTTTTTACCATTGAGCTATTACTAAAATGAAATATCCTATAATGCTTAAGTTTTACCCAAGTGAATTATTATTATTATTATTATTATTATTATTATTATTATTATTATTATTATTATTATTATTATTACAACAACCGTGCATATGTGGTAGGCATTTTTTCTAATAAAAGTTACTAAAATGGCCCACAATCATTGAACATTTTTCCTTATAAAAACACAGGATAATCTCTATACTAAAAATATATTCCAAGTAATTCTTTATCATATAACAGAATTTGGGTAATTTTACACTACATTATGATTTTCTGTATCCCTGATAGTGGTATATGATTGACTTGGTATTACTGAAAAACATTCCCCACTTGTATTAATATTGGTAATTTGATGTCATTACAGAAGTAACACAATTGTTTTATAAAATTGCTGAATTAACATGAATGAAGAATCCTATCTTTAACAAGCAGATGGCAAAAAGAAGCTGAATTATGTTACATCGTACTGAAAACTGCTTCATAAACATAATTGAATATCATATGCTGAATACAGAAATTTTACACACACTACTTACTTTATAGACTACAAGTCCAGACACATGCCTGCACCCAATAAGGGCAGAGGGGAACTATGGGGGTTGGAATTAGGGAGAGGAGACAAAAACTTATTTTGTCCCCAGACTGGCCAAATGAGACTATGGGAGTTCTGTTTCAATCCCTGAAGGTTGTACAAGCTGGATAGGGAAGAATTGCCTCAAAATCAATCCTACTAAAATTGAGTAGCTATAGAAATTAAGACTCCCTAAAGACTCTTAGGTTCATAGGTCTTGCTCAGAGAGCAGGTAGCATCCATGACCAAGGGCATCCCTTCTTTGATCAGGTGGCGTTTAGACATTTACTTATGCCCTAATCACTTCATGACAATCCTGAGACTGGGAGCTTTTGTTCATAGTTGCTCATGATTTCTCTCATCCCAACTACTGCAATCTGATCTTCATGGGGCTGTCCTTGAAGAACATTCAGAAACTTAAAACGGTGCAGAATGTGGTTGCACAGGGAGTAACGGGTGTCAGGTGTTTTACACATGTAACACTACTTTTTCATGAGTTGCATTGGTTGCTGGTGAGTTTTGGGTGCAATTCAAAAAGTTGGATATTATCTTTAAAGCATTTCATGGCCTGGGCTTGGTCACTTAAAGGTTCATCATCTGCCAGTTGTTACTACTTATCTGATATAGCCAGGTAGGTTGGGCATGTTGCAGATCTTATCAATCAAGGAATATCAGCTGGCCAAACAATAAGATATGGTCACTCTGCCATGGCCCCTGCTTTCTGGAATATTCCCCCTTCATATATCTGGATCACTCCAACTCCTTTCACAAGGCCTTGAAGGCTTGGTTGTAAGCTTGGGCCTGACCCCTCAGATCACTCTATGTTGGGGCTCTCCTCAAAACACACTGGTCCAGAATGTGATATATTATGGTGGGAAAGATTATAAAAAATATTAATTCTTCCTCCTTTAATTATTATTCCACTGTGCTGAAGCTGACCTTCATTGTTTAAAACAAGTAAATAAAAATGAAGTCAGTATCTTGGAAACAAAACACAAATGATTTGGGGTAATACTATAACTACCCTTATAACAGTTACACAATCTGGAAAGAAGTTTTTTTTAGATGAGTGGGCCATTTTCCAGTTCTCGGTGTTATCTCTCCTAGGGTTGGAAGAATAATAATGGAAATGGAAAAAAACTGAATTAAATAATAATTCACAAAACTTGGAGTGCTACCATTCTTACTGCTTTCAAATGGCTCCTCCATTCCTTTCATTATGAGAAAGTTTTTAATTTAGCACCCAAGCAATTTAAAGCTTGAATTTTTAAAGTTTTTGAAACCAAAATAAATACACACTACTTCCTGCTCCTATTTTGCACTGTACTTCTAAACTATCGACCATCTGTCCAATGGAAACCTCTCTCATATTAAGACAGGAATTTGGAGTTCTTTGATCAACATAGTACTGCTCCTATTACTCTTTCCACTTGGTTCAGAATATGAATAGGAAATTGCCTAGAGCAGGAGTCTCTAACCTTGGACAATTTAAGACCTGTGGACTTAAATTCCCAGTATTCTCCATGCAGCCATGCTGGTCTCGAACCTTATGAAGCTTCATAAGCATATTATGCTCTCCTTGAGGGATAGTTCAGAGGGGGGTTTTTTGTTTCTGAGTGGTCTTTTGTTAGGGTTTCCAATAGTTTCTCTTTGGGACAAGTGACTGATTTAACTGTTGAGAATCCTATGCTTTTTTGCAAGGTTTTGAGCAATTCCACACAGAAATAAATGAGATCACACTTTGAAAAGATAAGTGGCTGCTTTTTAAATCACTGCACAAGAAGTCACTTGGATGGCAATTGACTAATCCTCATGAGGTGTTGCTTTTTCAATCCAGAGATAAAATCTCTTGTTTGCTTTTTGCGGTGGCTTGTTTTCTTTGATAGAAGCAAGCACAGAAAAATAATGAAACTTTCCATATCTTTTAGTCACATTCATCACTGACTTCCCTTAAATGTCTGCGAAGCAGGTACACGAGGGGCAGGTAAAAAGAGAAGCAATTAAGTTATTCAACAATTAGCTAATTTAAAAAAAAATTAAAAAAATTTCTCTGGCATATAAACAAAATGTATGGATGAGGGAGAGGAAAATCTCTACTTACAAAACCAGGAAAACATTTTAGCTCCAATTTCTGACTCTAAATGTTTCAGTTAGTACATCAGAAGCAGATCTATAAAGAAGAATCTTCATCCACACTATTCAGATTGTTTCAATGCAGTATATTATTATGTATTGTGTGAATGCCTACTGATAAATGGTTGATCTGCTGAGATCTAACTGAACTAGGAAATTGCCCCTGATAAGAAAAAGGAATATAGAAAGCGATTACATAGAACTCCACTGATTCTTGACGTGATTTTTCATACAACAGTGACAAGCCATTATTATTTTCTTGCCATTTTTAGCTGCTTCGCCATCAGTAGGAGTCCTTGTGGCATTTATCTGCTCATGATGTATATTACTACATTAGAATCCTCTTCTAATGTAGAATTAATGTTAATTAGTACCTACTGATAGTAAAAAAAATATGATTTATTCACACTGCTGCAACGCAGAGATGCCTCAGAATACTACAACCAATATTTGTATCTATCTCTTTCTATAACATTATACACATCAAGTAAAAGATCTCTCCCACTATAAAAATGGCTTTTGTGGCTAAATTGTATATGTTGTTCTGTATATGTTGCAGTAAAAATTGTGTGGTCAGCATTTTAAATCTGTTTTGCACCAAGCAAAGAATGAGTACACACCAAAGTACAAGCATTCACAGAAAGCCATATGATAAATGACTTTTCTCATGGATTTTTGTGAGGATGACTGCTTTGTCAGTGTTGTGAATTAATAAAAGTGCTTGAATAAAGATTGTTGAAACCTTAAAGTAAAGTGCAGGGTTCTGGCCCTGCACTTCTGATTGGCCGATAATAGCGATATCGGATTGGTCCGTTCAGGAGAATCTGACTGGCTATTAACGAGCCCTTCTCATTGGTTAAAAGAGCTAACGTTCCTGTGTTTTCATTGGCTAAATACCCAAGAGCTTGCCTATATAAAGGGGGCTGTTGTGGCCATTTGCAGAGCTGTTGCACCATGTTAAATAAAGAGTTGAAGTTCACTGTTCATTGACTCGTCTCCACTTCTTGCGCCACACACAGAACTTAACACTGGCGATGAAGATGGGATGTGGAGACGTCAGAGCTGACTGAACACTACAAAAGCGATAACAGAGCACGTGGCTGAAACGCACCAACGGCGGAACCATGTCCGGCAGCGTCATACCACCCGCTCCATTTGACCCGGCACAAGAAGATTGTAACTCATATATGGATCGCTTCCAGATATTTCTGGAGATCAACAATTTGAAGGATGCCACTACCGGAAAGAAACGGGTGGTATTCCTAACTCATTGTGGGCTGACCGTATTCAAGATGGCCAAGGCATTAGCGAAACTGGCAGAAGTGAAGTCCATGGACTGGGACGTCCTCGAACCCCTGCTAAGGGCCCACTATGCACCGACCGTACCAACGCTCGTTAGAAGGCATGAATTTTACCAGACAGATCAGCGGAAGGGCGAAAGTGTTGCTGATTTCATAGCTGATCTCCAGAATCTGGGAGGCCTATGAGGGTTTGCCGACCTAGAAGAAGCCCTGAGAGACCGAATAGTTCTGGGATTAGATGCTCCAGGCGTGCAGAGTAAGCTGATGGCGAAAGGCGACATTAGCCTTACAGATGCCATCGCTGACGCTATTGCAGCAGAAGCAACCAGGAAGTCAGCTGCCCGAATGCGCCGCACCCACGCTCCACTTCGCCAACTCACCAGCGAAGTTTCACCTCACTTAGAAGAACAGGCAACGACAGCCCACCACAAGGACCTCGAATCGTCATCGGAAAGTGATGAAGAAGAGGTCAACCGGCTCTGGTCTGAATGAGACCAACGCCAGAGATCGCAGTACCAATGCGCTCGTTGTGGGGCAAACCACCCCCGATCAGACTGCAAATTCCTCGACGTGCTCTGCCATGTGTGTGGGAAAAGAAGCTATATCGGACGGGTCTGTAGAAGCAAACAAGGACCCAGCCAGCCCCCAAGGGGGGCTAACTATCACCAATCTACAGGAAGCCATCCTGTAAAGCGAGAACCCGTGAGCCACCAATGGAACAAACACTTCTACAGAAACAAACCCCTAAACCACTCAATGAAGCGAGAAGAGGTGCCCCAAACTATTACGATTGGTCACGCCTCATCACTGGATGCCAAGAAGATCCGGGTGAAGGTGGCTATCAAAAACCAGCCTTGTATGATGGAAGTCGATTCAGGATCGTCCCTCTCGATGGTTTCCTGGAAGACCTTCAAGCAACTCATCCCTACCGTCTGGCGACAAGACCTCCGATTCCAAAGGATCATACTCAAGGATTATCAGGGAAATCAAATTCCATTCTTTGGATCCAGCCAAGTCCGTGTCTCTTTTAAAAATTGTACCGCATCTCTACCCTTGACTGTAGTCGACAGGGATCGGCCTAGCTTGTTAGGCCTCCAATGGTTTGCTCCACTTGGAATTGAAGTAGCTGGCATTCACTGAACCAGCAGCAACGACTGGGAAGAGGCTCTCATCCAAGAATTCCAGGATGTCTTTGCAGATAAACTAGGCGAGTACAAGGGGACCCCGATATCATTTAATCTCAACCCCGAAATAGCTCCCATCTGCCTTAAGCCTCGTCGAGTTCCATTTGCCCTTAAACCAAAGATTGACGAGCAGCTTGATAAATTAATAGCCCAGGGGGTGTTAGAACCAACAGACCATTCTCCCTGGGAAACCCCAATCGTGACACCCATCAAGCAAGATGGATGGATAATAATTTGTGGGGATTACCGAGCCACCCTGAATCACGCCCTGCAGCAAAATGCTTACCCGGTACTGGTGGTGCAACACCTTCTCCATTCCCTGGGGGGTGGAAAAGTCTTCGCTAAACTAGATCTAGCCCAGGCATACCAACAACTGCCTGTAGACAAAAAATGGCAGAGGCCCAAATGATCGTTACGCACCGAGGTGCGTTTAAATGTAACCGACTCCAATTCGGAGTAAGCGTGGCCCCAGGAATCTTTCAAAGTTTGATGGAAAGACTATTAAAAGGGATAAAAGGCATTGTCCCCTATTTTGATGACGTTTTAATTGCTGCTCCAACTCAAGAAATACAAAGGGAGCGCCTGGGGTTGGTTCTTCAGAGATTTAAAGACTTGGGTCTCAAAGTTAAAAAAACAAGTGTCAACTATGTACGGATCGAGTAGAATTTTTAGGATATTTAATAGATAAACAAGGCATTCACCCCACCGATAGCAAACTTAGGGTAATCAAAAATGCCCCAAAACCCCGCAATAAGGCTGATCTCCAAGCTTTCCTAGGCCTTATCAATTTTTATAACATCTTTCTGCCTCACAAAGCAACCGTAGCCGAACCCCTACATCATTTATTGGACAAAAAAGCAACCTGGGTTTGGGGGCACCGAGAGGAGCATGCGTTTCGACAAGTAAAAAACCTATTGACCTCCGACGCTGTTTTGATGCAGTAAAATGAGACTTTGCCTTTAACGGTTACACGTGATGCATCACCATTCGGAGTGGGCGCCATTTTGAGCCACGTTTTACCAAACGGAAGTGAAGCCCCTGTTGCCTATTTTTCAAAAACGCTATCAAAAGCAGAATGCAATTACAGTCAAATCGATAAGGAAGCTCTTGCTATTGTATCTGCTGTTAAGCGATTTCATGAATATATTTATGGGCGAGCTTTCACTATAATAACTGACCACAAACCTTTACTGGGAATAATAGCGGGAGATAAACCAACCCCTTATATATTATCTCCCAGAATGACTCGCTGGTCAGAATTCTTGGCTGCCTATAATTATAAGTTGCAACACCACCCGGGGAAAGCCATTCCCCATGCTGACGCATTGAGCCGTGCACCACTTCTAGAAACCGTTGACGACCCTGCTCCAACCGTCACAACACTGCAGATCGAGACAATCCAAAAACCACCGCTGACAGCCCGCGATATCACAATTGAAACTAAACGCGATCCCATTTTAGCACGTGTCCTCAACTGGGTAGAGTGTGGATGGCCATTGGACCAAATCTCTGACAACTAGTTCCCTTCAAAAGTCTAAAGAACTGTTTTCCCAGAAAGGCTGCATCATTTGGGGTGATAGAGTCATTTTCCCAGAGCAGTTACAGCGAGCGGTACTGAGAACCTTGCACGATGGCCACCCCGGTATTGTGCACATGAAAGCACTCGCACGAAGCTATGCGTGGTGGCCAGGCATGGACAAGCAGATCAAAGCCTGGGTAAAGACTTGTCACAAATGCCAGGAAGTCAGAAATGCCCCACAGAAAGCAACCCCAACAGAATGGGAAACACCCAGGGGACCATGGTCCCGTATTCATCTGAACTTTATGGAACCTACAAATGGACACACATTTTTATTTACAGTGGATGCCTACTCAAACTGGCTCGAAAACCATGAGATGAAAAATACAACAACCGAATCAGTAATCAGGAAATTGGACAGATTATTTGCAACACACGGACTACCGGATGTTCTGGTATCCGACAACGGGCCCCAGTTTACTGTGCTTTCTTTTGAACAGTATCTGGCGGACCACGGTATTCGTCATGCGCTAACTTCACCGGCGCATCCTGTGGCCAATGGAAGGGCCGAGCGCATGGTACAATTCATCAAAAGAACTCTATATAAAGGCCTGGTCACACTGCAAGAACTTTGATATAGCGGTCCTGGAGCGGTGAAAAAAAATCATCACCGCTCGTAACCGTTCACCACCGTTTAACAGAAGTTGGCCTCCGTTAAGGCAACGCCATATACGCTCGGCCTCCGCTTATAGTCCCTCCTACCGCTCCGAAAGTTTTGAGCTGCACAAAATATTGCGAGCGGTGAGGAGCGCACAATTTTCCGCTCTGGCAAAGTTCACCACCGCTCCAACAACGCCCGGTCAAAGTTTGGTACCGCTAGACGCAAGTTCGTGGACGCTTGGGTCCGCTAGGCCAATGCAGAAATCTTCAACGCTGGACCACCGCTGTTTTGCAAGCTTTGCCTGGGCGGTGATTAAACGTTGCACTAACTTTGGTGGAGCGGTTGTAAGCGTTTTACGAGCGGACATGGGATTCCTGGAACGGTGTCAGGCGTTGAAGCAGCAATCCATTGCGGTGATGAACTTTGGTTTGGCGTTGGTATGGAGGTGTTGGAGCGGAACCAGAATTTGGCTATAAATACAGGGAGAAATGGACCAGTAGCTCTTTTGGAATAGCCATTGAGTGCAGACATCTCTTGTATCGAATTTGCTTCCGAATTTATCGAATTTGAGAACTTTATCAAGTGATCCGTACAGCTCCATTACGATAGTCCAAAGCGGCATGTCGCTAAATCAATTACTTCAAACCCCCACCGAGCCAACGCACTTATGCGCAGAACACCGCTTTATCAACGCTCGCGTCACCGCTAAACCAACGTTCCCTCCCGTTAAACCAACGCTAAAGCAACGCCGGCTTCAGCGGTGCACCGCTAAGGCAACGCCCGTGTTTTCAATTTTTTTTCTAATTTTGTGCGCGGTGACGAGTGGTGTCGAAATTTGTCCCCCTCTTCCTACCGTTCAAGGAACGCTATAGCAAAGTTCTTGCAGTGTGACCAGGCCTTAAAATGGACTATGGCAATATTGAAGACAAGATTAACCGGATACTCCTTTTGCTGCACATCACTTTTCATAGCGTCACCAACAAAACTCCCGCTGAGTTATTGATGGGATGAAAACTCCGCTCCCACCTCGACCGACTACACCCATCATACGAACCTGAAAAACTGCACGGATCCAGTGGGAAATGCCGTAACTTCCAGGTAGGTGACTTGGTTTTCGTGAGAAACTTTTATGGTGACCCATTGTGGGTCGAGGCAACTGTAATCCAAGTAACCGGACCCAGATCGTACCGAGTGAAATGTCGCGATGATAGAATATGGAAGCACCATATTGATCAGCTGCGTTCAAGGCTGCAGTCTGGGGTCTGCGATTCCGGTGATTTCCAAACTGAGGGGGGAGGAGACACCGAGGAGACTGAGTTTGGAACGGCGGAAAGCACAAGCGGAATAAATGACCGCTCAGACACAACATGTGAAGAAGGATCGGGGACAGGGGTAAACTCGCCTCAAAGGGATACCGAGGACATTAGTGGTAACGGAAGTTTAGATACAGAACCAGAGGCACCCTGTTCACCAGAAAATGTCCTGCCCCAACAAGACTCTAGACAAATACTGGGAGGACAACCTAAATCAAATAGACAATCAAAACAACCAGCCTACCTCAAAGACTACATTACCACACCCCTTAAATGGAACCCAGGGGGAAGGGGTGTTGTGAATTAATAAAAGTGCTTGAATAAAGATTGTTGAAACCTTAAAGTAAAATGCAGGGTTCTGGCCCTGCACTTCTGATTGGCCGATAATAGCGATATCGGATTGGTCCGTTCAGGAGAATCTGATTGGCTATTAACGAGCCCTTCTCATTGGTTAAAAGAGCTAACGTTCCTGTGTTTTCATTGGCTAAATACCCAAGAGCTTGCCTATATAAAGGGGGCTGTTGTGGCCATTTGCAGAGCTGTTGCACCATGTTAAATAAAGAGTTGAAGTTCACTGTTCATCGACTCGTCTCCACTTCTTGCGCCACGCACAGAACTTAACAGTCAGTGTCAAAAGTTAGTGATGGAAGTGAGCCAGAACAGATGTATGGTGAGAAAAAACAGAGACCTTACTAAAGTACCCAAAGTTCTTTACAATTCATTTGTACAATGTAAAACGGATCTGTCGAAAAATAATTAACAAGGGGAACAATATTAAAACAGACTCTATTCTTAGTAAGAAGTTGTAGATTCAAATATTTGAGGGGCTGCCACAAGGAAGGGGGGGGGGTTTCAACCTATTTTCCAAAGCACCAGAAAGCAAGACAAGAAACAGTGGATGGAATCTAATCAAGGAGAGAACCAACCTAGAATTAAGGAGACATTTCCTGACAGTTAGAAAATTAATCAGTGGAATGGTTTGTCCCCAGAAGTTGTGAGTGCTCCAATACTGGAGGTTTTTAAGAAGAGATGGGACAACCATTTGTCAGAAATAGTATAGAGCAGTGGTGGCTAATCTTTTTGGGCTCCTGTGCCAAAAATTGTGTGCACACTGGTGTTTGTGTGCTCGCGTGCAAGCACCCAGATGGTAATGCATGTCCCCCCATGCCCCCTGCTTATGCATGTACAATCCTCACACACCCCCTTACCTGCACTGCACCTCACAGCTGATTTTTGGCTGGTATGAGGCCTTTTTCAGCCTCCCAGAGGCTTGAAAACATCCTCTGCAGGCCAAATAGGCCCATTTCATCATTCCAGTATTACAGGAAGTGATGAAATGGGCCTAATCAGCCTGCAGAGCCTTTTTTCAAGCCTCTGGAAGGCTGAAAAAGGCCTCAAACCAGCTGAAAACCAGCTGTGAGGCACGTGCATGCGCAGTATAGTAAGTTTGCCTGCGGCTTGCGTGGCGGCACAAATGGCTCTGTGTGCCACCATCACGGGTATAGAGCTTTCTGCTTGAGCAACAGGGTTGAACTAGAAGACCTCTAACACTATTATTCTGTTATTCTGATTGTGCAGTAGTTCCAGCAAATATTTGAAACCCACATGCAAATTCACACATGCAGCCAGAAACATAAACACCTTAGCAGCATGATTCATGAAAACACAGTAACAGTTAATAGTAGACAACCATGAAAATAAACAAAAGAAAACTGTTAAAACACAGAAAGAATTAAAGATTCATTCCATAGAAGGGCAACAAAGGCAAGAAAGGGAGACTGCTTAATTTGCTCAGCATGAATCAGCAAATGTGTGAATTTAGTGACTTTGACAGCAAAGCTGATTTTCCCCGTTCCCTGAGAGGAAAAAGAATAATGTCAGCTCCAGTGATGGATTCTAAGGCTAGAGACTGTGGGTCCAACATCTCCTTAATTCACATCCACCATGTCATCTTTTAGGTCATCTGTTCTGGAGAGATTTTCACTGTATATCCCACTCCATAGAGAAAGGAACATCTTATTTCTCTCAGATACCAAAGCAGTCTTAGTCTTTAAATTCAGCATTTTCAAATATTGGAGGTTTGTTACTCCATTTGGGGATAGAGAGAAAGGGCATGATCATTTTAGATAACCAAAGAAAATGAGGAGATAATACTTATTAAGACCATAAAATTATTTAAACTGCGAGCTAGTGAGCCATACCAGCCCCTTTAGCTGCCAAAGATATTTAAACTAAAGAAACAGAATTGATGTATTGTTGCTTCAGTGGTGATATTTGGTATCTTCTCACACAGCTGGTTTCACGGCTAGGAAATGCTTAAGCAAGATGCTGTTAATTGACTGGCATAAATTATGCTGACTCTGGCAAAGAGATGTTGCGAGGTTCATGTGTTTTCTAGACTTTCTACTGTTCAGAAAGTTGAGCCAGTTTTATTGAATTTTGTTTCCAGAATTTGTTCTTCTAAAAAACCATTTATTACTCAAGAAAGTTTAACAAATATCAGATAATTTTTCAAAAGCATTTCTTTTATATCTTCCAAGATTTCTGAGTGACTCTAACTCTGTCACCTTACAGAAATTACTGTCTTCAGCAAAGTTTTGTTCTTACTGTTTTCTATTTTATTCTACATTTTTTTCCCCAAAATTACTTTCATTTCCATGTCAGATTGCTATTTCTTGCCCATTTTGTTTGGCACAAAAGTAAGCTTCTGTTTACTTTTTCTTTCATTTTAATGGTACTTCTGAATGTTATTGTTTTAAAGTAATATAGGACATGCAACTTGGGGTTGCACTGCTATTTATTGTTCTGCAACATCCATACTTTTGGTCATCCCACCCAGATCCAGTGATGTGTTATCCTTGACTCTTGAAATGAGAACACTTCCCCAGATAGAGCTGACACACAACTTAGGAGTTCTCCTAGACTTACAGCTCCTGTTCCAGGAGCAACTGGCAAGTATAGTACATAAAATTATATATTGCAATGTCCTACCTGTCAATGAATACTTCAGCTTCAACCATAACAATACAAGACCACACAATAGATACAAACACAAGGTAAACCGCACCAAACTTGATTGCAGGAAATACGACTTCAGCAACAGAGCGGGCAATGTCTGGAATACTCTACCTGACTCTGGTTTCTTCCCCAAACCCCCAAAACTTTAACCTTAGACTGTCTACTATTGACCTCACCCCTTTCCTAAGAGGTCTGTAGGGGGCATGCATAAGCGCACCAATGTGCCTACCGTCCCTGTCCTACTGTTTTTTTTCTTATATGTATCCATTTCATGTATTCATAACTATGTTTATACTTATACCTGTTATCTTATAATCACTTGACAAATAAACAAACAAATAAATAAATCATAGTTTGGGGTCTTTTGCCCAAATGGGGCTTGCATGCCAATTGCACCTATTCCTGAATCAGAAGGGCTTCCTCACAGTCAATCACCCCTAGTTGGACAATTACCATTCAATCTACATGGGATTGTCCTTGAAGATCATCTAGAAGTTACAATTGGTCAAGAAAATGGAAGCTTTAACAGTGCTAGGCACCCCTCAGTGTTCCCATATTGTACTGCTGCTACACAAACTGCACTGCCTCCCAGTTACTTTCGGGACATATTTCCGGGTGCTAGTCAGAGGTGGTATTCAGCAGGTTCTGACCAGTTCTAGAGAACTGGTCACAGAAATTTTGAGTAGTTCGGAGAAAAAGCAAATTCCACCTCTGACTGGAGATTTTACAGTATCCTTCCCCTGCCATGCCCCCAAGCCATGCCCACAGAATCAGTAGTAAAAAAAATTGAATCCCACCACTGGTGCTAGTTATTACGTTTAAAGCCCTACATGGCATATGGCTGTGTAATTTGTGGGGTTACTTCTCCCTGTGGATATCTGTCTATTCCATTAGACTAGATAGGGTAGCACACTCCAGATCACATCCCTTTAAAATTGCCATCTAGTGGGATGACTTGTCTATAGCAGTTTTTTCCCTATGGAGCACCATCTTTTGGGCCTTTCAGAAAGTCAATAAAAGACTTTTCCCTCAGCTATGTCAGGTATTGGGATATGGTAAAATTGGGGATCAAAGGATTGTATGGATTGATGGTCTGGAAATAGTGGATAAGGAGCCTGCTTCTCTTGGATTCCTTTATTTTCCTACTGTTGTGAGCCACCTTCTTTTTGTTGTGTTTTACAATACAGGCATTAATCTAAATCTTTTTAAATCAATCAATCAATCCTTTGTGGTTCCCTTCCCCCAACCCATTCGAAAAAGCAACATGATAGATGTTCTTGGTCAGCTCTTGGGATTCTGTAAGAAATGTGAGAAAGCGTAGATTACGAGAGGGATGATTGAACAATAAAATACAGGACACCCAGATACACTTTTCACTAGTGACAATATATTCTGAAGATCTCATAGGAATTCCATCCTCTTTTGGTGATTATACAGCTTGCTACCTTGCAATCAATGTAAAGGTGTTTGTGTAGGATTTACAGAGATACTTCGCATTCCATCTTTGATAGGTACCTTTTCAAGTCTCCCTTTTTATCTAGGCTCTTGAAATAAAATGCAATTTCTTTATACCTGAACTTCATATGGATCCAATAGTTTTCGATATTGTGCTTATGCAGAATTTACTTTTATCAATAAACACTTTGTCTCAGGCAGTTTTCCTTTTACAGTTTATTCTAAAGTCTGGGAAAAAATATAAATACCCTCAAAATCATAATTTTATTGTTTATGCCATTATTACTTTTATAAATAATTCAAGGCAGTGAGCATACCTAATATTCCTTCCACAACCAGAGCATAAGATGTTACTTCAAGCTCAGAAATAGTTAAATTGTAAAAATATATGCAAAAATATATTGCAGCATTACTCAACATTTTAAGAGAAGGTGATGCTCTGATTTTGTCTATCAACCCTATATAACTTAATATTTTATATTTAAATATAAAAATGTATTTCTCTGCTAAATATTGTACTAGAGCATGTTTTGATTTGTTTAATTTTTGACAGTAGCATGCCAATATTGAAATTTTCAAAACCTTTCAATTAAAAAAGAAAGGTAAGAAAGAACCTTAGAAAGCTTTAAGAACTTGAAGAGGTTTTGGCCGAGGGGAACTACTTGAATATGGAAACTGGTACAACAGTGATGCATACATAATTTAATATATTAAAAGGAGCACAATCTTCAACAGACAAGTAGCACCTTATTTCAGAACCTACGGGCCTTTAAATGTATGGAGAAAATGATACCCTTAGTTCATGTATTTTGACAGATTTTATATGTAAACCTAAAATTTATTTTAGGTTTATTTTATAAATAAATTCTGTATAATTTCCACCCTCCCTTCCTTCATTCTTTCCTTCCTTCCTGGGAAGGGAAGATGGAGGTTCCATCCACTCATTCCTCCATCTATTCATCCTAGGATTGCTCTCTAATTTCTCCAAATATTCTTAGGAGATTATCAAAATTCCTATTTTTGTAGAGTTTTTTTAAAGTTTATGTCATAGCAACAGCTTTAGCATTCAGAACAAAACAGAATAACATTCCATAAACAGGAACTTATTCCTCCATGAGACCACTGTTCCACTAGTTGCTTTCGTTATCAGGAAAATTCTTCTTAATGCCTAATCTGAATTTCAGACCACTGGTTCGCTCTATGATGCAACAGGAAACAATCTACTTTATATGGCAACCCTTTACACATAAGGGGTTGCCTGTCATAATTTCCTCAGTCTTTTCTTCTGCCAAATAAACATACCCAGTTCCTTTCAGGGAATCTCAGTCTAAAGGGGACATAAAAAAACATGTTCAAAGGACAGCCATTTGTCTGCAGTGCTTCATCATCCCCTGCCTGAAGTGGAGGTTTGGGTTAAATAATTTGAGGTCCTTTCTGACTTAATGAATCATTTGAGGGGACTAATCCCTAGCAGAGACAATTGTTTTGGTAGTCCCTGTTATAGAAGCCAAGGGCATCAGCAGAGCTAGGTTCTGCAACTATTTAATGAACACAATGGCTACAACACTGCATTGTTCTAACCTGTTGTGGAAATGTAAATGGTGAGGAATTCTCAGTTTCAGGCCTAATGTCCTAGAATTGATATGTGTGACAGCCAGTGGTACATCTGATACAGAGGTGTTATTCAGCAGGTTATGACCAGTTCTGGAGAACCGGTTGTGGAAATTTTGAGTAGTTTGGAGAACCGGCAAATACCACCTCTGACTGGAGATGTTGTGTCCGCGAAATGATGCCAGGAGTCGGTGACTTTAGTGCAAGCTCTTTATTTGTAAGTTGGAACCGAACTGGCGAAAGGAAAAAAGCCAGCGGCTTTTATTCCTTTCGCCGCGGCGGCCGCAGCCAATGCCACCACTTTGAATCTCCCGCAATCCGAATGGACCAATCGCGGGAGATTCCTAGCGAGCCAATCGGCACGGCTCGCCTGACCAATCGGAGAGCCCCGCGCTTTGGCCAATCAAAGCGCGGGGATCTCGAGTATGTTAATTAAGGACAGAACACCCCTCCCCTCTTGGTTCAGTCCTTACGTTGCGTAGTCACGTAGGTAGGGGGGGCTCCGTCTGGGCCTACTTGACCTGTGCAACTCAGTTGTAGGTTGGATCCCGGCCGGTTCGGTCGGGATCTCTGCTGCTCCTGCTGCCGTCGTGGGAACCGGCTGGTAGATCGGGCCGGTCCTTTCTCCGTAGCTCCCTCCTGGGCCTTCTGGGTTGGTTGAGCTGCGGGTTTCGCCGCCCCGCTCGGTCTTCCCGGGTCGGTCGAGCTGGCCTGGCTGTCTCTTCCTGGCGAGGGGTCGTGATGGCTGCTTTCCGGTGAGTACTGCTGGTTTATTCTTCTTTGGTTTTGGTCCCCTGGGTATTCCCTCCCCCCTTGGTTTGTGTTGTGGGGGTTGATTTCGCCTGTTTGTGCGTCGGTGGTTTGTTGGTTGGTAGTCCTCGACCTTAGTTGGTCGATGTGGCGTTTCCATGCTCGTCCGTCTGCTGTTTGTAGCCGGTACGAGTGTGGGCCTGTCGTTTGTGTGATGATGCCTGGAATCCATAGTGGGTCTCCCGTCAGGTTTTTTGCGTATACGGGGTCGCCGGGTGCGAAGGTTCAGTGTTTGCTGTTTGAGTCTGGGGGCCTCTCCGGGTTATACGTGGGGTGTAACCTGTCGAGTGGGGACCTTAGTTTCCTGCCCATTAATAGTTCGGCTGGGCTTTTATTGGTTGTGGTATTTGGGGTTATGTGTTGGGTGAAGAGTAGTTTGTTTATTTTCTCCTGGATCTCCCCGTGGTCTATTTTCCGGATGGTCTTTTTAGTGAATTGGACCATCCGTTCCACCCTACCATTTGCCGCCGGGTGCACCGGTGCTGTCAGCGCGTGGCGGATGCCCCTTTCCGCTAGGAATTTTTCGAATTCCAGCAACGTGAACTGGGGCCCGTTGTCGGAGACGACGATGTCTGGGAGGCCGTGTGTTGCAAAGAGTTTGCAGAGTTCCTTGATCACGGCCTCCGTGGTTGTTGTCTTCATGTTGCTTACCTCCAGCCAGTTGGAGTAAGCGTCAACTGTTATGAGAAAGGTGTGTCCTTTTGTGGGCCCGGCGAAGTCTATATGGATCCTAGACCAAGGTCCCCTTGGGGTTTCCCACTCTAGGACAGGTGCTGTGGGTGGGCTTGGCCTAGTTTCCTGGCATCGTTGGCACCTAGCTACCCAGGCCTCTATTTGTTTGTCCATCCCTGGCCACCAAGCGTAACTTCTGGCCAGGGCTTTAGTCCTAACGATGCCAGGATGCCCCTCGTGTAGCAGTTCCAGAACCTTCCCCTGTAGCTTCTCCGGAATGACCACCCTATCCCCCCATAGTATGCACCCTTTTAATAAGGAGAGTTCCGTTTGGCGGTTCCGGAACGTTTCTCCACCCAATGCAACACCCGCGCCAGACGTTTGTCTTTATTAGTCTCTGGGATAATGTCTGACGCGGTTATGGGCAGGTTGGGTAGAGTCTCTATGCTGAGGGTGGTCGTCGTGGGTGCTGGGTCGGTGTCGGGTTCCGGTAGCGGTGAGCGGCTTAAGGCGTCTGCATGGGAGATCGTCTTACCCGGTCTGTGTATGAGTTCGTAGTTGTAGGCTGCCAGGAACTCGGACCATCTTGTCATTCGGGGAGACAGAATGTTCGGGGTGGCCTGGTTTCCTGCAAGGATTCCCAGCAGCGGCTTGTGATCCGTTATGATGGTGAAAGTCCGGCCGTAGAGATACTCGTGGAATCGTTTTATGGCGGCAACGATAGCCAGAGCCTCTTTGTCCAGTTGGCTATAGTTCCGCTCCGGTTTGGTGAGGGTCCTTGAAAAGAATGCGATGGGCGCTTCTTTTCCATCGGGAAGGGTATGGCTGAGGACAGCGCCGATGCCAAAGGGTGATGCGTCGCATGTAACGGCCAGAGGTAGGGTCTCGTTGAATTGTATAAGGACGGCGTCCAAGGTGAGGAGGTCCTTCGTTCTTTGGAAGGCGGCTTGCTCGCGTTTCCCCCAAGTCCAGGTCGCCGCTTTGTCCAGGAGCCTATGCAAGGGCTCCACCGCCGTTGCCTTTTGGGGCAGGAAAACATTGTAAAAATTCAGTAACCCCAAGAACGCCTGTAGTTCCGTCTTTGACTTGGGTGTGGGGGCTTCTTTGATGGCCTTGATTTTTTTGTTTGTGGGGTGAATGCCATGACGGTCTAGGAGGTAGCCTAGGAATTCTACTCGTTCTGTGCATAGCTGGCATTTCTCCCTCTTGACTTTTAGTCCGGTCTCTTTAAATTTGGTTAGGACCTCCCTTAGTCGACCCTCTAGTTCGGCTTGGTTGGCTGCCGACACTAGGACGTCGTCAAAGTAAGGTACCACCCCCTTGATGCCTTGCAATAGTCTCTCCATTAGGTTTTGGAATATGCCCGGTGCCACGCTGACTCTGAATTGGAGTCGGTTGCATTTGAATGCCCCCCGGTGGGTGACTATGGTCTGCGCTTCTGCTGTTTGCTCGTCGACTGGCAACTGTTGGTATGCCTGGGCGAGGTCGAGCTTGGCGAAAACCTTGCCCCCTCCCAGTGAGTGCAGTAGGTGTTGCACTACTGGGACGGGGTAGGCGCTTTGTTGCAGCACGCCATTTAGGGTGGCTTTATAGTCCCCACAGATCCTCACCGACCCATCGGGCTTGATCGGGGTGACTATGGGGGTCTCCCACAGGGCGTGGTCTATGGGCTGTAGAACCCCTTGTTTGATGAGCTTGTCAATTTGCTCGTCTATCTTGGGTTTCAGTGCGAATGGCACCCGCCTTGGTTTCAGGCGTTTTGGGGGGACGTTAGGGTCTAGGTTGAAAGATATAAGGGGCCCTCGGTACTTGCCTAGGTTTCCGTCGAAGACCTCTTGGAACTCCCGGGCCAGTTGCTGCTCCAGCTGTCGTCGGTGACGTGGTCGACTCCCGTGAGTGCGATGTTGAGCGGGGCGAACCATTGCAGTCCCAGTAGGCTTGGGCGGTCGCAGTCGACGATTGTCAGGGGAAGTCGTTCGGTGTGCCCCTTATAAGTGATGTTGAAGTGTTTGGTTCCGACTACCGGGATGCGGTTTCCCTGGTAGTCTTTTACAATGAGTCTCTGGCTGTCTACGTTCCTCCTTTGGAGGGTAGGCACCAAGCGCTTTATTTCCTGCCATGCAATCATGGAGAGGTAGGACCCGGAGTCCACCTCCATTTTGCATGGCTGGCCCTCGATGCCTACCTCCACGTGGACCTTCCGGGTGTCGTTGGTGATGACGTGGCTGATGGTGACCGTCTGGTGGGTCTCCTCTCTCCACCGGTTGTCGCCGCCTCACGAGGATTGTCCGTTCCGGTCCCATCGGCTGTCCGAGGGGCGATCTCTGGTCCGGGGTGGTGTGCATTCTCTCCTCCGGTCGTTCTGGTCCCATCGTGCCGGGCTGCGATTTTTCTTCAGGCGGCAGACACGGGCGATGTGTCCCTTCTTGTCGCAATGCCGGCAGATCGATTCGAAAAACCGGCATTCCGACCTGGGGTGGTCGCCGCCGCAACCGGCACAGTTGGTCCTCGACTTATGACCTTGCCGGCTTCGTGGGTCGCGGCCTGTCTGGAGGCGATGGATGTCCTTCTCGTCGTCGAAAGTGCCCGATGTCAAGTGGAACTCGCCCTGGTGGGTGGTCGTCTCGGGTTGGGGCTCGGTCGACCTCGCCGGGTTGTTGTTTCCGCTGCGGTCCCCAGTGTTCGGTCTGTGCATGCGGTCGGCGGAAGTTCCGGTTGCTTCGGCGGCTGCGGCTGCGGTGAGGGTGTCTGCTAGGCTGATGTTGCCCTTGGCCATCAGCCGGCTCTGGAGGACGGGGTCCCACAAACCGAGCATAATCCGGTCTCGCAGGGCGTCGTTTAGGTTGTCAAATTCGCAAATTCCCCCTAGACGCCGCAGCTTGGTGACGAAGTCGCTGAAACTCTCCCCCGACCACTGGTCCCGCCGGTAGAACTCGTTGCACCGGATCAGGATGGGTACCTCTGGAGCGTAGTGCCGCCGAAGTATGGGTCCGAGGACATCCCAGTCCATCGCGGTCGCATCGGCGGGTTTGGCGAGCGCCTTGGCCATCTTGAAGACCTCGGTCCCACAGTGGGTCAGGAAGACGGCGCGCTTCATGGGGCCGGTGGTGTCCTTCAGGCCGCTGCACTCGAGGTACATGCGGAATCGCTCGGAGAACGATTCCCAGTCCTCGGTGGTGGGGTTGAAGGGTGCGGGTGGTGCGATTTTCGCCATCTCAGTGGTTCGTCTGGCTTCCGTCGGACACGTGGTTCGGTTCAGGGTCTGGATCCCATCCTCGTTGCCAGTGTTGTGTCCGCGAAATGATGCCAGGAGTCGGTGACTTTAGTGCAAGCTCTTTATTCGTAAGTTGGAACCGAACTGGCGAAAGGAAAAAAGCCCGCGGCTTTTATTCTTTTCGCTGCGGCGGCCGCGGCCAATGGCACCACTTTGAATCTCCCGCGATCCGAATGGACCAATCGCGGGAGATTCCTAGTGAGCCAATCGGCGCGGCTCGCCTGACCAATCGGAGAGCCCCGCGCTTTGGCCAATCAAAGCGCGGGGATCTCGAGTAAGTTAATTAAGGACAGAACAGGAGATTTTACAGTATCCTTCCCCTGCCATGCCCACCAAGCCACGCCCACAGAATCAGTAGTAAAAATTTTTTGAATCCTACCACTGATCTGATATCTGGACCTGGATTCTTGTAGCTACCCTGAGGTACTGTGCCAACAGTGGCAGCAATTCACAAAAAGGTTATGTTATATTAAATCTGTCAGACTTTAAGCCATCATAAATCTTTTTTGCTTTTTTCATGATAACATAACCCAAGCTACCTTTCTGAAAGTCAGCAAACAGCTCCTCTGCTCTTATTTTAAAATACAGAGGGAAATCATTTACAGATCTTATAGTTGAGTCTTGGGGTTGTCTAGCTGACTAAGTGCAGTTCCCCCCAACAAAAAAATTAAACCCTGCTATTTTAGGACACCTAGTTTAGAAAGGAAGTTCCATTCCATCCAAACTTTCCTGTTTCTGTTATTGCTGTTGTGGTGCATTGCTCACTATGTGCAGCGCTAGCCTAAATCTCACACTGAATATTTAGGAAAAGAGAAAACTGGTGTTTTTTTTTTAATTCTTCTTGTTGATAACTTTCCTGGGCTTTACTGCATTTCATTATTGTTTTAGAAATAAGCTCTTTTTATTTATTTCGTAAATTAATGAATAACATGGCAATAGCTGCACCATTGTTGAAGTTTTCTCCAATAATTCTTTTCCCTCTCTGTCTTCTCTTTGTCTCTTATATTAGAACTATTGTAAGGACAATCAACAAGTCAGTTAATCTTGTTCTTTGCTATCCACAGTTCTATAAACAGAAGTCAATAATGTGTTGCCTTGATCTCAATCTCTCCATGTTTTTTACACATACTTAAGATACATGACCAACATACTGCCCTTCAAAGTAGGATGCATTGAAGATACAACTGCACATACATACACACAAATACACACACAGTGTTTCCACTGGATGATCATTTTTGGAAGCTTATACCACATTGTTAGTCTTGCCATCACCAACTTCTACTCGGATCTCCTGTATTAGCTCACATACTTGGGATTTCCTGCTTCCTGCTATTATAAAGGTAAAGGTTCCCCTTGCACATACATGCTAGTCATTTCCAGCTCTAGGCGGTGATGCTCATCTCCGTTACAAGCTGAAGAGCCAGTGCTGTCCGAAGACGCCTCTGTGACTATGTGGCTGGCCTGACTAAATGCCGAAGGCACCCAGAACACTGTTACCTAATAGTGGTCCCTATTTTTCTACTTGCATTTTTACATGCTTTCAAACTGCTAAGTTGGCAGAAGCTGGGACAAGTAACAGGAGTTCACTCCATTATGGGCTGCTAGGGATTCAAACCACTGAACTTCTGACCTTTCTGATCGACAAGCTCAGCATCTTAGCCTCTGAGCCACTCCGTCCGCCCCTGCTGTTGAGTCCCCCCCTAATTTCCTACAGATCAAAGGGACTAAACAATTTTCCAAAACCAAAATTAAAGAGTCCATCTTGGGTAACTCACAAGCTCTATTGGATCATATTTTTACATCAACACATGCATGTCCACTTGCCCTAACTTTAATGACTGACACAACTGAACACACTCCTTCAAATGATTCCTTCCAGATGAAGCAAATTTCCTGGTCTGCCATTGTGTTAGGCTTATATAGTGTGGCAGTTGCCATGGAAACTCAATTTTTGTTGAATTTTTTTTTAAGCAGTCAGTTTTGTCAATAAGTGCACATACTAGATTACTTGTCTCAGTTGTCAGGGTGAATTATGCCCCTTTTTGCTTCAGCATAAAATCCCGTATTTATTGGAAACAGCAAAGTCTGTTTATTGCTTGTATGAGAGCCTCTGCCCTCTCTGGCACACGATGCTGTCCTGTACAATCAGGTGATGCAAATCTATTTACCCTCCCAGTAATGAAGAATGAGCTTACTTAATCAGAAGAGTATAAAGAGAACTACATGGGAAATTGCCATCTTTTCCTGACACCTAGGAAACCAACACGGCCAATGTAATTTCCCACCATGATTTAGGAAAGAGGTTCTCATTTCAGAAGAGATTTTAAAATCTGCCAAGATAGCCTTTGCTGATGTGAGAAAATGAAAAGCAATCGGCTACAGTGCCATTTTACAATGCGAAGCAGAGACTCTCTCTCTCCAGCGTGTGCCTTCACCAAAGTGAAAATGGAGCAGGAATACACTTAGGGTAAATGTGCGACTGGCATGTTTTTCAATGAAGTGACCTATTAGATGTCATGAGCTATTATTATAACACCAGGAAGAGCCCAAAGTGAGAAATTTCTAATATAATCAGAAGAAAGGAAATTGGGTTTTACTGCTGCATTGCAAAAGGCCATTAACATCGAAATCTATATTCAGAGCCACTTCTTCAACCTTATAGTAGACTAAACCATGTCCTGCAGAATCCATCTGTCAATATAACAAGGATGGCGGATAATAACAGTAGCTTTAACACAATATGTAATAACAGTGGGCAACTGGCAATAGAGAAATGCCATAATACACAGCTTTCTCTCATATTGATGAATTTCTATAGAAGAAAGTGCTATGTTTGGGAAGATCAGATACTAAGATTGCCCTGTGAAATGACTTGGAGGTTCACACATGCTCATAAGAGCAGGAAAGGACTTCAGTGGCCATGTTGAGCCTTCAAAACATGTGACTGCCTCAAGATTCTAAGGATCTGTATTAGTCCTATCAGATATTGCAACCAGAGAATGATTTACTTTAAAGGAAGGTTGTCCACTTTTGGAAGATTGGCTCACTCCAGATTCCATTAAGATCTCTGCAACTGTCTATCACAGTTAATACCTAGACAGCAGACGTGCAATGCTGTCATGGCAAGGTGTATTTTATTTCTATTCAATATGTAATAATCATTCATACATCAGTGTTCATATGTTTAAACTGACAGGTAACAATGGATGAATTAGGACTTTTCTTCCTCTATATGATGTTGATTGTTTCTGAAGGAAGGGCTATGCATCAGCGTTTGCTTCCAATGTTGTTGTTTTTTTAAACATAACAGTTCTGAACATCTTTGCTAAAAAAATATTACTTTGAAATTGGGTGAAGGGAACAAGAATTCTTTGGGAACATTGGGATTCCACAGACTTCCTGGTTCTTCTAGCAGTTATTGATGTAGATAGCAGTTGCCTTTCTTATTGTACTTTTGCTTTTCTGTCTTTGATTTCATAGAAAATGAAGTGTCAGTATTATTTGTAGAATAAGAACATACAAAGAAACTTCTATATAAAGCCAAAATACCATTATGCTGGTTCATTGGGACCCATCAGAAGCAGACAAAAAATCCATATGCAGGATACGAAGACAGTCACACCTTCCAATTTGCCTTCCCCAATATACGCATCTACCAAGAGAGATAATATATAGATGTCATGACTAGCAGTCATCAATAGCACTATCTCCCTTGAATTAGTTTAATTTCCCTTTAAAGCTATCACAGTTGGTTGCCATCATTTTATCTTGAGGTCATGGCTTAATTATGTGCCCAGTGGGGGAAAAAAAGTGCTTCCTTTTGTTTGATTTAAATCTCCCACCTTTTGGATCTAAGTGCTACTATTATGGATTATATCATTAGGCTTTAAATGCCTTTTTGTAGCACTTATATGTGTTACAATATTATCTTTTAAATTACTGGTGCATCTTGGGTAATGTTACACCTTTTATCTTTAGAAAGGAATTACATGGCTGCATATATAGCACTGTGCAACTGGGAACTTTTCATATCATTGCCAAAATTTTGCACATTACTGTTTTTCTGTTTTGTTAAACTGATTTGAATTTATTTGGGCTTGCTTACCGGTAAGATATATTATAGATGTGGATGTTAAGATATAGATATAAATAAATATATAGATGATGTAAGTACAGTATAAATGAGAGAAAGAGAAGATAGAAATGATAGATAGATAGATAGATAGATAGATAGATAGATAGATAGATAGATAGATAGATAGACAGACAGACAGACAGGCTGACAGATAGATGTAGGTAAGTAGATAGACAAACAGATGATGAGAGAGAGAGAGAGAGAGGGAGGGAGGGAGGGAGGGAGGAAGGAAGGAAGGAAGGAAGGAAGGAGGGAGGGAGGGAGGGAGGGAAGGAAGGAAGGAAGGAAGGAAGGAAGGAAGGAAGGAAGGAAGGAAGGAAGGAAGGAAGGAAGGAAGGAAGGAAGGAAGGAAGGAAGGAAGGAAGGAAGGAAGGATTTTTTTTTTTTTTGCTACTTTCAACATCGACTTTCCAATTCCTCTTGTATATTATTGTTCTCTGTTCCTTGGATATTCTGCTTATTCAAGGATAGTCACAGTTCATATTGGTGAATCTGTTACTCACAGGTGACTTATAAGTATAATTTGACAGGTATAAAGACATTATTACTTTCTCCAGCCAGTAAATGTTCAGCTCTATTCAGTGCTTCGACTCCTGTGCAAGGGATTACAGGGTCATTAAAAGAAAAATAAAGATATTTCTATGATTTACTGTGTCCTAAAGAAGTTTTCCCTGGGAACATATTAGGACTTTGATTTTGAAATGAAATATATTTATATTTTTTTGCCTGTCTATGAAAAGGCCATAATGTGGGGGGATAGAATGATGGATTTTGTTGTTTGTTCTTTCTGGTCAAAGTAGCAGAATGACATTTTCCATAACTTAAACCAATTGTGAAATTAGGATTATAGAGGATATGCTAACAGTTATTTACGAGGGTAGAAAATTTAAATTCTTCCGTTATCTATTTAAGTCATATTATTTCAGGATTTGTTGGTTTATTGGCCAACTCGTGACTTTAATCAGAAGATTGTGCAGTTTCATTGTCACTGTATTTATCAGATCTTGGCTTGGTTATATGAAGCTTTCATCACATGACAATAAGAACCCCTTTTATTTCAAAACTCAGTAGTTGGTGACAGTTACGTTCTGGGAAATGCCATTATAACATCTTTTCAGAATTTCCTCATTGATATGGAAAGTTTAGATTGGAATTGCTCATTCTGGAACTTGCATCTTCAATTCCCATCCACCCTCAAAGTCACCAAATGCCTGAAAAGAGTCCCTTCCATAGGTACTCCTAGACTGAGGGAAAAAAGCTGTTGCCCCTTTTCTTTCTCTCTCAGGCTATTAATAAAGCTGTTTTTGAGGAAATAGAAAATTCAAAATCATTTCATTTTGCCATTTAGTGGACAAAGAATAGAGGTAGTCCTCGGCTTATGACCACAATTGAGCCCAAAATTTATGTTGCTAAGTGAGACAGGTTAAATGAGTTTTGTCCCATTTTACGACCATTCTTGCCACAGCTGTTAAGCAAATCACTGCAGTTAATAAGTAAGTAACATGGCTGTTATGTGAATCTGAGTTCTCCATTGAGTTTGCTTGTGAGAAGGTTGCAAAAGATGACTGCATGACTCCAGGACACTGTCACCATCATAAATATGAGTTAGTTGCAGAGGTGGTATTCAGCAGGTGCTGACCAGTTCTGGAGAACCGGTAACAGAAATTTTGAGTAGTTCGGAGAACCGGCAAATACCACCTCTGACTGGAGATTTTACAGTATCCTTCCCCTGCCAAGCCCACCAAGCCACACCCCACAGAACCGGTAGCACAAAATTTTTGAATCCCACTACTTGTTAATTACTAATATGAGGCCTGTATCACGGCCCTGGTGGAGACTGACTCTGATGGAGAGGAGGAACAGCTGACAGGGAGTTGAAGTGTGGCTCTGGAGGTTGTGGAGGAGGCTGGGGAAGGGCACAGGCTGGCTGGGCAGTCAGGGGAAGACTCAGGCCCATCCCCTCTTCATCCTAGGGTACACAGGGAGGAGAGAAAAAGGGAGAAACATGAATGGCATAGTTTACGGGGGAGGAAAGGGCCTTGATCCCTTTCATGGGCTGCAGCGATGAGGACTGTTTAAAAGGACAAAGCGTGAAAATATTTCTAGTCTGTCGTTCTTATCTGAGTTTGACATCCTTCCCACTGTGCATATTTTGATATCTGTGGATGTCTTCAAGCCCTTATCCTGCCTTGTCTCAGTAATTGCTTCAGTGTGGTTTGTGTTGTTTTTTCTATTTATAATTTATATGTATTTTGAGTTTAAACGGAAGTTCTTCCTTTCCGCAACTATTTGTGGGGGAGTTTTTTGTCTCCAGTCAATGATAATTAGAGCTTTAAAGCCAAGTTGAAAGAATTAAAGAGACTTCACCTATTTTGTGACTGTGTTGCTTTTGTATCCCACCCTGGGTCATCACAACCTGTGCCAAGTGTCTGAATTCTAGTCACATGACTATGAGGGATGTTGCAACAGTTGTTAGCATGAAACATATGCCACTTTTTTCAATGCTGTTATATCTTTGAACAGTCACTAAACTAATTGTTGTAAGTTGAGGACTACCTGTAACCTTAGTGAAAAAAATGAGTGTTTTAGAAGCCATGATTTAGATAAATAACCCTTTTACAATATTCCTGATCGAATTTCCAGCTCTAAAATAACTAAAATATTAAAGTTGGCCTCACAAGTTTTAAGTCTTCATTGCTATTTGTAGAGGCTGCCTTCCTCTTGCCTTCATTTTTTTTCCTGCCTGAATTAGAAATAAAGTCATTTCAACAAAAGATTTATTATTTTAGGACAATCTTTAAAGCATTAAAGGCTTTCATTTAACTTCTATTATGATCCAGAATCAAATTAACCTCTGTCACATAAAAACAACTGCTGTGCTTTTCATGTAAAATATATGAAATGCGTCACATTCTGTCTCATCATCAGTGTTTACACACAACTAGTCCATAATACTTCAGAGCATTTGTGTTACAGTAGTAGTATGTATGTATGTATGCATGCATGCATGCATGCATGTATGTATGTATGTATGTGAATGTCATTGTTCCCTAACCTCCCCGACCAATTTTTAATAGAAACTGCAAAGAAATTGTTTTAATATTTGCTGGCTGTTAAAAACTTGAGGAGATACAATAATGAATAATAATTAATGATTTGCACCTGCTGTTTTTATATAGCATCATAACATTAAACAGGAATAACTTTGAAGTTGCAATCTTCCAGCAATACAAAGAATGAATCTAAATAACCTTGCATCAGAGCACATTAAACCTTCAGGGGTCTATAGTTCCTTTCAAATTGTGCACCCAATCAGATAAGTTTCAAACTGGGCATCAGTTTTGAAACCTTCTTACACATTTACTGGTTTCAGTCTAGCTCTCAATTGGAGTCCTGAACTTCTTGGAGACTCACCTGTTCCCCAAAAGGGCTACCTTTTTTTCCTCCTCTGAAATTCCTCTCAAGTTCTCAGGATCAGTGGTGATATTCAAAAAATTTTTACTACCGGTTCTGTGGGCATGGCTTGGTAGGTGTGGTGTGGTTTGGTGAACATGGCTTGGTGGGCGTGGAGGGGAAGGATAATGTAAAATCCACATTTCCACCCTACTCCAGGGGAAGGATACTGCAAAATCTCCATTTCTACCCCATTCCAGGAAAAGATACTGTAAAATCCCCATTCCCTCCTCACCCACTAACTTACTTTCCAGCTCCGTTCTCCTGAGCAGAGCAACAAAATAAGATCCAGCCAATCAGCTGGGACTCTGATCAGCTGGGACTCAGGAGGCAGCGAATAGATGGGGCCAGGGTCAACCAGAGATGGTATTTAGCAGCTTTCCAAACTACTCAAAATTTCAGCTACCAGTTCTCCAGAACTGGTCAGAACTGACTGAATACCACCTCTGCTCAGGATGCACTTTTCTCAAGGTTTTTGTGGTGCTGAGGTGATGAAGATGAGACCAGAGAAACCCAGGTTGAAGTTCACCTTCCATGGAGAGCAGTTTCTCCTCTCCTCCTCTCTCCTCCTCTCCTCTCTTTTCCTCTCCTCTCTCCCTCCTTCTCCCCTCTCTCTCATACACACACAAACACACACACACACACAAACACCCAATTTATGTGATACATAAATTGACTCTAGAAGAAATCTCCATGTTAGCAGTAGTGTTAGTAGAGTAGTCTATTTGTTAGTGTTAGCAGTAATTCTATTTCTGAATCTTTTCAGCAGTAGAAAGGCCTATTCAATATCTCTTCTTTAAAAATCCCCTTTTTTGCCTTTGCCCTCCTGTCATAAACTTCCCACTCTTGGACTTACTGAACTTTCTGCTATCTGCTTTAATCAATGCTCCTCCGCCTGGACTTTCTTTTTCACCCCATGGCTGACTTGCTTCAATTACTCTTGATCTTCCTATATAGAATAGTTCACTCTCTATCTGTAGAGCCATTGCCCCTCTCACTTTCTCACTCTTCTTTCTTCTTTCTTCTTTCTTCTCTTCTTCTTCTACTTGGCATTATTACTGTCGTGTCCGCGAAAGAAAGCTCAGAGTCCGTGACTATCATTCAAGCTCTTTATTAAACTGTTGTGAACCGAACCGGCGAAAAGGAAAAAGCCCGCGGCTTTTATCCTTTTCGCTGCGGCGGCCGCGGCCAATGGCAGCAATTCAAGTCTCCCGCTCTTGGAGCGAGCCAATCGCGGGAGACTTCAATCGGGCCAATCAGCGCGGCTCGCCTGGCCAATCAGAAATCCCCGCGCCTTAGCCAATCAAGGCGCGGGGATTTCGAGTATTCAAATTCAGGACAGAACACCCCTCCCCTCTTGGTATGGTCCATCACGTAGCGTAGTCACGCAGGTAGGCGGGGCTCCGTCTAGTCCTAGTTGACCTGCGCAACTCAGTTTCAAGCTGTACCTCGGCCGGAGCGGTCATCTTTTTGGCTGCTCCTCCCTCTGTGTGAACCGGCTGGATGATCGGGCCGGTTCGTTCTCCGTGGCTCCCGCCTGGGCCTACCGGGTCGGTTGAGCTGTGGGTTTCGCCGCTCCCGCTTGGTTTCTCCGAGTCGGTTGAGCTGGCCAGGTGGTTCTTCTCCGGAGGGGACTCGCGATGGCTGCGTTCTGGTGAGTATTTTTGGATTTTTTCTTGCGCTATTTTATTCGGGTGTTCCCTCCCCCCTTGGTTCGAGTCTTGGGGGTTGAGGTCTGTTGCCGTACGTGACCGGAGCTGGTCGATGTGTCGTTTCCAGGCTCGCCCGTCGGTGGTTTGGAGCCGGTACGACCGTGGACCGGTGATTTGAGTGATGACGGCTGGGATCCATAGGGGGTCCCCCGTCAGATTTTTGGCGTAAACTAAGTCACCGGGGGCAAATGTCCGGTATTTGGAGCTGGAGTCTGGGGGCCGCTCCGGGTTGTAAGTCGGGTGCAACCTGTCGAGTGGGGACCTCAGCTTCCTGCCCATTAACAGTTCGGCTGGGCTCTTGTTGGTAGTGGTGTTAGGGGTGATGTGTTGTATGAAGAGGAGTTTGTTGATTTTGTCGTTGATCTCCCCGTGGTCCATTTTCCGGAGGGTTTTTTTTAGTAAACTGGACCATCCGTTCCGTTCTACCGTTCGCCGCCGGATGCGCCGGTGCCGTTAATGCGTGGCGGATGCCCCTCTCCGCCAAAAACCTTTCAAACTCGAGGGAAGTAAACTGGGGCCCGTTATCTGAGACGACGACGTCTGGGAGGCCGTGCGTGGAAAACAGTTTACACAGTTCTTTGATGACAGCCTCCGTGGTAGTGGATTTCATGTCGCTTACTTCCAACCAATTGGAGTAAGCGTCGACTGTGATCAGAAAAGTATGCCCATTCGTTGGACCCGCAAAGTCTAAATGGATTCTGGACCAGGGCCCCCTTGGTATTTCCCAGTCCCTGATGGGTGCTGCGGGTGGGCTGGGTCTGGTCTCCTGGCAACGATGGCATTTGGCGACCCATTGCTCAATCTGCTTGTCCATCCCTGGCCACCAAGCGTAACTCCTGGCCAGGGCTTTAGTCCTGACGATGCCAGGATGACCCTCATGCAGCATCTCTAAAACCCTCTCTTGCAATCTGTCCGGGATGACTACCCTGTCACCCCACAAGATACATCCCTTAAGAAGTGAAAGTTCAGTCTGGCGGTTTCTGAACGTTTTAACGGATTCGTCATTGTCCCTTTCAGGCCAGCCTTTTTCTAGCCAATGTAGGATTCGCGCCAGACGCTTATCCTTAACAGTCTCTCTGGCAATGTCCGATGCGGTAATGGGTAGGTTCTCAATGCTAAGGGTGTTTGTTGTTGGTGCTGGGTCAGGATCAGAGTCTGGTAAGGGGGAACGGCTTAAAGCATCTGCGTTCGAAATTTTCTTACCTGGCTTGTGTAACAGTTCGTAGCTGTAGGCTGCCAGGAACTCGGACCACGTTGTCATCCGGGGTGATAAAATGTTCGGGGTGGCTCGGTTTCCGGCGAGGATTCCCAGCAATGGCTTATGGTCTGTCACAATGGTGAACGGGCGGCCATATAGGTATTCGTGGAAACGCTTAACAGCGGCAACTATAGCCAAGGCTTCTTTGTCCAGCTGGCTATAGTTCCGCTCTGGTTTAGTCAGGGTCCTGGAGAAAAAAGCGATGGGTGCTTCCCTTTTGTCGGGGAGGGTATGGCTGAGGACAGCGCCGACGCCGAAAGGTGATGCATCGCAAGTGACAGCTAAGGGCAAGGTTTCGCTGAATTGAATCAGGACGGCGTCGGAGGTGAGGAGGTCTTTGGTTTTTTGAAAGGCGGTTTGCTCTCGTCTCCCCCAAGTCCAGGTTGCCGCCTTATCCAGGAGTCTATGCAAAGGCTCCGCCGCCGTAGCCTTTTGGGGTAGGAAAACATTATAAAAATTCAGCAACCCTAAGAACGCTTGTAGTTCCATTTTAGACTTTGGGGTAGGGGCTTCTTTGATGGCTTTCACTTTTTTAATTGTAGGGTGAATGCCATGCCGGTCTAGAAGGTAGCCCAAGAATTCCACTTGCTTTGTGCATAGTTGGCATTTTTCTCGTTTAACTTTAAGTCCTGTCACTTTAAATTTTGTTAAGACCTGTCTGAGTCGGTTTTCTAATTCGGCTTCGTTTGGCGCCGCTACTAATACGTCATCAAAATAGGGCACCACCCCCTCGATGCCCTGTAGCAAACGTTCCATCAGGCTTTGAAAGATGCCTGGTGCCACGCTGACTCCGAATTGGAGTCGGTTACACTTGAAGGCCCCCCGATGGGTCACGATGGTCTGGGCTTCCGCCGTTTTCTCATCTACTGGTAGCTGCTGATATGCCTGGGCGAGATCGAGCTTGGCAAAGACCTTGCCCCCTCCCAGTGAGTGCAGCAGATGTTGCACGATTGGGACTGGGTAGGCGCTTTGTTGTAATGCGCCATTTAGGGTGGCCTTATAGTCCCCGCAAATTCTCACGGACCCGTCTGGTTTTACTGGGGTCACTATAGGGGTTTCCCATCGGGCATGGTCTATCGGCTGTAACACCCCCTGTTCGACGAGCTTGTTGATCTGCTCATCAATTTTAGGCTTCAGGGCGAATGGTACCCTCCTAGGTTTAAGCCGCTTGGGGGGAACCTTCGGGTCTAGGTCAAATGAAATAAGGGGCCCCTGGTACTTGCCCAAGCTTCCATCGAAAACTTCCTGGAACTCCTGGGCTAGCCGCTGTTCCCAACCGTCGTCGGCGACGTGGTTGACTCCTGTCAGTGCGATGTCAAGCGGGGCGAACCATTGTAAGCCCAGTAGGCTTGGGCGGTCGCAATCGACGATGGTGAGTGGCAGTTGTTCGGTGCGGCCCTTGTAGGTTACATTGAAGCTCTTGGTGCCCACTACCGGGACGCGGTTCCCTTGGTAGTCTTTTATGATGATTTTCTGTGTATGAATGTTCCTCTTATGGAGTGTGGGTACGAGCCGCTTAATCTCGCGCCATGCAATCATGGAGAGGTAGGACCCGGAGTCCACTTCCATCTTGCATGGCTGGCCCTCAATATGGACTTCAACGTGTACCTTTCTGGCGCCGTCGGAGATGGCATGGCCGATGGTCACCGTCTGGTGTGTTTCTTCTTTTCGCCGACCGTCGCCGCCTCTTGAAGATCGCTGGGTACGGTCCCACCGACCGTCTGGTTGGCGCTCTCTGGTCTTGGGCGGGGGGCTTTCCTTCTTCCGGTCGTGTTGTTCCCATCTGGGCGGGCTGCGGGTCTTCTTTTGGCGGCAAACTCGAGCGATGTGACCCCGTCGTTCACAATGCCTACAAACAGAGTCAAAAAATCGGCATTCTGACCTGGGGTGGTCGCCGCCGCACCCGGCACAGTTGGTCCTCGACCTACGACCTCTTCGATTTCGCTGGTCGCCGCGTCCCGTCTGCACGCGATGTATGTCCTCCTCGTCTTCCGACGTGCTGGAGGCTGACTGGAATTCTCCGTAGTGTGCGGTTGATTCACTTCTAGGGTCGGCCGACCTTGCCGGGTTGTTGTTGTTGCCCTTTGCGTCGGATCTTCGCATGCTGTCAGCAGACGAGCGGGTTGCCTCTGCGGCTGCGGCTGCGGTGAGGGCGTCTGCTAGGCTGATGTCGCCCTTGGCCATAAGCCGGCTCTGGAGTGTAGGGTCCCATAGGCCGAGCACGAATCGGTCTCTTATGAGGCTGTTTAGACCTTCAAACTCGCAGAGTCCTCCTAGGCGCCGCAGCTCGGCGACGAAGTCGCTCAATTTCTCGTCTGGTTTCTGATTTCGGCGGTAAAACTCGTTGCGCCGTATCAGGATGGGGACCTCGGGGGCGTAATGGCGCCGCAGTATAGGCTCGAGGAGTCCCAGTCCATGGCGGTTGCGTCTGCCGGTTTGGCCAATGCTTTGGCCATCTGGAAGACCTCTGGTCCGCAGTGAGTAAGGAAGACGGCGCGTTTTAGCGGGCCCGGGGCGTCCTTCATTCCGGCGCATTCCAAGTACATTCGGAACCGGTCTGAGTACGATTCCCAGTCTTCGTTGGCGGGTTTGAAGGGGGCGGGCGGTGCGATCTTCGCCATCTCTTTCACTGGAACTGGCTCTTGTTGGACACGGGGTTCGGTTCAGGGTCAGGATCCCACCTTCGTCGCCAGTGTCGTGTCCGCGAAAGAAAGCTCAGAGTCCGTGACTATCATTCAAGCTCTTTATTAAACTGTTGTGAACCGAACCGGCGAAAAGGAAAAAGCCCGCGGCTTTTATCCTTTTCGCTGCGGCGGCCGCGGCCAATGGCAGCGATTCAAGTCTCCCGCTCTTGGAGCGAGCCAATCACGGGAGACTTCAATCGGGCCAATCAGCGCGGCTCGCCTGGCCAATCAGAAATCCCCGCGCCTTAGCCAATCAAGGCGCGGGGATTTCGAGTATTCAAATTCAGGACAGAACAATTACTGACAGGAACTTAATAATATCTACTAGTCATTCTTGACAGTTTGCTAGCAATCAAACTAATGGTCAAACATTCTCATTCATAACTGTCCTGATTCAAGCCTGGTGGCAATAGGAAGAAGAGAAGGAAAGTAATAATGGCTCATTACAGAGGTGGTATTCAACCTGTTTGCACGTACTTGGGTGAACCAGTAGTGGTTATTTGGCATGGGTCGCTGAACCAGTGGCAACCCTGGCTGGCCACGGCCCCAACCCGGTCACCCGGTCACTCACTTGCGATCGCTCTCCGAGCTTTCCATTCCCCAAAGTGTCTGGAGTGAGAAAGAATGCGGTCTGACAGAGGGGGTGGGGGTGAATCGAGCCTTGGAGCACTTTTGCAATGTAAAAGAAATGCATTTTGGAAGCAGGTCTTTTAAAAACTTCTCCAAGGATTTCCCATGGACGCTGCAAGTATCCCTTTCCCCGTGTCAGTTAAAGTGTTGGGAGTGATAAGGAGTGCGGTCTGACAGAGTGGGTTGGGGGAATCCACTCCAGCCTTGGAGAAATTTAAAGGAGCTGCTTCCAAAATGCTTGTCTGTTAAGTGCTCTCTCTCTCTCTCTCTCTCTCTCTGTGTGTGTGTGTGTATATGTGTGTGTGTGTGAGAGAGAAAGAGAGAGAGAGAAAGAGAGAGAAAGAAAGAAAGAAAGAAAGAAAGAAAGAAAGAAAGAAAGAAAGAAAGAAAGAAAGAAAGAAAGAAAGAAAGAAAGAAAGAGGAAGGTAGAGAAAGAAAGAAAAAAAAATAGGAAGAGAGAGAGATAAAACTCTGTGCTATTATTTTTAATTGTTCCATTATTTATCATGTGTTAATATCTTACACTGTCCCTAAACCTAGAGTGATTTTTCTGCAGCAGCATGGGTGACTCAGGAGTAAGGCTAGAAAGTAATGGCCCCTCCCTGAGAAGATAAAAGCGGGCTGAGAATGTAGTTCTTTGCAGAAAGAAAGAAGCTTGCTACGTTAGAATATCTGAGTTAGTGTTTGGAGACTCTTTCATTTATTGTTTAGGAATTTTATTTGTTGTTCTTGGCAGCCTTGCTAAAACTTGGCAAGGCTCTTTCTTGTTGGAACTAATTAGTTAGAAGCAGCCTTTTATCTGTGAAGAAACAGGATTCATTAATGAAACAGTAAAAGGTTGTGCTGTTACCTTTGTTTTGTGTTTACTCTTTTGGAACAGGTTTGGTTTAGATCACCAGCTCTGTTCTCCTGTGCAGGGCAACAAAAGAAGATCCAGCCAATCAGCTGGGATTTGAGAGGCAGAGCATAGATGGGGGCAGGGCAATCAGAGGTGGTATTCTGAACTACTAAAAATTTCTGCTACTGGTTCTCCAGAACTGCTCAGAACCTGCTGAATACCACCTCTGCTCCCATCCATGAGGTGCCTGCAGCATGTGAAACCACATCCCCTCTAGCCCACAGAAAAACCTCTCTCCTTGGAACTGGCCCCCGGAACCCAAAAGGTTGGGGACTGCTGGTCTCAGGACTCCATTAAAATATGAAGATATGTTCTTTACTATTAATTAAGTAAAAACATATCTTCACATTTCAATGGAACCTTCACAGCACTTTTGTAGTTTGGTGTGTATGTGTGTTGTTTTTCTAGAGTTCTACTTTTTTCGCTGTGTGATGATTTCTTTTACCTTAAGTGCTGCATTTATGCCTGAATCTATAAAAAGTTCTAAGGTTAAAAGGGAGAGTGGGCATTGTTGGGAAGAATTTCTCGTATAAAGATGAATGCACTGCCTAGAATGATGTTTTGATTTCAAACAATACCAATTTTGACAACCAAAGTGCCATTTAAGCCAGAGGTCTCCAAACTTGGCAACATAGCTGGCTGAGGAATTCTGGGAGTTGAAGTCCACAAGTCTTAAAGTTGCCAAGTTTGAGGACCCCTGATTTAAGCAATGAAAGATATATCTAGGTTTGTATATTAGGGAGAAAAGTCAAAGCTTAAATATAAAGTTCTCTAAGATACAAAGTAATGAGTAGCAGACATTATTACTGACATCGCTGGTATTATGGCTACTATTTATTGATCCCATTCTTCAAAAATACCCTTCAGTATTTTTATTGTCATAACATTTTGCATCCTTTTGAAAGTCTTTATATCTTTCCTCCACCTACTTAAAATATTTAGCCCCTTCTCGTGTTGTTGTTTTTTTAATTATGAAATTCTTTATCTGTTATATCTTGTAAAAACTAAAACTGGATCTGTTCTCATGAGAAGCTGTTTATACTTTATAATTAATTTCAAAATCTTATTTAGTTTGTTTCTTTCAGATTCTTTAAAAACTTAAGCTTGTAGTTAAAATTTTCTGTTCTTCAGGATTAAAGGCAGATTCATCTTGGTTTCTTGGTGTCTGTTGTGGTTGTGGTTTTGCTTTGGCAGAGCCATCTTCAATTTGCAATAGTTAGCCAGTACACTGAACTGATTCTTTCTTTGTAAGGTAACAGTAACAGAATTTTCTAAGTGTGAAAGCATGTCTCCCTTCTTTTATTTATACTTTCCAGAAAACTAGGCAGTGTTCTTTCTGATATGCTTCCTGTGCTGCTGTTCCTATTGTACAGGTTGCAGCTCTTGTTTCTGTTTCCCAAAATCTTTCCCACAGACATTTACAGGTAGACCTGTACAGGTAGAGTTTGCATTTGTGCTGAAGAATATCTGAATTGGATGCATATATGCATGATGTATTTTTGGTGTTGGATGTTCATTTGTGAAAAGAGGAATAGTATAGCATGCATCCTTTGCTTGTGTGTGTGTGTGTGTGTGTGTGTGTGTGTGTGCATACACGTGCATAATGCTTTATAGGCAGAGATAGGCATAAACCCCATTTGGCTTGAAAAGGATTTGAGGCAAGTAAATTTTATTTTAATGAATTGTATTAAATGGATTTTTGTAACTGGTAACCACAATCATCCCAACACACTAAGAGAAACCATTTTTTGAGTATTTCCAAAATTCTCTCAAATTTCATTTTCTATGGAGATTCTCAATCATCCAGGTCATGGTTGTCTCAAAGGTGATTTTTCAAGAGGCAACTGGACTTTCTTCTTTTTCTTTGAAGATGTTTAGCTTCTCATCCAAGAAGCTTCTTTAGTGAGAAGTGAAACATCTTCAAAGAAAAACCAGAAAGTCCAGTTATCTCTTGAAAAAGCATCTTTGAGATACTGAAATTCCATTGCTTCAAAAAGACTGGAATTTGGAATAGATACCTGATAAACTGTGGTAGGAATGGCAAATCTGTCCAGTTCATAGTCCGTTTCTGCATCCATCTGTAATCAAAGCAATCAATCTTAAAACCAACAGCTTACTGTTTAATATAAACAGAGGTGAGCTCTTACTTCGGTCTATAATTTTCAGAATATATTCATTTTTATACAAAAGACTTTCCTTCTCCAAAAACATGCATAGTTTTTCTTAGTTTGGCAGATGTGGACATTTTACTATGTTTTTGTTTGTTTTTAAATCAAAACTTCAAAATTTGGGAAAATACGAAAAGGGAAGAAAAATTATGGTCTAGTAGTTCTTACATTAGACAGGGAAGTGCAAATTAGGCTGATTCATATAAAAATACCAGCCAAACAAATGTTTGTCAAATAATCTCCCTGTATTCTTCATGTATTCCCTTCCCATATTTTAATAATATTTATTAATGTTTTTTTTGCTTTATTAATTTAATGTGCACTTGTTTTTATGTTTGTAAGCAGCCTAGAGTCATCTCTGAAGAGACGGGTGGCACATAAATTTAATAAACAAACAAACAACAATATTTCCCAGCTTTCCCCAAATGGGAAAGAGATTATGACCACAGTTCAGACCAGTTGCTAAACAAGACAATTGTTAAGTGAATTTTTCCCCATATGACAACCTTTCTTGCCCCAGTTGTCAAGAGAATCACTGCAGTTGTTAAATTAGTAACAGTGTTGTTAAATGGACCTGGCTTCTCCATTGACTTGGCTTGTCAGAAGGTCGCAAAAGGGGATCACATGATCCCGGGACATTGCAACTGTCATAAATATGAGTCAGTTGCCAAGCATCTGAAGTTTGATCATGTGATCATAGGGGTGCTGCAATGTTGTTGTTGTTTTGCAATAAAATTTTTATTTTTATATTTTTAAAAACTTCTCTTTAGGTGAAGAAGATAGATAGAAAATATAATTCTTTATTGGCCAAGTGTGATTGGACACCCAAGGAATTTGTCTTGGTGCAAATGCTCTCAGTGTACATAAAAGAAAAGATACATTCATCAAGAGTCATGAATCATGAATCATAAGGTACAACACTTAATAATAATCATAGGGTACAATAAGCAATCAAATCATACTAGGAAACAGTCAATATAAACCGTAAGGATACAAGTGACAAGTTACAGTCATACAGTCACAAGTGGGAGGGGATGGGTTATAAGGAATGATGAGATTAATAGTAATAGTTGTGCTGGCTTTGTAATAGTTGAACAGTGTTGAGGGAATTGTTTGTTTAGCAGAGTGATGTTTTTTGGGGAAAAAGCTGTCCATGACCATGATTACATATTCAGCTTTCATATTCAATATCATATCATATTATTACTTATTCCATTTTTCTTTAACTATTCTCATTGTTATATTCATTACACTCATTTTATCCAATTTCAATTCATATTATAGCTTATTTCATTTTTCTTTAAATATTCTCGTGCCTTATTTTACAATATTATCTAAATTCTTGTTCCATTTCTATACTCATTACACATATTTACTTACATCTGTCACATTTGCAAATTTATCACCTACTATTATTCCATTCATTGTTCAATAATATTCATCCTAATTCTTATTATCCAAAATGCTGCAGTTGTTATAAGTGTGAAAAACAGTCATAAATCACTTTTTTCAGTGCTGTTGTAAGTTTGAACAGACACTAAATGAACTCTTGTAAATAGAAAACTACCTGTCATCCAGTGGTGGGATTCAAATTTTTTTACTACCGGTTCTGTGGGCATGGCTTGGTGGGCTTGGCAGGGGAAGGATACTGTAAAATCTCCAGTTAGAAGTGGTATTTGCCGGTTCTCTGAACTACTCAAAATTTCTGTTAACGGTTCTCTGGAACTAGTCAGAACCTGCTCAATACCACCTCTGCTGTAATCACTGCAAAAGACAACATGGTTATGTAAGACTTGTTGGAGTCTTACATAAAGATGGGAGGCATATATCACCTTCTGATATGTTAGCACATTACAGAATCTGTAGCACTTAAGAGTGCAAAAACAATCCAAGATTACAGAAATGGCTTGGCAGTTTACAGGCTTTTGATATAAAGCATTCACACATTAATACATCATACTTCACTTAATCCTCCAGGGAAAGATTGAATGCAAATGAGGTCCAGGCAGAAGAAGAACATCATGGCTTCAAAATCTAAGGGACTGGTTTGTACAAAACTTAGCAGCACTTTTTCGTGCGGCTGTTGATAAAAATAGCATCGCCAACAGGATTGCCAAAGTCTGATGATGGAGAAGGCACAAGAAGATGAAGAAGAATTCAAACATTAATAAATAGGAGAAAGCAAGCAATGCATTATAATTTTTTAAAATAATACAGCAATTGCAGTAAAAAAATAACCCTAACTTTTTGCAATTGAAAATGTTTGGTGTCTGAATCCCTCCCCCTTCCCCCACTATAGATGGTTTCATCAAAAATTGGCAAAATGTGTCTCTGGAAATAATGAAAAGAGTATCAAAACCTGTTAAGGTCAGTGAGCAGAACAGTGTGGATTGCATAGAATTATGGAATTATTAATGTAAAAATGTATACATATATATATATACATATACATATACATATACCTACCTACCTACCTACCTACACACACACACACACACACACACACACACACACACACACACACACACACACATATATATATATATATATATATATATATATATATATATATATATATATATATATATCTGTTTTCTTAAGTTTTCACGGGTACTTACATGTCTGGCATTCAGCTTTGTTCGGGTATTTTCCCACGTGGTGCTTTTAAAGTTGTAGCAACGTTTCAGCAGAATCTCATCTGCCATCATCAGGCTTCTGTATGGTGTTTGTGAGTCAGACTTTTACAGTGGTTTCAGATTTAAATTTGGGGCAGCCTATTGCTGTGTCAGAATGGTTTTTTCTTCCTCCTGATTGGTTGAGAGTCTTGGTCTGTGTTTATTGGTCTTGGAGTTTGCTGTGTTCTGCTACTAGTATCTTCTGTCTGTTTTTTTTAGGGGGGGGCTCTTTTTGTATCTTGATTGGCTGGCAACATTGTGTTACTTTATTGGAGGCCTTTAGTGCAGCTTGGCTTCGGGTAAATGGACGGCTATCATTCGTTAGGAAGCTGGGTTTCATCTGGGTGCCTGGTTGGGGTGTGTTTGAGCTGGAGGTATCAGGGGGGATCTGTTTGTGCCCAGGTGTTTGCCTGGCTTGTGGTGTGGAGATTTTTTTGTTTGTGAGTGCAGGCTTCCAAATGATTGACAGCCTGGTGGAATCATCTCTTCTGTTCATGCTTTCTGGTCTTTTTTCAATCTCTATGGCTTCTCTGATGATTCTGTGGCTGGGATTTTCTATGGTGGCTAGGGTTTTGGTGCCATTGAAGTTGATGTTATGACCTGTGGCTTCCATGTGTTGGACAAGTGAGGAAGTGTGTTCCAGCTTTTTGACTGCATTTTTGTGTTCATCTAGGCGGGTGCTTATTCTTCTATTGGTCTGTCCAATGTATGTGGCCGGGCATGATGCACAGGGGACTTCATATATGCCTTGGTTTTCCAGGTCAATTTTGTCTTTGGGGTTCCTGAGGATGGCTGCTATTTTTCTGTCTGTTTTGAAGGCAGTCTTGATGTGGTGTCTGTATAAAATCTTACTAATTTTGTCTGTAGTGCCTCTTATGTAGGGCAGGACAGCTGTTCCATGGGTCTGTTCATCTTCTAGGTCTCTATTATGTCTCAGTGTGTTTTTGTGGATCAAGTTGGTGATTTTGCTTTTGTGGAAGCCGTTGGCTGTCAATATTTTAGTCAGGGTGCATAGTTCAGTCTTAATGTGTGTCTTGTCTGCCAGGCGTTTGGTTCTAGTAATTAGTGTTTTAGCCACAGAGTTTATCTGTGCTGGGTGGTGGTGGGATTGGGCATTGAGGTAACACACACCAACCGGTACCTCAATATATATGAATAAAAGCATCTGGGGAATGAATAAGAGTCACTTGACTCACTTAAATGCCTTGGCTAATTTAAATTAATCAAGGAGAGAACCAACCTAGAACTAAGTAGAACTTTCCTAAAGTTAGAACAATTAATCTGTGGAAATGGCTTGCCTCCAGAAGTTGTGGATGCTCCCAACACTGGAAATTTTAAAAAAGAGATTGGACAACCACTTTTTAAAGAAGAGATTGGACAATCACTTGTCTGAAATAATATAGGGTCTCCATATAGATGATTGATTTCTACATTTTCTTAAAAGGACTTGATAGATGAGAAATTTGATTTATATGGTTCTAAAGGGGATTTATTTGCTTCATATCTCATAGAGATCAGAAACTAATTTCAGAGTCTTCATCTAAACACATTTGCAAAATGATCCAAACACAGTTAGATCCATGCTTCAGTTAAATCCCACAGCTGTTACTTCTATTGTAAACATTGGAAATTCCAAAGCCAACACTATGGTTTTATATTTTTGGAGACCAGGCTACACAAAAGAGGATTATGAAATCAACAGTTCTATTTATATTTTAAATGGAACTTCTTCCAAAGCATTGCATGAAGCAATCTATCACAATGGATCAGTCCAAAGGGACTTGTTCAATTTCCTGATCACAGAGAATTAGATCACAGCATATTTTAAGTCTTCCAACTGCTTCAATGGTGTAATAATTTGGAAGCCTCTTCTTAAGCAAATATAAATGCTGTGATGATTTAGGGTGAATCTTTCTGTTTTCATTCTTTTCAGTTTGGAGAGTTAACATATCCCTTGTTTCAATTCATTCTCCGTCTGTTTGTCACTGTCTCTCTTTTATACACACGCACACCATCTATCTGTAACCACATAATTTCAAGTGTTTTCCTGAAACATGATCATCAAAAAGTACCATCATTTGTGGTGTCCCTGACTAACTGCAGTCTTCAATCTGGTCTATGTTCAGATGAGTTCAGATGAGGATGGGATGTGGAGACGTCTGAACCTAAGAAGCCAGGAAGTAATACCGAGCACGTGATAAGACGACGCCAACAACGGAACCATGTCCGGCGGCATCGTACCACCCGCTCCGTTCGATCCAAACCAAGAGGATTGGGAATCCAACATGGATCGCTTCCAAATGTTTCTCGAGACGAATAATTTGAAGGACGCCACACCAGCAAAGAAGCGGGCACTGTTCCTGACGCATTGCGGCCCAGCTGTATTTAAGATGGCTAAAGTCTCGTTATACTGCATAAGTACAGAGTCAGATGTGAGCAGTTTTTTAACATTCCGGAACGTTTGTTCTTCCCGGTAACCCCATACCCACAATGCTTTTTTATCTAATAACCGGTGTAACGGTTCAGCAACAGTCGCCTTGTGCGGTAAAAATACATTAGAGAAATTAATGAGGCCTAAGAATGCCTGGAGATCGGCCTTGTTACGTGGCCTGGAAGCGTTTTTTATCACCTTTAATTTACTTTCGGTAGGATGAATGCCCTGGCTATCAATCCGATACCCTAGAAACTCAACACTGTCAGTATATAAGTGACTTTTATTTTTTTTCACCTTAAGTCCTGCCTCTTGGAATTTTTTAAGAACACATTTCAAACGATCCTGCAAGATTTTTTTGGTAGGGGCTGCAATTAATACGCCATCAAAATACGGAACCACACCCTTGATTCCCTGTAACAACCTTTCCATGAGGATTTAGAATATCCCCGGGCTACACTAACCCCAAATTGCAATTGGGTACATTTAAAAGCACCTCTGTGCGTTACAATTGTTTGGGCTTGGGCCGTCTTTTCATCCTCTGGTAGTTGTTGATAAGCTTGAGCTAAATCTAATTTAGCGAAAACCTTTCCACCCCCCAAGGAATGAAGGAGGTGCTGCACCACCGGAACTGGATACGCATTCTGCTGTAGGGCGTGGTTTAAAGTGGCCCGGTAGTCCCCACAAATTCGGATTGACCCGTCTGGCTTAATGGGTGTTACAATAGGGGTTTCCCATGGAGAGTGATCGATGGGCTTCAACACCCCTTGAGCAATTAGCTTGTCGAGTTGTTCGTCGATCATTGCTTTAAGAGCGAATGGAACTCGATGGGGCTTCAAACGATCTTATAATTAAAATAAATCTTATCATTAGAGAGCGTGGCCGATTTCGTGGCAGACCTCTGAAATTTAGGGGGCCTCTGCGGGTTCGCCGATTAAGAAGAAGCACTAAGAGATCGAGTAATTCTGGGATTAGATGCGCTAGGTGTGCAAAGCAAGCTGATGGCAAAAGGCGACATCAGCCTTGCTGACGCCATTGCCGAAGCCACGGCTGCGGAGGCGACCAAAAAGTCGGCTGCACAATTACGGCGAAGCCGCACTCCGGCAACACCACCGACCGGCGAAATCTTACCCAACTCAAAAGAGCAGCTCTCAACAATGCACCACGAGGACCTCTCTTCATTGTCAGACAGCGACGAAGAAGGAGTCCATCGACTGCGGTCCGACCGGGACCCTCGTCCTAAGCCCTTACGCCCTTGCGCTGGCTGTGGAGCAAACGATGCCAGGGCCGAATGCAAATTCCACGAAGCACTCTGCCATGAGTGCGGGAAACGAGGCCACATCAGCCGGGTCTGTCGCAGCTTACCAGGACCCAGCAAGGCCTCAAAAGGGGCCAACTATCACTAATCGACAGGAAACCATCCTGTAAGGCGAGAGCCAGTAAACCACTCCAACAGAAATCGAGTTTTGCAAAAAGAAGAGGCTCACCATACTATCACTACAGGTCACGCCTCAGTTTTGGACACTAAGAAAATTCGAGTCACGGTAGCCATCGAGAACCAACCTTGCCACATGGAGGTCGACTCGGGATCGTCCCTCTCGATGGTGTCTTGGATGACACTCAAGCAACTTATGCCCACAATCCAACGCCAAGACCTCCAATTTCAACGCCTCATCCTCAAGGACTACCAAGGAAATCGAATCCCCGTGGTCGGGTCCTGCCGAGTCCGAGTCTCCTTCAAAAAGCATACAGCGTACATACCTCTAATGATCATCGAAAGAGATAGGCCTAGACTATTAGGCCTCCAATGGTTCGCGCCACTCGGCATCGAAGTGGCCGGCGTGAACCGAGTTGGTGGTTGTGAGTGAGAGGAAGACCTTATTTCTGAGTTCAGCGACGTCTTCACAGACCGTTTAGGCAAGTATAAGGGGACTCCAATCTCATTTAGTCTAGATCAAAAAGTAGCCCCTATTCGCTTGAAGCCCCGTCGAGTTCCATTCGCTCTTAAAGCAAAGATCGACGAACAACTCGACAAGCTAATTGCTCAAGGGGTGTTGAAGCCCATCGATCACTCTCCATGGGAAACCCCTATTGTTACACCCATTAAGCCAGACGGGTCAATCCGAATTTGTGGGGACTACCGGGCCACTTTAAACCACGCCCTACAGCAGAATGCGTATCCAATTCCGGTCGTGCAGCACCTCCTTCATTCCTTGGGGGGTGGAAAGGTTTTCGCTAAATTAGATTTAGCTCAAACTTATCAACAACTACCAGTGGATGAAAAGACGGCCCAAGCCCAAACAATTGTAACGCACAGAGGTGCCTTTAAATGTACCTGATTGCAATTTGGGGTTAGTATAGCCCCGGGGATATTCCAAAGCCTCATGGAAAGGTTGTTACAGGGAATCAAGGGTGTGGTTCCGTATTTTGATGACGTATTAATTGCAGCCCCTACCAAAAAAATCTTGCAGGATCGTTTGAAATGTGTTCTTAAAAAATTCCAAGAGGCAGGACTTTAGGTGAAAAAAAATAAATGTCACTTATATACTGACAGTGTTGAGTTTCTAGGGCATCGGATTGATAGCCAGGGCATTCATCCTACCGAAAGTAAATTAAAGGCGATAAAAAACGCTCCCAGGCCACGAAACAAGGCCGATCTCCAGGTGTTCTTAGGCCTCATTAATTTCTCTAATGTATTTTTAACGCACAAGGTGACTGTTGCTGAACCGTTACACCGGTTATTAGATAAAAAAGCATTGTGGGTATGGGGTTACCGGGAAGAACAAGCGTTCCAGAATGTTAAAAAACTGTTCACATCTGACTCTGTACTTATGCAGTATAACGAGACTTTACCATTAGTTATAACCTGCGATGCATCGCCCTTCGGGGTGGGTGCCATTTTGAGTCATGTACTGCCTAATGGGAACGAAGCCCCTGTTGCATACTTTTCGAAGACTCTTTCACAAGCAGAGTGGAACTATGAACAAATTGATAAAGAAGCTCTCGCAATCATTTCAGCTGTAAAGAAATTTCATGAATATGTATATGTATATGGAAGGACATTCACCATTATAACTGACCACAAACCATTGCTAGGGATAATAGCCAGGGACAAGCCAACCCCCTATATATTATCCCCTAGAATGACCCAATGGTCAGAATTCCTAGCTACTTATAATTATCGCCTACAATATCGCCCGGGGAAAGCCATTCCCCACGCTGATGCATTAAGTCGAGCACCGCTTCCAGAGACTCTCGACGATCCGGCACCAACAGCAACCACGTTGCAGATCGAAACACTCAACTCGCCGCCTATGACCACCCGAGACATCGCGAGAGAAACCAAACGAGACCCCACCCTAGCTCGAGTCCTAGGCTGGGTAGAACGCGGATGGCCGTTGGACCAAGTACCAGATGACTTCGCGCCATTCAAATCTCGACAGACTGAATTTTTCCCCAAAAAAGGCTGTATCATCTGGGGCGACAGAGTCGTTGTCCCAGAATGACTCCGGAAGACGCTGCTACAAATTCTGCACGAGGGCCACCCCGGCATCGTGCGGATGAAAGTGCTTGCACAAAGCTACACCTGGTGGCCGGGCATGGACCGGCAAATCGAGCAGTGGGTCAATGCGTGTATCAATTGCCAACAAGCCAGCAATGCTCCACCAAAAGCCATGCCTACTGAATGGGAAATGCCACATGGACCCTGGTCCAGAATCCACCTGGATTTTGCAGGGCCAACCAAAGGATATACCTTCCTGCTGACAGTCGACGCATATTCCAATTGGTTAGAAATTCATCGTATGACGGCTACAACTTCCGAGGCAGTGATCAAGATCCTAAATAGACTCTTTGCAACCCATGCATTGCCTGACATCCTGGTGTCCGATAACGGGCCACAATTTACAGCACTAATGTTCGAGCAGTACCTCGCTGACCGCGGCATCCGCCATGCGCTCACCTCGCCTGCGCACCCTGCGACCAATGGCTGAGCGGAACGCATGGTCCAATTTGTTAAAAAGACTTTGCAAAAAATGGACTATGACAATATCGATGACAAGTTCAACCAAATTCTCTTTTTGCAACACATAACTCCACATAGCGTCACCGGCAGAACTCCCGCCGAACTACTGATGGGACGAAGACTCCATTCCCACCTCGACCGGTTGCACCCTGCTTACGAACCAGAAAAGCCAATAGGATCCAGTGGCCGCTATCGCACCTTCCAGGTAGGAGACCACTTTTATGCACGAAACTTATCAGGCGATCCGTTATGGATAGAGGCAATGGTAGTATGAGTGACCGGCCCCAAATCCTATGTAGTGAAATGCTGTGACAATAGACTGTGGAAATAGCATATTGACCAATTACAGTCACGACTCACAACGGCCAGTCAACAACTCCCCCATGACCAAACCGAGGGGGGGGAGGTACAGAAGAAGATGACGTTCCAGGGAACCTGCTCAAAGGGAGCGACAAATTAAGTGAGACTCAGGAAAGGGAGCAGGAAGGAGAATTGTTTGCACTGCAAGAAATTGCACCTGAGCAAGAAGCAGATCCACTGCCTCAACAGGATTGCAATCAACCAGTCCAACGAAAATCCAAAAGACTTAAAAGACAACCGTCCTATTTAAAGGACTATATAACTACACCGTAATTAAGAAGCCAGGGGGAAGGGGTGTTGTGTATGTACCATAGTTAATAAAGTATGAGCTTGAGGTAAAGTGCAGGGTTCTGGCCCTGCACTTCTGATTGGCTGTTAGGCGGCCAGATCGGATTGGTTAGTTCTTAGGAATCCGATTGGCCCTTAACAGAGGATTATCATTGGTTTAAAGAGTTAGCGTTCATAGCTCGCTATTGGACAACTCTCACAAGGGTGGCCTATATAAGGCAGAGTTCACTGTTGTTGTTTTGAGAAGTCACTATGCAATAAAGAGCTGAAAGTTCACACTCAGAGGCTGTCTCCATTTACTCCGACCCATGTCCAAGTACTTAACACTGCTCTACCAGGTCTACTCAGCCACGGCAAAGGTTCCCTGCTCTACCAGGTCTACTCAGCCACACCAAAAGGTTTCCTGCTCTACCAGGTCTACTCAGCTACGCCAAAGGTTCCCTGCTCCACCAGGTCTACTCAGCCACGCCAAAGGTTCCCTGCTCTACCAGGTCTACTCAGCCACGCCAAAGGTTCCCTGCTCTACCAGGTCTACTCAGCCACGCCAAAGGTTTCCTGCTCTACCAGGTCTACTCAGCCACGCCAAAGGTTTCCTGCTCTACCAGGTCTACTCAGCCACGGCAAAGGTTCCCTGCTCTACCCGGTCTACTCAGCTGCACTGAGGTTTCCCCGCCGTACCCGGTCTACCGTTCCAGACAAGTGACTCTGGGGGAAGGGGTCTCTCTGCCCCCCCTCCTTTTTTCCAAGTGACTCTGGGGGAAGGGGTCTCTCTGCCCCCCCTTCCAAATGACTCTGGGATGTGCCTGCTCCTCTTTTGGCCCTTAGGCATTGACCTTCCCGTCCTAAGGGGGGCCGAGGGAGCACGACATGTCTGCTTCTCTTTTGGCCCTAAGGACTTGACCTTCGTAGTCAACTCCCTAGCTCAGCAGTCCCCCGCCTTCTGCCTTTATGGGAGGGGGAGGAAGAGGAGACGGGTTCCATATGGCTGAGTGCTGTATGCATCTCCCTTCATGCAAGCCACAGCTGAACTCGCACCCTGCTCGCCCAAACGAGGTGTGCCTGCCATTTCTTCAGCTCAGTTCCAAACAAGCAACTGCCCAGTACTGGCCCACAGCCCTTGGGGTTCTGGGACCCCTACTCCACCACATGCTGAAGGCATGGTTACTCACCAAGATTATCAGGGTCTCCTTCTCAGGCCAGGGGCGCAAAACAGCAGCTAATTCAACTTCCTTTTCTGTACCATGAATCCCCAGAAGGCAGGGCCGCACATGCTCTTAGTTAGGGGAAAGGGGTGTGGTGTCCCTGACTAACTGCAGTCTTCAATCTGGTCCGCATTCCTGGCGGGAGCACCAACTGTTCCCATTGGTTGATGCCATTTGACAGCTGGCTATAAAAGGAGCTGTCAAACGGCATCAGCTGCTGCTGCAAGCTGGCTGCCAGCCCAGCCGGGCAGCCACGGTAACCTGTTATGCTTCAAATAAAGCAATGTTAGCCTTTAGATCCATGTCTGCCTCGTGTGTCCGCCTGCAACACAACATCATTATTTTTTAGAACAGCTTTAGTTTAAGAAGAACTACCTAGTGCAATCCTGGATTTTAAAAAAACCTGTATATATAGATAAAGCTACTAACTCTGGGCTACAAAAATCTGGGTGACCACTAGATATCAGCTAGGAAACATACTTTCAGCTGATCTGTATTTTTAAATATATATATATATATGGCACAAATCTTGTAGCCTTAATGCAGATGAATCCACAGTGGGCCTCTTTCTTCCACCTCTCGCAAATAATCAGGTATTGCATGAAGACATTATAATGTGTACCTGTCATATCACTGTCTAGCTTGCAATTTCCATACTCTTGGAATGTGTGCCCTTCACTGAATAGGAAGCACCCTTAATAGGGGCTTCATCATTACAGGTTAAAAATAATTATACCATGGATTCTGCTGGATTCTAATTTGAATGTTTTGCTCCCAGCAAACAACTGGTAGGATAATTGCTATCTGAAACAAACTTTGGCAAGCATTTGTATTTTTCTGGGGGGGAAAGTCAGTAGATAGTCAAGAACTACATTTTGTTTTTAAAAAAGAAAATGTTTCTTCCACCTTCTTTGAACTTTTAAATAGCAAACAATGCTTACAGCAAAGCCAAGTTCATTCAACTTCCAGTTCCATATGCCTCCATATTAAATTTCTGTCTATGAATATCTGTCAAATTCTAAAACTATTTAGTATATATTTGTTTAGGAAAGTATAAAAGAGGAATACATGTTGAAGGCACATCAGTTATCCTAAATGGATGTCTCAGATCCTTCCTACTTCCATATAGATTTGATGGATCTTATAAAGCAATTCATTTACAAGCCTCTAAGTAGAAACATATTAATTTTGTGATTACACAGTCAGCTTAACAGGGTGTAACATTCATAAAACCTTTTGATATTATATTATAGTCACTTGTAATGAATTTAGCTTTCGGTAGGACTATTAGTACCATAATTTCATTTTTTTTTTTCAAATGCTATTGGAAGATTTACAGTACCTTCCTAAGTCAGTCCTGGGCATCCTGGCTTGGTTTTCTTTGGGAAAGGGGCATATGATTATTGAAGAGTGTGTGTCAGATCTTATAAAAATCCTTTATGTGTGCAGAAACCTGTTTTTCAAAAGTGGGGAGAGATGTTCCCCAATAGCTGTTTATAATTAAAAGGAGGAGAAAAGAAGCCAGGGAATCCTAGTCTTATTACTGAGGCAATAATAAGGATTGGCAACAAAAACAATGCAATTTACACAAGCATACTTTTTCTGCTAGAGCAAAGTATTCCAATTCAGCTTTCTTGGTTGTGCCTAAAACTGCAGTTGCCAAAAATCCATATCATCACTAGAGGGCAGCATGCAGATACAGAAAATTCCATCCTTTTCCCACCATCTAGTGGTCATAAGGAATTTTGCAACCAAGATCTAGGAGCTATAGACTAAACATTCCAACAGAACCTTGCATGTATCTTAAACTGGAACAAGCCATCTGATTACATCCATGCAAGCAAGAGTGGCAATTGAACATCTGCTAGAATTTGACCCCACCATTAATTTTAATTGGGTTCTCTCTCTTTCAGCACCTGAATTAATTGTGAGTATTTGGTCTAAACACTGTTCTTAACATCTTGGATGGCTCTGGCAAATCCCTTTATGAGGCACCAGATGGTCAGGTCCTGAATTAGCAATGATCAGCTTCCACCCACAGGGGAAATGATGAGCACTCTGCACTTGGGCTTTTAAAAGAAATAAGGCTGTAGAGAAAACTGGTACAATTATGTCTACGTACTCATTAAGAAAAACAACAATCAAAAGAAGGTGTAAGGGAGGAAAAAAAGTTTTATGATTATTTTTTTTTATGCTTCCCCAGGTATTGTGCCTCCATCTGTCTGGAGTTAGAAATCTAGTTATATCAGCACTACATGAGGCATTTAAAAATTATTTCTTGTTTCTTTTATTTTATAAACCACACTAATATCATAACATTCCTCAAAAGATTAGGCCTGTGTTTCTTTATAACCCTGAAGGATTTAAGCAAGTGAAATGCAAGGCAGAAATGACATCACAGAGTATTTATACCACTGGCTACAGGAAAGTTGGCTTTTTGAAGCTTTTTCCTTCTCTTTTTATATTCCTGCCTACATTAATTCTACTCATTTAAGGACAGTTTTGCATAGTTCAAATTCTGGGGGAGTAATAAATAATCACAAGTTGTCAATCTATTGCCATCTTTGCTATTGGCATATATTGTGGGAAGAAGTACAGCAAGCCATTCAATAGTTAGCAAATGTGTAAATTTCATGGCTATGTCAACTCATCCTCTAAAAGCAGGAAGCTTCAAACCTAAGGGATCTTAGAGAAGGACACTTATTTTGATTGATGTAAATTAGACATAGAGCAATTATATAGAATAGTCAGTATTTGTCACTTACCCAGTCTCTGACTGCTTAAAGATTTAAAGAAGTCTGAATAGAATTGTTGTATAGCACCATCTAATTCTACCTTCATCATAAGATTGGAAGGAATATTTATTATTGTAACATTTTTTAATCCCAACATTTTTAAAAATCTAGTACTATAGGCTGTTATGCAGGTTCTCTTCATATTCTTCTTGAAAAAATAAAAAATAAGGATAGCAAAAGTAAAATGTTTACAGTAGAGCAGGTTTTTTTTTTTTAAAAAAAGAATATAACATAAAATGTCAACAGATCATAGAGCAGGTAAATCATATTTCTTCTGACCTGGACATTCAAAGAAGCACTGAATTCAACAGCTGAAGATTGTAAACAATAAGAAAAAATTATCTTTAAACTATAATTTTACTTAAGAATTTTGATTACAACAGTAAAAGGTAATACAGACAAAACAGAGAAAGATCATAGAAAAAAGAAATGTGGAGAAAAAAGAAAAGACGTAAATGAAGAAAAAGAAAATAAATATATAAAGTAGCAATTTCCAAACTTCATTAAGCAATTATAAATAAATTTAATAAGTCTTCAACTCCTCTAAGGTGACAAACTCTTCATCCCATAATTTATGTTCTGTCCTTAATTAGCATTCTTGAGATCCCCGCGTTTTGATTGGCCAAAGCGCGGGGCTCTCCGATTGGTCAGGCGAGCCGCGCCGATTGGCTCGCTGAGAATTTCCCGCGATTGGTCCATTCGGTTCGCGGGAGATTCAAAGCGGTGTCATTGGCTGCGGCCGCCGCGGCTAAAGGAATAAAAGCCGCGGGCTTTTTCCTTTACGCCAGTTCGGTTCCAACTTTCAATAAAAGAGCTTGAATTAAAGTCACCGACTCCTGGCATCATTTTGCGGACACAACACTGGCAACAAAGGTGGGATCCAGACCCTGAACCGAACCACGTGTCCGACGGAAGCCAGACGAACCACCCCGATGGCGAAAATCGCACCCCCCGCACTCTTCAACCCCGCCACCGAGGACTGGGAATTGTACTCCGACCGATTCCGCATGTTCCTCGAGTGCAGCGACCTGAAGGACGCCACCGGCCCCATGAAGCGCGCCTTCTTCCTGACCCACTGCGGGACTGAGGTCTTCAAGATGGCCAAGGCGCTTGCCAAAACCGCCGATGCGACCGCGATGGACTGGGACGTCCTCGAGCCAATACTTCGACGGCACTACGCTCCAGAGGTACCCATCCTGATCTGGCGCAACGAATTCTACCGTCGGGACCAGAGGTCGGGTGAGAGTTTCAGCGACTTTGTCGCCGAGCTGCGGCGCCTAGGGGGCCTCTGCGAATTCGACAACCTGAACGACGCCCTGCGAGACCGAATCGTGCTCAGTTTGTGGGACCCTGTCCTCCAGAACCGGCTGATGGCCAAGGGCAACATCAGCCTAGCAGACACCCTCACCGCAGCCGCAGCGGCCGAAGCAACCCGAACTTCCGCCGACTGCATGCGCAGACCGAACACTGGGGACCGCAGCAGAAACAACAACCCGGCGAGGTCGACCGAGGCCCAACCCGAGACGACCACCCACCAGGGCGACTTCCACTCGGCATCGGGCACTTCAGACGACGAGGAGGACGTCCATCGCTTCCAGACAGGCCGCGACCCACGGAACCAGCGGGGTCGTAAGTCGAGGATCAACTGTGCCGGTTGCGGCGGTGACCACCCCAGGTCGGAATGCCAGTTTTTCGAATCGATCTGCGGCATTGCGACAAGAAGGGACACATCGCCCGTGTCTGCCGCCTAAAGAAGAATCGCAGCCCGGCACAATGGGACCAGAGCAACCGGAGGAGAGAGAGCACACCACACCGCACCAGAGATCGCCCCTCGGACAACAGATGGGACCGGAACGGACGATCCCTGCGAGGCGGCGATAACTGGCGAAGAGAGGAGACCCATCAGACGGTCACCATCGGCCATGCCATCACCAATGACACCTGGAAGGTCCACGTGGAGGTAGGCATCTAGGGCAAGCCATGCAAAATGGAGGTGGACTCCGGGTCCTACCTCTCCATGATTGCATGGTATGAAATAAAGTGCTTGGTGCCTACCCTCAAAAGGAGGAACATAGACAGCCAAAGACTCATTGTAAAGGACTACCAGGGAAACCGCATCCCGGTAGTCAGAACCAAACACTTCAACATCACCTATAAAGGGCACACCGAAAGACTTCCTCTGACAATCGTCGACCACGACCGCCCAAGCCTACTGGGACTGCAATGGTTCACCCCGCTCGACATCGCACTCATGGGAGTCGACCACGTCACCGACGACAGCTGGGAGCAGCAACTGGCCCGGGAATTCCAAGAGGTCTTCAACGGAAACCTAGGCAAGTACCGAGGGCCCCTTATATCTTTCAACCTAGACCCAAACGTCCCCCCAAAATGCCTGAAACCAAGGCGGGTGCCATTCGCACTTAAACCCAAGATAGACGAGCAAATTGACAAGCAAGGGGTCCTACAACCCATAGACCACGCCCGGTGGGAGACCCCCATAGTCACCCTGATCAAGCCTGATGGGTCGGTGAGGATCTGTGGGGACTATAAGGCCACCCTAAATGGCGCGCTACAACAAAGCGCCTACCCCGTCCCAGTAGTGCAACACCTACTGCACTCACTGGGAGGGGGCAAGTTTTTCGCCAAGCTCAACCTCGCCCAGGCATACCAACAGTTGCCAGTCGATGAGCAAACGGCAGAAGCGCAAACCATAGTCACCCACCGGGGGGCATTTAAATGCAACCGACTCCAATTCGGAGTCAGCGTGGCACCGGGAATATTCCAAAGCCTAATGGAAAGACTACTGCAAGGCATCAAGGAGGTGATACCTTACTTCAACGACGTCCTAGTGTCGGCAACCAACCAAGCTGAACTAGAGGGCCGCCTAAGGGAGGTCCTAATCAAATTTAAAGAGACCGGACTAAAAGTCAAGAGGGAGAAATGCCAGCTATGCACGGAACGGGTAGAATTCCTGGGATACCTCCTAGACCGTCACGGCATTCACCCCACAAACCAAAAAATCAAGGCCATCAAAGAAGCCCCCACACCCAAGTCGAAGACAAAACTACAGGCATTCCTGGGGCTACTCAACTTTTACAATGTTTTCCTGCCCCAAAAGGCGACCGCGGCGGAGCCCTTGCAGAGGCTCCTGGACAAGACGGTGACCTGGACTTGGGGGAAACACGAGCAAGCCGCCTTCCAAAGAACAAAGGACCTCCTCATGTCGGACGCCATCCTTATACAATACAACGAGACCCTACCTCTGGCCTTCACATGTGACGCATCACCCTTCGGCGTCGGCGCTGTCCTCAGCCATACCCTCCCCGACGGAAAAGAAGCGCTCATCGCGTTCTTTTCAGGGACCCTCACCAAACCGGAGCAGAACTATAGCCAGCTGGACAAAGAGGCTCTGGCTATCGTTGCCGCCGTAAAATGATTCCACGAGTACCTCTACGGCCGGACCTTCACCATCATAACCGACCACAAGCCGCTGCTGGGAATCCTTGCAGGAAACCGGGCCACCCCAAACATTCTGTCTCCCCGAATGACAAGGTGGTCCAAGTTCCTGGCAGCCTACAACTACGGACTCATACACAGACCGGGTAAGACGATCTACCATGCAGACGCCTTAAGCCGCTCGCCGCTACCGGAACCTGACACCAACCCAGCACCCACGACGACCACCCTCAGCATAGAGACTCCACCCAACCTGCCCATAACCGCGTCAGACATTGCCCGAGAGACTAATAAAGACAAACGTCTGGCGCGGGTGTTGCACTGGGTAGAGAAAGGGTGGCCGGAAAGGGACAACGACGAGTCCGTCAAAACGTTCCGAAACCGCCAAACGGAACTCTCGCTATTAAAAGGGTGAATACTATGGGGGGATAGGATGGTCATTCCAGAAAAGCTACAAGGGAAGGTTCTGGAACTGCTACACGAGGGGCACCCTGGCATCATTAGGACTAAAGCCCTGGCCAGAAGTTACGCTTGGTGGCCAGGGATGGACAAACAAATAGAGGCCTGGGTAGCAAGGTGCCAACAATGCCAGGAAACTAGGCCAAGCCCACCCACAGCACCCGTCCTAGAGTGGGAAACCCCAAGGGGACCTTGGTCTAGGATCCACATAGACTTCGCCGGGCCCACAAAAGGACACACCTTCCTCATAACAGTTGACGCTTACTCCAACTGGTTGGAGGTAAGCAACATGAAGACGACAACCACGGAGGCCGTGATCAAGGAACTCTGCAAACTCTTACGGAGAACGGCCCGGCCCGACCGACCAGCCGGTTCCCACGACGGCAGCAGGAGCAGCAGAGATCCCAACCGAACCGGCCGGGATCCAACCTACGACTGAGCTGCGCAGGTCCAGTAGGCTCAGAGGGAGCCCCGCCTACCTATGTGACTACGCGACGTAAGGACTGGACCAAGAGGGGAGGGGTGTTCTGTCCTTAATTAGCATTCTTGAGATCCCCGCGTTTTGATTGGCCAAAGCGCGGGGCTCTCCGATTGGTCAGGCGAGCCGCGCCGATTGGCTCGCTGAGAATCTCCCGCGATTGGTCCATTCGGATCGCGGGAGATTCAAAGCGGTGCCATTAGCTGCGGCTGCCGCGGCTAAAGAAATAAAAGCCGCGGGCTTTTTCCTTTACGCCAGTTCGGTTCCAACTTTCAATAAAAGAGCTTGAATTAAAGTCACCGACTCCTGGCATCATTTCGCGGACACAACACCTTATCTATAAGCAAAACCATAAAACATCATTTTTTCAATCCTAGTGTCAGCAAAAAGTCCATAAGGGTTGCAGAATTTTGCAAAGTAATATTATTTTAACCTTGATCAAATAAACAATCATTATCTTCCTTCCCTTTACTACTAACAGATTTAATCTTTAATCTAATCAAATATTATTGTATAATTTGATTTTAATAGGCAATTTCCCAAAGTAATTAAAAGGTGAGATGTGTTAATTTAGTGTCTTTTAAAGGCTCCATCATAGTTGCAAGCAAGATGGCTGATCCTGTCTTCTCATAGCACACAGAGAAAAGCAATATCCTGTAGTCTCCTTGTGAGGAGCAATTTTCTGAAGCACACGTGTGATCTGTCATCCTCTCTATCTGGGAAGGATTCAAATAACTGCTTTATTTACTGGTTAATTGGTCTTTGCTGAGATGTGTTTGGTTTGGCATATCTTCTTCAGAACCTTTTTGAGAATAAGAATGTGTTAAATATGTGCAACACTGGGAAAAATCTGCTGGTTCACCATGTATTCCCCATGAAGCAATACTACTTTTCCCACAGATCAATAGGTCATGAAAGAGCTACTTTAATTACTGGAGGTAATATAGTGCCACTCAGACCAGTACCAATTGAAAAATACCTCCTGAGTGAATAAGCCCTTTTTTGCATCTAACAATGTTTACCAATGTAATTAATTCTATGAACAAATTATTTGCCACATGAAGCACACATTCTTTTATTTACAATCTGCATTTCATTTGAGGAATTCAAAACGGAATTCATAGTTCTTTTTCCTGAAACTTTGTGTTGTCAATTGGACTGAGACAGAGAAAGAGACTAACTGATCCAGTTGTCCATAGTCATCCAGTCAATGTCCATAACAGAAGATGGATTGGAAGCTAGGTCTTCTTCCTCCAAATCCAACACTTTAACCAGTAAATCTCAATGGCTTTCCCAAAATTCCACTAATTTGGAGTTGCAATAACAGGAGAAGGGAGAAATATTTTCTCCCATTCGATATCATTTAATACACCATCATCAAAATTTCCATTTATTGTTTCAAACCAGAGATGCTTTGGGCTTTGTTGTTTAGCCTCATATTACTTATATTTTGAATGCATACCACCAGTGCAATGAGATAGCTAATATACAGTACATTTCTTTTTCATTCTTTTTCTAACTGCAAATTCCCAGCCTTTGCCACTCTTTTTCCATATCCATTTCAAAGAGAAGTAGAAGCAATAATCAAAATATTTATTATGACATAATATTGCTGGCCCAAACTTAACTGGATTAATTTACCCAATATATCTATTATGTATTAATATATATTTTATAATCTCCTAAATTAATAATAAAGTTATCATTATTTGGAGCAAAATTTGGTTTACATTTAACAGGATAACAAATATTCCTTTGATATGTATGAAGTGCATTCTCTTTTAAAGATATAAATGAATCTACCATGGGTTTGTACTGAAGCTGAAATGGGAAAAATGTAAAAACAGACATTAAAATAGAACAGATAGCACAACTAAATGCAACCTATATCTTTCTCTAGTGAAAAATTCTCACATAAAAGATATTTGTGTGTGAAAGATGCATCCAAAACAATGCATATATTTCTGAAAGCTCCATACAAAAAAAAAAACATTTATGGAAGAAAAACATGTGCTTTAAAAAAAGAGCTGCCGGAGGGAAATGTACATTTAAAAAGTACAAAAATTTGTGTTAAAGAAAGAGGGTTGTTTTTTTTTTTTTTTAGAAAACTGCTAAAACAATCTCCAAAAAATTTCCTCATTGGGGAAAAAGCTCGGAACAAAATTGGATTAGATAATGTGCAACAAATATACTGTAAATAATAAAATAAACTAGATTTCAAGAAACATATATTTCCCTGGCTTCAGGAAAAACTGAGATAGTAAATATGTAAATATGTCCATCAGTGAGACCTGAATAGTGAAACCAATACTTTACTTGTTAAATTTCCAGAGCAAAATGAATGCATACACTTTCTGTCTGAAGCTGACTGAATAACTGATAATTCCACTTTCCTTCCTTCCTCCCTCTTTCCTTTTTTCTTTCTCCCTGTCTCTGTATCTCTCTCTGTGTGTTATGTATGTACCATAGTTAATAAAGTATGAGCTTGAGGTTAAGTGCAGGGTTCTGGCCCTGCACTTCTGATTGGCTGTTAGGCGGCCAGATCAGATTGGCTAGTTCTTAGGAATCTGTTTGGCCCTTAACAGAGGATTATTATTGGTTTAAAGTACTTGCGTTCATAGCTCGCTATTGGACAATTCTCACAAAAGTTGCCAATATAAGGCAGGGTTCACTGTTGTTGTTTTGACAAGTCACTATGTAATAAAGAGCTGAAAGTTCACCAACAAAAACTGTCTCCAATTTACTTCAACCCATGTCAGAATACTTAACACTGGCGACGAAGGTGGGATTTGGAGACATTTGAATCTGAGAAGCCAGGAAGAGATACCGAGCACGTGTTGAGATGGCGCCATCAACGGAACCATGTCCAGCAGCATCGTACCACCCGCTCCGTTCGATCCAAACCAAGAGGATTGGGAATCCTACATGGATCGCTTCCAAATGTTTCTCAAAACAAATAATTTGAAGGACGCCACACCAGCAAAGAAGCAGGCACTGTTCCTGATGCACTGCGGCCCGGCTGTCTTTAAAATGGTTAAAGTGCTGGCGAAACCTCGAGAAGAGAAGGCCATGAGCTGGGACGACCTCGAACCCATCCTGAGAGAACATTACGCGCCAACCGTTCCTACACTCGTGAGACGCCACGAGTTCTATCAGAGAAACCAGCGAAAAGGAGAGAGCGTGGCCGACTTCATAGCAGACCTCCAAAACCTGGGAGGCCTCTGCGGATTCGCTGATTTGGAAGAGGCACTGAGAGATCGATTAATTCTAGGATTAGATGCACTAGGCGTGCAAAGCAAGCTGATGGCGAAAGGCGACATCAGCCTTGCTGACACCATCGCTGAAGCCACGGCTGCGGAGGCAACCAAAAAGTCAGCTGCACAACTATGGCGAAGCTGCACTCCGGTACCACCACCAACAAGCGACATTTTATCCAAGTCTGAAGGGCAGCTACTAACGACGCACCACGAGGACCTCTCTTCGTCTTCAGACAGCGACGAAGAAGGGGTCCATCGACTGCGGTCCAACCGGGACCCTTGCCCTAAGCCCTTACGCCCTTGCGCAGGTTGTGGAGCGAACCATGCCAGGACCAAATGCAAATTCCGCGATGCACTCTGCCATGAGTGCGGAAAACGAGGCCACATCAGCCGGGTCTGCCGCAGCTTACCAGGACCCAGCCAGGCCTCAAAAGGGACCAACTATCGCCAATCGACAGGAAACCGTCCTGTAAGGCGAGAACCAGTAAATCACTCCTACAGAAATCAAGCATTTCAAAAAGAAGAGGCTCACCATACTATCACTATAGGTCACGCCTCAGCCATGGATGCTAAGAAAATTCGAGTCACGGTAGCTATAGAGAACCAACCTTGCCACATGGAGGTCGACTCGGGATCGTCCCTCTCGATGGTGTCGTGGAAGACGTTAAAGCAACTCATCCCTACAATCCAACGCCAAGACCTCCGATTACAATGCCTCATCCTCAAGGACTACCAAGGGAACCGAATCCCCGTAGTCGGGTCTTGCCGAGTCCGAGTCTCTTTTAAAAAGTATACGGCATACTTACCTCTAACGATCATCGACAAAGATAGGCCTAGTTTGTTGGGCCTCCAATGGTTCGCGCCAGTTGGCATCGAAGTGGCCGGCATGAACCGAATCGGTGATTGTGAGTGGGAGGAGGACCTTATTTCTGAGTTCAGCGATGTCTTTGCAGATCATTTAGGCAAGTATAAAGGGACCCCAATCTCATTTAGCCTAGATCCAAAAGTAGCCCCAATCCGTTTGAAGCCCCGTCGAGTTCCCTTCGCTCTTAAAGCTAAGATAGATGAACAACTCGACAAACTAATTGCACAGGGGGTGTTGAAGCCCATTGATCATTCTCCATGGGAGACTCCTATTGTAACCCCCATTAAGCCAGATGGGTCAATTTGAATTTGTGGGGACTACCGGGCCACTCTAAACCACGCCCTGCAGCAGAATGCGTATCCAGTTCCGGTGGTGCAGCACCTCCTCCATTCCTTGGGGGGCGGAAAGGTTTTCGCTCAATTAGATTTAGCTCAAGCTTATCAACAATTACCAGTGGACGATAAGACGGCCCAAGCCCAAACAATTGTAACGCATAGGGGTGCTTTTAAATGTACTCAATTGCAATTTGGGGTGAGTGTAGCCCCAGGGATATTCCAAAGCCTAATGGAAAGGTTGTTACAGGGAATCAAGGGCGTGGTTCCGTATTTTGATGACGTATTAATTGCAGCACCAACAAAAAAAAATTTGCAGGATCGTTTGAAATGTGTTCTTAAAAAATTCCAAGAGGCAGAACTCCCACAGAACTACTGATGGGACGAAGACTCCGTTCCCACCTCGACCGGTTGCACCCTGCTTACGAACCGGAAAAGCCAATAGGATCCAGTGGCCGCTGTCGCACGTTCCAGGTAGGAGACCGCGTTTACGCACGGAACTTATCAGGCGACCCGTTATGGATAGAGGCAACGGTAGTACGAGTGACCGGCCCCAAATCCTGCGTAGTGCAATGCTGTGACAATAGACTGTGGAAACGGCATATCGACCAATTACGGTCACGACTCATAACGGCCAGTCAACAACTCCCCCATGACCAAACCGAGGGGGCGGGAGGTACAGAAGAAGATGACGTTCCAGGGAACCTGCTCGAAGAGAGCGACGAATCAAGTGAGACTCAAGAAATGGAGCAGGAAGGAGAATTGTTTGCACCACAAGAAATTGCACCTGAGCAAGAAGCAGAGACACTGCCAAACAAGAATCTACCTCAACAGGATTGCAATCAACCAGTCCAACGAAAATCCGAAAGACTTAAAAGACAACCATCCTACTTAAAGGATTATATAACTACAGCATAATTAAGAAGCCAGGGGGAAGGGGTGTTATGTATGTACCATAGTTAATAAAGTATGAGCTTGAGGTTAAGTGCAGGGTTCTGGCCCTGCACTTCTGATTGGCTGTTAGGCGGCAAGATCGGATTGGCTAGTTCTTAGGAATCTGTTTGGCCCTTAACAGAGGATTATTATTGGTTTAAAGTACTTGTGTTCATAGCTCGCTATTGGACAATTCTCACAAAGGTTGCCTATATAAGGCAGGGTTCACTGTTGTTGTTTTGACAAGTCACTATGTAATAAAGAGCTGAAAGTTCACCAACAAAGACTGTCTCCAATTTACTTCAACCCATGTCAGAATATTTAACACTGTGTGTCTCTGTCTCTCTTTCTTTTCTTTTCTTATATTTCTTTCTCTGGTTGTTGTCACATTGATGAATGTGAAAAATCTGTTAGCCACCATGTGGATCACACTTATTCAACCATTATTTTACAGTCCTGAAGAAGACAGCAGTTTAAATGTTTGCATCCAATTTCCAACAATTAACTATTAACTAAAAGGGGGTTGCATAAGGAGTGCCACATTTGTTTAATGGCTGCAGAAAACACTTAATGACTGGCATTCATTTAATGACCACCTCAAAAAAGAATATAAAATTGGGTACCCATTTAATAGTCAGCATGATATATGACCATAATTCTATGCTCCATTATGCTGCTAAGTCAAAATTACTTGTATAACTTCAGTCTTGCTTCAGTCAAATATATACAATACTAACTTTGTTAGCTTGGTGAATTCTTTTTCTCTCTCTTGTGGTAGTAAAATATAGCCCCTTCCCCATACACTTGTGATCTGCATTCACTACCAACCATATCATATCCCTTCCCAATAGATGTGAACTGCTTAAAATACCCTTGTAATAAAAACTTGTAGAAGCCCAGTGTACACTTATTTGTTTGCATGACTAATAAAATTATCTTGTATCTTCAGATTGATTTTGTTGCTTTGGTGAGTCAGGCTTTGGACATAACTCTCAACATAGCTGGGCACAAACCTCTAAAAAGTTTCTGGCATCTTGTAACTTCATGCAAAATACTTTGCATAAATAATTTGCAAAATACTTTGGCCATCTTATGAAAAGGAAGGACTCACTGGAGAAGAGCCTCATGCTGAGAAAAGTTGAGGGCAATAGAAGAAGGGGACGGCAGGGAATGAGGTGGCTGGAGGAGTCACTAAAGCAGTAAGCATGAGTTTAAATGGACTTCGGAGGATGGTAGAGGAAAGAAAGGCCTGGAGGAACATTGTCCATGGTATCATGATGGGTCAGGCACAACTTCACAACTAACAACAACAACAACAATAACTGTATACATATTATTTGAAAGCACCTGTCCAGGCTTTTCTTTTTAAAAAATGTATATATGGTGTTCTTTGTATATAACAACATCAACAACTGAATCTGAAGCCATGAATTAATTTTTTTAAGATTATATGTGCATTTCATTGCTAAACACAAGTAATCCTGATTCTCAAGGATCTGGGATGATAAGAATTGGTTTTCAAAGGTCTGGGATGATAAGAGCCTTGGCACAATGGTTAGAATGCAGTATTGCAGGCTACCTCACTGCTCACCGCCAGGAGTTCAATTCTGACCAGCTCAAGTTCGACTCAGCCTTCCATTCTTCCAGGGTTGATAAAAGGGGGATCCAGATTATTGGGGACTGACTCTGTAAAAGAGGGTTGTAAAGTCCTATGAAGAGATATATAACTCTAAGTGCTATTGCTATTTTCTGCTAGGCTTTTATTCCTTTTTATTGCCCTTAGCTGGTTAACCCACAAAATTTCAGTACAGTGAGTCTCAGGGAATATTAAAAGCATTTTTCTGTATACCTTCTGAACACCAGCCTGCATATTCCTAATTGTATTATTATATAATACAATATTATAAATATTATACAAAGCTGAGGGCTATCCAGGATCTGTTTTTTTTTAAAAAATATATATAAATAATGTTGCCCTTCAACAGTTGGATAGTCTAGAGTCTAGACCAGTGGTGTCAAACTCACGTCATCACAGCAATGTAAATATTGGGAATTTTTTCCCCTTCACTAGATTAGCCATGGACAAGGGCAGCATGTGATGTATCTGACCCTCAGACCACAAGTTTGAGAGCCCTGGTCTAGATATTGATATTTCAACATAGGTATTTTTAATATTTATATTTTATTGGGTTCTACTAATCTAGTTGAAATATTAATACATATTAGTCCATGTATGATAGGGATGTCGTGATGTATCACAATGGTTTTTGCCTTTGCGGAGCTGGGGTGGGCATGGCTTGCGCAGCTCATATCCACCCTGTGGGCTGCCAATTTGACAGGTCTGATATGATATACCATACACTAAATAAATAAATATATATACAAAGACTTTAAAAAATGAAATATTCAAGAGCATTTTGCCCTGCTTAAAATCTTCTTTCAATAAATACATTATGTACTTTAATATCAACTATCAATATGTGTTGCTGAAAAAATATAGCAAAGACAATTGATAAGTTAGGCTGTTAGATACAAGAAGTGAAACCTTAGAGTCCCATAGCATACATGCCCTCAAAACCAACTGATCTGAAGCCCTCAATAGTGGTGGACGAAGAGAATTAAGGGAAGGGTGAATTGTTTCTCCACATTGGTGACAGGAGTGATAATGCTAATGATTTTATTTTCATGCCATGTTTTATCTTGTAGGAGCCCATGGCTAGAACAGCATCGCGGACTAGAAGGATAAAGGATCTCTCACAGAGAACCTCTAAATCTCTTCTTGTCTATCTCATCCTTAAGACAGACTTTAAATGGCACCACAATGAGTTAATTATTGACTACTGACAGAGCTTCGCAAGTGCCAATGAAAAGATCAGCCTTTTCATTTGTGCTTGTTTTATGTGATGTGATGAATAAAAAGTGAGTCAAGTCCCCTTCAAATAGAGGTCACCTCCTAGTGAATACACAAATTTATTGTATCTTAGTGGAAGTAGCTTGTTATTGACTCTTCCAAGAACCTTTTTCAACCTTCCAATCCAGCCTACAACTCTTGGATTCCCAACTGGTTTTTGATTCAAGTCTTGACCTTGACAAGTTGGCCAGATAATGCTGCCTCTTAAGGCAAAATACCAAATAACACATTTGATTTGTTTTCTGTGGGTTCTCAGACATTGCTTTGGCATATGCCTCTCTGGGTTTTTTCCCCTTCTCCACTCCTTTTAATATAATATAAAATAGGGTTTGTTTATATTTGGCCAGTTAATTCTCCCCAAAAAAGAAATCAGCAATAGTCCATTTAAAAACTGGCCTGTACTTAGCTCTAAGGGCCCTATGGATTTTTGGGAGGGAATTACATGGATTATCTAAGAAATGGCATATTATAGGTTCTTTGGTCATAGTGACATAAAATATTTTTCAAATAGATTTCTAGCCATGAAAGTCAACAAAACAATACTTAAAAAGCAGTTTCAGAGTAGAATATCAGAAGTCAGAATTAGGCTTATTCCAAATCTATGATTTATGCACTGATACATCAAACATAAGACTATCTGTGTACATGTGTACGTGAATGCCAAGTATAGTTTGTTTCATTTTTCTTCAGACATAAAGAAAGTGAATGTGTTTCACAGCTGATCCCCAGAGTGCATGTCTCAGGCTGTAATGATGATATCTAATGAGAAAAATTAGGAAATTTGCAAAAGTATCATTTGAACCTATATAGATAACTGGTAACTGTTCTATTTTCAGAGATGTATTGTGGCTATGCCTATTAGAACTCTTATAACATCAACTGAAATTCCATTTTATTGGCAAGCAAGTACCAGAGAAAGAATGCAGAAAATGTAAACAGAAAATTGCCATGAATAAGTGAGCATGAGAAAAAGGTTAGAGCTCTTCATATAGGATGAAGCGTGAGAAAAGAACATGCTCGATTTGAAGTAGGAATGAATATAAATTCTCTATCAGCCTCCCACCCTTTCAGTGACTGACAATTGTCTATAATGTCTCTACTTAAATATTATAATAAAGATTTACTTCATAGTTAAGTATGTTCAAGTTTTTAAGAAGCCTTTAGTCTTATTGCATTAGTTTGCAGGAATCTTACAATTGGATACTTTCAAACCCTAATGTAGAGATTTTGGCTTTAGGCTGAAATCTTGCCACAGGAGTCTCATTTGGGGGGAGGGATTATTACTGTTATGTCCGGCGCGGCAAGGAGACCAGGACTCAGTGACTTGGTTCAGCTCATTTATTGGTCCCAAGAACGGCTCGGGTTCCGGGGGAAAAACTGCGGCTTTTTATTCCCAAGCCACAGCGGCCGCAGCCAATGGCACCACTTTGAATCTCCTGTGATTAGTTTCCACCAATCGCGGGAGATCCTCAGCGGGCCAATCAGAGCGGCTCGCTTGACCAATCGGATCCCTGCGCGCTTTGACCAATCACAGCGCAGCATCTACAAGAATGTAAATGACCGTACAGAACACCCCTCCCCTCTTGGTTCGGTCCTACATGACGTAGTCCCGTAAGTAGGCGGGGCTCCGTACTTTCCTAATGGACCTGCGCAGGTCAGTTGTCGCTTGGCTCCTGGCCGGTTCGGTCGGGTTCTCTGTTGCTCTTGGCCTCATCGATGGAACTGCCTGGAAGGTCTTGCCGGGCCTTTTGTCGCAGCTCCCTCCCGGTCTACCCGGGCTGGTTGAGCTACGGTTTCCGCCGCTCCCACCTAGTCTTTCTGGGCTGGTTGAGCTGGCCTGGCTGCTTCTTCCTGGTGAGGCTTCGAGCTGGCTGTCCGTCGGTAAGTGTTGCTGGTTTCTTTCTTTTGGGTTCTGGTTCCTGGGGTATTCCCTCCCCTCTTGGCTTGTATTAGGAGGGTTGTCTGTGTTTGGTTGTGTGTTGGTTGTGTTTCCTGTGATTGTTCTCAATCTTAGTTGATCGATGTGGCGTTTCCAGGCTTGTCCGTCAGTTGTTTTCAGCCGGTACGAGCAGGGGCCTGTCAGTTGGGTTATGGTTGCTGGTACCCATAGTGGGTCTCTGGTTAGGTTCTTTACGTAGACGGCGTCGCCTGGTGCAAAGGACCGGTGCTTGCTAGAGAAGTTGGGGGGTTTCTCCGGGTTGTATGTGGGGTGCAGCCTGTCTAGGGGGGACCTTATTTTCCTCCCCATTAGTAGCTCTGCCAGGGTTTTGTTCGTTGTTGTGTTCAGGGTTATATGTTGTATGAAGAGCATTTTATTTATTTTTTCTTGGATTTCCCCATGTTCGATTTTTTGGATGGTTTTTTTCGTAAATCGAACCATCTGTTCCGCCCTTCCGTTTGCCACCAGATGTGCCGGAGATGTCAATGTGTGTCATATGCCCCATTCCGCTAGGAATTTTTCAAATTCTAGCGAGGTGAATTGGGGCCCATTGTCCAACACGATGACGTCTGGGAGGCCGTGGGTTGCGAATAGCTTGCTAAGTTCCTTGGTCACGGCCTCCGTGGTGATGGTTTTCATGTTGCTTACCTCCAACCAGTTGGAGTAAGCATCTACCGTTACAAGGAATGTATGTCCCTTAGTGGGCCCGGCAAAATCTATGTGGATCCTAGACCATGGTCCCCTAAGGGTTTCCCATTCCAGGATCGGTGCTGCGGGAGGGCTTGGTCTGGTTTCTTGGCAGCGTTCACATCTTGCCACCCAGGCCTCAATTTGCTTGTCCATCCCTGGCCACCAAATGTAACTTCAGGCCAGGGCTTTCATTCTAACTATGCCCGGGTGCTCCTCGTGTAACAACCCCAATACCTTCCCTTGTAGTTTTTCCGGAATAACAACCCTATCCCCCCATAGTACACACCCTTTTTGTAGCAAGAGTTTTGTTTGCTGGTTCCGGAATGTCTTGAATGCTTCGTCGTCGTCTTTTTCCGGCCACCCTTTTTCTGCCCAATGTAACACCCACGCCAGACGTTTGTCTTTATTAGTTTCTCAGGCAATGTCTGACGCGGTTATGGGTAGATTGGGCAGAGTCTCTATGCTGAGGGTGCTCGTCGTGGGTGCTGGGTCAGTGTCTAGGTCAGATAATGGCAAGCGGCTCAAGGCGTCTGCGTGGGTGATAGTCTTACCGGGTTGGTGTGTGAGCCGGTAGATGTAGGTGGCAAGGAATTTGGACCACCTTGTCATTCTGGGAGATAGGATGTTCAGGGTGGCCTGGTTCCCTGCAAGGATGCCCAGCAGCGGCTTGTGGTCTGTGATAATGGTGAACGTGCAGCCGTAGAGGTACTCGTGGAACCTCTTCACTGCTGCGACGATGGCTTGGGCCTCCTTGTCCAGCTAGCTATAGTTCCTCTCTGGTTTGGTGAGTGTCCTCGAGAAGAAAGTGATGGGTGCTTCTCTTCCATCCAGGAGTGTGTGGCTGAGGACGGCGCCGACGCCGAAGGGTGAGGCGTCGCATGTGATGGCAAGTGGTAGGGTCTCATTGTATTGGATGAGGACGGCATCCGAGGTGAGCAGGTCCTTGGTTTTCCTGAAGGCGTCCTCCTCGCGTTTCCCCCAAGTCCAGGTGGCCGCCTTGTCCAAAAGCCTATGCAAAGGCTCCGCCGCGGTCGCCTTTTGGGGCAGGAAAACATTGTAAAAATTAAGCAGTCCCAGAAATGCCTGCAGTTCCATTTTATTCCTGGATGTGGGGGCCTCCTTAATGGCTCTGATTTTGTTTGCGGTTGGGTGGATGCCGTGCCGGTCTAGGAGGTACCCCAAGAACTCGACCCGCTCTGTGTAAAGCTGGCATTTTTCTCTCTTCACTTTTAGCCCAGTTTCCTTGAATTTCGTTAGCACCTCCTTTAGCCGACCCTCTAGTTCTAGCTGGTTGGTTGCCGGCACCAACACGTCGTCGAAGTAGGGAATCACCCCCTTAATTCCTTGCAAAAGCCTCTCCATGAGGCTCTGGAAAATTCCAGGTGCCACGCTGACTCCAAACTGGAGTCGGTTACAGCAAAACGCTTCCCGGTGGGTGACTATGGTTTGTGCCTCAGTGGTTTCTGCGTCGACCGGCAGCTGTTGGTATGCTTGTGCCAGGTCAAGCTTCGCAAAAACCTTGCCTCCCCCCAGTGAGTGTAGAAGGTGCTGCACTACTTGGACGGGGTAGGCACTTTGTTGTAAGGCGCAATTTAGGGTGGCCTTATAGTCCCCGCAGATTCTTACCGACCCATCGGGCTTGACTGGGGTGACTATTGGGGTCTCCCACTGGGCGTGGTCAATTGGTTATAGGACCCTTTGCTTGACGAGCTTGTCAATTTGCTCGTCTATTTTTGGCCTGAGTGCAAAGGGTACCCGCCTTGGTTTTAGGCATATCGGGGGAATGTTGGGGGTCTAGGCTGAAGGAGATGGGGGGCCCTTGGTACTTGCCTAGGGTGCCATCGAACACTTCCTGGAAGTCCCGTGCCAGTTGCTGTTCCCAATCGGTCTCGGCGGTGTGGTTGATGCCCGTGACTTCGATGCCGAGCGGTGCGAACCATTGCAGTCCCAAAAGGCTGGGTCAGTCTTGGTCCACGATCGTCAGGGGAAGCTTTGCAGAGCGGACCTTGAATGTTACCTTGAATTGTCCAGTTCCGACTACCGGGATGCAGTTCCCCTGGTAGTCCTTGATTATTAGTCTCTGGTTCTCCAGCTTCTTCTTGTGGATGGTAGGCACCAAGCGTTTGATTTCTTGCCAGGTGACCATGGAGAAGTAGGACCCGGAGTCCACCTCCATTTTGCATGGCTCGCCTTCGATGCCTACCTCCATGTAGACTTTTCAGGTGTCGGTGGTTGATGCGTGGCCGATGATGACCGTCTGGTGGGTTTCCTCCTTCCGCCGGGTTTCACCACCTCGTCGGTTCCGTCCCTCCGGTCCCATCAGCTGTTGGCTTGGCGATCTCTGGCTTTGGGGGGTGTGCTGTCCCATCTCCGCTCGCTGTGGTCCTGTCGTCTGGGGCTGTAGGCCTTCCTCAATCGGCAGACTCAGGCGATGTGACCCTTTTTGTCGCAGTGCCAGCAGACTGCATCAAAGAAACGGCACTCTGCTCGAGGGTGGTCACCTCCGCACCTGGCACATGCGGTCCCCGACTTATGACCCCGCTGATTTCGCTGGTCACGTCCTGCCTGGAGCCGGTGGATCTCCTCCTCCTCGTCCGTGGTAGTCTGTGGTGTCGGAGGCAGAGTGGAATTCGCCATGATGGGTGGTGGTCTCATGGTGACTTGCTTCCGGGTGGGCCTCGGTCGCCCGTCCTGGGTCGGTGGTCATGGTGCGGTCTCCGGTGTCTGATCTCCGCATGCGGTTCACCGATTTCCGGGTTGCCTCAGCTGCGGTGGCTTCAGCGATGGCGTCGGCGAGGGCGATGTCTCCTTTGGCCATCAGTCGGCTCTGTAGGACTGGGTCTCGGAGCCCAAGTACGACACGGTCCTGTAAGGCCTCATCCATGTCCGAGAACCCGGACATACCCCCTAGGCTTCGCAGTTCAGCCACAAAATCGCTGATGCTCTCGCCTGCTCTCTGGTCCCGCCAGTAGAAATCGTGCTGCCTGATGAGGGTGGGCACAGCGGGGACATAGTGGTTCCGGAGCAATGGTTCGAGGTCAGCCCAGTCCATCTCCTTGACATCCGCGGGTTTCGCTAGAGCTTTTGCCATCTTGAACACTGCGCGCCTGCAGTGTGTCAGGAAGACGGCTCTTTTCTTCGGCCCGGTGGCATCCTTCATGTTGCTACATTCGAGGAACATGAGGAATCTGTCTGTGTATGATTCCCAGTCCTCGGTAGTGGGATTGAAGGGCGCGGGTGGTGCAATGCTGGCCATCTCGTCGCTCTCGCTTCCTCTGGACACGTGTTGGTGGGGAATTAGCCTTGGAATCCCACCTTCGTCGCCAGTGTTATGTCCGGTGTGGCAAGGAGACCAGGACTCAGTGACTTGGTTCAGCTCATTTATTGGTCCCGAGAACAACTCGGGTTCCGGGGGAAAAACTGCGGCTTTTTATTCCCAAGCTGCCGCGGCCGCAGCCAATGACACCACTTTGAATCTCCCGTGATTAGTTTCCACCAATCATGGGAGATCCGCAGCAGGCCAATCAGAGCGGCTCGCTTGACCAATTGGATCCCTGCGCGCTTTGACCAATCACAGCGCAGCATCTACAAGAATGTAAATGACCGTACAGAACAATTACATTTCAATTTTCCCCCAGGTAAATCTTTATCAAATTTATATGATCATCCTTCCAATCAGTGACATTCTAGATAGCAAATGGATAAAATCACAATAGGTAATCCAAATCAATTCAAATATTAAGTCAGAACCCTTATAAAGAATCTCATTGCCAACAAGTCACATGCACAAATGCCAGAGTTCCATTAACTTCCTTGACCTAATTCCTAAGCCACATCTTTGATGCCTTTCAGAAGGTCAACAGAGCTACCATACTTGTGGAAGGAGGCTGTTCAATAAGACAGACACAATGACGGAGAAAGCATACTTCTTGAGACCCACCGGGAAGTCCTTCCTTCACTGAAGGGACCTGGAGCATTCTCACACTGTCAGATGCGGAAGGACTCCAGAATACATGTCAAAAACGGTATAATGTTTGTAAAATAAAGCCATATTATAACTCTAAGTAAATAAAATTACCATTGTTAAAATGATGAATACATCTTTGAATAAGTACCTCCTCATTTGGTCTAATTAGTTGAGGTTCTCTAAATTGTTTTGTAAAGTTTAACTTAGGGTGGCAAAAGTTATGGATGTTTGTGGTTGAAGGCTCATTAACTAATTAAGCTAAAGCTATGAAGTGGAAAAAACATGGTGCAAGACTAACACCATGATCAAATATTGCCCCCCATTATATTTGCAATTAATTGTTTTGACAGCAAGAAAGCAACTTATGGACTGCTTTTTACCTTTCCCATCCCCTCTCCCTTTCTCTCTCTCTCTCTTTGAACAAAGCAAATGTCAGATGCAGGTAATGAGAAATTTTCTAATAACAAAAGGCAAGAGGTTTTCCTCACTCTTAATATCCCTGACGATTATCCTGAGAGTTTTCAGAGGAGCATCTATGTTTGTTGCAGCAAGAATCAAAGAAAAGTTTGCAACATATAAAAAGATGGCTCTTTCTTCTCCTTAATTTGTAAAACTCATCTCTCCTTTAAAGCCACCAAATCTTTGGAAAAGTTAAGAGAGTATTGCACCATTTTTTAAATGTGTTATTAATAAATTAGTGATTAGGGGATGTTTGGTACAGAAGGAGAGAGAGAAGAAGGTGGGGAGAGAGGGAGAGAGACAGAATTCAACATTATAAACACTACAGGTATTGAAAGGGAAAAAAAAGATCCACTAGACTACTCTTTATGAACCTTTGAACATTAACAATCAATTTATATAATCATTTTCCCTCCAAGAACTGACATTTCTTTAAAAAAATGCAAGGACTTATTCAAATAGAAATAGATTGTTTTAAGTGTCTTGGATATATTTTTGTCCCAGTATGAAACATGTAACTGTCCTTACTTCATGAACTTCAATTGGATCATCCATCTAATAATATTTTCCTGTGACTAGTAGCAATAAGTCTCCAGGTTTAGTGCTTCATACTCAACATCCATAGCAAGCTCTGATAACATCAAAATGTGGGCACACGTATCCTATCATCAGGGAAGTAATAAAATTACATAATGATGTAGAGGTATCTGAAATTAGTATATACACTGCATGGTTTTCCAGATGACATGATGTGTGTCATTATTGGTCGCCATGTTCTCTCTCCCAAGGATGCTAATACAGTTGTCCTTCTACCCATGCTCCATTCACCCTATGAAATCTGTACATAGTGAAATATTTTCTCTCAGTATAAAGGTACACTGATCTCCTTTTACACATTTAACCTGCAGTCTCAAAGAGGTCCCATAACATTATTTGATTATTCTGTAACTTTAAGGCTGATCCTTGCAAATACATTTTTGTGTGAGAAGTAATAGTCTGTCAGTATCTTGATTACTTTTTTATGCTGATACACCAATATAGCTGCAAACATTTTACTGGATACTCTATTTTTCAGACTATTTTCATTATAAAATCATGACCTATTATGTTTTAAGCTCATAAGTCCCAACCAGGAGAGAGAAAAAAATTAATCAATGTAGCATAACTCCTAATTTTTAACTCCTTTTGAATTGGCTGAAGGCTTACTGAGATATTATCTGTCTATCTTTTGAAAGTATTCTATTGAGATTTTACAATATACTTCTTAGCTTTTCTTCATCATCAGTTGCCACACTGAGTCTCTTTACAAAAATTATTTTCATCTTGTTTTGGTTCCACTGCTTCCTTACCAAACATTGCCTGAGTCAGATTCCAAAGAAGATAAGAGAGGGCGGAGGGAGGGAGAGAGGGAGGGAGGATGTGCTTTTGTTTCTTTCAAGAGTTTTTGTTCATATTACTATTATTATTCTATTTCACATTTCTAGTTGCTGGATGCACTGCATTTTGTACTCACATACACACAGCATCACAGACCCAGACAGATCCATTGCCCCAGATGTCATGTTTTGACTTAACTTCGTAAATAGGTTCAAAGAATCCTGGATTTTGAAACAATAAGTTTCAATTGCAAAGAGAACTGGCACAAATCTTCTTAAGCTAGATATTCATGTTCGGTGTATAAAAGCATCCTTTCTAGAAAAGAACCTGGACGAGCAATTCACTATTGCAAATATTTGGAGGGTTGCATCTTGTAGAGCAGGGCTGTCAAACTCATGGCCCGCATGAGTGATGCGCTGGCCACATCCATGCCTGGTTTAGCGAAGTCCCAATATATCACATGATGCTGCCATGATAATGTGAGTTTGACACCCCCTGTTGTAGAGGATTCATATTTATTTTTAGTTGGTCCAGAGGAAAAGACTAGAAACTTCAAAAATATAAATACAGACTAAATATTAGGAAGAACTTATTAAGAGTAAGAGCAAGAATCACCCATATGGAATGGTTTCTTCTCCTTTATTGGAGTTTTTTTAAGCACAGACTTGGGGATGTATATCATGTGGGAATTCTGCACTGCTCAGTGGTTGGATCTGATGTTCTTTTAGGTCCCTTCCAACTCTAGGTTTCATGCCCTGTGATCTTCATTCTTTCTCCTTAGACTGAAACTCTAAGTTTTGTTTCTCTTCCCTTGACAATAGTCTGTGATTTCTTAGCATTCGTTAACTTAGTAATGTCTTATGACATCAAGTGCAAATCTAAAGAAAGGACTTTTTATTATTTGTGGTGGACATGTGAAAAAGCAAAAAAATATTGGAGTAGGATTCAGAAAGTTCTTAAATGAATATAAAGATAAAACCAGAAACTTTTATTTTGGGTTTAATGGAAAAAGACTTGGAAAATTTTTTGAAATGTTGATATATGTTGAAGGTAGCAAGATTACTTTATGCACAAAAATGGAAGGATCCTTAGATCCCCACAATGGACAAAAGGCTGCAAAAGTTGATGGAGTTAACAGAGATGTCCAAAATGGACTGCTTTGATTAAAAAAAAAACATACTTATTTTTGTTTCTACTTGGAAACCACTTCTGGACTTTGTGCTTGGAATGGAAAAAAATGAAACGTTGATTTTGGATTTTACTGATTAGATTGATTTGTTGATACAGAAATGACTACTTTATACTATTATTAAAAGTAATATTACTATTTTATTCTACTGCACCAAAGAAAGTCAGAGGTCAATGCCTTTTCTTTCTTTTTCCCTTCTTTTCTACACTCTTCCCTTTTCCCTCCCCTATATTTCCTATTATTTATTTTTGTATTTTATATTAAATTTATATTATAAATAAAAAGGGCTATTTGAAAGACATCAAGAACCTAATTTACCTATACTAATTTACTATTTTTATAAAGCTTGCTTTATATTCAGTAAAACAAAATGCAGCTAATTCCATTTTAAACTAAAAAATAAACCAGACAGGGGTGACATGAGAGCAAACAATTCAAGTATTTGAGAGGCTGCCACAAAGAAGAGCAGAACAATTTATTTTCCAAAGCACCAGAAGGCAAGAGAAGAAACAATGGATAGAAACTAATCAAGGAGAGAAGCAACATAGAAATAAGGATAAATTTTTCTAGCAGTGAGTATAATTAACCAGCAAATTAGAAACAACTTCTTCAGTAGTAAATTGTTCTTTATGAAACTTTTCTTCTTCTTCAGCCCTGATTCTTGTGTAATCCCATCATTTTCACAATCTATGACTTCATACAACAGATACACAAATGATGCAGAGTGCATGTCATATTACAAATAGTTTTTAAATTGCCTCAGGAATCCTTCTGGTTTCACCTTTGTCTGTAAGCCCACATCTTCCACAATCTTGCAATGTGATCCTATTCTGATCATAATATAAAATATGCCATCCAAATAAAATTAAATAAAATATAAAACAAAATAAACATAGAATCTGAAAAATACAATCTTTAGCCCTTACTTGCTTTTGAAAACAAATTTCCTGCTGATTTCATTATGTCACTATGTGCTACCTAAGCTTTAAGACACACAGACCAATACAAGGATACAGAGCAGCTCCATACCACCATCTAGAGAACAGAGGGAGTGGTTTGACACAAAACCAACATCTTTTCAAGGATTCATTCAGAGGAAGAGAGACATTTTTCCATTCCATTTCAATAGTTTGTGTTGATTTAAATTAACAATCTGAATACTTCTCCCTAACATAAATGCATGCATTTTGATGATAGATTAATGAGAGACATTTGGTGATTGTGTTCTTGATCAGCAGGCACATTTCTGTTCATTGTTTTCAAGAAATTTGGAGGAAGGGAGGTTCTTATCTAACCAAATAATAAAATGGATTTTCTCCTGCCATAATTTTAGTTATTTCTCCAATTATCTCTCCCTCAAATTGTACAGTACAAATTGATATGGTTTCAGGCATGGGTTAAATGAATGGAGACAGTCTTAGTTGGTGAACTTTCAGCTCTTTATTACATAGTGACTTAAAACTTTAATAACAACAACTCTGCCTTATATAGGCAACCTTAATGCGAAATAACCAATAGGGAGCTGTAAGACGCTAGCTCCAGAAACAATAAGAGTCCTTCATTAAGGGCCAATCGGATTCTCTGAGCCCAACCAATCCGATTGAGCCGCTTAACAACCAATCAGAAGTGCAGGGCCAGAACCCTGCACTTTTACCCCAAGCTCGCTTTTATTTTAACTATTTACACACATAACACCCCTTCCCCCTGGCTTCTCAATTATGGTGTGACTATATAGTCCTTCAAATAGGACGGTTGTCTTTTGGGTCTATCAGATTTTCTTTGGACTGGCTGCGTGCAGTCCTGTTGAGGTAGGCTGTTATTTGGCAGTGGCTCAGCTTCTCGTTCTGGTGTGATTTCCCTTGGAGCGTACGATTCTTCCTCCTGCTCCATTTCCTGAGTTTCACTTGTTCCATCGCTCTCTTGGAACAGGTTCCCTGGAATGTCACCTTCTTCCATTCCTTCCCCCCCCCTCAGTTTGGTCATAGGGGAGTTGTTGGCTGGCTGATATGAGTCGTGACCGTAATTGGTCAATATGTCGTTTCCACAGTCTTTCATCAACACATCTTACAATATAGGATTTGGGCCCAGTCTCGTGTATTATCGTTGCTTCAATCCAAACCGGGTCGCCCGATAAATTTCTTGCATAAATGGGGTCGCCTACCTTGAAGGTACGGTAGCGTCCGCTGGATCCTGCAGGCTTTTCTGGCTCGTAAGCAGGGTGCAGTCGGTCGAGGCGGGAACGGATTTTTCGCCCTATGAGAAGTTCTGCGGGAGTTCTGCCGGTTACGCTGTGCGGAGTGATGTGTTGTAGAAGTAGAATGCAGTTTATTTTTTCGTCAATATTATCATAGTCCACTTTTTGCAAAGTCTTTTTTACAAATTGTACCATGCATTCCGCTCGGCCGTTGGTAGCAGGATGCGCTGGCGAGGTGAGTGCATGGCGGATGCCATTATCAGCAAGGTACTGTTCAAACATTAGCGCTGTAAACTGTGGTCCGTTATCGGACACCAGGACGTCCGGCAATCCATGAGTTGCAAAGAGTCTATTAAGGACTTTAATGACTGCTTCAGAGGTTGTATTGGTCATTCGATGAATTTCTAACTAATTAGAGTATGCATCGACAGTCAACAGCAATGTATGTCCTTTAATCGACCCTGTGAAATCCAGGTGGATTCTGGAACAGGGTCCGCGTGGTGTCTCCCATTTGGTTGGTGCAGCTTTTGGCAGTGTGTTGCTGGTTTGTTGGCACTTAGTGCAGGCCTTGACCCATTGCTCGATGTGTCGGTCCATGCCTGGCCACCAAGCATAGCTACGTACGAGTGCTTTCATCCGCACGATTCTGGGATGTCTTTCATGCAAAATTTGTAACAGCGTCTTTTGGAGTCGTTCTGGAACGACGACTCTATCGCCCCAGATGACACAGCCTTTTTGCGAAAAAAGTTCAGTCTGCCTCATTTTAAATGGCGCGAAGTCATCTGGGACCTGGTCCAATGGCCATCCACATTCTACCCAGCCTAGGACTTGAGCTAGGGTGTGGTCTCGTCTGGTCTCTCTTGCGATATCTCGAGCGGTCATTGGGGGGCGAGTTGAGCGTCTCGATTTATAACGCCGATACTGTTGGTGCCGGATCGTCGAGAGTCGCTGGTAGCGGTGCTCTGCTGAGTGCGTCGGCATGGGGGATGGCTTTCCCCGGGCGATGTAACAATAGATAATTATAAGCAGCTAGGAACTCTGACCAACGAGTCATTCTTGGGGACAATATATAGGGGGTTGGTTTGTCCCCAGCGATTATCCCCAGTAAAGGTTTGTGGTCAGTGACAATGGTAAATGTCCTTCCATATACATACTCATGGAATTTTTTTACGGCTGACACAATTGCAAGAGCTTCCTTATCTATTTGTCCATAGTTACGTTCTGCATGGGAAAGAGTCTTCGAAAAGTATGCAACGGGGGCCTCGTTTCCATTAGGCAGCGCATGGCTCAGAATGGCACCCACCCCAAATGGTGAGGCATCACAAGTTATAATCAATGGTAATGTTTCATTATATTGCATAAGTACAGAATCAGATGTAAGTAAATCTTTTACATTTCGAAACGCTTTTTCCTCTTGGTAACCCCAAACCCACAATGCTTTCTTATCTAATAACCGGTGTAACGGTTCAGCCACAGTCGCCTTATGCGGTAAAAACACATTATAGAAATTGATAAGGCCTAAAAATGCCTGGAGATCTGTTTTGTTACGGGGTCTGGGAGCATTTTTTATCGCCCTTAATTTACTCTCAGTAGGGTGAATACCCTGACTATCAATGCAATAAGCTAGAAATTCAACACTCTTGGTATACAGATGACATTTATCCCTTTTTACTTTTAGTCCCGCTTCTTGGAATTTTTTAAGAACACATTTTAAACGATTCTGCAGAATTTTTTTTACTAGGAGCTGCAATTAACACATCATCAAAATACGGAACCATGCCCTTGATTCCCTGCAATAATCGTTCCATTAAACTTTGGAATATTCCCGGGGCTACACTTTCCCTGAATTGCAATTGGTTACATTTAAAAGCACCTCGGTGCGTTACTATCGTTTGAGCTTGGGCTGTTTTATCGTCCACGGGCAATTGTTGATAGGCTTGAGCTAAATCTAATTTAGCAAAATCCTTTCCGCCTTCCAGGGAATGAAGGAGGTGCTGCACCACCGGCACTGGATACGCGTTCTGCTGGAGGGCGTGGTTTAGAGTGGCCCGGTAGTCCCCACAGATTTGGATTGACCCATCTGGCTTAATGGGGGTTACAATAGGAGTTTCCCATGGAAAATGATCAATGGGTTTCAGTACTCCTTGTTTTATTAGTTTGTCAAGTTGTTCATCTATCTTGGCCTTAAGGGTGAACGGAACTCGACGGGGCTTTAAATGGATCGGGGCGACCTTAGGGTCGAGGCTAAACAAAATTGGGGTCCCCTTATACTCGCCCAGACGATCTGCGAAAACATCGCTGAATTCAGAAATAAGGTCCTCCTCCCACTCGCAATCACCGACTCGGTTCACGCCGGCTACTTTGATGCCGAGTGGCGCAAACCATTGGAGGCCCAACAAACTAGGCCTGTCCCTATCGATGATCGTCAGAGGTAAGTATGCCGTATGCTTTTTAAATGAGACGTGGACTCGACAAGACCCAACCACAAGGATCTGATTCCCTTGGTAGTCTTTAAGGATAAGATGTTGCATTCGAAGGTCTTGGCATTGGATGGTAGGAATGAGTTGCTTTAATGTCTTCCACGACACCATCGAGAGGGACGATCTGGAATCAACCTCCATGTGGCAAGGTTGGTTCTCTATGGCTACTGTAACTCGAATCTTCTTAGCATCCATGGCTGAGGTGTGACCTATAGTGATAGTATGGTGATCCTATTCTTTCTGCAATGCTCGATATCTGTAGGAGTGGTTTGCTGAATCTCGCCTTACAGGACGGTTTCCTGCCGATTGGCGAGAGCTGGTTCCCTTTGAGGCCTGACTTGGTCCTGGTAAACTGCGACAGACTCGACTGATGTGGCCTCGTTTTCCGTACTCATGGCAGAGTGCGTCACGGAATTTGCATTCGGCCCTGGCATGGTTTGCTCCACAGCCAGCGCAAGGGCGTAAGGGCTTAGGGCGAGGATCCCGGTCAGACCGCATTCGATGGACCCCTTCTTCGTCGCTGTCTGACGACGAAGAGAGGTCCTCGTGGTGCGTCATAACGAGCTGCTCTTCTGACTTGGATAAAAGGTCGCCTGTCAGTGAGGTCGTTGGGTTTCGGCTTCGCCGTAGTTGCACCATGGACTTTTTGGTTGCCTCAGCAGCAGTGGCTTCAGCGATGGCATCAGCAAGGCCGATGTCGCCTTTCGCCATCAGCTTGCTTTGCATGCCTAGCGCATCTAATCTCAGAATTAACCGGTCTCTCAGTGCTTCATCTAAGTCTGCGAACCCGCAGAGGCCTCCTAAGTGTCAGAGATCTGCCACGAAGTCAGCCACACTCTCTCCTTTTTGCTGGCTTCTTTGATAGAACTCGTGGCGTCTCATGAGCGTAGGTACGGTTGGCGCGTAATGGTCTCTCAGGAGAGGTTTGAGGTCATCCCAGCTTATTGCTTTCACTTCTCGAGGTTTCGCGAGTGCTTTCGCCATTTTAAAGACAGCCGGGCCGCTTCTTGGCTGGTGTGCCAAGAACAGCGCCCGCTTCTTGGCTGGTGTGGCGTCCTTCAGGTTGTTTGTTTCGAGGAACATTTGGAAGCGATCCATGTAGGATTCCCAATCCTCTTGGTTCGGATCGAACGGAGCGGGTGGTACGATGCCGCTGGACATGGTTTCCATTGGTGGCATCGTCTCAACACGTGCTCTGTTTTTCTTCCAAATTCCTTAAGATCAGATGTCTCCAAATCCCACCTTCGCCGCCAGTGATATGGTTTCAGGCATGGGTTAAATGAATGGAGACAGTCTTAGTTGGTGAACTTTCAGCTCTTTATTACATAGTGACTTAAAACTTTAATAACAACAACTCTGCCTTATATAGGCAACCTTAATGCGAAATAACCAATCGGGAGCTGTAAGACGCTCGCTCCAGAACCAATAAGAGTCTTTCGTTAAGGGCCAATCGGATTCTCTGAGCCCAACCAATCCGATTGAGCCGCTTAACAACCAATCAGAAGTGCAGGGCCAGAACCCTGCACTTTTACCCCAAGCTCGCTTTTATTTTAATTATTTACATACATAACACAAATGTCAACTCTATTTTTTTAAAGCAACTACAAATACTGTTTCAGATCAATTATATGCATAATCCATTCTAGGCACTTACAGAAATGGGCCCTATTTGCTTATTTAAAATGCCAGGTGGCCCTCAACTGTATTTAATATTTAGAGAGCAAGGTAACTATGACATTCCACAGAAGTAGTCAATATAAGTTTTCTATCAGTAAACTTAAGCTGGTAAAAGATTTATAGTTGCTATAATGGACTAAAATGCCTCATGAAAAAAAAAATCAGCAATGCCACATAGGTACTGTAATATTGTTTTGCCAAAATATCAGGGATACTTAGACGAAGAAGGAATCAATGAAAAAGCACAGAACTTAGAAGATGACATTCAGAAGTTGACATTACTCCAAACTCCAACAATATTCCTGCCACTTGTTTTATTCAAGTCATCCACAACCTTTCAAAACAATGATATATGAACGTTTTTGCTCAGTTTGGATTTTTGCAGCTTTTTTTCATTCTTTCTTTTCCAGAATAGCCTATATTGCTATTACAGGGCGCAATTTATAAATTAGACACTACTTTAGAGAAATGTTCTCCTTAACCACTGCATGTTATTAGAAAAGAAGTAGCTGGTATTCCTTAGTAATGGCAATGTTATTATTAATATTAGCAGATTTTAATAAAAGACAAACTAAAAAGGTTCTGTGTAATACAGGCTCAATACCAATATAAATTTTGTATTACCTTCCATTTCATATGTAGCAATTTTGAACTTTACAACTGGAATAAAATTGCATATTATGTCAATATACTGTACCTACATAACCAAATATAAAACACTAGCGTTTTATGGACACTATCATTGTTGAATTTAAAGAATAGGATGGAGCAAAACCATATGCTAATATTCACATTAAGTAGGCTTCACAATAATTTTGATTAATGTGATTTAATGGCACCATTTGTATTAATAAATACTGTCACTCTACATGCTGTCTATACAACAACTGCAGCACAATTACAAAGGAAAATATATGGAGCACAGGGTGTAAATACTTCTTATTTGTTCAGTATCCTTCTGCTCCCATACCATCCAAAGAATCTAGCCTTTATTACTCGAGAAAGTGATCATGTATTGCCAGATTCTTCTTTTGGAATATCTAGAATTTCCTGAAGTTCAATAAACTAGAAAAACAGTTCCAATAGACCAATTCCTGAGTGAACAATCCTTGGCTAATATCCACAAGTTAGAATTTCAGAAAAGATTCCATGCTGCCTTAAATAAATCTGTGTCTTTATGGCACATGAGCATATCTACAACTTAATATTTCTACCCTGCCAATGAGGCTATACTATGTAGCCCTACAAATAATTTTAACTCTTTTTTCTCATCCATTCCTATGAAAATTATATATTATTGCTGTTGTTTCAGTTCTAAGAAATCCTAAGCTACATGTTTTGTTCTTTGGTTCATTTCCTCCCCTGCCCCCTTGTATGATAAAATGTCCAGTGTATGGTATTTCAACTGAGCCATCAAGTATCTATGTGAGGATCCTTTCCTTTTGCATTTTCCAGATGCAACAATTATGACAGCTCTTACAATTAATAGTAGCCTAACAAGCCATTTAAAATTCAAAGTACAATATGTCAGAGCAAAGAGGGGTAAACATGAAAGAACATGAAGAGTGTTGCTCTTCTTCCTTCTCCCTTCTTCCTTCACTTATTGTTTTTTTAAGATATCTTATTTTACCTCAGCTATAACAGCCTCTTTCTTTTCTGTGGTGTCCATTTTTATTATCTCTTTCCCACAAAGAGTTGCCTAAAGCTACTGGGGACGGGGTCTTGAAATGTGTGGAAATGTATGCAGTGGCTAAGCAATAAAATGAAAGAATCTTGACAATATGTGATTACACATTAAATGACGCAATTTTGGGGTCAGCACTATGGAAAGCACTTATGAAGAGGCTGACAAGTGTAGATGGATGGGGAAGGAATAAGGGCAGCTACAGCATTTAATGGACGTTTGCCTTCCCTGATATCCACAGACTCTGCTACCATCTGCTGGTTTTCGAAAAAGAGCAGAGACTATCTGTGAGTTGATGTGCATAATTTTCCAGCTGCCTCTCATTATATGAGCAGCTCTCATTCCAGGTCACATCATCGTATCTCCAGATTCTCTAGATTTGTCAATTAGCCCCCTTTTTGCACACAGATGCATTTTCGGCAGCATGATTCAGGAAGAAGGACAAAAGAAGTAGACAACAGCAGATTAAATTAACCTTATAACACACCCTTCCTTTCCAAAATGCGGAGTTTGTCATTTTGGTTTTATTAAGTATTGAAGCAACATGATTAACTAGCAATGATTCCCAGGGCATGGTTTGAATACAGATGGAAAGGTATTCAATTTGAGGCTTGAGATTAATATACAAACTGTAAATTGAAGGAGATGGGAAATATCAGCAAATAGAATTTGCTAAATAAGGGCTCAAGAGTTCAAGCATAAAACAATACCTTGCATGTTTTAGGATATATTAATTGGCTATGGATTCACTGCCCACTGATATTTACCTCAGGATTACTTTTTTTCATTCATACATATCATTAACAGACCATCTTCTTACTAAGAGAACACCAAAGACAGCTAACAATAAAAAGGAACGTGCACAGACACACTCAAAAATCTATAAAATGGTTAAAATCACAATTCACCTTGCTTAGAAAAACTTAACTAGGAAGAAACTCTTGACTCATTTCCTAAAAATTGGGAAGATTAGAGTCAAATTCCCATTCCCCTGAAATCTATTTCAAAGCTTGAGAGACATATCAGAAAATATGCTGTTCCAGTTGTCCAACAAAAATTAAGGGAATGTTTAAGGAGGCCTCTCCTGCTGTGCTTAATGTCTAGACAGATACTTCCTAATTTATATAGCATGACAATGGAGACAACAGCCATCTTACCCACTGAATGGATTTTTTTTTTCCCAGGCTCCAAGATCACCGCAGATGGGGACTGCAGCCAAGAGGAAGAAAGCTATGGCAAATCTAGACAGCATCCTAAAAAGCAGAGACATCACCCTGCCAGCAAAGGTATATATAATCAAGGCAATGGTTTTCCCAGCTGCAGTAAAGGGATATGAAAGTTGGAGCATAAGGAAGGCTAAGCACCAAAGAACTGAGGCCTTTAAACTGTGGTGCTGGAGAAGACTCTTGTGAGTCCCTTGAACTCCAAGGCAATCAAACTGTCAGTCCTAGAGATCAACACTGACTGCTCTTTGGAGGGCCAGATTCTGAAGATGAAACTTAAATCCTTTGGCCACCTAATAAGAAGGAAGGATTCACTGGAGAAGAGCCTAATGCTGGGAAAGATTGAGGGCAATTAAAGAAGGTGGCTAATTAAAGAATTAAATGAGGTGGCTGGACGGAGTCACTGAAGCAGTCGGCATGAACTTAAATGGACTCCAGGGGATAGTAGAGGCCTGGAGGAATGTTGTCCATGGGATTGCGATGGGTCTGATAGGACTTCGCAACTAACAACAACACCCTTACCTGTTTGTTCTTGGCACTTTGCCAAGGAGACTGCAAGCCACTGGGAAAAAAGAACACGTACAGTGTAGTTAATTGGCCGGGTATGCACAGTCATCTGCAAAAAAAAGGGAGCGAGGGAACAGCCCTCGAAGCAATAGCACTGAATCTTCTAAATAATACGTCTTTTGTATCACTTTCTATAGCCCCCTTTGAAACCTGACTTTTTTTGGACAGTTCCACTCATTAGGAAGAGCTTTCAAAGATGGAAATCAGAAAAAAAAAGGTTTAAACCAAGAGTCCACAACCTGGCACCAGTCTGCAGCAGGCCAGAAACTGGACTGCACAAACAAGCAAAGCCCCATTTGTGGGATGCAGGCAGTACACGAAACCACGGCCCCATCTGGTCCACAGAAAAACCTCTCTCCATGAAATCTGGTGCCCAAAAGGTTGGAGGCCACTAGTTTAAATGATGCAGGTGAACGGGAATCTGATGTACTTAAAGGAAACTGCATTTTTCTAACTAGTAATGAAATCTAAGCTGGAAAAGAATAACCTTTCTCTATCTAATGAGAAATTTTTGCTCATGAGAGAACCATGCCCTCCAACCATGAGATAACTCTGTCCAATTGACTTTTTATCCGTGCATCAGTAAAATTAAATTTCTCAGTTTGTTAAGGGCCACTTCATTTTTCTTTTAGCTAAAACAGACCTTGCTCTGTATTAATCAGTGAAAATTTCTCTTGGACTTGATATTTACCATACTTTTTTTTTAATCTTATAGCAACTCACAATTTTTAAACACTTGGCACAATAGAATTGCAGCCATCTGCAGCATGATGTTCTTCAGGTATACTGCCAGACGAACTCCCAGAAAGCATGCTGGCTGGAGATTATAGCAATTGCAGCCCGTCACATATCAGGCACAGGATTGGAAAAGGATTAATTCTTAAAATGCAACTGTTAGTTTTATGTCTTGAAGATTATCTTCATTTGTAAAGAGAGATAGCCCTTATGATCTTCTGGTTGTTTCCAGCTTTGTAATTCTCACGTGAGCCATTGCTACAGAAACACAGGGTCAACCAACTCTACTGAAGAGGCATAGCCTCAATTGTACATTATGAGTTTAAAGGGAAGGTATAGTACTACTTAATGGAAATGCAGGAGTTGCTCACTGGAAACTATGGGTATTTGATCTCTTTGCCTTTGCTAACAGTTCCCGCAAGGATTGCCTCCAGATACTGTTCATTTATCACACTGTGTGCCATTTTATTCTCTACCTACAGATAAACATTTAACAGTTATCCCAACTACATAAAAATCTGCTTTCTAACATTCTCCATGCCAAAGCCCTGGAGATTACAAGTCTTCAGAATGGAAACTGAACCCACCAGGCAATGCCATTCTGCTCTGCCTTTCTTTTCACATTACTTGTGAGTAACAGAAAGACCAACAGGTAGACTTTTTTAACAGCAACACAGATCTGTTTTGGTGAACTTGTCCTCAAAGTGAGCCTGAATTCTCACCTCATCCACCCACTAAAATCCTCTTCACAATTGATTTCATCTTAGGCAAAAGTGGCCCCCAGTCAGGCTTGCAAATGATTTGTGAATAAGTCGTTGCTTAGGTTACAAACCCTTTCACGGGATTTTTGCCTGCCTCCAGCTGTTTAATTCCTTGATTACACAACTCTTAAGTTTAAAAAGAAAACACTGTTCACATAATGTTCTTAAGAACAGCCCCAGACTGAACAGGATAATGAAATATTTAAGTCCACAGCTGCTAACACCCTTATATTGACATCTTCAGGGCTCTTTAACAAGATATTGGGCCATGTTAACAATTGTTGTTGAAAGGAAGGAGAGATTTCAAGTTCATAAAACTCTCAGGAGGAGAAAATCATGGCTGTGTATTGCTTGGCATTAACAAGGTAAAAGGAGGACCCAGGGAAAAACACTTGAACCTAGACATGAGGTCAAATGAATTATGGAGCGAATTAATAAATCAAACATTAATATAAATCAAGAAACTGGGGAAAGACAATATTTCATGTGCTTTGTTGGAGTGACTAGCTGATCCATATCATATGCATCCAAACTTTCTTATTTCTAATCACTGAAATATCACTGCCATTATCATTAATTCTCTTTGGAGATGTCTCTTGTTTTAATTCCTAGTTTATATATATTGTTAGATTTGGGGTGGATCGGTCCGAAGGAGACGCGAGACCATTTAGTGAGTTCAGCTCTTTATTTAGGGTAAGAACAGTCTGGGGAATATGAGCCGCAGCAGCCCTTCATATAGGGCTGGCTAGCGGCTCGGCGGCCAATGGCAGCACTTTGAATCTCCCACGATCAGCACAGCCAATCACGGTAGATTCCTAGCGCTCCAATCACGGCCAAGGCTTCGACCAATCAGGTCACTGTCCGTCCAGACCAATCAGTTGTGAGGGTTTGGAGTATGCTAATATAGCACACCCGTCCCCTCTTGGTTTCATCTGTCAGTGCATCGTGACGTAGTCGTGTAGGTAGGTGGGACTTCGTACCTGTCTATTTGACCTGCGCGGTTCAGTTCTAACGTGATCGTTGACCGGTTCGGATGGCTTCTCTGTCGCTCCGGTTCCTTGGGATGGAACCGCCTGGAAAGTTGAGCTGGGCCTTTCTTGGTAGCTCCCTCCCGGTCTACCTGGGTTGGTTGAGCTGCCGCTCCTGTTGTTCCTGCTGGATCTTTCCGGGCTGGTTGAACTGGTTTGGCTGTTCCTTCCAGGTGAAGATTCCGGGATTTTGTGTTCCGTTGGTCCTACGTCTACAGGTAAGTAGTGTTGGTTTATTTGTGGTTTGTTTATTCTGGGTGGGGGGTGTTCTTCCTGCGCTAGCTGGTTCCCTTCAGTTCTTTCTTTAACGCTTCATTCCCCCCACCCCCTTCTAGTTTCTTGCTCAGGTGTCTGGTTATTGGCGACAGTTATTCTTGATCTTAGCTGGTTAATGTACCGTTTCCAGTTTTTTCCGTCGCTTGTTTCTAGTCGGTATGATAGGGGGGTAGTTATTTGGGTGATCGTTGCTGGTACCCAGAGTGGTTCTCCTGACATGTTTTTCGCATATACCGTGTCTCCTATATTAAATTTTCTGTGTTTGCTGGAGGAACCTGGGGGTTTGTCAGGGTTGTATGTGAGGTGCATTCTGTCTAGGGTTGACCATAGTTTCCTGCCCATCATCAGCTCTGCTGGGCTTCTATTGGTGATTGCGCTAGGTGTGATATGTTGGATGAGGAGCATTTTGTTGATTTTATCCTGTATGTTGGCTGCTTCTATTTTTTGGATGGCCTTCTTAGTGTATTGGACCATGCGTTCCACCCGTCCATTCTCCGCCGGATTTGATGGTGCGGTTAGTGCATGGCATATTCCTTGGCCTGCCAGAAATTGTTCGAACGCTAGTGCGGTGAACTGGGGTCCATTGTCTGACACTATTACGTCTGGCAGGCTGTGTGTGGCAAAGAGTTTGCTCAATTTCTTTATTACCGCCTCTGTTGTGGTGGACTTCATGGTCCTTACCTCCAACCAGTTGGAGTAAGCATCTACTGTGATAAGGTACATGTGTCCCTTGGTTGGCCCTGCGAAGTCTATGTGAATCCTAGATCATGGGCCCCTTGGTATCTCCCACTCTTGGGTTGGGGCTGCGGGAGGATTAGGTCTGGATTCTTGGCATTGTTTGCATTTGGCCACCCAGGTTTTGATCTGTTTATCCATTCCCAGCCACCATGCATAGCTTCTGGCCAGGCTTTTCATTTTGACCATCCCTGGGTGTCCCTCATGCAGCATCCCCAACACCCTTTCTTGTAATGTTTCTGGAATTACCACTCTGTCCTCCCAAAGTATGCAGCCCTTCTCGGTAAAGAGTTCAGTTTGTCTTGTTTGGAAGGGTCTGAATAGTTCGTCCTTGTCCCCTTCCGGCCACCCTTTTCCAACCCAGCTCAAGACTCGCACCAGCCACTTGTCTTTATTTGTTTCTCTGGCAATGTCTGGTGCAGTTATGAGTGGGTTGGGTATTGTCTCTATTTGGAGTACCTCAGTTGTGGGTGCCGGGTCGTCTTCCCGGTCCGATAGGGGTAAGCGACTCAGGGCGTCTGCGTGGGCGATGTCCTTGCTGGGTCGGTGTATCAGCTGGTAATTGTATGCTGCTAGGAATTCAGACCACCTTGTCATTCTTGGTGATAGAATGTTTGGTGTGGCCCTGTTTCCCGCCAGGATTCCTAGCAGTGGCTTGTGGTCTGTGATGATTGTAAAAGTCCTACCGTAAAGGTATTCGTGGAATTTCTTGACACCGGCGATGGCTGCTAGGGCCTCTTTGTTGAGCTGGCTGTAGTTCCGTTCTGGCTTTGAAAGTGTCCTTGAAGAGAAGGTGATGGGTGCTTCCCTCCCATCTGGTAGCTGGTGGCTGAGGATGGCGCCGATCCCAAATGGCGATGCGTCGCATGTTACCGTTAATGGCTGGGTCTCGCTGTACTGGATTAGTACCGCATCGGATGTTAGCAGGTTCTTTGTGTTGTTGAAGGTGCTTTCCTCCTGTGCTCCCCAAGTCCAGGTGGCTGTTTTGTCTAACAGCCTATGCAGAGGTTCTGCCAGGGTCGCCTTTTGAGGTAGGAAGACATTGTAAAAGTTTAACAGTCCCAAGAAAGCCTGTAGTTCCATTTTGTTCTTGGGGCGTGGTGCTTCCCTTATGGATCTCAGTTTCTTTTCTGTGGGGTGGATCCCTAGTTTGTCTAGGAGGTACCCTAGAAATTTGACCCTCTTGGCCCGTAGTTGGCACTTCCCTTTCTTGACTTTAAGTCCTGAGTCTCTGAATTTCTTCAGTACCTCCCTCAACCTGGCTTCTAGTTGTTTTTCATTTTTCGCGGCCACCAAGACATCGTCAAAATAGGGCACTACCTCTTCTATGCCCTGGAGGAGTCTTTCCATGAGGCTTTGGAAGACCCCGGGTGCCACGCTGACTCCAAATTGGAGCCGGTTGCAGCAGAAAGCCCCTCGGTGTGTTATGATGGTTTGGGCTTCTGCTGTTGTGGCGTCGACCGGCAGCTGCTGGTAGGCTTGTGCTAGGTCGAGCTTTGTGAAAATTCGGCCTCTCCCCAGTGAGTGCAGAAGGTGCTGGACTACTGGGACGGGGTATGTGCTTTGTTGGAGCGCACGGTTTAGGGTGGCCTTGTAGTCACCACAAATTCTCACGGACCCATCTGGCTTGATGGGGGTGACAATTGGGGTCTCCCACCAGGCATGATCGATTGGTTCCAGCATCCCTTGCGCGATGAGCTTATCTAGCTGTTCATCGATCTTGGGCTTGAGTGCAAACGGCACTCGCCTGGGCTTAAGGCGAATTGGTGCGATGCTCAGGTCTATATTGAATGAGATAGGGGACCCCCGGTACTTGCCTAGGCTGTCATTGAAGACTTCCCTGAAATCCCTCATGAGTGCCGCTTCCCAGTCCGCCTCTCCGATGCGGTGTATGCCGGTTACTTCGATGCCCAGGGGTGCAAACCACTGTTGTCCCAATAGGCTCGGTCGATCTCGGTCGACGATCGTCAGGGGTAGCACTTCTGTGTGGCCCTTGAAGGTGACTTTAAAGTGGCCTCTGCTGACTACAGGGATTCAGTTTCCTTGATAGTCTTTGAGAGTCAGTGTTTGGTCTTCCAGTTCGTGGCGGCAGATGGTGGGGACCAGGCGCTTGAGTGTGCGCCAGGAGACCATTGAGAGGAAGGACCCGGAGTCCACCTCCATGTCACACAGCTGATCTTCTATCCCCACTGTCACGTATACCTTCCTGGTGTCACTTGTGGAGGAGTGGCCGATGACGATGGTTTGGTGTGTTTCCTCCCTTTGTCTTGTCTCCTGGAGTTGCCTGTTCGACCTTCTCAGCTCCAGCAGTTCTCTGTCCAGCGATCACGGTTTCTGGTGGGGGTGCTCTCTCTCTGTCAGGGGCTGCCATCTCATCATCGCGGGCTGTAGTGTCTTTTATTCCGGCATACCTTGGCGATGTGCCCCTGTTTCTCGCACTGCTGGCAAATGGCATCAAAAAAACGGCAGTCCGCTCGGGGGTGATTGCTGCCGCAGCCGGCACACTGGAACCTCGACTTACGACCTCGTGGTTCCTGCCACTCCCGCGCTGATTGGTTGCAGTGGATCTCCTCCTCCTCGTCCTCAGTCTCCGAGAAGGAGTTGATGTCACCGTGGTGTGTGGTTGTGCCACGATGGTCGGTTTCTGGTCGCTTCTCGGGGGTCGAAGTTGTCTCTCCGGCCACTGGTCATGGCATGATGCTCAATTGTCGCATCCGAGCTGCTGATTTCTTGCCCACTTCAGCTGCAGTGGCCTTGGTGATGGCATCGGCGAGGGAGATGTCCCCTTTGCCATGATGCGGCTCTGGAGGATGGGGTCTCGGAGTCCTAGGACGACACAGTCTCGCAGGGCCTCATCCAGGTTGGCGAACTCACACAGACCGCCCAGGTCTCATAGCGCTGCTATGAAGTCACCAAGCCCTTCGCCCTCGCATTGATCCTGCCTGTAGAAGTCGTGCCGCCGGATAAGGATGGGCACGATGGGGGCATAGTGGCTTTGCAGTAGGGGCTCAAGGTCACCCCACTCCATTGTCTTGACATCCTCTGGTTTGGCCAAAGCTTTGGCCATCTTGAATACTGCAGGCCCGCAGTGTGTAAGGAATACGGCTCATTTCTTGTGGCCGTTGGCGTCCTTGAGGTTGCTACTCTCGAGGAACATTTGGAACCTATCGGTATAGGATTCCCAGTCCTCTGTAGCAGGGTTGAAGGGTGAGGGTGGTGAGTTGATGCCGGCCATGCTGCCTGTTCTGCGTGCCACTTTGCCACATGCTGGGGTCTCCTTGTTTCACGATCCCACCTTCGTCGCCAGTGTTAGATTTGGGGTGGATCGGTCCGAAGGAGACGCGAGACCATTTAGTGAGTTCAGCTCTTTATTTAGGGTAAGAACAGTCTGGGGAATACGAGCCGCAGCAGCCCTTCATATAGGGCTGGCTAGCGGCTCGGCGGCCAATGGCAGTGCTTTGAATCTCCCACGATCGGCACAGCCAATCGTGGGAGATTCCTAGCACTCCAATCACGGCTGAGGCTTTGACCAATCGGGTCACTGTCCATCCGGACCAATCAGTTGTGAGGGTTTGGAGTATGCTAATATAGCACATATATGTATGTTCAAGTATCTTGTCCTGGCTTAATGATCTTTGTTGTGTTGAATTTCAAATTCCACAGGGTCAACCCAGCGTAGTTTTTGATTTGAGAATAAAAATATGGTACAAGATATAAATAGGAGTGTCTCTAAACTTATTTATGAAGTAGCAAACATAGCCGCTATTTAATTATCTTATATTTATTACACACATCATTAATATTTATTCCCTTCATGGAATTCAACAGGGATTTTAAAGCTCCTTCTCATACCTTTTTTTTTTTTTTAACAACAACTCAGTGAGATAATTTACACTAAGAAATAAACTCTGCCCAATATATTAGTTTAGTGTGTTAACAACTCAAACTCATTAGCAAAATATCTACTTCTTCAAAATAGATGTGTTTCTATATGTAGGGGCCTGATGGCTCAGCAGTTAAAGACACTGGGCTTGAGCTGACAGCCTGGGTTCGAGACCCAAGTTCCATGCAACAGGGTGAGTTCCTATAACTTGCCCCAATATCTTTCCACCTAATAATTTGAAACATGCACATTCAAATAGATTAACAAGTACCACTTTTGTGGGAAGGTAATAGAATTCTGAGCAACTTTGGCATATAGACATATTGACCATGGAAATTGTCTTCAGACAACACTGAAAAAAGGCCAAAAAAAGGAGATGAGCACTGTGCCCTAGAATCAGACATGACTGACAGGGAAACCTTTACCTTTTAAAATGTATATGTATGTATGTATGTATGTATGTATCCTTCAATAGGAGATACATGTGAAAACACGTATATATCCCTCAGTAGGAGATAAATATGTATGTATACCTACACACACACACACACACACACACTACTAAAGGAGACAAAATAAAATGTGCATGTATGTGATGATGTGTTGCTACCATCAGCCCAAGCTGCAATAGGCAGTCTTCCAAAAGATACTCATGCTTGGGAGACTTCAGTTGAGGAAACATCTCCACATCCAGGAATTATAGACAACATTATATCAGGGATCTTTACCTGATATTCTATCATGACTGGTCCCAGTCTCAGAGCCCTGTCTTTGGTATTAAGAAATGGCATCAGATTAATTTCTTATTGTCTTTGCTTCCAAAGAGAAACATACTTCTGTTACTCTCTCTTGGCAATCAAACTACATTAACAAGCTTTGAGTACCACAGTGCTTGATTTGATAGGACTGCTCCAGAGTTTTCCTGTTTAACAGAGAATAAAATCAGTTCAAACATTCCAGAAAAATATTATGCTGTGCCTGTTCCAGAATGTATTTTTTTCCTTCTCTTCTGACATCTATATATGCACATTGGGCAAAAATTGAAAGGGCCTACTCATTCTTCTTCCTTAGAAGTGGAGATTTTTCTCCTTTATTGAAAGTGGTAATGGGAAAAATATATTCTACTACACTGCTGCATTCATATATTCCACACTTGAATATCAATAATTCAGTATTTGTCAGATTAGATTTTTTTTTTTTTAAAAAAAGATATTTGAATCTGTTGTAATTTTTCTTGGCAGAAACAAAATGGTACTGTGGATCATATTTGCCTTTCGTAAAATATAATTTGATTTTTGTTTTACAATGCTGTGTATTCTAGAATCTAGAACTCGTAAGGCTTATCAAAGCTTAAAATAATGTTAACACTTGCAGCAAAATAGAAAATGCATGAGGCATACAAGTAAGAAGCATACTAAAAGAATTTGCTTATAATCATAATTTACTATCCCAAGTATGTTTAACAGTTTTTGATGTACCTTCTACTTTCCATCACAGCATGCCTCATGTTCATTAACAAGCTTAACATCCTCTTGTTCCAAAAAATTATCTTGTATATCAAGCAGATTTCTTTAAGCATCATGAATAAAATAAAGCAAAGCCATTATTTGTCCTATTATCCATTCAGGTTTGCAGTCTGAGACCAGATTGATAACTAAGCACCAAACAATATCTGACATGAGACATATATAAACCTCTTAACTAAAGCATTCCTACTCAGCATCACCTATCAAACTGGCAAAGAGGGTTTAGCTAGCAGCTGCGTTTTGTTGGAAATATCTTCTCAGTATATGTAAATGCAGGAGACCAATGAAGACCAGTGAAATGGCTATTTCAAAGTGGTAGTGTCAAAGAGACAAGATACTTTCCATTGTACATAATCACAACCAAGAGCCATTTCATCAAAGGCTCAATCAAAACCACCCAGTTCTTCAATGTTTGTGACTTCCATCACAAAAAGAAAAAAATTGTTTCCAAGATTTTGAACTCCTGCAGAAGGTTGGAGAAGATCTTCCATAAAGTAGTCGATGGATTCTTTTTTTTTTTTTAATGGTTAATGTTTAAATTACTTCAGTGCAGAAACATACTGTATATCCTGCAATTTTTCTCCCAATTCTCTTTTAATGATTTTTTTCTTTTCAGCTTGAGATTCTGGTTATTCAGAAAGTCTTCAGTTTAGTAGAAAGAAATGAAGTAGGGGGTGAAAATAGCACTTGAAGTAGCAGCAGCATTTTTTACTATAAAATAAGATCAAAAATAAAAAATAAAATTGAAAGACATTCTGGACATGTTAAGAATAAGATGGAAAACCACTTCTGCAAGAAAGTAAACTTCTGAGAAACTGCAAAGCAGATTTCAGTCCAGATTTCATTCATATAGATTTGAAGGACTTCAAGATTCTAAGCAGGGAGTTGCTTTGTCCTCTTTTACCCAATCCTTTAAGTAGTAAGGAAAATTCAGATACACCCACCTATATCACCTGCCTGTCTGGTCATCTGCCTGTGCATCCATTCATTCATTTGACCTTGTCTAAGAATACTTCAAAAGGATAATTTATAGAGATATGTGGAGTTTAAAAGAATGCTTCACTTCACAGAAGGCAAAACTATGAAATAAAACAACCTCATTCTAAACAAGAGTCTGAATTAGCCATTTGGCAGACTCTGCCTGGTCAACATGTCCCAATGTCCCAAGGAGAAGGGAATTTTTGATGGTTCCCTTCCATCAAGGAATCTGGTAGAAGAAGGCATTTTCTTCTCCTTTCCTTTGGAACTGCTTATTCCTGGATACAAGAGTGGTCCGTTTTCTTATAACCTCTCATGATAAAATATAGCTATCCCGGAAAATCTTCAAGAAATAGAGTAGGAATATGTGTTGCTTTATTGACACTGTTGCCATGTATTTTGTCTTGTTACTGGGAGAAATGAACAACTTTCTCATTAAATAAAATAAAAATGAAATTTAAATGAAATGTGTATGCAGATACACAAAAGAGGATGAAAAGTAAAGAAGCAATAACACCAGATTTGGAAACCAGCTGCCAGAGGTAAGAATTGCTATGTCACTTTTAACATAGCAACTTAACAGGTTAACATAAGTCTGTGGTGCCATGAAAAAGGTTTGCAATAATGGCAAAGAATTAAAGGATAGAGGTGTTTGTTGCATGATCCTCAAAGTATTCATGCAACTAGTATGTTCAGAGAACTTCCTTCTCCAGTTCATGTACCTCTCCTGGTCAGGGTGCTGCAGAGCAAGTATTATTACCTTTATTATCAGAATACAACATGTGTACACTAAGATTGACTGAGCCTCCCCCCGTGCAACACAACTCATAGTGAGGACAAAAGTCCCTAACCCAGTCCCAATCTTATTACACTATGTCACTTTATTGCACAACGTGCCGGCCCTGCAAGTCTATCTACCATGTTGACATGAAGTTATTTTCTGTTCAGAAGTCTGACAGCTCACGGATAGAAACTGTTCTTCAGCCTGTTGGTGCAGCTGGCTATGCTTCTATATTTCCTACCCAATGATAGGAGAGTGAAGAAGTAACTACCCTGTTTCTCCAACAATATGGCCTCCACCAATAGAAAGGCCCAGCATGATTTCTAGGCATGAGGTGAAATTAAGCCCCGGCCCCAAAATTTAGGCCTATTTAAACCATGCATTTCCCCACCATTTCTCACATCGTTCATTAGAACTACACGAGGTAAAAAGAAATGGGGGAGAAGGGAGGGGGTGGGGAGAAAACTTGCCTTTAGGAGTGCCCTGCAGGTAGCCTAGGCTAGAATACCCCAATAGCTGATAGAAGCTCCCTGAAGGCAGAGTCCCCAGCCACTTCAGGGCGTGGTGTGGCAGCCCGTGTCCCCTCGCCTTTAGGCAGTCTCTTTCGGGCGATGGAAGTTCCCCAAGTGCAGTCACCAGCCACTTCGATCGACTGATAGAAGCGGCCTCGGGCAAGCACACACACAGATTCCCCTCACCGCGAGGCCGCTTCTATCGGCAGACGAAAGCTCCCTTGAAGGCAGAGTCCCCAGCCACTTCAGGGCGAGGCATGGCTGCCCATTTCCCTCACCTTTAGGCAGTCTCTTTCAGGTGATGGAAGCTCCCCAAATGCAGTCACCAGCCACTTCAATTGGCTGGTAGATGTGGCCTCGCAGCGAGGGGAGTGTGTGTGTGTGTGCTCGTCCTGAGGCCGCTTTTACCGGCCGATCGAGATGACTGGTGACTGCACTTGGGGAGCTTCCATCACTCAAAAGAGACTGCCTAAAGGTGAGGGGACACAGGCAGCCATGCCTCACCCTGAAGCAGCTGGAGACTCTGCCTTCAAGGGAGCTTTTGTCTGCCAATAGAAGCGGCCTTGCAGCGAGGGGAGTGTATGTGTGTGCTCACCCCGAGGCCGCTTCTACCGGCTGATCAATGTGTCTGGTGACTGCACTTGGGGAGCTTCCATCACCTGAAAGGGACTGCCTAAAGGGGACATGGGGACATGGGCAGCCACGCCTCACCCTGAAGAGGCTGGGGACTCTGCCTTCAAGGGAACTTTCATCTGCCAATAGAAGTGGCCTCGTGGCGAGGGGAATGTATATGGGCCGCTCTAGATGGGGGAGGAAATTAAGTCACCCCCGAAAAGATGGCCTAGCTGTTTTTTCAGGGATCAAAAAAAAATAAGGCCCGGCCTTATTTTGTGAGAAACACAGTAGTAAATAGTAAGTGGGTACTTACTTGATAAGTAAGCAACTACATATGTGTGCAGCAATTGCAGTTTCTATGGATTAAGAGAGACTTGTGTGTGGTGTGTCCTTATAAACACTACATTACTGTGTAAGATTTTGAAATCCTGTACTTGTAGCCAGGATACACTAGAAGTCATCAGATTCAGGTATTAATCTATCTCAGCCACCAAGCACACTGAGTAACTTTGAGCCAATCATTGCCTATCAATCCAATTTTTTTCATAGCAGTGTTTGTCATGAAGAAACATACCAGTATGGATTTAAAGTGAGTTTTAAACCAAACAATCTCATGGGAAAGTTATATGAGACTAACCACTAATAACCCTTCATTCCCAAACCTAGGCTATGGTCAGTAAAGATTTTACTGCTCTTTATCTAGTCTTTGGTTTAGATAATGCAAGGGGAAGTAGAATGCATATATCTGAAAGAGAAAAAGAAGGACTGAGTGGGGAAATCTTTTATAAGGCATTTTTGGATTGTTATTATGACCATGCATAATGTTGTTTACTGCTCAAAGTCTACTACGATTGATATAGGAGAGATAGAGATACCATCTATAGTTAATGCAGGAGGAATTAAGCACATTACAATTTGCATCCCAACTCTATCTGATAATTTGATCTATTTGAACTACAGTGCATAGCCCCTGGTTCCAGCATATATTTCAAAGTGTCCTAACAATTAGGACATTTAAAGTAACATGTGTTCAAAGCCTGCACATAGGTCGGCTGTGTAGATACTGGAAGCATCTCAAGGTTAAAGAAGCTGAGAACAAAGCTGCATTTAAATTTATATAACCTCTCTTGAGGATCACTTCTAATCTCTTCAGGATGGTTTCCAGACTATTCTCATAAATTGGCTCCCATACTGATATAATTTCTATTGAGCTATATTGGATGATGGAGATCATCAATATATATTTCAATTTTTTGTGCCTATAGTTCATGGAAATTATTTCTATTCAGGATTTAATTTCATAGTAGAGGACAATCTGATTCTAGGAAATCCAGCTATATATCTAGGATATATCTAAGTCTCAATGTTAATAGAAAGTGGAAGTATGTTTCCATTATCCTAGTTTGCCACAAGTTGTTTTCATGACTTGAATCTAGCAGATTCTTGTTTAGGGCTTCACTCTATATTCAGTGTGTGTGGGATGAAATTGTGCTGTTTTTTGTACATATTTAGAAGGTGGTAGGTTTGGTGATACCCTATTTGAATGCATGGAGATATAATTTGGTGCTTTTTTTTTCTCTATAATTTGCCCAGCAATGCACATTTTATGAATTAACATAGCTATATGAAATAATCTTTTTTAGAAATTAGTAAAAATTTCTTCATCAAGCTATCTTCTTTGGCAATATTATTGTCCATATAGTTTAGCACAAGGTGGGCATTCTCAAATTGTTCTTGTTATTGAAAGGTTAACAATAACAGTAAGATTACATGAACAACAAATCTGGAAAAATTAAAGACATCTACACATTAAAGACAGCAAGTAAATATAAACCTTTACAAAATAAAAATAAAAATGTGCAATTTACAGCCATTTTATAGTAACCTAAGGAGCAGGCTCAGCAAAATAGTCACTCCCATACTGAACAAAAATTGCCAATAAAAGGAAAGAATCAATGAAAAATAAAAAAGTAATAATGTCAGCCTGTCATTTGCCTGGCTAAGAATAAAATGTTGCAGTACTACTGGAGTCTGGCCCAAAACTTCTACTATACCTTAGGCTGAAATAGTATGTTTTTAATAGTATGTTTTTAAACTGCTCTAGGAAGCTGAAATAATATATTATTAAACTGCTCTAGGGAACCAAAGGACACTAAAAGCTGCCTTCATAGCTGACAACGCTTGAAATATTCTAACTTTGAAGAAGCTCAGGAGGAAATCATCAGCAAAAGTCCCTGTGAAGTTGAATGAGTCACCTGAGGCAAAATTAACCAAAAATTAAGAGAAGTTACAGTAGATAACAGGTTGTATGGCACTACAGAACACTGAAGAGCAAACCTAAATGTTTATATTGAACTTGGCTTTCAAGGGGTCCTTTGTTGCCTAGAGAAATGGGATATTCAGGAGGGATCCAGGATAATGCAAACAGAGTTTCCTGGACCCAGATCAAGAGGGAGAAAAATCAATGAGAGATGACCTGCCAAAGACAGCAAACAGCAAACCAGGCATAAAACAGCTCATGCCTGCACCAGGAACATCACTGCATCAATGTCTAGGAAGCAGCTGATCTGGTAAATATTCATTAGATAGAAATTATAGACTTTAGCTGTTTCTGCTACACACCTATTATCCACAAAGCCCTTAACAATTGAGGCAAGAGCCACTGAACTGCCTTGTAGAGAGATGCGGGGGTGCTCAGAAAGAGGAGAGAGGCATGATCAGGATTTTGTCTATGTTGAACCTGTCATTGGTCCATGCCAAGATGTCAATTTGGCAGTCCCAGCTGAATTTCCACATGCATTTATCAAGCACAACAAAGGATTGATATACCTGGATATGTTCCATATAAAGTGTTGAAAACCTAGGAGAGAAATCAACTGATCCAATAAGGAAGACAATGGGTTGTGTTTACAATAAAAAAAAATGGTGGCTTCATGTAAGTAGGCTGAATTTCTACCTCGTTACCCTTGCTATGTTCTAGGATAATTTAGCATAATCCAAATGGAAACTGACCATAAAAATTAAGATGAGTCCCTTCAAAAAAAAAAAAGAATAGACAGAATCCAGAAAAGCAGACAGGGCCGGGGTGGGGTGGGGGAATCACAAACTTTCAGCTTCTTAGAATTGCCAAATCTATGTAAAATCAAATTGGGGGGATTTTCCCCATATGTGCATTAAGTGTTTGCATTTATATATTCATGTCTGTTAGAATTTATACTTCCGTCCCCCCAAAAGACAGAGAAGCAAAACACACACACCCTTTATATTAACAGTACAAATAGCCACAAATTTAAACAAATTGCCTGTAAAATAAGATATTCCATCTACCAAAGTAACTGATCCCCTTCTGAATATAAATTAGTCATTCTCTCTCATACACTCTTGCATGCTCACCCTACGCAACACACACACATGCGCACAAACATTCCCTTTTTTTTAAAAGAGAAATTGCAAAGAATCAAAAGCACCAAGAGCAGAATAGTGTGAAAGGATGGTTTACTTTTGCTGGGAAGGGAAGACAAAGGGGAAAAAAACAGGATATAGATGAAGAAATGGAAGAGGGACAGAAAAGGGGAAGGGGAAGAGGAATTGGAGAATGGAAAGGAAAGGAAGGGAGAGGGGAGGGGAGGGGAAGGAAAGGAAAGGAAAGGAAAGGAAAGGAAAGGAAAGGAAAGGAAAGGAAAGGAAAGGAAAGGAAAGGAAAGGAAAGGAAAGGAAAGGATTTGTTTAGATTAATAGCAGATTTTTCCCAGCAGCATCTCATCTGCCGGGTGACCTTCAAAAGCATCCACACTTTGTAAAGAGCTACTTCACAGCTATTTGCACCTTTTTGTTCATTTCTACATTCAACGTCTGCTTGTGCCTAATATTAGACAAATCCCCTTCACCAAAATTCACATATAATTATTTCAGGGGGGAAAGTAACATCTTCCTATTGGGGAGGTACAATAAAGAGGTATATAAGAAACTCCTCCACCTGAATATTCTCTGCTATTCTTTTTCCTGTGATAGAATTGAATGTACATTCAAGAACTTAACTGCTACAATTGTGCTGTGGACGCTTTCCTTTCAAAAACAAGATGCTTAATGTTCCTGGATCTTAAAAACAGCCTTTTTTTTTTGCTTCAAAGACAATTGTGAAGTAAATATTTTTTTCAGTTCCAAATGAACTGTCAAGTTTTTGTCTAAAAATACTCCAATTTAAGTCATAAAATGAGTTCACTAATATTCCAGCTATCTTTGTTTTTATTTCTTATTTTTTGTTTACTTTGTACATCAGTGTGAAGCAAGAAGAAGAAGTTGAAAGGAGCCTGCTAATAATATTACTGATGCAAATATGTATTCTTAACAGAACCTGAGGGGTAAAAAATTTCAAAACCATGGGAGGGAAAAGTCTCCATGGCATAGAAAGGGATGAAGAAGCCCAATGATTTGTGACTTTTTTTCTCTTTAAAAGGTCAGCTATCTTTACAAAAGCTAATGAATCAAATGTCATAATATAAAGAAGATGAAAAAGGTCAGATACATATCCTGAACTTGAGATAAATGTTATTAAAGAACTGAAGGGAAAGAAGAAAAGAAAAAAAAAGCACCTTTTTCACATAAAGAAATTATAATTATGGAGCAAATATAGTTTTGGCTAAAACACCTTGGGGTTTTGTTTTATTTTGTTTTTAAATAAGCTTTTATTGGTAGAACAGCTAGAATTCATATAGATTTTAGATAAGGAAGAAACTATTTCCTTTTGAAGTAAAATGATCTCTTTCTTCATTGCTTGAATAAAAGGTAAGTTTTTGACTCTGTGATACTTTCAAGCAAGGTACAGTATATCTGGATTACAACCATCTGGATTCCAGAAATATTCTTTGCTGCCATCTGCTGATTGTCCTGATTTCTACATTGTAAACATAGTGTGGCTAATGTGATTCCACACAAGCACGTGCAGTGGCAGTGTTAGCCATTGTGGTGGACTTTTCATTCTAATGTGCTTCTTAATGTCCTTCTATGACTTCCTTTAAAGATCTTCTGTGCATCATATTGAAAGTCACACTATATCATTGTCCTACTTTACTTATAAAGAATTAAGCTTAACTGAAATTAAGCCTTTTCTTTTCATTCAAACAGTTGGTGTCTACCAAGCTGCAGAGTGGCCTGAATAATATTCAAATTAGCTTTCCTGTTACCTTTGTTATTAGAAAGTAACATGCAGAAGGATTTCTCTTGTTTTACCTCCTTAATCACAACTCTGTGAAGTTATTGCTCTGGCCCACAGTTTCTTAGTGAATTTCCAAGGTAAAGGGGAGGTCTCATGCTGTTTCTTAGTGACATTATATATATTTAAGACCTTGTCATGGCATATGTCATCTGCAATTATTTCACTTTTTTTAACCAAAGGTCTATTTATAAGCTGCCTCTCATATATTATGGTAAGCCACCTCAGGAACCCAGATTGAAAAATTTATTCTGGCTGCAGAAAAGACACCATAAATTAGGACAAATAGAATTTGGCTGCCAAGATTCAGCTAATTAGTAGAGGGATCATCATCATCATCATTGTACATTTTAAGAAGATATTTGGTTGGTACCTAGGATACTGGCAGCAACCCATATCAACCATCAGCACTAATCAATGATATTTGTGATACATTTTTAAATATTCAGTTGACTGAGTTTCATGTTTAATGAATAAAAGAAACAACAACAACAACAACAACAACAACAACAATAATAATAATAATAATAATAATAATAATAATAATAATAATAATAATAGGGTGCAGCAAAATTTCACAAACTGACTATCTAGAATGCCATAACTGAATTGCTAAAATCATTCACTGGAAACTGTGCCAAAAGTTTGGATCTGAGTATAGTAACAAGTACTGGGAACACCAGGTTGAGAAGGTTCTGGAGAATGAAAAAGTCAAGATCTTGTGGGACTTCAGAATTCAGACTGTTGTGAATGAATAATACCAATAAAGTATATTGAGCTTGAAGTCAAGTGCAAGGATTCTGGCCCTGCACTTCTGATTGGCTGTTAATGGCAGGATCGGATTGGTCCATTCAGGAGCATCTGATTGGCCATTAACAGGCCATTCCTATTGGTTAACAGAGCTAAGGCTCCAGGTTTGCTATTGGTTGAACAGTTAATAAGTTGCCTATATAAGGAAGGCTATAACAGCCCTCCAGTTGAGCTGTCACAAGATGTAAATAAAGAGTGTGAAGTTCACTGCTTCTACCAGCTCATCTCCATCATTCGCACCCATGCTCCAGACATAACACTGGTGACGAGGGTGGGATTGGATGACATCAGAGCCAACTAAGCAAGTGGCTGAAGCGCACAACAGCAGAACCATGTCCGGCGGCATAGTACCACCTGCTCCATTCGATCCAGTTCAAGAGGACTGGGATTCCTACATGGATCGTTTTCAAATGTTTTTAGAAATGAATAATCTGAAGGATGCCACACCCGGGAAGAAACAAGCGGTATTCCTAACGCACTGCGGCCCGGCGATTTTCAAAATGGCTAAGGCATTAGCGAAACCGGCAGAAGCGAAGGCCATGGACTGGGACATCCTCGAACCGCTACTAAGGGCCCACTATGCACCAACCATTCCAACGCTCGTAAGACGACACAAGTTCTATCAAAGAAACCAGCGGAAAGAAGAAAGCGTCGCCGATTTCGTTGCAGACCTCCGGAACTTGGGAGGCCTTTGCGATTTCACCGACCTAGAAGAGGCCTTGAGAGACCGAGTAGTCCTCGGGCTAGACGCTCTAAACGTACAGAGCAAAATAATGGCAAAGGACGACATCACCCTTAAAGACGCCATAGCTGAAGCTACAGCAGCGGAGGTGACCAAGAAGTCGGCTGCCCTGCTACGCCGAAATCGCTCTCCAGCACACCCACCGGCCAGCGAAATTTCACCTAATGCAGAAGGGCAGCTACCGACGGCCCACCATGAGGACCTCTCTTCATCATCAGACAGTGGCGAAGAAGAGGTCCATCGCCTGCAGTCCGATCGGGAAAGATGCCTGAAGTCCCAGCAACCGTGCGCTGGCTGTGGGGCCAACCATTACTGTTCCGACTGCAAATTCCACGATGCGCTATGCCACGAGTGCGGGAAACAAGGCCACATCGGATGGGTCTGCAGAAGCCTCCTCGGACCCAGCCAGACCTCGAAAGGAACCAATCTCCGCCAATCGACAGGGAATCGCCCTGTAAGGCGAGAACCAGTAAACCACTCCTACAGAAACCGACCTGTGAATCATCTAGCGAGATGGGAAGAGGCCCACCAAACACTCACTATTGGCCATGCCTCTTTACTAGACACTAAGAAAATTCGGGTCAACATGAACATTGAAAATCGGCCTTGCCAAATGGAAGTTGACTCGGGATCGTCTCTTTCTTTCTTTTTTTTTTTTGTAAAAGTTTTATTGATTTTAACAACAGACAAAAAACATATAAGACATAACACATGACATAAAAAAAATAAAAAAATAAAAATAAAAAATTTAAACATTCTTCATAAATTTACAGTGTATCGGTTGGTTTACCACTCCCTTTTGTGCATCCATTTCATAGTCATCAGAATAATTATATTACATAATAACTCACATTATCAATCATCAATAAAATATCCCAATATCATTATAAAACAATCATTTGACTATAATTTTACTAATTCATACTTAAGCGAGATATCTATAATTAGGTTAAATTATTTCATGACAAATCATGAAATCATATCAAATCTATCATAATAAAATATTCTTAAGAATTATCAAAACCAAGAAAAATTATATGTTCATTATTTCCTAAATTTCTAAATATTCTATTATCATATTGTATTATCTAACCATTGATAAAAAAAGATCCCAAACTTCATAAAATTGTTTATCTTCTTGTTCTCTAATTTCAAATGTCAATCTACTCATTTCAGCACATTCCAATATTTTCTTAATAATTTCTTCCTCTAATGGTATTTTCTCACTCTTCCAATGTTTAGCAAATACAATCCTAGCTGCTGTTAATACATTTACAATCAAATACTTTAAATTTTTATTATATATATATCAGGTACGATTCCCAATAAAAAAATCTCTGGTTTCAAATCTATGTGTTTCTTTATCATTTTTTCCAGCCATATGCGAATTCTAGTCCAATATTTCCTGGCCTCCGCACAAGTCCACCACATATGGTAATATGAGCCAAGTATCTGATGACATTTCCAGCACTTTTCAGATTTATTCTTGAACATTCTTGCTATTCTTGTCGGGGGAAAGTGCCACCTGTAAAACATCTTATACAAATTTTCTTTATATGCTGTTGACATTGTCATTTTATAATTTTGTGTCCACAGTTTTTCCCATTTCTCTAAATCAATCCCATATCCAAAATTCTTCCCCCAAGCAATCATTGTTTCTTTAACTTGTTCTTCCTCTAATTTAATTTCCAACAAATAACTATATAATTTTTTAATCACTTTTTCATCAGTACCTGTCAAAATCCTATCTAAGTCAGTCAATTTATCATAAAATCCTTCTGTTTTAGAATCTTTAAGATAGCTTGCATGTATTTGCGCATATGAAAACCAATTCATCTTTATACCTTGTTCTTCTAAATTTTGCATCGTTTTAAGTTCACCCTTTTCATCCAATATTTCCTCATATCTAACTGTTTGTTCCTTCTTATAAGTTATAGGATACGAAAAAGCTTCAATAGTTGATAACCAAACTGGAATTTTCAAATAACATTGTTTCTTAATTTTCTCCCAATTCAACCATAACGATTCCCGTATATAATGCCTTCTGAAATAACCCTGTGATTTAGTTCCCTTATACCATAAAAAAGCATGCCAACCCAATGATAAATCATGACCTTCTAATGTCAACAATCTAGTCTTTCTTAACGTTATCCATTCTTTAACCCACATTAAGTTTGCAGCTTGATAATACAACTCCCAATTAGGAAGGCCAAATCCTCCTCTAATTCTAGCATCCTGTAAAAGTTTTAATTTTATTCTCGCTTTCTTGCCTTGCCATATTGAAGCAAAGATTTTAATATCTGCATTCAATAAAGAAATAGGTCTATAGTTCTTAATTTGTAATGGGTCAACCCCTTCTTTTGGAATAAGTGTAATATAAGCTTCTGACCATGTTTCAGGAATTTTCTTATTTATCATAACTTCATTCATGACTTCTAACAGTGGAATGCTCAGCGATTCTTGTAGTGTTTTATAAAATTCTGCTGGGAAACCATCTGGTCCTGGTGCTTTTCCATTGTTCTGTCTGTTAAGTGCTTCAGTTAATTCCATCATTGTTATAGCACTTTCTAACATTTTCTGAGTTTCATCAGGTATCTTAGGTAGATTAGCATTTTGTAAATACTGTTTAATTTTTCCCTCATCAAGATCCTCTTGTTTATATAATTGTCCATAAAAATCTCGAATGATTGCCTTTTTCTCCTTATTACCATAACAAATTTGACCATGATCATCTATTAACTGTGATATTTTCCTTGCTTCTTTCTCTTTTCTCAGTTTATATGCTAACCATCTACCTGGCCTATTTGCATCTTCAAAATAGTTCTGTTTAGCACTTCTAATTTTTTGTGCCAATTCTTCTTTCTCTGCTTGATCCATTTTGTGTTTAATTATGTCCATTTTAAGTTTGATATCTTTTTTCTGTGGCATCTTCTGTAATTCTTTTTCCAGTTTTTTATGGTCATCTTCTAGAGCTTTAATCATTTGCCTCTTCCTAATGTTCTTTTTCTTTATATAGTCCATTATTAATCCTCTTGCATATGTCTTCATTGTATCCCAAACATTCTGTATTGAAGTATCTTCTTTTTAGTTTTCATTGAAGAAGAAAGCCAATTCTTTTTCCATCCATTGTGTAAAATCTTTTTTCTTTAGAATAATATTATTTAATGTCCATCTAGATCTTCTTTTTTGTCCTTTCCATTTAATTGTCATTGGATTATGGTCTGCCCACGTACTTGTTTCTATATTCATTTCTTGAATATTAGATAATAATTCTGTTGATGTCCAAATCATATCTATTCTGGACCACGATAAATGCCTATTTGAATAAAAAGTATATTGTTGAGTTTTAATATTTCTTTCTCTCCATATATCTTTTAAATTTTCATCTGTCATTTTAAAAAAGGATTTAGGCAGAGTTTTCCTATTTTGTCATGTTGTTTTTGCTGTATAGTCCAGTTTATTGTCTACAATTCCATTAAAGTCCCCCATCATAAGTATGTTAACATAGTCCAGTTCAATCATTTTCATATGTAATTTTTTATAAAATTCTTCTTGCTTATCATTTGGGGCATAAATTGCAACCAAGAGAGTTTTTATATTATTATCCACTATTTCAACTATTAATACTCTTCCATCTTCATCCGTATAAATCAATTTGGCTGGAGTGGTTTCTTTAATGTACAAAACCACTCCTCTTTTCTTATAATGGGTCAGAGAAGTAAATATTTTCCCTAACTTTCAATGGTCTCATGGAAGACCCTCAAGCAACTCATCCCCACTATCCAGCGCTAAGACCTTCAATTTCAATGGCTCGTGTTAAAGGACTACCAGGGGAACCAAATTCCAGTCGCAGGATCCAGTCGAGTCCGGGTTGCATTCAAGAACCGCACGGCGTACTTACCCCTGACGGTGATCGATAAGGACCGGCCTAGTCTGTTAGGCCTGCAATGGTTCACACCACTCGGCATTCAAGTGGCTGGCATTAACCGAATCGGCAGCAGTGACTGGGAGGAAGACCTCGCCCATGAATTCAGGGACATCTTCAAGGAAAAGCTAGGCGAGTACAAGGGAACCCCAATATCCTTTAGCCTTAATCCAAAGATAGCTCCCATCCTCCTTAAGCCTCGTCGAGTTCCGTTCGCTCTAAAGCCAAAAATCGATGAGCAGCTTGATAAGTGTTAAAGCCAACTGACCATTCCCCATAGGAAACGCCAATTGTGACACCAATTAAGCCGGATGGCTCCATCAGAATTTGTGGGGACTACCAAACCACCCTAAACCAAGCCCTGCAACAGAACCCATGTCTGGTGCCGATGGTACAACACCTCCTCCATTCCCTGGGGGGCGGAAAAGTCTTCGCTAAACTAGACTTAGCTCAGGCTTATCAGCAACTGCCGGTTGACGAAAAAACAGCACGGGCACAGACTATCGTAACACACCGAGGTGCCTTTAAGGGTACGCGGCTTCAATTCGGAGTCAGTGTGGCCCCGGGGATCTTTCAGAGCCTAATGGAGAGACTATTGCGGGGGATCAAGGGCATTGTCCCCTATTTTGACGATGTGCTCATTGCCGCCCCCACTCCAAAAATCTTACAGGAGCGTTTAAGACTGGTATTATGAAAATTCCAGGAAGCAGGCTTGAAAGTCAAAAGAAATAAGTGCAAACTGTGTACCGATCGTATTGAATTTTTAGGGTATTTAATTGACAGGGTATTCACCCTACCGATGCCAAATTGAGAGCAATGAAAAACGCTCCCAAACTCCAGAACAAGACCGACCTCTAGGCGTTCTTTGGCCTCATCAATTTTTATAATGTATTCTTGCCGCACAAGGTGACTGTCGCTGAACCGTTACATCGTCTATTAAATAAAAAATCGATTTGGGTATGGGGGTCACAAAGAAGAGCAGGCATTCCATAATGTGAAAAAACTACTTCGGACGCCGTACTAATGCAGTACAATGAGACCTTGCCAATAAACATTACATGTGATGCATCGCCTTTTGGAGTGGGCGCCATTTTGAGCCATGTGTTACCTAATGGTAACGAAGCCCCTGTTGCTTACTTCTCAAAGACGCTCTCAAAAACTGAGTGAAATTACAGCCAGATCAATAAAGAAGCCCTGGCGATCGTATCAACTGTTAAAAGATTTCATGAGTACGTGTACGACCGGGTTTTCACCATTGTAACTGACCACAAACCATTGCTGGGGATCATCGCTGGGGACAAGCCAACTCCCTACATACTTTCTCCCAGAATGACCCGCTGGTCAGAATTCTTGGTTGCCTACAATTATCGGCTACAATATCGTCCCGGTAAAGCCATTCCCCACACCGACGCGCTGAGCCGTATACCACTCCCTGAAACTATCAACGATCCTGCACCAACGATGACAGCATTGCAGATCGAGACACTCCACACGCCGCCATTAACAGCCCGTGACATCGCGAGAGAAACAAAACGCGACCCCATCTTAGCACGAGTCCTCACATGGGTGGAATGCAGATGGCCATTGGACCAAGTACCAGACGACTTTGCACCATTCAAAAGTCGTCAAACAGAATTGTTCTCGCAGAAGGGCTGTGTCATCTGGGGCAATAGAGTCGTTATCCCAGAACGACTCCAACAGACATTGCTAAGAACCTTGCACGATGGTCACCCTGGCATCGTGCGCATGAAGGACCTCGCACGAAGCTACGCATGGTGGCCAGGCATCAACAGACAAATCGAATCGTGGGTTAAAACTTGCAGGAGATGCCAAGATGTAAGCAATGCTCCACCAAAGGCAACCCCAACTGAATGGGAGACGCCACGGGGACCCTGGTCCCACATCCATCTGGACTTTGTCAGGCCGACCAAGGGCCACACGTTTTTGCCAACCGTCGACACCTACTCGAATTGGCTCAAGATTCATCGAATGAGCAACACGACCACTGACGCGGTCATCAAAAGACTGGAAAGACTGTTTGCAACCCACGGATTACCAGACGTTCTGGTATCCGACAATGGGCCCCAGTTTACCGCGCTGTCTTTTGAGCAGTACCTGGCTGACCGCGGTATCCGACATGCGCTCACTTCACCTGCACACCCTGCTGCCAATGGTAGGGCTGAGCGCATGGTACAATTCGTCAAAAAGACTCTTCAAAAGATTGACTACGACAACATCGATGAGAAAATCAACTGGATCCTTTTCCTACAACACATCACACCTCACAGCGTCACCAACAAAACTCCTGCTGAGCTGCTAATGGGATGAAAGCTCCTCTCCCACCTCGATCGGCTACACCCAGCCTACGAACCGGAAAAACCACTCGGATCCAGCGGCCGATGCCGTACCTTCCAGGTAGGTTATTTAGTATTTGCTAAAAACTTATCGGGCAATCCACTGTGGGTAGAAGTGATCGTAATCCATGTAACCGGCCCAAGATCATACCTTGTTCAGTGCCCTGATGACAGACTTTGGAAGCGCCACATAGATCAGCTACAATCGCGGCTACCATCGCACACTTCCGAACTCCCTTATGACCAAACTGAGGGGGGGGAGATACAGAGGAAAGCGAATTGCAATTTGAGGGAAACCTTTTTGAAGAAACTGATAATGGGACTGAAACGCAGGAACAGGAACCAGGGACCGGAGTGAGTTCACCTCAAAGAGTGGCCAGTGATATTGGTGATGATGGGAATGCGAACTCGGAACCAGAGGCACCCCTACCGATAAACAACGATCTACCTCAGCAGAAGTGCAGCCAACCGCCAGGCACTTTGCGAAAATCGAAAAGACCAACAAAACAGCCGTCCTACCTTAAGGACTATGTAACCGCGCCCCGTGGGCAGAAGCCGGGGGAAAGGGATGTTGTGAATGAATAATACCAATAAGGTATATTGAGCTTGAAGTCAAGTGCAAGGGTTCTGGCCCTGCACTTCTGATTGGCTGTTAATGGCAGGATCGGATTGGTCCATTCAGGAGCATCTGATTGGCCATTAACAGGCCATTCCTATTGGTTAACAGAGCTAAGGCTCCAGGTTTGCTATTGGTTGAACAGTTAATAAGTTGCCTATATAAGGAAGGCTATAGCAGCCCTCCAGTTGAGCTGTCACAATATGTAAATAAAGAGTTTGAAGTTCATTGCTTCTACCAGCTTGTCTCCATCATTCGCACCCATGCTCCAGACATAACACAGACTGACAAGCACTTGGCCCACAACACACCTAACATAGCAATAGTTGAAAAGAAAAAGGTTTGGATCGTTGACATTGCAATACCTGGTGATACATGAATTGAAGACAAACAGCAAGAAAATATCACAAAGTACCCGGACTTACAAATTGAAATTGAGAGACTTTGGAAAAAGAAATCATGTGTTATCCCAATTGTAATTGGAGCCCTTGGAGTAATACCTAAAGAAAACAAACCACCCTACTTGGAACAGCTTATATCCTCCAACGCTACCTTAACAGTTCCTAGGTCCTTGGTTAGGAATTGAGCTGTTGAGCTGCCAACCAGCCCCAAAGGCTGTGAATCTCACTAAAGATTAACCACCATAATAATAAAAGTGATAATAGTAGTAATAATAATAATCTGATTTCCTCTAGTGGTGATCTGGATTTTGGAAGCCCATATCTGACATACCTCCCCCTTAATCCTGATCCATTCTTGTGACCTGAGAATAAATAGCAGATAGCATTTGAACTGTATTGATTAGAAGCAGACTGACCTCCATTGTAGTCTATAAGAAATTTTCTGATTGTTCTAACTGCACCATATATTTATATGAAAGCATTTTTATTGAAAAAAATATGTTTTTAAGCTTTTTGTGCATCCTCTAGGCCTTTTGAAATAATATATATTATAATTATATATATGAACATAAAATAGTATGACTGGCAACATTTTTAAAGGCGACATTACCTCATGCACTTGTTAAGATTTCAGTATGCACTTGTTAAATTTTATCGCAAGTCTCTTGCTTCTAAGAGGTGTTGATGTGATTTTGTGTGGTGTAAGCAGAGTTAATAACATTCCTTACACTCTAATGCCAGAACCTTGATGTATATTATCATAAAGCCATAATGCCAAAGATTACATCAAAAATCAGTGTTGATTCTGTGGTCATGAATGCATATTGTTAGTACTAACATGATATTGAACATATTAACAGGAATGGTTTTTCCCCTTCTAGAAATGTTAAATCATTTAGCCTTTACACTTTTATATAAAAAGAGCTGTAAAGCTATTTTTATTGTGAATTAGTATACCAGTCTTCATTTAAAAACATACACACAAAGCATGGTTTGGAGAACTAAAATGAAATAGAAAATAATAGAATTAAAAAGTACCTCCTGGGTTGAAATTATTCAAACTGTCTGTTTAAAAGAAAAGATAGGAAATTTCAGCAGGAGACTCTGAACATACAGTATAAAACTACTATATTCTACTTACTTGCTTTACTACCAAAATTTCCTGCCTGAAGTGAGAGGCATTATGGCTTCAAACTGTAGATCACAGCAAATAATTTTTGGTAAATATTGAGGATATCTCACCAGATTAAATAATAAACTAGGATAGTTATTCAAATTAAACAGAATATTGGTTTAATAATGCCTGAATGCCTGACAAGGGGTAGGAATGAATTCCTTGCCCAAAATGTGGCCTGTGGAATGATTAAATCTGGCCCACAGAAATAGCAAAGGACTAGCCTGCGACGCCTCTAGCAGCCAAAACAGGTGCAAGGGACTGTGTGAAGCCCCCCCCCCCCCCCGCCTCATTTTCGGCCTGGATAGATTCCTGCAGCACCTTGCTGGCCAAGATGGGGTGCAGTAGGGCTGCACATGCCCCCCGTGGCCCATTTTGGCCAGCAGGAAACTGCATGAGGTGTCCATCCCATCTCCACTCCTCAGCCAGCCTGCAATGGAGAAGTACAATGCTGATCTGGCCTGCAAAGAAATCCAGTTTGACACCCCTACTCTAAATTATCAAATAAATAAATACTCATACTTTAAATTCTGCCTAGTCTCAGTTCAAGAAACAATAGTAATAAAGTATTTATCAATTTCTAACCAGACTCAATACTGTCATTTAGAGTATATTTTGGGTCACATTTGGTCTTTTGCTGAGGGCTGCATAACTTCAAAACATCAGCTGAGCCATTAGAAGAGATTTAAGTGGCAAATTAGATGACAGAAGGGAACATAGGACAATGGACCTCTATACAGTATTCAGTCTGTGGCAATTTCCCCTTTGGAGACGACCAACCCTACTCTGAGCCAGAATAAAGCAGCTGCCTCAGGCAACTGAATTTGACCATTGTGAATAGGGAGCAAATTGATTTTAAAAATTAATTCTCATTTTATATTTATTGCCAGGAAAGAGATAGGTGTGGTAGGACTTTTTTTCCTTAGGTACCTATCTAACCTAATCAGCTGTGGGTACCCTTTATATTGATTTGACAGGTAGCTTCTGTTCTTTTTGGGCCAGCAAAATATCTCAGGCAGTTCTTCTCATTTTCCAACAAAAGCTGTCAATCCAAACTGCGACTAGCTGGGTCTGTTACTGCTAATGATTCCAAAAGAGAAAACCCTCATCCATAATACACGAGAAGGCGGTTATTGGCTTATTCCTGTGGTTTAGCTTCCATATTCAACCATACAGAACAATACGCCTCTAGAGTTGCTGGAAAGCAAGAGATCCATTTCTATACTGAAAGTTCATAGCTCAGCTTTAAGTAATCACTGGTGTAGTTTTCTTGTAAAAAGAGAGGTTCTTAATCTGAGATCTATGGATCTCTTTTAGATGGGGAAAAATTACAGCTCTATGTTCAATCTTTAGCAAAAAGTTAGCTTTTCCTTCAGTAATGATTGTTGGCAACAAAGTAATTCATGGCTCCTAACATCCAAAAATATCTGTTAACTTCAATAATTTTCTCTAAAGTTTCATAAAGAAGAATTTATCGAAGAAGATGAATATGTTCGAATCAATTTCACAATACTATAAAAAAAAAAAAATCCCCAAAGTGCTTTCTTTCAAAAGGCAACTGAACTTTCTTGTTTTCTTTCTTTTAACAAGAAGTCCAGTTACCTTTTGAAGGAAAGCAGCTTTGGGACAGCCATGACTTAGATGACTGAGAATCTCCATGGACAATACTATAAAAAGCGCTCTCAGTATTTTTCTTCACCAGCAGCCTCCCATAAGGAAAAGTCTGCAAATTTGAAACACACAATAGCAGACAAACCAGATAAAAAGATGGTTGCCCAAAGCAGTATTAAAAGCAAGCAGGAGGGGGAGAAATGAGGGGTGACAGTGTCAGAAGTATGGTTAATGTTAAGTCCTGGGCATGGGCTCAAGGAACGGAGACGAGGCATCGAAAGGTGACTTCAACTCTTTATTGAACAGAAAAAACAGAACAACTACTTGGGCAGCAGCAGCTCTTTTGTAGAGCTGGCTGCTGTCAAAACAACCAATGATCTGAGTTTACCACTTTCACAAGCGTCCAATCAGACGCTTAACAGCCAATCAGACTGGCCAGAAATGACCAATCACGACTCGCTATTTGCGGGCCAATGAGAAGTGCAGGATTACAAGCCTGCTGTAAAGTAAAGCTGTTTAGGATTGTACCGCTGCATTGGCTTAGTCCATAACACCCTTCCCCCCAGGTTCCATCTGAGGGGTGGGGTGACGTATTCTCATAAATAGCTTCACCTGTCTGCTTGACCTGCGCTGTTCCACCAGTTTCTGTCTTGGCTCTGGTTCCGGTGGGTTGCTAGCTGGGTTTGATGGTGAAAACTGTGGCCCTGGGCTGTTTTCCCTGCTTATGCCAGTGCTGTCTTCTGGGTTCCCTGGATCTGTTTCCATCACAGTGGTGTCATGCAGCGAGGCCACTCCCTGGCTCGGTTCTCCTCCTGATGGTGAGTATCCTCTGGTTGGTTGTGTAGGCTGTTGGGTTTTGATTATCATTTCTTCTTTGGCCTCCTCAATGTTCCCTCCCTCCCAGCTAGAGGTTCCGGGGCTGATATGGGACTAAGTGCTAGTCTGGAATGGAGTTGGTCTATGTGGCATTTCCACATCTTACCATCTGCAGTTTGTAGGCGATAGGATTGGGGTCCCGTAAGTTGCGTTATGATAGCGGGGACCCACAGTGGGTCACCCGAGAAGTTTTTCGCAAACACAAGGTCCCCTTCCTGGAATGCCCAACACTTGCTACTGGATCCCAGGGGTTGTTCCGGCATGTAGTTTGGGTGGAGGCGATCGAGATGCAAATGAAGTTTCCGGCCCATCAGGAGTTCAGCTGGGGTCTTGTTTGTGGTACTGTTTGGGGTTATGTGCTGGAGGAGAAGCATCCGGTTTATTTTGTTGTCAATGTCACCATGGTCCATTTTGTGCAAGGTCTGTTTTACAAATTGAACCATTCGCTCAGCCCTACCATTGGCCGCAGGGTGAGCTGGTGATGTTAAGGCATGGCGGATGCCCCGATCTGCCAGGTACTGTTCGAATGGCAGGGCTGTGAATTGGGGGCCATTATCGGAGACCAGGACATCCGGAAATCCATGGGTAGCGAATAGTTTATTCAGCTTTTTAGTGACTGCCTCTGTAGTGGTGCTTTTCATCTTGTGGACTTCCAGCCAGTTTGAATAGGCATCCACTGTTAGGAGGAAAGTGTGTCCTCTTGTTGATCCCGCAAAATCGATGTGGATACGGGACCAAGGACCTCAAGGTGTTTTCCACTGAGTTGGAGGAGTTTTTGGACGAGTAGAGCAAATTTCCTGGCATTTGCTGCATTTTGCTACCCAGGTCTCTATCTGTTTGTCTAAGCCAGGCCACCATGTGTAACTCCTGGCCAATGCCTTCATCTGCACGATGCCTGGATGTCCATCGTGCAACATTTTCAACACCCATATTGCAATTTGTCTGGGACTATGACTCTGTCTCCCCACACTATGCAGCCTTTCTGGGAGAATAGCTCTGTTTGACAATTTCTAAATGGCTTGAACGTGTCATTGGTTGTGCTGACCGGCCAACCCCGTTCTACCCAGCTGAGGACTCGTGCCAGAACAGAGTCCTTTTTTGTTTCTAAGGCGATGTCTCGAGCGGTCAGCGGCGGCGATTTGAGGGTTTCAATTTGCAATACGGCTAAGGTTGGAGCAGGGTCCTCTATGATGTCTGGTAGTGGAGAGCGGCTCAAAGCGTCAGCGTGGGGAATGGTTTTTCCCGGGCGGTGTTGCAATCGGTAATCGTAGGCAGCTAAAAATTCTGACCAACGTGTCATTCTTGGTGATAAGATATGGGGAGTTGGTTTGTTTCCTGCCAAAATACCAAGTAGTGGCTTGTGGTCTGTAATTATGGTAAAGGGTCTCCCATACACATATACATGGAAGCGTTTAATTGCGGATACAATAGCGAGGGCCTCTTTATCAAGTTGACTATAGTTCCTTTCAGTCCTAGACAAAGTTCTCGAAAAGAACGCAATAGGTGCCTCATTCCCATTTGGTAGGACATGGCTTAAAATGGCTCCCACTCCAAATGGTGGGGCATCACAGGTAACCGTTAAAGGTAGAGTCTCATTGTATTGCATTAATACAGTGTCAGAGGTTAAGAGGTCTTTTACCTCTTGGAATGCTCTCTCTTCATGCCGTCCCCAGACCCAGGAAGCTTTTTTGTCAAGAAGTCTATGTAGGGGTTCGGCTACGGTTGCCTTCTGGGGCAAGAAGATGTTATAAAAGTTAATGAGTCCCAGGAAGGCTTAGAGGTCTGTCTTATTCCTAGGTCTCGGGGCGTTTTTGATTGCAGTTAGTGTTTTTTTGGTGGGGTGGATTCCCTGTCTGTCGAGAAGGTATCCCAGGAACTCCACTCTCTCCGTACAAAGTTGACATTTGTCCCTTTTTACCTGCAGACCAGCATCTTTAAATTTCTGAAGAACTTTTCTGAGTCATTGTACTAATAACTCTTTAGTGGGGACAGCTATTAGGATGTCGTCAAAATAAGGCACGACACCTTTTATGCCTTGTAATAGTCTCTCCATTAAACTTTGGAAAATGCCAGGCGCCACGCTTACTCCAAATTAGAGTCTATTGCACTTGAAAGCGCCTCTATGGGTAACTATTGTCTGGGCTTCTGCAGTTGTCGTGTCTACAGGTAGTTGCTGGTACGCCTGAGCTAAGTCCAATTTCGCAATTTTTTTCCCGCCACCCAGGGAATGAAGAAGGTGTTGAACCACCAATACTAGGTAAGCGCTCTGTTGAAGAGCATGATTTAGGTTGGCCCAGTAATCTCCACAAATTCTTAATGAACCATCTGGCTTTATGGGCGTTACTATTGGAGTTTCCCAGCGGGCATGGTCAATCAGTTCCAATACGCCCTGGGCTATCAGTTTATCTAGCTGCTCATCAATTTTCGGTTTTAAGTCAAAAGGTACCAAATGAGGTTTAAGCCAAATGGGAGCTACATCGGGGCTAAGATTAAATGATATAGGGGTCCCCTTGTACTTGCCTAATGTCCCTGTGAACACGTCCTGGAATTCCTGGATGAGAGCCTCTTCCAAGTCGTCTGGTTTGGTGTATGCCGGCTAGTTCAATCCCGAGTGGGGCGAACCACTGTAACCCTAACAAACTGGGTCGGTCACGATCGACGATAGTCAGGGGAAGCGTCTAAAGCACTTAAAATATATTTTAAAAAAACTGTGCGGTCCTTGAAGGATACTTGGATGTGGCTGGAACCGACAACAGGAATTCTGTTTCCCTGGTAGTCTTTCAGGATGATTCATTGAGTGCTGAGGTCCTGGCGGCAGATGTCAGGGATCAGCTGTTTGAGGGTTTTCCAGGATACCATCGATAGGGATGATCCCGAAGCGACTTCCATCATGCACGGTCGATTCTCAATAGTAACCTTTATGCGGATCTTTCTTGCATTGAACGATGAAGCGTGGCTGATAATAATGGTTTGGTGGGCCTCTTCTCATCTCGTTGAAGAGGCAGGTGCTCGATTTCTGTAGTAGTAGGGTTCAGACGGTCCTGGTTCTTGGGAGGTTTGCCTGTCTCCCGACGGAGGTTGTTCTCCCTTCGGCTAGGACTGGACTCTCGCTTGCTTCTGCAGACTTTCGCGATGTGGCCTCTTTTTCCACAAGTACGACAGAGTGCGTCGAGGAATTTGCAGTCCGATCACGGGTGGTTTGCCCCGCAACCAGCACATTGGTACGGTTTCTTTGCTCTCGTTCTGAGCGGAGCCAGTTGACCTCCTCTTCCTCACTGTCTGAGGATGACTCGAGGTCTTCGTGGTGGGTAGTGGTAGCGTGCTTCTCAGTGACGAGTGGGCTATTGTTAGCGAGTTGGTGAAGCGGTGTGTTCGCTCGGCACATTCAAGCGGCTGACTTCCTGGTTGCTTCTGTGGCACTAGCATCGGCGATGACATCTGTAAGGCTGATGTCACCTTTCACCATCAGTTTACTCTGCACGTGTGGTGCATTTAATCCCAGAACTATGCAGTCTCTTAGGGCTTCCTCTAAGTTTGCAAAACCACAAAGGCCTCCTAGGTTCTGGAGATCGGTTACGAAATTTCCAATGCTCTCATTCTTCTGTTGGTCCCTCTGGTAAAATTCGTGTCTTCATATCAGTGTAGGTACTGTGGGTGCGTAATGGGCCCGGAGGATTGGGGTGAGGGTATCCCTATTCATGGTCTTCACTTCCGCCAGTTTTGCCAGTGCTTTAGCCATTTTGAAAACGGCAGGGCTGCAATGAGTCAGGAACACCGCTCGTTTCTTGCCAGGCGTAGCATCTTTTAAATTGTTGGTCTCCAGGAACATCTGGAAGCAATCTATATACGAGTCCCAGTCTTTGGTTGCTGGGTCGAATGGAGCGGGTGGTATGGCGCCGCTGGTCATCTTGCCGTTTGTTGCATGCGCTCTTTTGCACGTGCTCTGTCTTGTTCGATGCGTACTTAGTCAGCTCTATCGTCTCCGCATCCCATCCTTGTCGCCAGTGTTAAGTCCTGGGCATGGGCGCAAGGAACGGAGATGAGGCATCGAACGATGACTTCATCTCTTTATTGAACAGAAAGAACAGAGCAACTACTTGGGCAGCAGCAGCTCTTTTATAGAGCTGGCTGCTGTCAAAACAACCAATGATTCGAGCTTACCGCTTTCACAAGCGTCCAATCAGGGGCCCCCGTTAACAGCCAATCAAACTGGCCAAAAACAACCAATCACAACTCGCTATTCACGGGCCAATGAGAAGTGCAGGATTACAAGCCTGCTGTAAAGTAAAGCTGTTTAGAGTTGTATTGCTGCGTTGGCTTAGTCCATAATAGTTAAGAAGTGTGTTGTGTTGAACAGCTTTCAAGATTCTGGTGTTTGACTTTACTACAATAAAAAGTATGCCTGGAGCATGTCCTATGACTTGACTTGGTCTACCTCAAATAACTGATGAAAGCCTATCCAAATTCCCATTATCCTGTCTTCTTCTAAACCAAAATCAAGGAGAGGTTATTTTGATTTTCTTTCTCATGCTTCCCTCTTTACGAAATCTTCCTTGGCAATCTCCTTTTAACAACCCACTCCTTCCCTCAAGGTCAGTTCTATATTCTTTTATGAGGAGCCATCTACTGTAGATATCTGGGAAAATGCTGTTATCACTATATGGATTCTTACTCTCATTTGCATCCACAACAGCTTGATTGACACTAAGTCATACTTTCAAATCTTTTAGCCCTTTCATTCATAATGAAATGTGCATTCTTCATTTTCCTGCATTTGTTCATCAACTTTCCTCTGCCAGAAGAGGCTATCTTCATTCAGATGTATTGCATGCAGTATTTCCTATTTCTCTTACCTTCACAGCCATACAAAGTATCCATTTGTCTTTTGTTTCACTTATTAATTTACTCTTTACCACATAGGTCTCTAACATTCTATGTTGCAACCTTTCATATGCTATAAGTCGACACATGTTAACTCTGCCACCACTATGGCTTTCATCAACTGAAACTGTTGAAATTGAAACTATCTCTCTAAATTTGGGTTTCCATTTTTAAAGGACAATGATTTCAATGCTGTAAGAGATGAAAGATCAGGAACACACCCTATAGGAGGAGTAATTAGATAACCAGGCATGCAATTCACCTTTGTTAAATATCGCAGCTGGCAAATCATATTATTCTTTAATTGCTTCACTTGTTAAATATTTATGAAGAATGTCTTGAACAATTCTTTAAAAAAAAAAAACAACTACAAAAGAACTCCACAGCCCAGATGTTTGCAGACCTTGTAGCTGAATGTTAATTCATACAGGGAACTCAGAGGCGGAGCTATTTCCATGCACTGGAAAACAAATTGCCCTAAGAAAAGATAATAATTCAATTAGTAATACAGGAATGGCAAAACATCAGGATCGTTTTGTTTCAGGATTCAATGCACATGCTTACTTCATGCATGCAAGGCTAAACATGTACTTGAGCATAATTTATATTAACCTCATATCCTTTCTCCCTCTGTTTCCATGGCTTGTATAATATACACACCTCACTGTTATATTTGCACAGAAATAACGTAACATGTACCAATAAACAGTGTAACAAGTAGGCCTCTCAGCACTATTCAGGGAACATATTTCACTGGGAAAATATACAAATGTTAGCTTGTTCAAAGCTGAATTATTTTTGTCTTTCAGTTTTTATTTATCTCATTTATTACTCAGTAACAAGTGTTCAATAGGCTATATATAAGGTAAAAATATATTTTAAAAAGTTTTAAAAAGCATGAGTAGGGTAGTGGAAAAGCTACTTAAGGTATTCAATTAGTTGAGAAAAAGAGATTAAGAAGTGTTAGGGATAACATTGTTTACCCTAACTGGTTTAGGTAAAATAATAAATAAGTAATCATAGTTTATAAGTTAAAGTGTCTGCAACTTTAAATATCGGAAAGTAATTAAGGGAGTGGTTGTGAAAGCACTTTAAAAGAAGCAAGACTGCAGCTTGCTCTCTCTCTGGCTTTGATGATCCCTGATTACTGCTTGGAATCAAGACTGCTTTGCTCGAACGGGAGAGAAACAAAGGACTGATTTGTAAGTGAACTGACATAGGATATTCTACACGGACTTTGCTAACTGAATATCCCTGAATGGACTGACTAAATGATACATGACTATTGGACTGTTATTTTGACTATGCTATGAACTCATAATGGAATAAACTATATTTTTGATAGCACAAGCGTATCTGTTATTTTTACTGTATGTTAATAAACATACAAGCTTAGCTCACTCATTTATCTGTGTGCCTATCTGACTAACGCTGCACATTCGTTGTGGGCCCAGCACGCTTCCGCTGGGTTGCCCAACCAGGGTTAGGGAGACAAGCTAAACAAGAAGTTTAATTACCCATCTTTAACATCACAACTATTGAATTGGATTCTGAAACTGGAAATTACCAACCCTCTTCAGCAACATCAAAGATAATATTCAAAAGAGATCTGAAATGAATATTAATATTTAAACTTTCAGAGTAGCAACATCTATGATCAAAATTGTGTCTATTGTTGTAAGAAATTATCAGTATGGTAAAATAAATTACGCTATGTCATTTAAGAAGAATAGCACTCCCAGATCTCTATAATAACTCTAGCTGTAGTCAATATGAAAAATGAGCCTGAATATGCATGTGATTAATAATGAAACTCCAGGATGTTTTGTCAAAGAAGGAGATACTTCCACCATAAGTAATTCATCAATTTATAATATAATATAATTAACTATAAAGCATTGTTACATTAACAGATTATAAGATATTACACCATCTACATGAAGACAAATGTAGATTGTCTGAGGAAGACGATATTGTTAATAATTTAATATTAACATCTAAAATACTGATATTTTATATTCCCTTATTATAATTCAGTTGGAAATTAACATTAATTATATAAGAGACTTTCCAGTGTAGGTTTTTAGAAGCTCAATTGAAATCAATGGGAAAGTAGAGTCTATTTTTTTCACTCACACACTAAAATCAATGATAGTTTAAAATGTTCATTTGAATAGAATCATATACTTTACAAAATGAATTAGACCAGAATTTTGTCCACGCCATCAGAGAAAATGGCTAATGTTTTTATTCTTTTGTCTATAAACCATTTTGCAATTTATTCCATTATATTCCATTACACGCAGGATATTATATTGAAACACATATTATAATCTGTATCCTTGTGATTTTTGCAAGAGCAATATGTGGATCCATGTTTTTGATTCTCCTTTTAATACTACCAAACATTTCACTGCACTCATTACTTGCAGTTTGATAGTACTTAAATTCCAGAGGAGTTGGAAGCCAAAACACTTGAGATCACTTTGTCTCTCTATTACAAGCCAAAGAAAATCCACCCACATCTTTCAATAACTGAGGCAATATGGTCCAGTTCTTGGTGTTTTGTGGGAATAAACTTTGACTTCAGTATTGGGTAATGATTAGTCTAAGACCTTATACATACATGTCTGCCTAAGGGTCACTGAGATAAAGCAAGGAAATTAAAAGCAAACACCAGAAACATTTAAGCAGATCAGATGACTGTAAACAATTCTGTGTAATTATTTTAATCCACAATGTGAATGCTTACTATGTACAAAATTCTCAATAAAAGGGAGCACTAGAATTTGCTCTGGGCTCCCACCCCGAGTACACCAGCCTGTGTCTCATTCTTTCCATGGGAGACCACCACAAGTGGTGATCCCGACATGATCCACTGCAGGTGGTACGTGTCCGGACCCCCGTGTTTCCTCACCTGGAATAGGTAAAGTACGTACTTAACTATTGCTGGACAATAGCATTTTTTCAGGGAACATGAGGGGAAAACTCTCTCAGCCACAGGAACGGCATGTTAGTGAGCTGCTGAAGTTAGTCAGGACAAACTTCTTTATCTTTAAACCCTCCAGGGGGGAGCAAATAGTTCTTTCAAAAGATAATGTGAGAGAGCTGCTGCAAGAGCTCTGGCAGCACTGTCCCTGGTATCCAGAGAAAGGCTCTTTAAAGTTAGACACATGGAGGAGAATTGGAACTATCCTTCATGAAGAGCCACGGGCAACAGCTGAAATTTTGATATGTTGGAAGGTTGTTATGACTGCTTTAGAGACCCAGCAACAACCTCTTTTAAAAACTTTAGTAGAACCTTCTCCTTATAAAGGAATTGTATTGAACCCTCCTACCCCAAAACTGGAGTGTGCTTTATCATTTCCAACAGCGCCTATGCCTGTGGATGATAAAATCCAACCAAAAATGGGAAAAGTTCAAGCAATGATGCATCAGGCTTTCAATGAGGGGAAATTAGAGCCTGATGAGATTCCCCAGATAAATTTGTTTCCAGTCAATAGGCAAGTGGATGCTCAAGGCAATCTGCAGACTGAATGGGTTCCGATTCCTTTAGCAGTTCTTAGGGAAATTAAAAAAGCAGTAAAAGATTATGGTATTCAAAATCCTTTTACAAAGGGGCTCCTGACAAGTTTGGCTACCTCACGCATGATTCCCAGTGACTGGAAAGATTTAATGAGAATGATATTGAGCTCTACTCAGTATGTGGTTTTTGACTCAGAATACCAAAGGGAAGCTGTCACTAGGGGAAGGAATTCAGGGGGGCTGTATACACCAGACCAAATCTATGGGGCAGGCTTGTTTGAATCCACTGCTGATCAAGCTACTAATTTGCCTGATCACATATTTCCAGTGGTTATGGCAGCTGTCCTTGGGGCGTTGTCCCGCATCCAGGATGTGGGAACCCCAGCATGGTCTTTTTCTCAAATTAAGCAAACAGCATCTGAGTCTTAAAATGATTTTGTGGAAAGACTACAATTGGCTATTACCAGGCAATTCTCTAATGAGGAAGCTGCAAAAGAACTTTTGCTGAAATTGGCAGTTGAAAATGCAAACGCTGACTGCAAGCGTATCTTACAGCCCTTGGTGGCTAGAGGTGAGGTTACTCTGGCTGATCTGTTAAAGGCATGTGCAGTGGTGGGTTCTCAGGCTTACAACATGGAGACTTTGGCTATGGCATTGCAAAAAGGGATGAAACCTACAGGGAATTGTTTTAATTGTGGTAAGTCTGGCCATTTTAAAGCCCAGTGCCGTTCCCCTGGTGGGGGGATGGCATTTAACAAAAACAAAATTAAGGACATCCGTCCAAAATCAGTCTGTCCAAAATGCAAAAAAGGGTTTCATTGGGCAAATCAATGTCGCTCTGATCAGAACCAAAATCCGGGAAACTAAATTTGGGGCGTGCAGCTAGCCCCGCTCCCAAGGCTGTCACAAAAGCATCACCTGCAATTACTGGGAGTGCAGGTTTGGGTTTAAAAATGTTGAACTCAATTAATGTGACCTTTCCTAATCAAGTGTACATTGAGGACACTCATTTGCATGGGCCACTGCCAGAAAAAACAGTGGGATTAGTACTTCCCATGTCTTCTGCATCAGAAAAAGGGTTTTTTGTTATTCCAGGAGTTATTGATCAAGATTATAAAGGGGTTGTTAAGATAAAATTGTACACTGATACTCCTGCATCATTAATGGCCGGTGACTCTATTGCCCAGTTATTATTGCTTCCATACATTCCTATAAATCCTTTAATTGGGATCCCACGAACCGGTGGTATTGGGTCCACTGAAATGGCCAGTTCTCCAGTTGCTGCAGAATTGCTAGCGCTGACAAAAAATTTGACTACAGACCAACCAAAAATGACAATTGAAATTCAGGGAAAATCATTTTCTGGCCTTATAGATTCCGGAGCAGATGTCTCTGTGATACGCCAAAAGGAATGGCCAAATGAATGGGCGCTTGAAGACTCTCCGGCTGTTCGTGGAGTGGGTGGTATGCAGTTTGCCAGAAGTAATGTACGTTGGTTGAAGGCATTGCATAGAGATACTGGTGAGACTGCAAGGATTCAACCTCTTGTGTTGCCTCTGCATATAAACTTGTGGGGTAGAGATTTGCTGTCACAATTTTGCACAAAAATTATTATTGGAAAATGGAAAAATTACAATTGTTAACCTCTCAACCAGTCTGGATTGACCAATGGCCACTTCCAAAGAAAAGCTTTCAGCTTTACATCAATTGGAAGCTGAGCAGCTACAATTAAGACACATGATTTGAGAGCTGTCAACTCCATCCTTCAACCAATGGGAGCGTTACAATATGGCTTGCCTTACATACAAAACATTCTTAATATTACCTTATACACTTTAAATTTTTTAAACATGACAGGATCTCCCGCTGCTACAGCAGCCATTAGGCATTTTGCTTCCTCCCCTTGTGCAGGTACACCAAGACCGAAAGTTCGGTATAAGAGACTACCAGATCCAACGTGGAAAGGACCTGTCCCGCTGATAATTTGGGGCCGAGGATACGCTGCTGTTGAAGATGAGGGGACAGTTTTTTGGGTTCCTGCTCACTGTGTGCGTCCTTATCATCAGCCAAAGGGGCAAGGGGATGGATTTGGGGGAATGGAAAAGAAACACGTTGATCCAGGACATGGGGAAGCTAGCAAACCTTCATAATAAAACTGATTGTTGGATATGTATGCACATGCCAACTCACAAAACATCAGGGCTTCCAATGGTTGCAGTACCTCTGGCCGAAGGTGACTGGTATAAGGGACAATGCTATGGTTGTTCAGGAATGTGGTCTAACAAGTTGGACTACAAGTAACATAAATACATTGCATCTTGGAAGCCGAATCCAAGAGGTGGCGGGTATCTGCTGGACCCACAATGAGACAGTAGAGAATATGACTTACTTGGGAACATATCCATTTTGTAACAAAACAATTATTATTGGCAATGGAAGTCAGGTTTATCCGGATGACATGAAAACTAAAAATCGCACTTACTTTGTACATAATATTTCTAAATTTGATATCATATCTTTGATCAATGAAAATGGCTGTCCATTTATCCCTGCTGTTAGGGATAACATTGTTTACCCTAACTGGTTTAGGTAAAATAATAAATATGTTATCATGTTTTGTTAGTTAAAGTGTCTGTAACTTTAACTGTAAGACTGTAATTAAAGGAGTGTGTTAAGCCTGGGTTCCCCAACCAGGGTTAGGGAGACAAGCTAAACAGAATGTGCAGCGTTAGTCAGATAGGCACACAGATAAATGAGTGAGCTAAGCTTGTATGTTTCTTAACATACAGTAAAAATAACAGATACGCTTGTGCTGTCAAAAATATAGTTTATTCCATTATGAGTTCATAGCATAGTCAAAATAACAGTCCAATAGTCATGTATCATTTAGTCAGTCCATTCAGGGATATTCAGTTAGCAAAGTCCGTGTAGAATATCCGATGTCAGTTCACTTACAAATCAGTCCTTTGTTTCTCTCCCATTCGAGCAATGCAGTCTTGATTCCAAGCAGTAATCAGGGATCATCAAAGCCAGAGAGAAAGCAAGCTGTCGTCTTGCTTCTTTTAAAGTGCTTTCACAACCACTCCCTTAATTACTGTCCCACAGTTAAAGTTGCAGACACTTTAACATACAAACTATGATTACTTAGTTATTATTTTACCTAAACCAGTTAGGGTAAACAATGTTATCCCTAACATTCTCCCCTTTTAGGAAATAATAATAAATATAACTATTTACATCTTTAAATCATATTTGTTACAACTCTCTTTAAACTTAATTACTCCTTGAGCTTTTGTAAATTGGTCTGCAATGTTTTCTTCCATCATGCAGTATTCCAATATAATTAACCCATTCTTTACAGATTCTCTAACATTTAAGTATCTTAAATCAGTATGCTTTGATCTAGTTTTTACAGCAATACTAGTAGCTAACTGTATAGCTGCTTGGTTATCCTCGTACACAATAATGGAATCTTTAACAGTTATACCCATGTCTAATAATAACTGTTTGTACAAAATCAAGTCAGTGCATAGTAATGACAGACATGAAAATTCCGCTTCCATCGTGGACAAGCTGATATGCTGTTGTCTGATTGACCTCCACCCTATTAGTGTCTTACCAAATAATATAGCCATCCCAGATGTTGATTTTCTAGTGTTTATATCAGTTGCAAAACTTGCATCTGCATAGGCACTAAGACTCAAATCACCCTTTGGTTCTATATACAATGCATGGTTCATTGTTCCTTTAAGATATCTTAAAATTCTCTTTAATGATTGCCAATGACATTGATGTGGATCTGAATTAAAACGTGCCAGCTGATTTACACTATAAGCTATATCTGGCCTAGACCAATTGCTTATATATGATAAGCTACCAATCAAAGATTGATATATGGACTTATCAAATTTGGGACTTTGATCATCAGTTTGGCAAACTTCCTAACTCATTGGAGTCTTTGCCGGTTTACAAAGTTCCATTTTAAACGTTTTAATTAATTGGCAAATTTTATCTTCTTGAGATATCTTAAAACCATTTTTTGTTTTGTTAATTGTCAATCCTAAATACTTTTTAATTTCACCTAAATGCTTTAATTTTATCTTTTTGGCTAATAATGATATAATCTCATTAGCTTCATTATTAGTCTTAGTTATCAAAGCAATATCATCTGTAAATAATAACAATAATGACACCGTTCCATTATTTTCTCTTTTAAATACACATGGATCTGCTAAACCAGATTTAAAACCTATATTGTTTAACTCTTTCACAATATATTGGTTCCACTCAAACCCAGATTGTTTCAACCCGTAAAGACTCTTTTTGAGTTTCCAACAATCATTACTATTTTTATTATCTTTTATACCTACTGGTTTTCTTAAATATATCGTGTGCTGCAATGGTGCATGCAGATAGGCAGTTTCTACATCTAAATGGTTAATGACATAGTTTTTCTTAGCTGCCCACACTAATGCTGCTCTTAAAGATGTTGCTTTAAGACTTGGTGCAAAAACTTCATCGTAATCAGATGCAGTTTGATTAAATCCTTGAGCTACTAACCTAGCTTTATGGGTAACAGTGCCATCATTTCCAATTTTTACTTTAAATATCCATTTGCACCCAATGGATTTTTCTCCTGGAGGTAATTTAGCATCTTCATAAACTTTCATTACCTTTAATGAATTTAATTCTTTTTCCATTGCCTTTTGCCAATTCTCCTGATCCTTAGCAGGATACATCTTAAGTTCATCTACACTAGTTGGAACTTTAGTTACTTGGCAAACTATACTTGCTTGATACCTATCAGGTGGTCTAGTTACACGTGTAGTACATCTAGGTATTACAGGACTTACAGGTGGACTTTCATTTATTAACTGTTCTTGATTATCTAACTCTTCCTGATCAACAGTTTCCTCTTGTTCTGGTCCTATTTGCTCTTCGTGGACTTCTTCTTTAATTGGACTCTTCTTATAACTAATCTGTTCTTTCTGCCTTTTGTAGGGTTCAATAATTACTTCATTATTTAAATCTTGCTCTAATCTATTCCATCCTACATGTTCTAGGAATTTAGCACTGGCACTGGTGTAAACTCTAGATGTACCTGGTTCCCAGAATCTATAAGATCTATGATTAGATGTATATCCTACAAAATATAATCTTTTAGCTCTATGCTGTCCTTTGTGTCTAAGTTGTGTGGGGATATGCATCCATGCTGGTGCTCCAAATGTGTGCATGTAACTTAAATCAGGTTTTGTACCATGCCACAGTGTGAATGGTAATTCACCTGTTGTTGAATTAACAACATTATTTAATATATGATTACCACACATTATTGCTTCTCCCCATAAATTGTCAGGTAATCCTGAATCAGACATCATAGTTCGTGTCATTGATTGTAATGTTTGGCCTCTTCTCCTTATAAAGGCATTATGTTGTGGCCTATATGGTGCAGACATTTTATGTTGAATACCTAACATTCTTAGTCTGTTCTGGAATTTATTATTTGTAAATTCCACACCATTATCTGTTATAAGAGTTACTAATTTCTTTTTAGTTTTCCTTTCAGCAAATTTTATCCAATTAAAGAGATTTTGATACGTTTCAGTTTTGCTCTTCATTAAATAGCAAAACCCATATCTAGAATAGTGGTCCATTATACTTAATATGTAACAAGCTCCTCCTACACTTGTTTTTTTCAGACCTATTAAATCTGCAAATACTACCTCTAAAGGTTCTTTAATAATAAATCCATCAACTCTATTAGCCGGTGTGACCCTGGTTTTGCTTTGATTACAGGCATTACATTGCAAATACTTATTACAAGGTTTCAAACTTATTCCCTTAGATAATTCAACAGTTCTCTTAAGCATTTTAAAATTTAAATGCCCTAGCCTTCGATGTAACAAGTGAATACATTCATCATGGGGTTTCTTATTTTCATAAACTGTGTTAGCCACTTTTAAACCATCATCTAACACATATAATTCACCTCTTAAAGATGCAGTAATTTTCTTATCTTCTTTTTCAATTATGCAGTTATCTCCTTTAAAAGTAACTACATATCCTAGTTTAACCAAAATTCTAACTGAAATTAAATTAAACTTAAGTTGCGGTACATATAACATTTTTACATTCTCTTTTATAAAAGAACAATATGCTATACCTTGACCTTTAGCTTTCAGTTTCCAGCCATTGGCTAACGATATCTGCTGTGTACTCTAATAAAATTTTTGTTATCATTTGTTATACAGTGGGATGCTCCACTGTCAACCACCCATAAATTATTTTTTACAGCTTCGTTAGTATACATGGCTAACTCTAAATTTTTATTTATCTTTTGATGACTTTTTGTATTCTGGCCAGCGTTCTGGTACTTTGCTTTTTTACAAAATCTTGCCAAATGTCCTCTTCCTCCACAATTAAAGCACTTTTTAATTGCATATGCAGTAGGAGATTCATTATCTTCTTTTTGAGGTTGCTGCCTCCTTAAATCATCTCTTTCAAGCCTTCTTCTGGCCTCTTCAATCAATCTGCCAGTTATATCAATTAAAGTTAAACTTTCCTTTGGCAAAATTTCAAGTGAAGTTACGTAGTTATCATAACTTTCGTTAAGGGAAGATAGAATTATGTAGACTTGGTGTTGTTCAGAGAAAATAAGCTCTTTCTCGTGCAGTTCTTGAAAAATGCTTTGCATAGTTTTCAAATGACTCAGCATATCACCATTCGTCTGGAGATGCGTACTGAAAAGCTTCCGTGTTAGATTTATGTGAGCACCAACATTATCTCGAACATAAATCCTCTTCAGCTTTTGCCAACACCCAACAGCCGTTTTCTCTCCGTGGATATAAACAAGTTGCTGATCAGTTAAGGTTAACCCAATTATGCAAATAGCTTGTTGATTTTTATGCATAAATTCTTCTATCTTAATCCGTCTTCATCATCCTCTGCATCCCATTCTTCTACGTTTGGTGGATTTTCAATTATGTTCCACAAACCTTCTCTTCGTAGAAGCAGACTACATTTCATAGACCATGATACATAGTTTGTTCCATCCAACTTGGATATAAGGGACAAACTTTGTAAATTGACTTGTGCCATGTTTTCTTTGTATGGATATAAAACTATAATTAATAAAACACAGCTGTCTGTTTACTGTAATGTATAACAACACAAACTCTCACTTTTACATAAATCTGTTTTATCCTAGTTAAACTAACTTTGCAGCCTCTGGGCCCATAACCAGTGTTAAGCCTGGGTTCCCCAACCAGGGTTAGGGAGACAAGCTAAACAGAATGTGCAGCGTTAGTCAGATAGGCACACAGATAAATGAGTGAGCTAAGTTTGTATGTTTATTAACATACAGTAAAAATAACAGATACGCTTGTGCTATCAAAAATATAGTTTATTCCATTATGAGTTCACAGCATAGTCAAAATAACAGTCCAATAGTCATGTATCATTTAGTCAGTCCATTCAGGGATGTTCAGTTAGCAAAGTCCGTGCAGAATATCCTATGTCAGTTCACTTACAAATCAGTCCTTTGTTTCTCTCCCATTCGAGCAATGCAGTCTTGATTCCAAGCAGTAATCAGGGATCATCAAAGCCAGAGAGAAAGCAAGCTGTCGTCTTGCTTCTTTTAAAGTGCTTTCACAACCACTCCCTTAATTACTGTCCCACAGTTAAAGTTGCAGACACTTTAACATACAAACTATGATTACTTAGTTATTATTTTACCTAAACCAGTTAGGGTAAACAATGTTATCCCTAACAGAGTGGTTGTAAAAAGCACCATAAAAGAAGCAAGGCACTGCAGCTTGCTCTCTCTGGCTTGATGATCCCTGATTACTGGATGAATTGAAGACTGCGTTTTTCCCTACTGGAACAGGAGAGAGAAAGGACTGATTTATTTGTAAGTGAACTGACATTGGATATTCTACACGGACTTTGCCAATTGAATATCCTTGAATGGACTGACTAAATGATACATGACTAATGGACTGTTATTTTGACTATGCTATGAACTCATAATGGAATAAACTATATTTTTGATAGCACAAGCATATCTGTTATTTTTACTGTATGTTAACAAACATACAAACTTATCTCACACATTTATCTGTGTGCCTATCTGACTAACGCTGCACATTCTGTTTAGCTTGTCTCCTTAACCCTGGTTGGGGAACACAGGCTTAACACTTGCCACATGTTGTCCCACTACGAGAGAAAACCAGCTGCCCAAATGTGCAAATGGGAATTATGCACCACCGCCCACTTATTTGGCTATGTTAATGGAATCCTTTGCACAATTTATCTATGCTGAACCAAATACAGTTGGTCATCTCCTGAGAGCAAATCTATGGTTGCTGTGTGGACGGGTGGCCTATGATCGAATGCCAGCACGATGGAAAGGAGTCTGCACTTTTGGGAAAGTAATCCCATCTCATGTCATTTTAAAATCTTTGGGGACTGCTCATATCCGCAATGCGCGTTCTGCAACGGAAGTAAACTCTGTTTTGAATCATGACTACTGGACACAGATATCAAGGGGAGTTATTCCTCCTTTAGGAGTCATGATGAACTAAAGAGATTTGCATCATTTAAACAATTGGACAGTTACTATGTTTAAAGACACCATTAAAACTCTAAAGCTGCTTGAAGAAGAGCAAGGAAAAATCCTTGACTTTGTCCTGCAAACCAGATATGCGATGGACACTATTTTGGCTGTGCAAGGGGGAGTTTGCGCTGTGATTCATACACATTGTTGCATGTATATCTCTGATTATTCTCCAAACATTACAGCTACTATACAGCATATGGAACAAACCCTGAATGAGAATCCATTACAATCGGAGGACGAGGGACTGGACGTGTGGTCTGCACTTTGGTCCTGGTTGCCAGATGGTTCATGGATTCGTCACCTAATTGTTGGAGTGATATTGCTTTTTATACTTTCTCTTTGTGTATGCTGTTGTATCCAATGTCTCCCTGGACTTTTAGGAATGTGTCGGGTGAAGCCTACAGAAGGAGAACTGTTGTTGCAGATGGTGAAAAGCTACCGAGGCATCCGCGATCATCAAAAAACGAAAACAGGGGGGATGTGGGAATAAATTTTGACTTCAGTATTGGGTAATGATTAGTCTAAGACATTATATGTACATGTCTTCCTAAGGGTCACTGAGATAAAGCAAGGAAATTAAAAGCAAACACCAGAAACATTTAAGCAGCTCAGACGACTGTAAATAATTCTGTGTAATTATTTTAATCCACAATGTGAATGCTTACTATGTACAAAATTCTCAATAAAAGGGAGCACTAGAATTTGCTCTGGGCTTCCACCCCGAGTACACCAGCCTGTGTCTCATTCTTTCCATGGGAGACCACCACAGTGTTTCACAAACAAATAAAAACTGTATTTAGAGTATTATCCACTCAGATATTAATAGAGGGTAATAGAGTAATTAATAGAATTAATGTAGAATCAAGATCATGTGAATTTCTAGTACTGCTTTACAAAGCCTTAGTAAGACCACACTTGGAATACTACATCCAGTTCTGGGCCACAGCACAAGAAAGATATTGAGACTGTGGAAAGAGTGCAGAAAAGAATAACAAAAAATGATTAGGGGGCTGAAGGATAAAACATATGAAAAACAGTGACAGAAATTGGGTTTGTCTAGTCTAATGAAAAGAAGGGCTGGGGTGACATGATAGCATTGTTCCAATATAGAAAAATAGATAGATAGAATTCTTTATTGGCCAAGTGTGGTTGGACAACCAAGGAAGTTGTCTTGGTGCAAATGCTCTCAGTATACATAAAAGAAAAGATACATTCTTCAAGAGTCAAGAATCATAAGGTACAACACTTAATGATAGTCATAGGAGACAATAAGCAATCAAGTCATACTAGGAAACAGTCAATAAATAGAATAGATCAGAAATTAATGGGATAGGATAGAATAGAATGGAATGGAACCGACTGGAACAGAACAGAACAGAACAGAACAGAACAGAACAGAACAGAACAGAACAGAACAGAATAGAATAGAATAGAATAGAATAGAATAGAATAGAATTCTTTATTGGCCAAGGAATTTGTCTTGGTGCAAATGCTCTCAGTATACATAAAAGAAAAGATACATTCGTCAAGAGTCAAGAATCATAAGGTACAACACTTAATGACAGTCATAGGGTACAATAAGCAATCAAATCATATTTGAAGGTCTCCTACAAAGACGAGAGGGTCAACCATTTTCTAAAGCACCAAAAGGCAAGACAAGAAACAATGGTTAGAAACTAACCAAGGAGATAATCAACCTTGAACTAAGGATAAATTTCCTAATGCTGAAATCAAACAATAAAATAGCTTGCCTTCAGGCGTTGTGGCTGCTCCAAAACTACAGGCTTTTAAAAAGAGACTGGACAACTACTTGTTTGAAATGATACAGGGTCTGCTGCTTGAGCAGGGAGTTTGTCCCTGTCATGCCCCTGGTGGAGACTGACTCTGAGGGAGAGGAGGAAGAGCCAACAGGGAGTGGAAGTGTGGCTTCAGAGGTGGTGGAGGAGGCTGGGGAAGGGCAGAGGCTGGTGGAGAAGTCACAGGAGGGCCCAGGCCCATCCCTATCCATCCTAGGGCATGCAGGGAAGAGAGGATCATGGAAAAACATGTTCTACAGAGGAGAAAAGGGCCTTGATCCTCTTCATGGGTTGCAGGTGTGAGATCTGCATAAGAGTTTGGACCTGCATGCTAACAAATGCTGGAGACAAATGAGTGTTTTTCCTGGATGAGGTTTATCTTGGTTGGCGTTCTTCCAACAGTCCATACCTGGTTATCTTCCTGAAGTTTATAATTATTTATCCTGGTCTGTCATGGAATTTTCTTCAGTGTGGTTTGTTTTTGGTTTTTGGTTTGTTATCTGCTCTTTGAATTTGAACTGTATTTCTTTCATCTGGAATGTTATTTTGAAAATAGTTTAATCTTCAACTGTGAACAACTAAACAGTGAAGTCAAGTTGAAGGCATTAAAGGACCTTTATTTATGTTTTGGTTTTTGTTATATTTTTGATATACTCTGGGTCATCACAGTCCCTTCCAAATCTACATATATTCTCTTTTATTGTTTCATTTTTTAACATTATATTTAATTGATTAAATTTGTAAGGTTCATCAATTCAAAACAATTTCAGATGGTGTACAACATAAAGTAAACAACAATTAAAACAGATAAAGTAAATAATTAGAAGATCAATGACACAGAAGTCTTGACATACCCCGCAAGCAAGAATATGGGGACCCCATTATCAATCAAGCAAAGGTTGAAAAGAAAAAAACCAAGTATTTTTATACTCTAAAAATAGAATATACTGCACTATTCAGTGTGCTTTATATAACTCTGTTGTCCAATATTCTAAACTAATTATTAAAAACAAACACTTTTAATGTATCCATTTTAAATTGAGCTGATAGTAGCCAAATTTCCTTTCATACTTAGTTTTAAAAATCATTACACTTATTTCCATTAAAAATTTCTTCACTTACAAATTTTTATCTGTAACTTGATGTTGGGGAAGTCCTTATAAAGGAAAAGTTACCTGAAAATTTTAAAAAACATATCTGTGAAATGAAGTGAAATGAATCAGGTTACACCACTCGGACATGAATTATTTGTTCCTAATTTGTAAGATTCTTGTTTTATAAAGAATCATCCTATTGCTCCCAACAATCTGGGTCCTCATTTTACCCACCTCGGAAGGATGGAAGGCTGAGTCATCTTTGAGCCTGGTGAGATTTGAACTGCCAAATTGCAGGCAGCTGATAGTCAGAAGCAGTGGCCTGCAGTACAGCACTCTAACCACTGCGACACCGAGGCTCTTATATATAAAAGATTCCACGCTTCCCAAGAATTCTCATGTTTAATGTTTTAATCAACAAAATGCTGATTAAGTAGCAAGAACAATGGAAAATAATTACACTATATTTTCAAAATTATAACTACAATTTAAAAAATAAAGTTGAAATCATTAATCATTTGGCAGGAGTACTCAGTAATATGAAATTTGTATTTCAAAAATATATTCTTAGATCATGTGTTTTGTTTATAGTCAGTCCTTCTCTAAAGTGATACTTTCCAAATGTTAATAGGCCATGTTTCTTAAGACACTCAGAATATCACATGAATTAAAACTGAATTAATTAAGACTTGCTAGTTTTTTCTTGGTTCAGAAGCTCAGCAAATAGGATTAGGTCTAGTTAGTATCTGATTGGGAGACTTCCATATCAGGACCACAAGTTAGATTTCTCATTTACCTGGAAGTAAGTCCCATTAATTACAATGATTCATTCTTGTTTGAGGGTAGAAGTTGAAACATAAATTGTTTCAACTTTTACCCTCAAAATAAAATTATAGAGCATTGCATACCAGAACATCTAGACACAAAGGCAAATTTTCCCTGCATGCCATCACTCTGCTAAACAACTAATTCCCACAGCACTATCAAACTATTTACTAAGACTGTATTACTATTATTCTTCTCATCTTTCCTATTACTTATCTCCTTCCACTTATGACTATAATAATCTTATGGCTTGTATCTTTATGATTATATTATTTTATTTAGTATCCTGGTATGATTGCTTATTTAGTATCCTATGACTATCACTAAGTGTTGCATCTTATGATTCTTGATGAATGTATTTTATGTACACTGAGAGATTATGCACCGAGGACAAATTCCTTGTGTGTCCAATCACACTTGGCCGTAAAGAATTCTATTCTATTCTATTGTGTACAGAAAGGTACTGTGTTGCCATAGAAGTACTTAATCACCTTTATTTAATAGAAAATAGTTAACTGTAGATATTTTAATTTGGTTACAATATATATCATCATATAAGACAATAATAATACTAAGACAGGGATAGGGAAACTTGGCTCTTCTGTCAGTTATGGACTTCAACTCACAGAATTCCTGGGTGAGCCATAAAAGGTTCTCCATCCCTGGCCTACTGGTTTTTCAGTTGTGGGGGAAATCAATTTTTGACTTGAATGGGGCTGTTTAATATACAGTACAAATGTAGGACATTGTATATTAAACAGTCCCATTCAAGTCAAAAAATGATTTCCCCCACAACTGAAAAACTAGTAGGCCAGGGATGGGGAATCTTTTATGGCTCACTCAGGAATTCTGGGAGTTGAAGTCCATAACTGACAGAAGAGCCAAGTTTCCCTCCCCCTGTACTAAGACATCATTTGTTTTCTAACACTGAAGTTAGTTTATTTGCTACCTTGAACGTATTGGATGCAAAACATTTTTCTTCAATCTTATCTCACAGCCAGTTTGATGGGCCTATCCTATCTCAGAGTTAAATGATAACCATTTACCCTTTCAGAGTGTTCCCATCCATCACAGATAATTTGGAACTGACAAAAGTCCAGAACAAAACAACCAAAGAAGAGTGACCCACACAATTGAGAAAACAACACTCATGTTTCTATTGGTCCAATATTATCAATAGGAAATATCTCTGCACCATAGCTACTTACCAATACACAAACCATATCTGAGAGTCAGCGGAAAAAGAGGAGGTTTGACAGATAAGCTAATTTGTAAGTGCCTTCAGCTTCATATAGTGAATAAAAAATGACAGAAAGGAAAAGGAAAAGAAATAAAGATGCAAAAGTAATATCTTAAATTGTTTCTATTAAGGCTATAAAAATGCATTTGGAATTTCCATGAACAATTCCCATATGTGAACAAAGATAGACTGAACTCTTAATAAGCAATTGATTTTAGCATATATATTGGAGTTTTTCAATTCACAAAATGCATCTCTATTTTTCTTCTGTCTTTGATTGCCATAGTCTCACAGGTCATTTGGGTTTTTTTCCTCTTTCACAGAAGAAAAATATCACTGCTTATTATTATATTCTAATAATATCATAGCTAGTAGATAAATGTACGAGGCAACTGTGGAGCACTTCATCACTGTTGCTGTTACAAAAGAAATAAAAGAAACTTTACAATTTATTTTCTTATTTCTTGAAGTTCATCCAAATTATTCTTTTTACTGAATGGCAAAAAGAATGAAATAACTTCTTAAAACTATTGTTATCTTCAGAACATCTCAATTCCAGGTTTTCCTAATGCTTGCCTCATTGGGCTGAAAAATATTTTTTCTCTTATTAACTGTAATGACAAAATAGTTTGGGCCATGGAATAGAGGTATTACTTTAAAAGAAGGACTTTTCACAAGTCTATTTAATGCCTAATATAGCACATTTATCATCATCTGCTCTACCAGCAACAGTCCAGAGGATGATGAAATTTCAGTGTAATATTAGCATAATATTATCAATTACATATTGCTATGATGAACCCAGTGTATGTATGAAATTTACCTCTGAATAAGATATGCCCAGGGCCTGACCGCTTTGGTATCCATGCATCTATATTTGCTTATCTGACTGCCAATCCCTAAATTTATGGCAAAATACTGTGTTTCTATAACTTCTGGGTATTCTTGCCTCATATAAGTGTTTGGAATTTAAATATGTGATAAAATATGAATTTAAAAGCTGAAATTACTTTTCAACTGATTCACTGATTTGATGTACAATTAGTTTGCTTTGGTCTTAGGAGAGTTGTCATTGAGAAAACTATATAAGCATTACTCTACATCTATCCAAAAGCCATATCTTTTTTCTTGAGTAAATTACTACCAGAGACTTCAAATATTTATGGAGGTAGAAAAAAACATGGAAGTTAGTCTTTGATTAAACCACGATTTTAAGGAATACTTCAATATATTGACTTGAAACACTGCAATATTTTGATCACCGTGACTGTTTTGACATCAGTTCTATCCCAACATTTTGAATTATTAAGTGCAATAGCAACCACAATGTCTTTAACACTGGATTCAGTCCTGATCAGGTAGAAAATTGCTCAAATTATATATGTGAATTAAATTATAAATATGTGAATTAAAGGTACAGTTAAATCATTTCATTATTAGTTTTGTCATAAATCATGGAAGATGATATGTTTTATTAACCCAATTGATTAAGTAAATGTGTTGTATCTACAGCTGAATTGAGAACTAACATACACAGAGAAAAACAAATGGAGATGAGTTAAAATACTGGTTATATTGGTATATACTGGTTATATACTTCAGAGTCTTAAAACTCAGGAAATCTGGACTATCAAACTATTGAAGCATATAACAAAATTGTGGGAAAGATAATAAAGTACCACTGGAATAACTTGATGCTTTTTTTAATCTGGAAATAATGTAATACAGGAAAAATACAGTTTATAGTAAAGTAAATAATGTAGCAGGAAAAAAAGGTAAATGCATTTGTCATCAACTCCCATAATGTTCAACCAATATGACTGACTGTATGATAGCTGAGAATTCTGGGAACTATAGCCAAGACAACTTCAATGGATCAGGTTGAAGAAACCTGGATTAATTTATTGTCAATAGATTGATAATACTAATGTATTTTGACACTATTACTGTAAGTATAAATGTCAGTTCAATTAATAAATGTTTTTATGCTCTGACTTCAAAAGCCAAGAGCTTTACTGGCTATATATGTTTTATCACATATGGGAAAGTTGTTTTTTCCCAAACATCTGATAATTGCTCGGAAAGCCATATGAGGAGCAAGGCCATCCAAAGTACAATTTAGCATTTCCAATGATTAGGTGGATTAGATAAAAAAATAAAGTAAGATTGGGACATATACAAACCCCTCACCAGTAGCAAGTGGATAACTGCTGTATGTTCAGGATATGATTCAGCCATTGCCCAATAAAAATATATAATATACAGGACTTGACTAACCTTGACTAAATACTGTATACTCAATTTGCCAAAAGGAAAAGCAGAAATATTAGTCCACATGTTTCAGTCACCAGCAGGTATATTTCTAGCTCATACATGATTAAACTGTATAATTCATAATTATCTCCATATTTTCACTTTTAGCTACAAAATGGATTAAATCAGTCCAGTAGATGACATTTAGTCATGTACTTAACCACCCTATTAACATCAAATTTATTAAAATTACAACAATGCTTATATTATTTATTCTTTGTCCTTTTACTTTCACAATACTATTTTAAGCTTACCCTCCTTTGCCTGTTCATGTATCAGGTAACCTTATCAGGTACCTGGTAACCATATTCTCTTTTGCCTGTTCACCTTCTGCAATAGTAAATTCTTCTAGGACAGAGTTCCCCAACTTTTTTGGCTTTGTGGACTGGTGGAGGGCAGAGGGCAGTGGTGGGGTTCAGCCAGTTCGCACCAGTTCAGGAGAACCAGTTGTTACCTTTCTGAGCAGTTTGGTGAACAGGTTGTTGGAAGAAATCATTAGGGAAGAGAACCAGTTGTTAAATTATTTGAATCTCTCACTACTGGGAGAAAGGATGGCTCCGTGTGAGTGGCCTGTTCCAAAAGGCTCAAGGCCTGATAGTGGGCCATGGCTTGGGGGTTGGGGACCCCTGTTCTAGGATATAATAGGATATAATGCATATACAGTCAAGTCTAGGCCAGCACGTATTAGATTAGAAAAGCAACAAAGATGATTATTGTTATGTTTGGAGCATGGGCGAGAAAGAATGGAGACAAGCCTCTGAACGGTGAACTTCAGCTCTTTATTTACATTGTGACTTCTAACATCTATAACAGTTTTAACCCGCCTTATATAGGCAAACCCCGTAACTATTAACCAATAACCAACGAAGAGCGCTAGCTCTCATGACCAATAGGAACTCTCTGTTTAAGGGCCAATCGGATTCCCCAGAGCGGGCCAATCCGATCCAGCCATTTAACAGCCAATCAGAAGTGCAGGGCCAGAACCCTGCACTTTACTCCAAGCTCACACTTTATTAAAACTTTATACATTCACAACACCCCTTCCCCCTGGCTTCTGCTTGCAGGGCGCAGTTACATAGTCCTTTAGGTAGGACAGTTGTTTTATTAGTCTCTTTGATTTTCACTGTGTCATTTGGCTGCAATCACGCTGAGGTAGATCGTTGTTTGTTTGGCAGTGGGGCTGTTTCTGGTTCAGAGTTCATTTCCCCATTGTTGCCCATGTTCTCTGTAATTCCCTGAGGTGCAATTGTTTCCCTCTCTGGTTCCACTTCCTGAGTCTCTATTATTTCGTCGTTCCCTTCGAATGGGTTTTCTTCTCCTTGGAATTCATTTCTTCTGTACCTCCCCCCCCTCAGTCTAGTCATAGGGGAGTTCAGGACTGCCCGCCGGAAGCCGTGATCGTAATTGATCGATATGGCGTTTCCATAGTCTATCGTCAAGACATTGTACAAGGTAGGATCTTGGGCCGGTTACACGAACTACTGTCGCCTCCACCCACAATGGGTCGCCCGATAGGTTTTTAGCATATACCAAATCTCCTACCTGGATGGCACGACAGCGTCCGCTGGATCCTATTGGTTTTTCCGGTTCGTAAGCTGGGCGTAACCGGTCGAGGTGGGAGTGGAGTTTTCATCCCATTAGCAGTTCGGTGGGAGTTTTGTTGGTGACGCTATGCGGTGTGATGTGTTGTAAAAAAAGGATTCGATTGATCTTGTCATCAATGTTGTCGTAGTCTACCTTCTGTAAGGTTTTCTTCACAAATTGTACCATGCGTTCTGCTTTGCCATTGGTCGCAAGGTGCACAGGTGAGGTGAGTGAATGTCGAATGCCATGGTCAGCATTGCTCGAATGACAGTGCTGTAAATTGGGGCCCTTTATTGGATACCAGGACGTCTGGTAGTCCGTAGGTTGCAAATAGTCTTTCCAAGGTTTTGATAACCACCTCGGAGGTTGTAGTCGTCATGTGATGAATCTCGAGCCAATTTGAATAGGCGTGGACGGTTAGTAGAAAGGTGTGACCTTTGGTCGGCTCCGCGAAGTCCAAGTGAATTCGGGACCAGGGTCCGCGTGGTGTCTCCCATTCAGTAGGAATGGCTTTAGGTGGGGCGTTGCTCACTTCCTGGCATTTTGGACAAGCTTTAACCCAATGTTCGATTTGCTTGTCAATGCCCGGCCACCATGCGTAGCTTCGCACAAGGGCTTTTATTTGCACAATGCCGGGGTGGCCATCATGCAAGGTTCTCACAAGTGCTTTCTGGAGTCGTTCTGGGATAACGACTCTATCGCCCCAGATGACACAGCCTTTTTGAGAGAACAACTCAGTTTGTCGAGTCTTGAATGGTGTGAAGTCATCTGATAATTGGTCCAATGGCCATCCGCATTCTACCCAGCTTAGGACTCACGCTAAGGCGGGGTCACATTTGGTTTCTCTCACGATATCTCGGGCAGTTAATGGCGGCGAGTTGAGTGCCTCAATTTGCAACATGGTTGCCGTTGGTACAGGATCATCGAGAGTCTCTGGAAGCGGTGCTCAGCTCAATGCGTCGGCGTGGGGAATGGCTTTCCCCGGGCGGTATTGCAGCCGATAGTTATAAGCAGCCAAGAATTCTGACCATCGAGTCATCCTAGGGGATAATATGTAGGGAGTCGGCTTATCTCCGGCTATTATTCCCAATAATAGTTTGTGGTCAGTCACGATAGTAAAAGCCCGGCCATACATGTACTCGTGGAATCTTTTAACGGCTGACACAATTGCGAAGGCTTCTTTATCGATTTGTCCATAATTTCGCTCAGTTTTTGAAAGTGTCTTTGAAAAATATGCAACAGGGGCTTCGTTCCCATTAGGCAGTACATGGCTCAAAATGGCGCCCACTCCGAAAGGCGAAGCATCACATGTTATATTTAACGGCAAAGTCTCGTTATACTGCATGAGTACAGAGTCAGAAGTGAGCAGTTTTTTCACATTGCAGAACGCCTGTTCTTCTCGGTGACCCCATACCCAATTTGCTTTCTTATCTAACAACCGGTGTAACGGTTCAGCGACCGTTGCTTTATGCGGTAAAAATACATTATAAAAGTTGATGAGGCCTAGAAATGCCTGGAGATCGGCCTTGTTTCGTGGCCTGGGAGTGTTTTTTATCGCCCTTAGTTTACTTTCAGTAGGGTGAATACCCTGGCTATCAATTAGGTACCCTAAAAACTCAACACTGTCAGTACACAATTTACATTTGTTTTTTTTTTACTTTAAGACCAGCCTCTTGGAATTTTTTTAGGACTAATTTTAACCGGTCCTGTAAGATTTTTTTTGTAGGGGCCACAATTAATACATCATCAAAATAGGGGACCATGCCCTTAATCCCTTGTAGTAACCTCTCCATAAGGCTCTGAAAAATCCCCGGGGCTACACTAACTCCGAATTGAAGCCGGGTACATTTAAAGGCACCTCGGTGCATCACAATCATTTGTGCCAGTGCCGTCTTTTCATCAACAGGTAGTTGCTGATATGCCTGAGCTAAGTCTAATTTAGCGAAGACTTTCCCGCCCCCAGGGAGTGGAGGAGATGCTGCACCACCGGCACTGGATATGCGTTCTGCTGTAGGTCGTGGTTCAAAGTGGCCCGGTAGTCCCCACAAATTCGGATCAACCCGTCTGGCTTAATGGGTGTTACGATTGGGGTTTCCCAGGGGGAGTGATCGATGGGCACTAAAACCCCCTGAGCTATCAGCTTGTCGAGTTGTTCGTTGATTTTTGACTTTAATGCAAACGGAACTCGATGGGGCTTAAGTCGGATGGGAGCTATCTTTGGGTCTAGACTGAACGAAATCGGGGTCCTCTTGTACTCACCTAAGCTGTCCGTGAAGACGTCCCTGAACTCATGGATGAGGTCTCCCTCCCAGTCACTTCCGCTGACTCGGTTTATGCCGGCCACTTCAATGCCGAGTGGCGCAAACCATTGGAGGCCTAGTAGGCTAGGCCTGTCTCTATCGATGACAGTTAGTGGTAAGTACGCTGTGTGCTTTTTCTAAATCGGTGAATCCGCAGAGGCCTCCTAAATTTCAGAGGTCTGCTATGAAGTCGGCCACGCTTTCTCCCTTTCGCTGGCTCCTCTGATAAAACTCATGCCGTCTCACGAGCGTGGGCACGGTCGGTGCGTAGTGATCTCGTAGGAGAGGTTTGAAGTCATCCCAATCCATCGCCTTCACTTCTCAGGGTTTTGCTAGTGCTTTAGCCATCTTAAATACGGTTGGACCGCAATGCGTTAAGAACACCGTCCGTTTCTTTCCTGGTGTGGTGTCCTTTAAGTTGTTGGTTTCTAAGAACATTTGGAAGCGATCCATGTAGGACTCCCAGTCCTCCTGTACTGGATTGAACGGAGCGGGTGGTACGATGACGCCGGACATGGTTCCGTTGTGTAGCATCGTCTGTCACGTGCTCAGTGTTCTTCGAAGTTTCGTTGGTTCAGATGTCTCCACATCCCACCCTTGTCGCCAGTGTTATGTTTGGAGCATGGGCGAGAAAGAATGGAGACAAGCCTCTGAACGGTGAACTTCAGCTCTTTATTTACATAGTGACTTCTAACATCTATAACAGTTTTAACCCGTCTTATATAGGCAAACCCCGTAACTATTAACCAATAACCAACGAAGAGCGCTAGCTCTCATAACCAATAGGAACTCTCTGTTTAAGGGCCAATCGGATTCCCCGGAGCGGGCCAATCCGATCCAGCCATTTAACAGCCAATCAGAAGTGCAGGGCCAGAACCCTGCACTTTACTCCAAGCTCACGCTTTATTAAAACTTTATACATTCACAACAATTATGGGACTGGAGACTAAAACATACAAAGAAGAGTTGCAGGAATTGATGTCTAGTGTGATGAAAAGAAGGACTGGGGGCAATATGATAGCAGTGTTCCAACATCTAAGAAGCTGCCACAAAGAATAGGAGGTCAACCTATTCTCCAAAGCACGTGAGGGCAGGACAAAAAGCAATGGATGGAAATTAATCAAGGAGAGAACCAACCTAGGACTAAGGAGAAATTCCCTGACATTTAGAACAATTAACCAGTGGAACAACTTTCCTCCAGAAGTTGTGGATGCTCCAACAGTGGAGGTTTTTAAGAAGAGATTGGACAACCATTTGTCTGAAATGGTATAGAGTTTTCTGTTTCAGCAGAAGGTTGGACTAGAAGACCTTGAAGGTCTCTTCCAACTCTGTTATTCTGTTAATATTAGACTGTCTAGACCAGGGGTGTCAAATTCACATCATCATGGCAGTGTCACATGATGTATCAGGACTTTCCTCCACTTCACTAAACCAGGCATGGGCCTGGCCAGCATGTGACGCATCCTGCCCACGGGCTGGGAGTTTGACAGCCCTGGTCTAGACTATCTTTCTAATATGAATTTTGTTTACTTGGGCCACTATTCTTTATTCTTGATGTTGTCAAATTAAACCTGGAGCACCACTCACCATTGGCTGAAAATGCTGAAGATTGTAATACTATATATTTGTATCTACAGGGGTAACTTTCTTCCTCCTCTCCTCTGTTCTTACTGACCACAAAGACTTCTGTCAATTTTTCTACCTAAAATATGGAAATACAGACTCAGAATTCACTCAGGCTTAGAATTCACCAACAATGCACACTACAATGCCAAAAATACTATGTCTACCTGTCATGCTAGTATATTGTATTCTTAGCCCCTGGCAATTAAACTAACAAGATGCTTCTTTTTGACACCTCAATCAAACACTCAAAACATCCGCAAAAACTAGTTCATTTTTTTTAAAAAAAAAGTTTTATTGTTTTTTTTTAAGACAAACATGAACAAGCACAACATAAAAACATCAAACCATCCTCCAAATATGTACATACAGTGTGTTGGTTGGTTTACAAATTGTTTTGTGCTTCCACTTCATAGTCTTCAATTAGAATTACATTGTATATGTTCTCATATTGTCAATCAAATATTCCTAAATACATTAATATCATTGTTAATCAATCATTTGACTATACTTTTATTCATTCATGTTTTACAAAATAATCCATATTTTATTTAATTTATTTTATGACAGTTCATATTTCCATCTCAAATCTATCCTATAATCATTTCGTAGATATAATAAAAAAATACATCTTTATATATTCATTATGTTCTAAAAATTTACATATTTCATTACCATGTTTTATTGTCTAACCATTGATAGAATAGATCCCAAATTTTATAAAATTGTTTATCTTCTTGTTCTCTAATTTCAAATGTCAATCTACTCATTTCAGCACATTCCATTATTTTCTTAATAACTTCCTCCTGTGTTGGTATTTTCTCATTTTTCCAGTTTTTAGCAAATACAATCCTAGCCGTTGTTAACACATTTACAATCAAATATTTCAATTCTTTACTATATATTTCAGGTAAAATTCCCAATAAAAATATCTCTGGTTTCAAGTCTATATGCTTTTCTGTCATTTTTTCCAACCATGTGTGGATTTTAGTCCAATATTTTTTGGCATCTGCACATGTCCATCACATATGATAATATGAGCCAGGTATCTGATGACATTTCCAACATTTTTCAGACTTGTTCTTGAACATTCTTGCTATTTTTGTTGGGGAAAAATGCCACCTGTGAAACATCTTATACAAATTTTCTTTATATGCTGTTGACATTGTCATTTTATAATTTTGAGATCACAATTTTTGCCATTTCTCTAGATCAATCCCATATCCAAATTTCTTCCCCCAAACAATCATAGTTTCTTTAACTTGTTCTTCTTCTAGTTTAATTTCTAATAAATATCCATACACTTTTTTTAATCACATTTTAATCAGTACCTGTTCAATTTTTAAAAAAGAGAAGTTGGGATTGGAAAGGAAAATAATATATTTGAGCATACTATTACCATAAAAAATTAGATAATTGTTTTTTTTAATGTAGTGTTGATTTTAAATCACTTTCAAAACAATAAGACATTTCTTAAATGAGTTCTGTAATGTTCCTTCTCATAATCACCAATGCAACAAGAAAATTGCTAACTTTGTTCCCAAGCCAAATTTGTCAATCATGCTTACTCTGTGCTCAGATTAGCAATGTTCTGAGTAATTAATATCAAACCGTCCAAAGCAGCTCTGCCTTCTGATCATGAGGGTGCTTCTGCCATCATCAGAAAGTGCAGCATGTGTGAGGGCAACAAGGAGGAGGAGGAAGAGGAGGGAAAAGAAATGGCTTTCTCTTCAACCGGCTAGGAATAGAAAGATAATTGCAGTGCATTTTGCACAAAATTGCTACAGTTGGAAACATCTCCTCACTCCCCTCCCTGCCCATTTTCTGTTTTAATTATAGTTATTATTGCACTCTTAAGAAATTCAGCTGGTATAGAACATTTCCTTTTCTTCCTTTTCAGATGCATGCAACCCAGCCATTATGTGCTCCTTCCTTGAGCCCTGACATGAAAGCAAAGGCTACTGAATTGTTGTTCACGGTGAGGTCCTTGGATGCAATCATTATTTTGGGGTCAGCATACCCAGCTTCAGACTGGAAACAGACAAGGAAGAGATAAGGAAAAAAGCAGAACTATTCTTCTTGGCCTCTGCCTATCCTTTGCAGCCCAGCATTTCCCTTAGGCTGAAGAAAGTGCATTAGCAGGCTGTAATGAATGTGTAAAAGCCCAGAGGGAAGGAAAGCATGGTTTCAGGTATGCATAAAGCAATCTGGAAACGTGCTTAAACAGACGTTGGGAAGGCTGCTATTTGCAAAAGAAGCATTCCGAATATTAACACTGAAGTCGGAGGGGGCAAAAGGCTAGGAAAACCCCAAAAGACATTTTTTATGCTAACGCAGTTCAGGCTTTTACCTGGTTGGAGTTCATGCATCAACTCTGTGAGCATAATGAGAAACAGCAAATACAAATTCCTACAATCTACATACTTGGATCTGATGTTATGACACATATTTCGAAGGGCAGTGTTTTGTGTTGCAATTGTGGGGATGGGAAGTGTTCTGTCCTGAATTCAAATACTCGAAATCCCCGCGCCTTGATTGGCTAAGGCGCGGGGATTTCTGATTGGCCAGGCGAGCCGCGCTGATTGGCCCGATTGAGGTCTCCCGTGATTGGCTCGCTCCAAGAGCGGGAGACTTGAATCGCTGCCATTGGCCACGGCCGCTGCAGCGAAAAAGATAAAAGCCGCGGGCTTTTTCCTTTTCGCCGGTTCGGTTCACAACAGTTTAATAAAGAGCTTGAATGATAGTCACCGACTCTGAGCGTCTTTTTGCGGACACGACACTGGCGACGAGGGTGGGATCCCGACCCTGAACCGAACCCCGTGTCCAACAAGAGCCAGTTCCAGCGAAAGAGATGGCGAAGATCGCACCGCCCGCCCCCTTCAACCCCGCCAACGAGGACTGGGAATCATACTCAGACCAGTTCCGAATGTACTTAGAATGCGCCGGAATGAAGGACGCCCCGGGCCCGCTTTAACGCGCCGTCTTCCTTACTCATTGCGGACCAGAGGTCTTCCAGATGGCCAAAGCATTGGCCAAGCCGGCAGACGCAACCGCCATGGACTGGGACGTCCTCGAGCCTATACTGCGGCACCATTACGCCCCCGAGGTCCCCATCCTGATATGGCGCAACGAGTTTTACCGCCGAAATCAGAAACCAGACGAGAAATTGAGCGACTTCGTCGCCGAGCTGCGGCGCCTAGGAGGACTCTGCGAGTTTGAAGGTCTAAACAGCCTCATAAGAGACCGATTCATGCTCGGCCTATGGGACCCTACACTCCAGAGCCGGCTTATGGCCAAGGGCGACATCAGCCTAGCAGACGCCCTCACCGCAGCCGCAGCCGCAGAGGCAACCCGCTCGTCTGCTGACAGCATGCGAAGATCTGACGCAAAGAGCGGAAACAACAACCCGGCAAGGTCGGCCGACCCTAGAAGTGAATCAACCGCACACTACGGAGAATTCCAGTCAGCCTCCAGCACGTCGGAAGACGAGGAGGACATACATCGCGTGCAGACGGAACGCGGCGACCAGCGGAACCGAAGAGGTCGTAGGTCGAGGACCAACTGTGCCGGGTGCGGCGGCGACCACCCCAGGTCAGAATGCCGATTGTTTGACTCTATTTGTAGGCATTGTGAACGACGGGGTCACATCGCTCGAGTTTGCCGCCAAAAGAAGACCCGCAGCCCGCCCAGATGGGAACAACACGACCGGAAGAAGGAAAGCCCCCTGCCCAAGACCAGAGAGCGCCAACCAGACGGTCGGTGGGACCGTAACCAGCGAGCTTCAAGAGGCGGCGACGGTCGGCGAAAAGAAGAAACACACCAGACGGTGACCATCGGCCACGCCATCTCCGACGGCGCCAGAAAGGTACATGTTGAAGTCCATATTGAAGGCCAGCCATGCAAGATGGAAGTGGACTCCGGGTCCTACCTCTCCATGATTGCATGGCGCGAGATTAAGCGACTTGTACCCACCCTCCATAAGAGGAACATTCATACCCAGAAAATCATCATAAAAGACTACCAAGGCAATCGCGTCCCGGTAGTGGGCACCAAGAGCTTCAACGTAACCTACAAAGGCCGCACCGAACAACTGCCACTCACCATCGTCGATCGCGACCGCCCAAGCCTACTGGGTTTACAATGGTTTGCCCCGCTTGACATCGCGCTGACAGGAGTCAACCACGTCGCTGACGACGGTTGGGAATAGCGGCTAGCCCAGGAGTTTCAGGAAGTCTTCGATGGAAGTTTGGGCAAGTACCAGGGGCCCCTTATTTCGTTTGACCTAGACCCAAAGGTTCCCCCCAAGCGGCTTAAACCTAGGAGGGTACCATTCGCCCTGAAGCCTAAAATTGACGAGCAGATCAACAAGCTCGTCGAACAGGGGGTGTTGCAGCCGATAGACCATGCCCGATGGGAAACCCCTATAGTGACCCCAGTAAAGCCAGACGGGTCCGTGAGAATTTGCGGGGACTATAAGGCCACCCTAAATGGCGCATTACAACAAAGCGCCTACCCAGTCCCAATCGTGCAACATCTGCTACACTCACTGGGAAGGGGCAAGGTCTTTGCCAAGCTCGATCTCGCCCAGGCATACCAGCAGCTACCAGTAGATGAGAAAACGGCGGAAGCCCAGACCATCGTGACCCATCGGGGGGCCTTCAAGTGTAACCGACTCCAATTCGGAGTCAGCGTGGCACCAGGCATCTTTCAAAGCCTGATGGAATGTTTGCTACAGGGCATCGAGGGGGTGGTGCCCAATTTTGATGACGTATTAGTAGCGGCGCCAAACGAAGCCGAATTAGAAAACCGACTCAGACAGGTCTTAACAAAATTTAAAGTGACAGGACTTAAAGTTAAACGAGAAAAATGCCAATTATGCACCAAGGAAGTGGAATTTTTGGGCTACCTTCTAGACCGGCATGGCATTCACCCTACACTTAAAAAAGTGAAAGCCATTAAAGAAGCCCCTACCCCAAAGTCTAAAACGGAACTACAAGCATTCTTAGGGTTGCTGAATTTTTATAATGTTTTCCTACCCCAAAAGGCTACGGCGGCGGAGCCTTTGCATAGACTCCTGGATAAGGCGGCAACCTGGACTTGGGGGTGACGAGAGCAAACCGCCTTTCAAAAAACCAAAGACCTCCTCACCTCCGATGCCGTCCTGATTCAATTCAGCGAAACCTTGCCCTTAGCTGTCACTTGCGACGCATCACCTTTCGGCGTCGGCGCTGTCCTCAGCCATACCCTCCCCGACAAAAGGGAAGCACCCATCGCTTTTTTCTCCAGGACTCTGACTAAACCAGAGCGGAACTATAGCCAGCTGGACAAAGAAGCATTGGCTATAGTTGCCGCCGTTAAGCGTTTCCACGAATACCTATATGGCCGCCTGTTCACCATTGTGACAGACCATAAGCCGTTGCTGGGAATCCTCGCCGGAAACCGAGCCACCCCGAACATTTTATCACCCCGGATGACAAGGTGGTCCGAGTTCCTGGCAGCCTACAGCTACGACCTGTTACACAAGCCAGGTAAGAAAATTTCGCACGCGGACGCTTTAAGCCGTTCCCCCTTACAAGACTCTGATCCTGACCCAGCACCAACAACAAACACCCTTAGCATTGAGAACCTACCCATTACCGCATCGGACATCGCCAGAGAGACTATTAAGGATAAGCGCCTGGCGCGAATCCTACATTGGCTAGAAAAAGGTTGGCCTGAAAGGGACAATGACGAATCCATTAAAACGTTCAGGAACCGCCAGACTGAACTTTCACTACTTAAGGGATGTATCTTGTGGGGTGACAGGGTAGTCATCCCGGACAGATTGCAAGAGAGGGTTTTAGAGATGCTGCATGAGGGTCATCCTGGCATCGTCAGGACTAAAGCCCTGGCCAGGAGTTACGCTTGGTGGCCAGGGATGGACAAGCAGATTGAGCAATGGGTCGCCAAATGCCATCGTTGCCAGGAGACCAGACCCAGCCCACCCGCAGCACCCATCAGGGACTGGGAAATACCAAGGGGGCCCTGGTCCAGAATCCATTTAGACTTTGCGGGTCCAACGAATGGGCATACTTTTCTGATCACAGTCGACGCTTACTCCAATTGGTTGGAAGTAAGCGACATGAAATCCACTACCACGGAGGCCGTCATCAAAGAACTGTGTAAACTGTTTTCCACGCACGGCCTCCCAGACGTCGTCGTCTCAGATAATGGGCCCCAGTTTACTTCTCTCGAATTTGAAAGGTTCTTGGCGGAGAGGGGCATCCGCCACGCATTAACAGCACCGGCGCATCCGGCGGCGAACGGTAGGGCGGAACGGATGGTCCAGTTTACAAAAAAAAACCTCAGGAAAATGGACCACGGGGAGATCAACGACAAAATCAATAAACTCCTTTTCATACAACACATCACCCCGAACACCACTACCAACAAAAGCCCAGCCGAATTGCTAATGGGCAGAAAGCTGAGGTCCCCACTCAACAGGTTGCACCCGACCTACAACCCGGAGCGGCCCCCAGACTCCAGCTCCAAATACCGGACATTTGCCCCCGGTGACTTAGTTTACGCCAAAAATCTGACGGGGGACCCCCTATGGATCCCAGCCGTCATCACTCAAATCACCGGTCCACGGTCGTACCGGCTCCAAACCACCGACGGGCAAGCCTGGAAACGACACATCGACCAGCTCCGGTCACGTACGGCAACAGACCTCAACCCCCAAGACTCGAACCAAGGGGGGAGGGAACACCCGAATAAAATAGCGCAAGAAAAAATCCAAAAATACTCACCGGAACGCAACCATCGCGAGTCCCCTCCGGAGAAGAACCACCTGGCCAGCTCAACCGACTCGGAGAAACCAAGCGGGAGTGGCGAAACCCGCAGCTCAACCAACCCGGTAGGCCCAGGCGGGAGCCACGGAGAACGAACCGGCCCGATCATCCAGCCGGTTCACACAGAGGGAGGAGCAGCCAAAAAGATGACCGCTCCGGCCGAGATACAGCTTGAAACTGAGTTGCGCAGGTCAACTAGGACTAGACGGAGCCCCGCCTACCTGCGTGACTACGCTACGTGATGGACCATACCAAGAGGGGAGGGGTGTTCTGTCCTGAATTCAAATACTCGAAATCCCCGCGCCTTGATTGGCTAAGGCGCGGGGATTTCTGATTGGCCAGGCGAGCCGCGCTGATTGGCCCGATTGAGGTCTCCCGCGATTGGCTCGCTCCAAGAGCGGGAGACTTGAATCGCTGCCATTGGCCGCGGCCGCCGCAGCGAAAAGGATAAAAGCCGCGGGCTTTTTCCTTTTCGCCGGTTCGGTTCACAACAGTTTAATAAAGAGCTTGAATGATAGTCACCGACTCTGAGCGTCTTTTTGCGGACACGACAGGAAGGCTGAACCTGAGGGCAGGGTCAAATGCATTAGCAGTTTGGAATTACTACACTCCCACAAAAGACCCACATCCATCCCCCATGAATTCTGTTGACCATTGTCTAGGATCATTGATCATTCAGATTCTTGTGTAGGTTGCATGTAATAAACTGTTACTTTGCTTTGAATTCAGTTCCTGTTCCTGGTTACCTGCACCGGATAGCAATGTCATCACTTGTGCCATAGTTTTCCATCAGTGTGACTAGCTGCAGATGTCTCTACTAGCATTTTTGAGAGGTGTTTTAATTTGGATTATCTTTGTTTGGTAGAGAAAAAAAGGTAATGATGCCACATTTTATGAAATAAAGTTATATGTGCAAGGATTAAATAATTCTTTTTTTCTTAATATCAAGCATATATGCTTTTATTGATTTCCTTCCATATTGAAATTCTGTGTTGATTTTGGCAACTGCTTTAATTCCTTTCCTTCCATCTTGCCTAAAGCAATTCCAAAAGATGTTAGCTTCAATCTTGTTTGTTATTATGGGAAAGAAAAATTATGGTTTTTATCAATGATAGCTGGAAATTAAAAACCAGGAAATTGTGTTAACTATTATGCCAGCTACAAATGAGAGCATCTAGTGTGTGGATAAAATAGAACATTATTTTTAATTGATGGAATAGATCTTCAGACAAATTAGTTGTGAATCCAATCCAAATGTCATCAGTATTAAAATGTAAACAAATCTCTGACTAGCAATTCAACTTTCTATCATATCACGTAATGAAATACAAAAGTTAAATAATGGAATAATTACTTATCTTCCATTATTTTCATTTCTTATCATTTTTCCCATGGTTCCCACTCAAACCTTTAACCCCCCCCCCCAACTAGTTTACCTAGAACTCCCACCTCTTCCTGTTTAACAGTCCTGGGATTATAGCAGAAAAAAGGACTGTCGGGATTCTTGTTACTAAGTGATATAGTCACGTGACATCATGCTTATGACTACATTGCTTAGTAACAGAAATTTCAGTCCTAATTATCACTGTAACTTGAGGACTACCTGTAGAGGACTACCTGTAGAGAGACTGTCAAGTTTGATATCAGTGATGTGAGTGATTTTATCTGCCAGATACCATGAATACTCACTTACTGTGACCCTGTAGATGCTCCAGGGATCCATTACCACAATGTAGGCCCAAGTTTTGAACACTTACTTGGGTTTAGTCTATCTTCTTTGAACAGGCAAATGATGAAAAAGCCATGTAATTAAATACACAGATCAGATACAGATAGCTTCATATATTCTTCACTTTAATTAGAAGATTAGGCTAATGTAAGAGTAGAAATTATGTTTTTATCATGAACTCTTCTCAATGATGTTTTTTTCTCAGCAGAATATTGTCTGTTATTTTCTCCTTGTTTTTGCAATCAAATGACAGAATACTGAAGCGGACAATCTGATATTTTCACACCCCCATGAAATATGGTAAATCTTAGAAATGAAAATTAGGTAAAATTATTTCGGCTTGCCCTAACCAACATTACAGATCTTGGAAAATTAGACTGAAACTGAATAATTACTGCTGTTGCTCAGGAAAACCTAAGTTCACTTTTGGGGAATATTTTCAATAGACCTCTCATAAAAGAAACTGAGCATATTACATGAATGGATCAAAAACAACACCAAGGAGCACCTCCATTTTCTCTCTAAGGCTCTTTTTGCTTGTCTCATAATCCTGTAAAATTGTGAAGCTAACAACTTCTGTGCCATGGGCCACAATGTTCTTTCCAGGACAATCCTCTCTCAAGTGACTTTGCAAATGCTGTAATACACAAAGCGCATTGAAATAATTTACATATCATAAACTAAATTTTAAATTTTATTTTACTTATCTTATTTATTGGGACAGTGATCCGTAGCAAAGAAACCAAATAATCAGAGAGTTCTAAAGATGGCATTCTTAGATTCATCAGGTTTCTCCACTATGTTACCATTTTGTGGGATTCCTTTGACTATTCCTTTGGTCAGGAATTTAGTTATGATTACTATTTATTTTATTTATTTGTATTCTGCCTTTATTATTTGTATAAATAATTCAAGATAGCAAACATATCCACTGTACCTTCCTCCTCCTATTTTCCCCACAATAACCATCCTGTGTGGAGGGTTGAGCTGGGAGAAAGTGACTGCCCCGAAATCACCCAGATGGCTTTCATGGCTACGGCATGACTTGAACTCATAATCTTCTAATTTCTAGCCTGGTGTCTTTACCACTAGACTAAACTGGCTCTAAAATTTAAAAAATAAACTAACTTGAGCTCATGAAATTTTCAATGACAAATGTGATAATAAGATCATCATTAAGGCACGACTGAACACACATGGTAGGCAGCCATATTGACCAGCTATCATATTTTATAACAAAGCAAGCTTTCTTTATCTTCCATACTACCCCAGCATGCATTATATATTTATATATTTATATATTTATTTATTAAATTTATATTGCTGCCTATTAGCCCAACACTTCCTAAAATTTGGATGGTGGCTTTTTTGCTTACTTTATCAATATGATCCAGATTCTGGATCATCCAGACTTAATCGATATGATCCAGATTCTCCTCTCAGAAGAAATTGCAGGTAGTCCTCACTTAATGACTGATCACTTACTGATTGTTAGAACTTATGACAGACAAAAAAATCCATGTACTTACAACCCAGATTCAAAGTTACAATGTTCTTCCCTACCCTACAGACATGATTGCAATTTGGTTTCTTGGCAACAAACCTACATTTATAGATGTTTGCTGTGTCCAATAGTCACGTGACTGTGGTTTACAACATTTTTGCCAGGAACTGATATTTCCTTCTGGTTTCCTGCAACATCTTCTCATTACAAACAATAGGTTTGCTTAATGGCCACCACAAAAAAATGACATCAAATCAGATCAGTCACATAATGACCCACTTAAAGATTGGCATGACTTACAACTTACAGTTATCCAGTAATATAACCTAAGAAAAGTAAATGAAAAGCAATTCAAAGGGCAATAACTGACTGCAGAACAGAGGAGGTAAAGTGTGAAGAGTTTTGCTTTGATTGATATTTTTCAAATATGACTAATTAATAGGAAACACACAACATACAGGCATGTAAATAGACCTCCATTCATTGTCAAGTCTTCAGAAATGCAAGCAAAAGCTAACATCTGCAAACATCTTTCCTGCAGTGAGGAAATTCATATCTATCTCCTTGTGTTCTGCTGGGGCACAGGCTTGTTTTCTTGCACATATCTTATTTAATGCTTCAGGGAGAAAAATGGTATGAGTAAATATCTAGCCTACAATAGATTTCATTGTCAAGCCAACTAAAGAAAGTGAAAGCAAGAACAGATGAGGCATTTGTGTCAACTGTTTTTATGTGTCAAGCAACTGACCCATAACTTTCATTGATGCTGCTTATATGACAAACCTGGAGTGATTAATGTTACATTCCAGGAGCAATTAAAGTTGCAGTGCTGTTAGTTACAAAACTACAGGTCTAAGCATTAATTTGATCTGCTTACCAATATGAAACCCAATTTTGCTTAACTGTGAACATAGAAATATTGATTCCTTTTTCATGAGTTATGTTCTCTTGCTGCAAAATCTGAAATCCTTGTTTCCTGGGCTGAACAATTTAAAAGATTCACAACTACAGGACCATTCTCAGCCTCAAAAAAAAAAAAAAAAGGAAAAGGATCAGTTTCCAAAAAAAAGAGCTTATTGGGTCAGCCAAGCGGGACTCATTCCTAAATAAGAATAGAGACCAAACAGAGTTTGGAAAGCCTTTATATGTTTTCTGCATTCTATTATATGCATACTACAACCTTTGGTGAAGTTTCTATCAGTTTTATCTATCATATATGAGTTCCAGGGGTGGGATTCAAATTTTTTAACAACTGGTTCTGTGGGCCTGGCTTAGTTGGTGGGCATGGCTTGGTGGTCATGTGACTGGCTGGGTGTGGCCAGCTCAACATCACTCACATTGAGGCATGCATCTCCTCGCCTGGCCTCTCATAACTGTGGGAATGCTACAACAGTCATAAGTGTGAAAAATGATCATAAGTCACTTTTTTCAGTACCATTGTAACTTTGAATGGTCACTCCACACAAGCAAAGTACCAGCAAAGGAGGGGGAAAAAACTCCAGAGACATTCCAGAGACAGGAAGTCTAGTCCTGCCAAGAATGCAATAAGGGTTAACAGAGAGTCAGTTTCTATAAGCAACACCAGAATGTTTCCTTACTGCCTTCCGTACAGGATTAGGCCAGTAATTCCAACAACTGGTTCTCTGAACTGCTTAGAATGTTAACAACCGGTTCTAGCAAATAGGGGTGAACCTGTAGAATCCCACCCTGATGAAGTTCTTAAGATGACTCCTTTATTCTACAGCTTGCTTAAAATGTCACTTTCTCACTTTTGACCTAATCATGGTTTCTGCACAAGCATACTTTCTTATAAACGTTTGTGGCATTTGTCAGTCTGTCTAGGAGAATTAAACTTTTCTTCCTTCTGGATCACTCCTTTCCTTGTCTCAGCTTACCCATAATCCTCTTTTTCATATCCATGTGGCAGGCACATTTTCCTTTCTTGTTCATGCATATTATAGCAATAGCACTTAGACTTACATACCATTTTACAGTGCTTTACAGCCCTCTCTAAACAGTTTACAGAGTCAGTATATTGCCCCCAACAATCTGAGTCCTCATTTTACCCACCTTGGAAGGATGGAAGGCTGAGTCAACTTTGAGCCAGTCAGGAATGAACTCCAGGTTATGGGCAGAGTTAGTCTGCAATACTACATTCTAACCACTGCACCACCATTGGTTCACTTATTTTGCTCACTTAATTTTTAAAGCAAATCTGTTGACTCACAGGTTGATCTGAATGAAACTGCATACCTAGTAGTTTGTTACATAGGAACAAAAATGTTACTGGAAAATTGTGCTGCAAGCATTACTTGGGGGAAGGGGAGGCAACTTTGTGACACATATAGAAAAAGGGCTGGGCTTGTATTACAAATCCATGACATTCGTGACATTAATATGACCCCACTTACTCTCACACACACATAACATAAAAATGTTGCTCTGTATAACACTGAGGAAAGAGTCTTTGTTATATACAGTCACGTTCCCCCCTTTATCCCCAAAGTATTATTCTTTATAAAGCAATAATCAGTCTTTTAATAAAACCAATGAAATATAGATGCTGTCAAATCTGCATCCCACTGTGATCTGACTTCTTTATTTTTAAGCAAGTAAACTAGAGTGGGTGATTAGGAAGAAAAGACTACATTTTTAAAATCTCTTTCCTTCTAATTACTCCCAAGTGGGTCTCATTGTACACTTGAGAGGGTAGTAACCAGGAAAATAAATGAGCATGTGTTGTGTATCTGAGTACACTCTTTGATAATAGAACACAAAACTTTGCATTAAAACAGAGTTTCCCAATACATCCAAACTGGGACATAATTGGTGAGGCTATTAATCCTAAATGCAGTACATAGTGTTAGGAATATGAGTCACCTAACAGCTATTTGGGTTAGAAATATATAAACCAGGATAAACATTTTAAAACTGTAACTTTAAGAAAATGCAAAACTGTAATTAGGTGTGGTTTCTCAAACGGCCATAAGATGGAGCCAGAAACCTGGTTTGTCTTAGTCTGAGTCTCAGAAGAAAGTGTGAGTGTATCTCTGTTTCCTTCTGTTGGAAAGTATTGCCGTTCCTCCATTTTTTCTAATTGACTGATATTACTGGATTTAATGTAAGTCTGATACTGAACTGTTTTTTGACACTGGACTTTGATATTTGGATTATCCCTGGATTGAAAACTGACTGATTTACTTGTGAATGACTTTGGATTGCTTATTTTGGACTTTGCTTCAATCTTTCTGGAAGTAAAAACCTACATTTACTGTACAGTGCATCTGTGTGCTGTGTGTGTATTATTCAAACACTTCTCTCAAATACGTCTCCCTGTATGCGCTCATTCTCCTAACAAGGAATTACCTCAACACTTCCTCATTTACTATTCTGAAATTGCAGCCTCCTGTTTTAGATAGAAGGCAGAATGGTGCTTAATAAAAACCTAGGGTTCCTGAATAAAATCTTTCATATTGGAAGAAGAATGAAGGCAAAGAGGCTTGCATGAACCAATTAGTATTCTGTAACTTCATAAACCTTTGTTGATATGGCTAAGTCACTAAAGGTTTCTCCCTTGGAATTCCCACTGACCTAAGTGGGATTGATTAGTATCATTCTGCTATGACTGTCCAGTCCATCTAAGTCTCTATGATAGATTTTCTAAAATAAATACTGCCGGATGCATTATGGAATTCTCACTAGCCTGGCCAGAACTATTTAAGATCAAAAGAGAAGTTTGGTCTAGTTTGATCCAATTTGGTCTAGTGGATAAGGCATCACACCAAAAACAAGGATATTGTGAGTTTTAGTCCTTTCTTAGGAATGAAACCCAGGTGGATGACTTTGGGCCAGTTCTCAGCCCAATCCATCTCACAGGGTTATTGTAGTGGGGAAAATATGGAGAGGAGGAAGTTTTAGGTATGTTTGCCACCTTAAATTATTTATAAAAATAATAAAGATGGGAAATAAGTAAGTAAGTAAGTAAGTAAGTAAGTAAGTAAGTAAGTAAGTAAGTAAGTAAATGATGCAGTGGCTCAGTGGCTAAGACACTGAGCTCAGTGACTAAGACACTGAGAAAGGTCAGCAGTTCGGCAATTCGAATCCCTAGCTCCATGTAACGGAGTGAGCTCCCGTTACTTGTCCCAGCTTTTGCCAACCTAGCAATTCTAAAGCATGTAAAAATGGAAGTAGAAAAATAGGAACCATTTTGGTGGGAAGATTACAGAGTTCTGTGCATCTTTGGTGTTTAGTGATGCTGTCCACATGACCACGGAGATGCTTTCGGACAACACTGGCTCTTCAGCTTTGTAACAGAGATGAGCACCAGGCCCTAGAGCCGGAAATGACTAGCATGTATGTGCAAGGGGAACCTTTACTTCTACCTTTACTTTAAGTAAGTAAGTAAGTAAATCTGGTCTATGCATTATGATTTGTCAGAATAAATTTATTTACTAAAGACAGAAAACACCCTGCTGGGAATTTATACTCTTAGCATGTAGTCCTGTTGCTCATCTCTCCAGGAACATACACATAATACAGACTCTTTGAGGAGCACCCCAAGGAGACTAAGATGCCTCTACTCACACCAGCAGAAGAGGCCTGCAACATGCTAAAGAATTCTGGCAGGCAGCATCAAAGAAAAGAGCCTTTTCTGCTGTGTTCCCATCCCTCTAGAATATTCTTAACACTGGAGGCAAGAATTGCTCCCATCCTTTTGGCCTTCCAGAAAGATATTAAAAATGATTTTGCTGCTTGGTTTGGGGGCCCAAGGGGAGGCATTCGCTGCTGGATATGGTGGATGGGTTAACAAGACCTCATTCTGATGCCATCCATCTTTAATTGCTTTTCCACTGATCTTTTTGTGTTCTATAAACTGTCCAGGGTCATCCTATTAGGGAGATGGGAAGCATGTTGTTTCATTATGGCTGTGTTATTAAATGACATAAGGATATGTTATTTAATAGCACAACCATGTGTTATTAAATAACATAAGGGAACAACACAGAAAGGAATAAAAGAATCATGATAGTTTCATATCTTCTTGTTCTCCTCCTCTGCCAGAAAAATAAACACAAAATCCTACATAAAATCTGGACTTTGAAACTCCATTGCTTGTGTCAAGATGCTCAGGCAAAGTATGTTAGAGCAGGTCATTGCCTTTTTGTTGCTATATAATTTAGTGCTCTCTCTACATCTCCAACAATGCAGTTCTGCTCCCCATCTTCGGACAGAATTATATAGGCAGAACAGTAACACATACAAGACTGGATGGATGGATAGATAGTGTTAAGTTCTGCACATGGGCACAAGGAGCGGAAACGAGACGATGAACAGTGAACTTCAACTCTTTATTTAACATTGTGGAACAGAGCAAAAACTACGGCAGCAACAGCCCTTTTTATAGGCAAGCTGCTGATCAAGTAACCAAGAAACGTGAAGCGCTAGCTCCCCCAACCAATGAAAGAGGCTCGCTAATAGCCAATCAGATTCTCTTGAATCGACCAATCCGATATTGCCATTATCGGCCAATCAGAAGTGCAGAGCCAGAACCCTGCACTTTTCTAAAGGTTTTAATAATCTTTATTTAAACACTTTTATTAATTCATAACACCCCTTCCCCCCGGGTTCCGTTTAAGGGGTGTGGTGATGTAATCTCTGAGGTAGGAAGGTTGTTCAGACTGTCTATTAGATTTACGCTGTCCCCCTGGTTCTTGTCTATAATCTTGTTTTGGCAGGACATTTTCTGGCAAGTTGGGTGCCGGCGGTTCTTTATTGAAAAACTCGGTGCCGCTAATGTCCTCATTGTCCTCTAGTCTTCGTGGGCTTGCCTCTGACGAGGTGTCCCTTTGAGGCGAGCTTACCCCCATCGCTGATCCTTCTTCATGTGTTATGCCCGAATGCTGACTTCTTCCATTCATGTTTTCTGCCATTTCGAATTCGGTTTCTTCGGTATCCCCTCCCCCCTCAGTTTGGGAGTTACCGGAGTCACAGAAACTAGGTTGTAGCCTCGAACGCAGCTGATCAATATGGCGCTTCCATATTCTTCCGTTGAGGGCTTTTACTTGGTACAACCTGGGTCCAGTGACTTGGATTACAGTTGCTTCGACCCACAAAGGATCGCCAGAAAAGTTCCTAGCGAAAACTAAGTCACCTATCTTGAATTCGCGGCATTTCCCACTAGATCCGTGGGGTTTTTCTGGTTCGTACGATGGGTGTAGTTGGTCGAGGTGGGAGTGGAGTTTGCATCCCATTTATAATTCAGCTGGAGTCTTGTTGGTGATGCTGTGTGGAGTGATGTGTTGAAGAAGGAGTATCCTGTTTATCTTATCTTCGATATCCCCATAGTCCATTTTATATAGGGTCTTTTTGACGAACTGTACCATGCGCTCGGCTCTTCCGTTAGCCGCAGGATGCACCGGTGAAGTTAGCGCATGGCGAATACCACGGTCTGCCAAATACTGTTCAAAAGGAAGTGCGGTAAACTGGGGGCCGTTGTCGGATACCAGAACATCTGGCAGTCCATGTGTCGCGAATAATCTGTTCAACTTCCGGATGATGGATTCAGTTGTGGTACTTTTCATTTCGTGGATCTCAAGCCAGTTTCAGTAGGCATCCACCATTAATAGGAATGTGTGTCCCTTAGTAGGTCCCGCAAAGTCAATATGAATATGGGACCACGGTCCCCGGGGTGTTTCCCACTCTGTCGGTGTTGCTTTCAGTGGGGAATTGCTAACTTCCTGGCATTTGTAACAAGTCTTTACCCAGACCTCGATCTGTTTGTCGATACCCGGCCACCACGCGTAGCTTCGTGTGAGCGCCTTCATGCGCACGATGCCAGGGTGGCCCTCATGCAAAGTTTTCAACACCGCTCATTGTAACCGCTCTGGGACGATGACTCTATCCCCCCAAATGATGCAGCCCTTTTGGGAAAACAGTTCCGTCTGCCGATTCTTGAAAGGGATGAAGTCGTCAGGGATTTGATCCAATGGCCATCCTCGCTCGACCCAGCTAAGAATTCACACCAAAATGGGATCGCATTTGGTTTCGATCGCGATATCTCGAGCTGTCAGTGGTGGTGATTGAAGTGTCTCAATCTGGAGCGTTGTGATGGTTGGAGCTGGGTGATCAACATTTTCTGGAAGTGGTGCATGGCTTAGTGTGTCAGCGTGGGGAATGGCTTTCCCCGGGTGGTATTGCAGCTTATAATTATACGCAGCCAAGAATTCTGACCAGCGAGTCATTCTGGGAGATGATATATAAGGGGTTGGCTTGTTTCCCACTATAATCCCGAGTAAGGGTTTGTGGTCGGTAACTATGGTAAAGACTCATCCATATATATATTCATGAAACCGTTTAACAGCAGATACAACAGCAAGAGCCTCTTTATCGATTTGACTAGAGTTACGTTCAGCTTTTGATAGCGTTTTTGAAAAGTAGGCAATAGGGGCTTCAGTACCATTTGGTAACACATGGCTCAAAATGGTACCCACTCCAAATGGTGATGCGTCACATGTGTTTGTTAAAGGCAAAGTCTCGTTATACTGCATCAAAACAGCATCTGAAGTCAATAGGTTTTTTACTTGTCGGAACGCGTGTTCCTCTCGGTGTCCCCAGATCCAGGTTGCCTTTTTGTCCAACAGACGATATAGGGGCTCAGCTACGGTTGCTTTGTGGGGCAGGAAAACGTTGTAAAAATTGATAAGGCCCAGGAAAGCTTGGAGATCAGTCTTATTTCTGGGCCTTGGGGCGTTCTTGATTGCCCTTAGTTTGCTATCAGTGGGGTGAATGCCCTGTTTATCGATTAAGTACCCCCAAAATTCAACTTTATCTGTACACAGTTGACACTTATTTTTTTTCACTTTAAGGCCAGAGTCTTTAAATTTCTGGAGAACCAACCTCAGGCACTCCTTTAGTATTTCTCTATTTGGAGCAGCGATTAAAACATCATCAAAATATGGTACAACCCCCTTTTATACCCTGTAATAGTCTCTCCATCAAGCTCTGAAAAATTCCCGGGGCCACGCTTACTCTGAATTGGAGTCGGTTGCACTTAAATGCACCTCATTGCGTAACGATTGTTTGTGCCTCTGCCATTCTTTTATCTACAGGCAGTTGTTGGTATGCATGTGCTAAATCCAATTTAGCGAAGACTTTTCCGCCCCCCAGGTAATGGAGAAGGTGTTGTACCACCGGTACCGGGTAAGCGTTCTGCTGAAGGGTGTGATTCAGGGTGGCATGGTAGTCCCCACAAATTCTTAACGATCCATCCGGCTTGATGGGTGTTACGATTGGGGTTTCCCAGGGAGCGTGGTCGGTGGGCTCTAACACACCCTGGGCAATTAATTTATCAAGTTGCTCATCAATTTTTGGTTTAAGGGCAAATGGTACTCGATGAGGCTAAAGGCGGATGGGAGCTACTTCAGGGTTAAGGTTAAATGATATTGGGGTCCCCTTGTACTCGACTAGTTTGTCTGCAAAAACATCCTGGAATTCCTGGATGAGGGCCTCTTCCCAGTCGTTGCTGTTGGTTCGGTGAATGCCGGCTACTTCAATCCCAAGTGGAGCGAACCATTGGAGGCCTAACAAGCTAGGCTGATCCCTGTCGACTACGGTCAATGGTAAGGATGCAGTACGATTTTTGAATGAGACACGGACTTGGCTGGATCCAACGACTGGAATTCGATTTCCCTGATAGTCCTTGAGTATAATTCTTTGGAATTTGAGGTCTTCTTGCTGGATGGCGGGAATTAATTGTTTAAGGGTCTTCCAGGAAACCATCGAGAGGGACGATCCTGAATCGACTTCCATCACGCAGGGCTGGTTTTCGATGGCGACCTTCACCCGGATCTTCTTGGCGTCTTGATGAGGCGTGACCAATCGTGATGGTTTGGTGTGCCTCTTCTCGTTTCATTGAATAGGCTGTAGTAGTGGTTGTTCCATTCTGTAGTAGTGGTTGTTCCATTGGTGGTTCAAGGGTTCCCGATTCGCAGGTCGGCTTCCTGTGGGTTGGCGGTAGTTGTTCTCTCTCTGAGGTGGGCTGGATCCTTGCTTGCTTCTACAGATTTTTCCGATGTGGCCTCTCTTTCTGTATACATGGCAGAGCACGTTGAGGAATTTGCAGTCTGATCGTGGGTGGTTTGCCCCACAACCAGCACATTGGTACTGCAATCTCTGGTTATGTTGATGGCATTGGTCTCGTTCAGACCGGAGCCGGTTGATCTCTTTCTCATCACTTTCTGATGACGATTCAAGGTCCTCATGGTGGGTTGTTGTTGCCTGTCCCTCCAGGCGAGGTGAGGCTTCGCCAGCGAGTTGGCGGAGCGGGGCGTTGGTGCGGTGCATTCATGCAGCCGACTTCCTGGTTGCTTCTACTGCAGTAGCATCAGCAATGGCATCTGTAAGGCTAATGTCGCCTTTCGCCATCAGCTTACTCTGCACCGTTGGTGCATCTAGTCCCAGAACTATCCGGTCTCTCAGGGCCTCTTCGAGGTCGGCAAGCCCACAGAGGCCTCCCAGATTCCGGAGATCCACAATGAAATCTGCAATGCTTTCTCCCTTCCGCTGGTCTCTCTGGTAAAATTCATGTCTTCGGAAAAGTGTTGGTATGGTAGGTGCATAGTGGGCCCGTAGAAGGGGCTCGAGGACGTCCCAGTCCATGGACTTCACTTCAGCCGGTTTCGCTAGTGCCTTGGCCATCTTAAACACGGTCGGCCCACAGTGAGTTAGGAATACCGCTCGCTTTTTTCCAGTAGTGGCATCCTTCAAGTTGTTGGTCTCCAGAAACATCTGGAATCGGTCCATATATGAGTCCCAGTCTTCTTGTGCCAGGTTGAATGGAATGGGTGTTATGATGCTGCCGGATATGGTTTTGGCCTTTGGTGTGTCTTCAGCCACGTGCTCTGTTTAGCGCTCTGTAGTGCTCAGTCAGCTCTGACATCTCCCAATCCCATCCTCATTGCCAGTGTTAAGTTCTGCACATGGGTGCAAGGAGAGGAGACAAGACGATGAACAGTGAACTTCAACTCTTTATTTAACATTGTGGAACAGAGCAAAAACTACGGCAGCAACAGCCCTTTTTATAGGCAAGCTGCTGATCAAGTAACCAATAAGAAACGTGAAGCGCTGGCTCGCCCAACCAATGAAAGAGGCTCGCTAATAGCCAATCAGATTCTCCTGAATGGACCAATCCAATATTGCCATTATCGGCCAATCAGAAGTGCAGGGCCAGAACCCTGCACTTTTCTAAAGGTTTTAATAATCTTTATTTAAACACTTCTATTAATTCATAACAGATAGATAGATCGATGCCATTTATCTAAAGAGAGAAAGATATGTACTCACTATCTTTAATTACTCTCAGAGAATGAGTTATTCTTTGATATAAATTGCAAACTTGAAGTTCTTAGTAATCTTACATTCCAAGTACTAAAGCTACAATAAATCCTTAACAAAAATGGGTACATGCATGCAAAACATTCCCAAACTCTCAGCTTATCAGTCATAAAAGCACTACTTGGCATTCATCATTGATATGACTGAAATAGATCATTGTACAGCTGCCAGCAGAATTTAGCTATTAGTGTGCTTGAACAATGAGAAATTGAAATAGCTAATTATTCATGAATGCTTGAAATCCAAATGAAAAAAAATATATGCATGGTTAAAAAAATATAGTTGTAGTACTGAAATAAAATTTCCAGTAAGTTCTCTTGAACATAATTGACTTGGATAACATGAAAAACACATAGTTAAAAACACATATCTACAACTATCATTTTGAAGGAATTTGAAAGAAGGCTTGAGAAAATGCATGAAGTATAATAGTATTAATTAATAATCATGATGGTTTTATATTGAATCTAGTATCAAGTATCACCTGCTGAAGAACATAGGAGAAGCTTGCCATTTAGACTATGCACTATTTTTCTACTTCCTGTAGGAGTAAAATTGATAATTGTAGAAGTGGAATGCTGAACTCTATGGGCCTTTAGACTGATGCAGTGAGAATCTAATGTAATTTATGCTCATTACCATTATAGTGATATAATACATAACCTCTTTATTTGATGTTAGTTTAAAATAACATTACACATATTATATTGCCATTGCCTTTTTTTTTTCCAAAGGCTGTGAAAAAGTGGTTGGCTCAGGGACACCTGGGTGGCTTTTCATGCCTATAACATGGCTAGAACTCAAGCCACCCTACACCTGGTCCAGTGCCTTAACAAGACCAAATTGAGTGTCATATGATAACACAATTGAACAATTTTATAATGAGACTGTAGTCTTTGGAAAAAACCTACAGTCCATGTATTTGATGTAGGTAATAAAGGATGGGGCTCAGATATTTCCCTGATGCCTTTAAATACTTTTTTTTTTTGAAGTCATGTATTCTTTTCTTCTTTGAAGATTCTCTATTCATAAAGGTCATTCCCCAAAATTTAAGTTCTCAGAATGTCATCTGAAGTGAGTGTGTATAGGCTTTTAGTTAACAATCTCCATAATTCAAAGGTCAGTACAAATGCTCAGATGTCAATTGGGTGATTTTACAAGTAAGATCCTGATTTTCCAAGTCCATCTTTTCCATAATTTGATGTTTAATGTGACAAGCAAGAGACCATTAAGGAATTAATAGGTACAGTTGAAGAAAGTGGCTTTGGGGTTCTTTGAGTGGAAGATTTCTTTTAATCTGCCTCTCTATCCCTTTGTAGCTCCTACATTGTAGGTGGGAAGAGAAGTTATTCCAGATCTTTCAGATTTGTAGTTAAAAAGAATCTGAGGGAATTCCAAACACTACCAAATACAAATAAGTTTATAGACAGGTACAAACACCACTGTTTTATATTTGTTACACTCCTAACTTTTCCACTGCTTATGAGGGAAGATCTGACCAACAAAGAGAGATGAAACAGGTGCACATTTTGGGTTGGTATTGCTTGGAGCTTTCCCTTTGGAAGCATTTGTCTTATTTTGAATACAGCAGGTCAACAGTGGGTGAATCTTGGACTAGATAAGCCTATATTATTATGTTCATCCAGGGCTAGTCAGAAAATTAAGTAAAAGTTAAGTCACATTTCAAGAGCAATTGAGCAAAATCTAGATCAGGATGGTAATCAAGAACATAGCAAGACACAAAATAAATGGTTCCTGAAACCAGAATCGGAAATCAGCCCTCTAAGTAAGGAATTCAGGCATAAAGAATCATGATCCTTAAGTATAAGCAAGTAAGATATATTACTTTCAGTACAATAGAACTGGAATTGAATTTTTTTAAAATTAAGTCATAAGGTTACCAGGTAATAGCCCTTTGTGATGAAGATGCACTAAAATAGCTCATTAAATAGCTCTTTGGTTTTTTTCATGCTCAGATGTCAGTGTTGTCTATGGTCGAGAGAAATCCCAACTTTCATGTTTGATGAAGCATAAGGCTTTCTATCTCATGGTAAACAGTTCTAATGTATTTTAAGTCTCCAATTTAAATTTCTTCAGTTATCAATGGAGAGGGGCAGTATATCGTGAACTTAATCCTCCGTTGAAAAGGAGGAAATGTAGAAAAACTTGTTTAGGAAATGCAATGTACAGTATGAAGAGGTCACATTTTGTGGTGGACAACCACATGCTTCATATTTTGCCTATTTATAAATAAATATTACAAATATTGCCTGCCTCCAAAAGTCTCTTCCCCAAAGAAAATTCAAATATCTTTGACTGCATTTGGACTGCATGGTTTTCAGAAACTGGTCTCATGACTTTCTATTCCCTTAAAAGGGGTAATTTAATCCACAGATGCTTTCAACTGTTGGAAATTAAAACCCACCCCTCTCCTAGAAAAATGAAATATTTTAGGATATATTAAAAGGGCAGAATATTTCCCCTAAAAGAGAAGTAGAAACTCAGACCCCACCCCCACATACCTTTTTTTTAATGGGCCCTTAAGGCCTGGGCCAGTCTACTCTACATAACAAAAACCTAGCTCCTTCAGGCAGACCCATAATAGGAATCCCAAAGCCCTTTCATTACATCATCATCCAGCAAAGCTCAACCAAGCCTGGGACTCAGGACAGCCTACAGAGTTGCCCTTGCATGGCCCCATGGGAGTCTGACAACCAATCAGAATACAAGCTCAAATTCAAATCCCAACAGAGGACATAAAACCCAGGGACTCTCAGCATTTCTGTTCTTTTCTTCCCCCAAGAGCTCCAAGGCATGTGATCCTGTTCATCAATAAACCTTCTTTCCAAACAACTTCCAAGATTCCAGTGTCTTTTTTCATACTTGGAACCGAACCCAGAAGGATATTTCTTCCAACACAACTTTTGATAATTCCACACTATCTCCAAATCTTGCAACCTTTCCTGCTTTAGTCCTGTTCCAGCTCTACTTAGGATTTTCCCTAAGCAAAAAAAAATAAGGTTATTTTTTCCTTACATTGAACCCATTAGATCCACAAATTAAATCATGATGGCTGTTTGCTTATCCATATGCAAGGGGGGGGGGAAAATAGTTAGGGACCATTAGCTTGGATGATAGGAAGTAACTACTTTCCTCTGGTCCTCTGATATGGCATGTAAGAAAAGAACAGATTATCGGAACTACATCCACATAGAATAGCTCCAATGTTAGCGAACTGGTTTTTGTTAAAAATAAATCCAGCAGATATAGCTTTAAATAGTGATCAGTAAATGGTTTTTTAAAATCTTTATTTATTTTTGTCTTGGATTTTATTTTACCAATGTTTTAAATTATGTTACTTGGATCACTTTTTTCCTTCCCCAAATACAACAAACAATACTGAGAAATTAATTGGAACTCTAGGCCTGATTTCTCATGGTCAAAAACAATTAGCAAACTCTTGTCAAGCACTTAAAGATAGATAGAACCAGAATGCTTGTATTGTGCAATTTCCATTCAGCCTTTGCAGGAAATGCCACCCAACACATCAATTAATGTGAGTATTGGAAACAATGTGTTGGTGGTTTAGATATGAGAGCTTTTGCCTTTCTGTTCAACATGCTCAATCAACTATCAACAATTGCATTTAAGAGTCCTCTTTCTGTTGTTAAAATACAGTACGGGTGATCAAAGAGATTGTCTGCTCATGCATCATCGCCATGTAATTAGGTTTGGACACACACAAACATGCACACACACAATTTAAAAAAACCTGTCCCACATTGAGATGTGCTAAATATTCATTTGGCATCAGTTCCACGTAGACATTCTGAAGACGCATACAATATTTATTTTCCTCTATCATGCTCTAAATGAGAAAGCACCAGTGGGGATAGAAGGAAGAAGGCAGTAGGTTCATGATCTATAGGACACTCGCCAAGGCAAACATAACAGAATAGAGAAACAGAGCTGGAAGGGGGATCTTAGAGGTCTTCTAGTCTAGCCCCCTTCTGCCATTTCAAACAGATGGCTGTCCATTCTCTTTTCTGGCAGTGATGGAGCACCCACAAATTCTGAAAGCAAGACGTTCCACTGAAAGATGGCTACAGCTCCCAAGAGTGTAGAACAACATAGCTAGGAATACAATATTTATTATAGCAGTAACACTTAGACTTATAGACTGCTTCACAGTACTTTACAACCCTCTTTAAGCAGTTTACAGAGTCAGTATATTGCCCCCAATAATCTGGGTCTTATTTTACTGACCTCGGAAGGATGGAAAGCTGAGTCAACCTTGATCTGTTCAGAATCAAACTGCTGGCAATGAGCAGAATTAGCCTGCAATACTACTTTCTAATCGCTGCACAACCACAGCTTTTTTTAATTATTATTTATTATTTAATTATAATTCAGGAATAGTGGCCATAGCATAGCGGTCACTGAATGAGACTGGAGCAGATAGAGAATTTATACCCCCTCCTATTTCACCTATGGGGTATTCCAGTAGTGGGATTCAAAAAAATTTACCACCAGTTCTGTGGGCATGGCTTGGTGGGCGTGGCAGGGGAAGGATACTATAAAATCTCTGGTCAGAGATACAATTTGCTGGTTCTCCGAACTACTCAAAATTTCCGCTACTGGTTCTCCAGAACTGGTCAGAACCTGCTGAGTACCACCTCTGGTGCATTCTCTCCCCATGCTTCCTCAGGTGGCCTTCCTGATCTCTGTTTCTTACTGATTATTGTAGAGTACAGCAAGGAAGTTGACAATGATGGCGGTACAGTATGGAGGAATTGTTGCCTAGGAAAAGGGGGGGAATGCATTTTTAAAGTCCAGAACATCCAGGTAAAAATGAGACTTCCCTAATTCACCATATTAGAAATGGCAGGGGTGGAGGGGTAGGCACAGCACAGTCTGACTTGCAAGTTGTTGTAGCCAAACTCAATAAAAAGTAGTTTTAGCCTTCCTGCAAAGTTGATTTTCTGGTCTGGTCTTAACATTCTCTGCATTCCTGCTCTGAGAATCATTGGCCGCAATCTGGGAAACTGTGTATACTTGTTTGGGTTTCTGCAAGTGTTGTCCTGCCACTGTTCAGACGTGGGTGTCTGAAGCTGTAGCCGAGTGGTAGCAAAATAAAATGCTAAAGAAAGCAGATGAGGATATTTGTAGAAGAAAAGCAGCATGTGTGGATTGTGGATTCTTTCTTTTGCTTGGCACGTTTCTCCTGTTAATTTGCGTTCCCCTGTCTGTCAGTGTCTGGTTCTGCAAATTCCGATTTGCTGGTGCTTGTACGGTTAGACCAGAGGTCTCCAAACTTGGCAACTTGGCAACCCCTGCTGTTAAGTCTGGAGCATGGGTGCAAATAATGGAGACGAGTCGGTAGAAACAGTGAACTTCAAACTTACATGGTGTGACAGCTTGAACTGGATGGTGAACAGAAGTGCAGGGCCAGAACCCTGCACTTGACTTCAAGCTCAAGATAACTTTATTTAACATTTATTTATTCACAACACCCATTCCCCCTGGCTTCTGTTTACGGGGTGCGGTCACATAGTCCTTGAGGTCTTTTATTAGTCTTTTTGATTTTCGTTGTGTGCCTGGCATTAGGCTGCACTCTTGTTGAGGTAGAGCATTGTTTGGCGAAAGGGGTGCCTATGGTTCAGAATTCGCATTTTCGCTGTCACCAATATCTTCGGCAATTCCCTGAGGTGAACTCACTCCTAAACCTGGTTCCTGTTCCCGCATTTCTGTTCCGCTATCGTTCCCTTCAAAAAGATTTTTCTCTAGTTGAAATTCGTCTTCCTCTGTATCTCCCCTCCCCCTCAGTTTGGTTATAAGGGAGTTCGGAATTGCCTGACTGCAGCCGTGATCGTAGTTGATCAATATGGCGCTTCCAAAGTCTATTGTCAGGGCACTGTACAAGGTATGATCTTGGGCCGGTTACACGGATTACCGTCGCTTCTACCCACAGCGGATCGCCCGATAAGTTTTTAGCGAATACTAAATCACCTACCTGGAAGGTACGGCATCGGCCGCTGGATCCGAGTGGTTTTTCCAGTTCATAAGCTGGGTGTAACCGGTCGAGGTGGGACCAGAGCTTCCGTCCCATTAGCAGCTCGGCGGGAGTTTTGTTGGTGACGCTGTGAGGTGTGATGTGCTGTAGAAAAAGGATTTGGTTGATTTTCTCATCAATGTTGTCGTAGTCTATTTTTTGTAGTATTTTCTTGACGAATTAGACCATGCGCTCAGCCCTACCATTGACCGCAGGGTGCACAGGCGAAGTGAGTGCATGTCGGATACCGTGGTCAGCCAGGTACTGCTCAAGGACAGCACGGTAAATTGGGGCCCGTTGTCAGATACCAGAACGTCTGGTAATCTGTGGGTTGCAAACAGTCTTTCCAGTCTTTTGATGACCACTTCGGTGGTCGTATTCCTCATACGGTGGATCTTGAGCCAATTGGAGTAGGCATCTACGGTTAACAAGAATGTGTGGCCTTTGGTCAGCCCAGCAAAATCTAGATGGATATGGGACCATGGTCCCTGCGGTGTCTCCCATTAGGTTGGGGTTGCCTTTGGTGGAGCGTTGCTTACTTCTTGGCATCTCTGGCTAGTTTTAACCCACAATTCAATTTGTCTGTCGATGCCTGGCCACCGCACGTAGCTTCGTATGAGGGCCTTCATGCGCACGATGCCAGGGTGGCCATCGTGCAAGGTTCTTAGTAGTGCCTGTTGGAGTTGTTCTGGGATAACGACTCTATCGCCCCAGATGATACAGCCTTTTTGAGAAAACAACTCTGTTTGATGACTTTTGAATGGTGCGAAGTCGTCCGGTACTTGGTCCAATGGCCATCCACATTCTACCCATGTGAGGACTCGTGGTAAGATGGGGTCGTGTTTTGTTTCTCTCACGATATCACGGGCACTTAATGGCAGCGTACGAAGTGTCTTGATCTGCAACGTTGTCATTGGGTAAGTACGCTGTGCGGTTCTTGAACGAAACCCGGACTCGACTGGATCCTATGACTGGAATCCGGTTCCCCTGGTAGTCTTTTAGCACGAGCCTTTGGAATTGAAGGTCTTGGCGCCAGATAGTAGGGATGAGTTGCTTGAGGGTCTTCCATGAGACCATTGAAAGAGACGATCCTGAATCAACTTCCATTTGGCAAGGGTGATTTTCGATGTCCACTTTAACTCGAATTTTCTTGGCATCCAATGAAGAGGCGTGGCCAATAGTGATTGTTTGGTGAGCCTCTTCTCATCTCGTTAGGCAATTCATGGGTTGGTTTCTGTAGGAGTGGTTTGCTGGTTCTCGCCTTACAGGATGGTTTCCTGTCAATTGGTGAAAATTGGCCCCCTTCGCGGTCTGGCTGGGTCCAAAGAGACTTCTGCAGACCCCTCCGATATGGCCTCGTTTCCCACACTCATGGCAGAGCGCGTCGTGGAATTTGCAATCAGAGTGGTAATGGTTGGCCCCACAGCCAGCGCACAGTTGCTGGGATTTCAGGTAACAGTCCCAATCGGACCGCAGTCGATGGACCTCTTCTTCGTCACTGTCTGACGATGAAGAGAGGTCCTCATGGTGGGCCGTCTAAAGCTGTCCTTCCGACAGGTGAAAGTTCGCCGGCCGGTTGGTGTGTCGGAGCGCGATTTCGGCATAGTTGGGCAGCCGACTTCTTGGTCGTTTCCGCTGCTGTAGCCTCAGCGATGGCATCGGCAAGGCTAATGTCGCCCTTAGCCATTATTTTGCTCTGCATGTTTAGAGCATCTAATCCTAGAATTACTCAGTCTCTCAAAGCCTCTTCTAGGTCGGTGAAATCGCAGAGGCCTCCCAAGTTTCGGAGGTCCGCAACGAAATCAGCAATGCTTTCTCCTTTCCACTGGTTTCTTTGGTAGAACTCATGCCGTCTTATGAGCGTTGGAACGGTCGGTGCATAGTGGGCCCTTAGTAGCGGTTCGAGGACGTCCCAGTCCATGGCCTTCATTTCATTTTGCTAGCGCCTTGGCCATCTTGAATACGGTTGGCCCTCAATGCGTCAGGAATACCGCCTGTTTCTTCCCTGTTGTGGCATCCTTCAGATTATTCGTTTCCAAGAACATTTGGAAACGGTCCATGTAGGACTCCCAGTCCTCTTGCGCTGGGTCAAACAGAGCGGGTGGTACTATGCTGCCGGACATGGTTCCGCTGTTGTGCGTTTCAGCCACATGCTCGGTTGTCTTCTTCATTGTTTAGTCAGTTCTGACATCTCCACATCCCACCCTTGTCGCCATGTTAAGTCTGGAGCATGGGTGCGAATAATGGAGACGAGTCGGTAGAAACAGTGAATTTCAAACTCTTTATTTACATGGTGTGACAGCTTGAACTGGATGGCTGCTATAGCCTTCCTTATATAGGCAACTTATTAACTATTCAACCAATAGCAATCCGGGAGCGCTAGCTCCGTTAACCAATGAGAATGGCCTGTTAATGGCTAATCAGATTCTCCTGAATGGACCAATCCAATCTTGCCATTAACAGCCAATCAGAAGTGCAGGGCCAGAACCCTGCACTTGACTTCAAGCTCAAGATAACTTTCTTTAACATTTATTCATTCACAACACCTGCGTTAGACATTTCTTTTCCTCACCACCTGGATCAATTTTGCAGCTTTTAAAATGTTAATTGTAAAAGCAAGTGCGTTTAAAGAAAATTAAGGAGCTTCTGAGTGCTTAAAATTTCAAGCATATTTAAAAGAAAGGAAAAAGTAAAGTGGCCTGCACAAAGTTTATGGAAAGGCTTGGTGTAATAATGAGTTTAATTATTGCCGAAATTGCGGGCAATTTCAAGAGAAACGCAAAGACAGCAGGAAGCTCTGTTCATTCTGCTTCTTTGTTCAAATCCCAATTACAGACATATTCTGTTTACAACCGGTCCAGGTGAGGTAGTTCAGAAGCGGTGGGAAGCCCACACCACAACAGAAGCCGATACAGTTCTTAGGCAGCAGGTAGCACTCTGTAATTGACACCTCCTTTCTATCACAAGCGGCGGAAGCAATTGCCACATCAATGGGGCTTTGATTAAGAAAGGAAATACAGCTTCTCTAATGTTCAGAAAATTCTACGGAGCTCAATACAAGCCCTAACATCAGAAGAAAAATATGTCCATAAACAATATTTCTGTTTGGATTTTGGATTTTTCACTTGGCCAGCTGGCAACTGCCTCTCTTTCCTCCCCCACTCCCAGCCCACCCTCCCAACAACCCTGCTTCTGCTTCCACTGGAGCAGGTGCAGCAGTTCCAGTTCTGGCAGGGAGCTCAAGAGGAAGGATTTTTGACAGAAAATTTCCCTTCCTAGAGTGGAAAGATGACAGGGTCATCCCCTCTCCTATCAGCTTATAAAGCAAGACAGATGGTGCTGCTGCAACTGCCCTTGCTGGAACCAAAAGGAGGGGATGGTTACAAAGGCAGGCAGAGGATGGAAGCGACTCCTTTCCATTGAGTTGCTCCCTCTGCAGCATGTGAGGGAAAATAAAATGTGACAACTTTGACACCGGCAGTATCGCAGCACTGCAGGCTTAGCAGAAGCATGATGACTTTTCAAAGCAAGGCTTCAGAAGACTCCAGTTGATGGACAGCTCCCAGCACCCTTTTGGGTTCCTTCTTATGATTCATTAATCATAAGAAATGCAGCTCTTTGTGGCTCAGTTCCAAACATTTGTTGGATGTTCTGGAAATCTTTTGTTTTCACACCTTTCCTTGGAATGTGCAAGATGGAGAGGAGATGATGGAGCAAAGCCTTTGATACAATCCATCCTTCCTAAACCAGAGCCCAAGGGCTAGGAGCGGTGGTGGGATTCATATTTTTCTTACCACTGGTTCTGTGGGCGTGGCTTGGTGAGCGCGCTTTGCATGTGCACAGAGGGTTTCCTATGACCTTCTCCTGCAATCCTACACTCTCCCTGTGTCTTCAGCAGCTGATGCGTGGCAATCCACTGTGCTGCGTGAAGCAGCTGATCTTCAAAACAGGAAATAAAGATCAGCATAGAGCCGGCATGGGTGGGCCCAGCAGCTGATTGTCAGAGTTAACTAGTTCACTCACAGATGATCCTTGGAGCTACTGGTTCAGCCAAACCAGGGTGGGGTTCAAATTTCTTAACAACCAGTTCTATGGGCATGGCCTAATTTGTGGGTATGGCTTGGTGGTCATGTGACTGGATGGGTGTGGCTTGCTGACCAGGGAGGTGACTTGATGATCATGTGACCAGGTGGGTGTGGCTTGTATGTAAATATTGTAAATATTTATGTAAATATTTATATAATATTTATTTATATGTAAATATATATATATTTACATATATGTATGGCATTCAGCTTTGTTCGGGTATTTTCCCACGTCATTGTAGTTGTGCTTTTAAAGTTGTAGCAACGTTTCGGTAGAATCTCATCTGCCATCATTAGACTTCTGTACAGTGTTCATCTGTGAGTCAGACTTTTACAGTGGTTTCAGATTTAAATTTGGGGCAGCCTATTGGTTTGCCAGAATGGTTTTTTCTTCATCCCGATTGGTTGGGAGTCTTGGTCTGTGTTTATTGGACTTGGAGTTTGCTGTGTTCTGCTTGATTGGTGTTTCTAATATCTTCTGTCTGTTTTTTGGCTCTTTTTGTATTGTGATTGGCTGGCAACATTGTGTTACTTTATTGGAGGCCTTTAGTGCAGCTTGGCTCCAGGTAAATGGATGGCTATCATTAGTTAGGAAACTAATGGGTTTCATCTGGGTGCCTGGTTGCGGTGTGTTTGAGCTGGAGGTATCAGGGGGGATCTGTTTGTACCCAGGTGTTTGCCTGGCTTGTGGTGTGGAGATTTTTTTTGTTTGTGAGTGCAGGCTTCCAAATGATTGACAACCTGTGGAATCATCTCTTCTATTCATGCTTTCTGGTCTTTTTTCAATCTCTATGGCTTCTCTGATGATTCTGTGGCTGGGATTTTCTATAGTGGCTAGGGTTTTGGTGCCATTGAAGTTGATGCTATGACCAGTGGCTTCCATGTGTTGGACTAGTGAAGAAGTGTGTTCCAGCTTTTTGACTGCATTTTTGTGTTCATCCAGGGTACTTATTCTTCTGTTGGTCTGTCCAATGTATGTGGCCGGGCATGATACACAGGGGACTTCATATATGCCTTGGTTTTCCAGGTCAATTTTATCTTTGGGGTTTCTTAGGATGACTGCTATTTTTCTGTCTGTTTTGAAGGCAGTCTTGATGTGATGTCTGTGTAGTACCTTACTAATTTTGTCTGTTGTACCTCTTATGTAGGCAGGACAGCTGTTCCATAGGTCTGTTCATCTTCTGGATCTCTATTATGTCTCAGTGTGTTTTTGTGGATCAAGCCGGTGATTTTGCTTTTGTGGAAGCCGTTGGTTGTCAGTACTTTAGTCAGGGTGCATAGTTCAGTCTTAATGTGTGTCTTGTCTGCCAGGCGTTTGGTTCTAGTAATTAGTGTTTTAGCCACGGAGTTTATCTGTGCTGGGTGGTGGTAGGATTAGGCATTGAGGTAGCAGTTAATGTGTGTTTTCTTCTGGTATACGGTGTGTCCTAGTGTGCCATCTGTTTTTTTTGTAGATTAGTACATCTAGGAATGGTAGTTGTTTGTTTGTTTCTGTTTCCATGGTGAACTTGATTTTGGGGTGTGTGCTGTTTAGGTGTGTTAGGAAATTGTTTAGGTTTTCTTTTCCATGGGGCCAAATCATATATATATGTTATGTCTCACCTGTATCCACAGGTGAGAAACTAATGTTCCAGAGTTCAAATATTCAAGCAAAACAAACCCAGACCCAAAAGAGTTAACTGCTCTGTTTTCACAGTGCTTGGCAGTTTTCCTGGAATCTGTCTGGCAAGTCTGAATTGTCCATAAATCACAACGGCCACTTCAAACGTATCCTTATGAATTCAAAAAGCACTTTGCTCCAAGCAAAGATTGAGAGTCAGCACGCCTCCTTAAATCCCCTGGATGGGTGTGTCAGTCTCTCTAATTGGCTTGATGTCTCCTTTCAGATTGAGATTGATGTTTCAATCTTCTTTTAGTCCTAGCATCAAGCCAACATCCATCAGTCTCTTCCTCACTTAAAGGCTCTGGCTTATTCTGTGGATCATCTGTTAGCATGAACGAAGTAGAAGGTTCTGGAGAGGACTGTCTCTCCAACACTCTCTCATCCTCCTGGCTCACATCATAACTCAGACTCCACATTCACAGCAGGCTCAAACCTTCCATCTTCAGAGGCATCAGAATCAAAACTCCCAGCAGGGTCAATCCTTCCAGTCCCAACACATATATATATAGGTCCGTTTTGTTCTTTGGTCTGGGCGCATTTTTGATGGCTTTCAATTTTTTGTCTGTGGGGTGAATTCCTTGTTTGTCAAGGAGGTATCCAAGAAATTCAACCCTTTCAGTGCATAATTGGCACTTTTCCTTTTTTCACCTTGAGGCCAGCATCTTTGAATTTCTGTAGGACCGCCCTCAGTCATTTTTGCAATTGTTTTTTGGTAGGGGCTGCTACTAAAACTTCGTCGAAATAGGGCATGACTCCTTTAATTCCCTGCAGCAATCTCTCCATTAGACTTTGGAAAATCCCCGGTGCGATGCTGACCCCAAACTGGAGCCGGTTACATTTGAATGCCCCTCTATGTGTCACATTGTTTGGGCTTCGGCGGTTTCAGCATCGACTGGCAGTTGTTGATAAACTTAAGCCAGGTCGAGCTTTGCAAAGATTCTGCAACCCCTAGTGAGTGTAGGAGATGTTGGACTACCGACACCGGGTAGGCGCTCTGCTGCAATGTGTGGCTGAGGGTGGCCTTGTCGTCTCCACAAATTCTCAGGGAGCCATCTGGTTTGATGGGAGTGACAATTGGGGTCTCCCAATGGGCATGATCAATGAGTTCTAACACGCCTTGCGCTATTAGTTTGTCTAATTGTTCGTTTATTTTAGGCTTGAGTGCAAAAGGCACTCGGCGCAGTTTGAGATGGATGGGAGCGATATCAGGGTTGAGATTGATGGAGATAGGAGACCCTTTGTACTTGCCTAGATGTTCATTGAATACTTCTTGGAAGTCCTGGATGAGCATTGCTTCCCAATCTTCATCTTCTGTGTGGTTGATGCCTGCCCTCTCGATCCCCAACGGTGCGAACCACTGCAACCCGAGTAGGCTGGGTTGGTCTTTATCAATTATTGTGAGTGGTAGGATGGTGGTGTGGTTTTTGAAAGAAACCTTAAAATGTCCAATGCCAGCGACCGGAATGCAGTTACCTTGATAGTCTCTCAATATTAGTTTCTGGTCTCTTAGCTCTTGGCGGCGGATGCTGGGAATTAGTCGTTTTATGGTCCTCCAGCAGACCATAGAGAGGGAGGAGCCGGAGTCTACCTCCATGATGCAAAGTTGATTCTCGATGGCGACCTCTACACATATCTTTCGTGCGTCTATTGATGAAGCATGGCTGATGATGACTTTTTGGTGCGTTTCTTCTCTTCTGGGTACATCAATGAACTTCCTGGGTCGGCTGTCCCAGTTCCATCGGCTGTCATTTTGGTGGTCCCGGTTTATGGTGGGGGTGCCATATATTCTTCTTGGGCTGTTTCCCCATCGTTGGGGGCTGGAATTTCATTTGTTGCGGCATACTTTGGCAATATGCCCTCGTTTTTCATAAAAACGGCAAACAGCATCCAGGAATTTGCATTCGGAACGCGGGTGATTTTCTCCACAGCCAGCACATTGATAACTCGACTTACGACCGCGCTGGTCTCATCGCTCGTGTTCTGACTGAAGTTTGTGAACTTCTTCCTCTTCACTGTCAGAAGGGGATTCGATGTCGCTGTGGTGGGTGGATGCTGCATGTTTTTCTGATGTGGTTGCCATCTCGCTGGTGGGTTGGCAGTCAGTTCCGTTGGAACGCCACATTCATGCTGCTGACTTACGGGTGGCCTCAGCTGCGGTGGCTTCGGCTATGGCGTCGGCAAGGGAGATGTCCCCTTTAGCCATCAGCCTGCTTTGGAGAGTTGGGTCTCTCAGGCCGAGGATGACTCGGTCACGCATGGCCTCGTCTAGATTGGCGAATCCACACAAACCTCCTAGGTCCCTCAGGTTGGCTACAAACTCTCTGATGCTCTTGCCCTCGCACCGATCCCTCTGATAAAAGTCATGTCAACGGATGAGAGTCAGCACCGCTGGGGCGTAGTGGTTCTGGAGGATGGGAGCTAGGGTATCCCAATCCATTGTCTTGACATCTGCAGGCTTCGCAAGTGCCTTGGCCATTTTAAAAACAGCGGGTCCACAGTGTGTTAGAAAGACCACTCGCTTCTTGCTGCCGGTAACGTCCTTCAGGTTGTTTGATTCCAAGAACATTTGGAAATAATCAGTGTAGGACTCCCAGTCCTCGCTGGCCAGATTGAATGGTGAGATGGCACAGCGCTGCTGGCCATCTTGCTGGTCTTCTATGTGCTGTCTGCCACGTGCTAATCAGCTCTGTTGTCTCAGTATCCCATCCTCATCGTCGAGACTTGAAGTAGTGATAACAGCTCTTTATTAGGCAATCAGATACTGAGACAAGAATCCTAGCCGCGGAAGCTGTTTTTATAGAGCTGGCTGCGGCTAGGCAGCTATGACGTGCTTTTGAGCTTGCTGTGCTTGGTTTTACCCAATTGCGGCAGCCCGAATATGGACCAATCAGGATTGCTTATATTGTCCAATCACGGCCTGGCTTTTCTGGACCAATAGGAATGCAGGCCTACAAGCCTGCTAGTATGGAACAAAAACTTTGCACATTCCAGCATTTTCTTTGTTTGGGAAGGGTTTTTTTTAATTATACCTTGCAAGTCGATCCTAAGGTTTAAATACTCATCCAGGCTATTTCCCTTCAAAAACAATGTAAAACAATATTATCAAAAGATAGAGTGAAATTTCTGGATTTCAGTGTTGAATCAGAAGAAATCCAAAAATCACCAAGAAGGCATAAAGATATGGAAGACCACATATCTATCATGACCTGTGGAGTAACCTACAGTATTCCCTATTTAAATAGTGGCAACAATCATAGTCATTTAATAACTGGAAAGTCAGTTCTTTCAACCTAGCTTCTTCTTCTTCCTCCTCCTCCTCCTCCTCCTTTTGTTTGGGAGCAATCCATTCATTGCATTTTGATCATCTGGATTTTGTTCTTTATTTTCAAGCCATATTCTTCTTATTCTCAGCATTTACCACTTTTTTCAAATCATACTTTGTTGGTGTGTTTTTTATGTTCTTCAATTACCTTCAAGTCTTACGTTGTCTTTACTATAACCTTATTTCTGTCTCCCATGAAACTGTCAAGATTACAAGAAACTTGTTATCAGTTTCCACACTTTTGTTTCTTCTGATGTAGAAGAAGAATCCTTTGCTTACAATAGAATTAAAAAAACAACAACCTCCAAACCACTGTGAGGAATGTTGACTGTTATTGCAAAGGTAACTTTAAAAAAAAAAAAATTTCTGTCTTCCCACTTCCTCTCAATGAGGAAGGGATGCCAAGATTTCTCCATAACATGGATATCAAACTCACTGCATCATATTGTTGTCACATGAAGTTTCGTGACATTTTTCCCTTTGCGGAGCGGGGATGGGCGTGGCCTGCATGTGACACATCCAGCCTATAGGTTGCCAGTTTGACACCCCTGCTCCATAATGTCTTGAAGCACCTAACAAGTAGAATGCAGCAGGTTTCTAGCCTTTAAAATATTTAGGGATTTCCAAAATCGTTCAGTAGTTCTGATGACACTTCATTAGTGATTGGCAGAGTGTAATCTCAGGATAATTCTTTAATAAACTCCCACATCCCCTTTCCTTATTCTAAAAGGACCTTTAAAAACAGCAATGACAGCAGGCTGAAAAGGAATAAAAGTCAGTTCTATTTCCAGGGATCATGATAAAAGGTTCCATTTTTTGTTCCTGACACAGAAGAACAATTATGATTTTTTTTTTTAATTTGCTCACTCTTCTGGAGATATTGATTTTTACAAAGTAATTTTCAAGCCTCAGGCATCGAAGGCTTCCTTACTTTCTACACACAAGGAACCAAAAGTAAGCGGGGATGCTTTAATGGGCCACTCAACTAACAAATTATATATTGTCTTGGAAAGGGCAATGGATAAGAAGTTAATATTATTAGTGGAATGTACTTGAAACTAGGGCAGAGGTAGGTAAGTTTCAGCTGCAGGGTTGCTCACATTCCCCAAGTTTCTCTCTGTAGTCTTCATATGCCCTGATGATAATGACGGTTAAGATTGTCAACAGAATTTCTGGCCATTTACAGGTAGAAAGAGCATAGAAATAATTGTGCAGATCCTGAAACAGACAGTGCAAAACCAGGGGGGGGGGGATCCAAACAGAACACGAATTTCTCTTCTAAAAATAGCACCACCCAAATGTGTGATATATCTCCAACTATTTGGTGACCCTCAGTTCCTTGTTAAATGTGGCCCTTCACCATCAAGAGCTTGTCAGTTTCTCATCTTTAAGACTTTTTTTGTGTGGTTCTATCCATAAATTCCCTGGAGGCAGATTTTCCCAAATATTTCTCCTGAATAAACAATTCCCACCATCGGCTGGGATTTAGATAGTTACAGATCTTTTCAAAATACTGCCACTGTGCTTCCCATCAGGTAGATGAGATGTCCCTTTGAATGCACTAAGTCAGTATACCACTAGTTTAAAAGTTCAAAATGCATATGTCTTCAAGGAGAATCTCAAGAAGTTGATTTAATTAATGAAAAGAGTAACTTACTAGTTACATTCTATTGTATAGCTTTTCAATCTCCCAACTTTGCTGTCATGCTTAAGTGGTATGTCTTTCCCTAACATCCTTTCCAAATGCAGCTGCCAGTCAGAGGTCCCAAAATGCTTCTGCTATAGAAACACTTTGAACATTGAAATGTATTTTTTTCCTTTTTGCACAGGGACAGGAAATGCACAGTAAGCATGAGGCAAGCCAGCTCTGCTATAACATTAATATGGCCCAGGAAGAAAAGCCACTTATTTACTGTCATCCGGAAATACCTCCAGCCTAGGAAAAGAATGATGGCACAGCCATTATCACTGATCACTCTATGTCAGTTATTATGAAGGCCTGAAAACTGTATTTTCCATGAAAGCTATAGTTACCAGAGTGTGCTTTTTATGAACCTCTCTAGTATCATTTTTACTGAAGAATGGTGCACAAACCAATAAAATGAAGTAAAACTGTATGAACCAGTTTAAATCAAAACTTCTATATGTCATGTGACCAATATGAGGGTCATAATTTCTAGTATGTTTAATTCATTCCATGAAAAATCCTGATGACTTTTATAATATTGGAGACAAGTCTTTGAGGAACAATGGTTCAGACATCTCAAAATACTCTCTGAGAAGTTCTAAAGGAGGAAAATAATGCATGGCACCAAAAATATTTTAGGAACAAGTCTGAAATGACCATACAGACCTGGCTGTATAAGGGTGTGCTTGCAATTTTGTCTGTGAGTTTCGGTTCATGAAACATAGCACCAGTTCATCCCAAGGACACCATAGTCTTTCAAATAAAATGTTATTGTTTGGCAACCTCAAAGCTTGGATGAAATCTTGCCTTGGCTTATATGAAAGACCTCTGGCCCCTACAGACATATAGTTGGTGAGACATCTTAAAACTTCCAAATAGAGTATCCTAGATCTAATTTTGAAAGCAACACAAAGAGCCGATCCAATTCACAGTCCTTTTTTTTTTTCCTTAAGAGAAATCACACTTTATAACTAATTCTTGCCCTTACAAACTGACTATATCGTAACTTATTAACTGAATCAACTCCACTTGCTGTGAAAGCCTGAGGATAGCCTCCAACTTTCGTCCCTTTCACTCTAATTATCAAGTGTGTACCAGATTAAATTCAAAATGAAGTAGTGGGGTCAGGAAATCTACTTAAAGTTTAATGGAAGTTAATGATTCATTGATCAAACTCATTTATGTCTAATTAAAGCCTTACTGCATTGGAAAAGACAAGGGGGGATTTTTTTTTTTTTTTTTTACAAAGCACCTCCTTCCTGCATGTGGCAGGATAGAAAGCTGGAGTGGATAGAAAATGCATGGCATCTGGATTCTGTGTTTCAGGAGCACATGGCTTGGCTGAAACCATGCATATTTGAAGCATAATTATTTCAGATGACTTCACCAAGTGGATTCCTCTTTTGCAGGGCATTGCCAAAGAAGAAAAAACTGAGATCCAGCTGCATGATGCCAGATTGTCCAGTAAGCTTGTGTGTATCAGAATCAAACCCTAATAATTAAGCTCTGAGAGAATTACAATAATTAGATTGTGCACAAATGGCAAGGCTGAATCTCAAAACTCACAGAAATGTGAAATAACAACAGTTTGGAAATGGAAGCAAAGACTTCATATATATAATGGAAACCTTTTTTCAAAAAAAAAAAAATGTTTAAAGACTTCTATTTTTCTTTTAAAAAAGACTTTCTGTAGTTTTTTCCCCAAAAATTAAGAAAATAACCATACTGCCTTTGAAATTCCCAATGAATGAATGGACAAACTGTTAAGTATATGTGGGATTAGAACTTACGGTTTCCCAGTTTCTAATCTAATACCTTAACCACTACACCAATGTGACTCTGTTAATAATATGGTTTCTTTCCATAATATGTTTTAACAAACATATTTGGAGTTGAGAATGTAAAGGAAGATGAGCTATTTATAAGTAAAGACATAATTTGAGGCCCAGTAGATGAGAAATCTGGTTCTCTGGATTAAAAATGCAGTCAATTCTTCCAATTTTGAAATCTCCAGAGACAAAAACTTTTGAATTGTCAAGGAGTTATCCAAATTGAATTTGTTGTCAAGGAGCTGTCCAAATATTTTCTCCAGTGGAGGAGGCAAGGTCATTGAAATAGCCTTGCTACTTTCTTTTCAGAAAGAAATATGACAGTTATACCATAAACTACTAAGAGAAGGGTTATTGCAATTTTGTTTGAGATTTGATGTATAATTTCCAAAATTTTGCATGATGGATGTTTGCTGTTTTCCTTGTTTTTCTTAAAAGTCTTCACACAGATAAAAAAACAATGCAATGGAAGAGATTGCTGCACACATTCAATGTACTGAGCAAAAACCTGCCACACATAAGGCCATCAAGTTGTCATCTGCAGAAATGCACCATCGTTTCTAATTATTTGTTCTCAGGCAACATAATCCTACCAATATCTAAATTTCAGAAGCTGTAATCTGAAGAGGGTAATTTTTTCTCCTTGGGATAGGCTTGGCAGGGGAGAAAAAAAATCTTTATATGACTCTGGTGTAAGTTCCTCCCCATATTCAGTGACTGGGAAGGAATTGCATTCAACAGATTCTTAGCCTGCTCCTCTTTTCAATGCTTCTTTCTAATTACTTCCAGTGTCAAACCTCAGATGTCAGAAATAATAAATTTCAGAAGCTTTTAGGGAGGTAATAAAAATATTCCTGACCTCGATAGAGGGCAGAGCTGGCGTCGCGACGATATGGCATGCGATCTTGGAGGTCTGAGATTGCTGCCGATATCTTTGCTCCTGGAAGGTCCAAACGAATCTAAACCATCCCGAAGAGACAGTGAATGTAAAGAGCGCATCCTGTTGATCCCAGGGATATCGCAAAGTCCCTGGTAGATCCAGGAGAAGCTCTTTTTGCCAGCGGCAAAGAGGAAGCCATCAAAGCAGCTGAAGTTGGGACAACTCCGAAATGGAAGAGGATAGAAAGAGAAAGTGTGCTGGTTTGGTGAGAAGTTTTTCTTTAATTTAAGATTTAAAAGGACACCCTAAGGAAAAGAAAGAATCTGTAAAATTTCAGAAAGAACTAACTAAATGGCGATTTTAAATGGGAAGTCAAATTAATTTTCTCTCTCTCTCTCTTTTTTTTTTTTTGCTGGACTCTTTGTATACAATTTTTTACTTTGAACTGGACTGGTCTTATTTTCTGTCTTATTTTTCATTTTTGTTTCTTCTCCTTTTTGTCTTTACAATATTTTAGGCTAGAAATCCCCTTTTAGCCTTTTTTTTTTCTAAAACCTTTTTCCTTTTTAATTAACTTTTTTATAATAATCTGTTTGGAAAAGGAGGGGGAAAATGAATACAGAGGAAACTTTGTAACACTGCCAAGTAGAGGCTTAGAAATATTGTTTCTCTTTTTTTCTCTTTCAACAAGAAAAAAGGAAGAGCAAGGGAGAGTGTTATTGCAGGTGCTCTTCTGGGTTTCTATCAGTAGCTAAAGTCTGGTGTTGAAGTTTACAGAAAAAAGATGATAAGATTCTAGAGAAGAGAGCTATAAAAATTAACAAAAGCCTTGGATAACTAAATAGGTGCACTAAACTATACACTTTCTACTCAAACAGACATTTATCATGGTCCAGAATAGATATGATATGGATTTCAACTGAATTGTTAGCCAATATTCAAGAAATAAATATTGAAACAAGTATTTGGGCAGATCATAATCCAATGACAATTAAATGGAAAGGACAAAGAAGAAGATCTAGATGGACATTAAATAATACTATATCAAAAGAAAAAGACTTCATACAGTGGATGGAGAAAGAACTGGCTTTCTTCTTTAAAGAAAATAAAAAAGAAGACACATCAACACAGAATGTATGGGATACAATGAAGGCATATGCCAGAGGCTTGATAATAGACTATACAAGGAAAAGAAATATCATGAAAAGTCTAGCCTCTAAGACATTGGAGGATGAGTATAAAGTACTTGAAAAAGAGCTATAGAAAATGCCACAGAAAAAGGACATTAAGTTAAAAATGGATATAATTAAACATAAAATGGGATTAATGGAAAAAGAAGAATTAGCACAGAAAATCAGAGGCGTGAAACTGAACTACTTTGAAGATGCAAATAAACCAGGTAGAAGGTTAGAATATAAATTGAGAAAGGAAAAAGAATCAAGGAAAATATTGCAATTAATAGATGATCAAGGCCAAGTTTGCTATGGAAATAAAGAGAAGAAGGAAATTATACGAGACTATTATGAGATACTATACACACAAGAGAATATTGATGAGGAAAGAGTTAGTATTTACAGAATACTAACCTACCCCAGATACCTAAAGAGATTGAAATAATGTTAGAAAGCAATATAACAATGATGGAGTTAACTGAAGCACTTAAGAAGCAAAACAATGGAAAGGCACCAGGCCCAGATGGACTTCCGGCAGAATTTTATAAAACACTACAAGAATCGTTGAATCTTCCATTGCTAGGAATTATGAATGAAGTTATGTCAAAGAAGAAGATACCTAAATCATGGTTAGAAGCTTATATTACACTTATCCCAAAAGAGGAGGCCGACCCATTACAAATCAAGAGTTACAGACCTATTTCCCTTCTAAATGCAGATTATAAAAAATTTTCTTCAATATTGGCAGAAAGACTTAAAAAATACCTAAATAATTTTATTCACCCTAATCAAAATGGATTTCTTCTAAAGAGACAAATTAAAGACAATATAAGAGTAATTTTGGACACTTTGGAATACTACGAGGCACACCCTGAAAAACAAATGGCTTTGATATTCTTTGATGCACAGAAGGCATTTGACAATGTGAATTGGCGACTCATGTTATTACAGCTGGAACAGATGGGTTTTGGTAAAAAATTCATCCAAGCAATAGAAGCTATACATCATAAGCAAACAGCAAAGGTAGAGGGAGAATTAATGGACTCTATTGATATAAGAAAAGGAACAAGACAAGGGTGCCCACTGTCATCTTTGTTATTTGTGTTAACCTTGGAAATGCTAAACAGAAATATTAGAGAAGAAAAGGACATAAAAAGGATGAAAATTTAAAAAGAAGAATTTAAATTGCAAGCATTTGCAGATGATCTGGTTTTCATTTTAGAAGATCCACTAGAAACAGCACTAAAATTGATAGAAAAGATAGAAGTATATGGGAAGGTGGCTAGTTTGAAAATAAATAAAGACAAAACAAAGATTTTGACAAAGAATATGTTATCAAGATAAAAGGAAGAACTGGTGGATGTATTAAAAATCCAGGTCACAAATAAGATCAAGTACTTGGGGATATACTTGACAGCAAGATGTAGTACACTAAAAGGGAATAACTATATTAAACTTAAGCAGCAGATAGCGCTAGATTTGACGAAATGGGAAAATTTACAACTATCATTAATGAGGGAGAATATCAACAATCAAGATGAATATATTATCCAGAATTTTATATTTGTTTCAAGCAATTCCAATTAGGCTTGGAAAAGATTATTTTGAAGATTTAAATAAAATTGTGCTGAAATATATATGGCAAGGTAAGAAAGCAAAAATAAAACTTTTGCAAGATGCTAGAATAAGAGGAGGATTTGGTTTGCCGAATTGGGAGTTGTATTACCAAGCTACAAATTTGATGTGGGTTAAAGAATGGATAACATTAAGAAATGCTAGATTGTTGGCACTAGAAGGACATGATCTGTCATTGGGGTGGCATGCTTTTTTATGGTATAAGGAACTAAAATACAGGGGTATTTTAGAATACATTATATACGGGAGTCTTTGTGGTTAAACTGGGAGAAGACTAAAAGGCAATGTTATTTGAAAATTCCAGTCTGGCTATTGACCATTGAAGCTTTTCCCTATCCTATAATATACAAAAAGGAAGAAACAGTTAGATATGGTGAAATATTGAATGAAAAGGGTGAACTTAAATCTATGCAAAAATTAGAAGAACAAGGTATAAAGATAAATTGGTTTTCATATGCGTATATACATTCAAGGTATGATAAAGATTCTAAAACAGAAGGTTTCTATGATAAACTGACTGATTTAGATAAGATTTTGACAGGTACTGATGAAAAGGTGATTTAAAAATTGTATGGATATCTATTAGAAATTAAACTAGAAGAAGAACAAGTTAAGGAAACAATGATTGCTTGGGGGGGAAATTTTGGATATGGGATTGATCTAGAGAAATGGCAAAAATTGTGGTCTCAAAAGTATAAAATGACATTTTTATACATTTTTATACAGCATATAAAGAAAATTTATATAAGATGTTTTACAGGTGGCATTTTTCCCCAACAAGAATAGCAAAAATGTTCAAGAACAAATCTGAAAAATGTTGGAAATGTCATCAAGTACCTGGCTCATATTACCATATGTGGTGGACTTGTGCGGATGCCAAAAAATATTGGACTAAAATCCACACATGGTTGGAAAAAATGACAGAAAAGCATATAGATTTGAAACCAGAGATATTTTTATTGGGAATTTTACCTGAAATATATAGTAAAGAATTGAAATACCTGATTGTAAATGTATTAACAGCAGCTAGGATTATGTTTGCCAAAACTGGAAAAATGAGAAAGTACCATCACAGGAGGAAATTTTTTAAGAAAATATTGGAATGTGCTGAAATGAGTAGATTGACATTTGAAATCAGAGAACAAGATGATAAACAATTTTATAAAACTTGGGATCTATTCTATCAATGGTTAGACAATAAAACATGGTAATGAAATATGTAGATTTTTAGAACATAATGAACATATAAAAATGTATTTTTTTTTATTATACCTACAAAATGATTGTAGGATAGATTTGAGATGATAATATGAACTGTCACAAAACAAATTAAATAAAATATGGATTATCTTGTAAAACATGAATGAATAATAGTATAGTCAAATGATTAATAATGATATTAATGTATTTAGGAATATTTGATTTATACAATATAATTGTAATTGAAAACTATGAAGTGGAAGCACAAAACAATTTGTAAACCAACCGACACACTGTATATATGATGGCTTGATGTTTTTAATGTGTTGTTTATCTATGTTTGTCTTAAAAACAATAAAACTTTAAAAAAAGATATTCCTGACCTCTCACACTTCAATATTTAAAAAGGTATGATGAAATGGCTGATAGATCCCAGAAAGGTTTTTCAATAGACCACTGGATAAAGCATGGATATGCAACACTGGATATGATGCCTTGGGGGAATGTTCAACTCCCCAGTTCCCCAGTTTTAAATTTTAAATTATTTTCAGTAAAATAAAGCTGACAGGCTGCACAACATTTATATCTTTGAAATCATCTGTATTTCCAGGAAAGCCTCTCAGCAAGGTAGACTTCATAGTGTTCTTAGCCAAACAAAATGGTGGGCAGCTGAAATACACAGAGTGCCTATCTATGCAGAAACAGGATGAAATAGAGAGCATTAAGGTGAAAGAGAATATTCTGGGGGACTTAATGGACTGTAGCTAAACATACCTCCTTATATTTCCGGTTTGCCAGGCTTCGGCGGCAGCAGGGATTCGTGATCCAGCGTGATCCCTGTTGCACTAGCCGTCTTGGTGCCTCCGATCCCGACGGGTCTGGAGGATAAGGCTGCTCCGTAGAGGCAGCTGAAGATAGGGGGGATCCGGGAAGGGGTTTGAGGGTAGACCCCCTCCCCAGCCAGCAAAACCCCCTTTTCTCAAGATGGTGGGGCGGCGGTCAGCAATGGCCACCATAAAGAAGCCAGCAGCTGGATAAGATTGCACAGGAGAAAGAAGGAGAAAGTCCTGAAGTGAAAGTTTTTTGGCTGTACCAGGACCTTAAGATATATTTTATATCCTGAAGAAAACGTTTTTCTTTGAATGAAACTTTGTTTCCAGAGGAGATCTTTAAAGCGGTGAATGAAAGTGCTGAAAGAGAAAGTTTACTCTCCTTCCCTATGGAATTAACAAATGAACATTGAGGAACCTGCTTTTCTGCAGAAGGTAAAAATTTAAAGCTTTTTGTTGCAAGTGGGAAGGGAGAGGACAAAAAAAAATTATATTAGGATCTTGTTGGAGGAGATGCCTTGAAGATTTTCAGACTAGAAGTTAATTGTAACAAGGCTTTAAAATACAGACTGGATTTTTTCTTTTTTAATTGATATTACCCCAGGAAGAGAAAGTGCAAAGTGTTGTGAATTAATAAAAAGTGAATGAATAAAAGTGCTTAATAAAGATTATTAAAACCTTTAGAAAAGTGCAGGGTTCTGACCCTGCACTTCTGATTGGCCAATAATAGTGACATCTGATTGGTCCGTTCAGGAGAATCTGATTGGCTATTAGCGGGCCTCTCTCATTGGTTAAGGGAACTAACACTTCCCATTTCTTATTGGTTATTTGATCAGCAGCTTGTCTATAAAAAGGGCTGTTGCTGCCGTAGTTTTTGCTCTGTTCCACAATGTTAAATAAAGAGTTGAAGTTCACTGTTCATCGTCTCATCTCCAATCCTTGCGCCCATGCGCAGAACTTAACACAAAGGGAAGAACTTTGTGCTCTGTTTGGATTGTTTGATGACTTTGGGACTTTGAGGAACTGTTTTTAAGCTTTGAAATATCTTGGTTGTTTTAAGAAAAAGAAGGGGGAAAAAGAAAGAAGAAAAGACTTATAATGGCTCTATCTGTTGATGAACTAAGAATGGAATATGGAAAAACAAAGAAAGAAGGCAAGGACGCTGTGGGAGAAGCCTTTTACTTCTTAGAAATGGCGCTTGCTATTTATCAGTAAACACAACAATTGATGGAGGAAGAAGAAAAAGAAGAAGAAGAAGAAGAAGAAGAAGAAGAAGAAGAAGAAGAAGAAGAAGAAGAAGAAGAAGAAGAAGAAGAAGAAGAAGCCATCTTTAATGAATCTAAAAGCTTGATTAAGAAAGAAAGGAGAAAGAGAGGAAGGAAAATGAAGCACTTAAGACCTAAAAAAAACACCCAAGAGAAAGAAAAATAAGATGCAAAATCAATATAATCTTAGAAAGCAAAAGAGATGGGAAGCTAAAAAGGTGGAGGTTAGGAGAGGGGGGTGTAAAACGGCAGGTGGGATAAGAAAGGAAGGGAAAAAAGCCACAAAGGTATGAAACAAGATGGGAAAAAGCAATTTTTTTTAGGGATAAAGGGTAATGTATAACCTTTTTTTAAAAAAAAAAAAGATTCTGCAAGGTACATAAGATGGTATTGTAGTATTTGTATTAGAAATAGAAAACTAGAATTTTATAAGATTTAATAAAAGATTAAAATGTTTAGTAATGATAGATTTTAAAGTTTAATAAAATATTAAAGGGAATGTCTAAAATATTGAGTTTAATTATAGAGTTTAATTGACTATTGTGTTGATGTTATTATAAACTTATTATGGTAGCATTTGTCTTTGAAATAGATAATTGGAATGTTACAAGATTTAATATCTAGATTTAATATTTAATTATGTATTTAATCATTTTAGATTTACTATTTTTTCTTCTTAAAATTTAGTAGGTAGAATGTACTAAGCAGAATCAGATTGGGAACTAGGTGTTATTTTAAATGTCAATTTAGGGGGGCGATAGAAAGGCATTATACTTCGATTAGTGATTTCAGGAGAAATCTTTTTTTTTACTATAGAGAATGAGATAAATGGATAATTGGAAAAGAATGGACAAAAGATACAAGTATAATGATTTAAATTAAAATGAAATAAATAAAATAGAATTAAGAAGAGTGAAAAGCGGGGAGAAGCTATATAGAAGATATAGAATGGTAAATAAGATAAGTAATGGTATATAAGATGAGCATGAATTTAATTGAAGTCCGTCTAAAGAGAGATAATCTGGGGCCAAGCTACTTTCTAAAAAGAAGTTTTATCTTTTTGTGTTTTGTGTGTTTATGTTTGTTTAAGAATTAATAAAACCTTGGAGGAATGTTAGATGAGAATAATTGTAAACAAGTCAGAGAGAAATGAATATGTTGACTATAAAATGGATAAATATAGAAAAGAAATGAAATTGAATAAGAGTAAAGAGAAATAATGAGAATTTTGCTAAAAGAAATTTATGTGTCCATATGGAAATGGGATAAATTAGAATTATGTTGTATAAAAATAATGTTTTATCCGACTTGTAAAAATTTATAATGGAAAGAGGTTTTATGTACTTAATGGTTAATGATGTGTTGTTTGTCTTTAAAAATTAATAAAATTTGTTTAAAAAAAAAACATACCTCCTTATATTTCAATATGTTATGACAAATCAATATTGCTGCCCTGCTATCCAGACTTAATAGCAATAGCTATTAAGAGGGATCTTGGAGTCTTCATGGACAACCAGCTAAATATGAGCTAGCAGTGTGCAGCAGCAGCCAAAAATGCTAATGCAATCCTAAATTGCATTAACAGAGGGATACAATCAAGATCAAGTGAGGTACTAATACTACTCTATTAAGCCTTAGTAAGACCATACCTAAAGTACTGCATCCAGTTTTGGTCACCACACTATAAAAAGATGTTGAGACTCTAGAAAAAGTACAGAGAAGAGCAAGCAGGATGATTAGGGGACTGGAGACTAAAACATATGAAGAACGGTTACAGGAACCGGGCATGACTAGTCTAGTGAAGAGAAGGACCAGGGGAGACATGATAGCAGTCTTCCAATATTTGAGGGGCTGCCACAGAGAGGAAGGGCTCAAGCTATTTTCTAAAGCACCTGTAGGCCAGACAAGGAATAATGGATGGAAGCTGAACAAGGAGAGATTTAACCTGGAAATCAGGAGAAACTTTCTGACAGTGAGAACAATCAACCAATGGAACAGCTTTCCCTCGGAAGTTTTGGCAGTGCCATCATTTGAGACTTTCAAGAAGAGATTGGACTGCCATTTGTCAGAAATGGTATAGGATCTCCTGCTTGGGCAGGGGGTTGGACTAGATGACCTACAAAGTCCCTTCCAACTCTGATTATCTGTTATCCATCCATCTTTAATTGCTTTTCCACTGATTTTTTCATTTTCTGTAAACTGTCCAGGGTCAACCTATTAGGGAGATGGGCAGCATGTTGTTTCCTTATGGCTGTGTTATTAAATGACATAAGGAAACAATACAGAAAGGAATAAAGGAATCGTGATAGTTTCATATCTTCTTTTTTTGTGGGGGGGACAAGCTTTATTAGTTTTTTTTTTACATACACAAACAAAACACAGCATGCAGTAACATAAAATATCTTTTCTAAAAGAAACAAATAAACCATCTTATTTAAAAAGAAGATAATTCCAAATTATCACATTTCTATAATTTAATATATATATTTATCTTATCTAATCAACTTCATATCTTTTCCAAACTTCTCTTTATTACTCCCTTTCCTTCTATTTAATCATATTTCTTCTGCCTTGAAGTTATATACTCATTGAATATAATTTCTGCCTTGAAGTTATATACTCATTGAATATAATTTCTGCCTTGAAGTTATATACTCATTGAATATAATTTCATTAGTGTTCTTCCACATCCTGTCAAACTTAAACAAACATTACACAAAACATAAATACATAAAACTTCTTTTTGGAAAGTGGCTTACCCCGGGTTAACTCTTTTTATACAGACATCAATCAAAGTTTATACTCACTTAATATACTATCTCATATCTTATTTAACATTCTCTATTTTCCATATATTTTCTCTCTCCTACTCATTCTTTTAATTCTATTTTATTTATTCCATCTCGATTAAATAATTATATTTGCATCTTTGGTCCGTTTTCTTTCAATCACCTCCTTATCCTTTCTATCTAATACAATATTTCTCCTGTAAACCCAGATTGAAGTATGACAACTTTTTATCTTTCCCCTAAATAATACTTAAAATAATGCATATTTTCCGTACTAATTCTGCTCCGTACATTCTAAGTATTACATTTCAAAGTAATAAAACAAATAAATAATATTGAATTTAATAAGTAATAATAAAACTAAAAAAAAATAAAAAAGGAATATTAAATTTATAATATAATAAGAACAATGTTTCATAGGAAATTAGATTCTATTATTAACTCTTAAACAATAAAAATAATATTTCATAAGAAATTGAACTGTATAATTAAATCATGGCTTCCCTTTAATACATTTTTAAATCATATAATATTCTGATTTTCTAACTCAGCTTCAAATACTAATGTCTACAATACATTCTTATGTACTTTTGCAGAATCATTTTTATAAAATTATCTTACCCCTTATCTCTGAAAAAAAATCGTTTTTTAGCATCTTGTTTAAAATCTTTATGACTTCTCTTCCCTTTTCCCCTTTCTTTCTTATCCATTCTAGCTTTTTGACCCACCCATCTCTCAAATTTCACTCTCTTAGTCTTCCTTCTCTGTTGTATTTCTCTTTTCTGTTGCTTTCTGACATCATATCACTTTTTCATCCCATTTTTCTTTTTCTTGGTTGCTTTTTTAAGTTCTAAGTTCACCTTTTCCTTGCCCCCCTTCCGCTTTTCTTCCTCCACTAAATGTGTTTGTCCATTAAAGATGGCTTCTTCTCCTTCATCCCAGCCTTCCTGTCATTGTTGTATTTCTTGATAGGTAGAAATTGCCATTTCTAAAAAGTGAAAAATAGATCCAGAAGAGCCCTTATCTTCTTCTTTCAGTCTTTGAAATTCCATTTGTAGTCCTTCAAAAGATAATGCCATTTTTTCTTTCTTTCTTTTTTGAAACAACCCTAATGTCTTTAGTCCCCCCCCCTTTTTTAACAAAAATTTACAGAAATCTCAAAGTCACAAAGCAAACCAAATCAGAGCAAACAGTTTCATTTAGCACTTTCTTCTTTCTATATTTTCACCTCCTAGGGTAGAATTCAAATACACAGTTCCAAGATGATCTTCTAGAAGTCTTAATGTCTTTTATTCCTGTTCTTATAGACTCAAAGCAGTCTCCTTCAGTACAATCTTATAATAAGTCTTTATCTCTTCCCTTCCCTTTATAAAAAATAAAAAGAATTTTAAGTTTTTAAATCCAATGTCCAGAAATCCTTTATCCTTTGGCTTTAAATTTCAAATTGAATTACCTTTGGTGCCCAAGTAGATTTTCCAGATCTCTGTCTGCTATTTCTATGGGAAAGGAGAGTGAAGAAAAAAAAACTTTCCCTTGACAGCTTTCTTCGCTGCTTTCCAGTCTTCTTTGGGAAACAATGTATCCTTCAAGCAATTCAGTTCCAGGGTATTTAAGAGTTTCTTATTGTCTTGGTTCAGCCAGCACTTTCACTTCTCCTACTTCCTCCAGCACAAATCTTACCCGGCTGCAGGCTTCTTTGTGGCGGCCATTACTGACCACTGCTCCACCACCTTGGGAAAAAGGGTTTTTTCTGGCTGAGGAGGGGGTCTGCGACACCCTCAAACCCCTGTCCAGATCCCCTCTCTCTTCGGCTGCCTCTACAGGGCAGCCATATCCCCCAGACCCATTTGGATCGGGAGCACCTTGGTGGCGAGCGCAGCAGGAATTGTGGAGAGTTGTGAATTCCTGCTGCCGCCAAAGCCACGCAAAAACGGAAGCCCGATAGTTTCATATCTTCTTGTTCTCCTCCACTGCAGAAAAATGAACACAAAATCCTATATAAAATCTGGACTTTGAAACTCCATTGCTTGTGTCAAGATGCTCAGGCAAAGTATCAAGTCATTGCCTTTTTGTTACTCTATAATTTAGTGCTCTCTCTACATCTCCAACATTACAGTTCTGCTCCCCATCTTTGGACAGAATTATATAGGGGAACAGTAACACAAACAAGACTGGATCGAAGGATGGGTGGATGCCATTTATCTAAAGACAGAAAGATATGTACTCACTAATTTTCTGACAGTGAAAACAATCAACCAATGGAACACCTTCCCCTCGGAAGTTGTGGGAGCACCATCACTTGAGACTTTCAAGAAGAGACTGGACTGCCATTTGTCAGAAATGGTGTAGGGCCATGTTGGCGAATCTATGGCACGCGTGCCAGAAGTGGCACACACAGAGCCATTACTGCCAGCATACGAGCCCTCCCCCAGAGCAGGTCTACTGTGCATGCACACACACCACCTGCCCAACAGCTGATTGTTGGGTATCTGGTGCACATGCGCAAGGGCAGGAGTATGTGGGAGACATGCGCACATGCACAGAGATGCGTGGCGCAGGGAGGTCTCATGTGCATGCATGCACATGGAGCATGGGGGGGGCCGCACACCTTGTCTTCTGGGTGCTGGCACATGAGCACACGCATGCAAGCATATGCAATTTTCAACAAAGGAGTCCAAAAAGGTTCTCCACCACTGGTGTAGGGTATCCAGCTTGGGCAGGAAGTTGGACTAGATGATCTACAAGGTCCCTTCTAAGTCTGATTATCTGTCCCTCTTTTACCTTCATGTGAGTTTGGTGGAGGACGGCTCTGACAACTTTGCACAATAAGAGCCATACTTAAAATGTGAAGTAGGCTGCAACTTAACTGTTAGCCTAATAAGGTAGACTAGGAGAAGAAACAAACACCATGTGGGTCTAAAGCTACTTTTAATAGAACAGTTATAGAACAATTATAGTAACACAATAAAAGTCTGAATGTGCTTCCCTTCCTCCCTCTTTTACTTTCATGTGAGTTTGGTGGAGGAGGGATTGTCTAAAGCCTTATCAAACCTTTTATGGCCAGTCTTTTCTGCTTATTGCTTTGGTGATGGAATTTCCCTGTCCTCCATACTATCTTCTATATTCTGCACTCTATCTTTGGCTCTTCCCTGTCTTCCAAACTATCCTCTATATTTTTCTATTCTCTGGAGTAAAGCAAAATATTTTATTTCTTTTAAGGCTGCTATGCACAAATAAAGCAATGAGCCACTTCTCTGTGGAATGATCCCATCCCAGTGAAAAACGTGTATAAATAAATAAATATTTACCAGGGAATAAACTACAAAGAAACACCTCACAGGCAATGAGATAGAAGAATAGTTCCTTTGAATTTCTGCCTATCATTCCATTGTAAGAAATTATTCGAGGAGATCCAATCCATCCAATGTGGCAGTTCCTTTTAGCCCAAGCCAAGAAAAGAACATTCTTATACCATTTGCCTTGACGTTATCCTTTTTGATGGATGTAGTTGAATCATGGACCTTTAAAAAAATTGTAATTACTCTTTTGGAAAATTTACATCATCTATAGAAGGTCATTGGCATATGCCTAATATGCCTGAAGTACCTTTGAAAGATTGAATAGGCCAGAAGCAAAGGTGTTTCAGGGTGAATAATTATTCATTGGTGTTATGATTTTCTACCCATTAATATTGTCTCGACAACTTATGCATCAGATATTGAATAATTAATAGCCATTGTAGCAGCTTCAGGCCCATAATATGACATAAACATACATTATATTCATGTAGATTTAGGTGGCTAACTAAAAAACAGTTCACTTTTAGAGCAGAGTTAATGCAAATGGAACTAATTTACATTGTATTATTATTAACCATGTAAGAGAAAAAAAGCTAAGCCTCCTGAAATTTACATTTCAAATAGTATTTTTTTCCTTCTATCTTATAGCAGCCAAGCACACGGGGGCCTATAAAACTACAGAAATTAGGAGCCAGGTCATTGCTCCAGTCCCCAAAAATGAGTTTGCTAAGAGAAATGGCCTGAATTTATAAAGTATAAAATGGTTGCCTTGGTATTTCCTGTCCCAACCCACCTGCAGCCAGTCATACAGAAACATAAGAGGAGTACTATATGAGACACTAAGGTCATTAGCGGATTTACAGTACTGAAATAATTGGTGTGGAATATGGCCAGGGGAAAGGACTAGGCAAAGGATAAAAGAAAGGAATACTTGTAGCATGAAAGACTTCTGGGTCACCCCAACATTTCCAACTCTGACCAGTGGCCTTCTATTTATTCACTGCATATGTATACCACATCGACCAGTATATAGCGGCTATGTCCTGATTTCCAGCTAGTACTGTAGGGAATGCAGAAAAGTTTTATTTGTAAGCATCACAGTGAATTGCTTCAGACAATTATATAGGTCTTCTGAAAATGTTTAACAATCATAAGAAAAAATACTTTGATAATAAATTTAGACAGTGAAACAAGGAATATTTCCCCATAGGCCTCTGCTTCTTTTTGAGATATGCAGTAAAAGAGACAAAAAGGTCACAATATTCAGATACATGGAGATAAAATCAATGGCTAAGGCACAGACACAGAGCACAAATGTGTGTCTAGTTAAAGACAAAATACTCATTTCAACCGGGCCACTGCAGTTCAAATACATGATGCAAGCTAATAAACCAGATCCCATGATACCTCAGAAGTAAAAAGAGAAAAATCTGTACTCAATCTCTAAACATCTCATTGTAGGAAGAAATATTTTTCCTAAGTCTAAAAGTGACAGTCATACAAAGTGAATATAAAAGGATTATTCATGAAGTCTTCCAGAGGCAATTTTGATTAAAGTATCAGATCATACTACTCAATATAGTACTTTCAATAATCCAGTCCAATTAAGGATTAGCAATAAAGAAAGGTGTCAAGCCTGAAATTGACATATGCGTAGCCGTTTTATTTAGCCTTATTATATATTCCTTTTCTTTCTTTCTCTTTGCTGGTTTTGGGGGAGAAGGGTTTTGGGCTTGCCACATTCCTAAGGTTGGAGGAGTGGAGATCGAGAGAGTTGTTTAGGCTAGGTGGTTCTTCTTCCCATGGGAACAAAAGCTGACCCTGCTGAAACCTGGAGGTGGAGATTGATGACACCAGGAAACGTTGATTTATTTCTATTGGGGAATGTGACTTTTGAGGGCTGTTTCTAACTTCCAATATTATGTGGTGTAATTCTGGGTTGTGTCAGATCCGGAATTACAATAGACTTTGTCAATTTGATACTTTCCTAAATAAAAGAAATTGTTTTGGAAGGTGGATTTTGCTCTTTTCTTTTAAAATGGATTTCATCACTTGGAAACCTGACAAAAGGTTAGGGAATCTCAATATTATAAGCCAGGGGAGTAGGTGGGGGGAGAACAGAGTAAAGTTCACAAGAACAGTTCTTTCTGTACTTACTCAATTCTGCCCTAAAACCAGAAAAGTTCCACCACCTATTCTACGAATTTTTTTTTTAATTTTAAAAGTTCCATTTGATTAGATTGAAGATTCATCTGATCCCATATTTTGTTTCAGGTGTTTCCAGAAAGCCTGTAAAGAACATTTTAAAAAGGAAGGATATCCACAGGGCATAGTGAACAAGTCAACTTGGCCGCCACCATAATTGATGCTGCACTTTTTTATGTGCAATTCATCGTGACCATTCCCTACAGACTGTAACTCCTACTTTACCCAGACAAAACTGTTTAAAAACTACGATCAGCCTGGGACAGGCATTGTAGATCAAGTGTCCATGGATTTTTCTAATGCTCATTAAAACCAATTCAAGAATTACAGCCACTACACTTTTTAGCTGTGAGATTAAAGTATTGCACTATTTCTAGGACCAACCTACTTTAAACGACTGCTGTTATGCAGAAAAGATGAAGAAAAAAACCTATATGTATGCCAGCTTCAATTCCCAATGTAATGGAGTGTGCATTGTGAACCCACAGGGGCAGAGAGGGGAAACTTTTGACACACAGAGCCCTCCCTGAAAGAGGGCCTGATTAAGAGACTGCACAATCCCAAACTGGATGGGGGAAAGAAGTTCAGGGTAACCATACCCTAGAATTTCTCCCAGGATATAACCAGTAGCTTAGAACAGTGTTTGGCATTTTTAAGATGCACAGACATTCCCATGCTGAGTATTTTGGGAGTTAACACATGTTAAAATTGTCAAGGTTGAGAAACACTGGCTTAGAAAATTGCAGCTTCAGTTTGGCAAGATTCTGTCCATTAGGTATAAATAGATAAAGGATTGGACTCAGTTGGATTTCACTGTTTCTTCTCTGGACCTAATAAAAGGTGATACGCAAATGTAATAACAATATGGTTTACTAAAAGTTGACTTATAGATCATTTAGGATCTCTTTTTTTAAGCCAAGATATGCAAGATTAAATGTATTGTATTGTATTAATCCTTGATTATCTTCGTGTATTTTCCTCTCTTCCTCCCCCCACAAATGTACTAGCAAAGGTCAAAAATGCCCATTAGAAGTAGTGGGAGCCCTCAGAGGGAGAGAATAATGGAATCTAAGAATAACTATTGATTTTCTCTCACCTTGCACTTGCCTTCTCTTCTTTTTTCTGTAGTTGGTAACTCTTGATCATTGTTACATCATGTCACTCTGCAAAATAAAGACAGAATACCAGTCAACAGTCATAACTGAAGTGTCTTTTTCAAGCAGGTTAATGCGTGCATGTTGAACTGAAGGACCCTGGAGCTCATTCTTATGGGGGATATTTCTCTAAGCATTTCCTAAGCATTTTTAAAACAGAGGCCAATAAACAATCCCATTGAGGAGAAAATTGTTTATTATTAAATAGGCCAGGATGCAACCCCTCTATATGATGATGATCACAATGGGCATTTGATTGGATATGGCAATGTAATATGAGCTTGGTGAGATAATGGCTATGAGATAATAATATAAAGCATTGAACAAAAACAGCATTCTCAGAATTTGTTACTTTCCAATGTGCCATTCTTCTAAATGTTACCTCTTTAGCAGTCTTGTATCCCAGAGTTGTTCTCACCTGTTAGCAACTTTTCAGAGTTTAATCAACATTCTTGTGTCAAAATGTTTTACAGCTGAGCTGACAATTTTATTTCCCCTGGGAAAAGTAATTAAGGGAGGAGGGCTATTATTCTAACTATCATCATATTTCTTCTACAATCCCCAGCCAAAATATCCTGGGGCTTCCACCATATTTTATTCTCTGCAAGTAAGAGGTTACTTGGCAATTAGGAAGCCTTAGAAATGAATGTGTGTGTGTGTGTGTGTGTTATTCAGCTTTGTTTGGGTATTTTCCCACGTCATTATAGTTGTGCTTTTAAAGTTGTAGCAACGTTTAAAAGCACAACTATAATGATGTGGGAAAATACCCAAACAAAGCTGAATAACATACATGTAAGTACCTGCGAAAACTTAAGAAAACAAACATATATATACACATATATATATATATATATGTGTGTGTGTGTGTGTGTGTTTTCTTAAGTTTTTGCGGGTACTTACATGTATGGCATTCAGCTTAGTTCGGGTATTTTCCCACGTCATAATAGTTGTGCTTTTAAAGTTGTAGCAATATTTCAGCAGAATCTCATCTGCCATCATCAGGCTTCTGTATAGTGTTCATCTGTGAGTCAGACTTTTACAGTGGTTTCAGTTTTAAATTTGGGGCAGCCTATTGCTGTTCCAGAATGGTTTTTTCTTCCTCCTGATTGGTTGGGAGTCTTGGTCTGTGTTTATTGGTCTTGGAGTTTGCTGTGTTCTGCTTGATTGGTGTTTCTGATATCTTCTGTCTGTTTTTTGGCTCTTTTTGTATCTTGATTGGCTGGCAGCATTGTGTTACTTTATTGAAGGCCTTTAGTGCAGCTTGGCTTCGGGTAAATGGACGGCTATCATTCTGAACAGAGCAAAACCCTAGGGCAGCAGCAGCCCTTTTATAGGCAAGCTGCTGATCTAGTAACCAATGAGAAACGTGGAGTGTTAACCCCTTTAACCAATGAGAGCGGCTCGTTAACAGCCAATCAGATTCTCCTGAACGGACCAATCCGATATAGCTATTATCGGCCAATCAGAAGTGCAGGATTAGAACCCTGCTATTTTCTAAAGGTTTGATAAAACTTTATTTAAGTGTTTTATTAGTTCATAACATAGATAAAGCTGTTTTTCTATTTTATTAGACTTATTAGTATTCTATTGCCCTTTAAATGTCATAAGTTCAAGAGCACAGCTGTAAATAATCCTGGAAATATTTCTGTTTGCTGTAATAACGCACAAAGCTACAATTTCCTGGAACATAGATAAGCTGAAAAGGCAGAATGTCGAAGGGAAGTGACCGGGACTCATTGATTGGAAACCAAGCTGGGGAAAGAAGCGGAAATGAGTGTTTTAATGCTCTGTTATGTTCATTGGCATTTCTGTGTCCTCTACCTGAAGGATTTATCCTGATTACTCATCTCAGGTGCTCCATTCAAGAGGTCCCAGGAAATGCTGCAACTTCCAGCCCTGACCTGCCGGTTTACCTTTTCACTGACAATATTCTATTGTTATTTTTTTCCTTGATAGAGATTTATTTGAAGAAAGAAACCTACAGAAATAACCTTTTCTCTTACATAAATTTTCCTTATGCTGATACTACCTCCCACCTGCCAACCCCCCCCCCCCCAAAAAAAAAAAAGATTTTAAAGGAATCTATGATTTTCACTTTAAGGAAAATATGTTGATTTTTAGATGCAGAAAACTATGTGTTAGAAGAATTATCCTTCTGGGTTCAGTTCCAAGTGGAGAAAAAGACACTGGAAACATGGAGGCTGTTTGGAAATATGACTTGGACATGGCTTGGAGCTCCAAACTGAAAAGGACAATTACATGCTTCAAAATGTTGGGTGAAGGAAAAGAAGGGCCAAGATGCTGAGAGACCCTTAGTTAAATACCCTCTGTTTTGCCCCACCTTAGTGTTTCCTGTTCCTGTGTCAGAAATATATCCCATTGGATGTCAGATTCCCAGGGATGGGGGTCTTAGCTAACTTTGTAGGCTTTGTCTGGACCACATGGCTTCATCTGAGTGCTGGCTGATGCAATCTTCCCAAACCAGATGGTGAGATGGGTAAAGGCCTTTGTTATGTAGAATACTCTGGCCCAGGCTTTAATGGCCCACCCATTAACAAAGCTGGGGGAGGTGAGCTTCTGCTTCTGAGGGGAGTTTCTGCTTCTGAATTTCTAATTCACTTTTAGGGGAAATATTCTGCCTTTTTAAAATTTCCTAGGAGATTTCATTTTTCTAAGAGAGGGGTGGGTACTGACTTCCTAAGAATTTGGCCAAAGAAAAATGCCAAAAAGGCTCACAGAATGGCATTATCCACCCATGCCATGCCTTATTGGTTGACACAGATCTACTTCCACAGCAATTATTGATCATTTACTTTCAATCCTTACCTGATAATTTTTCTAAGCGGTTATGGGCTATCCTTTTCAAATAATATATTATCTCATAGGTTGCATTCTAGCTATTTTCTAACATCCTAGTTTGTTTATTTTTTAATTCAAATACTAGATGAATACTTGACTACATTTAAGCAGTTTCATACCTTTAAAATAAAATATAGTCCACAATACTCGAAATCTCAGGTAAATACTTGAAATCTCCAGGTAAAAGTAGCTTCTTTGTAAATAAAGGCCTGAACATTGTTAGAATCCTTTCAAATGGAAAGATACTACACAGATTCATGTAAACACATATAGTCTATCAACATCCATTGAATGTGTATGCTCCAGATAAAGCACAGTAGCAAATTGTTATGTCCGCATGGAAGGAAGCCAGGAGTCGGTGACTTTGTATCAGCTCTTTATTGAAGTCAGGAACCGAACTGGCTCTTAGAGAAACTTTGCAGCTTTTTATTTCCAAGCCGCGGCGGCCGCGGCCAATGGCACCACTTTGAATCTCCCGCGATTCAAATCTACCAATCGCGGGAGATTCCAAGCGAGCCAATCGGCGCGGCTTGCCTAACCAATCCGATCGCCCCGCGCTTTGGCCAATCAAAGCGCGGGGATCTCAAGAATGCAAATTAAGGTACAGAACACCCCTCCCCTCTTGGTTCAGTCCTACGTAGTGTAGTCCCGTAGGTAGGTGGGGCTCCGTCTTTGCCTACTGGACCTGCTCAGGTCAGTCGTAGGTTGGATCCCGGCCGGTTCGGTCAGGGTCTCTGTTTCTCCGGACTCCGTCGTGGGAACCACCTGGTCTGTCTGGCCGGGCCGCTCTCCGCAGCTCCCTCCTGGGCTACCCGGGTTGGTTGAGCTGCGGGTTTCACCACTCCCGCTCCGTCTTCCCGGGTTGGTTGAGCTGGCCTGGCTGTCTCTTCTTGGCGAGGTTTCGTGCTGGCTGCTTGTAGGTGAGTATGGCTGGTTTCTTTTTGGTTCCCGGGGTATCACCTCCCCTCTTGGTTTGTGTTGAGGGGGTTGGTTTTGTTTGGTTGCGTGTCGGTGGTGTCTTGTGTGGCAGTCCTCGATCTTAACTGATCGATGTGGCGTTTCCACGCTCATCCGTCGGTTGTTTGTAGCCGGTACAAGCATGGGCCTGTTAGCTGTGTTATGATTGCTGGTACCCAAAATGGGTCTCCGTTTAGGTTCTTCGCGTAGACGGCGTCGCCTGGTGCGAAGGTTCGGTGTTTGCTGGTGGAGTCTGAGGGTTTCTCTGGGTTATAAGTGGGGTGTAGTCTATCGAGTGGGGACCTTATTTTCCTCCCCATTAGCAGTTCTGCCGGGCTTTTATTTGTTGTGGTGTTCGGGGTTATGTGCTGTATGAAGAGTAATTTATTTATTTTGTCCTGGATCTCCCCGTGGTCTATTTTCTGGATGGTTCTTTTTTGTGAATTGAACCATCCGTTCTGCCCTTCCATTCACCGACGGATGCACCGGTGCTGTCAGTGCGTGTCGTATGCCCCTTTCCGCTAGGAATTTTTCGAATTCCAGCGAGGTGAATTGGGGCCCATTGTCAGATACGAGGACATCTGGGAGGCCGTGTGTTGCGAAGAGTTTGCAGAGTTCTTTGGTCACGGCTTCCGTGGTGGTTGTTCTCATGTTGCTTACCTCCAGCCAGTTGGAGTAAGCGTCTACGGTTATTAAAAAAGTGTGTCCTTTTGTGGGCCCGGCGAAATCTATGTGGATTCTAGACCAAGGTCCCCTGGGGGTTTCCCACTCTAGGATGGGTGCTGTGGGTGGGCTTGGTCTAGTTTCCTGGCATTGTTGACACCTTGCTACCCAGGCCTCGATCTGTTTGTCCATCCCTGGCCACCAATCGTAACTTCTGGCCAGGGCTTTCGTTCTAACAATGCCCGGGTGCCCCTCGTGTAACAGTTCCAGAACCTTCCCTTGTAGTTTTTCCGGGATGACCACCCTATCCCCCCATAGTATGTACCCTTTTAGTAACGAGAGTTCCGTTTGCCGGTTCCGGAATGTCCTGAAGGTCTCGTCGTTGTCCTTTTCTGGCCACCCTTTCTCTACCCAATGCAAAACCCACGCCAGACGTTTGTCTTTATTAGTTTCTCGGGCAATGTCTGACGCGGTTATGGGTAGGTTGGGTAGAGTCTCTATGCTGAGGGTGGTTGTCGTGGGTGCTGGGTCAGTGTCTGGTTCAGGTAACGGTGAGCGGTTTAAGGCATCCGCATGGGAGATAGTCTTACCGGGTTGGTGTGTGAGCTTATATTTTAGGCGGCCAGGAATTCGGACCACCTTGTCATTCGGGGAGACAGAATGTTCGGGGTGGCCCTGTTCCCTGCGAGTATTCCCAGCAGCGGTTTGTGGTCAGTGATGATGGTAAACATCCAGCCGTAGAGATACTCGTGAAACCTTTTGACTGCGGCGACGATAGCCAAAGCCTCTTTGTCCAGCTGGCTGTAGTTCCACTCCGGTTTGGTGAGGGTCCTTGAAAAGAACACGATGGGTGCTTCCTTTCCGTCAGGGAGAGTGTGGCTGAGGACAGCGCCGACGCCAAAGGGTGATGCGTCACATGTGATGGCTAGTGGTAGGGTCTCATTGTACTGGATGAGGACGGCATCCGAAGTGAGCAGGTCCTTGGTTTTCCTGAAGGCGGCTTCCTCGCGTTTCCCCCAAGTCCAGGTAGCCACCTTGTCCAAAAGCCTATGCAAAGGCTCCGCCCCGGTCGCCTTTTGGGGCAGGAAGACATTATAAAACTTAAGTAGCCCCAGAAATGCAGTTCTGTTTTTGACCTGGGTGTGGGGGCTTCCTTGATGGCTTTAATTTTTTTGTCAGTGGGGTGAATGCTGTGTCAGTCTAGGAGGTATCCTAGGAATTCGACCCACTCTGTGTATAGCTGGCATTTTTCCCTCTTCACTTTAAGCCTGGTTTCTTTGAATCTCGTTAGCACCTCCCTTAGGCGACTCTCTAGTTCGGCCTGGTTGGTTGCCGATACTAGTACATCGTCGAAGTATGGTACCACCCCTTTGATGCCTTGTAAGAGTCTTTCCATGAGGCTCTGGAAAATTCCAGGCGCCACGCTGACTCCAAATTGGAGGCGGTTACATCTAAAGGCTCCCCGGTGGGTGACTATGGTTTGTGCCTCTGCAGTTTCCTCGTCGACTAGCAGTTGCTGGTATGCTTGGGCCAGGTCGAAAACTTTGCCCCTTCCCAGTGAGTGTAGGAGATGTTGCACTACTGGGTAAGCGCTTTGCTGCAAGGAGCCATTTAGGGTGGCCTTATAGTCCCCGCAGATTCTCACTGACCCATCAGGCTTGATTGGGGTGACTATGGGGGTCTCCCATCGGGTGTGGTCTATGGGTTGGAAGACCCCTTGCTTGACGAGCTTATCAATTTGCTCGTCGATTTTCGGTTTGAGTGCGAAAGGTACCCGCCTTGGTTTTAGGTGTTTCGGGGGAACGTTTGGGTCTAGGCTGAAGGATATAGGGGGCCCTCGGTACTTGCCTAGGGTGCCGTCGAACACTTCTTGGAAGTCCCGGGACAGTTGCTGCTCCCAGTCGGCTTCGGCGATGTGGTCAATGCCCGTGACTGCGATGCCTAGCGGTGCGAACCATTGAAGTCCCAGCAGGCTAGGTCAGTCTCGATCGACGATGGTCAGGGGAAGTCTTTCGGTGTGCCTCTTGTAGGTCACTGTGAATTGTCCTGTTCCGATTACAGGGATGCAGTTTCCCTGGTAGTCTTTGAGGATTAGTCTCTGGTTTTCTCATTCCCTTCTCTGGATGGTAGGCACCAAGCGTTTAATTTCTTGCCATGCTACCATTGAGAGGTAGGACCCGGAGTCCACCTCCATTTTACAGGGTTTGCCTTCAATGCCTACCTCCACGTAGACCTTTCTCGTGTCTGTGGTTGTTGCGTGGCCGATGATGACCGTCTGATGTATCTCTTCTCTCCGCCGGGTCTCGCCCCCTCGTTGGGCTCGTCCGTTCCATTCCCAATGGTTGTCTGCTGGGCGGTCTCTGGTCCTGGGGGGTGTGCTCTCTCGTCTCCTCTCACTCGGGTCCCATTGTTTGGGGCTGTGGGTTTTCTTGAGGCGGCAGACGCGGGCTATGTGGCCCTTTTTGTCACAGTGCCAGCAAACAGAGTCGAAGAACCGGCATTCGGATCTGGGGTGATCGCCTCCGCAACCGGTCCTCAACTTACGACTCCGCCAGCTGCACTGGTCACAGCCTGCCTGGAGACGGTGGATGTCTTCCTCCTCGTCTGATGTGCCCGAGGTGGAGTGGAGTTCACCCTGGTGGTTGGTAGTTTCAGGTTGGGCCTCGGTCGACCTTGCAGGATGGTTGTTTGCGGTGCGGTCCCCGGTGTTCGGTCTCCGCATGCGGTCTGCTGATTGTCGAGTTGCCTTGGCTGCCGCGGCTTCGGAGGTGGCATCAGCGAGAGCGATGTTGCCCTTGGCCATCAACCGACTTTGGAGAACGGGGTCCCAAAGGCCGAGCACGATTCGGTCCCGCAGGGCCTCGTTCATATTGGAGAACTTGCATAGTCCTCCAAGGCACCGCAGCTCTTCGACGAAATCACTGAAACTCTCGCCCAACCGCTGGTCCCACCGATAAAATTCGTGTCGTTGGATGAGGATGGGTATGGCTGGAGTGTAGTGTTTCCAGAGTAATGGCTCGAGGTCAGCCCAATCCATCGCGGTAGCATCGGCGGGCTTGGCTAGTGCTTTTGCCATCTTAAACACTGTGGGCCCACAGTGCGTTAAGAAGATGGCTCGTTTCTTCGGTCCCGTGGCATCTTTCAGGTCGTTGCATTCGAGGAACATGTGGAATCTGTCCATGTAAGATTCCCAGTCCTCGCTGGCGGGGTTGAAGGGGGTTGGTGGCACGATGCTGGCCATCTCGTCGGTTGGCTGGCTTCCGTCGGACATGTGCTTTGGGTCAGGATAAGAATCCCACCTTCATCGCCAGTGTTATGTCCGCGTGGAAGGAAGCCAGGAGTCGGTGACTTTGTATCGGCTCTTTATTGAAGTCAGGAACCGAACTGGCTCTTAGAGAAACTTTGCGGCTTTTTATTTCCAAGCTGCGGCGGCCGTGGCCAATGGCACCACTTTGAATCTCCCACGATTCGAATCTACCAATCGCGGGAGATTCCAAGCAAGCCAATCGGCGCGGCTCGCCTAACCAATCCGATTGCCCCGCACTTTGGCCAATCAAAGCGCGGGGATCTCAAGAATGCAAATTAAGGTACAGAACACAAATGTTCATCTTTAAAAGCAAGTGCAATTTCTGTCACACAAAAGAAAATTAGCAGAGGGAGGCCAAACAGACAAGCTACTGTTTTTTCTTTTATTTTCCAGAGTTTACTATAGGAAACATGAAATACATAACCCACTTTTACCATCCTGGTTGCACCTGTATCACAAATTTGTCTGCTCCTATTGGAGATTGGGTTGATTTATTAAAACAATAAAGAGCTAAATATCTTGTATTGGACTACAGACCATTTGTTGTGGTTGTTATTATTTTTCCATCTCCTTCTTTCATTAGTTGTTTTAGAAAAAGGAAGAATCCATCAGGCAGACATGCTTACTGAGGAATTCTGGAAGTTGAAGTCCACAGGCCTTAAAGTCACCAAGTTTGGAGAGCCTTGCTTTAGATAAGTGAATTTCTTGGCACAGGAATCTGTCCCCTACATCAGGGGACCTTGGAAACTTTAAGACTTGTGGACTTGAATTCTCAGAATTCCTCAACCAGCAAAGAATTCTGGGAGTTGAAGTCCACAGCTTTGCTGGCTGAAGAATTCTGGGAGTTGAAGTCCACAGCTTTGCTGGCTGAAGAATTCTGGGAGTTGAAGTCCACAGGTCTTCAAGTTGCCAAGGTTGGAGACCCCTGCCCTACATTCTCAAACTCACCACACTGCTGATAGCACTGTAAATGCATACATTTAAATGATTCCAAGGATGTGCAGTGCAGAAACAACAGAGAATAATTGTTATTTATTTGTTTGATTTATTTGATTTGTCAATTGCTTACAAGATAAATAGGTATAAGAATAAACATGAGTATGAATACAGGAAATGGGTATAAATAAATGGAGACAATAGGACAGGGACGATAGGCCTGAGTGTGCACTTATGACTCTTAGGAATGGGGTGAGGTCAATAGTGGATAGTTTAAGGTTAAAGGAGTGAGGGTTAGAGGATGTAACAACAGAGTCAGGTAATGCATTCCAGGCATTGACCACACTGTTGCTGAAGTCATATTTTCTGCAATCAAGTTTGGAGAAGTTTGCATTGAGTTTTTATCTGTTGTGTGCTCTTGTATTGTTGCGGTTGAAGATATGTAACCTTTTGGAGCTGGAGCAGAGTTCAGATTTTGAAACTATTTATTTGTTGACAATCTGGCCACAATCAATACAAACTCTCAATGGTGTGGTGCAGTCAGTAAATGACTGCTATTCAACAGCATCTGCAAAGGGAAGGAAAAGATAAATAACAAGAGCAGCATTTTGCTGATGCCCACATACACAAAAGTAGCAGATCTTGAATTATAACAACACAGTGCTGTTTTTGTCATTTTGACAGTAGACCCTGTGAGGCCCCTGTGCTTTATTCATGAGGTAATCTCATAGCAGGCCCAGCAAGTTACATTAAAAAACACCCACACAGAAAGGAAATTACTTGTTCAAGCTGTTCTCCGCCATCCCCAAGAGAGCTTTGTGGGTTTCCTGGCATTCCTGCAAATAGTTTCAATGCTACAGGTTGATGATTTTATTTCCGGTATTCTGGCTTTCCTTTCAGTAAATAAGTAAATTCCTTTAACAAGCCAGGCAGGACAGAGAATCCAGTGGCCACCAAGGGAGCTTCTGTGTGATGACCCAGGGCGGGATACAAAACAAACACAGTCACAGAAAACAGGTGAAGCCCCTTTTATTCCTTCACTTTGCTTCCAGCTCTGAATATTCTTGAAGGAAGCCAAAAAAAACTCCTACACAAACAATTACAAGAAGGGGAAAAGCAACACAAACCAGGCAAGATAAGGGGTGGAGGACAGCCACAGATAACACTCACTGGGAAGGATGCCAAACTCAGAGAGAAATCATCAACTAGAGATATTTCCATGCTTTGTTTCCAGCGTTGGCCTGTACACAGGTCCGTGCTCTTATTCAGTTGTCACACCTGAGCCCATGAAGAGGATCATGGCCCTCTCCTCCTGAGTAGACCACATTTTTCCCTGATCCTCTCCTCCCTGCGTGCCCTAGGATGGATAGGGGATGGGTCTGGCTCCTCCTCTGACTGCTCAGCTAGCCTCTACCCTTCCCCAGCCTCCTCCACAACCTCCAGAGCCACACTTCCACTCCCAGTCGGCTGTTCCTCCTCTCCCTCAGAGTCAGTCTCCACCAAGGACATGACATTCTGGAGGAACATTGTTGCAACAACGCACCAATTTGCCTAACCCTAAATATGGGACATGACCTTCATACCTGTTATGTGAAACAGTATTTTCTGTTCCTTGTTAGGCTCAAAGTCCTGGTGAGAGTATTCACTGAGCCAATGAGCATTTTCATTTAAGAAAGGAGCAAGCACTTTGCTGCACAGTTCCTTTACATTACCTGAAGCATGAATCAAGTGTTCCACAGAGATGGCTTCTCATCAGAAATGGAAATTGAGTACCTGTATTATGTGCATGGAGCATCTCTCTTGTATCTGCCATCTGTTTTCAAAATAGTGAATCTCAGGGAGATATGCAAGCCTGAAAAATGAATTTTTACTCTGCTAAAGGACTGAAAAGGGTCAATAGATATCTACTTCGATTGTCAATCAAACCAAGAGCACCTACCTCAACTAAATATATCTCAGACATGTAGGACATTCAGCTGCCACAATTTCCAGCCCAAACTGTTTCTTACCCTACTCAATATAGTAATTGCTGTATACAATTTATTATGGAACTACAGAAGATTCCATAGCATGTACAAACCAGTGGTGGGATTCAAAAATTTTTACTACCGTTCTGTGGTTGTGGCTTATTTGGTGGGTGTGGCTTGGTGGTCATGTGATTGTGGGCGTGGTTTGGTGGTCATGTGACTGAGTGGTTGTGGCCAACTTAATGTCACTCACATCAAGGGCTGCCTCACCTGGCCCCTCCCTTCCCAGCCATTCCTTGTCACACCCAGCCTCAACTTATCTATAGTTCTGTAAAAATGTTGTTCACCTTTTTTTGACTTTATTATCTACATACTCTAGATGTACTTTCATAAACCACTGAAAGGAAAAAAAGGGCTCACATGCTTTGCCCAAGAGTGCAATAGGCAACAGGCTTTTAAGGGGCTGCCAGAAAGAAAGGGGGGGATGTATTTTCCAAAGCACCAGGAGGCAAACAAGAAGCAATGAATGGAAACTTAACAAAGAGAGAAGCAACCTAAAACTAAGGAGAAACTTTCTGACAGTGAGAACAATTAACCAGTGGACCTGCTTGTCCTCAGAAGTTCTGGGTGATCAATCACAGGAATTTTTTAAAAGACTGGGCAGCCATTTCTCTGAAATGGAATAGGGTTCCCCCAAAAGTCCCTTCTAAATGTTTTTCTGACACCTTTCCCAGGACTTCTACTCAGAGTTTGGCATCCTCAGTATTCCTGCCTGAGCAGGGGCTTGGACTAGAAGACCTCCAAACTCCCTTTCAACTCTGTTAAACACACATGTATTTATGCTTTGGATTATCGACATTGAATGCATGTAAACCCTGAAAAATATGTGGTAGCCCTGGGCAAAAGAAAGGCAGTAGAATCACTCTAGGTGTAGGGACAGTGTAAAATATTAACACATGATAAATAATGGAACAATTAAAAATAATAGCACAGAATTTTCTCTGTCTCTCTCCCTCTCTCCCTCCCTTCCTATTTCCTTTTCTTTCTTTCTCTTTCTTTGTCTCTTTCTGTCTTTCTCTACCTTCCTTTCTCTCTCTCTCTCTCTCACACACACACACACCACACTCTCTCTCTCCTGTTTCTTTCTTTCTTTCTTTCTTTCTTTCTTTCTTTCTTTCTTTCTTTCTTTCTTTCTTTCTTTCTTTCTTTCTTTCTTTCTTTCTTTCTTTCTTTCTTCCCTGTGCACTGGCTCTACAGATTCATCACCATCTGCATAATTGTTAGGAAGAAAATTATACACATACACAGCCACCCACAAAATGTGTGAGTGCTTATGTTGTTTGGGGTTTCACTTAATGGCTTTTCTGCATTATTGCCATGAGTTGTATGACTTCCAGGATTGAACTGGCTGAAATAAAGACAGCTTAACAAAAACCCTTTCTGAATCTCAGCCCCTTCCTCCTCTTTGGCCACAGTGGTAGTCCAGGGTTCCATTCAAATTATGGCCGCCTTCTCTCATTTGTGCTAGGAAAACATGCAGCAATCATTTCTTTCCCGTATATACAAGACTTTCAGGGCTTCTGTTGAAAGAGCTTCTTTTCACACACATTCTGTTGATCCTCCTTGCAGGATGGAAATAAAACTGCCTGTTCTGTTGTTGGCTTGATTGTGTAACATGAGAGCAACAGTGCTACTGTGAGGAGAGAAAAGAAAACGAAGTGTTCTGCTTTGATGTCAAAGGAGTTAATGTCAGAAAGTTGTGTGAAGACATTCCTGGCTGTAAATATCCAGACCAACATGGGAAAATCATGAGATAAGTGCACCAACATGCCTACCGTCCCTGTCCTATTGTTTCTTTTTTTTCTTCTTATTTGTATCCATTTCATGTATTCATAACCAGGTTTATACTTATACCTGTTATCTAACAATTGCTTGACAAAATAAAATAAAATAAAAAATATACTAGTGAGAAAGGAGCAATGGAAGGCAGATATTGTTACATTGGTCCCCACAGGAACAAACCAGCAAAGCTGGCCTTCCCTTCATAGGTTGGACAGGCAAGAAATAGGGGACCATCTAATCAAGTTTTGTAGTAGCCCTAGTCTGGACTGTGCACCCATTGCCCACTCACTGTGATCCAGAGTGGAATTTCAGATATTGACTTAAGAAACAGCCAGGAGCAATAGGAGAGATAAGCAACTTAGCCTGCAATGAGGAATTGCCTTAAGAGAGGACATCAGACAAGATGACATGTTTATAACACTACCTGTCCTTCCTTGCCTAAAATATGCTTCTCTAATAACATACTGCCTCAGTACTGCAGTTGCCTAATATCTAAGACTCAGATTCATCATATTTCATTTGGCTTGGTTGTGATGATCAGACTAAATAGAGTGCCCAGGGGGACGGGAAGTAAGAAGCCTCGGCTTGTCTGTAGAGAATGCATTTTTCATATAACAATTTAAACTTTCTATGTTCCTTGTGCTAAAACTTCAGTTGACATCCCAGCAGCCCCCAGGGTTTTGAAGGTTCCCTCTTAACCAAAATGTAGAGGCATCCTGATGTAATTCATACATCCTAATGTAATTCATACCATCCTTCTCCTTTTCCTTGGATCAAAAATTCCTATGCTCTGTTTGTATTTCTACTATAATATAAAATGTGAATGTTTAGAATTCATATAGTGTAGTGAACCTGAAGACAGACCAAGAAACCTTAGAGTAACAACATATGTGCTATTGCAAACTCCAGAATATTTTGGGGTTGGAGGAGATGATAAGCAAAGAAATATTATGAATCCCCTTTGTCTCCATCTGTCAAGCCCGAAATTGACATATGCGTAGTTATTTTATTTACCCTTATTATATATTCCTTTTCTTTCTTTCTCTTTGCTGATTATGGGGGGAAGGGTTTTGGGCTTGCCACATTCCTAAGGTGGGAGGAGTGAAGCTAGAGAGAGTTGTTTGGGCTAGGTGGTTCTTCTTCCCATGGGAACAAAAGCTGACCCTGCTGAGACCTGGAGGTAGAGATTGATGACACCAGGCAATGTTGATTTACTTCTATTGGGAAATGTGACTTTTGGGGGCTGTTTCTAATTTCCAATATTATGTGAGATAATTCCAGGTTGTGTCAGATCCAGAATTACAACAGACTTTGCCATTTGATGTTTTCCTAAATAAAAGAAATTGTTTTGGAAGATGGACTTTGCTCTTTTCTTTTTAAATGGATTTCATCACTTGGAAACCTGACACCATCACTAGCTAATAGAGCACCGGTGTCAAACTGGAGGCATCACGTTGCTATCAGATGACATTTCATGATATTTTTCCCCTTTGAAGAGCTGGGTAGGCGTGGCCTGCACATGGTGCATCCAGTCTGTGGGCTACCAGTTTCACACCCCTATTATAGAGCCATTGAAATAGAATTGTCTGCCACATTTATTCAAAGAGGGTTAGTGAGCAAGTGGTGGCAGCAAAGAAGCAGATTAGGAAGTTGGGCATCTCTTGGCCATGACCTGGTGAGGACTACCTTCTAACGCCAGTTCTGCTACACAAATATAGCATTTTAGGGTGCAAAGAGGTATAGAACATATAATAACAAAGTTGGAAGGAACCTTAGAGCAGGGATGGGATATGACAGGGTTAACTATCGGTTCGGGATTTATGAGCTTCCCTGCCTGCTGTGAGCCGTGCACCTGTTAGTCGTCATTATTGTTAGGGATAACATTGTTTACCCTAACTGTTTTAGGTAAAATAATAAATATGTTATCATGGTTTGTTAGTTAAAGTGTCTATAACTTTAACTGTAAGAATGTAATTAAAGGAGTGGTTGTAAAAGCACCATAAAAGAAGCAAGGCACGGCAGCTTGCTCTCTCTGGCTTTATGATCCCTAGTTACTGGATAGACTGAAGACTGCGTTTTTCCCCTACTGGAATGGGAGAGAGAAAGGACTGTTGATTTATCAACGGTGAGAGGACTGATTTATTGTAAGTGAACTTTGGATATTCTACACGGACTTTGCTAATTGAATATCTTTGAATGGACTGACTAAAATGATCCATGACTAATGGACTGTTATTTTGACTATGCTATAAAACTCTAAATGGAATAAACTATATTTTTGATAACACAAGCGTATCTGTTATTTTTACTGTATGTTAACCAACATACAAACTTATCTCACACATTTATCTGTATGCCTATCTGACTAACGCTGCACATTCTGTTTAGCTTGTCTCCTTAACACTGGTTGGGGAACCCAGGCTTAACAATTATCACACTGCGTGAGGAGAAGCAGCCTTTGAAACAGCGCTTTTTTCTTGTTTTTTTAACTGCAGCTGTGCCTCATATGGCAGCTGAAGTTGAAAAATCAGGAAATAAAGATCAAGTAAAAGCGCAGGTAGGCGGGAGGGCAAAAACATCAGCAGACATAGAACCGGTTCTATGTCTGCTGCTCTTCAGAGCTACTGGTTCTACAGAGGTGGACAGAACCGGTAGAAACCCACCCCTGCCTTAGAGGACAAATAATGGAATCAGTTCTGAAAGACATCATTGAGAGCATTGAATGCAACTCATTGCTCAGTAAAGACTCCATTAAATAAAGTTCAGTGCTCTAATTATCTAGTTTCCTTGACAGCAATGTGGAACCATTGCTTTTTTCCTGGGAACTTTTAAATAGTTCTTAGGTTTTTTTTTTTTTTTGGTTTTTTTTAAACAAATTTTATTAATTTTACAGAAAACACAATACAAAACATAAACAAAACTAAAAGATCTTTTCTGAAGGTTGTCTGATCCCGGGTTGAAACTCTTCACACAGACACAAATTCAAACATCATATTCACTTTATATATCCTTCCATATCTTATTTACCATTTTCTTTTTATATATATATATATAAACCATTTTTATCAATTTTATAAAAACAATGCACAAAGAATCAAGACATAACAGCTTTCAAATTCTTTTCTAAGAAAAAATAATAAAAGAAGAAAACCAATAGAACATAACAATTCCAAATTATAGTATCAATACTTTATCTATTTAACTTCATATCTTATCGCAGCTTCTCCTTTTCATCCAAATTATTTCTTGTTAATTAAAATTTTATTGCCTTTTATCAATATACAAAATCCAAAAAAAAAAAAAACATAACAAAACCTTTGTATATCCTTTCATATCTTATTACCATTTTCAATAACATTCTTTGTCTGTTCTATTTCCAACTATCCATTCATCTTTTTTCTTTTACTATACTTCTCCTATACACTAATTGGAGTAACGTCTATAACTCATTACCCTAACTTAAAAGTACTTCATATAACAATTTTTCTTGGGATTCTGTTTTATAGATTCTAAAATTACACAATGAATTTTATACTCTAAATACACATATAAAAACACAATCTTATGTACCCTCCAGAATCCCTCTTTTATCCTAAATTAAATTCACCCATTGTCTCTGAATAAACTTTTTTTCTTTAGATCTTGCTTCCTCCCTCCCTTTCTCTCTTGCTTATTCTTCTCCTTGCCCTTTTTACCCCTTTGTCTCTCCTCCTCCCTTTTCTTACTCCCTTTCCTTTGCTTTCTAACCTTGCCTCCACCTTTCCGCTCATTTTTCTCTTTTCTGGTTGTTTTTATAATTCTTAAAATCCCCTTTTTCTTATCCTTTTTCTCCTCCTCCCCGGAAAGAACCCATTGTTCATCAAAGATAGCTTCTTCTTCCTCTTCTTCTTTGTCCTGCTGCGTAGTCAACTTTTCATAAGTACATAACGCCATTTCTAAAAATTGAAACAAAGTGCCCAAAGTATCTTCCTTTTTATATTTTTGATATTCAGTCTTTAGTTCATCCACAAGCGATGCCATCATGAAAAGAGAAACTTTTCCCAAAACAACCACAAATATTTTTAATCAAAAATAATTCCAAAAAAAATTCCAAAAATTAATACTTTTCTTCCTTCTTCTCTTTCTCTTTCTGGGGTTAATGTTTAATCAAAGAGGTCCAATTACCATATACCTTTCTTTGGGATTCTAGGCAATCTCCTCCTTTTTCAGCTTCTGCTCCAATTTTTTTTCCTCTCCCTTCCCACTTGCAACATCAATTTTAAATAATCAGAAACCCATACCTCTAATAAGGGTTTTCCAATTTCTTAAGTTTTTCAATGTCCAGGAACCCTTTTGTCCCTTAGCTTCAACTTTCAGAATAATTCACCTTCAATGTCCAATATGTCCAAGCATATCTGCTGTTTCCATGGGGTGGGAGAGTAAAGAAAAGAAAAGTTCCCTTTAACAGCTTCTCCGCTGCTTTCGATCTTCTTAGGGATACAATGTATCCTCCAGCAATTCAAACAGCTCAGTTCCAACAAATTTGAAAGATGTTACTTGACCTGGCTCAGACAGCACTTTCACTCTTCTTGCTTCCTCCAGCGCAATCTTACCCGGTTGCTGGCTTCTTCGTGGCGGCCATTGCTGACCGCTGCTCCACCGCCTTGGGAAAAAGGGGTTTTCCAGGACGAGGAGGGGGTCTGCGACACCCCCAACCCCCTGTCCAGCTTCCCTCTCTCTTCGGCTGTCCCTACAGGGCAGCCATATCCCCCTGACCCATCTGGATCGGGGGTACCTCGGCGGCTAGCACAGCAGGAATTGCGAGCAGTCGCGAATTCCTGCTGCCCCGAAGCCACGCGAAACCGGAAAACCCATAGTTCTTAGTTTTTAACTACAAACCTTAAGTTGTTATACTGCTCTTTCACCTAAGTAGCAAAAAGAACTGACCCTCTCTAGCTTTTTAAAGTCAGCCTGAGCACGTAAGGTGTTGCCATCTGGAGTAAGGCTCAGTACAGGAGTCCATATTAAATTACGGATGATAGTGTCTCTCCATCCTTTGTTTAAACAGGAAACAGGAATTCACCATCTCATTGAAGATGAATTGAAATTCAGGTCCCTAATAAATATTAAATGTTCAACAAATATTCAATTTGTGTCAGTGCTTTGTTCCTGATAAACTCCTTAGCAATGCCTATTATTCCTGTGTGAGTTTCTCTGACCTCTAGCCTCTACTGCTGTGTGTGCATATTTGTGTACTCCTCCTGGCATACACAGTACATTTTGACATGTTTACCCCTAGGAAACATTTATAGCTTAATTTCCAGAAGTCTCAGTGCTTAAAGCTTGTAACACTTCCTCTGTATGTGTTTGTGTGTCTGTGTGTATTTATGTATCTAAGAGGGAAAGAGACAAAAGATAATTAAAAATAAAGGTCTGGGCTGCTCGTAAAAGCTGCCTTCTGCTTTTTCAGAGAAACACAAGCATTTGCTGGCAACAGTGCAAATTCTACATTTGTGAGGCACTCGCTAAGAGATAAAATGCCAATAAATGGGTAGAATTTATGTGAACCAAGCAAGCCTTTGGCAGAAAAAAATAATATTTCAGTATGATAAAGTGTTCTATTGCCACTGTTAGTTACAGGCCACAAAAATGGGGTGAGCAAGGATTGGGTAAATCTGTCTCTAGCTTTTTCCAGACTCGAGAAGTGGATCTGATGAGATTAGAAGGCAGAACTCATATATACACCCTGGTGGCTCCTTTAACTGATTAAAACATTTAAGATGGTCTACTCTATCTAATAAGGCATGAAAAAAATCCAATAAAGTGGATAGGCTCTCACCTGATATCTGAAAATATATTTACATTAAGGTCTAAATCAAATGCTCATTAGCTGAGGGATATAAACAATTAAAAGTAAAAAATGTTCTTGCATGCAGGGCCATCATCTGTAGAATTGGAAGGCGGCATTTAATGAAGGTGCTTCTTAATTTAATCTTCACAAACATCTCATAAGAGGGGAATAACTTACTCAATGAAATCCACAACTGAATGAATAGGAACCTCATCTTGGTTTTCTTCATTCCCATCCATCCTATCATCAGATATTTCTCTGGTAGCCTTTTAGATTAAAGACAACCTTCTGTCCAGAAGGATATATGCCTGAGGGAACCATCACTGGTACAACAAACAAATCAAATTTTCCAGACCAATTGCTTTTCAATGGAGTGGATTCACTCAACTGCGTATCATCAAATGTAAAGAAATCAGATTATAGTCATATTTGTGAATTACCCTAAAGGTTTATTTTGAATTAAGATGATTCTTAAGCAAACAAGAACTGCTTCTATGGCTGTGACAGTTTTGGGCAGAGGAAATTGCTGATACTTTTCAGCTTTATATTTTGCCAAACCTAGTTAAGATGCTGAACTTGAAAGATGAAAACAGGTTCCCAAAGGAAGGGAGATGAACAGCTTTTATAGTCTATCCAACATGGCTGATAAGGAGCATTTCCTTAATTTTCAATCAATAATCAGGCCACCCTCTTTTTATTAATCAATTTCTTTGCAATTCTATAGACACCTCAAAGTTCCTAGATTCCTACTATCATGATCCAGAAGAACAGCCTTCTGTATCCCAGTTCCTGCCCTTTCGATATCCTACTCTCTCGGGTAAGATCTACCCCCCACCCTGCTATCCTTCTGCAAGAGACTGAAGATCAAGCTCTGGCAGCTGGCCTCAAGACCAATGGGGGAGTTTCAGGCTGGAGGTGGCAGCTGGTTTGATAGCACATTCCACCTCTCCTCTTATTCTCTGCTCTCTATCCATCCATGTTTTTGTTATCACATTCATATCATATCATATATTATTATCAATAATGTATTCTCATTGTTTTCTTTTTCATGGTTTAATATAATAATTTAAAATTTGAGGGGCTGCTATAACCTATTTTCCAAAGCTCCAGAAACCAAAACAACAAAAAATGGATGGAAACTAATCAAGGAGAGAAGCAACGTAGAACTAAGGAGAAACTTCCTAGCAGTGAGACCAATTAACCAGTGGTATGACTTGCCTTCAGAAGTTGTAGGTCATTGAAGGCTTGTAAGAAGATACTGGTCAACCATTTGTCTGGAATAGTACAGGGTCTCTTGCTTGAGCAGGGGTTTGGGCTAGAAGACCTCCAAGGTCCCCTATCAAGTCTTTTATTCTGTTTATTTTATTATTCTATTATTTTACTTCTGTTTTGTTGTCACTCTTCTTCCTTTTTATTGTTGTACGCCATCTATAGTAGACCCATGGTAAAATAACTGGCAAATCAATTTAACAAGGCAGTACTAGCCATATTGCAAGCATGCAAAGAGTGAACTAAAATGAGCATTTAATACTATCCAGCAAAAGCAGTCCCAGATACTGGTTTTCAATCCATTTCTTCACCTTTGTCAATTTAATATTTTCTAAGGAATTTCTTTCAAAATGTTGAAATACCTGACATGTTTTCTTTCATGATGAAATGTGGAAAGCTCACGTGGATGCAACTCTACATGTCTTTGTGAGCCTTGTGACCAGCCTACTGTTTCATAATTAAAACCTTATTTCATCCAGTTTTCATATGATTGCAGGTTGAATTCAAAGGCTTTTGATTGTAGAGTGCTACTTCTGGATAAATAGCTTTGTTTTTCATTAGAGAGAATACTTTTGTTTTTTGGAGCATGACAGTTTCTCTGGGGATAAATTTTTTAATCTGCAGAGGTGATCAAATGGACTGTACCAGTTCAGAGTGCAAATGGATTGTCGTGTTCTGAAATGCTTTCCTACAATTACTTTTAAAAACATGTTCTGCCAAAAGAAAATGAGAAAAGCTGGCAAAGGGCTTAGATACAGTCTTTCACTCTCTGATGAGCAAAGTTTCTAAGGATTTTTTTAAAATATGGAAACAAATTCAGGCTGGCATCCCCACCAATCTACTATCTCCATTTTCTACCTCATTCCCTTACATACTATATACTGTATGGATAAGACCTTGACATAAATTTGGTTTAGGTTTCCTAGGAACTGGCTGCAAAAATTGTACTTCCTTGTCCCCAATGTGCACAAGTATCCAGGTCTCAATTAATTGTCTTGAATCTCCTCCTTTCCTTCATTCTGCTCTTTTGCCTCTATAATATATACATATATAACTTCATTCTGCTCTTTTGCCTCTATAATCATACTATTGCTTTGTCACACAATATAGAACCTATTTCTAAGCATACCTTTTTACTTTAATTTTAAAAAGTTATTCTCCAAAACCTTGTCTTTCTCTAAATAAGTGATGGACAGGACTTTCCTTGCCATTCATATACCAATTGCATTTGATAAGAGAAAAAGCTAAGCCCCAGAGCATTAAGGGCAGTTCCCCAGCTCCTTCTTTCCCAGCTTCTGTTCAAACTAGCAATATTTCTCATAGGCATATATCATTAAAAGGAGAAGGGAGGGAGGGGAAGTGGAAGGGGAGGAGGATGGGAGGGAGAGAGGGAGAGGGAGGGAGAGGGAGAAGGAGAAGAAGAAGAAGAAGAAGAAGAAGAAGAAGAAGAAGAAGAAGAAGAAGAAGAAGAAGAAGAAGAAGAACAACAACAACAACAACAACAACAACAACAACAACAACAACAACAACATCTTGCAAGCCCAATTGGGGAATCCTTATTTAACAAATTGTTTGAGCTTCACAACTTCTAAATTTAAAGTTTGCAGCATATTTCAGGAGAAATTCTAAATTGATGGCGATAATATCATTTTTGAAATTAAAGCCTCTGAGAATTTCCACAAAGATCATGGCAGCTGTAGCATACCACCATGACTCGGAAAATTTGGCCTCCCTCTTCCTCTCTCCTCTGATCACTTTCAAAGTTTAATCAATAGATGTATATTCCAGAAAGAGCAGAAAAGCTGTCTGTCTAGGAAGGGATTGTTTGCGGGGCCAACTAGGCTATTTTCAGTTAGCTGATACCATTCCTTGAAAAGAGATGCTGAAACATTTTAAGACAACTAATGAGATTGAAGAGTAGTAAAACTGAAAAGCCCTGACCTTTTTTTTGTAAAGGCCCACCAGTCTTCATGGATTCACCAGCTGGGACAGTTAAAACCACCAGATTCCCTGTTCTTTTCCTTTCACAAAAGAAAACAGCTTCCCTAACGACTGAAAAGCTGATTAGAGTCATATGGAGAAAAAGGAAAACCCATTGATAATGAAGTAACCTGGCCAGCTCAAGCAATGGCTGAAATCTCTATTGTTGCTGAATACTCCATTATAAAATGTAATATAATAGGGTTACATTTTGCTAAAGAGTTAGATAAACATTAATATATTGCAGCCTATTGAATTTTGAAAAGGATGACTCTTATGCTATGTGGAAAGATTTAGCAAGTTTCTAGAGACAGTGTGTAAATGTTCGGCAAAACGCAGTCCTGAGAACTTCAGAGGCACTGTTAGAAAAACCCAAATGAAAGCATTTTTATGGTGATGAATTCTTAATAGAAATTATCTTCTGGAATTTTTATTACCTTTCATGACAATCAAAGCAGGAATGTTGCATCATTTTGGGTTCAGAAAAAATAATACCACTGTGGTTGAATTTGCAGAACCAGTGGTAGTATTTTACTGGTTCAGCCCGGTTCAGCTAAACCAGTAGCTCCAAGGATCATCTGTGAGCGAACCGGTTTGCTCCGACAATCAGCTCTGTTCTGACCTTTATTTCTTAGTTTTGAAGCTCAGCTGCTTCACACAGCACAGCGGATTTCCACGTGTCAGCTGTTGAAGACACAGGAAGAGTGCAGGATTGCAGGAGAAGTTCTGCATTTACGCGAAGGATGCATTTGGTATGCACGTGCGTGAAGCATGCATGTGCCCGCAAAGTGCACCCACCAAACCATCATACCCACCAAACCGATGGTTAAAAAAAAAATTGAATCCCACCACTGCACAGAACATACTTACTTGCAGTATTGTAACGATGGTGAATTCAATTTCAACGTTTTATAATATACTGAACTATAAACCAACTCCACAGGTTTTGCATCACATAACAGGTTAAAATGTAGTTGGAATTTTGGATGTTTTGGACAAACACCATCTACAGCATGACTGTCCCAGCCAGCCTTTCATTTAACTCACCTTCATACATTGATAGCACATGCTAGACACAGGGGTGTCAAACTGGCAGTCTGTGGGCCAGAGGTGTAACATTCAGACCATGCCCAGCCCAGTTTCACGAATGGGAAAAACATCATAAAACAGTACATGATGGCAATGTGATGCGGTGAGTTTGACACCCATGTGCTATGGCTGGATCTTCTGTGTACTTTGTATAGGAAAAAGAAGGGGGAAGGGGTATTGTGAAAGTGTTTTATTTCCCACTTTCCTTTCTATCTAGTACTAATTTGGTCTCCCTCCATCTCTCTCTCCCTCTCTCTCTCTGTCTCTACGTGTGTGTGTCTCTGTGTGTAAAACTTCAGTGTCACAATCACAATTATTACCACTGTTAAGTTTAGAGAATGGGTGCGAAGAATGGAGACGAGCCAGGTGAACGGTGAACTTCAACTCTTTATTTACATGGTGTGACAGCTATGGCTGCTATAGCCTTCCTTATATAGGTAACTTATTAACTATTCAACCAATGAAAACCTTGGAGCGCTAGCTCCGTTGACCAATGAGAATGGCTCGTTAATGGCCAATCAGATTCTCCAAAACGGACCAATCCAATCTCGCCATTTAACAGCCAATCAGAAGTGCAGGGCCAGAACCCTGCACTTGACTCCAAGCTCAAGATAACTTTATTCATACACATTTATTCATTCACAACACCCCTTCCCCCTGGGTTCCGTTTACAGGGTGCGGTTACGTAGTCCTTGAGGTAGGACGGTTGTTTTGTTAATCTATTCGATTTTTGTAGTGCACCCGGCATTTGGCTGCACTCTTGTTGAGGTAGGGCGTTGTTTGGCAAAGGGGGTATTTCTGACTCTGAGTTTGAGTTTTCCTTGTCCCCAACATCTTCAGTATCATCCTGAGGTGAGCTCGCTCCCGTTTCCAATTCCTCTTCTTGTGTTTCCGTTCCGTCATTGTTCCCTTCAAAACGGGTTTCTGCTAATTGAAGTTCATCTTCCTCTATATCTCCCCCCCCCCTCAGTTTGGTTATCAGGGGGCTCGGAGAAGCCTGACCGCAACCTCGATCGTAGTTGATCGATATGGCGCTTCCATAGTCTATCATCATGGCATTGTACAAGGTTTGATTTGGGGCCGGTTACGCAGACTACAGTCGCTTCTACCCACAATGGATCGTCCGATAAGTTTTTAGCGAACACCAGGTCGCCTACCTGGAAGGTACGGCAGCAGCCGCTGGATCTGTGTGGTTTCTCCGGTTCGTATGCTGGGTGAAACCAGTCGAGGCTGGGAGCGGAGCTTTCGTCCCATTAGCAGCATAGCAGGAGTTTTGTTGGTTATGCTGTGCGGAGTGATGTGCTGTAAAAAGAGGATTCGATTTATCTTTTCTTCGATGTTGTCGTAGTCCACTTTTTGTAGCGTTTTCTTGACGAATTGTACCATGCGCTCGGCCCTTCCGTTGGCCACTGGATGCACAGGCGAAGTCAGTGCATGTCGAATACCGTGGTCCACCAGGTACTGTTCAAAAGACAATGCGGTAAATTGGGGGCCGTTGTCGGATACCAGAACGTCTGGTAATCTGTGGGTTGCAAACAGTCTTTCCAGTTTCTTAATGACCACTTCGGTTGTCGTGTTCTTCATTCGGTGGATGTTGAACCAGTTCGAGTAGGCGTCCACGGTTAACAGAAAGGTGTGGCCTTTGGTCGGCCCGGCAAAGTCCAGATGGATACGGGACCAGGGTTCCCGCGGCGTTTCCCACTCGGTTGGGGTTGCTTTTGGTGGGGCGTTGCTTACTTCCTGGCATCTACCACAAGCTTTGTCCCAAGTCTCAATTTGCTCATCGATGCCTGGCCACCATGTGTAGCTTCGTGCAAGGGCTTTCATGCGCACAATGCCGGGGTGGCCATTGTGCAAGGTTCTCAGTAGTGCTTGTTGGAGTCGCTCTGGGATAACGTCTCTATCGCCCCAGATGATGCAGCCCTTTTGAGAAAACAACTCGGTTTGTCAAGTTTTGAATGGTGCGAAGTCGTCTGGTATCGGGTCCAATGGCCATCTGTGTTCCACCCAACTGAGGACTCGTGCTAAAGCGGGATCGCGTTTTGTTTCTCTAGCGATATCACGGGTGGTTAATGGTGGTGAATGAAGTGCCTCGATCTGCAACGTGGTCACTGTCGGTGTGGTATTGTCGATAGTCTCTGGAAGTGGTGCTCGGCTCAATGCATCGGCGTGGGGAATGACTTTTCCCGGGTGGTATTGCAACCGATAATTATATGCTGCCAAGAATTCTGACCAGTGAGTCATTCTGGGAGATAATATATAGGGGGTTGGTTATCTCCCGCTATTATCCCCAGCAAAGATTTGTAGTCAGTCACTATAGTAAAAGTCCAGCCGTATACATACTCGTGAAATCTTTTGACAGCCGACACAATTGCAAGGGCTTCCTTATCAATTTGGCTATGGTTTCGCTCAGTTTTTGAAAGTATTTTTGAAAAATAGGCAACAGAGGCTTCTGTACCGTTAGGCAATATGTGGCTCAAAATGGCGCCCACTCCAAAAGGCGATGCAATGTGATGGTTAACGGCAATGTTTCATATGTACTGCATCAGTGCTGTGTCAGAAGTCAGTAGTTTTTTCACATTACGGAACGCCTGCTCTTCTTTATGACCCCACACCCAGATTGCTTTTTTGTCCAGTAAACGATGTAAAGGTTCAGCGACAATCGCTTTGTGCAGCAGGAATACATTATAGAAGTTGATAAGGCCTAGAAACGCCTAGAGGTCCGCCTTATTCCGCGGTCTGGGAGCGTTTTTTATCGCTCTCAAGTTACTATCAGTAGGATGAATGCCCTGACTGTCGATTAAATACCCTAAAAATTTGACACGATCTGTACACAGCTTACACTCATTTTTCTTCACCTTAAGACCTGCGTCTTTGACTTTCTGGAGAACCAATTTTAAACGATCCTGTAATATTTTTGTCGTAGGGGCAGCAATTAACACATCATCAAAATAAGGGACAACGTCTTTAATCCCTTGTAATAGCCTTTCCATCAGGCTTTGGAATATCCCTGGGGCTACACTCACTCTGAATTGGAGCCGGGTACATTTAAAGGCACCTCGGTGCATCACGATCGTCTATGCCTGTGCCGTTTTTTCATCAACCGGTAGTTGCTGATATGCCTGAGCTAAGTCTAGTTTAGCGAAGACTTTTCCGCCCCCCAGGGAATGGAGGAGGTGCTGCACCACCGGCACCAGATATGCGTTTTGCTGCAGGGCGTGGTTCAGGGTAGCTCAGTAGTCCCCACAAATTTGAATCGAACCATCTGGCTTGATGGGTGTCACGATTGGGGTTTCCCAGGGAGAGTGATCGGTTGGCTCTAACACTCCCTGGGCTATTAATTTATCAAGCTGTTCTTCGATTTTTGGTTTTAGGGCAAAGAGAACTCGATGAGACTTAAGGCGGATGGGAGCTATTTTTGGGTTCAAGTTAAATGAGATTGGGGTCCCCTTGTACTTGCCTAGCTTCTCGGCGAAGACGTCCCTGAATTCGTGGACGAGGTCCTCCTCCCAGTCACTGCCACCGATTCGGTTAATGCCTGCCACCTCAATGCTGAGTGGCACAAAGCATTGGAGGCCTAACAGGCTAGGCCGGTCTTTGTCGATCACCGTCAGGGTTAAGCATGCTGTGCGTTTTTTGAACATGACGCGAACTCGACTGGTTCCTATTACTGGAATCCTATTTCCCTGGTAGTCCTTAAGTATGAGTCTTTGGGAACGGAGGTCTTGGCGCCGGATGGTAGGGATAAGTTGCTTGAGGGTCTTCCAGGAAACCATCGAGAGGGACGATCCCGAGTCGACTTCCATTTGGCAGGGTTGATTTTCGATGGCCACTTTAATTTGAATTTTCTTGGCATCCAAGGAAGAGGCGTGACCGATAGTGATAGTTTGGTGAGCCTCTTCTCGCTTCATGGGGCGATTTACGGTTCGGTTTCTGTTGGAGTGGTTTACTGGTTCTCGCCTTACAGGGCGGTTTCCTGTCCAGTGGCAATAGTTGGCCCCCTTCAAGGTCTGGCTGGGTCCTAGGAGGCTTCTACAGACCCGTCCAATGTGGCCTCGTTTCCCGCACTCGTGGCAGAGCGCGTCACGGAATTTGTATTCGGACCTGGAATGGTTGGCCCCACAGCCAGCGCATGGGTGTTGGGACTTTGGGTAGGGGTCCCGATCGGACCGCAATCGATGGACCTCTTCTTCGTCGCTGTCTGATGACAAAGAGAGGTCTTCATGGTGGGCCATCAAGGACTGTCCTTCTGACTTGGGTGAAATGTCGCGGGTTGGTTGGTGTGCCGGAGCACAGTTGTGGTGCAGTTGGGCAGCCGACTTCCTGGTTGCTTCTGCTGCAGTAGCATCAGCGATGGCATCGGCAAGGCTGATGTCACCTTTCACCATCAGGTTGCTCTGCACGCCGAGTGCATCTAGTCCCAGAACTATTCGATCTCTCAAAGCCTCTTCCAGGTCGGCAAACCCGCAGAGGCCACCCAGGTTCCGGAGGTCAGCGACAAAATCAGCAACGCTTTCTCCTTTCCGCTGGTTCCTTTGGTAGAACTCGTGCCGCCTTATGAGCGTTGGCACGGTCAGTGCATAGTGGGCCCTTAGGATGGGTTCGAGGACATCTCAGTCCATCATCTTTACTTCAGCCGGCTTTGCTAGTGCCTTGGCCATCTTGCATACGGTTGGCCCGCAATGCGTTAGGAATACTGCTCGTTTCTTCCCGGTTGTGGCATCCTTCAAGTTATTGGTTTCCAAGAACATTTGGAAACGATCCATGTAGGCTTCCCAGTCTTCTTGCGCTGGGTCGAATGGAGCGGGTGGTACTACGCCGTCGGACATGGTTCCGCCGTTGTGCATTCAGCCATGTGCTCAGTTTCTTCTTCTTTGTTCAGTTAGCCCTGACGTCTCCAAATCCCATCCTCGTCACCAGTGTTAAGTTTAGAGAATGGGTGAGAAGAATGGAGACGAGCCAGGTGAACGGTGAACTTCAACTCTTTATTTACATGGTGTGACAGCTCAAACAATGGCTGCTATAGCCTTCCTTATATAGGTAACTTATTAACTATTCAACCAATTAAAACCTTGGAACACTAGCTCTGTTGACCAATGAGAATGGCTCGTTAATGGCCAATCAGATTTTCCAAAACAGACCAATCCGATCTCGCCATTTAACAGCCAATCAGAAGTGCAGGGCCAGAACCCTGCACTTGACTCCAAGCTCAAGATAACTTTATTCATACACATTTATTCATTCACAACAACCACAAGGGGCAGATAGAGGACTTATCTACCTCTATTCATTTTTACCCCAGTTTCCATATGTATACAGAATGGACTACAAAGGGAAATAGAACAGCAACAGAAATAAAGTACCTGGAAAAGAACTATTCTACAATGTCATCACAATTGTGCAAGTTAGGAGGGAGAATTCATTCTGAAATAAAGAGTTCAGATGACACAAAACAGATTAGATCATTGGGTCAGATAAGAATAATTTCAAACAAACTTAGATATGTTTGGGGTTAAATCCTAAACAAGAATTAGTTGACTGGTCAAGCAATTGTGTTGTGGAGATCATACAAATATTTATCCCCTCAAGGTTCAGTTGAGTGTGACATATAAGCAGACCCAGCTCACTGCACTACATTTATGAGATTTTGATGCTGTATTCTCTTTAACTTTTCTTCAATGGGTTACAACAGTGCTTCTCAACCTTATCAACTTGAAGAGGTGTGGACTTCAACTCCCAGAATTCCCCACCGGGTCTTGCTGGGCTGAATAAACCCCTTTCTTTATGTAGAATTACCAGATCAGGCCTGCAAACATCTGGATGTTTGCTACTAAAACTTCTAATTGTAGTAGTCCCATCCTAGGACCAAAATAGCTGTTACCCCAAAATATGCTGTAGTTGAAACCAATGTTCACCTCTCTAGTGTACCAACCTGCTGTCATAGATCTCTTACCTACCTTCTTATCTCATGTCACAACATTAGCATGTCCTCTTTTTCTCACTTCCACTGGTGGGAGTAGCAGCGTAGCAGGGTTCAATACAAATCTTCCAGCTATGCCTGTGTTAGAAATTATTTTTCTTAAAAGTCCTGAAAGCTAGTTGTTTGTTGAAAGGCAGAAATAATATAATAAATAAATATTGTTCTCTATTAACAAATTGTCCATAAGATAAAACATCTGCTTGTTTCTGCTAGATCTCAAAAAGCAAAGCAGAAATGGATACAATCTGTCCTTGAAAATATCCTAGAAAAGTCAAGGACAATCTTATTGTTGTCAAGAAATCATGAGATGAGTTCTATTTGAAGGAGAAATTATATTTTTAAAAATAATAATAATTGTATCTAAAATGTAAAAAGCAAAGAAAATCCGAGGAAAGATACTTGGGAACTACTATGTAAAGGAAATCTATAGAATTTGTGCAACAGTGATTGTGCATGCCTCCTTCTTATTAAATGATTCTTTTGTGTAAGAAATTGAAGGCACTGCCTGCAAGCATGCTCTTTGCTCAAAGGATTTATGAGTTCCATTTCAAATGTTCCCTCTTTTAAAATAAAAGCAAAAAATGCATTAATTTCCTTTCAATCTAATCCCAGCAACAGAAATTAAAATAAGCAACACAAGAAAGTGTCATTTAACATGGAACAAGGGTCACAACATTGTCACTGGGGCAAAAGAACAAAAAATAAAATGCTGTCAAAACACAAAACATTATTCATATCAAACTATTTATACTTTAAATTGAGTCATTCGTTATATAGTTACAATAGTTGTATGCTATTTTTCTTCTGAATAATGCAGGGGAAACATATGGCAGGAATCATGAAAATAAGATTCAAAAATAAAGTTTAAAAATATTAGAGGTAGGCATTGATTAGAAAACCAAGTAAAATAATGAACAATATGGGGCAGAGCTTGATCTTCATTTACTTCTAAAAACTGAGTGATTCAGAGCTGGTAGAGCTCCAAATAATGAAGGATATCACAAAACAGGTGCAGAAACTGCTTTTAGAGCAATTCAAGGCAAAATTCAGAGTAGAGAAGGGGTTCCTAATCATTTGCCATCATTTATCTCTTTACTGTAATCTTCATGTATGCATTTCTGTTAAAAACCCAAATACCAAAATGAATACAAATGAACAATGAAACAAGTGCAATAAATTTTTGGGAAAAGTGGATTTATCAGAAATAAGGTCTGTAATAATATAATGTCTCTAACCAACATGAAAATATTTTACAACACAAGAGTCTTCAAATACCAATTAAGAAACTACAATGTCCATAAGGCTCAAATTTTAAAATGACTTTGCTTCCTGCAAAGAAAGTCTGATTCACAGCTGGCTTTTATCTTCTTGAAGGAGGAGCCATGACAGAGGTGGTATTCAGCCAGTTCTGACCACTTCTGGAGAACCAGTAGCAGAAATTTTGAGTAGTTCAGAGAGCCAGCAAATATCACCTTTGACTGGAGATTTTACAGTATCTGTCATGCCCCTGGTGGAGACTGACTCTGAGGAAGAGGAGGAACAGCCAACAGGGAGTGGAAGTGTGGCTCCAGAGGTGGTAGAGGAGGCTGGGGAAGGGCAGAGGCTGGCTGAGCAATCAGAAAAGAATCCAGGCCCATTCCCTATCCATCCTAGGGCACGCAGGGAGGAGAGGATCAGGAAAAAGTGTGGTCTACTCGGGAGGAGAGGGCCATGATCCTCCTCATGAGTTGCAGCTGTGAGCTCTGTATAAGAGTTTGAAACTGCGTGTTCACAGACGCTGAAGTCAAATTAGTGTTTCCCTTGGATGAGCTTTATCTTTGTTGGCATTCTTCCCATGGACTCTCCCCGGTTATCTTCCTGGAATGTGTGATTAATTATCTTGCTTTGCCTTGGAACTCTCATCAATATGGTTTGTTTCTGGTTTCCTTTTGCTTCATTATCTACCTTTTGAATTTAAACTGTGACTAATAAAACAGCGAAGCTAAGTTGAAGGCATTTCAAGACTTTGATTCATGTTTTAGTTTTTGTGTTATTTTTGAGACACTATGGGTCATCACAGTATCCTTCCCCTGGCATGCCCACCAAGCCATGCCCACAGAACTGGTAGTAAAAAAAAATTGAATCCCACCATTGGGCCATTACCTTGTAGCCTTACTCCCAAGTCGCCTGTGCTGCTGCAGCTGCTCTTTCCTGCGAGCAGGCCTGTGTGCATGCGCACTTAGCACAGGCTCCTCGGGAACCTCCTCATCGCTGCTGCCAGCCTCCATACTCTCTGAAAGCAGCAGTCCACTCCCTAATAGTCCTGGCCCCTCATCTGAGTCCTCGCTCTCCTCAGCCATCTACACCTGCTGCCGGCGAACCACAACAACATCTCCTCAGAGAAGATCCATCTCAGAATTGGGGAAAACCTGGAGTGCATGGGAATGACTTCTTTTGTCAAGCCCCAAAGGCTAGGCTGCTTTGTATAGGAGCAGGTAACTTGGTTAGGAGCTTTAAATGCTTAGCATTTCAAATTGCCTCTGGAAGTGAATTGTAGCCAGTGAAACATATGTTATGTATTTAAAACAGCAGCCTGTAAAACCTAGAACACCCTCTAGCTGCCATGGCTGAAAACAATAGCATCATATCCTATTATTGCACTGGTCCCCAACCCGCCAGGCCATAAACCAGCACCAATCCACTGTCTATCAGGAACCAAGTCGTACAACTGAGTGAAGCCCCATCTGCGGCCATGTGGGACTGAGGCAGCCTGTGAAACCGCCCACTCTCAGTCCACAGAAGAAACGCCTTCCACAGAACTGGTCTCTGGTACCCCAAAGGTTGGGGGTTGATGTTCTATTGTTTTGAGACAGGAAATAACTAAAATTGTGATGGATGACTTACACAAGGACAGGTACACATAGTTGTCGACATATGATCACAATTGACCCCAAAGTTTGTTGCAAAGCAAGACAGTCGTTAAGTAAGTTTTGCCCCATTTTACAATTTGTCTTGCCACAGTTGTTAAGTGAGGTCACTGCAGTTTTTAAGTTAGTGATACAGTTGTTAAGTCACACTGTCTCCCCCCACTGACTTTGCCTATCATCATAATCATCATTAAACATACGCCAGTTGACAAGGGTTCAAATTATGGTCATGTGACCATGAGGATGCTGCAAGGGTCATAAGTGTGAAAAATTGGTCGTAAGTCACTTTTTTCAGTGCTGTTGTAACTATGATTGGTCACTAAATGAGTGGCTGTAAGTTGAGAGTTACCTATATAATTCAAACAAAAAAGCTTTGAGAAGCAAACACAAATCTAGACAAGACAAGGATCCCCAGCTCTGTGTAGGCATAGCCCTAACCACTTTGCAACAGTCATTGCATGGCCCATTGCTCTTGGGTCATATCATGAGCACATTATCTCCTCTTCATCTTTACAAGAAAGAGGCTTTGAGAAGAAAGAAATGGGCATCTCCTTCTCCGTTTGCCAAACTTTCTAGCTAATTGTAATTTAAAACTCTCAAAGGATCAGCCTAAAAGCCTTCATGGAACAATGCCAATAATTCAGAGTTTATTCTGAGATTGGGGATTAAGTATGAAAGCTTGGTCCTTCATATTCTCCCTTTAAACATCATAAACAGTATAATTTTGAAAACTTTCTGCAAAATTTTGCTTCTCTTGCTTTACATCTTTTCTAACTTTGGCTAGCACAGAGGAGTACTGATATTTCAAATTTGACTATTATAAATTATGAATAACTTGCTCTGGGAAGGGCTCTTAATAATTTTTAAACTGCTAAATAGGATATTCACATAATTGGAACTATTTTAATTGTCCAGTTTTGTCCAGTTCTAATTTAAAAAAAAAACAAATAAAATTGATGCAATCAATTTTACTTAATATTTTGCCAACTTGATGTTTTCCAACAACTGACTTTTTTTTTAAATAGGCTTTTTATTAATCAGCAGAGCTATGAAGTAGAGACAGCTGATGTCCATCTAATTTAAGTAATAAGCTGTCAGATTAATCCAATTAAAGCAATTTGAACACAACATGATTGAAGTTAGAAAAAAGGGAAGTATAAGGAAATAAGGAAGTATGAACCAGTCAAATTCCTATAATGAAAGTTTCTACTAATCAGGTTTAACTAATTTGTCCCAAATTAAATCTAGTTGATAAAAAAAAATGCTGTGATTGGTTGACAATTATTTCAACAATAATGTAATGGTTTTCCGATCTGAGGAAATACATTTTTCTATTCAGGTTTTTTTTTAAGGGGTTGGGGTTAAGATGTTTGAAAATAAACATTTATCTTATCATAACTTATCATAAATCATTATCATGGAAAACTGTATCCATACACAGGAAGTGAATGGGAGAAGTGTGAGTTAATACTTTCTGAAGTACAGAAGTTTACATATACCAGGAACCGTCTAAGAGAAATATAGTATAGATACCTTCCTGGTATATGTAAAACTCCCCCCAAAGGCTCCAATGTCAATTTAATACTTCAGTGTTTAGGGATCTGTCCTGTTTTTTCTATTTAATTGTGTCCAATTCTCACAGACTGCCTGGACAGGGCCCTGCAGTGATTTCCTATTGCCTCCTTCCAGGGCTGAAAGCCTGTAGTCACCCATCTGGCTGTGTGCCTAAGAATTCATGGTCTTCCAGTTTCTAAACTGATGCCTTAGCCACTACACCACCCTGGCTCTCTCCATTCCATTACTGATTTCAAAATCAAGATTAAGATTTCAGTGTGATCAAAACAGTAGCCACAAAAAGCAATGGGATCTCAGGAGTGCTGTCAGAAATGTGCATTGAATCTCTCTCTCTCTCTCTCACACACACAGAGAGAGAGAGAGAGAGAGAGAGAGAGAGAGAGAGAAAACCAAGAAGAAGATTAGACATATTAAAGAGAAAGAGAGTGGCAGACAGACAGACAGACAAAATAGTGTGGATCACATTTTATTCCTTCTTATCATTCACCAGAAGAAAAATAAAAGATAAGCAAACCATTTCAAACCAATTGTGATTATTGCTTATATTGGCTGAAATCAAAACAACTAATACCCTCCAAAACACAGTATCTAAGACATATATAATCAATGTATAATTAATTAATATCATACATTAATTTGAATTTTACCTTATCTAATACTTTTTTTCTGAACCGGATGATACTCTTTAATATTGAGATGTTAGCACTATTTAAAATTAAAAGTCTTTCGACAGTAACTAACTCTTAGTAGAATCCAGGCTTTTTTTTAAGCCAATGTAATGTCTTGTTGGAATCACATCCTGCCTCTTATGATACATTCATCCTCCTAAGATATTTCCCGACTTCAGGAAACATGAACATGAAAATCAATCCAAGGCTACTAAGCTTTGATTTCAGAAGGATCTCCCCAAATAGGATGGGAGTGAAAGCATTATAAATGTCACTCAGCATTGTACTGTGAAAGGATCTTGGCACTTTAAGGAGAAGCAGTGTACATAGTTTCCAATTTCCAATTCATTGTAATCATACTAAAAAGAATGAATGGAAAAGGGCTTTAAGAAGTATTTGCAATAGCAATAGCACTTACACTTAAATACCACTCCATAGTGCTTTGCAGCACTCTCTGAACAGTTTACAAATGTCAGCATATTTTCCCCAACAATCATTTTACTGACCTCAGAAGGATGGAAGGCTAATCATCCTTGAACCCATGAGGATCTACTTCCTGCCTGTGCACAGGCTAACCTACTATATTGCATTCTAACCACTGTGCCACCATGGCTTTTGTTGGCATATATTGTTTAATATTTCTTAGACCTTTTTTTCATTCATTCATTCATTCCCCTTTTTTTTCCCGCAATCAAGCTGATCCAAAATTAGGTGTGGAGATTAAACCAGCAATAATTTTCAGGTAAGGACTGCTCTTGCACTGAACAATGACTCCCTTATGGCCTAAAACAGTCTATAATTAATAAGACTTTGTGCCACAATGACTGAGTCTAACATATTAAGATTAACTTCCTGAATATGAGCTGGGAGGGGAGCAAATTGCAATATGGCCTTTATTGCTTCCCATCCTCTGTGAGATCAACCAGAGTAAGAATTGGCTTGCATAAATCTTTGAACTTTGACCATAGAGAGGGAAGCAGGAAAGGAGCAGAAGAAACCCATGTCCAATGAACATTGCACTTTCCTAGGAAACCACCAGCCCTCGAAAATACATTCATTTCTATCCAAAACTGTTTCAGAAAGAGGAGGTAGATAATAATTAGAATAGAATAGAATAGAATAGAATAGAATAGAATAGAATAGAATAGAATAGAATAGAATAGAATAGAATAGAATAATCAGACTTGGAAGGGACCTTGTTGCTCTTCTCTGCACTCTTTCTAAAATCTCAACATCTTTTTTACATTGTGGCAACCAAAACTGGATGCAGTATTCCAAGTGTGGCCTTACCAAGGCATTATAAAGTGGTATATAAAAATATAAGCCCTGGTGACACAGTGGCTAGAATGCAATACTGCAGGCTACTTCTGCTGATCACCGGTTGCCAGCAGTTTGACCATTTGGACCTCACCAGGCTCAAAGTTGACTCAGCCTTCCACCCTTCCGAAGTTGGTAAATTGAGGACCCAGATTATTGGATAAATATAACTCAGAGGCAAGAGTGTTTTGCCCTATAAGAGCAAAACCTGGTGAGGTAGAAACCAGTGGTACTCAGGTCAAACAGAACTCTCTTCCCTGAGTAGTCCTGGGAAGACATTGGCCAAATTCCATTTCCTTGAAAAGGCAAAAGGAAAAAGTCTAGCATATAAATCTTGAGGTAAATATATCGATATTAATATTGATATCTGTGTTCTGCAGTACACAGATCATCTGCACTACATGGCTTCCGTTTTATCTGTAATAAAGTAACTTATTGAGCTGCACCTCTGTGAAGTTCCCCTGTAAATAAGTGACTGGAAATAATGGGTTAAGCAATTGGAGTCTTGAGATTTATTGCAATGCTTGGTGTAACTGCTAAAACTCTGTTCCAAGAAGTCTTGCAATAAATTTGGAGTTTGTGGGAACTATTTTGAATGGGGGATTATGTTCCCCATCCCAAAAATTGTCATATGATAAAATTAAATTTTGAATTATTGGACTGTTTTATTTATTGCCACCACCACCACCCCAAGAATCAAAAACTTGTATGATATTATTGACTCTTCCATGTAGAGATGAGGCCAGTGATGCAACAAAATAACTGCCAAAAGAGAGTTTATGCTTTTCATGATCTGACAAAAAAAACCCATTTGGATTTGTTTGGAAGACAAGAAACTTTGTTAATCAGTTCCTGACATTTGGGGGAAGGTGTTGTAAATTGATCTATATCCCAATGGAAAGAAGTCTACATTCTGAAAAACAACTAACAAAGCTGTATATTAATGCACACTTCAAAATGAAGCACAAAAGCACAACCTAAAAAGAAACCAGAGTTTGCTTTTACTATTTTTTTTAATGTAATAATAAAAAGGAAATAAAAAATGATATAGAAACACAAAAGAGAGCCGTTTGGGGTAGTGATAAAGGTACTGGTCTAACAACCAGAAGACTGAGTTCTAGGTCTGTTTTAGGTTTGAACACTGCTGGGCAGCAGTGGGATTAATATTTTTTTTACTACCGGTTCTGTGGGCATGGCTTAGTGGGCATGGCAGGGGAAAGATACTGCAAAATCTCCAGTCAGAGGTGGTATTTGCCGGTTCTCCAAACTCCTAAAAAATTCCGCTACCGGTTCTCTGGTGACACAGTGGTTGGAACCTGCTGAATACCACCTCTGCTGCTGGGTGACTTTGGCCTAGTCACTCTTTTTCATCTCAAGCTACCTTACAACATTGTTCAGAGGTAGTATTCAGCAGGTTCTGACCAGTTCTGGAGAACCAGTAGCAGAAATTTTGAGAAGTTCAGAGAACCAGCAAATACCACCTCTGTCTGGAGATTTTACAGTATCCTTCCCCTGCCGCAACCACCAAGTCATGCCCACCAAACCATGACCACAGAACCAATATTTAACAAAAATTGAATCCCATCACTGATATTGTTGCTATACTGTGAAAAATAAGCAATGGGATTGTTCAATATGTTTGCTGCCTTGAGTTACATGTAAAAAAAGGTCGTATAATTATAATGTTTTTGAAGTCTATGGAGTAATCAGAAATATACTTGGTAGTTAAGAAATACCATCTGTGAAAAATATATATTAAGATTTTGCTGGAGGAGATGCCTTGAAGATCTTGAGACTAGAAATTGATTGCAACAAGGCTGTAAAATACAGATTGGGCTTTTTTTCTTTTCCCTTTTACTAATACCACCCCAGGAAGAGAAAGTGAGAACTTTGTGCGTTGTTTGGACTGATTGATGTCTCTGGGACTTTGAGGAATTGTTTTAACTTTTGAAACATTTTGGTTGCTCTAAGAAGAACAAAGAATGGCTTTATCTGTTGATGAACTTAGAAAGGAATATCAAGAAAGTAAGGATGCTGTGAAAGAAGCTTTCCTTTCTTAAGAAATGGTGCTTGCTATTTATCAGCAAACACAACAATAGATGGAGGAAATAGAAGGAGAAGAAGAAAAAGAAGAAGAAGATGCCATCTTCAGTGAAACTAAAAAATTAACTAAGAGAGAAAGGAGAAAGAAAAGAAGGAAAATGAAGGACTTAAGACTTAAAAAAACACTTAAGAAAGGAAAAAATAAGATGCAAAACCAACTCAATGTTACTGAGCAAAAGGAGAAAGGATTACAACAGAAAGGGAAAGCTAAAAAGGCGGAGGTTAGTGGGGGGGGGTTAAAAAGGCCAGGGGGGATAAGAAAGGAAGGGAAAAGGGAGGGAAAAGCCACAAAGGTATGAAACAAGATCGGGAAAAAGGATTTTTTTTTAGGGATAAAGGGTAAGGTATAATTTCTTTTAAAAAGAAGATTCTGCAAGGTACATAAGATGGTATTATGTATTAGAAATAGAAAACTAGAATGTTATAAGAATTAATAAAAGATTAAAATATTGAAATGTTTAGAGGAGATGTTGTAACTATGTATCATTCATGTGTTTGCAACTATGTATCATTGCAACTATGTATCATTCATGTGTTTGCAACATTGTATCATTCACGTGTAATCATTAACGTCTGTCTCTTCAGTGACCTTTGCAAGGCACGTACAAGGGACAAGGAGCTAGACGGTTGTTAATAAGCTTATCCACATTGTAAATGATCTGTCTGGTATGCAGCTTTGTAAACATGCATATCCTGATGAGATTATCATGTTTGACTTGAGCTTTGATTAAATCATTTTCTTGTAAAAAAGCACAATAAAAGAGCGTGTGCCAAGACATTCGGGGCGCGCTCATCCCGAGGAAACCTCGCTTCCTGTCATTTCTCTCTCCTTCGCTCCCTTTCATGAGCCACCCATCAGATGCGGGATAGCAGATACCGCATTCTGGTGACCCCGACGTGATTCCCTAAGGGGGATACGTTGCGACGCGCCCATATCTTATCAGCTCGATGGGAGCTGTGCATCGCCAGGCCTGAAGCGAATTGCACATCATCGGATCTGAAACACGGTCTCGACTTTCGTAAGTATGGGTGGAAACTTTTCTCAACAACAGACGCAGCATCTGAAGGAATTGAGGGAGTTAGTCGCTTCTTCTTCTAAATATTCTGCTAATTTAAAGGGCTCGCCTGTAAAAATGAAACCTATTGCTACATTATTGGCTTATGTGTGGCAACATTGTCCCAATTATTCAGAGGAAGGGTCCTTAAAAATTTCCACTTGGCAAAAAATTGGTGAACATCTCCATAGTCCTCCTTGTGCACCTATTGGCATTTTGGTCACTTGGAGGAAAATTATGGAGGCTTTAAAGGTCCATTATAAAATAGAAGCAGGGAGTGTGTTTGAATCTCCCCCGCCAAGTTATGATAACTTTTCTGTCCATCAACCCTCTGCTCCCGATGGTCATGAATCATTGCGGAAGCCTCCCTCCATTCAATCCACTTCCACAAATGAAGAGCCCCCGTGTCCTCCACCACCCTCCCGAGGTGGGGGGGTGTTGTAAAAGCCATTCCCATAGGAGTAAATCCTAGAGGATTAAAAGCTTGTGAGATTTGGCAAATGGATGTAACTCAGTATCCACCTTTTGCCCCTTGGAAATATTTGCACATTTCCAAAGATACATATTCAGGGTTTATTCTGGCCACCCCTCAAAGGGGAGAAACTGTAAAACATGTCATCAATCATTCAATTCGTACCTTTGCCTCGCTGGGACGTCCAAAAGAAATCAAAACTGACAATGGACCTGCCTATACAAGTTCTGCTTTCCAGGACTTCTGTAACAGATGGGATGTAACCCACAAGTTTGGGATTCCCTACAACAGCCAGGGGCAGGCTATTGTGGAACGAGCGAACTTATCTCTGAAACGTGCTCTTGATCGATATTCGTTGCGGGAAAAACCCCCGAACCTCCCAGCATTGCAAAATTCTCTTAACATTTGTCTTTACACTTTAAACTTTCTTAATCTGACTGGCATTCCTCCCACTTCTGCTGCTTCACGTCATTTTTCCTCCCCCTCACCCCCGCCTAACAGACCTCTGGTATATTATCGCAGATTGCCAGATCCTGCCTGGCAGGGTCCCGCTGAGCTTCTCACTTGGGGACGAGGCTACGCTGCGATCTTACTGCCAGACAAAACCACTTGCTGGATCCCTGGTAGGGCGGTTAGACCCAATCATGGGAATTCCTCCGCTACATCTGTATCTTAAAACTCTTCCTGATATTCTTACATATATCTTCTTTGCAATTTCTACCTTACTTCAACAAAACCTATGCTTCCTGTCAAAAGACTATTCGTGTTAAAACCATTTCATTAACAGAAGGCTATTATACTTGTTCCATGTGGGTACGTCATGAAAATGCTACCCGTAGTTTTCACTCTGTCACTTCTGTTTTGTTTAAAGAACACTCTACCCCTCGCTCTTTAGTTCCTTCTTTACTCTTCCTATGGAAAGGAACCTTAAAATCTTTTCCTCTATTCAATCTAAACATAAGGGGACCTAGCTGTCCTTCTATTGTATTATGGGTTTCCCCACCCCAACTAACGTCCTTGATGAATGACCAAATTAATCTTTATTGTCATTATTGTAATTATTATCCTTTTTCTACTAATTGAATTCCCTCCTCATTTTGCAAATGTTCTACAACTAACTTGTCCATAGCCCTCTCTCCTGCTTGTGATGTTTTTATATACCCGAACTTTGATCCTGTCAACAAACAACGCTTCAAAAGAACTGTCCATGACAATCTGCAGAAGCCTCATAGAAGATATAATATTACTTGGACTATAACTGACTTTCAAGGCGTTCGTTTAAGTTATACAATCATTTTTTCTCGCATAGAAGACTTCTACCCACCACTTCAATTCGATTTGGCAGATGCACCCACACAACCAGGGGATATCCTGCAATCTACACCACTGCAGGAGGAACTTTAACATCACGCCTGAAAGGAATGTATTTTATCCCTGGCAATAATTTTGTTTGGACTTGTTCCACCGGTCTCATGGCATGTGTCCACGGGGATGAAATTGTTAAATCCAAATCATTTTGCATTCAAGTATGGCTTGTGTGTATAACTCTGATGATTTTATATCCCTACAGGTACCCATGGAATACCCCCTTTTTGCAAAATCGTAAAGATTTAGATCTGTTATTTTTTTAAAAAACAAGGGGGATTGTGTGCTATGCTTAAAGAAGAATGTTGTCTTTATGCTGATAGCAGGGGGGGGGGTTGTTTTCTATTTTGCCATGGTTTACAACCTTTTTAACTGCATTGGCAGGATCATTAATAATCATTATATTGATATGTATTATAGGACCTTGTTGTTTTAATAGAATATTGCAATTTTTGAAAAATCAATTATCCTCCATAACTGCTGATGTTAATGTGCTATTGCAAGCTCATGTTATATCCTCAACACCGGACGAAAAAATGTCATTGCTGAGTTACCGCTCCTTGGACAATCCTGACGCTGACGGGTCGCACTCTTGCCTAGATGACGGGGACGGCGAACATTTCATAAAAATGGTTCCTGTCTTCTCGGACGAGGAAGAAGACTCATCATAAATAATAAAAACAGAGGAGATGTTGTAACTATGTATCATTCATGTGTTTGCAACTATGTATCATTGCAACTATGTATCATTCATGTGTTTGCAACATTGTATCATTCACGTGTAATCATTAACTTCTGTCTCTTCAGTGACCTTTGCAAGGCACGTACAAGGGACAAGGAGCTAGACGGTTGTTAATAAGCTTATCCACATTGTAAATGATCTGTCTGGTATGCAGCTTTGTAAACATGCACATCCTGATGAGATTATCATGTTTGACTTGAGCTTTGATTAAATCATTTTCTTGTAAAAAAGCATAATAAAAGAGCGTGTGCCAAGACATTCGGGGCGCGCTCATCCCGAGGAAATCTCGCTTCCTGTCATTTCTCTCTCCTTCGCTCCCTTTCATGAGCCACCCATCAGATGCGGGATAACAGATACCGCATTTAGTAATCATAGATTTTAAAATTTAATAAAATTGTAGCACTTGTTTTTTGAAATAGACAATCGGAATGTTATAAGATTTAATATTTAGATTTATTATCTAATTATATTAATTATTATGAATTTATTATTTTTTCTTTTTAAAGGTTAGTAGGTAGAATGTACTAAGCAGAATCAAATTGGGTATCAGGTGTTATTTTAAATATTAATTTAGGGGGAGGATAGAAAGGCATCATACTCTGATCAGTGATTTCAGGAGAAATTTTTTTTTTTTTTTTACTATAGGGAATGAGATAAATGGATAATCTGGAAAGAATGGACAAAAAATACAAATATAATGATTTAAATTAAAATGAATTCAGTAAAATAGAAATAAGAAGAATGAAAAGCGGGGAGGAGTTATATAGAAGATATAGAATGGTAAATAAGATAGGTAATGGTATACAAGATGAGCACGAATTTAATTGAAGTCCATACAAAGAGAGGTAATCTGGGGCCAAACTACTTTTTTAAAAGAAGTTTTATATTTTTGTGTTTTGTGTGTCTATGTTTTGTTTGAGAATTAATAAAACCTTGGAGGAATGTTGGATGAGAATAATGGTAATCAAGTCAAAGAGGAATGAAGATGATGATTATAAATTGGATAAATATAGAAAATAATAATAATAACAATGAAATTCAATACGAAAAGAGAAATAATGAGAAATTTGTTGAGAGATATCTATATGTTTATATTGAAATGGTGTAAAACAGAATTATGTTGCATAAAATAATATTTTACTTGACTTGTAAAATTAATAATGGAAAGAGGTTTTATGTATTTAATGGTTAATGATGGTTTGTTTGTCTTTAAAATCAATAAAATTTGTTTAAAAAGAAAAAAAGAAATACCATCTGTGAGAAAAGGAGTCCATACTTCCCGTGTGTAACCAAAGTTTTTAAAAAGCCTGACGTTTTAGGAAAGAACAGCAGAAGTTTTAATTTCTAAAGCAATATGATATAGATAGGTGTTCTGTCCTCAATTAGCATTCTTGAGATCCCCGCGCTTTGATTGGCCAAAGCGCGGGGCTCTCTGATTGGTCAGGCGAGCCGCGCCGATTGGCTCACTGAGAATCTCCCGTGATTCGGATTGCGGGAGATTCAAAGCGGTGTCATTGGCCGCGGGCGCTGCGGCTAAAGGAATAAAAGCCACGGGTTTTTTCCTTTACGCCAGTTCGGTTCCAACTTTCAATAAAGAGCATGATTTGAAGTCACCGACTCCTGGCATCATTTCGCGGACACAACACTGGCGACGAAGGTGGGATCCAGACCCTGAACCGAATCACGTGTCCGACGGAAGCCAGACGAACCACCGCGATGGCGAAAATCGCACCCCCCGCACCCTTCAACTCCGCCACCGAGGACTGGGAATCGTACTCCGACCGATTCCACATATTCCTCGAGTGCAGCGACCTGAAGGACGCCACCGGCCCCATGAAGCGCGCTGTCTTCCTGACCCACTGCGAGACCAAGGTCTTCAAGATGGCCAAGGCGCTTGCCAAACCTGCCGATGCGACCGCGATGGACTGGGACGTCCTCGAGCCAATACTTCGGTGGCACTACGCTCCAGAGGTACCCATCCTGATCCGACGCAACGAATTCTACCATCGGGACCAGAGGTCGGGTGAGAGCTTCAGCAACTTCGTCGCTGAGCTGCGGCGCCTAGGGGGGCTCTGCGAATTCGACAAACTGAATGACGCCCTGCGAGACCGAATTGTGCTCGGTTTGTGGGACCCCTTCCTCCAGAGCCGGCTGATGGCCAAGGGCAACATCAGCCTAGCAGACACCCTCACCGCAGCCGCAGCCGCCGAAGCAACCCGAACTTCCGCCGACCGCATGCGCAGACCGAACACTAGGGACCACAGCGGAAACAACAACCCGGCGAGGTCGACCGAGCCCCAACCCGAGACGACCACCCACCAGGGCGACTTCCACTCGGCATCGGGCACTTCCGAGGATGAGGAGGACATCCATCGCCTCCAGACAGGCCGCGACCCACGAAACCGGCGGGGTCGTAAGTCGAGGACCAACTGTGCCGGTTGCGGCGGCGACCACCCCAGGTCGGAATGCCGGTTTTTCTAATCGATCTGCCAGCATTGCGACAAGAAGGGACACATCGCCCGTGTCTGCTGCCTAAAGAAGAATTGCAGCCCGGCACGATGGGACCAGAGCAACCGGAGGAGAGAAAGCACACCACCCCAGACCAGAGATCGCCCCTCGGACAACAGATGGGACCGGAACGGACGATCCCTGCGAGGCGGCGATAACCGGCGAAGAGAGGAGACCCATCAGACGGTCACCATCGGCCACGCCATAACCAATGACGCCCGGAAGGTCCACGTGGAGGTAGGCATCGAGGGCCAGCCATGCAAAATGGAGGTGGACTCCGGGTCCTACCTCTCCATGATTGCATGGCATGAAATAAAGCGCTTGGTGCCTACCCTCCAAAGGAGGAACATAGACAGCCAGAGACTCATTGTAAAGGACTACCAGGGAAACCGCATCCTGGTAGTCGGAACCAAACACTTCAATATCACCTATAAAGGGCACACCGAAAGACTTCCCCTGACAATCGTCGACCACGACCGCCCAAGCCTACTGGGACTGCAATGGTTCACCCCGCTCAACATCGCACTCACGGGAGTCGACCACGTCACCGACGACAGCTGGGAGCAGCAACTGGCCCAGGAATTCCAAGAGGTCTTCGACGGAAACCTAGGCAAGTACCGAGGGCCCCTTATATCTTTCAACCTAGACCCAAACGTCCCCCCAAAACGCCTGAAACCAAGGCGGGTGCCATTCGCACTTAAACCCAAGATAGACGAGCAAATTGACAAGCTCATCAAGCAAGTGGTCCTACAGCCCATAGACCACACCCGGCCCATAGTCACCCCGATCAAGCCCGATGGGTCGGTGAGGATCTGTGGGGACGATAAGGCCACCCTAAATGGCGCGCTGCAACAGAGCGCCTACCCCATCCCAGTAGTGCAACACCTACTGCACTCACTGGGAGGGGGCAAGGTTTTCGCCAAGCTCGACCTCGCCCAGACTTACCAACAGTTGCCAGTCGACGAGGAAAAGGCAGAAGCGCAAACCATAGTCACCCACCGGGGAGCACTCAAATGCAACCGACTCCAATTCGGAGTCAGCGTGGCAACGGGAATATTCCAAAGCCTAATGGAAAGACTACTACAAGGCATCAAGGGGGTGGTACCTTACTTCGACGACGTCCTAATGTTGGCAACCAACCAAGCCGAACTAGAGGGTCACCTAAGGGAGGTCCTAACCAAATTTAAAGAGACCGGGCTAAAGGTCAAGAGGGAGAAATGCCAGCTATGCACGGAACGGGTCAAATTCCTAGGATACCTCCTGGACCATCACGGCATTCACCCCACAAACAAAAAAATCAAGGCGATCAAAGAAACCCCCACACCCAAGTCGAAGACGGAACTACAGGCATTCCTGGGGCTACTGAACTTTTACAATGTTTTCCTGCCCCAAAAGGCGACGGCGGCGGAGCCCTTGCATAGACTCCTGGACAAGGCGGCGACCTGGACTTGGGGGAAACGCGAGCAAGCCGCCTTCCAAAGAACAAAGGACCTCCTCACTTCGGACGCCGTCCTCATACAATATAACGAGACCCTACCTCTGGCCGTCACAAGCGATGCATCACCCTTCGGCATCAGTGCTATCCTCAGCATACCCTCCCCAACGGAAAAGAAGCACCCATCACATTCTTTTCAAGGACCCTCACCAAACCGGAGCGGAACTATAGCCAGCTGGACAAAGAGGCTCTGGCTATCGTTGCCACCATAAAACGATTCCACGAGTATCTCTACGGCCGGACTTTCACCATCATAACCGACCACAAGCTGCTGCTGGGAATCCTTGAAGGAAACCAGGCCACCCCGAACATTCTGTCTCCCCGAATGACAAGGTGGTCCGAGTTCCTGGCAGCCTACAACTACGGACTCATACACAGACCGGGGAAGACGATCTCCCATGCAGACGCCTTAAGCCGCTCGCCGCTACCAGAACCTGACACCGACCCAGCACCCACAATGACCACCCTCAGCATAGAGACTCTACCCAACCTGCCCATAACTGCGTCAGACATTGCCCGAGAGACTAATAAAGACAAACGTCTGGCGCGGGTGTTGCATTGGGTAGAGAAAGGGTGGCCGGAAAGGGACAACGACGAGTCTGTGAAAACGTTCCGAAACCGCCAAACGGAACTCTCGCTACTAAAAGGGTGCATACTATGGGGGGACAGGGTGGTCATTCCAGAAAAGCTACAAGGGAAGGTTCTGGAACTGCTACACGAGGGGCACCCTGGCATCGTTAGGACTAAAGCCCTGGCCAGAAGTTACGCTTGGTGGTCAGGGATGGACAAACAAATTGAGGCCTGGGTAGCAAGGTGCCAACGATGCCAGGAAACTAGGCCAAGCCCACCCACAGCACCCGTCCTAGAGTGGGAAACCCCAAGGGGACCTTGGTCTAGGATTCACATAGACTTCGCCAGGCCCACAAAAGGACACACCTTCCTCATAACAGTTGACGCTTACTCCAACTGGCTGGAGGTAAGCAACATGAAGACGACAACCACAGAGGCCATGATCAAGGAACTCTGCAAACTCTTTGCAACACATGGCCTCCCAGACGTCGTCGTTTCCGACAACGGGCCCCAATTCACCTCGCTGGAATTTGAAAAATTCCTAGCGGAAAGGGGCATCCGACAAGCGCTGACAGCACCGGCGCACCCGGCGGCGAACGGTAGGGTGGAACGGATGGTCCAATTCACTAAGAAGACCATCCGGAAAATAGACCACGGGGAGATCCAGGAGAAAATTAACAAACTACTCTTCACCCAACACATAACCCCAAATACCACAACGAATAAGAGCCCAGCCGAACTATTAATGGGCAGGAAAGTAAGGTCCCCACTCGACAGGTTACACCCCACGTATAACCCGGAGAAGCACCAAGACTCAAACAGCAAACACCGAACCTTCGCACCCGGCGACCCCGTATACGCAAGAAACCTGATGGGAGACCCACTATGGATACCGGCCGTCATCACACAAATAACAGGCCCACACTCGTACTGGCTACAAACAGCAGACGGACGAGCCTGGAAATGCCACATCGACCAACTAAGGTCGAGGACTACCAACCAAGAGACCGCCGACGCACAGACAGGCGAAACCAACCCCCACAACACAAACCAAGGGGGGAGGGAATACCCAGGGGACCAAAACCAAAGAAGAATAAACCAGCCGTACTTACCGGAAAGCAGCCATCACGACCCCTCACCAGGAAGAGACAGCCAGGCCAGCTCGACCGACCCAGAAAGACCGAGCGGGAGCGGCGAAACCCGCAGCTCAACCAACCCGGGAGGCCCAGGAGGGAGCTACGGAGAGCGGACCGGCCCGACCGACCAGCCGGTTCCCACGACGGCAGCAGGAGCAGCAGAGATCCCGACCGAACCAGCCGGGATCCAACCTACGACTGAGCTGCGCAGGTCCAGTAGGCTCAGACGGAGCCCCGCCTACCTACATGACTATGCGACGTAAGGACTGAACCAAGAGGGGAGGGGTGTTCTGTCCTTAATTAGCATTATTGAGATCTCCGCGCTTTGATTGGCCAAAGCGCGGGGCTCTCTGATTGGTCAGGCGAGCCGCGCCGATTGGCTCGCTGAGAATCTCCCGCGATTGGTCCATTCGGATTGCGGGAGATTCAAAGCGGTGCCATTGGCCGCGGCCGCCGCGGCTAAATGAATAAAAGCCGCGGGCTTTTTCCTTTACGCCAGTTCGGTTCCAACTTTCAATAAAGAGCATGATTTGAAGTCACCGACTCCTGGCATCCTTTCGCGGAACAACATATGGAATGTATCACTCTTTCTTCGGGTCAGTGTGGGTCAAGAGTAAAAAGATGGTCCTGAACATAGATATGTGAGCCATTCATAGTTGCATCCTTCAAGTTTAATGGATATTGGAAGAGAAGTGCAAGATACAGCTTCATTGCCTGTTGGAGTTGAGGTTACATTTCTAGCCAATATTGAAACAAAGAAGCAAACAAATGAAAATCTATACCACCCTCACCCATGCTGTTAGGCCACACTGCATGTTCACCAATAAGCTCTCTTTTGTGTTTCTATTCAAAGAAACAACACAAACGAGTGAAAATGTTTCTGTGCAGCCACCAGGAAGCAACCCATCAAAAACTCAACATATGCAAATCTCCCAGCTACCAAATGCAAGATATTTTTGTCACTTATTAACACCTCCATACAGCTGACTGACATGACACATTGTATAAAATCCATCATTCACCCTCAAGTTTCTCTGCGTAGAATACTTTGTAGATTATGAGCAGCTTCATGGCAGATGAATAATGAATTGTCTGAAGCAAAAAGGCTTTGGGGAGCCATGAACACAAGGATTTACAGATTTGTGGACCATCTGGTAGTGATATCTGTCATTCACCGAAGACCATGAATGGTTTTAAAGACTGCTGATATTTGAAGAGTAAGTGAATCAGGCTTATGTGAAACATGCCTTCTTTTTCTGAATCAGTGCTTGGTAAGCCAATAGAAGATGAGTTAATGTGAGTGCTTTATGTCAATCCCTCTTCATCTATTCCCCTTCAAGGAAAAGCAAGAGGTTTCTTCCATGTTTTTGGGTGGGCCAATAATTGGCATAAGAGCTTTCCTCTGTTGCTGTGGAGATATATCTCATCCTTTCCCATGGTTAAGAAGGCAAGCACAGTGTCTTCAAAATTATGCAGTTATAATTTGTTCTTTTTAAAAACAATGCTTTGAAAACCTGAACTGGGCAATTTGCTTCTTGGCTTAGTATAATTCTCAAGGAAATATTAATGGTTACCCTTGGTAAACAAATTGCAAGTGTTCACTGATGACATGGTCTTCATAATGGAGGACCCAAAAGAGTCAAGCAAAAATTTAATGGAAGAGATAGAGGCATTTGGTAAAGTAGCAGGACTCAAAATCAATAAAGAAAAGACTAAGATAATAATCAAAAATTGTACTAAAAAGCAAAATGTGGAACTGACAAAAGAATTAGGGCTCCAGACAACAACAAAAAATAAAATATTTAGGAATTTGGCTTGGAGCGAAATGTTCCACAATAAAGGCTGATAACTATAACAAGTTGATAGACCAGATACAGAAAGATCTAGATAGATGGGTAAATTGACAACTTTCTTGGATGGGAAGGATAGCCACCATTAAAACAAATGTACTACCAAAATTGTTGTATCCCTTTCAAACCGTGCCAGTCAAACTAGGGAAAAAATTCCTGAAAGACCTGAACAAAAGAATTAGTAAATTTATTTGGCAAAAAAAAAAAAAAAAAGCCAGAGTAAAATACAAATTAATGCAAGATAGTAGAAGTAAGGGAGGATTGGCACTCCCTGACTTTGAGTTATACTATCAAGCTGCAGAGAGTACTTGGATCAAAGATTGGATTAACCTGGAAGACAAAAGAATATTGACAATAGAAGGCTTCAATTTACAGATTGGCTGGCACGCATTTCTCTGGGATGGAAAAAATAATACCCAAAGCTACTTTCAAAGACACTGGATAAGGGAGGCTTTGTTATATATATGGGAAAGAATTAAAAGAAACCACTATGTGAAAATACCTCTCTGGCTATATCCAATGAAGGTACTAGTATATCCCAAAGTTATGGATTTGAACAAAACAATAAAATATAAAGAATTAATAACAGATGAAGGCGGCTTGAAAACACAGATACAATTAAAAACACAAGGAATTGAAATTGGGTGCTGGTCGTGCGTTCAAATTCAAACAAAACATAAAAAAGACAAGGAAAAATTTGGATTTTATAATACCGATGAGAAACTAGATAACGTTTTACAAGGAAGTGACAAAAAGATTATTATCAAAATGTACAATTGTTTATTGGAATTCAAAATGGAAGAGGAAACGGTCAAGGAGGGCATGATAACATGGGCTAAAAATAGTGGCTACAATATTGAATTAGAATAATTGGAATGAATTTGCTGAACTTACTATAAATTAATATTATCAATCTTATATAAAGAAAATATTTATAAAATGTTCTGTCAGGTGGTGCTCCATTCAAAATTCAAGAAAGAAATACTTAGACTCCTTAATTAAAGAAAAGATATTTTTTACTGAAAATGAAGTGGTAGCAACAGTAGAATTCTGAATCTGAGAAATTAGGCACGCAGATCACATATGGAAAGTGATGGAAATGTTCCCACCCCCAATAGTTCAAATGGTTCTTCCAATTAAAAGTTGTGAATATGATCATGTGGACATCTTCAGGTGGTGATGAGGCCTCTGTCCGTTGACCTTGGCATATTTTGATAAAGATTTGCAGCTGCGCAGAGAAAAGAAAGCTAAGCGAGAAATAGAAACCTAAACAGGAATTTATACCCCCCCTCCTTATTTACACAACCCTAGAATGTAACACCTCCAGCTCTCTTCCCAGACGTTGCCCCCTCCTCCCCCCATTACTTATGGCAGCCAAAAGATGCAAAGCAATAGTAGAAGATCTTGAAGGCTGACATGTTCTATCACTGGCACCTCCCACCAGCAAGACTTGCTAAAATGTTCCCTAATATGTCACCTAAATGTTGGTAGTGTAACTTTAGCCAGGGAATGTATTTTCACATGTGGTGGACACGTCCTAAAGCCCGAAAGTACTGGTCTAAAATACAGACATGGTTAGAAAAGATGGCAAAACTAAAGATTAAATTTAACCCAGAGACCTTTTTACTCGGAATGACAGAATCGACATAGAGCAAAAAACATCAGCATCTGAGACCATGGATGGTTTTAAAGACTGCTGATATTTGAAGGGTAAGTGAATCAGGCTTATGTGCAACATGCCTTCTTTTCCTGAATCAATGCTTGGTAAGCCAATAGAAGATGAGTTAATGTTAGTGCTTTATGTCAAGCCCTCTTCATCTGTTCCCCTTCAAGGAAAAGAGCTTTACTCTGTTGACATGTAGATATATCTCATCCTTTCACATGTTTAAGAAGGCAAGCACAATGTCTTCAAAATTATGCAGTTGTAATTTGTTCTTTTTAAAAACAATGCTTTGAAAACTGAACTGAGTAATTTGCTTCTTGGCTATTTTTTAAAATGTGGAAAAATGTGTATATATCAAGGGAGTGGTGTGCAAAAAAGCCCATTATAACTAAGGAATATGACTTGGAGAGGTATAGTGTGTATGAGAGAGAGAGGGAGAGAGAGAGAGAGAGATGCAGGGGCATCTGAGGTGTGGAGACTCCATTCTACAATGGAGTGGAGTGGAATGGAATGGAATAAAAGGAAAGAGGAGGAAGGAAAAAGGAGAAAGGAAAGGAAAGGAAAGGAATGGAAAGGAAAGGAAGATTGATTCTGGTTCAGCTTATTCCATCTTGAAAATCTAACTGAAAGAGACACTTCATTTTTCAGGAATGAACACTATATATGGAGAAATGAAGATGGATTGCCATGAATAGAAGCTACTTTTCTTGATGAAGGATCTTGGTATATTGGAGTTATAAGCAAACATGGCCTTTAGCATCTTCCTTGTGGACAACAGTATCCAAATAATAGTACTGACTGTTCTTGAATCTGAAAACAATACATTCTCTCTATCTCTCCCTCTTTCCCTTCCTACTTACATAGATATACCCATGCCTGAACATGCATGTGTATAATCATTATGCATACTTAAGCTTCCTAAGGAGGGAAATACTTCTTGCAGCTGTACAAACAATGGAAATTCTACTGAATTTCAGGACAAAAAACTCAGTAATATTCTTTTCTCTCTACTTTGTGCTTGGCTTGGAATATATAATCACCAAATCTGCCATTTATCTAGATTATAGCAAGGAGAATAAAATTACTGGAGTGAAAGAAAAATGAGAAGGGCAATAACATATGGGGGAAAAAAATCACATATTTGAGGTCTGCCAAAAACCATGAAAAAGTGGCTTTTTTCAGATGATGAAAAAATTCAAAGATATCATAGGCAAAGGTGGTATTCAGCAGGTTCTGACCAGTTCTGGAGAACCGGTAGCGGAAATTTTGAGTAGTTCGGAGAACCGGCAAATCCCACCTCTGACTGGAGATTTTACAATGTCCTTCTCCTGCCACGCCAACAATGTTTGTGCAATGTACCTTACTATTTCTAGTCCTTATACATAAGCACTAAATAAAGTGTAAAAATAAAGTTTAAAGATCTTAGAAACCTAAAAGCTGAACCTTTTACTTAGTTTCCACTTTTATGGTTAGGAAGTTATAGAATTTTCTATTCTAAGTAGTGTAGTGCCTATAATGTAATGGTTGTAGTGTTGGGTTTTGACTGGGGTAAGTGAATTCATTTCTCTACTCACTTATGGAGCTTACAGAGGAGTTGGACCAGCCACATTCACAAGATTATTGCTTGGATGATGAAATTAAGACAGCCCCCATACACATCTTCAGCAGAGATGGTATTCAGCAGGTTCTGACCACCTCTGGAGAACTGGTAGCAGAAATTTTGGGTAATTCAGAGAACTGGCAAATATCACCTCTGACTGGAGTTTTTACACTATCCTTTTCCTGCCATGCCCACCAAGCCACGCCCACAGAACTGGTAGTAAAAAAAAATTGAATCCCACCACTGATCATAGGTATCTCTCAATAACACTATACTGGCAAGAAGCAATTAAATTTATGAAAGTCTTTCAACTACTTTCTGGATATAGAGAAAATGTCATTCAAAATGATCATCTTATACAGCTTTTGTTTTCCTTAAATGATATGGCACTGATTGTTTTGATCAGATTGTATCATAATAGCAGTTTTTCAGTTACTCTTTGTAGAGGGAGGTAAAGATAGTGAAAGAATGCAAAATCTGTTAACAAATAAAGGAGATAGTAAATGAAAGCTTGCACCTAAAAAAGAAGAAAGTGTAAGAAACAGGCTCTAAACAACTCCACCTTAATTCTTCATGGAATAGAATGGAATGGAATGGAATTCTTTATTGGCCAAGTGTGATTGGACACACGAGGAAGTATCTATAACTCAGTATTGAACTGTGGAGTTCTTGGTACTCTTTGAGCTTGGTTGTTTGTTTGCAGGTGTTTCATTATCCAACTAGGTAACCTCATTCTTACAACAGCATTGATGATGTTACTTAGTTGGGTAATGAATCATCAGCAAGCAATCAACCAAGTTCAGAAAGCCTCAAGGACTCCACAGCAATAAAGTATTCCAATAATATTTGCAGTGTCTGATTCCTGGTCCACCTAACTTGAAGGGCTGACACAGCAACATTCCTAGATGGAAGGGTCCACAGGGACAGATTTTTCTTGGTTTGCCTGATATTATACATTTACCTAGCAAAGATACTGATAAATGTATCTTGTCTACTTAAAGGGTTCTTCACAGATGTAATTCATCAACTTTTTCCCTTCTCTTGCTTACAGGGCCAAGAGGAAATGTGATGAGAGAAGCTTTGTCTTGATACCTGCAATTGATCCAGAATCCAGTCATAAATGAGCTCAATGAAAAGATATAAGAAGTTCTTAGCCTGACCGATAGAAATCTGAAAAAATAGATAGAAAGCTGAAAAATCATTTGGTATGAAAGAAATCCACCCTTGTAGGAAACACATTTTATTCAGCATCTGGATGTAAATCACTAGCTGAATGAACCACATAAACATAACTGTGGACCATTTTCTGATAACCGTGGTGCCATTTTTTTCTATTAATTGGATCTTTGAATCTCCTTCAACGAGAAACTGATAATTAGATGTATCATTTTCAGATTCAAGGATGTCTTTGACTCCATTTTATAGCAAGATAATGCGTGCACTCCATTTTATAGCAAGATAATGTTAAATCTAGTTATGAGATTTTTACAAAACTCTAATCATGTTCTAGCATGACCAAGAAACAGGTCTATGAAAGGACTGAATAAAATGAAAAGTTCTTGATATAAAATAACTATGGTCATCATATTCGTAGGATGAGTTACTTCAGTTAATGCAAACGATCACTATATATTGTCATCCATATAACTCACTTTTTGAGAGTTGTTCCTATTTGGACAAATAAAGTATCATCAGATAGATGAAATCTAAAGGCCTCTGTGAACTCAATAACAAATCCACTATTCCCACCCCACTCCACCCCCCACACAAATTCACTCCCCCCACACACACACACATACACAAACAACAAGAGTCTCATTCATTTCCTGGCAATGTACCATAATCCAACAAAGCTTCTTGTGTGGTGTACATCTGTACAGAATGTTCATGTTCCATCCTTAGCATCTTCAGTTAAAATCATTGAGAATATACCAATAGATATACAGGTGAAACTTGAAAAATTAGAATATCATGCAAAAGTTCATTTATTTCTAATGCAACTTAAAAGGTGAACCTAATATAAGAAATAGACTCATTACATGCAAAGAAAGATAGTTCAAGCTTGATTTGTCTTAATTGTGATTATTATGGCTTACAGCTGATGAAAACCCAAACCCACAATCTCAGAAAAGTAGAATATTACATGTAATTAATAAAACAAGGATTGTAAAGAGAACATCGGACCTCTGAAAAGTATAAGCATGCATATGTACCCAGTACTTGGTTTGGGCCCCTTTTGCAGCAATTACTGCCTCAATGTGGCGTGGCATGGAAGCTATCAGCCTGTGGCACTGCTGAGGTGTTAAGGAAGACTAGGATGCTTCAATAGCGGCCTTCAGCTCTTCTGCATTGTTCGGTCTCATGTCTCTCATCTTTCTCTTGGCAATGCCCCATAGATTCTCTATGGGGTTCAGGTCAGGCGAGTTTGCTGGCCAATCAAGCACAATAATCCCACAGTCATTGAACCAGGTTTTGGTGCTTTTGGCAGTGTGGGCAGGTGCCAAGTCCTGCTGGAAAATGAAGTCAGCATCCCCATAAAGCTCATCTGCGGAAGGAAGCATGAAGTGCTCCAAAATCTCCTGGTAGATGGCTGCATTGACCCTGGACTTAATGAAGCACAGTGGACCAACACCAGCAGATGATATGGCTGCCCAGATCAACACAGACTGTGGAAACTTCACACTGGACTTCAAGCATCTTGTAGTGTGTGTCTCTCCATTCTTCCTCCACACTCTGGGTCCTTGGTTTCCAAATGAGATGCAAAAGTTGCTCTCATCAGAAAAGAGGACTTTGGACCACTGAGCAACAGACCAGTTCTTTTTTCTTTAGCCCAGGTAAGATGCTTCTGATATTGTTTGTTGTTCAGAAACAGCTTGACAAGAGGAATACGACATTTGAAGCCCATGTCCAGGATCCATCTGTGTGTGGTGGCTCTGGATGCACTGACTCCAGCCTCAGTCCAATCCTTGTGAAAGTTCCCAACACTTTTGAATGGCCTTTTCCTGACAATCCTCTCCAGGCTGCAGTCATCTCTGCCGCTTGTACACCTTTTTCTTCCACACTTTTCCCTTCCACATAACTTTCTATTAATGTGTTTTGATACAGCACTTTGGGAACATCCAACTTCTTTTGCAATTACCTTTTGAGGCTCTCCCTCCTTATGGAGGGTGTCAATGATGGTTTTCTGCACAACTGTCAGATCAGCAGTCTTTCCCATGATTATGATTCCTACTGAACCTACTGAGAGACCATTTAAAGGCTCAGGAATCCTTTTCAGGTGTTATGGCTTAATTAGCTGATTAGAGTGGGACACTTTGAGCCTAGAATATTGAACCTTTTCATAATATTTTCTGAGATTGTGGATTTGGGGTTTTCATGAGCTGTAAGCCATAATCATCTCAATTATGACAAATCATGGCTTGAACTGTCTTGCTTTGCATGTAATGAGTCTATCTCATATATTAGGTTCACCTTTTAAGTTGCATAACTGAAATAAATGAACTTTTGCATGATATTCTAATTTTTTGAGTTTCACCTGTAATATATAGGTTATATACTGTATATATTGAGGGGGTTAGTTCTCTGTCTTAGACCATGGAGAGTTGCTGCCTATCAGACAAGATAATGTTAACTTTTATGGGCTAGTGGTCTGACTTGTCTTATTAACCATGCTGCTGCAGACTCAGAAAAGCATCCTGTGATTACATTTGATTTGCATTGAACACTCATGTCAATATCAGTTTACACTTCCAGAGAATGAGCTGTATTAGTTTTGTTACATCACAACAAATGCAGATTCCTCTAGCAGGAGGAGAATCATTGGGAATTAGGTAGCATACAGGTTCATTAAATAGTTAGATTTAAGGACTAGTATAAGGTTTTTCCGGTTTCGCGTGGCTTCGGGGCAGCAGGAATTCGCGACTGCTCGCGATTCCTGCTGTGCTAGCTGCCGAGGTACCCCCGATCCAGATGGGTCAGGGGGATATGGCTGCCCTGTAGGGACAGCCGAAGAGAGAGAGGAGCTGGACAGGGGGTTGGGGGTGTCGCAGACCCCCTCCTCATCCTGGAAAACCCCTTTTTCCCAAGGCAGTGGAGCGGGGGTCAGTAATGGCCGCCACGAAGAAGCCAGCAACCGGGTAAGATTGTGCTGGAGGAAGCAAGAAGAGTGAAAGTGCTGGCTGAGCCGGGTCAATCAACATCTTTCAAATTTGTTGGAACTGAGCTGTTTGAATTGCTGGAGGATACATTGTATCCCTAAGAAGATCGAAAGCGGCGGAGAAGCTGTTAAAGGGAACTTTTTTTTTTTTCTTCACTCTCCCACCCCATGGAAACAGCAGATTTGAAATATGTTTGGGCATTGAAGGTGAATTATTCTGAAAGTTGAAGCTAAGGGACAAAAGGGTTCCTGGACATTGAAAAACTTAAGAAATTGGAAAACCCTTATTAGAGGTATGGATTTCTGATTATTTAAAATTGATGTTGCAAGTGGGAAGGGAGAGGAAAAAAAATTGGAGCAGAAGCTGAAAAAGGAGGAGATTGCCTAGAATCCCAAAGAAAGATATATGGAAATTGGACCTCTTTGATTAAACATTAACCCCAGAAAGAGAAAGAGAAGAAGGAAGAAAAGTATTAATTTTTGGAACTTTTTTTGAATTATTTTTGATTAAAAATACTTGTGGTTGTTTTGGGAAAAGTTTCTTTTTTCATGATGGCATTGCTTGTGGATGAACTAAAGACTGAATATCAAAAATATAAAAAGGAAGATACTTTGGGCACTTTGTTTCAATTTTTAGAAATGGCGTTATGCACTTATGAAAAGTTGACTATGCAGCAGAATGACTGGGACAAAGAAGAAGAGGAAGAAGAAGCCATCTTTGATGAACAATGGGTTCTTTCCGGGGAGGAGGAGAAAAAGGATAAGAGAAAGGGGATTTTAAGAATTGAAAAAACAACCAAAAAAGAGAAAAATGAGCGGAAAGGTGGAGGCAAGGTTAGAAAGCAAAGGAAAGGGAGTAAGAAAAGGGAGGAAGAGAGACAAAGGGGTAAAAAGGGCAAGGAGAAGAATAAGCAAGAGAGAAAGGGAGGGAGGAAGCAAGTTCTAAAGAAAAAAAGTTTATTCAGAGACAATGGGTGAATTTAATTTAGGATAAAAGAGGGATTCTGGAGGGTACATAAGATTGTGTTTTTATATGTGTATTTAGAGTATAAAATTCATTGTGTAATTTTAGAATCTATAAAACAGAATTCCAAGATAAATTGTTATATGAAGTACTTTTAAGTTAGGGTAATGAGTTAAAGACGTCACTCCAATTAGTGTATAGGAGAAGTATAGTAAAAGAAAAAAGATGAATGGATAGTTGGAAATAGAACAGACAAAGAATGTTATTGAAAATGGTAATAAGATATGGAAGGATATATAAAGGTTTTGTTATGTCTTTTTGGGGTTTGTATATTGATAAAAGGCAATAAAATTTTAATTAACAAGAAATAATTTGGATGAAAAGGAGAAGCTGGGATAAGATATGAAGTTAAATAGATAAAGTAATCATTATGTTCTATTGGTTTTCTTCTTTTATTATTTTTTCTTAGAAAAGAATTTATAAGCTGTTATGCCTTGATTCTTTGTGCACTGTTTTTATAAAATTGATAAAATTGGTTTATAAAAAAAAAAGAAAGAAAATGATAATAAGATATGGAAGGATATATAAAGTGAATATGATGTTTGAATTTGTGTCTGTGTGAAGAGTTTCAACCCGGGATCAGACAGCTTTCAGAAAAGATCTTTTAGTTTTGTTTATGTTTTGTGTTTTGTATGTTTATGAAAGGCAATAAAATTTTATTAAGCAAGAAATATAATTTGGATAAAAGGAGAAGTCTGGATAAGATATAAAGTTAAATAGATAATGTAAATATTGATATTACAATTTGAAATTATTTTATATGTTCTATTGGCTTTCTTCTTTAATTATTATTAATTTTTCTTTTAGAAAAGACTTTTCAAATTGGTATGCCTGGATTGTGTATTGTGTTTTCTGTAAAATTAATAAAATTTGTTTAAAAAAAAAAAGGACTAGCATAAGTTTCTGCAACATAGAGCCCATGTCTTCAGAAACATTTTGAATTTATCTGCAATTATCTCCTGGACATTAACTATTCACATGGCCCAAGCCTTTACCCCAAGTACCTGTTGAACACTTCACCAAGCCTTCACCCCTGTTGAACACTTTGAACTTTTTTCAATTTAAAACTTAAGCACCTCATAGGCAAAATTGCTATGATATCAAAATTATATTATGAACACCTACATTTTCTGAAGTCTTTAATAAAAATAATCTGCCTGAGTGAAAAAAAATCTAACCTTTAACTTGAGAAAGCACCCAACAATTCTTAAAATCATTTTTGTCATGCATGTATCCCCATTGTATGTAGAAATTATATTGCCCTTTTTTTTTCTTTTGTACATATCAGGCAGTAGATGCAGGCCTTCAACCTATCCATTAGGAATCTTCCAAGTTATGAAAGAAACAGAGAAAGATAAAATTGTATCAGGACCACAAGGGCTGATTGAAGAAATGTTAGATTTCCATTTTGAGGTGCACATTTTTCAAAGAAATAGACATTGAGCTGGGGGTTTTCCCAAGAGTTTTTTTTCTTTTTCTTTTTTTTAAATTAGAACTTTTCTGAACTAAGCAAGTCCATGGAAGGTCCCTCTTCTGTGGAGAACAGCATAAGTCATAACAAGGAAAAATATCAAAAGCTGAGTTGTGCTTTTTTTTTGGCAGGAAGTAGTTTTCTCTGGTTTCAACACAACTATGCTCACATCTCACAAGATAGCACAGTCCCTACCCCTATATCCATTTTTCCAAAATATATTCCAAGTCTTATATTTAGGACTCATTGAATATTGAAGTCCTTCATACTTTAATGCTTGTAAATAAAATTAGCATTAAATATAAATGTTAAGCCTGGGTTCCCCAACCAGGGTTAAGGAGACAAGCTAAACAGAATGTGCAGCGTTAGTCAGATAGGCACACAGATAAATGAGTGAGATATGTTTGTATGTTTGTTAACATACAGTAAAAATAACAGATACGCTTGTGCTATCAAAAATATAGTTTATTCCATTATGAGTTCATAGCATAGTCAAAATAACAGTCCATTAGTCATGTATCATTTAGTCAGTCCATTCAAGGATATTCAGTTAGCAAAAGTCCGTGTAGAATATCCTAGGTCAGTTCACTTACAAATCAGTCCTTTGTCTCTCTCCCGTTCGAGTAACGCAGTCTTGAGTCCATGCAGTAATTAGGGATCATCTAAGCCAGAGAGAGAGCAAGCTGTCGTCTTGCTTCTTGGAAAGTGCTTTCACAACCACTCCCCTAATTACATTCCCATATTTAAAGTTGCAAACACTTGAACTTATAAACCATGATAACATATTTATTATTTTACCTAAACCAGTTAGGGTAAACAATGTTATCCCTAACAATAAATAAGGACAATGGCCAAGCTGAAAGGCCAACAGGAAAAAGCAAAGTGAGTTTTGACAACATAATTTGTGAGTGGCCATTGCTGATGCATCTTAAAACTGTAGGCTTAAAATGGGTTTAAACCAATTAAATGGCAAGATTTCTCTTCTCTCCCATCAAAAGAATCTTGTAAATTACAGAGTTAACAAATTGACTGACAGGTAATCATACAGATGATCTGCAAGCTGTGGTAATGATACTCAAGCAGCAAAATAGGACTAAGATTTAATATAAAGAAGATCAAAGCAAAGACAACAGGTGTGACACCCAACTGTAACAATGAAGATATCAAAATGGTAAATAGCTTCTGTTTTTAGGACCAATGATCAGCAGCAAAGAAGCAAGCAGTTGAGAAATATGCCATAGACTCACATTCAGTAGAGCTGCTGTGAAGACCTTGAAAAAGATATTCAGATACTATGATGTATGTATAGCAGTTAGCAATAGCATTTAGACTTATATATTGCTTTATAGTGTTTTATATACAGTCCTCTCTAAATGGTTTACAGTCAGCATTTTGCCCCCAACAATCTGGGACCTCAGAAGGATAGAAGGGCTGAGTCAACCTTGAACCTGGTAAGATTTGAACTGCCAAACTGCTGGCAATTGGCAAGCAGCAGAATTAGCCTGCAATACCGCATTCTAACCACTGCACCAGACCTATACTGTATTCTGCATTTCCAAGCAAGGCAGAAGGCTGCCACCATCCCTTATTTTTACGTCTTAGGGAAATATACGGGGCTTCCATGAAGGATGAGTTTCTCTTAACCTGGATGGCAGTGAAGTGCCTCTGAAGGTTATCTGGTGTCAAGCTCAGGAAACCAGGAACAGGAATTTAGTTCAAAGTACTTCAAATTTATTATACTGGGACAGTGTTTAGAATGCAGTACTACAGGCCACTTCTGCTGACTGGCTGCTGCCTGCAATTTGGCAGTTCAAATCTCACCAGGCTCAAGATCAATTTAGCCTTCCATCTTTCTAAGGTCAGTTGCATGAGGACTCAGATTGTTGGGGGTAATATGCTGACTCTGTAAACCACTTAGAGAGGACTGTAGAAAGCATTGTGAAGCAGTATATAAGTCTAAGTGATATTGCTATTGCTATGTTATCTATAAACAAGAATCTGATGGACCAACCATCAAGACAAATTGACACCGAATAAAAGTCAACAGAATTCAAGGAGGGAGGGGGGATGAGACTCTTGTAGGACTCTATTGGCCCCAAACTTATGACACAGTTAATCCTGCCCTTGGGGTCAGCCTGGTCATCTCTTACATATGGGAGACTAGTAGGCTTCCTTCTGAAATTGTTTGAGCATTGTGGGAACAGATTGCAGCATTAGTTGGGCGCTGGGTTTGATCCGGTAGGGTATTGCTTAAATTTGTATGATACCAAAGGTGATTTTGGGAATAAAAGTGATGCTTGCACCATACCAGGACCCAAGTAATATTTGGTTTAGGCAAAGGAAGAAGAAGAAGAAGAAGAAGAAGAAGAAGAAGAAGAAGAAGAAGAAGAAGAAGAAGAAGAAGAAGAAGAAGAAGAAGAAGAAGAAGAAGAAGAAGAAGAAGAAGAAGAAGAAGAAGAAGAAGAAGAAGAAGAAGAAGAAGAGGAGGAGGAGGAGGAGGAGGAGGAGGAGGAGGAGGAGGAGGAGGAGGAGGAGGAGGAGGAGGAGGAGATGATTATGTGGAAATTAGGGCTATGGATGCTTCAGATTTAATTCCAAAAAGGTGCTATATAAACGCAGAAGCTGAGACACAAGCAAATTATAGGGTGGGTGTGTGAAAAGTCTAAAATTGAAGGCAGTTGTCTGTCTCTGGAATAGATGATAATCCACTTAATGCAGACTTTGGATCCTATTCAAAATGTTTTATTGTTTCTGTCTAATTATTTGTCATTGTGTTTCAGGAATCTCCACATTTTAACACCTCTGATACGATGTGAGACACATATTTCATTTTTCAGATGGAATGCAAAAATCAGACAGGCTGATCTATGTGAATGCAGTGATTTGCTTTTAAGAAATAGGACTTCCAGCTTTATAATCTCCTATTTCTAATGACTGCATTCACACTTTTGCTGATTTAACAGTAGGCACTCTTCCAACAATTTCCCTTTTCCTTGAAGTTTGTGAGCAAGCAATTCTAAAATCCTTGACAGCCAAGTGGCATGTCTTATGCCTTGCAAAAAAAAAACATTTTCTAGTTCAAATCAAACTCTTTTGTTTTCCTCTTTCCTATGATGAGTGCTCTGCCTTGCTGTTCATTAACACTCCCACTCACTCACTCCCTTTCTCAACTCAAGAAGCATTCAGTGACTCTGAAGATGAACATCTGTGAAAACATGAAAAGGAAGTGGGAAGCAAGATGGTGAGGACCATTTTGCTCCAACAGCTGTAGACCATTCAATAAACTTATCAAAATACATGCTAATGGGAATAAATTGCACAAGCATACCCACCTAAAAAGGGTATTTCTAACCCCCAAGACATGTGCCTATAAAATATGCATGGTTACAGAATAGGACAGTCAGAGTTAGGAATCACAGGCAATTTCTTTGTTGTGTGTGTACATAAAACTGTTGAGATTACTGGACTGGACATATGTGCCTTTGTTGAAAGTAACAGAATTAAATCTCAGAGGCAAACTTATAGTTTAAATAAAACAAAAATACTGAAACATCAGTTGTGGCTGTTTCTTTTGTGATGTTATGCTTGCTTTTGTGCTTATCACTTTGAAATAATATAATTTCAGAGATTTTGACTGAAGAATAATACAAAATAGTGAATAAAAATGGCTTGGGGTTAAGTTGGGAAGAAAATGAAAGGGAATTTATGGTTGAAAAAGACTGTTATCATCATCATCTTCATTTAATGACCCCATAATCTCTTGTGGGGTGGAGTCTGGCAAGCAGAGTGTTTTAATGGCCAGATGCCCTTCCTGTCACCAATGCGGAGTTTTGTTCAGCAAATACATTCTCAGTGTGCCCAGAGAGAGAAAAATCTGCCTCTACCTAGGATCAAACTCACAGCCTCCTGATTGTGAGGCAAGAGCTCCACTTCTAGACCAACACACCACTCTTGAAAAAAAAACCCACAAAAAAATCCAGGGCATGTAAAATTAGGTGGTAAAGCTGATGTTCCAGAGGAAGGATAAAAAAAATGAGAATCAGCAACGACAAGGACAGCAGAACAGACTGAGAAAGTCAGACGCTAGGAATTGCCTAATCTGAGTTATTGCACATATTTTGCAATTTTTCTCCCCAAAATTAGATTGGCTATTATAAGAAAAATTACAGTTAAATATAGAAGTCTTGCTTAGAAGTTTCATTGTTCATCAGACTTTTTTCCTGTTTCATCTTGTGGAATAAGCTGGTCTTTCCTTCATCAGCGTCATGAGATTCCCTATGGCTGCCAAACCAGTGTTCCGTATCAGATTGCCTTGCAGTGTGCATAGCTCATTCCAGAGCTGTAGGCTTTCCCCACCAGAAAATAGATCATGACTTAATTGCTTTATTTTCAAAAGCTTTTTTTTTTTGCTACCGGATTTTTGCTACATTTCCATTTTTATATGCACAATGTGTACTGCAAAATGTTCATATTTTCTTTCATTATTTATGCAGTAGACTGACGTTCTTTTTATAGATTTTACAAACCAACCAATAGAGCTGGGTCAATAGAAAAGTTCTCTCTCATTGGCAGTTTTTACTGCAAAGTTATTCATCTTCAGTGGTTTTTTTTTCCAGCCTCTTGTTCATCTCCTTTTGTTCTATGCTTTTACTATTCTAGAGGGCTAAAGAATGGTGTACCATAAGGTTCACATAGATCCATCACACTATTCAATTTTGGGGAAGCAACTTTATGCAGAGCATTAAAAGGCATATAAAAAAGTAAAGAAATAAAGGCATAAAATAAAGAAGAGGAAAAAAAATTATAATAACAACTAATTTATGCCAACATCATTCTCTATATCTCTCTGTATCAGGGGTTTCTTCTAGCATTGGATAAGCACTGTAGTTCTCTCCCACAGCCTGTTTTTGGCCTGCAACACTCTGGCAGCCAAAATAGGTCACCGGGTGGGCACACCTGGCTCCCCCATGCCCCATTTTGGCTACCGGAGGCACCACAGGCCAGTCCTTTGCTGTTTCCAGGCCAGATTTAAGCATCCCTTGGGCTGGATCTGGCCCACAAGCCTTGAGTTTAGCACCCCTGCTCTATTCCTATTGTTTATACCTTTGTGAATCATTATGTCAATGAAGATTATCAGTTATCCAGGTAGAGATGTCTGGAAGTTGAGTCATGGTAACTGGACTTATTTTCTTTTTGGGTTTGAAAAATTTCACTGCATATCCAAGTAGCTTCTTCATTCTGAGCAAGCTGTCAGAAATAAAAAGAAAGAAAGTTGATTAAATATGGTTAAACTCTATATGTCCTCAAGATTGGTTTTCATTTTCACCTAATCTGAATAAGGTCATTAAGTGAATAGGCAGATTTAAGAGCAGTTGCTCCTAAATCTTTTCTACTAGGTGAGTCATTAAGTGTGACCTCTCTGGTAAACCTGTGAAGTGGTTGTGTTCTTCTTGGAAACTGATGAAAGAGCAGCATAAAAATGCAGGTGGGGTTGTTGTCGAAGGCCTCCATCTCTACTGAAGGAAGGATTTTCCACTTAAGTTTTGATTCACTTTGTGAGCCATTACTCCTTCCACAACAGCCATTATACACAGCCTTCTAGTCTTTAGACTTCTCTTTTTCAAGACTTCATTAATTCCATCCCGCTTTCCCTTGATTTTTCCCTTCTAATTTTAATTGATGAATGAAGTTATAGGACTGCCCAACTCTGGCAGCATATAAGAAAAGCAAACAACAAACAAAAAGAATCATGCAATAGTTAAACAAAATAGTCAATGTACAAATAGTATAAAATGTATAAAAGAATATGGTGAACAAACACAACAGAGAAAGAATCAAAAGGGGCCTCCCTGCAATCCAAATGCCTGGGAGGAAAAAACAGGACTTCGTGGCTTTTCTAAACGCAAGCAGAGTTGGGATTTGTAAACTGTTGCAAGTTGACAGATTCTGCAGTACAGTAGAACTTCCGGTCATGACTGTAATCCATTCCATGACTTCAGTCGCAAACCAATTTGGTTGTGACTGGAAGTGAGACTGACTGTGCATGCACATTAAAAAAAAAACAAATAAAGGCATGGAAGGGCAGATCGCCAAGGCTATGTTTGATCGCCACCCGAGTATTTGTTCTTGACCAGATGCAAAAATTTTCTGAAATTTTTGATCGTCACCTGATTTGGACGTGGTCAGAAGCGTCCGTGACCATATTTATATTCAATAAATATATTTTAAAAATTGTTTTGTGGTTGGATCCTAATTAATTTTCTGTCTGTGACCAAACCCCTTCAGTTTATTTCTTTCATACTCATCATTCTCTTTTGAATTCAGGTCACATTCAATCAGCATCCTCTCTGGAGTTTTTTGCTCCCCCTCTGTACATGGGACTGACCTTGGTGGGAAAAGGGAGAAGAGATGCAGCCAAGGGACCAGTCAGAGAAATGGCAATTTAGCTGCAGCAGGTAGGTAATGAAATGATTATAATATCTCTGACATATATATGTCCCTTTTATCCATAATTAAATATACAGCTTCATTAATCTGCATTAACTCCATTCTCCAAGATCAAACCACCTTCATTGCATCTTCCCTGTTGTCTTAATTTATAATCACAAAATATTTAACTATCTTTGTTTGTTTCTGTTGTGAATAAATAAATGTTAAATAAAGTTATCTTGAGCTTGAAGTCAAGTGCAGGGTTCTGGCCCTGCACTTCTGATTGGCTGTTAAATGGCAAGATCGGATTAGTCCGTTCAGGAGAATCTGATTGGCCATTAACAGGCCATTCTCATTGGTTAACGGAGCTAGCGCTCCCGGATTGCTATTGGTTGAATAGTTAATAAGTTGCCTATATAAGGAAGGCTATAGCAGCCATCCATTTAGAGCTGTCACACCATGTAAATAAAGAGTTTGAAGTTCACTGTTTCTACCAGCTCGTCTCCATTATTTGCACCCATGCTCCAGACTTAACACTGGCGACGAGGGTGGGATGTGGAGACGTCAGAACTGACAAAACAACGAAGAAGACAACCAAGCACGTGGCTGAAATATACAACGGTGGAACCATGTCCGGCGGCATAGTACCACCCGCTCTGTTCGACCCAGTGCAAGAGGACTGGGAATCCTACATGGACCGTTTCCAAATGTTCTTGGAAATGAATAATCTGAATGATGCCACAACCGGGAAGAAACGGGCGGTATTCCTGATGTATTGCGGGCTGACCGTATTCAAGATGGCCAAGGTGCTAGCAAAACCAGCTGAAGTGAAGGCCATGGACTGGGACGTCCTCGAACCGCTACTAAGGGCCCACTATGCACCGACCATTCCAATGCTCGTAAGACAGCATGAGTTCTACCAAAGAAACCAGTGGAAAGGAGAAAGCATTGTCGATTTCATTGCAGACCTCCAAAACTTGGGAGGCCTCTGTGATTTCGCCGACCTAGAAGAGGCTTTGAGAGACCGAGTAGTTCTAGGATTAGATGCTCTAAACGTACAGAACAAAATAATGGCTAAGGGTGAAATTAGCCTTGCCTTTGCCATCGCTGAGGCTACGGCAGCAGAAGCAACCAAGAAGTCAGCTGCCCAACTACACCGAAATTGCGCTCCGACGCACCAACCAGCCGGCAAACTTTCATCTAAGTCGGAAGGACAGCTTTCGACGGTCCACCACGAGGATCTCTCTTTGTCGTCAGACAGCGACGAAGAAGAGGTCCATCGACTGTGGTCCGATCGGGACCGTTACCCGAAGTCCCAGCAACCGTGCGCTGGCTGCGGGGCCAACCATTACTGCTCTGATTGCAAATTCCGCGACACACTCTACCACGAGTGCGGGAAATGAGGCCATATCGGACAGGTCTGCAGAAGTCTCCTCGGACCCAGCCAGACCTTGAAGGGGGCCAATTTTCACCAATCGACAGGAAACCGTCCTGTAAGGCGAGAACCAGCAAACCACCCTACAGAAACCGACCCATGAATCGCCTAATGAGGCGAGAAGAGGCTCACCAAACAATCACTATCAGCCACGCCTCTTCATTGGATGCCAAGAAAATTCGAGTTAAAGTGGACATCGAAAATCAGCCTTGCCAAAGGGAAGTTGACTCGGGATCATCTCTTTCAATGGTCTCCTGGAAGACCCTCAAGCAACTCATCCCTACCATCTGGCGCCAAGACCTTCAATTCCAAAGGCTCGTCCTTAAAGACTACCAGGGGAACCGGATTCCAGTCGGAGGATCCAGTCGAGTCCGGGTTTCGTTCAAGAACCGCACAGCGTACTTACCCCTGACGGTGATCGACAAGGACCGGCCTAGCCTGTTAGGCCTGCAATGGTTCGCACAACTCGGCATTGAAGTGGCAGGCATTAACCGAATCGGCAACAGTGACTGGGAGGAGGACCTCGCCCACGAATTCAAGGATGTCTTCGCGGAAAAGCTAGGCGAGTACAAGGGGACCCCAATATCCTTTAGCCTTAATCCAAAAATAGCTCCCATCCGCCTTAAGCCTCGTCTAGTTCCGTTCGCTCTAAAGCCAAAAATCGACAAACAGCTTGATAAGTTGATAGCCCAGGGAGTGTTAAAGCCAACCGATCACTCTCCCTGGGAAACCCCAATCGTGACACCAATTAAGCCGGACGGCTCAATTAGAATTTGTGGGGACTACCGAGCCACCCTAAACCACGCCCTGCAACAAAATCCATATCCGGTGCCGGTGGTGCAACACCTCCTCCATTCCCTGGGGGGGAGGAAAAGTCTTCGCTAAACTGGACTTAGCTCAGGCTTATCAGCAACTGCCAGTTGATGAAAAAACGGCACAGGCACAGACAATTGTAATGCACCGAGGTGCCTTTAAGTGTACACGGCTCCAATTCGAAGTCAGTGTAGCCCCGGGGATCTTTCAGAGCCTAATGGAGAGACTCTTGCAGGGGATCAAAGGCGTTGTCCCCTACTTTGACGATGTGCTAATTGCTGCCCCCACTCCAAAAAATTTACGGGATCGTTTAAGACTGGTTCTACAAAAATTCCAAGAAGCAGGCCTCAAGGTGAAGAAAAATAAGTGCAAGCTGTGTACAGATCGTGTTGAATTCTTAGGGTACTTAATTGACAGTCAGGGTATTAACCCTACCAATAGCAAATTGAGAGCAATAAAAAATGCTCCCAGACCCCGGAACAAGGCCGACCTCCAGGCGTTTTTAGGCCTCATCAATTTCTATAACGTATTCTTGCTGCACAAGGTGACTGTCGCTGAACCTTTACACCGCCTATTAGACAAAAAAGCAAATTGGGTATGGGGTCATAGAGAAGAGCAGGCGTTCCATAATGTAAAAAAGCTACTGACTTCTGATGCTGTACTAATGCAGTACAATGAAACCTTACCGTTAAATATCACATGTGATGCATCGCCATTCGGAGTAGGCGCCATTTTGAGCCATGTATTGCCTAAAGGTAGTGAAGCCCCTGTTGCTTATTTTTCAAAAACATTCTCGAAAACCGAGTGAAATTATAGCCAGATTGATAAAGAAGCCCTGGCAATTGTATCGGCTGTACGGGCCAGGCTTTTACTATAGTGACTGATCACAAACCTTTTTTGGGGATAATCGCTGGGGAGAAGCCAACCCCCTATATACTATCTCCCAGGATGACCTGCTGGTCAGAATTCTTGGTGGCCTATAATTATCAGCTACAATACCACCCCAGTAAAGCTATTCCCCACGCCAACACGTTGAGACGTGCACCGCTTCCAGAAACCATCAACGATCCTGCGCCAACGATGACAACGTTGCAGATTGAGACACTTCGTATGCCGCCATTAACTGCCCGTGATATCATGAGAGAAACAAAACGCGACCCCATCTTAGCACGAGTCCTCACGTGGGTAGAACGTGGATGGCCATTGGACCAAGTACCAGATGACTTCGCACCATTCAAAAGTTGTCAAACAGTTGTTTTCTCAAAAAGGCTGTATCATCTGGGGCGATAGAGTCGTTATCCCAGAACGACTCCAACAGGCACTACTAAGAACCTTTCACGATGGCCACCTGGCATCGTGCGCATGAAGGCCCTTGCACAAAGCTACGCGTGGTGGCCAGGCATCGACAGACAAATCGAATCATGGGTCAAAACTTGCCAGAGATGCCAAGAAGTAAGCAACGCTCCACCAAAGGCAACCCCAACCAAATGGGAGACACCGTGGGGACCATGGTCCCGTATCCATCTAGATTTTGCTGGGCCGACCAAAGGCCACACATTCTTATTAACCGTAGACGCCTACTCGAATTGGCTCGAGATCCACCGTATGAGGAACACGACCACCGAAGCGGTCATCAAAAGACTGGAAAGACTGGTTTCCGGTTTCGCGTGGCTTTGGGGCAGCAGGAATTCGCAACAGCTCGCGATTCCTGCTGTGCTAGCCGCCGAGGTACCCCCGATCCAGATGGGTCAGGGGGATATGGCTGCCCTGTAGGGACAGTTGAAGAGAGAGGGGAGTCGGACAGGGGGTTGGGGGTGTCGCAGACCCCCTCCTGCTCCGGAAAAACCCCTTTTTCCCAAGGCGGTGGAGCGGGAGTCAGCAATGGCCGCCACGAAGAAGCCAGCAACCGGGTAAGATTGTGCTGGAGGAAGTAAGAAGAGTGAAAGTGCTGTCTGAGCCGGGTCAAGTAACATCTTTCAAATTGGTTGGAACTGAGCTGTTTGAATTGCTGGAGGATACATTGTATCCCTAAGAAGATCGAAAGCGGCAGAGAAGCTGTTAAAGGGAACTTTTTTTTTTCTTCACTCTCCCACCCCATGGAAACAGCAGATATGTTTGGACATATTGGACATTGAAAGTGAATTGTTTTGAGAGTTGAAGCTAAGGGACAAAAGGGTTTTTGGACATTGAAAACTTAAGAAATTGGAAAACCCTTGTTGGAGGTATGGATTTTTGATTATTTAAAATTGATATTGCAAGTGGGAAGGGAGAGGAAAAAAAAATTGGAGCAGAAGCTGAAAAAGGAGGAGATTGCCTAGAATCCCAAAGAAAGATATATGGTAATTGGACCTTTTGATTAAACATTAACCCCAGAAAGAGAAAGAGAAGAAGGAAGAAAAGTATTAATTTTTGGAATTTTTTTTTTTGAATTATTTTTGATTAAAAATATTTGTGGTTGTTTTGGGAAAAGTTTCTTTTTTCATAATGGCATCGCTTGTGGATGAACTAAAGACTGAATATCAAAAATATAAAAAAGAAGATACTTTGGGCACTTTGCTTCAATTCTTAGAAATGGCGTTATGTACTTATGAAAAGTTGACTATGCAGCAGAAGGACTGGGACCAAGAAGAAGAGGAAGAAGAAACCATCTTTGATGAACAATGGATTCTTTCCGGGGAGGAGGAGAAAAAGGATAAGAGAAAGGGGATTTTAAGAATTATAAAAACAACCAAAGAAGAGAAAAATGAGCGGAAAGGTGGAGGCAAGGTTAGAAAGCAAAGGAAAGGGAGTAAGAAAAGGGAGGAGGAAAGACAAAGGGGTAAAAAGGGCAAGGAGAAGAGAAAGCAAGAGAGAAAGGGGGGGAGGAGAAGCCTCAATGGGGGGAAGCAAGATCTAAAGAAAAAAAGTTTATTCAGAGACAATGGGTGAATTTAATTTAGGATAAAAGAGGGATTCTGGAGGGTACATAAGATTGTGTTTTTTATATGTGTATTTAGAGTATAAAATTCATTGTGTAATTTTAGAATCTATTAAACAGAATCCCAAGAAAAATTGTTATATGAAGTACTTTTAAGTTAGGGTAATGAGTTATAGACGTTACTCCAATTGGTGTATAGGAGAAGTATAATAAAAGAAAAAAGATGAATGGATAGTTGGAAATAGAACAGACAAAGAATATTATTGAAAATGGTAATAAGATATGAAACGATATATAAAGGTTTTGTTATGGGTTTTTTTTTTTTTTTTGGATGTTGTATATTGAAAAAAGGCAAAAAAAAATTTAATTAATAAGAAATAATTTGGATGAAAAGGAGAAGTTGGGATAAGATATGAAGTTAAATAGACAAAGTATTGATACTATAATTTGGAATTGTTATGTTCTATTGGTTTTCTTCTTTTATTATTTTTTCTTAGAAAAGATCTTATAAGCTGTTATGCCTTGTGCATTGTTTATATAAAATTGATAAAAATGGTTTATATATATATATATATATAAAGAAAATGATAATAAGATATGGAAGGATATATAAAGTGAATATGATGTTTGAATATGTGTCTGTGTGAAGAGTTTCAACCCGGGATCAGACAACCTTCAGAAAAGATTTTTTAGTTTTGTTTATGTTTTATTATGTAAAATTAATAAAATTTGTTTAAAAAAAAAAAAAGACTGGAAAGACTGTTTGCAACCCACGGATTACCAGACGTACTGGTATCCGACAATGGGCCCCAATTTACCACGCTGTCCTTTGAGCAGTACCTGGCTGACCGCGGTATCTGACATGCACTCACTTCGCCTGCGCACCCTGCGGCCAACAGTAGGGCTGAGCGCATCGTACAATTTGTCAAGAAAACACTACAAAAAATAGACTACGACAACATCGACGAGAAAATCAACCGAATCCTTTTTCTACAGCACATCAAACCTCACAGCATCACCAACAAAACTCCCACCGAGCTGCTAATGGGACGGAAGCTCCGCTCCCACCTCGACCGGTTACACCCAGCTTATGAACTGGAAAAACCACTTGGATCCAGCGGCCGATGCCGTACCTTCCAGGTAGGCGATTTAGTATTCGCTAAAAACTTATCGGGCGATCCGCTGTGGGTAGAAGCGACGGTAATCCATGTAACCGGCCCAAGATCATACCTTGTACAGTGCCCTAACGATAGACTTTGGAAGCGCCATATCGATCAACTACGATCACGGCTGCAGTCAGGCAATTCCGAACTACCTTATAACCAAACTGAGGGGGGGGGAGAGATACAGAGGAAGACGAATTTCAACTAGAGGAAAATCTTTTTGAAGGGAACGATAACAGAACAGAAATGCGGGAACAGGAACCAGGGATGGGAGTGAGTTCACCTCAGGGAGTTGCCGAAGATATTGGTGACAACGAAAACGCGAACTCTGAACCATAGGCACCCCTTTCGCCAAACAATGCTCTACCTCAACAAGAGTGCAGCCTAATGCCAGGCACACAACGAAAATCAAAAAGACTAATAAAAGACCTCAAGGACTATGTGACCGCGCCCCATAAACAGAAGCCAGGGGAAAGGGGTGTTGTGAATGAATAAATGTTAAATAAAGTTATCTTGAGCTTGAAGTCAAGTGCAGGGTTCTGGCCCTGCACTTCTGATTGGCTGTTAATGGCAAGATCGGATTGGTCCGTTCAGGAGAATCTGATTGGCCATTAACAGGCCATTCTCATTGGTTAACGGAGCTTGCGCTCCCGGATTGCTATTGGTTGAATAGTTAATAAGTTGCCTATATAAGGAAGGCTATAGCAGCCATCCATTTAGAGCTGTCACACCATGTAAATAAAGAGTTTGAAGTTCACTGTTTCTACCAGCTCGTCTCCATTATTCGCACCCATGCTCCAGACTTAACAGTTTCATCCAGCGTCTTTCCTCTTACACTACAAGTTGCAGTTCTCACATCAGATGCATCTGTATATGTTGAACTTCAGTTGCCATCATGGCTTTGGTCAATCAAGGCTTTCAATCAAGACTTTCAATATACAATACACTAACACGCACTCAGAATTTGCCAAAAGTTAAACATTTGTACCAAGCTCTTTGCACTAAAGCAGAAAATGACATTGATTATCATTAAGCATAATGACACTCGTATGAACGTTACATTAGAAGCCCAAGCTCAAATTAACCTGTCAGAATTTCAACACACCATGATGCAAACCTGTCAAATGACACAATTAGCTCCAGAGAATAAAGAAAAGGCTTGTCAAAGTCCTTCAGTTTTTATTCTTGATCAAATTCTATCCTTAGTTCAGCGTCTTTATAAAATTTAAAGGTGTTTCATAAAGGTGTTAATCAGATCAATGCTTATATTTGTTACTTCATACTCTCATTATCATTGCAGAACTTTTAAATCTGTTAATTTCAGAAACAGCAAAGTTCTTGTGTGCAGAAGCCTATTTTCTGGATTCACAAGAAGCTGTTTTGCTATGCATGAAATCTTATCAAAGGGTGAACCCTAGTGTTTACTGGCAAGGTAAACAGGGCAAAGAGTATTAAGTATTATATTATTTGAGATACTAGGAGTCTTAATGAATGGCTTTGCAAATAGATTATGCCTATAAAAAAAAACCAAGATCCCAGCAACTAATGCATTATAATAAAAACATATCTGAGAACTTGGCTCAAGAAGTCTGGTTTTTCTAGTTGTGAGAGAATGAAAAAAGAATTTACTACTTGTGTCTGATTTTTCAAATGAGGGTGGGTTACATTTGTATGTCCACGTATTTAGTGTGCAGACAATCAAAATTTGAAAATCCAGAGCTGGGTGATATCTTGAGGGGGGGGGTTGTTGTGGTTGTTGTTGTTTTGGAAAGCAACTGAATAAAACAAAGGACATGAAAGACTACAGAAGCTCTTGAACGTTTTCTTGGGCAAGATAGTACCAAACAATAATACAGGTTTGCAAAGTGATGAATATCAACCCCAAAGGATGGATGGGACTATCCAAAAGGTTGATAAATGGCAGGGGGTTAATAAGTGATTGATAAATGATGGAAGGTTGATTGGGGGCAGTTCATCTTTGCCATCTCTGTATTGCTTCATGCCAATTCCTAGTTCTGAAGATAAAATGGTTAGTAGCTAGACAGGGTTATCTAGGATTGGAAGGTCAACTGCCAACAAGAGTAGCCTTGAGTTGTCTCATAAACTTCTCAGCTTTTTCTTTTCAAAGATCACCAACTCCATCCACAGCTTTTTTGAACTTCTTTTTTCAATCCATTCACTCTTTCTTCCTATAACTATTTTGCAATTCAATTTCCATTCGTCTTTGTGGAATGTTCAAATATCTGAATATACTTTTTTTTTGTACTGATCCATCATTTTTGTTTTCAATGCATATCTTTCTCACCCCTTCATTCTGGACTTCTCTTTTTTTATTTTAATACATAAATTACCCATTCCCATTCCATTTATTTTTTATGCTTCTTTCTGACATTCTAATCTTTCACATTATTTGCATTAACAGATCACGTGCTATCAACTATTTTTCTACAACCATTTGGAATGTTAAAATGTCTTCATCCATTTCCCCATCTTTAGTATATATTTTATTAAGGTTCACAAATTGTTAACATCTTAATTGTTTGGGGGGGGGAGTGCAATACCAAAGCTTAAGTGATTTTACCTTAAACTTTCCAAAAGAGACACATTTGACTCCATGTAGGGTAAGGAATCCATTGTAAGAGTGAGTATCTAGTTACTAGATATTTTAGGCTGAAGTAAGTATCTAGATATTAGTAGGTCTAATGTAACAGTTATTCTGAAATTGCAGTTTAGGGAAAGATTTGAATGCAGGTAGTCCCTGATGTACAACCGTTCATTTAAGGACCATTCAAAGTTACAACAAAAAAGTGATGTTAGGGATAACATTGGTTACCTAACTTAGTTTGGGTAAAAATAATATATAAACTATGTTAGTAAGTTTAAATGTATGTATCACTTTAACTGCAAAACATGTATTTGGGTGCGGTTGTAAAATCACCATAAGAGGGAGCAAGAGAGCTCACTGTTTGCTGGCTTTTACTGTAGTAGCTGACAATGTTGGATTGATGGTGATAACTGTGTGTGTTTCCCTGCTGTTGCTGAAACGAAGAAAAGGAGTTTGATTTTCTTCATATCTCTGACTGCAAAAAAGTTATATTGCTGGACTGATTATTTGTAAGTTTACTGACATCTATTTTCAATACTGGACTTTGCAACTGATTAATCCCTGGATGGACTGAACTAGTTTATGACATATGGACTGTTTTGACTATGCTATAACTCTTGCTGGAATAAAAAACTATTTAACTGGCACAATGTATCTGTCTTACTGAGTGTAAACTACAACAACGTTTATCTCACATCATTTGCCTACCTGCTAGACTGCCGTTGCACATTCTGCTAGGGTGTGTATCCCTAACAAGTGACATGAACTTTTTTCACAGTTACGACTGTTGCAGCATCCCCACCGGTCATGTGATCAAAATTCAGCTTGGCAACAGGTTTTGATCATTGCCATGTCCCCAAGGTCACATGACCCCCTTTTGCGAAGGACTGCTGACAAGCAAAGTCAATGGGGAATCCAGATTCATTTAACAATTGCGTGACTGACTTAACAGAGGCAACGATTCGCTTAGCAACTGTGGCAAAAAAAAAAGTGATAAAATGGGATAAATTCACTTAAGAAATGTTTCACTTAGCAACCTAAATTTGGGGCTCAGTTGTGGTTGTAACTCAAGGACTACATGTATATGGAGAAACTTCCTCTTTTATGCAACTATAACGTTAACATCATTGCCCAGAAGATCCTAGGCTGCCCTCTCCCCTCTTTGGAAGAGTTTTATAGCTCCCGCTGCCTTAAGAAAGTTCAAAACATTCTCAGAGATCCATCTCATCCTGGGAACCCTTTTTTTTTAACTATTACCATCTGGCAGATGGTACAGAATAATAAAAACAAGGACAAATAGGCTGAAAAACAGCTTCTATTCCAGGGCAATAACGCTACTGAATTTTACTCAGTGGTGGGATTCAACCGGTGTTACTCCCGGTTTGGTGATTACATTTTGCGCACACATGCATGTAAGAAAACCTTTAGCTGTGCCACCAGGATGGCTGAAAAGTGCTGAAAAGCATTTGGAAAGACATTTTGTGCCTGCTTTTTCAACCTCAATTGTGCCACACAAAGCAGATGAGGTTGAAAAAGCAGGAAATAAAGGACAGGTAAGAGTCCAGGAGGGCAGGAGGGCAGGAGGGCCAAACAGCAGCAAAGACAGAAACGGTTCAGTGTCTGCTGCTCTTCAGAGCTACCGGTTCTATAGAACCAGGCAGAACTGGTAGCATCCCACCCCTGATTCTACTGTATAGTGCAATATTAATGCAATATCAGGGGTTTTCAATTCAATGTACAGAATGTGAAGGATGTGTGTTTGTGTTTATTTTCATAATGTACACTGAAGGTGGTATTTACTTTCATTGTACGAGGTGCAATGACAATAAACTAAACTAAACTAATCATACCTAAAAGCATTTCAATACACTTTTACAATGTACAAGATGATTGTACTGAATGCAATACTTTACTTTTGGAGTAACATGCATTTTGAACATTTTACTGATACTGTGGAAGGACTGCTAAATAAAAACTTCAGACATGCATACTAAGAAGCTAAAAGAGCACAGCTAATCTCCTGAATAGTTAAATATTAATTAGACAAGAATGGAACATAGAAATATTTAAAACAAATGTTCATAGTAGTGTTACTAAATGTTAATTTTTATGTATGCTGAATCATTTTGTAGCCAGTTAAAATAACTTTTGTGGTCTAGCAAATGCATAATTAATGTATTTTTTCCTTGTCATTGATGTTTAATAATTAAATTGGTAGGCCTAACATTTTGACAGGAAAAGAAGAGAAGGCCTTTAGAGGGGAAATGTTACGTTATGAAGAATGTTACAGAGATTAATAATTTCCATTAAAGCATTTTTTTTTCTTATAATTTGTTTTAATATACCAAGTTGCAGCCTGTTTGGATCATATTAAAGTCTGATTATGGGGTGATGAGGATCTTTTATTACTCCTTACACCAAATACATTAATCTGCATTCCCCAATTGTGTGGACAACCTATAAGCCCAGAATAACTAAATACTGACAAATATCCCCTCATTACTTGGTAAAGGAGCAAGGCTGGCAATCACAACCTGATAATTAACAGCATAAAAAATATTTTAAAAATTCCCCTCAGCCAGTCACAGAAGCCTGAGTCAGTTCCCAGCAAAGTAAAAGGCAGGCAACACAAAACAAAAAAACCAAAAAGAGTTAAAATAGCTACTTGAGGGTAATGAATAACTATTAGAGCAAAGAAGGGATGGTTTTATATTTTGGATGAGCTTCTCACATACTCTTCTAGACAGCAGGGAAGAGGAGGAGGACGGATATACAAATAAAAGAGGAACCTTGGTGCTTTGTTCTACTTTTAGCTGAGAAGTGCCTGTCCATATTTTAGAGCCACATTTTTCAATCCTGGCACCAGAGTTGGTATTCAGCACCAGTTCTGACCAGTTCTGGAGAATCGGTAGTGGAAATTTGAGTAGTTTAGAAAACCGGCAATTACCACCTCAGACTGGCCCCGCCCCCATCTATTCTCTGCCTCCCATTGAGTCCCAGCTGATCGGCTGGGTCTTCTCTTGTTGTCCTGCACAGGAGAATGGAGCTGGAAAGTAGGTTAGTGGGGTGGAGAGGGAATGGGATTTTGCAGTAACCTTCCCCCAGAAGGGGGGTATGAATGGATATTTTACATTATTCTTCCCCTGCTACACCCACCAAGCCACACCATGCCCACCAAACCACGCCCAGAGAACCGGTAGTAAAAAAAAAATGAATCCCACCACTGCTTGGCACCCTGAAGATATGTGCACTTCACATCCCATAATTCTCCTGCCAGCCTGTGGGCTGGGGATTCTGGGAGTCTATTTGTTTGTTTGTTTGTTTGTTTGTTTGTTTGTTTGCTTGCTTGTTTAATGTATCTGCTCCTCATCATATGATACCAGGAGACTCTGGGTGGCTGAAGTCCAGAGCTGAACTCCACAGATCTTCAAGCTATCAAGATAGATGAATGTTGTTTAGGAGCAATCTGTTCTAAATGGCCTCCATTTATATCAGATTCCAGAATTTCTGGCTAGCTTATCCAATCAAACTAGGAAAACATTGCTCTAGAGCAGGGATCTGCAACCTGTGGGCCGCAGTTCACTCCTGGGCTGTGGTCTGTCGGCTACTGGGCCACATGAGTGACTGGCCAGTGTGCTCACATCCCCTCTCACACCAGTGTTGTGGCAAGCATTACAGCAAGCGTCATGCAGGTGTTAACGTCACAAAGAGCATTGTGTACACGGTCGCATTGGTGTTGCATGTGCGAGCTCACAGCCCTGTTCACACACCCGTGTGTGTGCATAAAGGCACCTGGCTCCTCCCTCCCCTCCTGGCCAACCCAGAAAGGTTGGGGAACTCTGGTCTAGAGCAGCAAATGCCTTGGATCCTGCAATCAGATCTGTGCCATGGGTAGTCTGAGTTGAAACTTAAAAAGCAGACATCACGAAACGAAGGCAGTATTGAGAACTGAAAAATGGCTAAAAATTGTAAGCTGCCCAAGCAAGCAGGGACCAAGAAACAAACTGGGAAACAAATCAAATTACAGCAGCCTCCTGGAGCTGAAGTAACTCTTGTGTCCACCTTGAAATACTTGTGTTAAGTTCAAGTAGCAATTGACTGCACTAATCACCTGTCTCCTCCTGCCTTAAAGTATCATCTAAAGGCTAGGGATACAAATTCACCTACTGCTATGAAATTGAGAAGTTTTGTCTAAGGAAAGTGTTATGTCAAGGGGAAAAGGAAGGTAGACTTTTCTGAACTGTCTTGCTCCTGCTCTTCTTTGTGTTTTACAGATACAGGACTGACAAATTACAACACAACTGGGGAAATTTGGCTTCCCAGATGTTGAATGCCAACTTTCCATCAGCCCCAATCTCCTGTTATCAGAGATAATGCTAACTATAGCCATTAACATTTGACTTAAGCACTTTCAGATTGAACACTATTATGATTTGAACTGTTTATGAGTGATGCCTTTTTATTATCAAATTGCTGTTGATACTTGCAATATACCGTATATACTCGAGTATAAGCCGAGTTTTTCAGCACATTTTTTGTGCTGAAAAAAAACCCCTCAGCTTATACTCGAGTCAGATTCCCCTCTGAAAAAAAAATGGTGTGGAGCTCCGAAGCTGGGCAGCCGCTTCCCTGCTTCCGTGTTTCCTTTGCAACTTTTAAGCATGGGAGGAGGAGGCTTTTCTGAGCTCTAGGCTGAGAAAGCAGTGTGAGCCGAGGTCGCTCCACTCAGTTTCATTTCCTCAGCTCCAGCTGCTTTCAGTCCACTCGGGAGGAGGGGGAGGAGGGGGAGGCTTTTCTGAGCTCTAGGCTGAGAAAGCAACGCGAGCTGAGGTCGCTCCACTCAGTTTCATTTCCTCAGCTCCAGCTGCTTTCAGTCCACTCGGGAGGAGGGGGAGGAGGGGCAGAGAGAGAGAGAGATATATCATAAGAATGGCTCTTGGTTTTTTCTTGCAAGGGAGAGAGTGATTCCTGCCTACCACTGTCATCATAATCATCTTTTGGGTTAGTGAATCAATCAAACCTTTCATGATAGTGAGATCGTTTCCCAAATTTCCCTTAAATCAGGGAAGAAATCAGAAACAAACCTTTGGGCTGAGAATAAGCTTGTTCCTATGATGCCATTTTTGTTCACTTCAGTGTGAAAAGTGTGAAAAAACACACCTCTTTTTCTTCATCTTCTTGTTCCCTATTTACTGGTCTCTTTCAAAGAGGAAATTGTGAACATCAAACTTATTCTCAACTGTCCTAGTGAAAGTTTTTATTGGCATTTATTTTTATTTTTGAAATTTACCAGTAGCTGCTGCATTTCCCACCCTCGACTTATACTCGAGTCAATAAGTTTTCCCAGTTTTTTGTAGTTAAATTAGGTGCCTCGGCTTATATTCGGGTTGACTTATACTCGAGTATATACGGTATAAGCAGCTCTTATGGCCATGACAGGGATAAGACTTTGTGTTGCAGTTGTTTCCCATTGACATTGCTTGCTGGAAGCCAACTGGGAGGGTTGTATATGGTGATCCAATGACCCCGGGACAATTGCAACCGTCATACATGACATGCCGATTGCCAAGTGCCTGAATTTCTATCACACGACTGCAGGGGTGTTGCAATGCTCAAAAGTGCAAGGAATGGTTGCAAGTCACTTTTTCCAGGGTCACTAAACAAATGATTGTTAAGTCAAGGACTCCTGATAAAAAAATTGTCGTGGTTAGCCACCAGCTGCGCTCTAGAAACTGAGTATCCCCTTCCATTTCTCAAAATTACATCTCAGTTGCAGATAAAATAATACCAACAGTCCGTTAACAGTGTCAAACATGAAGTGCTGGAGAATCAGATTCTAACTGAGCACATTTGGCTTCATTTTATTTCTACCAAACTTTGCACTGTGTGGTCTCAAAAGATTAGAATTTCCCAAGTTAATGCTCTCAGGTATTCAGTGGTGGGATTCAAAAAATTTTTTACTACCAGTTCTGTGGGTGTGGCTTGGTGGGCATGGCAGGGGAAGGATACTGTAAAATCTCCATTCCCTCCCCATTCCTGGAGGAAGGTTATGCAAAATCCCACCCCGTCTCCACCCCACTAACCTGCTTTCCAGTTCCATTCTCCTGTGCAGGGCAACCAAAGAAGACCCAGCCAATCAGCTGGGACCTGGGAGGCAGAAAATAGATGGGGTGGGGCCAGTCAGAGGTGGTATTTGCCAGTTCTCAGAACTACTCAAAATTTCTGCTTCTCCAGCACTGGTCAGAACCTGCTGAATACCACCTCTGCTAAAATTCTTCATGGTTTGGCTATTTACGAATCATTTCTGGGAGCAGGGCCTTTGCAGCTGGAAGACAGTGGAGCCAAATTGAAATGATCAGATGGAATACTTGTAATTGAAGGCCGTAAAATTAATCAGCTAAGATTAGTTCATTATGATTTCTCAGTAGGCTCCTGTTTATTGGACCTTTACTTTCAGTGAACAAAAATATGATGAAGGAAAGCAAAATCCATTGATATAGAATTCAGTGAGAAGAAGGGGGCGGAGCAGTCAAATGAACTCTCAATTCTGAAGCGACCCTGGCTGAAGCCATCTTGTGCAGCCTCAAAGTTGCCACGAAGCCTGAGAAAGAAAGGGAAGGGGGACGTAGATAGCCCAGCTTACCGTCAAAACAAAAGGCTATCCTGTGGGAACCAAGGTCATTGTAACAGGTGGCTAGTGAAGGAGGGCCATGTGATTTATGACACTGGGAGTGGGGAAGTTTAATTTTAATTAGATGAAAACCACGGGAAATTTCGGAGTTGGTTTTTACTGGCTGTGGTGATACAATGTATGCAATCAGCATGTTCTTAGAGGAATCTACCTGCCTTGGAGTTCTGCTTTTGATGGATGCATTACCTGGAACCCTGACATGAACCTTATACAAGTAGTTCTCAACTTACAGCAGCTCACTTAGCGACACTTCACAGTTACAACATCACTGACAAAAGTAATGTATGACCATTTTTCACAGTTACAACCATGTTGATTATGAGACCCATTCCCAGGGTCTCAAAATCAAAATTCAGATGCTTGGCAATTGATTCATATTTATGACAGTTGCACTGTCCAGGGATCGTGCTAATCACCTTTGGCAACCTTCTGACAAGCAAAGTCCATGGGGAAGGTAGATTCACTTAACAACTATGTTACTGATTTAACAAGTGCAGTGATTCACTGAACAACTGTCGCAAAATGGAGCAAAACTCACTGAACAAGTGTCTCACTTAGCAACAGAAATTTGGGGCTCAATTACAGTCATAACTCAAGGACTACTTGCACTCCAAGGAAAACCTGGGCACTTTATGGCCAGTGGGTCACATCCTGCCTGCGGGCTGTCCCTGTCCATCCTGTGACATCAGTGGTGTTGGAGTAGGAAGGGATGTAAGCATCACTGAGGGTGGGGGATGGCAGCATCAGCATCAGACGGGGTGGCATGGCTCTTCCCATCAGACCCAGTTTTTCATATGGCCCCTTGGGAAAATTAATTGCCTATCGCTGTTTTAGGGCCTCTTAATGTTTCCGCTGAAACCTAGATCTTTTAGATACCAATAGCACTTAATTTCTATACCGCTTCACAATGCTTTTCCATCCCTAAGAGGTTTACAGAGTCGGCATATTTCCCCCTACAATCTGGGTCCTCATTTTACCCACCTCAGAAGAATGGAAGGCTGAGTCAACCTTGAGCCTAGTAACATTCAAATTGCCAAATTGCAGGCAGCCGGCAGGCAGCAGAAGTAGCCTGCAGTACTTCATTCTAACCACTACACCACCGTGGCTCTAAATTGTCTGTGATTGCTTACAATTAATCCATTATTTATTTTGCATTTGAATCTGTGATTTTTCCATTCCCTACAAAACATTGGAGCCCCACCTTAGAGGTTCTTGACCCTCAGCCTCACACAGGCATACTAATTTTTTTCACAAAGAAAGTACTGTGGATTCTGAATTCCTTCCTCCCACAAAGCAACTCAAGAGACATAAATGCTTATATAAAAGTGTGGCAGGTCTATACTCCCTGTTGTAAATGCCTGAATGCTGTTTTAGGGCCTCTCAATGTTTCCACTGAAGCCTAGATACCAATAGCACTTAGACTTATATACCGCTTCACAGTGCTTTTACAGCCCTCTCTAAGTCGTTTACAGAATCAGCATATTGCCCCCAACAATCTGTGCCCTCATTTTACCGATCTCAGAAGGATGGGAGGCTGAATCAATCTTGAGCCAGAGAGAATCGAACTGCTGAACTACTGGCAGCCATCAGAAGTAGCCTGCATTACTGCATTCTAACCACTGTGCCACCATAGCTCTACATTGTCTATGATTGCTTGTAATTAACCCATTATTTATTTGCATTTGAATCTGTGATTTTTTTCATTCCCTACAAAATGTTGGAGTCCCACCTCAGAGATTCTTGATCCTCAGCTCATATATAGGCATATTAATTGTTTTCACATTCCCTCTAAGAACATGTTTATTGGAAAGGACTATGGTTCCTCCCACAAAGCAACTCAAGAGATATAAATGCTTATATAAAAGTGTGGCAGGTCTATACTCTCTATTCTGAATGCCTTGCAATGCAATAAAATGCTGCTGATTATATTTCCGGTTGAATAAAATCAGACTTTGATCCATTTTCAGATTTATCTAATTTTTTTTGAAGGTGTAACCCAGATTAATAGCACATGTGAGTTGATAACTGCAAAGAAGGAAGATATTCTTAAAGACCAAACTATGACATATCGTCTATTCTAATTACATTAGAAGTGGGATGAGAAAACACTTTTACATAAAACATCAATGCATAGAGACATCCAGTAAAGTCCCTTGTGAACTAATCCATTTTAGGAAGTAGGAACAGATTCTGTGATTGAATATTGCATGTGTAACAATAAAAATTCAATGGAAATGGAAAACACAAGGAAAATAGCACATTGAGATAGAGATTTTGCTCACTGTTCTATATGATAAACCACCTTTTCATACAGAGTACACTGAAATATGCAAAATAAAATGCCAGGATTGTAAATTGATGTCTATCCTATTTAGATACTCTTTATAAACGTTCTTCTCTCCTCTTTCTCTTCTTTTTTTCCCCCTTTTCCTTGCTTTTCATATTTTATCATGACTTAGCTCACACTGCCATCTAGGGGTTTTAGAAACCCAAAAAAAAATAATAATCCCCATTGGAAAACATCATAGCAAGAGCTGTTGTAACAGGAATAGGTGAAATGCATTTGAAATGCATTTGTTACACATGGTGGATCACAGACACTAGAAGAGGAGTTTCAAAATTGATAAGATACCTATTGAAACAAGGGAAGGCATCAAATCTTTCATGAAAGAAGACCCCTGGAGGAATTTTACCATTGCTATGGTTTTTGGTCTTTTCTGATGTAGATGGAATGCCTGTGCAAATCTTTCAAAAGTCGTGCTCTCCAACATTTGGAAGCGAATAGAATAGAATAGAATAGAATAGAATAGAATAGAATAGAATAGAATAGAATAGAATATTCTTTATTGGCCAAGGGTGATCAGACATGCAAGGAATTTTGTTTCTGGTGTATAAGCTTTCAGTATACAGCTTAAAAATCCACTACTGTGCAGAAGACAGAAAATAAACATTTCAGCATTTCTTTCCTCCATTGAGAGAAAAACCAATTTGAAAGAGACATACATCTCTCTCTCCTCCTCTCTCTCTCCCTCCCTCTCTCTCTCCCTCCCTCCCTCTCTCTCTCTCTCTATCACTCACACACACATATACACAAGGGATAAACTCAATGTATATACACATACATATCTATATATATGTGAATCTTCATTTATACAAAACACATAGCAATCCAGGCATTTTATGAGATGGTTCTGGCTTGCTATAATCAATGAGATCAATTTTCAGCTCCTAAGTTAATATAAAGAATTTAAAAATTGGAAAACAGTTTGAAGTTACACAGAACGTAGGAAGAATGAGGGTCAATAAGGCTACAAACACAGACAGACAAAATAAATTAAACTTTAATGCAAGGTCTAAGCAGAGAAGTTACCTATTCCTTGGAGATAGTTGGAATCTTGGAACAAAATCCTCTGCTCCTTTGTCTCTGGATCCCCCACAGCCTTGGGAGACAATTCCGACTATTTTTAAGGTTGTTGGAGAGATAGTGCACAATAACAGATTGTTTCAGTCTTCTGAGCTTTGCACTGGTCTTCAAAAAGTTTGAATCTATGATAAACAAGGGTCAGCTGTGCATGTGCTTCTTCCACACACTGAATTGCAAGTAGAAATGTTGGAAAGTATAATTGCTTATAGTCAAGATGCCACCTTGCCAGGGCACCCATAAGAGCAGATAAACATTTTTTAGTTCAGAGCACTGGTGGGGAGTAATGTTAATTTTAAAGTGTTTTCAACTGTGAAATGAAGAGTTCAGATAATCATAGTACAGTCTGAGTTCTCCCTTGTGATCTCTGAGGTTTATCCTATTGGCACCTACTTTGCTATCATGGCATCAGAGCCTCTAAGTAATCAAGAAATTCCTTGTGGTTTTCCTTCTTCCTGAAGAATTGTGTGATTGATTGATTAACTGATTAATCCTCACCTACAGCAGCCAAATGGAGTTTTGCAGAAGGAATCAGTAAGTCAGTCCTCCTCAATAAACTGAATTACATTCCATGTATATGAAATGCTTTTTGCATTGAAGTCATAAAGTAGAGATCCTTTTAGCCTATATAACAACAGAACTGTAATGATACTAGAAATCAAAATATTTCATGAGTAAACCTATGGAAATAATCACCAAGAAAGAACTGATTCCTAAGGAAGCCGCTAAACTGAAATAAACTGTAAATTGCTTGTCTCATATCTTTTTTCCTCTATGATTTCTTGGAAGACCTGTCATTTCCAGTACTTCTCACTAATTCCCCACCCACCCACTATTCATGGAAAATCTATCAGCACTGCTCAAATCATAGCCAATTTAGCATATCATAGTTATAATCTGCATATTCAGTACCATGAGCTATAACTAGATTATAACACAGAAAATTAATCTTTATATTTTTATTGTCTGGATATCAAAGAGTTGTCCCTGAGAAAACTTCAACCTTATTGAACCCCCCCCCCCCCCAAAAAAATGTCCCAAAACAAAATGATAGCACTAACAATGCAAGAGATCAAATTGAGTAATGGTTATTGCTTTCCCCATATTTCATACTGTTGTTGTTTTTTTCATTAGGGTTACACGTGGACACAAATAACTCATTGCTGCTGCAATCTTTGGAGTTATTAACTCAAATTAAATTGGAGCAAAAGGTTCTGAAGGACAGAAGCTGCTTTTGAAGTGAACCAACAATGTGGAATTTCCTTTAGTAAGAAGGATAATTTTTAAAGAAGAAATTATGTAGCCTTCAAGGGCCTCTATGGCTGGTGCTATCAGAACATAATTGAAATAAGCAAAGCCCAATTTTTCATTTTTTGGTGAAGGGGACTGGGTAGATTTAATGGGCTTTTACTCCTCCATGGAAAAAGCAGGCTGATTGCGATAGAATTGAAGGCTCTTTTGGGAACAGACTGAAACTCTTAAACTCCTCAAATAACTACAGTTTTAGCCATACTCATTCCGGAAAAGTGAAGGGCCTCTAAGGATTGCAAAAGTAAGATGGAACATATATGGCTATGGGCCCTACCAGTGAACTAAAGAATTTCATTTTTCTGACAATACTCTTTTCCCAATAATACTACTAGGATTATTAATACAATGGTTCTCTGCATCTGTTGAAAGATTAAGTGCATAGTGTATAACTGTATGCTAATTCCAATTATATATTCTATATATACATTTCCATAAATCAAGATTGCTCATAATAAAGCTAACAAACACTAACCCACACAAATGCAATTGAATAGATATTTATTGGAAACATCTACTGCAAGAATATGTACCACATTATGAAATGACAATTACACAATCAACAAACAGGTGAAAAGTATTAAGAACAGCGGAAGAAGGAGAAGGATGAATTCTTAACACTGAATATTGCATTTTCTTTCTTATTGCCTCCATTGAAAAATGTTGAAAAGTCTCAGTAAAGTTCATAGTTTTGGTCTGTCAGTCATGTGACTTCTTAAAGAGAAATATTTATACTTTTCAAATATTTATGACAATGGCAAACATACATGAGCAATCATTAAACCAAATAAGATGGTAGAATCACAGTCAGAACTGTTACTAGCAATCACTCTATTTCTAGGGTAGAATGCAACAAAAATTATACGGCAGCCTTCTTCATTTAGTGACCTCTTGATAGGTAGAGATCTCAGATTTCTATCTTCTGGCCATCTTCCCACTTGCTCTTTGTTTTATGTGAATAGCATGTTTAATGCAGTTCTTACACCATCCATTTTTCCATAGGAGCATTTGTGCCTTACAAATTAAATCAAAGATGTAAGGATGTCTGAGAAAATAATCCAAATGTGCTTCGCAGGATATCTTCTCCAGGAGGTTGCAAGAAATCCTTCACTAACTCCCACAAATGCCTACAAATAAGAACAATACAGTAAGGGAAAGGCATACTTATAACTAACGCTTATTATTGGAAGTATTTGACAGTTATCTTCCCCAATTGGTTTCTCTTCTGATGGAAGCGGTGTTATCATCCCAAGCAATATGGCTACATCAGGAAAGAATCAGTCTGGCATAGTTAGCAATTCCATTATTCCCCTTTCTTTATATCCACATATCTGCAAAATAAGGGACGCGGTGGCTCAGTGGATAAGATACTGAGCTTGTTGATCACAAAGGTCAGCAGATTGGTGGTTCGAATCCCTAGCACCACATAATGGAGTAGTTACTTGTCCCAGCTTCTGCCAATCTAGCAGTTCGAAAGCATGTAAAAATGCAAGGAGAAAAATAGGGACCACTTTGGTGAGAAGGTTCTGTGTGCCTTTGCTTTTAGTCATGCCACTCACATGACCATGGAGACATCTTCAGACACCACTGTAACAGACTTTTTAACAGAGATGAGCACCACCCCCTAGAGCCGGAAAACGACTAGCACGTATGTGTGAAGGGAACCTTTACCTTTATCTGAAAAATATCACCCACAGTCTTTTCTCTTCAAAATGATTAATAATTAAACACTAATTAAGTCATGACTGATATTCCAATGAAGATGGCATATTACAGAAATAATTAAAAGTACTTGGTTTGATGGTTTGCCATTATTTTTATTTAGATTCCTGTTGACAAGCCTTCATTTCTTAGTAGACATCTTCCTGTAGTGAAATCTATTCTAAGTGGTTCAAGGGAAGATACAAGTTTTTAGTCATAGTCTGTGTATGTGGATTCTGTACAAGCATTCACCCTTTCCTTATCTATCACTGATTTTTCTTAAATCCAAATTAAGTTTGGTACTCTGAAGTTTGGGAAAAGTGGGATTTGACAGACAGCAAATTGGGTAGGGGGAATCAACACATGGGGAAAATATAGAAAAAATGTTTGTTTCATTGTGAATACATTCACTCTCTTTCACTTGCTTTTCCCTGTGTGGACTTTGCCATTTACAATGTTATAATATTTCATTATTTTATTTGATTGTATTTCATTTTTATGCAGATTTTCCACTCACTATTTGGAATGATCTTGAATAACAGAATAACAGAGTTGGAAGGAACCTTGTAGGTCATCTAATCCAAACCCCTACTCAAGCAGGGGACCCTACACCATTTTCGACAAGTGGCAGTCCAGTCTCTTCTTGAAAGCCTCCAGTGATGAAGCACCCACAACCTCTGAAGGCAAGCTGTTCCATTGATTGATTGTTCTCACTGTCAGAAAATTTTGCCTTATTTCTAGGTTGAACCTCTCCTTGATCAGTTTACATCCGTTGTTCCTTGTTTTGCCTTCAGATGCTTTGTAAAATAGCTTGACACCTTCCTCTCTGTCACAGACCCTCAATTATTGGAATGTTGCTATCCTGTCACCCCTGGTCTTTCTTTTCACTAGACTAGCCACTGTTCTTCCTATATTTTAGTCATATGTTTTGTATGTTTGATCCAAAAAGTAAAATCTTAAAAATCCCAATTTCATCCATATTAAAAAATAAATATATTTAAGACACTTGGAGAAAAACCATAACACCTTTGAGTGTTTCAGAACTCAGAAGGAATGAGCCTTATATTGTGTGCTCCAGTCAGTGAAAATTGTAACAGCGCTTAAGAAATTGTAGCTTTGGGGTAGAATAGATGCACTGTTAATTTCTTTCCTGCTGGTCATTAATATCATTCAAAGACACTGAAGAACAGCCAGGGCTAACTGACATGGCAATTCTGATTACATACAACTGGACGCTAACCATAGTTCTGCTTCCAAGATGGATGTGGAGTCTCCCTTCTACCTGGCTTTCAGAGTTATTCATCTGTTAGTGAGGAGCAGGGGTCTCCAACCTTGGCAACTTTAAGACTTGTGGACTTCAACTTCCAGAATTCCTCAGCCAGAGTTGCCAAGGTTGGAGACCCCTGGGGTACAGCAGTGTTTCTCAATCTTGATATCTTTAAAATGCGTGGACTGCAACTTCCAGAATTCTTCTGCCAGCATGCTAGCTAATAGATACTGGGAGCTGGAAGCCCACAGGTCTGAAAGTTGCTGAGAAATACTGCTGAAACTTCACAAATACTTCACAAACTTCTGAAACATTCATCACAATATAAGGAGAACAAAATTTGAGAGCATTCTCACATATGAGCTATCTTGTGCAAATATTCTCACCTCTTCATCTTATTTAAAACAATGCAAATTTGTATTTTACTGGGAGCAAACCAGAACACTCTCTTAGAAGTTTAGTGCATTTTTAAAAAAAAACCTTTAATAAGGGCATTTCTTGAATTGTCTCAAGGCTAGTTGTAATTATTAGCAGGCTCTACAAAACTAATTATCTGTAACTAAATGACTTGATTATTACTTTTAATAATTTTTGGATAGCAATAGTTCTGAAGTTTTAAACTAACCTGGCATATCTTTAATGGATAAAGTAGCTTGGCTTTGGTGTTTTTTGCATTCTCATCGTAATTATTTTCATTCTTCTTGCAGGAATGCAAGCTGACCCTATCCTCTTAGGCTTCCTCTTGTTTTTATATGTATGTCTCTTTCCATGGTACAATTGACAATAACATATGTTTTTCTTCACCCTGGAAAATCCTTCCATTGGCTGAGCAATAATAACTACTAATGGAAATTTGTCATTAATAATTATTCCTGTGTTAATTAGTAATTACCAATGGGAATTAGTTCATGTTCAAAGCACTATTGTGATGTATCATCAACTCATCATCAGAGCTTCACATCATTTATTAAAAACTGTCATAGAACTATTGCTGAACAATTTATAAGTGTGGATATTAAAACCATATAAAAACTTTCAAAAGTCCATATTAGTTCATATGATTTTTCATAATCAAGTTTAGTCTTCGTAGCACTAAGTGGTGAGATCATTACAGCCCTGCCTTGAGTATATACATAGCAATGTGGTTATTTAGAATGTAAGTAACACCACTACCATCATCCCAGGCACATCTGCTTAATAAAAAATCCATTGAGTACTTATATGTGTATAACAGGGGAAGACAATGTTGTGGCCTCCAAATGTTTGATTCTATATAACCTTGGTTTCTTGCCTATAGCCAAGAGCCAGCAAGGCACTTACTTCTGTAAATTAGTACTAAATTAGTACTATATGGTGAAAAAGGACCTGTGGTATGGGGGTGGTGGGGGTGTAAAAATAATAAATATTGTTTTGGAAGCAGTATTTTCATATGGAAAAGCCTTCATTCTATTTCCAGTGAGCACAACCTCTTGTTTAAGCAGAGATAAAGAAAATGTCATCATGATATATGCAGGACTGTTTTCTACTGTTTGTTCCAAATTACATGGATCCCAATTGTTAGCTCTGGAAATAGGGGTAAATGCCAAGGATGGCCAATAAATTCCAATACAATTTAAACCTTATCTGGCTTCCATTAAAACCTTCAGACTTACCCCTGGTATGTTTTATTAAACTTCTGCCTTCTTAGTGCTGCTCTGATATTATATTCAGCCTCCTGTCACACAAAACAGTTCAAGATCTGATTATGACATTTTGCGTTACAAAGCTATAAAACGCATCATATTTATTATCTCCGGCATCTTTAGTCATGCCTAACAGGTGCCATTCTTAGTATCCTTCAGACTCCTTGCAACCACCATTGGAAATACAGTAAAAAAATATGCACTGTTAGTGAAGAGCAGGCAGGCAGCAGAAAGCAGACCTGTTTATCCCCAGATCTTATATCTAGGATGCCCATAATAATCTGCAGGGCAAAATAAACGTATTCTTGAATTTTAATTCTAACATTTTTGTTCTGTACCTTCATTTGCATTCTTGAAACCCCGCGTTTTGATTGGTCAAAGCGCGGGGTGATCTGATTGGTTTAGCGAGCCACACTGATTGGCCCACTGAGAATCTCCCACGATTGGCGGATACGAATCGCGGGAGATCAAAGCGGTACCATTGGCCGCAGCCGCCGCGGCTTGAGAATAAAAAGCCGCAAGTTTTCCCTTGGAGCCATATCGGTTCCAGGGACCAATAAAGAGCTGAAACCTAGTCACCGCCTCCTGGTTTCTTTACCGACGGACACGACACTGGCGACGAGGGTGGGATCCCGATCCTGAACCCCAGCAAGCACATGTCCAACGGAAGCAAGACGGATGAGATGGCCAGCATCGCTCCGCCCGCACCCTTCAACCCCGCTAGCGAGGACTGGGAATCCTACAAGGACAGATTCCGCATGTTCCTCGAATGCAGCGACATGAAGGATGCCACCGGGCTGAAGAAACGAGCCGTCTTCCTGACACACTGCGGGCCCGCAGTGTTCAAGATGGTGAAAGCCCTAGCGAAACCCGCTGACGTCACCAGGATGGACTGGGCCGACCTCGAACCGTTACTCCGAAAACACTACACTCCTGCCATGCCCACGCTCATCAGACGGCATGAGTTTTACCGGCGGGACCAGAGGTCAGGCGAAAGCCTCAGCGACTTTGTTGCGGAGCTGCGGAACCTAGGAGGACTATGTCATGCTCGGGCTTTGGGACTCAGTCCTACAGAGTCGACTGATGGCCAAAGGTGACATCACCCTCGCCGATGCCATCGCTGAAGCCACCGCCACCGAGGCCACCTGGCAGTCAGCAAACTGCATGCAGAGACCGGATGCCGGGGACCGCACCACGAACAACAACCCTGGATGGGCGACCGAGGCCCAACCGGAAGCAAGTCACCATGAAAGTACCACCCACCATGGCGAATTCCACTCCGCCTCTGACAATTCAGACGAGGAGGAGGAAATTCACCAGCTCCAGGCAGGACCAGCGCAGTCGGCGGGGTCGTAAGTCAGGGACCGCATGTGCCGGTTGCGGAGGCGACCACCCTAGATCCGAGTGCCGGTTCTTCGATGCAGTTTGCCAGCACTGTGACAAAAAGGGTCACATCGCCCGCGTCTGCCGACTAAAGAAAGCCTACAGCCCCAGACGGCGGGACCACAGCGAGTGGAGATGGGACAGCACAGCCCCCAGAGCCAGAGATCGCCCAGCTGACAGCTGATGGGACCGGAGCGGGCAAACCCGACGAGGCGGAGAGACCCGGCGGAAGGAGGAAGCACACCAGACGGTCATCATCAGCCACGCATCAACCACCGATGCCTGAAAATTCTACGTGGAGGTAGGCATCGAAGGCGAGCCATGCAAGATGGAGGTGGACTCCGGGTCCTACCTCTCCATGGTCACCTGGCAAGAAATCAAACGCTTGGTGCCTACCATCCAAAAGAAGGGACTGGAGAACCAGAGACTAATCATTAAAGACTACCAGGGAAACCGCATCCCAGTAGTCAGAACCGGACAATTCAGAGTAACATTTAAGGGACGCACTGCAAACAATCCCCTAACAATCATGGACCGAGACCGACCCAGCCTTTTGGGACTGCAATGGTTCACACCGTTCGGCATCGAAGTCATGGGCATCAACCACATCGCCAAGACCGATTGGGAGCAACAACTGGCAAGGGACTTCCAAGAAGTGTTCAACGGCACCCTAGGCAAGTACCGAGGTCCCCTATCTCTTTCAGCCTAGACCCGAACGTTCCCCCGAGACACCTAAAACCAAGGCGGGTACCTTTCGCACTCAGACCAAAAATTGACGAGCAAATTGACAAGCTCGTCAAGCAAGGGGTCCTACAACCAATAGACCATGCCCGGTGGGAGACCCCAATAGTCACCCCAGTCAAACCCGATGGGTCGGTGAAAATCTGCGGGGGCTATTCCGATGTAACCGACTCCAGTTCGGAGTCAGCGTGGCACCTGGAATTTTCCAGAGCCTCATGGAGAGACTCTTACAAGGCATCAAGGGGGTGGTGCCCTATTTCGACGATGTGCTGGTATTGGCAGCCAACCAGCCAGAACTAGAGGGTCGACTAAGGGAGGTGCTAACCAAATTCAAGGAAACTGGGCAAAAGGTGAAGAGGGAAAAGTGCCAACTTTACACAGAGCGGGTCAAATTCCTGGGGTACCTCCTAGACCGGCACGGCATCCACCCAACCGACACCAAAATTAAAGCTATCAAAGAGGCCCCCACACCCAGGTCTAAAACGGAACTGCAGGCGTTTCTGGGACTACTTAATTTTTACAATGTTTTCCTGCCCCAAAAGACGACCGCGGCAGAGCCCTTGCATAGGCCCTTGGACAAGGTGGCTACCTGGACTTGGGGAAATGCCCTCCCATAGCACCAATCCTGGAATGGGAAACCCCCAGACTTTGCCGGTCCCACCAAGGGACATACATTCCTAGTAACTGTAGATGATTACTCCAACTGGCTGGAGATAAGCAACATGAAATCCACCACCACAGAAGCTGTAACCAAGGAACTTTGCAAACTATTCACAACCCACGGCCTCCTGGATGTCATCGTGTCGGACAATGGGCCCCAATTCACCTCGCTGGAATTTGAAAAATTCCTAGCGGAACGGGGTATACTGACAGCTCCGGTGCATCCGGCAGCGAACAGAAGGGCGGAACAGATGGTTCAATTCACGAAAAAAACCATCCAGAAAATCGAACACGGGGAAATCCAAGAAAAAATAAATAAAATGCTTCTTATCCAACATATAACCCCGAACACAACAATGAACAAAAGCCCGGCAGAGCTACTGATGGGGAGGAAAATAAGGTCCCCACTCGACAGACTGCTCCCCACATACAACCCGGAAAAACCCCCAAACTCCTCCAGCAAGCACCGGTCTTTTGCGCCAAGCGACGCTGTCTATGCAAAAAACCTAACTGGAGACCCACTATAGGTACCAGCAACCATAACCCTATAACCATAACCATAACCCAACTGACAGGTCCCCACTCGTACCGGCTGCAAACAACCGACGGACGAGCGTGGAAACGCCACATCGATCAAATAAGATCGAGAACGGCCACAAGAAATACAACCGACACTCAACCAGACACAGACAAACCCCTTAACACAAGCCAAGAGGGGAGGGAATACCCTGGGAACCAAAACCCTGAAGAAAACCAACCATACTTACCAGCAAGCAGCCAGCTCGAAGCCTCACCAGGGAGAAGCAGCCAGGCCAGCTCGACCAGCCCAGAAAGACCGGGCGGAAGCGGCGAGAACCGCAGCTCAACCAGCCCGGGTAGACCGGGAGGGAGCTGTGACAAGCGGCCCGGCAAGGCCTACCAGGCGGTTCCATCGACGAGGCCGAGAGACACAGAGAACCCGACCGAACCGGCCAGGAGCCAACCAATGACTGACCTGCGCAGGTCCAGTAGGCAAGTGCGGAGCCCCGCCTACTTGCGGGACTACATTACGTAGGACCAAACCAAGAGGGGAGGGGTGTTCTGTACCTTCATTTGCATTCTTGAAACCCCGTGTTTTGATTGGTCAAAGCACGGGGTGATCTGATTGGTTTAGCAAGCCGTGCTGATTGGCCCGCGGAGAATCTCCCGCGATTGGCGGATACAAATCGCAGGAGATTCAAAGCAGTGCCATTGGCCGCGGCCACCGCAGCTTGAGAATAAAAAGCTGCAAGTTTTCCCTTGGAGCCAGATCAGTTCCAGGGACCAATAAAGAGCTGAAACCTAGTCACCGCCTCCTGGTTTCTTTCCCGATGGACACGACAATTTTAATTTTTAATATACTGTTTTTATATTTTTGATGTTTTATTGAGTCCCTCTTTGAGGGAGATGGGTGGTTTAGAAATGTGAAAAGTAAATAAATGTTGGTGACAGGCCATATTTATTCTCAGACTAATAAAAAAGAGAAAGTCTGTTTGGTTTTGTGGTTAAGGCACCAGGCTAGAAAGTGGCAGATTGTAAGTTCTAGTCCTGCCTTAACCATGAAACAGCGAGGTGACTTTGGGCCACTCCTTCTCAATCCAATCCCTCTCAGATAGAAAATAAAAAAACTGAACTACTCTTTTTCCTTCACTGCATGCCAATTTATTTCCACCATGTCAAAGCAAATTTAGTAATGTGCAAAAAGGAAGTTTGGGAACAATTTGTTTCCGAGGACTTGTCTCCAACTCTAATTTCTTCCCCTCCCTTCCCTCTCATCTCATCAAGCCAGTGACGGGGGGCTGCGGTAGCTCAGTGGTAAGACACTGGGCTTGCACACTACTGAGGTCAGCAGCTCAGCAGTTTGATTCCCATGAGCAAATAAACCATACAAGGAGAGGAAAGGAGCCTCCCACGAATGTCTACCAGCATTCAGGCATCCTGCAGGTAAAGATAACATTGCACCAAAAAATTCCTTTCACAGAGGCAGGCAGCCACCTCAGTGATCCTGGGTAAACATGCGCCATACACTAAATAAATAAATCAAGCCAGCTTTGACCCTGTTTCACACTCATCTGGAATCTAGGCATGTTCAAAGTGGACTCCACATTTCCTAAAAGACACGAGCAACAAAAACGATATATATTTCCTAAAAGACATGAGCAGCAATGATAATCAGAGTCTTCAGGATTCAAAGACTGATATTGTTATCAATATCAAAGACTGATATTATCCATGAACAGGGTTACCAGATATTTAAACAAGCAAAGAAGGACATGGACAATTGGAAAGGAGGACAAATGGGTGTTTATATCTTCCAATCTTGTATTGCTTCTTGAAGTTTTTCTGTGCTCTGGCTGGAGTCAGATGTGATGATGTCCAGCCACAAACTTGTTTCCTTTTACAGCAAACTCTTCCAAACATAGTTGCTTTCATCAGTGAATTCCTGTAACCTAAAGCTGGAACCTAACAATCCCCAAAGTGCATCCTGGTCTAAAATTGCCAACACTAGCTCCAAGTGACCTTAGGGTAATCTATAAGAATGACCAATTCAGAGGGGCAGCTTCATATTATACTTCCACTATTCCATTACTGTGATGACATCATCTTTGCATACTGTTTCTTTTCAATCAGAGTAGATTCTGTTGTTACTTTCTGGAAAGATCTTTTCAACTTCACCTATAAATCAGGCCCCAAATAGGTCGTATGTATTTTTGCAAGGTCAAGACCTCTGAAGTACCACTCTGTAAACTTACCCTTATTTGTAGTTTTAGAAACTTGTTTGAGGCCTCGAGTTTGCTTGCTTCTGCCTGCAAAAGCCATGAACATAGGATTTCTGAATTATCTCACTATATATTTTCATCAGTAAATAATTATCAATCTTTTATCAAATCTGGTTTACTGTTATATTAGAGTCTAAGAATAAAAATAACAGTGCTGTTCTCTTCAATAAGGGAGCACTTTGGCAGAGTGCTTTTAAGGCAGCAGAAATTGGATGATGTGGTATCTAGTTCCACCTTAGGCTCACCATAGCTTGTGCTTTAAAAAAAAAAATATCTGAGCCTTTTCCTAAGAAGTCAGAGATTTTGTGAAGTTACCCACAGTTCCCTAGTTTAGATGCTTGTTTACAACAATCATTTTTGAACTGATTTGCTTAGCTATATCTAAACTGTCATTTCCGTGTGAGAGATGTATTTATTTATTTGCTTGTTTGTTTGTTTATCACATTTATATTTATATATGATAAAATAACCAATATATAAAAAAAAATCATTATCAAAAGAATAAGAGTCATTCTTAAAATATAAAAACTACAAAGGAGAGAATGTGTATCACAATGGTGGACCCATCTCAGTCACCAATCCCCTGGGATCCCCAGGCCAGATGACATAGCCTGCTCTTGGAGGACATACAGAACATTAACAGGGATACACCTAATCTCACCTGAAGGAACCTTTATGGATTTTGTACTGATCTACAGGAGAAAAGGCATTATGAAAAGGTGATAATGGCCTGCTTCTGCACAAGGGTAATATAAATAATTTATTATTTTTAAAACTGAGCTGTGGCTAGTTAAGAATGGAACTACACCTAAAGAAGGAGAGAAAAAGGAATGGTAGGAACATGTGAACCTCAGACTTACCTGGACAGACTTTTCTTGTAAACAGAAATTGGGGCTAATTGTTAGACCTGAAAGAGACGATAGCATGAGGAGTCCTAAGTGCTCTCTGTGCCTGGCTGTTTTCTTGCAGACATTTCATCACCCAAACTAAGGTACATAGAGAGCACCAAGGATCTTCATTTCAACCCTGAGCTACAAATTATCTCCTTTATCAGTAGATGGTAGTTTCAAAGCCCTGAAGCATCTTATTTCTAATCACCGAACTTAAATTTCATGCCTTATATGCCAGAGGCTTGATAATAGACTATATAAGGAAAAGAAATACCATGAAAAGACTAGCCTCTAAGGCATTAGAGGATGAGTATAAAGGATTTGAAAAAGAGCTACAGAAAATGCCACAGAAAATGGACATCAAGTTAAAAATGGATATAATTAAACATAAAATGGGACTAATAGAAAAAGAAGAACTAGCACAGAAAATTAGAGGTGCAAAACAGAACTATTTTGAAGATGCAAATAAACCAGGTAGAAGGTTAGCATACAAATTGAGAAAGGAGGAAGAATCAAGGAAAATATTGCAATTAATAGATGACCAAGGCTGTCAAGTCCTGAGCATGAGCGCAAGGAATGGACACGAGACATCGAACGGTGACTTCAACTCTTTATTGTAAAATAAGAACAGAGCAAATACTTGGGCAGCAGCAGCTCTTTTATAAAGCTGGCTGCTGTCAAAACAACCAATGATCTGAGTTTACCACTTTCACAAGCGTCCAATCAGATGCTTAACAGCCAATCAGACTGGCCAGAAACGACCAATCACGACTCGCTATTCGCGGGCCAATGAGAAGTGCAAGATTACAAGCCTGCTGTAAAGTAAAGCTGTTTAGGATTGTACCGCTGCGTTGGCTTAGTCCATAATACCTCTCCCCCCAGGTTCCGTCTGAGGGGTGGGGTGACGTATTCTCATAAATAGGCAGGTCGCTTCACCTGTCTGCTTGACCTGCGCTGTTCCACCAGTTTCTGTCTTGGCTCTGGTTCCAGTGGGCTGCTAGCTGGGTTTGATGGTGAAAACTGTGGCCCTGGGCTGTTTTCCCTGCTTATGCCAGTGCTGTCTTCCGGGTTCCCCGGATCTGTTTCCATCGCAGTGCTGTCACGTGGCGAGGCCACTCCCTGGCTCAGTTCTCCTTCTGATGGTGAGTATCCCCTGGTTGGTTGTGTAGACTGTTGGTTTTTGATTGTTATTTCTTCTTCGACCTCCTCAATGTTCCTTCCCCCCCCCCAGCTAGAGATTCCGGGGCTGAGATAGGACCAGGTGCTAATCTGGAACGAAGTTGGTCTATGTGGCATTTCCACATCTTACCATCTGCAGTTTGTAGGCGATAGGATCGGGGTCCCGTAAGTTGCGTTATGGTAGCGGGGACCCACAATAGGTCGCCCGAGAAGTTTTTCACAAACACAAGGTCCCCTTCCTGGAATGCCCGACACTTGTTACTGGATCCCAGGGGTTGTTCCGGCATGTAGTTTGGGTGGAGGCGATCGAGATGCAAGTGAAGTTTCCGGCCCATCAGGAGTTCAGCTGGGGTCTTGTTTGTGGTACTGTTTGGAGTTATGTGCTGGAGGAGAAGCATCTGGTTTATTTTGTTGTCAATGACGCCGTGGTCCATTTTGTGCAAGGTCTGTTTTACAAATTGAACCATTCGCTCAGCCCTACCATTGGCCGCAGGGTGAGCTGGCGATGTTAAGGCATGGCGAATGCCCCGATCTGCCAGGTACTGTTCGAATGGCAGGGCTGTGAATTGGGGGCCATTATCGGAGACCAGGACATCTGGAAATCTGTGGGTAGCGAATAGTTTATTCAGCTTTTTAGTGACTGCCTCTGTAGTGGTGCTTTTCATCTTGTGGACTTCGAGCCAGTTTGAATAGGCATCCACTGTTAGGAGGAAAGTGTGTCCTCTTGTTGGTCCCGCAAAATCAATGTGGATACGGGACCAAGGACCTCGAGGCATTTCCCACTGAGTTGGGGGAGTTTTTGGAGCAGTAGAGCGAATTTCCTGGCATTTGCTGCATTTTGCTACCCAGGTCTCTATCTGTTTGTCTAAGCCAGGCCACCATGTATAACTCCTGGCCAATGCCTTCATCTGCACGATGCCTGGATGTCCATCGTGCAACATTTTCAACACCCTATATTGCAATTTGTCCGGGACTATGACTCTGTCTCCCCACACTATGCAGCCTTTCTGGGAGAATAGCTCTGTTTGACAATTTCTAAATGGCTTGAACGTGTCATTGGTTCTGCTGACTGGCCAACCCCGTTCTACCCAGCTGAGGACTCGTGCCAGAACAGAGTCCTTTTTTGTTTCTAAGGCGATGTCTCGAGCGGTCAGCGGCGGCGATTTGAGGGTTTCGATTTGCAATACAGCTAAGGTTGGAGCAGGGTCCTCTATGATGTCTGGTAGTGGAGAGCAGCTCAAAGTGTCAGCGTGGGGAATGGTTTTCCCCGGGCGGTGTTGCAATCGGTAATCGTAGGCGGCTAAAAATTCTGACCAACGTGTCATTCTTGGTGATAAGATATGGGGAGTTGGTTTGTTTCCTGCCAAAATACCAAGTAGCGGCTTGTGGTCTGTAATTATGGTAAAGGGTCTCCCATACACATATTCATGGAAGCGTTTAATTGCAGATACAATAGCGAGGGCCTCTTTATCAAGTTGACTATAGTTCCTTTCAGTCCTAGACAAAGTTCTCGAAAAGAACGCAATAGGTGCCTCATTCCCATTTGGTAGGACATGGCTTAAAATGGCTCCCACTCCAAATGGTGAGGTGTCACAGGTAACCATCAAGGGTAGAGTCTCGTTGTATTGCATTAATACAGCATCGAAGTTTAAGAGGCTTTTACTTGTTGGAATGCCCTTTCTTCACGCTGTCCCCAGACCCAGGAAGCCTTTTTGTCAAGAAGTCTGTGTAGGGGTTCGGCTACGGTTGCCTTCTGGGGCAAGAAGATGTTATAAAAGTTAATGAGTACCAGGAAGGCTTGGAGGTCTGTCTCATTCCTAGGTCTCGGGGCGTTTTTGATTGCAGTTAGTTTTTTTTCGGTGGGGTGGATTCCCTGTCTGTTGAGAAGGTATCCCAGGAACTCCACTCTCTCTGTACAAAGTTGACACTTGTCCCTTTTTACTTTCAGACCAGCGTCTTTAAATTTCTGAAGAACTTTTCTGAGTTGTTGTACTAATAACTCTTTAGTGGAGGCAGCTATTAGGACGTCATCAAAATAAGGCACGACGTCTTTTATGCTTTGTAATAGTCTCTCCATTAAACTTTGGAAAATGCCAGGCGCCACGCTTACTCTGAATTGGAGTCTATTGCACTTGAAAGCGCCTCTATGTGTAACTATTGTCTGGGCTTCTGCAGTTGTCGTGTCTACAGGTAGTTGCTGGTACTCCTGAGCTAAGTCCAATTTCGCAAATATTTTTCTGCCACCCAGGGAATGAAGAAGGTGTTGAACCACCGGTACTGGGTAAGCGCTCTGTTGAAGAGCATGATTTAGGGTGGCCGGTAATCCCCACAAATTCTTAACAAACCATCTGGCTTCATGGGCGTTATTATTGGAGTTTCCCAGCGGGCATGGTCAATCGGTTCCAATACGCCCTGGGCAATCAGTTTATCTAGCTGCTTGTTGATCTTCAACTTTAGGGCAAAAGGCCCCCGATGAGGCTTAAGCCGAATGGGAGCTACATCAGGGCTGAGATTAAATGATATAGGGGTCCCCTTGTACTTGCCTAATGTTCCTGTGAACACGTCCTAGAATTCCTGGATGAGAGCCTCTTCCCAGTCATTGCTTCTGGTTTGGTGTATGCCGGCTAGTTCAATCCCGAGTGGGGCGAACCACTGTAACCCTGACAAACTGGGTCGGTCACAATCGACGACAGTTCAGGGGAAGCGTCGCGGTGCGGTCCTTGAAGGATACTTGGACGTGGTTGGAACTGACAACTGGAATTCTGTTTCCCTGGTAGTCTTTTAGGATGATTCGTTGAGTGCTGAGGTCCTGGTGGCAGATGTCAGGGATCAGCTGTTTGAGGGTTTTCCAGGATACCATCGATAGGGATGATCCCGAATCAACTTCCATCATGCACGGTCGATTCTCAACAGTAACCTTTATGCGGATCTTTCTTGCATCGAACAATGAAGCATGGCCGATAATAATGGTTTGGTGGGCCTCTTCTCGTCTCGTTGAAGAGGCAGGTGCTCGATTTCTGCAGTAGTAGTGGTTGTTCCATTGGTGGTTCAGACGGTCCCGATTCTCAGGAGGTTTTCCTGTCTCCTGATGGAGGTTGTTCTCCCTTCAGCTGGGACTGGACTCTCGCTTGCTTCTGCAGACTTTCGCGATGTGGCCTCTTTTCCTGCAGGTACGGCAGAGTGCGTCGAGGAATTTGCAGTCCGATCGCGGGTGGTTTGCCCCACAACCAGCACATTGACGCGGATGTCTCTGTTTCCTTTCCTCTCGTTCCAAGTGGAGCTCCTCTTCCACACTGTCTGAGGATGACTCGAGGTCTTTGTGGTGGGTGGTGATAGCGTGCTTCTCAGCGGTGAGTGGGCTATCGTTAGCAAGTTGGTGAAGTGGTGCGTTCGCTTGGTGCATTCAAGCGGCTGACTTCCTGGTTGCTTCTGCGGCAGTAGCGTTGGTGATGACATCTGCAAGGCTGATGTCTCCTTTTGCCATCAGCTTACTCTGCACATGTGGTGCATTTAATCCCAGAACTATGCGGTCTCTTAGGGCTTCCTCGAGGTTTGCAAAACCACAAAGGCCTTCTAGGTTCCGGAGGTCGGCTACGAAATCCCCAATGCTCTCGTCCTTCCGTTGGTCCCTCTGGTAAGACTCATGTCTTCGTATCAGTATAGGTACTGCGGGTGCGTAATGGGCCCGGAGGATTGGGGCGAGTTTATCCCAATCCATGGTCTTCACTTCCGCTGGTTTTGCCAGTGCTTTAGCCATTTTGAAAACAGCAGGGCCACAATGAGTCAGGAACACCGCTCGTTTTTTGCGAGGCATAGCATCTTTTAAATTGTTGGTCTCTAGGAACATCTGGAAGCGATCTATATACGAGTCCCAGTCTTCGGTTGCTGGGTCGAATGGAGCGGGTGGTATGGCGCCACTGGTCATCTTGCCATTTGTTGCATGCGCTCTTCAGCCACGTGCTCTGTCTTGTTTGATGCTTATTTAGTCAGCTCTATCATCTCCGCATCCCATCCTCGTCGCCAGTGTTAAGTCCTGAGCATGGGCGCAAGGAACTGAGATGAGACATCGAATGGTGACTTCAACTCTTTATTGTAAAATAAGAACAGAGCAAATACTTGGGCAGCAGCAGCTCTTTTATAGAGCTGGCTGCTGTCAAAACAACCAATGATTTGAGTTTACCGCTTTCACAAGCATCCAATCAGAGGGGCCCATTAATAGCCAATCAGACTGGCCAGAAATGACCAATCACGACTCGCTATTCGCAGGCCAATGAGAAGTGCAGGATTACAAGCCTGCTGTAAAGTAAAGCTGTTTAGGGTTGTACCGCTGCGTTGGCTTAGTCCATAACAAAGGCCAACTCTGCTATGGTAGTAAAGAGAAGGAAATTATACGAGACTATTATGGGAAACTATACACACAAGAGAAAATTGATGAGGAAAGAGTTAAACAGTATTTACAGAATGCTTATCTACTCCAGAAATTGAAACAATGTTAGAAAACAATATGATGATGGAGTTAACTGAAGCATTTAAGAAGCAAAACAACGGAAAGGCACCAGACCCAGATGGACTTCCAGCAGAATTTTATAAAACATTACAAGAATCGCTGAACCTTCCATTGCTAGAAGTTATGAATGAAGTTATGTTAAAGAAGAAGATACCCAGATCATGGTCAGAAGCTTATATTACACTTGTCCCAAAAGAGGAGGCTGATCCATTACAAATCAAGAACTATAGACCTATTTCCTTACTAAACGCAGATTATAAAATTTTTGCTTCAATATTGGCAGAAAGACTTAAAAAAATACTTAAAGGATTTTATCCATCCTGATCAAAATGGATTCTGCCAAAGAGACAAATTAAAGACAATATGAGAGTAATCTTGGACACTTTGGAATACTACAAGGCACACCCTGAAAAACAAATGGCTTTGATATTTTTAGATGCACAGAAGGCATTTGATAATGTGAATTGGCAATTCATGTTATTACATCTGGAACAGATGGGCTTTGGTAAAAACTTATTCAAGCAATAGAAGCTATATATCGCCTCTGGTTTGCAAGGCTTCAGCGGCGGCAGGAATCCACGATTGTGCGCGGTTTCTGCTGCGCTCGCCACTGGAGTGCCCCTGATCCAGCTGGATTTGGGGGCTAATAGTTACCCCGTAGAGGTAACTGAAGATAGGGGAGATCTGGCAGGGGTCTGGGGGAATCTCAACCCCCCTCCTCAGCTGGCTTAACTCCCTTTTCCGAAAGCAGTGGAGCGGTGGTCAGCAATGGCCGCCACAAAGAAGCTTTCATCTGGATAAGAATGTGTAGGAGGAAGCTGAGAAAGTGAAAGTTCTGGCTGACCTGGATAACAAGTAGCATTTAAATACCCTGGAATTTGAATTTCATTAAAGATGCATCGCTCTCAAAGAAGATTGGAAAAAGCAGCAAATGAAAGTTAAAAGGGAAAGCATGAATTTGAATTTATGAATGTACAAAAAGATGTAACCCGGGATTAAGCCACTTTCCAAAAAGAAGTTTTATGTGTTCATGTTTTGTGTTTTGTTTGTGTATGTTTGTTTACTGAAAATTAATTTAAATTTTTTTTTTAAAGAAGCTATATATCATCACCAAATGGCAAAGGTAATGATGGAGGGAGAACTGACAGACTCCATTGATATAAGAAAAGGAACAAGACAAGGGTGCCCACTATCACCTTTGTTGTTTGTGTTAACCTTGGAAGTGCTTAACAGAAATATTAGAGAAGAAAAGGATATAAAAGGGATGAAAATTAAAAAGGAAGAGTTTAAGTTGCAAGCATTCGCAGATGATCTGGTTTTCATTTTAGAAGACCCACTAGAAACAGCATCAAAATTGATAGAAAAGATAGAGGTATATGGAGAGGTGGCTGGTTTGAAAATAAATAAAGATAAAACAAAGATCTTGACAAAGAATATGCTATCAAGACAAAAGGAAGAACTGGCGGATGTATTGAAAATTCAGGTCACGAATAAGATCAAGTACTTGGGGATACATTTGACAGCAAGATGCAGTACACTAAAAGAGAATATATCAAACTTAAGCAGCAGATAGCGCTAGATTTGGTGAAATGGGAAAGTTTACAACTGTCATTAGTAGGGAGAATATCAACAATCAAGATGAATATATTACCCAGAATTTTATATTTGTTCCAAACAATTCCAATTAGGCTTGGAAAAGATTATTTTGAAGATTTAAATAAAATTGTGCTGAAATATATATGGCACGGTAAGAAAGCAAGAATAAAGTTAAAACTTTTGCAAGATGCCAGAATAAGAGGAGGATTTGGTTTGCCTAATTGAGAGTTGTATTACTAAGCTACAAATTTGATGTGAGTTAAGGAATGGATAATATTAAGAAATACTAGATTGTTGATATTAGAAGGACATGATCTGGTGTTGGGATGGCAGGCTTTTTTATGGTATAAATGAACTAAAACACGGGGGTATTTTAAAAGACATTATATACGGGAGTCTCTGTGGTTAAACTGGAAGAAGACTAAAAGGCAATGTTATTTGAAAATTCCAGTCTGGCTATTGATTATTGAAGCATTTTCTTATCCTATAATATATAAAAAGGAACAAACAGTTAGGTATGGTGAAATATTGAATGAAAAGGGTGAACTTAAATCTATGCAAAAATTACAGGAACAAGGTATAAAGATAAATTGGTTTTCATACGTGCAAATACATTCAAGGTATGACAAAGTTTCTAAAACAGAAGGTTTCTATGACAAACTGACTGACTTAGATAAGATTTTGACAGGTACTGATAAAAAGGTGATTAAAAAATTGTTTGGATATTTATTAGAAATTAAACTAGAAGAAGAACAAGTTAAAGAAACTATGATTGCTTCGGGAAAGAATTTTGGATATGGGATTGATCTAGAGAAATGGCAAAAACTGTGGTCTCAAAATTATAAAATGACAATGTCAACAGCATATAAAGAAAATTTGTGTAAGATGTTTTACAGGTGGCAATTTTCCCCAACAAGAATAGCAAGAATGTTCAAGAATAAATCTGAAAAATGTTAGAAATGTCATCAGGTACCTGGCTCATATTACCATATGTGGTGGACTTGTGCGATGCCAAAAAATATTGGACTAAAATCCACACGTGGTTGGAAAAAATGACAAAAAAGCATATAGACTTGAAACCAGAGATATTTTTATTGGGAATTTGACCTGAAATATATAGTAAAGAATTGAAATACCAGATTGTAAATGTATTAACAGTGGCTAGGATTGTATTTGCTAAAAACTGGAAAAATGAAAAAATACCATTACAGGAGGAAATCATTAAGAAAATATTGGAATGTGCTGAAATGAGTAGATTGACATTTGAAATCAGAGAACAAGATGATAAACAATTTTATAAAATTTGGGATCTATTTTATCAATGGTTAAACAATAAAACATGGTAATGAAATATGTAGATTCTTAGAAAATAATAAATATATAAAGATGTATTCTTTTCTTATTATATCTACAAAATGATTGTAGGATAGATTTGAAATGATAATATGAACTGTCATAAAACTAATTAAGTAAAATATGATTATTCCGTAATACATGAATGAATAAAAGTATAGTCAAATGATTGATTAACAATGATATTAATGTATTTAATATTTGATTGAAAATATGAGAATATATACAATGTTATTGTAATTGAAGACTACAAAATGGAAACACAAAACAATTTGTAAACCAACCAACACACTGTATGTTTATATATGGATGATGGCTTGATGTTTTTAATGTTTTGTTTGTCTATGTTTGTCTTAAAAACCAATAAAAAAAATTTTAAAAAAACTTCATGCCTTACCTCTAATTCTTTCACAGTCTTTTGTTTAATATTTATAATGCCACTGAAAGTCATTGTGTTTTTAATTTCTTTCTCAGTTGCTTGAATTTCCTCCCATTTCATAATGATTTGGCACCTCAGAGATGTCAGCAGCTCAGCATGGGCCATAGAAGTTGCTTCTACCTGTACTTTATCATCTTCTTCCTTTTCTGCAGGTGCAGACAAGAACGAGAGGACAAGAACTTTAACTGAAGGGTTTGTCTGGAGACATATGATCTGCTGACAAGGGCAGTCAATGTGATGCATGTCGGGCGGGGAGGGACAAGATATGTGTGTGTGTGTGTGTGTCATCAGATCCTCATTCCATGCAATCTTATTCCTTACCTGCTGCTGTTTTGTTGGTCTGGCTCATCCAAAGTTCAATTTCCAATTTATTTCTAAGTCTAAAATATAAAAAAAAGGGAGAGAGAAACCCCTTATTAAACCCAAGCAAGTTGCATGGTTTTTCCACCCATGAAGAAGGGAAAGAGCTGACTTTAGGAAATACCATTACTCAGTCTGCTAACAATGCAAGAATTGGCTCTGATTTGCATGCAATTACTCTCCCCCTTTTTTTTTCTGGGCAGAAAGGTGTCTTCCAAACAAAAAAAGTAGGCTTGAAGTACATGTCCCTGTAATATGTCCTCAATCCATAGACTGAGTCTAGAGGCATTGTTAGAAAATAAATATGTTCAAATATAGCAGCCACACATTGAACTTTAAAAGAATTAAGATAATATAGAGTATGATAGACAATAAAGGATGGGCACATGGATAGATTGGCATCCATGGCAGCATGCTGAGAAGCATATGTTTATGTCATGATGCCCTTGGCTGCCTGGCAAATGCTATGTGAAGGAAGGAAGGAAGAGTATACAGTCCATATCTTCAAAAACCCAAATACAAACAACAATGGCAAACTGTCATTATCTGCTTAGAAAAAGGTCTGTTTAAAGTATGCACTTTAAGCATAAGTTGGTCCAAATATACATATGGCAAAGGAATGAACATAAATCTAAACACATGACTTAATTGCTCAATATGAAAGAATGAATGAGGTGATGAGAGGTTCTGAATGAAGGGCATACCTTTTTGATGTAAGGTTGTTTTTTATATATATAATTAAATGTGCATCTTGGGAAATGAATGATATGGGAAAAGATGCTGCACTGGACATTAAAAATAGAGACCGGTTGACATCTCAATAATTAAAAGAGATATACAAATAACAAACCAAGACAGTGGCCTGGATAATTTTCTTATATTAAGTTTACAAATGTAGCCTGTTAAAGCTCTGATTAATTTTGTAAAAAGGGACGATTTGCGGAGAGTCAAGTTCTAGGGCATTCTTTGAAGGGACCTAAAGATCAAGGTTGGTAAAATAAAAGGAAGGAATATAAAATTGGTTTATTTGATCAAGGGTAAAATAAATATATTGTTATCTCTTGTAACTCTTAATGAACTTTTGCTGACCAGGGCTGAACAATTAAGCTTTAAGAATTTGTTTAGATAAGAGATAGGATATGGGAAGAAGAGAAGAAAATATGATAAGTTGCTAATACTGTTTTTACATTGTAAGAAAGTGAGAAGTTACTTCTTTAATGACTTCATTTCTTTTTCTTTATTATATTCTTATGTGTCTTCTCTTTTTTCTCCTTTCTTTCTACATATTCTATTTTTCTTTTTGTGTTATTTTTAGTTTGTATTCATTTTTTTATCAATGTATATGTACCATTCCATAGTGCTTTTCAGAACTCTCTGAATGGTTTACAATGTCAACATATTGCTCCCAATCATCTGGGCCCTCATTTTACCAACCTCATCCTATTGATCTTGGAAGGATTTGAGTTAGGATTGAACTTCAGGCTGTGGCAGAGTTAGCTTGCAATATTGCATTCTAACCACTATGCCACCAGGGCTCCTACTATATACAGGGCTCCTACTGTAATCTGCTCACAGGCTATTTAAATCCCACTGAATTGGATACAGCTTAAGAAGGAAAAGTGTCCCATGCAATTCATAACGATAAAAAATATTGATTTCTAAAAAGATTGTTATAAGTGAATAATTTATAACAAATCACTCTGAACAACAAAATTGGCATATTTTCTTGGCTGTAGAAATAATACTGTGCATTATGTGAAGATCTTTAGAAGGATCCATTTTGAAAAATCCATTTCAAAATTCTGGCTGCTCATTTTCCCAATATAAATGTTGCACATTTACACAACTCACTCTTCATTTCTTGCTAAAGCCAATTTGCTTTTCTGCACAAGGTCCTGTATTGTCTGTCTGTTCTCTTCTACTTCATGAGTCATCACCATTCTTTTCTTCATGCCTTTGACTTGCTCTTGCAAGGTCTATTTTGTTACACACACACACCCCAAGAAAGAAAGCAAATGAAAAAGTTAAATAATAAAGAAAGCTAATACTTGTAGCAAAGCCAACATGCATTTTTCTTAATTAGATATCTTACATCTGTCCTTCCAAGAATTAAGATTTAGTTTACAACCAAACTGGAGAATCCATAGATCAACACTATAGATAATGCTGATGGCCAATCCTTACTTTTCGTCTGTAAAGTCAATGAAAGAATCTTGGGATTTGCTACTCAAGGACAACTTGATTATTACTTCCCCAACACCATAGTACAACTTTCTTTTCATTTTGATGGAAGAATGTAAATGGCACAATGCTTATATAAAGCTGTCATGTAAAAACATAACAAAATTTTTTGATCATTTGTCATGGAAAACAATAATATTGTTTACATTATATTTTCACACAGATAGAATATGTTCTCATTTGTTGTACATAATTTGAGTGTTGTTTTTTTAAAAAACAAGTTTTATTAATTTTACAAAAAACACAAACAAAACTAAAAGATCTTTTCTGAAGGTTGTCTGATCCCGGGTTGAAACTCTTCGCACAAACACAAATTCAAGCATCATATTCACTTTATATATCCTTCCATATCTTATTATCATTTTCTTTTTTATATTATATATATATACCATTTTTATCAATTTTATATAAACAATGCACAAGGCATAACAGCTTATAAGTTCTTTTCTAAGAAAAAATAATAAAAGAAAACCAATAGAACATAACAATCCCAAATTATAGTATCAATACTTTGTCTATTTAACTTCATATCTTATCCCAACTTCTCCTTTTCATCCAAATTATTTCTTATTAATTAAAAAAATATACAACATCCAAAAAAAAAACCAGAACAAAACCTTTATATATCCTTTCATATCTTATTACCATTTTCAATAATATTCTTTGTCTGTTCTATTTCCAACTATCCATTCATCTTTTTTCTTTTATTATACTTCTCCTATACACCAATTGGAGTAACGTCTATAACTCATTACCCTAACTTAAAAGTACTTCATATAACAATTTTTCTTGGGATTCTGTTTAAAAGATTCTAAAATTACACAATGAATTTTATACTCTAAATACACATATAAAAAACACAATCTTATGTACCCTCCAGAATCCCTCTTTTATCCTAAATTAAATTCACCCATTATCTCTGAATAAACTTTTTTTCTTTAGATCTTGCTTCCCCCCATTGAGGCTTCTCCCCCCCCCTTTCTCTCTTGCTTATTCTTCTCCTTGCCCTTTTTACCCCTTTGTCTTTCCTCCTCCCTTTTCTTACTCCTTTTCCTTTGCTTTCTAACTTTGCCTCCACCTTTCCGCTCATTTTTCTCTTCTTTGGTTGTCTTTATAATTCTTAAAATCCCCTTTTTCTTATCCTTTTTCTCCTCCTCCCCGGAAAGAACCCATTGTTCATCAAAGATGGCTTCTTCTTCCTCTTCTTCTTTGTCCCAGTCCTTCTGCTGCGTAGTCAACTTTTCATAAGTACATAACGCCATTTCTAAGAATTGAAACAAATTGCCCAAAGTATCTTCCTTTTTATATTTTTGATATTCAGTCTTTAGTTCATCCACAAGCGATGCCATTATGAAAAGAGAAACTTTTCCCAAAACAACCACAAGTATTTTTAATCAAAAATAATTCAAAAAAAGTTCCAAAAATTAATACTTTTCTTCCTTCTTCTCTTTCTCTTTCTGGGGTTAATGTTTAATCAAAGAGGTCCAATTACCATATACCTTTCTTTGGGATTCTAGGCAATCTCCTCCTTTTTCAGCTTCTGCTCCAATTTTTTTTTCCTCTCCCTTCCCACTTGCAATATCAATTTTAAATAATCAGAAATCCATACCTCCAACAAGGGTTTTCCAATTTCTTAAGTTTTTCAATGTCCAAAAATCCTTTTGTCCCTTAGCTTCAACTCTCAAAACAATTCACTTTCAATGTCCAATATGTCCAAACATTTCTGCTGTTTCCATGGGGTGGGAGAGTGAAGAAAAAAAAAGTTCCCTTTAACAGCTTCTCCGCCGCTTTCGATCTTCTTAGGGATACAATGTATCCTCCAGCAATTCAAACAGCTCAGTTCCAACCAATTTGAAAGATGTTACTTGACCCGGCTCAGACAGCACTTTCACTCTTCTTACTTACTCCAGCGCAATCTTACCCGGTTGCTGGCTTCTTCGTGGCGGCCATTGCTGACCGCCGGTCCACCGCCTTGGGAAAAAGGGGATTTTCTGGAGGAGGAGGGGGTCTGCGACACCCCCAACCCCCTGTCCGACTCCCCTCTCTCTTCAGCTGTCCCTACAGGGCAGCCATATCCCCCTGACCCATCTGGATCGGGGATACCTCGGCGGCTAGCACAGCAGGAATCGTGAGCTGTCACGAATTCCTGCTGCCCCGAAGCCACGCGAAACCGGAAACCCATAATTTGAGTGTTTAACATAACAGATAACAGATAATCAGAGTTGGAAGGGACCTTATAGGACATCTAGTCCAACAGGGAGACCCTACACCATTTCTGACAAATGGCAGTCCAATCTCTTCTTGAAGGTCTCAAGTGATGGCGCTCCCACAACTTCCAAGCTCAAGCTATTCAATTGGTTGATTGTTCTCCCTCTCAGAAAGTTTCTCCTTATTTCCAGGTTAAATCTCTCCTTGTTCAGGGTTGCATTATGGATGCCAGCAAGCACACGCTTTCAGCACACCACAACAAAAAGATTCGCCATCACTGCAATAAGTCATCCATTACATATTACCACAAAACCATAAAAAGTAATCCTTTTACAACAAGAGTTCCTGCAGTAGGCATAAATTTACATTAAAAATAGCATTACTCCGTATTGCATTGCAGGCAAAGAATCCAGCAGGATCACCATGTAGAGTTCATATTCATTCTGTAGAAAATAACCCAAAAAAAGACAAATCAAAAAGAGTTTTCCAGACAGGTAAACAAAATCCAAGTTTAGTGCAAGACACCCTGGAATGTGATTAAACTATCACCATTCTAAAATAAATTTGCCCACTGAATTACTTAAATACCATACATTAAATATTGTTCATTTCTGCCTTTAAATTAACTGATGATAATTGATTGAAACTTTATGCATGTTTTCAAAGGTAACCACTATGTACAGTATGTAACTCCTTTAAGTATTTACAGGATTTCTGCTTCGTTTTTGTGGTAATTTGTATATTATCCAGCAAAATAGTTTGTCAAAAACTGCTGAAATTTTGATACTATATCAGTATGGAAATTTAAGGGGGAAAATCACAACTGTTTAGTCACGGGTTCCTGCAATAACATGCCAAAATCTATATGATCAAATTACATTCCAACTGTATTTCAAAAGATCTATGGTGGAAATACATACATTCACACCTCTTCTATCATTCCAAGCTACAAATCAGACTCTAAACATGTCAAGAAGCTATGGTAACTTTCTTCTTTTTCCTTCTTTTCTTCACATTGAAGAGCATCTAATTTCACTCCTGACATTGCAGGACTTTCCTCCTATCTGTCTGTCTGTCTGTCTGTCTGTCTGTCTGTCTGTCTATCTATCTATCTATCTATCTATCTATCTATCTATCTATCTAATCTATCTTTATCTATCTATCTCTATCATTTCTGTCTCTATCATCTCTATTTACTCCCATCTTTATTATTTGTATAAATAAAACAGCAAACTTACCTAATACTCCCCACTTCTCCTCTTTTACCCACAACAATTCTATTAGATGAGTTGGGCTGAGAAAGATTAACAGGCCCAGAGTTATTCAGCTACCTAAGGCAAGACCAGAACTTATTATCTCTTGGTTTGTCACCCAGTACCTTAACCACTAGAACCAATTAGGCCTTTAATAGAACATTTTATGTTTTATATTTTTAGAAATTTTATAGAATATTGTTTTATAGAACATCACCTTTTATTAATCTTTGGCTGAGTTACCTAAGACATTTTAAAATACTAGGCACAACACCTACTTTCACTTCCTTCAATATGTCACCAAATATCAAGGAACTATTACAGATATCTTCAAACACTTGACCAATAGCCTGTAATCGGTAGAAATGTGGACGTCTGCAGTCACAGATATTCCGAAGTGCCTGAAAGACAATCCATTTACAAGGTTACCTTAATTGTTTTGGCTTGATTTCTACATGCACTCTATGAACCAAGTCAAAAAATTATTATGACCAATACATATAAATTTTCTTCTTCAGATGGAATTTCATTCCTGATGATATCTGAGATACATCCACAATGTTTCCTTGGCAACAGTTCAAGAACAGCCTTTAGATTGTGGTGCATTTTGTTTTGTTTGACTGCACAGTCTAGAAACTCAGTGACTTTCTGGGTGCTGCCCTCAAATAATACTGAAATATATAAATCCATAGGAAGTTTCTGGGAAGGATTCTACCTGAATTTGAAGTCACTTTCTAACTTTTCTTATCTTTCCTGGAAGGAAGCTCAGACCTGAAGATTGCAAGACCCTTTGCCTACCTTCACATTATAATATGTGGTAGACATAGGAGGCAAGTTTGACTTCTAAGATCTGGAACCTCCTGGCAACATACCCATCAAGTGCAATTAGGGCTTTCCTTAATTTGAGTGGGAGGATCAATTAAAGCCAGCAGGGATACGTGCTTGTTTTAATCCATTTTTAGTAATTAAATAAAGAAGAAACAATTTGCATCTATGTTTGAACAGACATAATTTGTCTTTGAGTCCAGTTCTAAAATCTTTAAAAGAAAACACTGAAGGGCAATAAGAATGATTTTGAGCCATCATCACTACTTACTGATGCTGAAAATTACAATTCATGTACCTGGACTGAACCCAGCATAGAAATAAAACCACTGGCATAAAGTGTGGTTTATCTGTGACTTGTCACATGTCAGTGCACAAATATTGGACCCACTGACTTACCTGAGCCAACTTTTTTTCATGCCGTTCTGTTGACTTGCTCCCAATGAAATCATTCTCCAGTAAATCCTGCTTGGCAATGAACTCCTTCTGAACTTGCATGAACTTGTTATATTGGTCCTTTTTAGTCACACCAGCCAGATAGGAAGGTAAGAACCGGTATTCATCTTCAAACTCCTTTGTGATGCAAAGCCTGCTGTTCTTGAGTCGTCTGAATTTCAACAATTTCATTTCTGGAATGTCCAGCTCTTCTCGTATCAGCTGCTTTTGAAATGTGCTGGCTTCATCTTCAGGTTTCTCGGGAGCCTCCTTCTTTTGCAGTTTGAAAGCAGCAGTTTTGAATGACACACTTACTGGTGCTCTAAACCTGGCCGAGTGGACTGGGGACTGATAACCTAATGGGGAAGCAGATTTGGCACGGATGGGCACTGGAGGAACTGCTTTGCTGCTGCTAAATTTTTCCAACATTTCTTGGGATCCTCCAAGGGCATCCTTTTTGGCAGACAATAAGGAGGCTTTTTTGGCACTCTTCCAATAGTTGTATTTTGCAGGTTTAGTGGGCTTGAAGAGCTTATTATGGTTTAGGTGGCCTGATACATAGAGCTGAATCTCAAATTTGTGAGCCTTTTCCACATTATCTAAAAGCTCTGACAGATGGTATTTTTGCTTCCTTTCTGCCATATTAGCCTCTGTACAAACAAAGAAAATAATCAGCCAGCCACAAAAGGAAAAAATGCATTTCAACATCTTTCATTTACACTTAGTCTGTTTGACTGAAATGGGCATCACAATCTTTACCTTGATGTATATATTTTACCTATCAACGCTAACTATTGGATAACTATCTATTTGGCTCTGTAGAGCAATCTGTACATAGGGATAAATAAATTCTTCCCTTGGCAACAAAATGATAACTTTTCTTTCCCAAGCTTTATTTTATTTCCAACAGAGGGCTTTGTCAAACTTACTAATTCATTTTACATCATAGTGCAATGGAAGAGAGAAAGCTAAATGCAAAAAGTGAGGCAGCTGTTATGAACACACACAATATGTGCCAAAATGTACTTGCATAGGCTCTGGCAACAGTTTTCAGTACATTTTGGCTGAAGCAACGTTGCACATTTTTCTTCCATTGTTACCATCTGTGTAACTATGTTTGATGATTGTATTTGGAGAATTGTATAAGCACTTAGCATTCTAGTCTCGCCTTAGATAAGAAATCAGTTGGCTGAGTTGGACCAATCACTCTCTTTCAGTCCTTGAAGAAGCAAAGGCACTTCTGAAATCTTGCCAAAAAAATTGTAGGGACTTGACCAGAAAGCCACCAGGAATCAACAGTGACTCAAAAAACAACAACAACCCATTAACCAAAACTATTGAGCTAGGTATTTTTAAGGATGTATAGATCTATATTCCCAAATGCATCTTTAAAAATGGAGCAAGATTATTTTTCACTCCAAAAAGATCACTTGAAGAACAAAAAGCAGATGGATGTAAATCCATCAGATTTACAGAGCCAATTTAAAACAATTTAACCTGCAATTTTTACAACTAAGTTTTCTTGGAAAGGAGCTTTGGATAAAATAAAATAAAGTATTAAACTACTATAATGTTCAATTTACTATACTATCTTTTCTATCTATTTACTATATTCTGCAATAGCAAAGTGAGAAAAGTCATCACTGATTATTAACATAGATTAACTAGTCTCTTCCTAGTCTATTAAAAGAGCTATAAATGTGAAGGAGTTCTCAACAACTGATAATCACATTCTTTATCTCCATAATAGTTTGATACAAAAGAAATGCAGCTGTTGGGAAGCATAATATTTTATTTTCATTTTGCACCCCTCAGGGCAGAGAAAGGAAACAATTTTAAGGCTGTAGAATACATTTGGCCTCAGAGTTTGGTGGGAGGGATCAAAGTGACAAAGAGATTTCATCAGAGGGTATGTAGCTGAACTTTTCAGAACCTTTTTAAGTGGGATGGGTAATTTCCATTGAAAGTTTATTTGTACTGGGGATTCTTCTAAAAAGGTGTGTAGATCCATCCCAAAATATCTCCCCCCACCCCACTCTCTCATCCCATTTTCCCATACTCTCACTGGGCATGTGTGATTTCACAAGTCTTAGTTTTCTTGTCCTGCCATCATGCAGTCATGCAGAAAGATTAAAAAGTTATTTCACTTCAAGGCCAGAACTACACTAACTTCTGGAAGAGCTGTCCTCAAGGTTTCAAACATATCTAAACACTGTGCATTTGAAAAACAAATATTTTTACCACTGAATTTGAGAGGACAACTCTTGGAGGCAAAATAGGGGATAAAAATTCTTCATCTTAAGAAGAATAGTAGTATCAATAGACTGGTAGGAATACCACATTATGTAGTGGTAAAGAATCAAGTATAGTTGAAAATCAGTTTAGAGTTATCCTGTGGTAAGATCAGTGGCCATTAACTTTTACAAATAATAAATAATGATAAAATTATATATGGATTCAAATGTCCATTCAAGGAGATATAGGTAATTATGTCCTTAGAAAACATTTTCCTTTCATGGCAGGCATTTTAAGCTCCCTTCTTACAAAAAAATAACATGAATTTAATTTTTCAAAACTAACAACCCACTGTTACTACCAACACCACTATTCCATTGCACAAGCCTTCTGTAAGCTATTTTAATTAATTACAATTATATTCTCATTTTGCAAAAGATAATGCAGTCTTTCCTTGAAATGTATGGGAGAGCCCCTAGCCATGCCATATACAGGCCCTCAGCAAGTTGGAAAATACATGTTCTATATTTTCATTAAACATGATGATTTGACCAATACTTTCAGAACGAATACATTCCTTCCTACTCAGTTTAGCACCTCTTCTCTTCTGACTTTGATTTGTACAGTTAGGTCCTCCATGATCCAAAAAAGACCTTTCAGATCTTAGCTGTAAATAGACTAAAGTAACTCAGCCTTTCCTATCACTTATTTTCTGAAATAAAGTTTGTCATTGTTGGGTTCTTGGAATTCTCTGAGCTTGCATTTCTACATATCTTCAATTTTGAAATCCTAGATCAGGGGTGTCAAACTTGATTTAATTGAGGACTGCATCAGGGTTGTGTTTAACCTAAGGGGGCCAGGGTGGGCATGGCCAGCTCGACATCACTTGTGTCAGACACTTGTGCTGGCCAGGGCACTCTGCCAGTAAAAACGGGCTCCCGAGCTTTGTTTTTGGCTGCGATGGCCTCCTGTAACACTCTGCCAGCAAAAATGGAGCTGTTTCTTTCATTGTTTCCAGGGCAGCCCAACAGGCCAGATCTAAGCACCCCACAGGTTGGATCCAGCCCATGGGCCTTGAGTTTAACACCCCTGTCCTAGATGAATATGCCATCAGACTTTCGAGAGCATAAGGGTTTTTTTTTCCCAAACAGAAACTCTTCAAGATTTCCTGGGATAATAGAATTTTTGAGTAATTTTGAAGAATAAGCACAAGAGTTCCTTTGAAACCTGTGGTCAGAACTTCAAGTCCCTTTATCATCTACAAACATATCTGGAAATTAAGAAAAAATTATTGTGCAGAGACTTGCCTAAAGACTTTGCTTAAATCTTCAGGGATAGGTGGTGTACAGTCATAAGCATTTTTATCACTTTCTTGATAACAAGTAACGAAATGAACCACCAGAAATGCTTTTTCTGATGTAAATGTTGATGTGGACTTCTGAGTACCATACACCACCTATATTCCAAAAGTGAACAAGATCAGGATTTAAATTGAGTTCAGTTAATATGATAATCTGATTATTCTGTACTTTACTTTTCTGTTCTGTCAAATTAAATTACTGTTCACAGCAATTTCTGAAGGCTCTCTGGGATTCATATTCAAGACTTTGTAGTAGGTAATACATGTGATTCTGAAATCACAGATCATATAGTTTTATGGTAAGTCCTTCTAAGAGTCTACTATTTTGCTTGCTGCAGTTCTCTAGGCAACCAAATTTAAAAACACTCACTTGGGAGTAACCAGAATTCTTTAGTTGCTGCTAAGTCAGCCTGTAGGTTGTAAAGCAGAATTGACTTCACTGAATGAGGAGGTCAGCTAAGATTTGAAACATCCAGACACTTTGACAAGCAGCAGCCATCTAAAAATGTCCCTGCTGGTTTTAATATTTATGTCATATTCAAAGTATCTCCCATCATCCTTGACTATTGACCACGCTGGTTGAAGCTGATGAGATTTGGATGCAAGGGTTATGTGGAATGCTATAGGGTTCCTAGTTCTATTTCAATCAACTTGTCAACAGTTTCTGCAATGCTTCTAGGCACGTCACTTTATAAAAAGTGTGTGTGTGTGTAAAGAAAGAGAGAGAGAGAGAGAGAGAATATAATCAACGTTCAACAACTAAATGAGAATTTACAGTATTGAGAGGTGTGGGTCACTTTGTTTGTATGAGTGTGCAGAAAAAGGTTAAAAATAAGTTACATGCCTCATCAAGATTTGACACAATAAAACAGTATGATTTAAAAGAGTCATTTCCAGAATCTAGGAAACCTTGCTCCAGTTTCTATTAATGCAAGCAGTTAGAGACAGAACAGCATCAGCAATTATAAATATTATGTCTGCTTTGAAAACATTAAATACTTTGTAAGCATTTACCTCACCTCCAAATGAGCAAGCTGAAACAACAGCTTAGGAACAATCTGAGGCAGAATTTATCTTCTGAATCCCTGTATTAGGACACGTTTGATGTACTGTATATGTACTGCTAGGACAGTCTCAAGGAATTTTTTGTTTGGGTTATTGCTTTTGCCATTATAAGTAGCAGAAATCATTATTGCTCTAGGCAGCTAATTAAAATCTCAAAAATAAAGCAAAGCAAAGCAATATGAAGAAAGGTGGGCCCACCATATCATGAACGGGAACCGTAGAGCTTTAACACAACCCTCATAACAATTATTTCTTTATTAACATTTAGAAAATGGTAAATATGAAAACATATGAATATATTATTTAATTCCTCTGCTTTATATAAATTCCATGGATGCAGCAAAAAAATGAATTTGGTTTTCATCCATTACAATTCACTTCAAATTAACAAATTATATTCTTTCTAACAGTTTCAGTTCCAAGGAAACAGTAAAATCACAGTTCTGTTTTGTAGCTTCAGCTTTCATGCATTGATCCTACTGGTCCTGAAAAATAATTATCCATTCCCTCCCCTCAAGATAATCTACAAAAACTGCATAAATTAATGCTGAGATTCATTTAAACTGAGCCCCAACTTACATTTCACAAGCTCCATAAAGTCTCTGGCATATCTGCTGTTAGCTTGGTATGTAGGCAAGGAAACCAGTCAAACATTCCAAGTTCTGATCTGTGGCTGTTAAGCAACAGCACAGGACAGGACAGGACAAGACATCTGATTAAAAAGTAAAGCTTTCCTAAATATCATATTTCTGCATGGTACCTTTTCTTCATAGAGACATTGCATTTGGAAAATGAAACATATTTTCTTGCTGGATCATTTGACTGAAACAAATTAAATCACTCAATATGTGATGATGTGTGCATCAGGCAAAATGGATGACATAAGGAACCAGCCATAGAAATGGTTTAAAAAGCAACAATAAAATTGAAGGCTGTAGAAACCCCCCAAGTTATCTACTACATCACTTGGTTAGCAAAAAGTAACCAACAAAAGCATCTGTGAGACATCAGAAATACTTGTTGCTATCATCGATCCAGAGTATAATTTTCTATTTTGGCAAAAATGGATGACTATGAGTTCTCCTATGACAGTACTTGATCCCAGGAAAATATAACAAAATATAAAATGTATGTAGACATACTCAGCACACAATTACTTCACACATATTATCATAAATGGGGAGAATTATATTGTATACACATTTTAGTACTCTTTCCCAAGCTGTATAGGGTGTAATTTCAACTTCCAGAATTACCCAACCAACAAGTGTGCACTCAGTTTACAGAAATCTGCACTTGGATATGAAAACCTTACAAATGTGCATTTTACTGTGTGTTTTATATGTTTTGCGGAAGTGTATCTGGTAGAAAGTTAATAACACTTGTATTCACACATCTCCAAATGTTTATACAGTTTACCAGGTTATTATAGGCTTATTTTCATGTAACATTTTGAAAATCTTGGTTGGTGATAACTCCTTGACTGTTCTTGTAAGCTAAGCAGAGTCAGTCTGGGTAAGTATTTACATGGAGGACTATCTGGGAATTAAAAATAATAGGATTTTTAGGAATCCAAAACAAAGCATTAGCAAGCCCTTTCTGTACTTCTTAAGATAAGACTTCATGGTTTCACTGAATAACATTTGGAAGTGTTGTAGAGTGGCGGTTACAAAGGGAGACAGAGCCAGGCTAAAGGCTAACAACTTTATTTTTGGCGAATAAAGGGTCGCCGTGGCTGCCGAGGCTATCTGACAGTCAGCTGGCGATGACAGCTGATGCCGTTTGACAGCTCCCTTTTATAACCGGCTGTCAAACGGCATCAACCAATGGGAGCGTTCGGCGCTCCCGTGTTGGCGGCGGACCGGAGGGAGGACTGCTGCTAGTCTTTGAACATAGCACTCCTTCCCCCTGGCCACAAGTATGTGTAGTCCTGCAACCATGATGGCTGCTTTCGCTCGCAGCCTGATCTCCGAGGTTCCTGAGGCTTGGCGGTGGCTGGTGCGTCTTGTTCCTCCCGGGCGGTGACTGGAACCTGCAGAGGGTCGCTGGCCATCCCTGGACTGCTCCCTGGCGACTGCTCGGGTGAGTCTTCCCGCAGCGGTCGGCTGGTTGTGTTGTCGGGCGGCAGGTAGACCGGGTCCTTCGGCGGGTTGGCTGGTGGTAAGTAGACTGGCTCGTCCGGCGGCGGGTAGACCGGGATTTCGGTGGTAGTCTTGTTCCAACGCCTCCTCAGCTGGTCTATGTGCCTTCTCCAGACTCGGCCATCTTCCAGAAGGACTCTATACGATCTGGGTCCTGCAACAAAGACTATTTGCCCTGGCAGCCATAAGGGGTGCCCCGCATAGTTCCTGGCGTACACCTGGTCTTGCAGGGCAAACTCCCTGGCATGGCTGTCAGAGGCTAGTGGTGTGCTGGGAGCGTAGTGGGGATGCAACCTGTCCAGGGTGGTCCTGAGGCGCCTGCCCATTAAGAGTTTAGCAGGGGACTTGTTGGTGGAAGGGCACGGGGTGGCATGTTGTGTGAGTAGGTAAGTTGCTAGTTTGGCATGCCAGTCTGCCTGGCCCAGCTTGGCCAGAACTTCCTTGGCAGACCTGACAGCCCTTTCTGCCATTCCATTACTTGCTGGGTGAAAAGGAGCTGTGAGAGCGTGTCTGATGCCCAAATTAGCTGTGAAGATGGCAAACTCGTTAGAGCTGAATTGGGGGCCATTATCTGAAACTAATGTGTCAGGAAGTCCATGAGTAGCAAACAGTGGGTAACAAGGCTACTTCAGTTCATTTGGAGAATGAATCTACAACCACCAGGAATGTCCTCCCTTGTATAGGACCAGCCAGGTCTACATGCAGCCTGGCCCAAGGGGCCCCTGAATCTTCCCACTTGGTTTGGGCAGCTGCTGGTGGGGCTGCTCTTGTTGCCTGGCAGGGTTGGCACGTGTTAACCCAGCTGGCAATCCTGGCATCTAATCCTGGCCACCATACATAGCTGCGGGCCAAGGCCTTCATCCTTACGATGCCAGGGTGACCCTCGTGCAGTGCCCTTAAAACTGGTTCTTGCAAGGTGGGTGGTATGACCACCCTTGTCCCCCATAACAGGCAGCCCTGTAGTGAAGAAAGCTCCTGCCTGCGGGTCTTAAATGGCATGAATTCAGGGGTGAACTGAATGTCAGGCCACCCCCTCCTTACCCAGTCCAGGACTTGGGAAATAACACGGTCCCTCTTGGAGTGTGCAGCAATATCCCCAGTTGAGACTGGTAGGTTAAGTTCATTGCAGTCGAAGATTGCGTGGATGGGAGCTGGGTCCTCGACTGGTGATGGCAGGGGGCATCTGCTGAGGGCATCAGCATGGCACAGGGTCTTCCCCGGGTGATGTACCAGTGTGTAAGAGTAGGCGGCCAGAAATAGAGTCCATCTGGTCATTCTCGGGGATAACACCTGTGGGGTGTGCTTATCCCCAGCTAGCAGTCCTAATCGAGGTTTGTGATCAGTTACAAGTTCAAAACTATGGCCATAAAGGAACTCATGGAATTTTTTTACAGCGGCCACAGCTGCTAAGGCTTCCTTGTCGATCTGACTATAGTTCCTCTCAGCAGCGGAGAAAATCCTTGAAAAATAGGCAATGGGTGCCTCTGATCCATTTGAGAGCCTATGGCTCAATACAGCTCCTATACCAAAGGGTGAGGCATCAGAAGCTAACACTAGCGGCAGGTTTGGGTTAAACTGAACCAACACAGAGTTTGACGTTAAGAGAGACTTCACTGCTTGGAAGGCGTGGGCTTCCCTTGGTCCCCATTGCCATGGGGCTTTCTTATCTAGGAGCCTATGTAGGGGTTCAGCTACAGAAGCTTTGTGAGGCAAAAAGGAAGCATAAAAATTAAGGAGTCCCAAAAAGGCCTGCAATTCGGTTTTGTTAGAGGGAGTGGGTGCCTCGTGAATAGCTCTAACTTTACTCTCTATGGGGTGAATTCCAGATGCATCAATTCGATAACCCAGGAAGTCTACCTGTTTGGTGGCGATGGTGCATTTGTCTTTTTTCAATTTAAGCCCGTTTTGCCTAAACCTGTCAAGGACAGATCTCACTCTGAGTAAAAGTTGTGTTTTGTTGGTGGCAGAAACTAAAATGTCATCGAAGTATGGAACCACCCCAGGTAGGTCCTGGAGGATTCTTTCCATGAGTGATTGGAAAATGCCAGGGGCTACGCTTACTCCAAATTGCAAACATCTAAATGCGCCCCTGTGAGTAACTATAGTTTGTAGGTCAGCAGTGTGTTGGTCAACGGGAAATTGCTGGTATGCCTGGGACATGTCTAACTTTGCAAAAATTATGCCTGGCTCAAAAGAGTGGAGCAGGTGTTGGACTACAGGTACTGGGTATGCGCTAATTTGTAGGAAACGGTTGAGGGACGTCTTATAGTCAGCACAAATTCTCACGTTGCCATCTTTTTTTGAAGGGGTGACTATGGGGGTTTCCCACTTGGCGAAGTCTACCTGTTCTAGTACCCCCTGTTTGATAAGTTTATCTTATTCAGCATCTAACTTAGGCCAAATGGCGAAAGGTACCCTCCGAGGTTTCAAACGAATTGGGGTGGCTTGTGGACCCACATCAAAAGATATGGGGGTGCCTGAATAGCAGCCTAGTTCACTACTGAAAACATCAGAGTAGTCTTTAAAAAGGGCATCTACATCAGAATTTTCCACAGAGTGAATTCCCGTAACATTGAGGCCTAGGGCAGGAAACCAATCTAATCCTAGCAAGCTAGGAAGGGCACCATCTATAACCACCAGTGGCAAGTGACCCCTAAAGTTTTGGAATTGAATGAGGAATTTTCCCTTACCCAGGACTGGAATGGTCTTCCCCTGGTAGTCCCGAAGAGTCAGGTGGCAGTTGGTTAGTTTCTTTTTTGAGAGCGAAGGCAGCAACTTCTTCAGGGAGGCCCACGAAATGATGGAGAGGGTTGACCCGGTGTCTACTTCCATTCGGCAGGGCTTACCTTCTATAAAAAGAGAAATGCTTAATTTGTTAGGCCTAGAGGTGGTGGTGTTTGCGTGGTAACAAGTGTAACAATGTTCCACTTGCCTTTGGTAGGAGGCAGAAACTTGAGGCCTTTGTATGGAGGCCTGCTCAGCTTGGCAAACCCTGGCTATGTGCCCTTTCTTCTGGCAGTTCAGACAGATAACGTTTCTGAATCTGCAGGTTGATCTATGGTGGTTGCCCCCACAGCTCATACAAGGGGTTTGCTGTTTGGCTGTCTGATTGTTGTATTTCCTAGGTGGCCCTGGGGGGGGCCTTGGACGCGTGAGGCGGTTTACCTCCAGAGGTTCTTCTTCCACTTCTTGGGAGACCTCATCATAGTGGACTGTAGCCTGCCCTTGCTTAGGGGTGTTCCCCTGAATTTCAGCTGCTGATAATTCTGACAATTCAGCAGCCTGAGCTTCCTCAATAGCTGAAGCTAGGGTTAAGTCTTTTTTAGCCAGTAAACTCCTTTGCAGTTTGAGGTCCCTTACTCCTCCCACAATTTGATCGAGCAGCATGTCCTCAAGGTAGTCCCTAAAACCGCAGTGTATGGCAGCCGATCTCAATGCTGCCATGTACTGACTTATAATCTCCCCTTCAGCCTGAGTTCTTCTTCTAAAAACTAATCTCCTGGCTATCCTAGAAGGTCTGGGGGAGTAGTGATTTGACAAGATTTCTCTTAACTCATCCCAGGGAATAGCCTTTATAGATCGTGGGGACACTAGCGCAGAGGCTGTGTCAAAAACTGTGGCCCCACAGAAACTTAAAAAATAGGCGCTTTTCCTTAGATCCGTGGCTTCATCTAGCTCAATGGCATTTAAAAAGCATTCAAACCTATTCATATATGATTCCCATGTTTCTGCCCCCAGTTGGAAGTGCGGGAATGTCGGATTAGAGGCCATTAGAGTGGCAGCGTTGGTTTCCTCAGCTGAGGAAAAATAGAGTCTTCGCTTTTAGAAAAGCGTTTCTGGCTGCGCCTGTCAGCGGCGTTCGGCTCCTCAGCTGAGAGGGCTTTAAATTTCACGCTCTTTGGAGAGCGTCAGCGGCAGTGACTTGATCAGCTCGTAGCAGCTTCGGCTCTTTCTTGCTGTGACTTCGGCTCGATTTCCTGCCTGGTCGTCTTAGCTGTATCCCGCCTTCGTCGCCAGTGTTGTAGTGCGTTGGTTACAAAGGGAGACGGAGCCAGGCTAAAGGCTAACAACTTTATTCTTGGCGAATAAAGGGTCGCCGCAGCTGCCGAGGCTATCTGACAGCCAGCTGGCGGCGACAGCTGATGCCGTTTGACAGCTCCCTTTTATAGCCGGCTGTCAAACGGCATCAACCAATGGGAGCGTTCGGCGCTCCCGCGTTGGCGGCGGACCGGAGAGAGGACTGCTGCTAGTCTTTGAACACAGCAGGAAGCGATTGGTTAAATGTAATTGGTTAATGTTAAGGTTGAATGTAATAAGGCCAACCAGGGGAGAGGATGTCAAACCATTGTCCGATTTCCCATGTTATTTCCACAAATGAAGGCAAAGATATGTGTCCAAGGATAATGTTGTAGGATTCAATCTGGGTTGGCCATTTTGTCTCTCGAGCTTTTAGACCCGGCAAGGCGAGAGAAAAGTTCCCTGAAGATGGGCTCCAGCACAAGTCCAAAAGCTCGAAAAACAAAAACTCTGGTCCTGGTGACTGAGCCAGATTGGCTCCTACATGTTATTTCCCTTTGTCAGAACAGGAAGCCATTCCATTGAGGACTATAGGATGCAGGTTCCCAGAAATCTCCAGGAAAACTACAGCAGAGGCCTAACTGAAGATAGGAAGCTAGTGGCAGGGAGAGATAGAGTGACTAATGATTGAAAGACAGAAAACAGAAACAAGTTAAAAGAAGATCTTCAAATACCCAAACAATTGGCAGAATCTACTCCAGGGAAACTCTGTTGGAACAGCTGAGATGAGAAAGGTAGCTGATCAAACTATCTAGCATTTGGTGTGTTTTGTTTTTCCTTTACTCCTGCCCTAAACTCGAAAGTTGTAATAGAGGAAGACAAGCTTGGTAGTGTTGTGGCCTGTTGACCATCGTCCCCTCCAGCAGCCAAATCAGATGAGGAGGCAGACTGGGAGTCGGGACCAGTAGCAAGGCAACCTAAGAGCTCCAAGGGAGAAGAGGGAATGGAGCTGTCAGAAATACAGACAGAGGTGAAGCCTGGGCTGTCCCCAGATGGAAAATAAACAGCCCCCACGTCCAGAAGTAGCTGATGTGGAAGAAGAGGAACAGCTGGGCCCCATGCCTGATGTACAGATGCACAGAAGGCAGATGGGAATCTATGGGCCTCTCCTCAGGGCGGAAAAGCCACTGCTGCTTGATAAGCCCCACCCTAGCTCTGGGGATAAAAGGCAGGGAGCAGAGACAAATAGGTGTGGCAGACCACTATTCGTCTCCCTGTCAATCAGCCACTGAAAGTCCGAATTTCTGAATACTGTTAGTAACTGTATCTGGAACCTGCAGTGCTGAGTGTGTGTGTGTGTGCTCCTAGTAAAGGGAACATTTAGTTAAAAACATGCTGGTCACGTTTGAGAGCTGTGTCAGAACAAGCAGCCACAATATTAGCTAACTCTGACCTTACTCAAATAAAACTCATATGCTTTTCCTATTGGCCACATTTATCTGCTTCCCAAAACTGTTCTTTTTTTTTTTTTTTTGCCCTGTATGTAGATCAACATACATGTATATGTGAACATATTTGAGTGTCCAAAATGTTCTCCCTTGCCCTCCCTGCAGAGGCCCATGCTTGCATTAAGTGCCAGAAATAATAAATAACAATAAGAAAATTATGAAAAGGTTTTCTTTAAAAAAAATCTGTATTCCATAATATTCACAACATTTCTGTTTTATCTATATTTATATATAGATAAGTATTGAATTAAAATTATGAACAGCTCTAAATATTTTATATATGATACATATATTTATAATTACATATCCACAGAAGATACCTTGCTGCACTACAGCCAGCTGTTAAAGCAGAAATAAATGTCATGATTGGCTCCCCAGATATGCATATATTCTGACCATTGGGGTTTGTTTGTTTTTTTGCTTTTTTTGCAAATGTATTTACAGTTTACTTGGATCATAATAAATGGTTGTATGCTCTATTATATAAACATAATAAAGATTTGGGTTTGTTTAAAATACAAAGACTGCAAATGAATACATGAAAAAATACATACCAGGTACATTATTTATAATTTATAAATGCAAAATTAAGACCTCTTAAAATTATTGCACTTGAGTATTTCTTTTTACAGATTTCTCAGCAATCATTCATGTGTGTGTGTGTGTGTGTGTGTATTTTCTTACACATACATCAACATACACACACACCACTCTTCCCCAACTCCTTGATTGTAGTGGATATTGTTGCCTTGAAGTTGTATGTTCCCTGTATAACTTGGATATATATGGATCAAATTTACCACAAACTAATTATAAATGCTTTGAGTACATGCATTGAGTATACCCTCATATTCTAACTGAGCACAGTTTTTGGTCAGCGAGCATAACATTTAGAATAAAATTATTATGATGTGTTTTTGTTAGATTGGATTATCAAATGATAATGCAAAATTCTAAATAACAGTTAAAGGAATTTCTGTTCTCTGAACAAATGCAGTCATCTTATATATGTGGCACAATGTGAGAATTACATCATAATTTCAAATTTCTGCAGGATGATGGGAACTTCATGATTTTTTGCAGGCCTGCTGCATTTTTTCAAAAGAAAATGTCATACCTATTATTTATAGTTTTAGTGCTGGCTGAACAAACAACTCATACATGCTAATACTAACCAGAAAATAAAAATGTTTCTGGTTATCTATGTAGAATCATTGTTCCCCTGAGCTCCATACCGCATGCCGTATGCCAACTGATTTGTATATTTTATGTCCCTTATTTAAAAATTATGTAGTGTACTCTTCTAGCAGTTCTACAGAGTACAAACTAGACAATAATTACAGTGGAATATTGCTACCCACTTAAAAGTTTTTAACATACCAGTGCAATTTCTACCAAGCAAAATATTTGACCATATTATGTATATTATGTTTTATAAAGGTACCACAGTCATTTCTGTGATCTGCTTTAAGTTGCTTTACCCCTGATAAGGTAAATTTTAATATGCGCAGCAGTGAAATAGATGCCCAATATGGACATGTTGTTTAGAACTTTATCACATTTTACTCAGCTTCTGGAAATCCACTTACAATGAACTTTTATATGATTGCACTGATGATGGTGTTCATTTCTTACAATGACCAAACAGTGGGAAAGTGTGTAGGTTAGACACTTTCTCCCAAACTGTGTATAGTATCTTAAGGACATATAATTCATGAATAGTTTCTCAGAAAACATTTCTCATTTTGTAAAAGAAATATAAAAATAGAAGTCAACAGTTTTTCCTCTATATTCTTACTGAGAGTATCAAATTATAAGGAGATCTGATCTAGATAATAGATCAGGTGGGAGAGAGAAGTTTCTTTACCAAGAAAATTGTGATGGTATTTTTAAAAAGATTAAGATTTTCTTTTCTCACATCTGTTACAGCTTGGTGCAAGATTCTAAAGCAGACAATAATTTATTTTTGTTGTTGTTCAACACCAACATTAATACTTGTAACTTGTATGATTTTTTATATTACCTCTACAAATGATAATCAGCATACAGAACCTGAAAATAATTTAGGTAATTTAATAAATAAAGATGCAGAAGTATCCTAAGTTGCAGTTTGAACTAAGAAAATAACTTGGGACAACAAACTTATTTTCATATAACAAAGTCCCAATTAAAAAGTTATACTTCATTAGATATGCAATACATTCATAAACTTATTCCTGGCAGTACTGTATCTTTGACATACTTTCATATTTTAGTTCTGATGAAACAGACTTTGGGCTGGAACAATAAACAAATATTAAAGATAATTGAAGCTAAAATCCTATGACCCTAGGAACTGACCCTTGGATGACAGCATTAATGGTTAAGTGTAGAAAATATCCAAAAGGGGTTAGCAGATGCTGAAGAGAATCAATATAGTAAATTAAAGTTAGTTCACATTCTGAAAAACAAATATTTGTAAAAGACCTCTGTTGATTGCTTGATGGCAATCTGATGTCTGGCCAGCCTTTTTTTCATAATCATTACAATGTAGTCACGTGTGCAATGACTAGGAATAGGGACTATACATGCTACATAACCTATAGGATATGTAGAGGGCGATAGGTTGGCGATAGGAATCAACCAGACCAATCTACCATATGACAAGCCAACATCCCCAAGTCAGCTATGTCAAACGTTTCCCTTAGTGCTTTTCTAATTCTCTACTAGCTAGTTCTTATGATGTGCTATCCAACAAACACACATATTGTTTATGTGCATTATGTATTCATACACAGTTATTCAGATAAACCAAATGCATTAATATTTGGTGTATGCTTTTGTTAATACTTCCTTGGTTGTGTCACACAGTAATATCTGGATAATGATGAAAGTGAGCATGAAGCATAATACCATGAAGCTTAGGCAAGAGAAAGCTTCTTTCCCCCAAGAACCTACATCTTTCAAAATACCTGTTGGGGCACAAAACTAAAATCTACAAATTAGTCATATGCTAAAAGCCCTAGTGTTTTTGTGCAATTGTATTTCTAACCAGATTGTGCACATTTATAAATAACAATATTCCAATACCACCACCCCCATGCTACTAATTTCTTACTCTCATTATTAATCATCATGAGCAACGTTAGCCAGGGCAGCAGGGAGCTATTGTTCAACAAGATCTGGAAGGGTATAGGTTTCCCCATCTCTATTGTATGTGCTCAGTTGTAACCCAGATTCTTTGGATCTTCACCAATAAAATAATTAATTAAAATGACATTGAACTGGCACAGAATAACTTGTATAATATTGTTCATAATTAATCAGCTAAAATACAATTATATTCCAGAGAGGTAGCCGTGGTAATCTTATGCATGAAAAGCAGAAAAGGAACAAACAGGTATTTTCCATTTTAGGATCCATACCTCAGTTTATAAAATCAACTATTTGCTTTCCAATACTTTCTTTCGTTTGACTCTTTTAGCATTTGATAGTTATGTTTGGACCATTGTCACATGATGCATGAAAGCTTATGGATCCCACACATGTCTGCATTTTGAGCATAACGTTGGAATGGGGCATACAATGGTGATGTGTAAGTAAGGTTTTGCCGAGAAGGCCCATATGATAGACCCATTTAAATGCTATATCTAGTATATGAATGAAGCCTACTCCAGCAGGAAGACTCTCCAAACAAGATAGTGAGAAACAAAGAGGCAGAGAAAGAGAGGGAGATTTCCATTCAAGTCAATAGAGGTGTTCACACTGAGGTCAGTGGTGCTAGGATTAAACCTCATGGCTTATTGATACATTGTCTAAAACTAGATTAAGGTTAACATATTTGCAAATATAGTTCTGCAAAGAGGTATAGACATTAGGACTGTACATGGTTCAAAGCTAATTTGGAAGAAGCTCTTTTGGGCCTCCTAGGAGCACAGCTTCTCTCTCCTATCCATTAAAATAACTTAACTTTTTTCAGGATGCCTGGGAGAAAAAAGACATTGCCCCTTTAAGAAGCCAATTTCTTCAACTTAATGCAGCCACAACTTCTTTCAAGCTCACAAGGAAGGCTGATTCTAGTTTCAGAGGTGCTGTTGCTCATCTAAGGTTTATAACATTTCTTTCTCTCTACTTCACATTTTCAAAGTGTGTACAGCTCAACATATATGCAGATATGTCACATAATGAAATTATGTGCAAAATTGTGGCCAATATCAATACAGACTTCATTCACAGTATGTAAGAGCAATGGTTTTAACGTATCAGCTTTCTTGTTCCACAGGTAACAGGTTACAAGACTGGACAATTTGTTTTAAAGGTTTTTGGGTAAATTGAGATTCCAAGTGAAAGGTAAAACAGAGCGTACCTGGTGCTAATGAGCAACACAGAAGCTACTAAGGACGCTGTGGCACAGTGGTTAGAGTGCAGTACTGCAAGCTACTCCTACTGCAATTTGGCAGATTGAATTTCACCAGGCTCAAGGTTGACTCAGCCTTCCATCCTTCCGAGGTGGGTAAAATGAGAACCCAAATTGTTGGGGGCAATATGTGACTCTGTAAACCGCTTTGAGAGGACTATAAAGCAGTATATAAGTCTAAGTGCTATTGCTATTATGACTTCTGAAGATTATGACTATGTCCAAAAGGTCCTATTTTTTGTGAACTAGCTGGGAATTGGAGGCATCCATCTTTAATATTTGTTTAAACAATGACTAGCTTTTCCTGACAGATTTCCACTACCACATTTGAAATTCAACCTATTACTGTTACTAGGATTGAAAAGATGTACCTAATGTGATACTTACAACAAGAGGTAAATAATCTGTTTCCAGGGTAGAAATAGACATTTTCCCTAAATTACAAAATCACTAAAGAAACACTGATATATTTTTCGCAATGTCTAATGGGTGCAATAAAGTAGTTGCTTCATGATGCTAATCAAATAATTTTTGGAGACTAAGATCTGGAAATTAAACCTCCCATTTGCAGCAAGATAAATTCAAGTACTGTAAACTCAGTTTCTGCCCCAGAGATTTTCTTCTGGAGTTCAAAGATCAAACAAGAACATTTACCATATCAGCGTGGAAATGTCCTATTACAGTCTAGACTTCCCCAGGTGAACCTGCTTATTTAAGCCAATCACAGTATTGTGTAATAGTATGTAAAAGTACCAGTGAAACCTCCTTATCACAAAGATACAATTTAAAACCAAACCTAGGTTAGCCTTCCCAGTCCAATCATTTTGAAATTAAGGCCTCACCAAAATAGCCTATTAAAAAGCCAGTCTTTTATATTTACAAGCCGACTTTTGCTTGAATCGTTGAATCTTGTGTTCACATTGTATCACCGAGGAAAAGAAATTTCCACTCAGCCTCCCCAAAGTTTGTATGTGCAGAGTTTATCCTTTTAAAAGGCTAAAAATTGTAGAATAAAAAGCCTTAAATGTGAATCAGTCAACAATCTTCACAGGGAAGGAGTCAGAATTACTGGATTGGGAGGGTATCCATCCATAAGCTTCTTCCCCTCGTATCACCTTTTCCCATTGTTTGAGATTTTCCCTGGAGAGAGAAGAAAAATTACTCACTTTTCAGATATTTTATTGATGTATCAGTATACAGAAAACATTTGTAAAAGGGGATGTCATGATTTCATCTGATACAAGCTCCTCTTTCACAGAGGCAGATTGTGACCATTGAGCTCTCATATCTGGGCTTTCAATTTGGGGAGTATGACAACTGTATTGTTAATTACTGAATGTTTAATATCAAGTTGAAAAAGTGTGCCTTTATTCCCCTGGCTATAGTAATCTCATTACCATGGCCATAAAATGTCACCAGCATTGCTTTATAATTACTAATCTACTAATGTTGCATACATTCAAAGTTTCTTTGCCTAGTATTTCCCTTTCATCTTGTCTGCAACCTCTAAACAAAACTATGATGGTAGATTAATGCATTCACTGCTGTTTTTTATTTAGAAATTTAAAACAACAAGAAGAGCAATCAGAATTCCCAAAACATAGTGATTATTGGTGATTGATTGTTTGCTTGCAGACATTTTGTTACAGAATAACAGAGTTAGAAGGGACCTTGGAAGTCCTGTAGTTCAACACCCTGGTCAAGCAGGAAAGGCTACCCCATTTCAGACAAATGGTTGTCCAATCTCTCCTTTAAAGCTTCCAGTGTTGGAGCATTCGCAACTTCTGGAGGCAAATTATTCATTGATTAATTGTTCTGCAGGAAATTTATCCTTAGTTCTAGATTGGTTCTCTAGACTAGGTAACATATTCAATGCCCAGAAACATGTGCAAGCAAACATCCAAGCTCAGAGAGCACCACATATTCCATAGTTCAACTCTGAGCTATACAGATTCTCTTCTATTGGTAAAATTAAAGAAATTAAGAGGCCCTCTTTTAAAGCAAATAGCCCTTCTAACTCTATTAGTCTGTTGCACCTGCTATACAGTACACCCCTCTTCTCCAGTTTTTACAGTTCTGAGGATTTTTTAAGTAGAAACAATCATTTAATATCCCTCCATATGTAGAAATAAGATTATTTAAGGGCTTTTAGTTGACCATTCAAGTCAAATTTATATTTACCTGCAGGCTCGATGGAGTGGTATTGTGGGAGGAAGGATCTGTGCAAGTGTACTATAGCAGGGCAAAGCTACAGCATTATAGAACCCAATCTTGAAAAAAATAAAAAAATCACTATTAGTCAAATATTATTCAGCTCAAAATTTGCAACAGTTCCTTTGCTAACAGACTGTTATATATTCTTCTATATTCTCTTCTACATTTTATAAATAGCAATAACACTTAGACTTATACATAGATTCACAGTGCTTTTCAGCTCTTTCTAAGCCTAAGAAGCTAATAAACTATCAATCTTCTTTTTTCATAGCTATGGATTTGTAGAGTGAATATTATTCACCACCAAATCAATAACTAACATTGCATTTTACAAGGCATCATATTAGAACTCCAGATATACCTAGTTGATCATAATTAATAAATATAGGCTTTCCTTTTACTTTCCCTATTTTTAAGGGTAAGTTATTTGGATCATTTCATTGTTTAATAGTCTCACCAAATCAGCACATTAATGCTGAAAAAAATGTCACCTTATTGGGGAGATAGGTGGCATAAAAATTAATAAATAAAATGTTTAGTCTATTGAGAATTATGAAGTTTATTACATTGTTCTGGGTTTTTTTTAAAAAAAAGAATGAAAATCAATAAAAAAGCAAGCATAGCAATACTTAAATAATAGATACATATATCCAAATTAAATCTATTCAAAACCTATTTTAGACTTACCTGACCCTGAGGAACTTCATCTTTTTTATCTCTGTCCATCATAGGTATAGGTTGAATACCTAACTTCTTCATTTCATCACCCTGAAAGAAAAATAAATTCATGTATTTCTTAAATATTCAGCTCCCAATAATAAAAATTAAAGATATTAAATAAATAATGGAGAGAAAAGGCAGAATTCTGAAGACAAACTTTAAGTTCTTATGCAGATACACTTGGTGTCTATGAACAGTTTCTTAATTTTTTTTAATTGTTTCTGCTTTTAAAATACAAGCTACTCAGAGTTGTTTGGAGCCAGGTGATCTCTCAGTTACAAACAAAGGAATACACAAATAACATCAATAGTTCCAATAGTCCAATCAATTTTAATTTTCTGTTCAAGTGTCTACAGATAGATATGGAAATGAATCAATGATGAAATAAATGCACAAACCTCAGCCCAAAACTCTGCGTATATATCATTGGCTGTCAGTCTGGTAACATGCCATAATTTTGTCACAGAACACAAGTCACAAGATGTCATCATCAAGCCAATCACGCGATCCCTGGAATATAATAACTTGTGTAGCTGAAACAATTATTTGCCTTTTCAAATATATCCTATAAGTAATAATTCATATTGAAAAAAAATCTTGATTCAAAGGTAAAATAGATCAGTTCAGATAAAAAACACAAAGAAAAAATAAATACTAGTGCTAAAGATAATGCTATTAAAACCATTCAAGAACCTAACAGATGCTTTTTCACAACAAAAAGGTAACAATAAAGGCATCTGGCAAATATAATTTGGAAAAAAAATACTTCCGCAAAGGCATATCATACCACCAAAAAGACTTTAGTCATTAGCTGCCAAAAGGGAAGATAAAAAAGCAACAAAATTGGTTACTGTAGTTTCATAACAACTCAAATATATTATAGCATAAAATTGCCTAAGCAGTATGAAACAGTATTAAATAAGAGAACAATGACTGTGTGATAAAACATCCTTGAATCTTGGATTCATATTCACCTGTGTGATGTTTTATTGACTTTGACACATTTTTGCTAAACTGATGTTGTATAACTATAGATCTCTGAGGAACTTAAAAATTTTATTATTGTACATCTAACTTATTATGCAAAATATTTTATTATACTATTATATAGCCTCTAAAAATAATTACCCATAAAGTCCATGTTATATGCCAAGCAAAGCTATAAAAATTGAAGTGGATCTGTAAAACCAATGACATTCTCATGATTGAAATACATTTATGCAGTTGCATTTTGCTAACCTAACTTTATCAAAGCATTGATCCAAATTGCAATACAAATTGCTGTTGAGTGTCTTGCTTTCTCTTTTACTTTTATCAATAATAATTCAGCATTTTCCATTTTGAATAGTGGTCATCATCAGCACAGTTAAAAGGGAAAAATGGACAGAGGTGGCACTGATGACAATTGCTATATATAAATATTTTTAAAAACAGAGCATTAATAAACAGCATAGAATAAAGTAATCCAGACCCATCAAAGAGTCTACAAGAAGGAAATCTCAACAGGCAACATAATATAATTTATGCTTACTTTACCATCCTGTATTTTATTATTAAATATATTATCCTGAATCAACTCTGTATACACCTTAACAAATAAATACAATCAGCCTGTTTGGTTATCAAGTGGCATATTTCAAAATAAAATGGTACAATATAAAAGATAAACATATTAATTCCAGAATGCTTCAATTTTATATAAAATTCAATCTTACACACATTGTAGCACTATAAATAATTTTTCTTTGTCAACTTCTTTTTCCCATGACTAAGCCTCAGACTTTCAGGTAATTTCAAAATGCTTTAGTCCAGAGTGTGATTGAATTTCAGTAAGAATTAAGGTAGATACTTAGTGGAGCACGTCATTGTCTAAGAGGTACATTAAAAGGTTGGAACTACCTGAGATTGGAAAGATCAGTGATTAACTACTGCCTTTGTCAGAAAGAAGTTTAGATTGTCTTTGGCACTAAGACTGTGAACAGATAAAAATAGCAATAGCATTTAGACTTATATACCGCTCCTCAGAGCTTTACAGCACTCTCTGAGCAATTTACAACATCAGCCTATTGCCCCCAACAATCTGGGCCCTCATTTTTACTGACCTTGGAGGGATGAAATGCTGAGTCAACCTTGAGCCAGTCAAGATCGAACTTTTGCCAGTGGAATGCAGAGTTAGCCATAATATTGCATTCTAAACTATTGCACAACCATATTCCAAACTCAAACTTATCAGAAAGTTCCTGAATGCACTGCTGAATATATACTAACTATAAAATAACTCTTGATTGATTCCTTTATGAAGGTTCAGTGCACAGTCCTCAGAACGTTTTATATATTAGACTAGTTGTGTAGCCAAATACAGGAAGCTAAATGTTTAGCCTTCAAAACAAGGAAATATGATTGAGATTTCAAACTGTGCATATTCACTTGTATTTTACCTGTGTGCTTGGTTTTTAAGATTCAATGATCTTGTTTGTTGTAACTCTTCCAGTTGTTTTCGGTTTCCAAAGTACAGAGCAAGGTCTGTAGCAATAATGGCTTTGCGGATAATTTCCAAGACCTGTTCATACTCATTGGAATTCAAATTAGAGAAAATATTGTGGCCTTCCAGCTAGAAAAAAAGTAAAGCATACAAAGATATTGCTGTGAATAATTTAAACCTTGTTTTAAGTCTATATTGGGCCTATAGAGTAGCTATTAAAACAAGACATTGGATTTACCTATATGCATTCAAAGAAACAATTATATACATCAACCTTTAAGGACATAGGACATTTTAAAGTGGTAAACAGATTTAGAATTTTGAAAACATGTGATGAGTCTGTTGTAAGTTTTGAGCATGCCAAAAAGCCAAAACAACACTTAAACCAGTTCCTAATTATTTTTATTGTTATCATAATAAAATGAAAGTAGAAAGTATGTTTTATCATCTCTGGTACACTTGTGACAAAGCAAAGAAATGTTGGGACAGCATTTTGAAGAAGTCACCCTGGATGGGTAGTAAAGGCAGAGGGATGCTTGGGTAATCATGAGGAGAGGAGAGTCTCCTCGACTGACCCAGAGAAAACTACTCCATCCGAACTAAAAAGAGAACCGCCAGCATGGCTGAATCGAAGCCGGGAAGGCAGCTGAGACAGAAGTGAAAAAGAAAGGAAAGATCTTGTAACAGAGTGCTTAGTCTTGGTAAGAATCACTCCAATTTCTGCAGTGGAATTTTCCTTGGAAAGTGGGACTCAAAGGAGGAAATTAGCTGCAATTAACGATTGGGTGTAACCATCAGATTTAATAAAGAAAAAAAGATATTGCAGCTAGAAGTAATTTTAAAAGTAAAGGACAGATTGGATTGGTTAACCCAAATTTCTGGACTGTATTTTTACTACTACTCAACTTGAAGAACTTTGGGAAACTATTGGAAAACAATCTTATTCAGAGACATATTGATTGTAGTTAAAGTGTTTTAATTCAGCGAGTTTTGCTCTCTTTCAATAATCCAGTGTGCTTTCGAACAACCTTTTACAGCCTATTGTTTACAGTTTAATAGCAGCAGCCATCAGAGCAATAAATTCCTCCCACCCAGTAAATAACAGCTGCTAGTAAAATAATTAACCCTTTCCTTGCAGACTCTCAATACTACTTCATTACTTTAATCAAACAATGATTAATTCATTACCTCAAAACTTACAACTTTTCTAATTCATTACCTATATCAATGATTAGATAATCAATTTCTATAAAATAATTTATTAATGGTTTAATTGATTTATTGTTTTAATTGATTAATGTGATTAGAGTGTTTAGTGCAACTCCTCTACTCGTTGTAGAATACCTTATGCCACCAGACTTGAAATTCTAGACCTAGAAAACCTTGAATTATACCGTCTTCGGTCTGATCTAAGTATGGTACATAAAATCATACATTGCAATGACCTACCTGTCAATGAATATTTCAGCTTCAACCATAACAACACAAGAGCACACAATAGATACAAACTCAAGGTTAACCGCAGCAAACTTAATTGCAGGAAATACGACTTCAGCAACAGAGTGGTCAATGTCTGGAATACTCCACCTGACTCCTTCCCAAACCCCAAAAACTTTAACCTTAGACTTTCTACTATTGACCTTACCCCTTTCCTAAGAGGTCTGTAGGGGGCATGCATAAGCGCACCAACGTGTCTACAGTCCCTGTCCTGTTGTTTCTTTTATTTTTCTTATATGTACCCATTTCATGTATTCATAACTATGTATATACTTATATCTATTATCTTGTAAGTGATTGACAAATAAAATAAATTAAAATAAATAAATAAATAAAAGATTATTAAATCAAATATAAAATTGAAACCTGACATTTTCCTTTAAGGACCATTTTATAAAGAATTTGAAAGAAAATTTTGAGCTTTGTTATTATATATGCACAAAAATGGAAATACAGCTCAATTCCCACAATAGAAGAAAGGGTGAAAAATGTGATGGAGTTGGCAGAGATGGCAAAATTAATTGAAGAGAAGCAAAGTTGGCAGAGATGACAAAATTAACTGAAGAGAAAACCTTATCCTTGTTTCCACCTGGAAATTACTTTTGGACTTTGTTGGGGAGGGGAATTTGATCTTCGGTTTTGATGACTAAAATAACTTTGTTGCTATAGAAATGGTTTGTATCTATTAAGAATCTAAAGCAAAAAGTTGAGTGACAACTGACTGTATTTTGTATTCTCCTGCATCAACAAGAGACAAAAGCCATTCTTTTTTTTTTCTTTTACCCCTTTCCCTTTACTGATTTCCATTTCCATTTAAACACTACAATAAACCTGAAGAAAAGCTTAAAAATGTTTTCTACCAAATTGTTTTTGCTGTCTTTAGCGTCAATTAACTCAGTTCATTTTAAGGCCCATTATTTTTCAGTCTAAGATCACTTTCTGGGGAATATTCTAAATCAACATCTTCAATGCTTGCCAAGGGTGCAGATAGAGAATATGAGCTCAGCTGCTTTGCTAGCAACTGAGTTTCTTAATAAGGGTGAGAAACGTAAATTTTCCTTTCGGTTTTTACTCTTTGTGACAACATAGCTGATTCTCTCCTTCTCCATATTTTTTTTTTTCTTGTACCAATCCTGGGTGGCTATCAGAAATTTGATGTTGAAATAAGCTAGCCAGCCAGTTTGAGTTTCTTTTCCCCCTCAGTCTGGTAACCAAGGGATTTCCATTCCTCCCTGTATAACTCTTCTTTTTTCGGGTAGTAATTTACTACCATTGGGTTGAATCTGTGCATCTGACTTGCATACAAACTGGTGGTCTTAGGGTCATGAGCCAACCCTAACCCTGCTGCAAATTTCACCACTTGATAGAAATATTCCTGACCACAGGTTTCTACTAGGGGGATGTTCTACTCTTAGCTATACAATTTGGGATGAACACCCTTTGAATGGTGTGGGAGTAGGAGTGGATTTCCAGAGGGAAAAAATTGCAGACTACAGGAACCAGGAGCACTACTCAGATGATCCCAAGGACACAGATAAACCTCCAAGTGCTTCAACAACCTTCTAAAAGGATGCAGAATTACCAGCTATCTGCAAGGAATATAAATCCTTCCATTCCCCACTATCCTGTCAGAGCTGAAGAAGCTTCTTGAATGAGGAGCTAAATGTCTTCAAAGAAAAAACAAGAAAGTCCAGTTGCCTCCAGAAAAAGCACCCTTGGGACTGCTAGGAGGATGTTACCATTTGTCACCCTCTTGTTTGCCATCAATTCCTAGATGCTCCCAACAGGATCATTTTTGGGGTGGACTGGTGATCAGCAGGCTTTGACTTCAATTTTTCTCTGACTCTGATAGGAGTCTAGTCAGTCCCAGCTGGAGTCTGGTGTAATTGACTCAGCTAATGCTCTCCAGCTGGAGCCTCTCTGGGACTCTGGATCAAGTTAATCAGATGTTTTTATCATCAAATCCGTTATTCAACAGCACAATAATAAAATTGCTATTGCCAGTCAATTCTGATCTTTACAAAATCTTGTGAGATTTTACCTTTACTCTAGATTTTTTTATTAGATGGCACATAATTAATTGTTTCTGCCAATCATTTAATTTTGTCTTCAATTCTTGTTGGGATCATTTGAAATCAAAAACTAAACCTTGATAAAATGTTCATTTGTGCACTGTGGTGTTTCTTTCTATCTAGGACAATTTCAACTTTCTCCACCTAATGCTGTCAGCTTATTACACTTTTTCATTTTATCCCATCTTCTAAATAAACTCTAAATATTTCTACCCTCTTTTCAATATGACACCCTTTCTGATACCTGTAGATATTTATTAAATTTTTTAAATTCTGCCTTTATTACTTTATAAATACCTGAAGGCAGCAAACATACATAATATGCTTTCCTCCTCCTATTTTCCCACACAACAATCCTGTGAGGTGGATGGGATAAGAGAGAGTGATTGTCTCAAAGTCATCCAGGTGGCTTTCATGTCTAAAGTATGAAATCCTACCTAAGGCACGATTAGAATTCACCATTTTGAATTTGGATGAATGGAAGATTTTTTTTCTTTTTTTAAATGTCATTTTGCCTGATATAAGCTTGGTAGGAAAATGAAGACAAACTTTCTTTTCCATCTGAAGTCTTCCTAAGATTGTTTTACAATTTTAATAAATCATATTTTCAATTCAAAAAATCCTGACCCTTAACATAATTTTTTTTCTCTGGGTTTCAAACTTTGAATTTTGCACTTTTTATTTATTTTAGAAGAAACATACCCTGTTCTTTAATTGTGAAATAAATAGACTATCTTAAAGGCAGAACAGATTTGACATATTAAAAGGGGAAATGTCTACATAGAGAATCTAAACAAACTTCCTGCAGTTAGATTTTCTACTTCTAGTTTTCTAAATCTTAGCCATAAAAATAGAGTGCAATGAATTACCTGCAGTATAGACACTGTCTGAGAAAAATGATGCTGTTCCATGGTTGAGGTGGAATAAAGTGCTGCCAATGGATGATCAAATTTCTGAAGATAGCTGTTGCTATAACCCCTGTGATCCAGATCATGACATAAACAGGCGACAAGAAGACCCTTTCGCTAGAAAAATAAACAGATAGGAAGTTGATCTTCAAGTTAAATTTATACCACTAGATGTCACTCTCTACTAGGCCAGACACTTTACAATTCCATTAATATATAAAATACATGATTTGGAAATGAGTTGTACCTGGAATGATTGGCGGTGCTGTAATTATGAATAATCAGCATTGATAAAAATATGTTTAGGTTTTCTTATAATTCTTTTTTCCCCTACATATTATATTGGTACCATATTATTCTATTTTCTTTTTGCTTGTGACCCACTTGGAGATAGGATGACTAAAAACCTACATAATAAATATCAATGATTCCCAGCCAATTAGCCTAAAGTGTTACATTCTGCTGTAAGAGGTAGTTTATTCTATCTGTATTTCATAATAAGCTAACAGTTTTTAATTAAAATGTATTTTAAAAAGTTTAAAAAAAAACAAAAGGGAATTTATTATACTGAGCCAGATCATCAGTTGCATCAGACAAGATAATATACCAGAGAGAGGATTATTATTATTATTATTATTATTATTATTATTATTATTATTATTATTATTATTATTATTATTATTATTATTATTATTATTATTATTATTATTATTCCCAATTCAGGAAGTACTTGCAAATCCTCAAAATAATTCCCAGGTTAGCTACCTGGGAGAAGTCATGGATTAACAATGTAATTTTTGGTTTATTTTGCAAGTACTCTAGAACTAAAGTCCAGACCTTCACTAGGTGTCTGAGCTATATTTGTATCTTGGTTTAATAATACAAGAGACACATGACTATTTCCCTGCTAGCATTTTATATGTCATTGAACACCTGCATTTTCCCTCAGGCCAAGGGTCTGGAGGTTAAGTGAGCCTGTCACTAGGATTTCATGCATTTTATTACTGGAGTTGGCTTGTCTTTGGTCATTATTTCATCATGTTTATGTTTTAGCTTAGTTTTAATCCTGGGTGCGCTGCCCTAAAGTTGCAATTGTGAGGGAGCTGTAAAGGTTCAAACAAGTAGAAACCAGCAGTAAGTTGCAAGTCTCAAGAGATCCAGAAGCAGACCAACAAGTGCAAAGTGAATGCTGCAGTAAAAGTGAGGCACAACCACAGGTGGCTGCTGCCAGGGGAGGGAGGATATGCAGGAAGCCACTGTGGGCAGGAGGGAATTCTATGGGGACCCACATGCCATGAAGATCCCTGGAATCTCATAGTCTGTAGCCATGTTCCTCAAGAGAAAAGAAGCCGTATGAGTGAAGGAGCATCTTGCAATCTTCCCCGTAGTTTTCCCCATTGACTTATGAAAATCTTCAAGAAAACTTGCAAATAGGAATCATGTATTGTGGGATGATGCAGCTGTCATATGTGTGAACCAGTTGCCAAGCACTTGGATCATGATCATATCAACTCAAGGGTGCTGGGATGGCTGGTACTTCAAGGAGTCATAAATGCCATTCATTCACCACCATTATAATTTCAAATGGCTGCTGAACAAATGATTGTTAACCAATGACTTTTTGTATAAGTTGATTAAATAATAAATTTATTTGGATAGATCTTCATGTTGCTTCCTTATTCTTTATCATTATTCAGGTGCTCTTCCTTCTTGACATACTATAATAACCAGAGGGTCATCATTAAACTGAGAAGTTGATTTAATGTACTGGCTTCTGCTGAATCCCAGTTCTCCAGTCCAACAACAACCATAAAATTAAGTTCATGGAATACTTTTGAGGATTAGCACTGGTATGCCAAAAAGGAATGGACAAAAATTGCATGAATAGAGGTATGCATTTTCCTGACTTCCTACCTCAAATAACTGGCTGTTGCTGAGAACAAAAGAAATGATGTTGTACTCCATCTTCTAATGGGACAAGTGAAATCCTGCAATCTATTCTGAGAACTGTGCTAATTCAGTGTAGTAATAAAACATAACATTTCATAATTATTATTTGTTCTGAAGGCAGCTGAATTAATTCCTTTTCATTAAAGCCATTTAGTCGGTCTCTTGGGTGAAGAAAATAGAGTAGCTGTCCAATGAAGCAGAGTCCTTCACCAGCAGTGGGTTCTTTTTTCTGAAAAGATCATCACTCCAATCCCCAGAAATCTGGCATTGGCTGCTGGGTTTCTGAAGTCAACCAACCCATTTTCTCTACTACAACCCAGGGAAAGTGGGTAGGGAAAAGCAGGCTGCAATTGGAATTGGGCTAATATTGCAAAAAAAAAAAAAAAAAGCATATTTCTAAAAACACAGAATAATAGGAAAAATTTGTAACATTTTATCAAAGAGGGAGAGGAGAAAGAGAACAATTATAAGAGAAAGTAGGTACAAGATTCTGGCCTATGGCAAACAACCTGGTATCCTGAATAAATAATAAACAAAGTCTACTTTCACTTTGTATAAGATTGGGGAGGGAAAAAAATACAATGAATTATGTCTAGGAATTATGATGTATAATATCCTTCATCAGATACATGAAATTCTTAGCAATATCTCCCACTACAAATATCCTTACATCAATTTAATATAAGATTCTCCCAATGGATGAATGCAGAAGTGCAATTAATAATCTAAGCTTGACATCTGAAACTAAGAGAGTTTATACTTCATATGTTTTCCTCCATTTCCAAAGAATAATACTTAAAATCTGTTAAAGTATTTTCCATATTGTTTTGAAGTATCATTAGAAAAAAGACCATATCCTGTCTTTCTCGGTTAATAGTCACACTTCATTAGTATTGCTGATGTTACCTAGTTTGGTAATGAAACACCAGCAAGAAAACCACCAAGCACAGAGAGCACCAAGAGACCCACAATCATAGATCAGTCTTTCATAGAGTTGATTCATTTTTAAAACTCTTGTAAAAAAAACTTAGATTGGTTTCAACTGTTAATCTTAATTTGTTGCTGTTATTCGTTATTATCCCAAGCCATTCATTCTATGCATTTCTTCATCTTTTATCTAGTTGAGCGAATACACTGTAGATATGACAACTTATTTGTTACAAAGATATCCAAACATCTGGATCCTTTTTTCCATTTCACAATAGCAATAGCAGTTAAACTTATATACCATCCCATAATGTTTTACAACATTCTCTGAGGGGTTTACAGAGTCACCATATTGTCTCCAATGATCTGGGTCCTCATTTTACTGAGCTCAGAAGGATGGAAAACTGAATCAACCTTGAGCTGGTTAGGATAGAATCCTGGCTGTGGGCAGAGTACTGCATTCTAACCATTGCACCACCAAGCCTCATTTACATCAGAAATGTGTCAACATTTCTATAAAGCCCAAATAAAATAGACTAATCCTGACAGTATCAGAACTCTCACTTGGATAATAGTCACAGAAGCAAAAATAAAAGCCACACTGGCCAAAGCAAGTCTTGGTGGCAGGTTGCCCTATATGAGAAAACATTTCCCTAAGAGACCCTTGATGAGTAAACTATTTCTGTTTATTTGCATAGTGGAAAAAAAGCTGCGCTCCAAGAGCAAAAAAATTGTTGGGGGGGAGGGGGGAATTGTGATGGGGATTCTTCTACAGCAGTAAAAAGCAGATCTGGCCTGAAACAAACCTGTCCTGTTTTCAAAACGGTTTCTGCAACTTTTACTTCTACTTTGTATTTGATAATGTTGGGAGAAAATATACACTTACTTCTAAGTCTGTGAAAGTCCTGCGGTTGTGCTGAAGAATAACGTACATGCAATGTACAACTGTGATGGCGTGTTTCCAGTTGTGATAGGGCACTCGACGGTAGTTCTTCTTTACAGACATCGTGAAACGACATAGTTTTTCCATATCAAAACTTGAAAGAAAAAAAGGAATCAGATGAAGCATTCAGAAGGAAAAGTGTACTTTCAATCAAAACTTCTAATTACTTCATTAAAAAAATATATTTCAGTATAACTTTACAAAAAAATGAATTTTTAATGGATTTATTTTCTCATCAGTCGGGCCAATTAAGTTCCATTGTACTGCAAGCACAAGGCAAGAAAGAAGTAGAGGCATATTCAAGAATAAATTCAGAAGTTTCCACCCAAACCACAATGGTAAATATATATATATATATTCATATGATTCAAAAACACATTATGCAAAATATAACTTATCCATTCTTATATCAGATAAATTCTCTTGCATTCTTCATTTGGCTGAAAACAATTATGGCAGATTTCTCTTAAAATGCCACTATTTATAACAGAGATTAGGTCATGTTCAGTAATGCCTAACTAGCCAGCAAATCAACAGATAAGGTGACATTCAGAGGTGGTATTCAGCAGGTTCTCACCAGTTCTGGACAACCGGTAGTGGAAATTTTGAGTAGTTCGGAGAACCGGCAAATACTGGAGATTTTACAGTATCCTTCCCCTGCCACACCCACCAAGCCACGCCCACAGAACCAGTAGTTTAAAAAAATTGAATCTCACCACTGGTGACATTGGATGCTATATAAAAAAAAGGCAAGGAAATAAACTTGCACCTCCATTTATTTTGCTTGTATAATGATAATAGGCTGGTTTTTATACCTTTGTGGGAGATGAACTAGTGAAAGACAAAGGAAGTTTTGAGAAGCTATGCTTTACTTGGCCATCTGTATCTACTAGAAATGTGCCTGTGTATACTTGCTCCAATTTTCCAAAGAAGCAAACGTATACTTTTTACTCCCGAGCAATTTCAGTGCACATGTATGAGAGATATCGAAATAAAGACAAATAAACCCATTTTTTTTCTCTTGTTACACAGAATAATATTTTGAATGTGCCACTGAAATATTTTGGGAATGGAACAGCAGAACTGCATGTCCATGTCAGAGTCCCACAGAGCTTTCAATTATAACCCTGAAATTTGAACCCTGAAAAAGAAAGTAATTCCTTTCTTTCCTTCTTTTTTTCTTGAGTAAGCATTTTAAGAGATAGTCACAATAGTGCTAGATTGAGCCCTACTTTTCAAGAATATGGTTCCTACAGCCAATAGTATTTTCACATTTTTCCCACCCAGCCGCCCACAGACACATGTACACACACATACTGCATCTCTTCAAAGCTGTGTCCAGGCTAAAAGCTCTAATTACCCTTCCTCCATAATATCAGATTCCATATAAAGGCTCAATGCTGACATCATAGCACTGTCATCTTCTCTCTTGTTAGCCTTTCGACTTCTGTTCATCCTGCATGTGCAAAATGGGGCAGACTTACATCGCAGGAAAGAGAACTGCCTTGCCACTATGCTTACAATTCAAACTAAGAATTAACTTTTGAACACATTTTAAAAATCAAAGCTAAAACTTGGTTTGATTAATCTTTTCAAACAATTTTAAGTGTGTGGTAATATTATTGTTATTTATATAGTTAATTCTTCAATTAAATGCATTTAGACATCTTCTGATGTCACTGGAATTTATTTCTAAGGATGCATGCTTACATTAACCAACAGAGGTTTCTTTAATGTTCAATTAAATCAAAGCTAAAATTTTTAACTGAATCAGAGTAAGCAAAAACTAGAATTATACCTTTGAATCTATAACCCTTTTGGTAAAATTATAGGTCTTTCTGACAGTAAAAATCAAGTTATTTTTTTAAAAATATACACTGATTTAAAGTACAGAAAATTAAAGTGCAGAAACTAAATGCCTGCATTCAAAAAAAGCAAAACTCCCACATTAATTTCATTAAATATTTATATACATTCAAGAAGAAAGTGAGTTTTTATTCTATATATATAGGCTAAAATGATAATCCTCCAAGTATGTATCTTTTCAGAGGGGGTGTTTATAAATTCATTCTAATATGGTATTTGAAAAGCATTTGAATATTTTCAATGAAGTCAATTTCTTTGAAGATATTCATAACTAGAGCCCTGTAGCTTGCCAAAATAAACAGGAAAAGAATTTCAAGTGTACGATCATTTCCTGATAGACAGTTTTACTTATGATAATAATTTCAAAAATTTGATGGATTGTGGTATTAAAATACCTCCTCTTCCAGTTCTGAAATTCAGATACCATCGCTAAAGCTTTCAAAATCAAAGGACTTCAATGGGGGGAATCCCAGCTTTCTCAAAACAAAGGATGTGAATTGATCATCTCATCAGTTCTTATATAAGTATGGGCTTCCTAAAAGTTTCTATAGAAAACTTTTTTTTAAACTTAACTGCATGATCAAGTGATACAGATCAGAATTCTATTTCAAATATTGTTTGTTCTTGGATAGGAAGAGCAAATTAGGGGCTGAAAGTTTGCGTAATGTGGCTACAGGAACAGATCTGAGCTACAGAAGGTTTTTCTCTCTGCACCTCCCTCTGTTTGGTAAACTACTGCAGATGCTTCTAAACATTTTTTTTTTTAAAGTCCCATATGTATAATAAATTCCTGACCTATTGAGACATTCATTCTCAATATCCTCAGTTTAATTAAAAATGCTAATGCAAAAACATTTCTACTTGCAGAAATAATTTAATCTGTGCAACCTATCTATAGACTCAGTCCCAGTGGGCTTTATTTAGAACTTGATAATTACATGCCTCTCAGAGACCACATATGGTTTCTGTCAGGTGGAGTACGATTTATGCAAAAAAATTACGCCTTATATTTTTCTGAATATAAGCACTGAAGACATAGTAACAGAAGTATATATGTGTATAGCCACACTATCAAAAAAAAAATTGGGGAGCTGAAGACTCTTTAAAATAACTCTCTCAATCAAAAGCTCTGCAGGGTTCTGAAGCACACATGGAGATCTGCACAAACTGGAATTGTCCCGTTCACTTCATTTGTCCCGATTCATACTAAATATATAATAGCCTGGGGGAAAACAGGGGCAGGGCAAAATATTCTTCGCTTCTTTTTTTTTCCATTCTCCTAATTTTTAAAAAAATGGAAATTTGCAGATTTTTTTTAACAAGGTATATATTTAATATGAAAGCCTTTTAAGGCAATATTTTAGCATAGTTTTTATTCTGGTTACTCCTTTAAAGGACCTTTCAAATTTAAGCCACTATCTAAGAACATCTAGTCTTTATTAATAAGCACTGCATATAGGTGAATGTGTAATTAACATATATGTTAGATAGGTAGATATAGATATAGATGATATATAGATGATTATGCAGATAGAGATAAATAGAGATAGAGATAGAGATAGAGAGGCCTTAGTACTTCTCCAGCTTCTCGTACTTCTTCCTGTTGTTGCTGTTACTTGGCACAGTTACATCAATCACTTTCCTCTGGTCCTTATCTACTACTACAATGTCTGGTTGATTGATTAGTACCTGCCTGTCCCTCTGGATGTGTCAAGTTCCATAGAAACTTAGCCCTATTATTCTCCATGACTTTTTGTGGAATCTCCCATCAGGATTTCGGAGGGTCTAGCCAACACACCGTGCATGTTCCTATACACAATGTCAGCTACTTGATTATGTCATTTAGTATGTATTCACCTTACACCCTACTGCTATTTATTGCATTGTTGCTAAGACCCCTCTGCAGAGTCTACACTTTAGGTCGGGGCTGTCAAACCTGATTGCATTGTGGGCCTTAACGTGATTTATCGGGTTTGTTTTTTCATTTGCAGAGTTGGAGTGGGCATGCCCTGTGTGGGCCATATTTGGCCGGTGGGCTGCATGTTTGACACCCCTGCCTCAATCAACCATAGGCAGCATCTGATGTGCTTGAGAAATCCAGGTAAGAAAATTATAGGTAAAACAATATCTTGGCTAAGGTGAACACCTACAGGTTATTGCATACAATACTACTTTATCCTTTTGGGAAAAAAGGATCACTTTATAATAAGCTAAGGTGATCATTAAATACATTTATAATAAAAAGATAAAGTTAAAGCAGAAAGAATCAGCTCCACAGTGAATATGCTAGCAACCAAACCAAACAGAATCTCTACAGTGCGGTAAAAAATATGGTGTTTTCTTTCATTTTTCTTTGTTTTGCTTTTTCTTTAATTTTATATTGTTTTTACTTTGTAAAATATCTCTTTAATAAAAAATAATTTTAAAAAAAGAAATATGTTGGTCTGCATTCAAAATGAAGTTTTGAACTTGAAAATGTTGTTTTCAATTCTAAGAACACATTCCACATTCATGACCAGGAAACTTCATTGATGTAGTAATGTAACTCAAATGGAACTGGTAAATAACAGAAAATCTTATGGATATGCACTGTGTGAAAACATCTCTCTGGGCTTACAAAAACAGCTCAGCTCTAAGATGTCATGGATATCTATGTTGGAATAGGAAATCTGGAAATGTTATGTACAGAAAAAGTGAAGAATAACCAGCTGTAAACTTATGTTTTCCAAAGAGCTTTTGACCCAGCAAGTGCCTTCATCTATTGAAGAGAAAAGGAATATAGTAATTTCAGCTGGTTTCTCCTTTCTCCATTGACATCTGTGCTGCATTAGAATCTGCTCTAACAGATTGGGAGAACCTTCAGATCATCATGGAATGCAATAGGGGATCTGAAGGGAGAAGCTCTGATCTATGAAAATCACTTTCATTCTACTTAACAAAGATATCTACCAGGTTAAAAATGATTCTGCAAGCAGAAAGTCAATTTTTAATTCATTAAAGGATATCACTTGATACACCCACTGCTTTGAGCTGTGATACAAAGATGTATCTTTAAATGTCAGATACAATCAAATGATGATTTAATGTGCTAATATAGACATAATGCATTTCATTTCTTAGAGAAATAAACTTAGTATATAATTAATAGATCTTCAAAGATTTCTGTTTTTCCCCAAATTATCAGGGGAAAATGTATCTTCTCTCTGCACCTCTTCAAACATTTTAGGAGCATTTTTACATTTTCTCATTTAGAAATCCATCCATGTGTGTATCAGAGTTCCCAAACATGATCTTGAACTACTGGATCATGTCTAATGTGTTTAAATGTGTAACATTTAGGGTGCAATTGATTGCAAGCTTTGCAAACTATTAATTGGCTTTTTATGTATATAAAATCACTATGACAAGTTATTTTTATAGTGAGATTTCAGTGCTGCAGCTTAACTGCCCATCCTATAAATACCCAATATTTCAAACATATATACCATCTACTGGGAAAATCAAGAATGTGCTCAACCCTATCATTAAGAGTCCAACTGGACATCTCTGAATTTGTAAGTGCACTTTTTCTGACCTTGATCTTTATCTTTATTCTTCCATCTTTGAGAAAAATAGAGAAAAGGTAGTTTCCTCCACTCTCAATATAAAATATCATTAAGAACCTCAGCAGTAGAAGTATTTTCCTTTTTTTCAAAGGCCCTAGCTTTATTCATTATTAGTCTTTATATCTCATGTGCTACTTTTCTCACTCATGTTTGTCATTCCAAAGGAGTGTTTCCTTGTTAATCTTAATTATTCTTCATCCATCTTCTAGGGCTAGATTACAGAATTCTGGTTATAAGCCTCCCAGTTGTCAATGTCAGTAGCAGAATGGGACACACAAGAACAGAGACACTCTGCAGCCCCAGGCAGGAAGTTAACCAAGACTTCATCCAACATAATTGCATCCCAGTTAATTAAGCGACACTACCTGACTTTCCCAATATAAAGTCTTCCAGAGGTTTTGAACCAGAGCTTCCATCAGCCAAAAATACCATGGCCATTAGCACAGCAATTGAAGGCATTTAGGTGAGGAAAGCTATTGGTGCACAACTAATGTAGTCTCCCCCTCCCCCCCCAAAAAAGACTAATGTTTCAAACTAATTTAATTATTCAACTACACAAGAAGATATACCTAAGTTAGGTCATCTTATCTAATATTCTTTACTCATTGCCTCTACATGAAAATAATTCTTACTCCTATTGCTCCTGTGAACTAAAAACACAACTTGATATGATACAAGATTTTTCAGAACTGAAGACTTTTCAGAACTGTTTTCTGAGAGAAAAATAGAATGCACCTATTAATAGAATAGGAATGATAAAGCAGAACTGGAAATAGAATTTTTTGATCCCATATGCCCAAATCAAATAACATTAGAGCTCCAAAAGTTAATACAAATATTTCTTTTAAAATATTTTAAAAGTATAAGTTTAAAAAAGAGATCATACCAGCCTACTCCACAACTCTGATGAACCATATAGATGAAAATTGCTGGCCAAAAATCTTCATAAGGACCAATGTCAAAATGAAATCTGTTAAAATAAGAAATATAAAATTAGAAGAAATAAAATTATTTGCATATTTGCTAAAAGTATAAATATACAGAGCTGGTTTCATTGATCAGAGTTTCTTCTTTTCAATATTAAAAAAACTCTCTTTCTGTCAAGTAACAATAATGCATATTTGATTCATACTGGCTTCTAACAGAAATATACAGAAATGTGTAACATCTCATGCATTGATGGATTTAGTTCTTTATAAAATAAAACAAAAATGGATTGCTAGAACTTAATGAATGAGACCATTTGTGTGGGAAAAGAGAATATTGGCACTTCAAAGAGGGGCACCTCCATAGCATCCATCACCAACCTCCCAAATAATTTAAGTACCATTTTCAGACTATGAATAGAAGGGATGAAGAAGTCCATTTCCATCAAGCACATTATGAATGTGTCTTGGACCCAATTAAATATATGTAAGTGCCATGACAATATTTATTGAAAGAATGGTTTAAAAATAAAGTCTATTTAAATGTATTTCTAAATTCCTTAGCTGAATAGAGAAAAAATGTATTCTTTTTAAGACATCAAACAGAACTTAAAGAACCATCTACTATCCACAAGGAAAACCCATTATGGAGTATCCCACCAAAAAATTGTAAAGAAAAACATAACTTCCCAAGCTTTATAAAGAAAAACAAAAGCTGAATATAAAGTATGATGAATAAATATTTAGAAATCAGAATATTTAATTAGAATAAATTATGGTAATAATAATGAATACCATAATTATTAAAATCAATCATTATCTTGATTAAAATGAATAGTCAAGAAAACAATTATCAAACAAGTTAATCCAGAGTTCTCAGTTAAAGTGCAAATAATCTGGCTCAAATGATCATATTTTGGATCCGTGCAAAAACTTTTTTCTTTGGAGAAGCCTTTAATGTGGGAGAGGTGGAAAGAAAGAGAAGAGCACAAGACTGCTACAAGACAGATGGATTCAATTACAGTAGTAATGTATGCATTGTCTGAAATCCAAAAGGACAAAGTTGGAGACAGATCATGTCTATCTAGATGGCCACTAAGGATTGACACTAACTTGATTATACGGTACATAATCAATAATCAATTATAATAAAATATGCTTTTGATTATAACAAATGTGTACCATATTTAAGTGGTAATAAATAAATATGTCATAAACAATGTAAAATGAAATAATGTAATCCAAACATTTCACATTATATTTTAACTTGTTATTCAGTTATATTTTGTAATGTCAATATCCATAACCTGACATTAAGGATCAAAACGACAGAGCTGCCAATTGTGTGGATGCTGTTTTTCCCTGCATTGTTCTTGTGTGTAGCAGATGTTCTATTCTCATTCCCTGAACTTAATAATAATACCCAGGTGCATTAGAAACACAACAGTGTGCAGCAGAGATCTAAAATCAACTGTTCTGCTTACACAAATGATTAACGTATGATGGTTATTATGGAACCATGGGATACTACCAGCATATCTGAGCATCTGCATATTTATCAGAACATACACTTGAGGCATTATCTGCTGATCATAACAATAATAAGTAAAGTAGTTATCAACAGTTTTCTTGTCTTTTATTTCCTAGTGATATATAGACTGAAATGAAATCTCAATATTGAAAAAGAAGCTAGACAGGTGAAACTGATATTTATACAATATTTTAACCCATTTAAAATAATAATAAGACAATTGTGTGTGTGTGTGTGTGTATTGTGTGTGTGTTCATGTGCATGAAGGAATATTTCTTAGGAAAAGATTTGAGGAAAGGATTAAATTGCCTCACAATGATCTAATCTCCTTCCCTAATTGATTGCAAGACATCCATATTAAAATATTTATCCCTTTAACAATAACATTTACTACATTCACAATATATATCAATGTTTACTTCAATATCAATAATATACTATAAATACATACTGTTCAATATCTCTGCAGAGTTGTGGTGGGAGTTTGCAATCCATTAGATTTTTCCACTCTTCTGCTGTACAAACACTGTGATATGAAAGCTTCTCCATTGTTACCCGATATATACATTCTGAATGGTGAATTCTGTGATACATCTGAAATAATGGTTTAATGAAAGTAATTTGTACTTTCCCCTTATTTGAACAAAATTCATAAGAATTTCAAACTAAGCACTTATTCTTGTTAGTTACATCTATCCAAACATGCCATTTCTGAAGAGCGACCAGACATAATTTAACAGGAAATAATTTGTTTTGTTGTTCTTTCCCTAAACAGTCAGCTGGGCTGCTTCATCATGGTGGGGATATGTTCCTAACAGGGATAACTAAACAATCTCAGGAGTATCTACCAAAAGTATATAATTCCAGCATGGTCAACCAAGGTGTGAAGATCATCCCAGCTGCCCAGCCAAAGCAAATAGGCACCAATGGGGATCTGCAATATATATAGGAAGATGCTGGAAGGAGATGATCACTTAATGAGAATTGCCAAGGGACCATTTCATATTGCATAGGAAAAGGCATTATAAACCACTCCATTATTCTCCCAGTAAAATCACATGAATAGAAAATATAAAGCGACTGAAGATGTAGTGTTAGTAGATAGGCCTCTGTGGTCAGATAATACTCAACATATTACTGAGAAAGAGCTGAGGATATTTCGTGATTATGACATAGCTACATTAAAGCATTTGGGAGCTTTGTACTTAATGTTACCATGAAGAAAAAGAACAACTGAAATTGCAAAACAAAATTACAATGGATTCATGGAATGCAAGAAGCATGAACAACAAAAGCTCAGCACAGTGAAAAATGAAATGAATCAACAACTCCTTGACATAAGTATCATCAAATTGAAGTGGACATAAATTGGAGCATTCAGTCAGAAGATCATCCTGTACATCAATTCAATACACAATATCACAAGAAGGAATGGCACTGCTTTTATAGTCAGGATGGATGTAGCATAAAAAGGGTATAGCATAGGAAGGAACATTATTGTTACATTAGGAGCAATACTTGGCTATAATGCAATCAATGATCAAATAATATGAATTGGGCTTTATGGGCAACCACTTAATATAATTATTAGCAAAGTTTATGCTCCAACCACTGATGCAAAAACAAGAAAAAGTTGACCATTTTTATAGTTAAAGTCAATCTGAAACCAATATAATATGAAAAAAAGATGTGTTGTTTGTGATTGAAGACTGCAGCATCAAAGTTGGAAATAATGCAAGAAAATTATGGTCTAGAAAACTGAAATGAAGTAGGATATGATTTACCAATTTCTGTTAATCCAATGATTTCTTAATTTCTAGTTGTTATAATGCAGTCTTCCAGCAACCAAAACATTACCAGATGGAGTTCACAGAAATCAAATTGACCATATTATTGGTACAAGGAGATGGAAGAGCTCAGTTATTGCAAAGAAATGGCTAAGGGATGATTGTGGAACAGATTATGTGTAAACTGCAAGCCAAACTAAATCAGTGAAACAAAGCTAAACAGATTTTGCAATATGATCTTGATCATCAACCCCCCATTTGCATGAAGAGCATTAGGAATTAGTGTGAAGTCCTGGATCTCATTGATAGTCCTGGATCTCATTGATAGTTCATTATGGAATGAAATTGAAATGTTGCTAAGAAGCACTGTGAAAGGAAAACCAAGAAATAAAAGAATGCAAACTGAATGTCAGACCAAATGGTGAAAATTGCCAAGAAGAAATAATAACCAAAAAAGGCAAACATCTGAAAAATGAACTTTACAAAGAGATTCCAACCTTAACTAGTATACAAAATGATGTAAATGTGCAGATAGTAACTGAAGAAGATCAGACAAAGGTGAAAGGTGCATCCTGACATTAAGTTAAAATTCAAGAAAATACTGGAGATATTCACAAATTGTAAGAATCCATAATATACTAGAAGATAAGATTAGATCAGCATTCTTTTATCAACCTGAAGGTTGCAGGAATCAATAGAATATCTGCAGAAACATGGCAAATCTTAAAACTTCTAATCAAAATATGTAGCAAATCTGGCCAGCCGTTGGAAAGATATGAGTTTATTTAGGAGGGTTAACAGAGTGTGCAAAGTATCACAAAATATTATTAATTTTCCATGCCTGTAAAATAATGCTTAGGACCATCCAACTCAGACTAGAGTCTTGTGAAAGGGGCATGCCCAAGCTGATTTTAGAAAAGACCAAGGAGCAGGAACATTATTGCTGATGAATAGTGAACAACTGAGAAAGCCAAAGAATATCAGAAAGTCAATATGTACTTCATTGATCATTAAAGACCTTCAATGGATTGTGCTTTGAAAAATGAGATATCCAGAACATCTCATTATCCTCATGTGAAATCAGGTCACAAATCAGAAAGACAAAGTCCAGAGAGAACACAATAAAATAAATCAAACTGCTTGTTTTCAGGTTGGCTGAGAGAAGGCTATAGGTAACAAAAGTCATAAAGAAAGTGAAAAAATTAGGCTAAGTTTAAATATAAAGAAAATGTTAAAAATAGTAGTGGGGTATGTGATAACCATCTTTAGAAGTGACAGTGAAGAAGATAGTGTACTGATGGATAGCTCCTGCCTTTTAGGACCAACTACGAAGAGTAAATGAAACAACGGTCAAAAAAGAAATATGCTATAGCCTATGCGAGAGGCTAAAATATATGAAAAGTGGTTGCAGGGATTGGATGTGTCTAGTTTAATGAAAAGAAGGGCTTTGGGTAATAGCAATGTTGCAATATCTCAGGGGCTGCCACAAAGAAGAGGAGGTCAACCTATTCTCTAGAGCATCCAAAGGCAGGGCAAGAAGTAATGGATGGAAACGAATCAAGGAGAGAATCAAACTAGAACTAAGGAGAATTTCCTGATAGTTAGAACAATTAATCAGTGGAATGACTTGCTTACAGAAGTTGTTGGTCTCCAACACTAGTAGTTTTTAAGAACAGATTTAACAGATAATCAGAGTTGGAAGGGACCTTGTAGGTCATCTAGTCCAACCCCCCCCCACCCAAGCAGGAGACCCTACACCATTTCTGACAAATGGCATCCAATCTCTTCTTGAAGGTCTTCTGAGGGCAAGCTGTTCCATTGGTTGATCGTTCTCACTATCAGAAAGTTTTTCCTTATTTCCAGATTGAATCTCTCCTTGTTCAGTTTCCATCCATTATTCCTTGTCTGGCCTACAGGTGCTTTAGAAAATAGCTTGACTCCTTCCTCTCTGTGGCAGCCCCTCAAATATTGGAAGACTGCTATCATGTCTCCCCTGGTCCTTCTCTTCACTAGACTAGCCAAGCCCAGTTCCTGCAACCGTTCAATGTATGTTTTAGCCTCCAGTCCCCTAATCATCATTACTCTTCTCTGTACTTTTTCCAGAGTCTCAACATCTTTTTTATAATGTGGTGAACAAAACTGGATGCAGTACTCAAGGTGTGGTCTTACTAAGGCTTTATAGAGTAGTATTAGTACTTCCCTTGATCTTGACTGTATCCCTCTGTTAAGACAATTTAGGATTGCATTAGCTTTTTTTGGCTGCTGCTGCACACTGCTGGCTCATATTTAGCTGGTTGTCCACTAAGACTCCAAGATCCCTCTCATAGTTATTGCTATTGAGCCTGGTTTCACCCAGTCTATATGTGTATTTTTGGTTTTTCTTGCCGAAGTGTAGGACTTTACTTTTCTCTACACTGAATTTCATTTTGTTAGATATGGCCCAGTGTTCTAGTCTGTCAAGATCTATCTGGATCTTGAGCCTATCTTCTTGGGTGTTAGCTATTCCTACCAGCTTAGTATCATCTGGTAAGTTCCCCTTCTATTCCCTCATCTAAGTCATTAATGAAGATATTGAAGAGTACTGGGCCTAAGACGGAACCTTGTGGCACCCCACTGCTTACTTCCCTCCATGTAGACTTAGACCCATTAAGGACTATTCATTGAATATGGTTTGCGAATCCATCTAGTGGTGGTGCTATCTATTCCACTTTTTTCTAGCTTACTAAGAAGTAGTTGTGGTCTACTTTGTCAAATGCCTTGCTGAAATCTAAATATATTATGTCCACAGTATTTTGCTGGTCTACTAATTTAGTCACTGTGTTGAAGAATGAAATAAGATTGGTTTGGCATGATCTGTTTTTAACAAACCCATGCTGACTGCTAAGTTATTACTTTACTTGTTTCTAGATGTTGGCAGATCTGTTTTTTTTATTATCTTTTCCAGTATCTTCCCGGGTATTGATGTTAGGCTGATTGGTCTATAGTTTCCTGGGTCTGTTTTTTTCCTTTTTTGAAGATGGGAACCACATCAGCTCTTTTCCAGTCCTCTGGTAGTTCCCCGGTGCTCCAGGATTTTTGAAAGATATGGTGCAATGGTTCTGAGTTGACTACTGCCAGCTCCTTTAAAACTCTGGGATGTAATCCATCAGGCCCCAGCGATTTGTTTTCATCAAGATCAGACAGGTGTACTCTTACTTTTTTTTTTTTTTTGCTTATTTTAGCTTTTATTTCTGGTCTGTCTTTTACAGTTATGTTTTTGGTGGGTTGAGATGTAGTTTCTTTTTGCGTGAAGACAGATGCAAAGAATGAGTTAAGCAGTTCTGCTTTATCTCTGTTGCCTGTTATTTCCTTGCCATCTTCTCTCTTTATTGGACCGACTGTTTCCTTGATTTTTTTCTTGTTATTTATATGTTGGAAGAAATTTTTTTTGTTATCTTTGACTTTTGTTGCCAGTCTTTGTTCGTTCTGAGCCTTTGCTATCCTGACTATCCTGGCTATCTGCTTATATTCTGCCTTAGTTGTATGTCCTTCTTTCCATTTTTTGTACTTGTCCTTTTTTTCTTTCAATTTGCCAGGGAGATCTTTGTGCAGCCATGCTGGTTTCTTCTTGGATTTCTTGTTTTTCTTTCTCAGTGGTATTGTGCTAGTCTGGGCTTCTATGAACTACTTTTTAGAGTTTCCCAAGATTCTTGAGTTGTTTTCCCCTTTAGGATTTTCATCCATGGAATCTTTCCCAAGTTCTCTCCGAGTTTATTGAAATCAGCTCTTTTAAAATCCAAGACTCTGGTGTCATTATGTTCTGTTGTTTGTGTTTGTGTTATGTTGAATTCTAGTATGACATGGTCACTCTCACCCAAGGTTCCTGCAGTTTCAACTCCCTCTATCACTTCTTCTCTGTTTGTAAGAATTAAGTCCAGTATGGCTGTCCTTCTAGTTTCACCCGCTACCTTTTGGACAACAAAGTTGTCAGCTAGGTTGGTTAGGAACTTATTTGATTTCTCACTTGGTGCAGAATTAGTTTTCCAATTGATATCAGGATAATTGAACTCTCCCATTACTATTGTTATGTGTTTCCTGCATATGTTTGTTAGTTGGCTGGCAAAAAGGACATCTATTTTTTCTGCTTGATTGGGTGGCCTATAATATACACCTATGGCCATGTCATTCTTTTTTTCTTTTATATTGACCCATATGCATTCTAGGAGGTTTTCATCTTTGGTTTCATGCATTTCTGTAGCAATATAGTGGTTCTTTACATACAGTGCAACTCTACCTCCTCTTTTATGGGGTCTGGGGTTTTTTCTTTGAATAGTTTGTATCCTTCTACCAGTATGTTCCAGTCATGGGTTTCATCCCACCAAGCTTCTGTTCTTCCAACTATATCATATTTACCTTCCTGTATTCGTAGTTCAAGTTCACCCTGTTTGTTCCCCAGACTTTGTGCATTTGTATATAGGCACTTGAGATCTTTACGTCTGACACTGTGTTTACTATCTACATAACCTGTGTTGTGCCTGCCTGCCCCTACTTTCTTGCCACCTGTCTGATTAGTGCACATGGTATGGCACTCACTATTAAATGCTTGGTTTTGGTTGGCATCAAGGTTGATAACCTTATCTGTACAAACATCTATTTTGCATGCACTGGTATCCTTATTAGTTTTAGGTTGCTAGGGACAGAAATGTTCTGAATCCATTAATTCTCTGTCACCGCTGTTCAGTTTAAATGTTTATCCAGGAAATCTGTGGATTTAATGCCAAGTAATTCAGTCCCTTTCTCTGATGGATGCAAACCATCTCTTTTGTACAGTTTTTCATTGGACCAGCTGCAGACATCATGACTAATAAAACCAAATCCTTCCCTTTTACACCACTCCTTTCGCTACACATTAAACTTCTGCTACATGCAGAAGAGATTGAAGAAGAGACCTCTATTTGTCTCAAATGGCATAGGATTCTGCATGAGCAGAAGGTTGGACTAGAAGACCTCCAAAGTCCCTTCCAACTCTGTAATTTTATTATTCTGTACAGATAGGCCTTGACTAACAACTTTGTTTAATGACCGTTTGAAATTATAATGTACTGAAAAAAGTGACTATTTTTCACACTTACAACCATTGCAACATCTCTAAGGTCATATGATAAAAATTCAGATGCTTGGCTCACATTAATGACCATTGCAGTGTCATGTGATCACCTTTTGCAACCTTCTGACAAGCAAAGTCAATACAGAAGCTAGATTCTCTTAACAATTGTGTCACTAACTTAACTGCAGTGATTCACTCATCGACTGTGGCAAGGAAGATCATAAAATGGGGCAAAACTCACTTTACAACTGTTTCACTTATCAACAGGAATTTTGAGCTCAATTGTGGCCTTGGAAAAGTTATTAAGATGCTGGAATGCCTTCACCTACAAAGATCAGAATTGGGCTTTTCCCTGTGACACTCTATGGAAGTGAAAATTGGACTTGGAGAATGTAGGATATAAAAAGGGCAGCTGTTTCTGAACTTTGGTTTTGGAGAAGACTCCTGAGAAAACTATGGATAGCCAAAAATAGACAAACAAATGAGTAATTGAAAAAATCAACCCAGAGTTCCCACTTGAGGCACAAATAATCAGAATCAAATTACAGTGGAATCTCGGGTCATGACTGTAATCCATTCCAGGACTTCAGTCACAACCCGATTTGGTCGTGACTAGAAGCAAGACTGACTGTGCATGCATGCATCAAAAAAAATTGGTGTGGAAAGGGAAATTGCTGCAGCAGGGGAAATCACTGCAGCTGTATTTGATCACCCCTGAGGATGCATTCTCAACCAAATTTGAACATTTTGTGGATTTTTTGGTCGGCACCCGATTTGGTCATGGTGAGAAGCATTCGTGACCCAAGGTTCCACTGTATCATACTCTGTGTACTTTTATGTGAACACCTAATCATTGTTACACCTAACTCCCCATAGAAGTCTATTACAGTTAAGAGATATTCAAGACTTTAATAACTAGGTTTGAGATAAATAATCCTGGAGAAAATTGATTGATAACTAAGAGTCAATACTATCTCATTGGCACATCATCATCATCATTATCCTCCTCAAAGAAACAAAAATGTTTAAATATTTTAAATCAAGAACTTAATACAAACAATCCCACAATATCAGAATCAGTTTAGTATTGTCATCACTCTAGGTACTAATTATTAGTTGTCAATATATTGTATTAAAAATAATGTTATTTTGGTTCACCTTGATATTTTTCTAGAACAAAACTTACATTAGCACAGTGTAATGCCAAAGCACAAAAGACTGCAAACATTTTAAAGTTGTTCTCGTCGGTTTTAGAAAAGGCACTTCCAGTTAGTTTATTCACCATCTGCACGACACCTATGACACTTCCTCTACTCACAATAGGCATGCATAAAATGTTCCTTGTTGTATAGCCTGTGTAGAGATCTACCTCCCTAGAAAATAGAAAGTGAGAACAGAATAAGAAAAGGAAAACCAGTCATTCGTTTCATAATAAGGCATCTATTTTATTAACAATAGTACTGAACATTTTTTAGTGAGTAATGCAATGCCCCTTGGGAAGTCACATAGATGGGTATGTGCAGTCAACCTTCCTTCATGAAAGAAAGGCTGTCCTTAGCGCCAGCATAAATCTTTATCACCAGTTGCTAATCCAATGGCTCTAATGCCCCACTCCTTACTTTTCATCATAATACCTCTTTCCAAAAGTCAGTAAAGGAGGCTGGCCCTGGTAGCAATATTTTCCCAGTTGTAGGAAAGTAAAGAGAATTGAAAAAAAACATGAGAAGGAAAGCAAAAAAATTGTCCCCACCATTTTAGAACACATGAATGTTAGGATTCCTCTACTCCTGTTCATACTAATTCATATACATTAATTTGTTAAAATACACACAACAAACTTGCAAAGCCAATAGTATTTCTGTATTTCAACAGGGATTAAATTAGAAATAATATCTAAAGTTACTCTAGGATCACCTTTGATTTGATCCAGAAACATTCTAATGTATACTTCACCACAGAAATTTTCCAATTAATGAATAACTCCATTGGTCATGGGATACACATATTAATTTGTCCCTGGCACTTAGGGATGCAGTTGACTTGAGGAAGTGTTGGTGAAAAATAATAATATAACTCATTAAGCCAAAGCAGTGGTGTAAATAAGTGGCTTATTCTAATGAGAAACTACATTCTGTGTAGAAAACCACATTCTGTGCAGTTTTATGAATCTATTAGACATGGAGCATACATATGACAAATTGGCAAGCTTAAGCAAAAGTTAAATGTAATATACCTCAAAGATTTCAAAGCCTATGATTTAACCACCTCATTAGCTGTATATTATGAATATATTTTTCATTTACAAATGTATGAGCTTTTCAAAAATCAATTAATTAGCATTCATTCTCCTGTTAACAATATTTTAAAAGGACAGTATAATTCCCATATTAGTTTACAAAGAAAACAATTTTCAGCAAACATACATCAGTTTTAATACAAAACTATACATATATTTTATTTTTAATTGGTATCTGGAGATTATTTGCATTAAAGGAAACAGCTGTTTCTTTTAAACAATCTCTGTGTCAAAATGATATCTATGGACACTTCCTGTTCTTAGGTAAATATGCTCTCTAACTTTGATCAAGGTTCCAATTTTATATCCAATGTTGGAAAAAAGAAATTCTTACCTGAAAATGTTGCTCTTGTGGGAGGGCATTTAGTTCAGAAAAAGTCCAGCCTCTGATGCTGAATAGGCAAGGCTAGGAAGCATTTCCTAAGGAGGTAGGACTTCTTTAGATCTCCAAGGTAAATGCCAAGGTAGGAGATTATAATAGGCAAATCAACAAAATTTAAAAAAAAATAAGTTGCTTGCTAAAATAGAAGAACTGGCCACCTCGATCAATAGTATCAATGGTTAGAGAGGATCAGGATTGTCTCACAGGTTGGGCAAAATGATTTTCTGCCTATGAGAAGAACTGAAATTCAGTACATAAGAATTTCTTTTTCTCCCCTTACAGGCATGAGGACATTCACAAATGGATGTCCAAAACAAAAAACAGGATAATACATCACATATTTAATTACCTTCAGGATATCTGGAGGAATAAGCCATGATTTCCTCTAGAAGTGGATAAAATATTCTGTATTATAATTCCCAAAGAAATATGACTATAGAAAATTTGTTTATCAGGATTCCAGATGAAAATGAGAGGAGATTAGTTTAAAAGTCTGGGTTAGAATTTCAGCCCCTTCTATATAGAATCCCGCTTTTTCAGAGATGTTCTATGTAAAAGAACACAAGACTGTTGTTGATGAACTGATGGAAGGCAAGTGGCAGATCACTGAAAAGGAAATTTCTGTCAAGCTATGAGTCACATTATTGATATTCATCAGCATCTGAGATCTGCATTATTGACATTCTTCAATATCTGAAGGTTTCTGCAAACTGTGTTCTTCACATACTGATGGAAGAGTTAAATTTGCCACCAATTGTCATCAGAATTTAGGTGAGAAATTTCTTCACAGAATTGTGGCAAGCTAACAAAACATAGTCGTCTTATTATGGCTCAGAAATGAAGGATCAGTCTATGAAATATCATCACAAAGTTTCACTTTCAAAAATTCCAAACTCAGATTTGGTAAGTTTTTGGGACATAGATGGTGTTATTCACATATATATTTTTGAACCTGGCATTGCTATCAGTGCTACACTGCAATGCTCAAAACTTTGACACAATGATGAAGCACAGTTCAGAAGCATAAGAAGGGCATTTTGCTGCATAATGATTAAGACGTGATGTCTGTTTCTTAAGTCTCTAGAAATAACAGAATGTTGATTCTGAAAGAAAATAATACAATAACCAAATAAAGAGGAATTCTGTGGAAAAAAAAAAACTATGCCTCATTTCTTTCTATTATTCCTTTAAGGCCTGAAGTGGGATAAAAAGAATGTTCCTCTACCTTCTATATCACTATCAAATGCTGCCCCAGGTGTCTACAATCTCAATTTTTGGTATGAACCAACTCTTCGTTAAATGTTAAAGAAGTATTCTATTCAAGAAGTACTGAATAGACTCTGACACAAAAGCACACATGATTTTTACTTGTGTGGGCCTCCAAACTGAAGGACAAGAGAAGACAAGGTGAAATTTCTTTGTAGGAACTTAAAGACTCTTAGCCAGTTGAATTCAAATCCAGCATTTCCCAATATTAGGGGAGAGATGAAATAGCCAAATCAATAATGCCCCACAGCATGAAAAATGATATGGAAATTATGGTGGTTAAATAGGAATGTTAAAATGTTTCTCTCCACTTATTTTTATTTTTTTTTAACTTCTGGTTTGCCCGCATGCTCTTTCTTTTAACATATTTCCCTCAGCTTCTTTCAAGAGCTCCAATCTTTCTTCCCTTGATTAAGGGAAGGAAAACTGAGGGTGTCTAGGAAGAAAGCTTGCTTCCAACAGTAGCCCTTGTTAGCCTTTTCCATCTAATCCTATAGACAGGACATTTCCAGAACTGAATGCACTCACACCTATGAGGGGAGAAAGCTATAAACGTTGCTATCAGACCAAAAAAAATACCTATCTTCAAGCTTGAAGAACAGAATTGTTAGTCCTGGTTTAAGCCATGTTTCTTCTGGAAACTGGATACACTGCAAATAGCAGAAACATTCTTACCATAAATTTCTGTTCTGTATAGAAGACATTCCTTAACCTTGGGATGGCACTACGAATACATTGGATGAATTAAAAAATAATAATAATCTAAGATAAATGGCTGATTTGCTCTCCTAGCCTGGAACAGAACAAAACTATATATCTATGCCACAGAGTTCCAAAAGTTCTTTCCAAAAGGCAATTGGACTACTACTTTTTTTTTTTTCGCTTGAAAAGATTTTGCTTCTCATCCAAGAAACTTCTTCACTTCTGAGAATGAGCACTGAAGAAGTTTCTTGGATGAGAAGCAGAACATTTTCAAGGAAAAACTAAGAAGGTCCACTTCCCTTTGAAAAGCCCCATTGGGAAAATCATGACATAGATGATTGAAAATCTCCATAGACATTTATGCCACTAAAAATACCATATGTAAATATGAGCACATCACAGCTTGTTTGAGATACCATCCCAAAACTAAGAAATGCCTCTGAGAGAGAAGAGAAATTGTCTTACTTAAAAGAACTAAAATCATTTAAGAAATTAACTGCATAAAAATGCATAAAATATTGTACGCATAGCAAATGTGTGCTGAAAGCCTAATGAATTCCTACCTGTTAAAACGTGGATCTGCATAGGCATCGGGTATGTTGAGGACCTCACCAGTTCTTGCTACCTGACCAGCTATTCCTTTTTCAATAGAAAATCTGCATATATGTAAAGAGATATGTCCTATTAAAACAATATGCTGATATGAAACAGTAACACTTGTAACTGATGCACGCCATTCATCACTACCGTGTTTCTCCAACAATACGGCCTCCACCAATAGGAAGCCCCACCATGTTTCTTTGGCATAAAATCAAATTAAGCCCCTCCCCCCAAATTTAGGCCTATTTTAAAACATGCAAAATAAAGGGGAAGGGCGGGGACTTGCCATTAGGAGCACCCCCAGGCAGAAATTCCTCGCCACCAGCCACTCCTAACGGGTGATCATGGCAAAGCGCGGAGCTCCCTACTCCCACCTTTGCTGCAGACACCTTTGGCACCCACCGCTGTTGCTTTCCCTTCTGCCCATTCCGCCAAGTTTGGAGCTGCCGCTTCCGTGTTTGGAGTGCCGCCACCATTTGGGGCTCCAAACAGCGGCAGTGCTCCAAACATGGAAGCAGCAGCTCCAAACATGACAGCGGGCGATCTTTTTATTTTGGTCCACATGAAGTTCAGAGAGAGCAAGAGAGGGAGACTGCGATGCCTCCATCTGAGATGGCAACATCACTAGTGGATCACAAAGTGGCTGGAAGCCCGAATCAGCGAGAAACGATGGCGATCTTTTTGGAGCGAGAGGAAAGGGAGAGAAGAGTTGCGAGGTGTAATTTGCAGGAGGAAGCAAGGAGCCCACGTCAGGGAGCCCAAGGAAGAAGGGCTGGTGGGCAACAGAGAGCATCCTGTAGCTCTGGAAGCAGCCTAGAGACATGCCCGGGAAGAGGCACAGATGCTGCCTTGTAGTCCCCAAGCCAACTGCGTGCGCCTTTGGTTATGTGCGCTCCACGCTTTGGGCATCTCCATGTGATCGCGACCCTGTCCTTTCCCCCTGGCGTCCTTGCTGCTTTCTGGCTCTTTAGCAAGGCATTGCGGTCTCCCTCTCATGCTCGCTCTGAACTTCGCGCGGATCAAAATAAAAAGATCGCCCACCGTCATGTTTAGAGCTTCCGCATTTGGAGCTTCCGCCACCATTTGGAGCTCCAAACAGCAGCAGTGCTCCAAAGGCGAAGCCAGTTGCTAAAGAGCCAGAAAGCAGCAAGGGCGCACCTATTTGCTAGAACTGGCTGTTAACATTCTAAGCAGTTCGGAGAACCGGTTGTTAGAAGAAATTACTGGCCTGATCCTGTAAGGAAGGTAGGAAGGAAACATTCTGGTGTAGCTTACAGAAACTGCCTCTCCATTAACCCTTATTATATTCTTGGCAGGACTAGACTTCCTGTCTCAGGAACATCTGTGGAGTTTTTTTTCCCCTCCTTTGCTGGTACTTTGCTTGTGTGGAGTGACCATTCAAAGTTACAATGGCACTGAAAAAAGTGACTTATGACCATTTTTCACACTTACAACTGTCACAGCATTCCCTGAGAGGCCAGGTGAGGAGTGCCTCGATGTGAGTGATATTGAGTTGGCCACGCCCAGCCAATATCATGACCACCAAGCCATGTCCACCCGGTCACATGACCACTAAGCCATGCCCACCAACTAAGCCATGCCCACAGAACCGGTTGTTAAAAAATTTGAATCTCACCCCTGCAAACAACTATTTCTCCATCTAAATTCCTAAAGGCTCCAGAAATGCAGATAGATATTCTTTAAATTGACAGAACATATAATTATTGGGCTGGAAGGCACCTTAGAGGTCTTCTAGTCCATCCCCCTGCTCAAGGCAAGAAACTTTATACCATCCCAGTCAAATCATTGTTCATTTTTGAAAAACTCCAGTGATGGACCATCCAAAACTCCAGGGGGCAAGCTATTTCAGTGATTAATTGTTCTCCTTGTCAGAAAACTTCTTCTTACTTCCAGGTTGGATCCCTCTTTAACAAGCTTCCCCCCATTGCTTCTTGTCCTACCCTCTGTTGCTTTGGAGAATAAGTCGCTCCCTGCTTCTCTGTGACTGTCTCTCAAGCACACATAGTCCTTCACTTACAATAGTTTGCTTAGTGACCATTCTAAGTTAAAGCAGCACTGAAAAAAAGTAACTTATGATGATGTTTCACACTTATGACCATTGCAGCATCCCCTCAATCACGTGATTCACATTTATGACAGTTGTAGTGTCCTGGGGTCACGTGATCCCTTCTTGCAACCTCTTGACAGGCAAAGTCAATGGGGAAACCAGGTTCACTTCACAACCGTGTTACTAATTTAACAACTGCAGTGATTCACTTAACAAATGGGGCAAAACTCACTTAACAAATTTCTCACTTAGCAATTTCTCACTTAGCAAATTTTGGGCTCAATTGTGTCATAAGTTGAGAACTATCTCTACTGGAAGACACTCTCATGCGCCTCCCTTCCACAATCCTTCTTTTCAATAGGCTAAACACACCTAGCTTCCTCAACTGTTCATCGTTTGATTTAGCTCTCAGACCATTTCTCATTTTTGTTGCTCTTCTCTGCACACTTTCTAAGGTCTCAGTGTCTTTTTTGTATTTATTGATCAGAACTGTATGCAGTATTCCAAATGTGGCCTCACTGGTGCAGTATAAAGCAGCATTATCACTTCTTATGATCTTGATGTTATTGCTCTGTTGATGCAACCCAGGACTATATTGGGTTTTTTTGGCAGCTGCAGCACATACTTAAGCGATTATCTACTACAAGACATAGATCTCTCTCACAGCTACTACTGTTGAGCCGGGAACCATGTATTTTAAAACTATGCATTTGGTTTTTCCTGCCTAGGTATAGGGTCTTACTTTTCTCACCATGAACTGCCCCTTGTTATACAGGTAGTCCTCAACTTACATCAGTTCATTTAGTAAGCATTCAAAATTATTGGAAAAAAGTAACCTATGACTGTTTTTCACACTTATGATCATTGGTCATGTGATCAAAATTCAGATGCTTGGAAACTAACTTTATATATTTATATTTATATAATTTATATTGCTGCCTATTCGCCCAAGGTGACTTGAGGTGGCTTACACAATGTAAAACCATTTTTAAAACAAAAAATAAAAATAAAAAAACAATAAAAACTAACAGAAAGAATCAAATAAATTAATAAAGTACAATAAAACAAAATCTGGAAAAAAATAAAAATAAATAAAAAATCACCTCCCAACTCCCACCAACCTCACCCTGACAACAGCATTTGATGGACTCCATCCCACTCTGGGTTACCCAGGCCTGCTGGCAAAACCAGGTCTTCAGTGCCTTTCAAAAGAGTGCTAGAGTGGGGGGCCATTCTAATCTCTGGGGGAATGATATTTCAGAGAGAGGGAGCCACCACAGAGAAGGCCCTTCTACTGGGTCCCACCAGATGAATCTCCCTCAGGTATGGGACCCACAACATTCCCTGCCTCCCTGCTCTAATGGGTCAGGTAGATGTGACTGGCGAGAGACGTTCCCTCAGATAATCCAGTCCCAAGCCGTGAAGGGCTTTAAAGGTGACAACCAGCACCATGAATTGCACCCAGAAGCAAATCGGCAACCAATGCAGCTCCTGCAGGAGAGGTGGCACAGGTGCACACCAGGGTCTGAACAAAACCATGTGGGCCACTGCATTTTGCACCAGGTGCTCTTCCATTTATGATGATTGCAGTGTTCCAGAATCATGCGATCACCTTTGGCAATCTTCTGATAAGTAAGGTCAATGGGGAAGCCAGATTTCCTTAATAACCATGTTACTAACAACAACTTCAGTGATTCACTTAGCAACTGTGACAGGAAAGGGCATAAAACGGGGCAAAACTCACTTAAATGTCTCCATTAGTGTTCTGTCCTTAATTAGCATTCTTGAGATCCCCGCGCTTTGATTGGCCAAAGCGCGGGGCTCTCTGATTGGTCAGGCGAGCCGCGCCGATTGGCTCGCTGAGAATCTCCCGCGATTGGTCCATTCGGATCGCGTGAGATTCAAAGTGGTGCCATTGGCCGCGGCCGCCGCGGCTAAAGGAATAAAAGCCGCGGGCTTTTTCCTTTACGCCAGTTCGGTTCCAACTTTCAATAAAAGAGCTTGAATTGAAGTCACCGACTCCTGGCATCATTTCGCGGACACAACACTGGCGACGAAGGTGGGATCCAGACCCTGAACCGAACCACGTGTCCGACGGAAGCCAGACGAACCACCGCGATGGCGAAAATCGCACCCCCCCGCACCCTTCAACTCCACCACCGAGGACTGGGAATCGTACTCCGACCGATTCCGCATGTTCCTCGAGTGCAGCGACCTGAAGGACGCCACCGGCCCCATGAAGCGCACCGTCTTCCTGACCCACTGCGGGACCGAGGTCTTCAAGATAGCCAAGGCGCTTGCCAAACCCGCCGATGCGACCGCGATGGACTGGGACGTCCTCGAACCCATACTTCGGTGGCACTACGCTCCAGAGGTACCCATCCTGATCCGAAGCAACGAATTCTACCGTCGGGACCAGAGGTCGGGTGATAGTTTCAGCGACTTCGTCGCCGAACTGCGGCGCCTAGGGGGGCTCTGCGAATTCGACAACCTGAACGACGCCCTGCGAGACCGAATCGTGCTCGGTTTGTGGGACCCCGTCCTCCAGAGCCGGCTGATGGCCAAGGGCAACATCAGCCTAGCAGACACCCTCACCGCAGCTGCAGCCGCCGAAGCAACCCGAACTTCCACCGACCGCATGCGCAGACCGAACACTGGGGACCGCAGCGGAAACAACAACCCGGCGAGGTCGACCGAGGCCCAACCCGAGACGACCACCCACCAGGGCGACGTCCACTCAGCATCGGGCACTTCAGATGACGAGGAGGACATCCATCGCCTCCAGACAGGCCGCAACCTACGGAACCGGCGGGGTCGTAAGTCGAGGACCAACTGTGCCAGTTGCGGCGGCGACCACCCCAGGTCGGAATGCCGGTTTTTCGAATCGATCTGCCAGCATTGCGACAAGAAGGGACACATCGCCTGTGTCTGCCGCCTAAAGAAGAATCGCAGCCCGGCACGATGGGACCAGAGTGACCGGAGGAGAGAAAGCACACCATCCCGGACCAGAGATCGCCCCTCGGACAACAGATGGGACCGGAACGGACGATCCCTGTGAGGCGGCGATAACCGGCGAAGAGAGGAGACCCATCAGACAGTCACCATCGGCCACGCCATCACCAATGACGCCCGGAAGGTCCACGTGGAGGTAGGCATCGAGGGCCAGCCATGCAAAATGGAGGTGGACTCCGGGTCCTACCTCTCCATGATTGTATGGTATGAAATAAAGCGCTTGGTGCCTACCCTCCAAAGGAGGAACATAGACAGCCAGAGACTCATTGTAATGGACTACCAGGGAAATCGCATCCCGGTAGTCGGAACCAAACACTTCAACATCACCTATAAAGGGCACACCGAAAGATTTCCCCTGACAATCGTCGACCGCGACCGCCCAAGCCTACTGGGACTGCAATGGTTTGCCCCGCTCGACATCGCACTCACGGGAGTTGACCACGTCACCGACGACAGCTGGGAGCAGCAACTGGCCCGGGAATTCCAAGAGGTCTTCGACGGAAACCTAGGCAAGTACCGAGGGCCCCTTATATCTTTCAACCTAGACCCAAACGTCCCCCCAAAATGCCTGAAACCAAGGCGGGTGCCATTTGCACTTAAACCCAAGATAGACAAGCAAATTGACAAGCTCGTCAAGCAAGGGGTCCTACAGCCCATAGACCACGCCCAGTGGGAGACCCCCATAGTCACCCCGATCAAGCCCGATGGGTCGGTGAGGATCTGTGGGGACTATAAGGCCACCCTAAATAGGAGAAGGCGGAGCTTCGTTCCGGCGATACAGCTGCGATCTCGGGGCTCTGAGATCGTAGCCGATATTTTCGCCCCTGGTCGGTCCTAACGGACCTAAACCATCCCGTAGAGACGGTGATCGTGAAGGGCATTGTTCCAGGATCCCAGAGATATCGCAAAATCTCTGGTTTGATCCGGAAGAAGCCCTTTTGCTGGCGGCGGAGAGGCAGCCTCCATAGCTGCTGAAGTCGGGACAGCTCCGGAAAGAAAGTGATTGGAGTGAAGTGTGTCGGCTGGGTGAGAAAAACTCTTTTGTGCTGTAAATTCGCTAAGGTTGGAAAGTTCATCCGATATAAAGAAGAAAGCTGTGAGTTTTTTTTTTTGACTGAAATTGTTTTGAGCGGCGTTTTTTAAAGTGATGTCAAATTGAGGCTTGGTTTTTTTTTTTTTTCTTTTCTTTATACTTTTTGGGAAAGATTTTACTGTGACTTTGTAGGTAACCGGATTGAATTTTCTCTTATATATATTTTTATGCTCCCTTTGATTTTATGCTCCCTTTGATTTTTTAACTTTCTTTAGGATAGAGGCTCCCTTTGGCTATTTTTTCTTTTTTTTCTGTATATATTATTACTTTTTTCTGGCGGGCGGGGAGAAAGAGCATTAAGAAACTTTGTAACACTGCCAACTAGAGGCTTGAAAGTATCTTTATGTGAATTGGAGAGAATTGCAAAAAGACCTCATCTCAAGGACTTTTTAACGTGATAAGATAGAGGGAGAGCACAGCAAAATATTATTGCAGGTGCTTTCCTGGACTGTTATCAACAACACTTGAGGTTTGGCTTTGAAGCTGCTGGAGAAGAGAATCATAACAAGAGCCTTGGATAAATAACAAAGTGCAGTGTGTTTTCTTATATATACCCCATTCGCTAGCCTTTTTCTAAATTTTAATTTTAGTAATATTTTTATTTTTGCCTTTTATTTTAAAGGGAAAGCCTCAGAGTTTTTTTTTTTTTCTTCTTCTTTATTTTTCTTTTCTTTTTTATTGGGACTTTTTTGCTTTTCATATTTATGTTATTGGACTACTTTGCTGTTGAGGTTGTTTTTTTTCTTTTTTTTTTGGATTATTGAGACTTTTTAATTGGATTAAGGTGTGAAGAATCTGAAGGAACTTTTTGTTTTTTCTTTTCTCTTTTTGCTTTTTCTTTTTTCCTTTTTCTTTTGCTTTTAATCAATATTATTATTTTTGGATTGTTTTTTCCTTTCTATTTTTTTCTTTTTTATGGTGGACTATCTCGTAATTGGATTAGGGTCTAGAAGAACCTGAAGATCTTTCTTCTTCCTTTTTTCCTGTTTCTTCTTTGGTTTCGTGTTTTTTACTATTGGAGTTCTCCATTTTGGATTATAATTGGCTGCTCTACCAGTTGGATTAAAAGTCAAGAAGAATTTGAAGTTTTGGAAACATTGAAATGAGCAGGAAACCAATACCATCTGGCATTTCTGCTTCTACCTCTGCTTCCCCACCAGCTGGAGGACAACGTTTAATTCAGACAATGTTGAAGCAAGATAAGGAACAAGAAAAAATAACTTTACAGATGATTATGCAAGGAATCCAAGATCTCAAGACAAAATCAGATATCATTGAACAAAGAACAGGAAATATTGAACAAAGAACAGAAAATATTGAACAAAGAATAGAAAAGATTGAACAAAGAGCAGAAAAGATTGAACAAAGAGCAGAAAATATTGAACAAAGAATAGAGAAGACTGATGAAAAAGTGGAAAATATTAAACAAATGATGGTTAAGTATGAGGAGAGATTCCAAAAAATTGAGGAAGAAGGAAAACAAAGAGAGAAGAAGATTGGAAATATTGACAGCAGACTAACAGCGGTTGAACAAGAAAAAGGTGGGATGTTGAGGTGGGAGATGGAAAGGTCAGAATTTTACCTCAGATTTCAAAATATAGAAGAGGAAAAAGAGGAAAAATTTGGCAGCGGTAATGATAGAAATTTTGGCAGATGCTTTGGAAATTACAGAGGAAAAGATGATGGATGGAATAGATGAGATATATCGAGTCTATACAAGATATGCGATGAGAAATAAATTACCCAGGGAAGTCCATATTAGATTTTCCAAAAAATCCATTAAAACGCAAATATTACAAGTAGTAAGAGAGAAAACACTGAAATACAAGGGTAAAGAGGTTGTGGTTTTAAAACAAATACTCAGAAGAGTGAGAGAGATGAGAAGAGAATATCGATTTCTGACCAAAATACTATTGGAAAATGAAGTGAATTATAGATGGCTGATTCCAGAAGGACTAGTGTTTGGGTGGCAAGAGCAGAGATATAGAATTGATTCAATTGAGAAAGCAGAACTTTTTCATGCAGAATTCTTTGGAGGAAGAAGAGAGGAAGCAGAGAAAGAGGCTTTATCAATTGAGTTTCAAGATGAACAACTGGAGACTGAAAAAGAGAAAGGAGCAGCAGGGGGACAGATGGATAATAAAGAACAGCGTGAAGTGAGATCCACGAGAGCTGTTAGACCTAAATATAAAGCATAATCATGGAGGAAAAAAAACTGATTACAATGAATATAAATGGACTTAATTCAGCTGTTAAAAGAAGGAAAACTTTTCATTAATTAGAGAAATTAAAATTTGATATAATTTGTTTACAAGAAGTTCACATTAAAAAACAACATGAACAATTATTATTACAGCCAAAATTAGGGAAAATATTTACCTCTTTGACTCAATGTAAGAAAAGAGGTGTGGTTTTATACATTAAAGAGGCTATTCCAGCAAAATTGATTTACACGGATGAAGATGGAAGAGTATTAATGGTAGAAATAATGGACAATAATATAAAAATACTCTTGATTGCAATTTATGCTCCGAATGATAAACAAGAAGAGTTTTATAAAAAGCTACACATGAAAATAATTGGACTGGACTATGTTAATATAATTATGATGGGAGATTTTAATGGAATTGTGGACAATAAACTGGACTATATAGCAACAACAACAAAGCAAAATAGAAAGGCTCTCCCAAGGTCCTTTTTTAAAATGACAGATGAATTAACTTTAAAAGATATTTGGGGAGAAAGAAATGTTAAAGCTAAACAATATACTTTTTATTCAAATAGAAATTTATCATGGTCCAGATTAGATATGATTTGGATCTCAACAGAACTAATATCTAATATTAAAGAAACAAATATTGAAACAAGTACCTGGGCAGATCATAGCCCAATGACAATTAAATGGAAGGGACAAAAAAAAAGATCGAGATGGACATTAAATAATACTATTTTAAAGGAGAAAGATTTTACACAATGGATGGAGAAGGAATTGGCTTTTTTCTTCAGAGAAAATAAAAGAGAAGATACTTCAACGCAAAATGTGTGGGACACAATGAAGGCATACGCTAGAGGTTTGATAATAGATTATACAAGAAAAAAGAATATTAGGAAAAGGCAAGCTTCTAAGGCCTTGGAAGATGAGTATAAAATTCTTGAAAAAGAATTACAGAAAATGCCACAGAAAAAGGATATTAAATTGAAGCTGGATGTAATCAAACATAAAATGGAATTAATAGAGAAAGAAGAACTGGCACAGAAAATTAGAAACTCTAAACAGAATTATTTTGAAGATGCAAATAAACCAGGTAGATGGCTAGCATATAAATTGAGAAAAGAGAAGGAATCAAGAAAAATATTGAAGTTAATAGATGAACAAGGCCAAGTTTGTTATGGGAATAAGGAGAAAAAAGAAATTATTCGAGATTTTTATGGGCAATTATATAAACAGGAGAATATTGATGAAGAAAAAGTCAAACAGTATTTACAGGAAGCTAAGTTACCAAAGATACCTAAAGAGACTGAAGAAATGCTAGAAAGCAATATAACAATGATGGAACTAAATGAAGCATTTAAGAGACAAAATAATGGGAAAGCTCCGGGTCCAGATGGGCTTCCAGTAGAATTTTATAAAACATTTCAAGAATTATTGAGCATCCCATTGTTAGAAGTTATGAATGAAGTTATGTTAAAAAAGATGATACCTAAAACATGGTCAGAGGCTTATATTACACTCATACCAAAGGAAGAGACTGACCCATTGCAAATTAAGAATTATAGACCTATTTCTTTATTGAATGCAGACTATAAAATCTTTGCTTCAATCTTAGCAGAAAGACTTAAAAAATATTTAAATAATTTTATTCACTCAGATCAAAATGGATTTCTGCCAAAGAGACAAATTAGAGACAATATGAGAGTAATCTTGGACACTTTGGAATACTATGAGGCTCATCCTGAAAAGCAAATGGCTTTGATATTCCTAGATGCTCAAAAAGCATTTGACAACGTGAACTGGAGATTTATGTTATTATTATTGGAGCAGATGGGTTTCGCTAAAAAATTTATTCAAGCAATAGAAGCTATATATAATAAACAGACAGCAAGGGTAATGATGGAGGGGGAACTTACAGATTTTATTAATAAAAGGAAAGGCACAAGACAAGGATGCCCCCTATCTCCTTTGCTATTTGTGTTGACCTTGGAAGTGTTGAATAGAAATATTAGGGATGATAAAAGCATAAAAGGAATGAAAATTAAGAAGGAAGAATTTAAGCTACAAGCTTTTGCTGATGATTTAGCTTTTATTTTGGAAGATCCGCTAGAAACAGCTCCAAAGTTACTGGAAAGGATAGAGGCATATGGAGAGGTGGCTGGTTTGAAAATAAATAAAGACAAAACAAAGATTTTGACAAAGAATATGCTATTGAGACAGAGAGAAGAATTGGCAGATCTTTTGAAAATTCAAGTTACAAATATATTTGACAACAAGATGTAGCACATTAAAGGAGAATAATTATATTAAACTTAAACAACAGATAACTACAGATTTGAAGAAGTGGGAAAACTTGCAATTGTCATTAATAGGGAGAATTTCAACAATTAAGATGAATATCTTACCTAGAATTTTATTTTTGTTTCAAACAATACCAATTCGGCTTGGAAAAGACTATTTTGAAGATTTAAATAAAATTATGTTGAAGTTTATATGGCAAGGTAAAAAAGCGAGAATAAAGCTAAAGCTTTTGCAAGATGCTAGAATTAGAGGAGGTTTTGGTCTGCCTAATTGGGAATTGTATTATCAAGCTGCAAGTTTGATGTGGGTCAAAGAATGGATAACATTAAGGAAACAGGTTGTTGACATTAGAAGGGCATGACTTGCTGTTGGTTTGGCATGCTTTTTTATGGTATAAGGGAACTAAAACACAGGGTTATTTTAGAAGACATTATGTACGGGAGTCTTTGTGGTTAAATTGGGAGAAGATAAAAAGACAATGTTATTTGAAAATTCCAGTTTGGTTATCGACCATTGAAGCATTTTCCTATCCTATAATCTACAAGAAGGAACAAACAGTTAGATATGGGGAACTTTTGGATGAAAAGGGTGAACTTAAATCGATCCAAAACTTAGAGGAACAAGGTATAAGGATGAATTGGTTTTCATATGCACAAATACATTCAAGGTATGATGAAGATTCTAAAACGGAGGGATTTTATGATAAACAGACTGATTTAGATAAGATCTTGATGGGTACTGATGAGAAGGTGATTAAAAAATTATATGGTTATTTACTGGGAATGAAATTAGAGGAAGAACAAGTCAAAGAAACTATGATTGTTTGGGGGAAGAATTTTGGATATGGGATTGATTTAGAGAAATGGCAGAAATTGTGGTCTCAAAATTATAAAATGACAATGTCAACAGCATATAAAGAAAACTTGTATAAGATGTTTTACAGGTGGCACTTTCCTCCGACAAGAATAGCAAGAATGTTTAAGAACAAATCTGAAAAATGCTGGAAATGTCATCAGATACCCGGCTCGTATTACCATATGTGGTGGACTTGTGAGGATGCTAGAAAATATTGGACTATAATTCGCATGTGGTTGGAAAAAATGACAAAGAAACATATAGATTTGAAACCAGAGATCTTCTTATTGGGAATTTTACCTGATATATATAGTAAAGATTTGAAATACCTGATTGTAAATGTATTAACAGCGGCCAGGATTGTATTTGCTAAAAATTGGAAGAATGAGAAAATACCATTACAGGAAGAAATTATTAAGAAAATATTGGAATGTGCTGAGATGAGCAGATTGACATTTGAAATTAGAGAGCAAGAGGATAAACAATTTTACGAAATTTGGGATCTTTTTTATAAATGGCTAGATGATAAAATATGATAATAGAATATTTAGAATGCTAGATAGTAAGGAATATCTTTATTTTGCTATTATTTTGCTATTTGCTATTATATTTATAAAGGATTTTTTAGGATTGATTTGATATGACAAGATGATTTGTTATAGAGTAAACTGGTTTAAAGTATTGTTAGCTCATTAAGCATGAATGATTAAAAACATAGTCAAAAACTTCTTTTTTTAGTGATATTAGGATATATAAGTTTGGATTGACAATATGAGTTGTTATGTAACATAATTGTAATTGAGACTACAGAATGAATGCACAAAAATGATGAACCAACTGACACACTGGATGTACATATAAGAGTTGATGTTTTTATGTTTTGTTTGTCTTGTTTGTTTGTAGAAAATTAATAAAAACTTTTTCAAAAAAAAAAAAAGGCCACCCTAAATGGCGCGCTACAACAAAGCGCCTACCCCGTCCCAGTAGTGCAACACCTACTGCACTCACTGGGAGGGGGCAAGGTTTTCGCCAAGCTCGACCTCGCCCAGGCATACCAACAGTTGCCAGTCGAAGAGCAAACGGCAGAAGCGCAAACCATAGTCACCCACCGGGGGGCATTCAAATGCAACCTACTCCAATTCGGAGTCAGCGTGGCACCGGGAATATTCCAAAGCCTAATGGAAAGACTACTGCAAGGCATCAAGGGGGTGGTACCTTACTTCGACGACGTCCTAGTGTCGGCAACCAACCAAGCCGAACTAGAGGGTCGTCTAAGGGAGGTCCTAACCAAATTTAAAGAGACCGGACTAAAGGTCAAGAGGGAGAAATGCCAGCTATGCACGGAGCGGGTCGAATTCCTAGGATACTCCTAGACCGTCACGGCATTCACCCCACAAACAAAAAAATCAAGGCGATCAAAGAAGCCCCCACACCCAAGTCCAAGATGGAACTACAGGCATTCCTGGGGCTACTTAACTTTTACAAAGTTTTCCTGCCCCAAAAGGCAACGGCAGCGGAGCCCTTGCATAGGCTCCTGGACAAGGCGGCGACCTGGAATTGGGGGAAACGCGAGCAAGCCGCCTTCCAAAGGACAAAGGACCTCCTCACTTCGGACGCCGTCCTTATACAATATAACGAGACCCTACCTCTGGCCGTCACATGCAACACATCACCCTTCGGCATCGGCGCTGTCCTCAGCCATACCCTCCCCGACGGAAAAGAAGCGCCCATTGCGTTCTTTTCAAGGACCCTCACCAAACCGGAGCGGAACTATAGCCAACTGGACAAAGAGGCTATGGCTATCGTTGCCGCCATAAAACGATTCCACGAGTATCTCTACGGCCGGACTTTCACCATCATAACCGACCACAAGCCGCTGCTGGGAATCCTTGCAGGAAACCGGGCCACCCCGAACATTCTGTCTCCCTGAATGACAAGGTGGTCCGAGTTCCTGGCAGCCTACAACTACGGACTCATACACAGACCGGGTAAGACGATCTCCCATGCAGACGCCTTAAGCCACTCACCGCTACCGGAACCTGACACCGACCCAGCACCCACAAGGACCACCCTCAGCATAGAGACTCTACCCAACCTGCCCATAACTGCGTCAGACATTGCCCGAGAGACTAATAAAGACAAACGTCTGGCGCAGGTGTTGCATTGGGTAGAGAAAGGGTGGCCGGAAAGGGACAACGACGAGTCCGTCAAAACGTTCCAAAACCGCCAAACAGAACTCTCGCTATTAAAAGGGTGCATACTATGGGGGGATAGGGTGGTCATTCCAGAAAAGCTACAAGGGAAGGTTCTGGAACTGCTACACGAGGGGCATCCTGGCATCGTTAGGACTAAAGCCCTGGCCAGAAGTTACGCTTGGTGGCCAGGGATGGACAAACAAATAGAGGCCTGGGTAGCAAGGTGCAAACGATGCCAGGAAACTAGGCCAAGCCCACCCACAGTACCCGTCCTAGAGTGGGAAACCCCAAGGGGACCTTGGTCTAGGATCCATATAGACTTCGCCGGGCCCACAAAAGGACACACCTTCCTCATAACAGTTGACACTTACTCCAACTGGCTGGAGGTAAGCAACATGAAGACGACAACCACGGAGGCCGTGATCAAGGAACTCTGCAAACTCTTTGCAACACACGGCCTCCCAGACGTCGTCGTCTCCGACAACAGGCCCCAGTTCACCTCGCTGGAATTCGAAAAATTCCTAGCGGAAAGGGGCATCCGCCACACGCTGACAGCACCGGCGCACCCGGCGGCGAACGGTAGGGCGGAACGGATGGTCCAATTCACTAAAAAGTCCATCCGGAAAATAGACCACGGGGAGATCCAGGAGAAAATAAACAAACTACTCTTCACCCAACACATAACCCCAAATACCACAACCAATAAAAGCCCAGCCGAACTATTAATGGGCAGGAAACTAAGGTCCCCGCTCGACAGGTTACACCCCACGTATAACCTGGAGAAGCCCCCAGACTCAAACAGCAGACACCGAACCTTCGCACCCGGCGACCCCGTATACGCGAGAAACCTCACGGGAGACCCACTATGGATACCAGCCGTCATCACACAAATAACAGGCCCACACTCATACCGGCTACAAACAGCAGACGGACGAGCGTGGAAACGCCACATCGACCAACTAAGGTCGAGGACTACCAACCAAGAGACCACCGACGCACAAACAGGCGAAACCAACCCCCACAACACAAACCAAGGGGGGAGGGAATACCCAGGGAACCAAAACCAAAGAAGAATAAACCAGCCGTACTTACCGGAAAGCAGCCATCACGACCCCTCGCCAGGAAGAGACAGCCAGGCCAGCTCGACCGACCCGGAAAGACCAAGCGGGAGCGGCGAAACCCGCAGCTCAATCAACCCGGGAGGCCCAGGAGGGAGCTATGGAGAGCGGACCAGCCCGACCGACCAGCCGGTTCCCACGACGGCAGCAGGAGCAGCAGAGATCCTGACCGAACCGGCCGGGATCCAACCTACGACTGAGCTGCGCAGGTCCAGTAGGCTCAGACGGAGCCCCGCCTACCTACGTGACTACGCGACGTAAGGACTGAACCAAGAGGGGAGGGGTGTTCTGTCCTTAATTAGCATTCTTGAGATCCCCGTGCTTTGATTGGCCAAAGCGCGTGGCTCTCCGATTGGTCAGTCAAGCCGCGCCGATTGGCTCGCTGAGAATCTCCCGCGATTGATCCATTTGGATCGCGGGAGATTCAAAGCGGTGCCATTGGGCGCGGCCGCCACGGCTAAAGGAATAAAAGCCGCGGGTTCCAACTTTCAATAAAAGAGCTTGAATTGAAGTCACCGACTCCTGGCATCATTTCGCGGACACAACAATTAGCAACAGAAATTTTGGGCTCAATTGTGGTTGTAAGTTGAAGACTACCTGTATAGGGCCCAATGCTCAAGTCTGTCAGGATCCTTCTGAATCCTATCTTCTAAACTGCTAGCAATTCCCCCCAGCTTGGTGTCATCTGCAAATCTGATGAATTTCCCTTCTATCCCCTCATCTAAATCATTTATGAAGATGTTGAAGAGCACTGGGCCCAAGTCAAAATCCTACTCCATGTAAATGTAGTTCCATCAAGGACTGCAAGCAGGATGTAGTTGCTTAACCAATTGTGAATCCATTTGATGGTGGTACTGTCTATCCCACATTTTTTTATCTGATCAAGAAGTCTGCTATGGTCTACTTTGATAAATGCCTTACTGAAGTCCAAGTATACTATGTCCATAGCATTTTGCTGGTCTTTATCAAAGAAGTCAGTAAGGTTTATCTGATATGATCTGTTTTTACAAACCCATGCTGGCTTCTAGTAATCATGAATACTAATAGTAATTAGTATTAATAATTCTTATTAATAAGAATAATTAATAATTAGTAATAATAAATAGTAATAATGAATAATAAATACTTCAGCTTCAACTATAATAACACTAGAGCAAACAATAGATACAAACTCAAGGTTAATCGCACCAAACTTGATTGCAGGAAATACGACTTCAGCAACAGAGTGGTCACTGTTTGGAATACTCTACCTGACTCTGTGGTTTCTTCCCCCAAACCCTAAAAACTTTAACCTTAGACTGTCTACTATTGGCCACATCCTTTCCTAAGAGGTCTGTAGGGGGCATGCATAAGCACATCAACGTGCCTACCATCCCTGTCCTATTGTTTCTTTTATATATTTTTTATTTTTCTTATATGTATCCATGTATTCATAACTATGTTTTTACTTATACCTATTATCTTGTAAGCAATTGACAAATAAAAATAAATTAAAAAATAAATAAATCACCTTATTCATTTCTAGGTGCTTACAAATTCTCCACTTGATTATCTTTCCCAGGATTTTCCTAAGTATTCGTGTCAAGCTGATTTGTCTATAATTTTCTGGATTGATTTTTTTCCCTTTTTGTAGATTGGTACCATGTCAGTTCTTTTGTAGTCCTCTGGTAGTTTCCTTGTGGTACAGGATCTCTGAAAGATTACATTCACTGGCTCCGATCAGATATGCCAGCTCTTTCAGAACCCTGAGATGCATCTGATCCAGGTGATTTGTGATCACTCAGCGTGGATAGTTATGATAAGAGTTTTGCAGAGGAATCAGATTGATAGGAAAATGTAAGAAATGAATGAACCCTTTCACTTAAAACATAAACACCATGTTCTGGAAAATACAGGCTGGAGCTATCATGGGAAAGATGTAGACATAGTTTAGAACAGATTATTTCAATCCCATTACTTCAGTTCCAGGAGCCATCCACTTATAGACACTTCAGAGGAGAAAAGAACACCCTTACAGAGTTCTAAATATAGAATATCAAATTCTGTATATGGCACTGATACAACGCTGACAGTTGGGAGCATATCTATCCAACCTGAGAAAAAGCTTTCAGGACTGTATACTTCTTTGCCCATACTGTCCAACCTGACTTAGAGGAATGGAAAAATTAAAGTGATTGCTTGCTTGTTGCTTTTATTTCTGCTATGGCTCGTTGCTCTTTGAAGTCTCCTTCAATGATGGAACTCTTAAAGAGTTCTACAACAATATTGCCTTTCTATAAAGGTAAGGCAGGAAGTCAAGTACAAATTAAGAGTAGGTCCTTCTCTGAAGACCTCCTTTTTAATACCATAAACTTGGATAGGTTTTTTTTTACTTCTTAGAAGAAAATTAAGATAATAGCATGACAATAACTTCCAAAGTTAACTCTTTGAATATTCTTATTAATCTGGGTAAAATTTATAACCTTATTGGGTACTGGAATAATGTATAAATAGCAAATAATCTATCTGAAAGATCTATCATTCAGTTTGCTCATTCACTATCCTTGTTGAATGGGTTGCCATACAAACTGAATAAACAAACAAATTAATCTGAAGGCGTCATCATAATTTCAGGCACACAATTATGATAACACCAAATTGTTATTTCAAAACATAACAAAACTAACTTCAATGAGAATGAAATAATAGAATGATGAAAACTGTCACAGTATCTGTAAATACAGACAGAAGCTGAATTAAAGTATGAAACTTGTAAAAAGAGACTACTCTTCTTACCTTATTTCTTTGGTCTTTCTGAAGACAGGTTTCCCTTCATGTACTTCCCCAATATCAAACAAATCTGAATACAACTCATTGTTCTTCTGATCTACCTGGAAGAGTGCACAGCGATCTGCATTCACCAGGTTTTTTGCATATATCTACAAAGAACAAAGCTGGATTAACCAAAGTGGGTGTGGAACAAGGCCGGAATTGTCTTATATACCAACAATAATTAATCTCAAAACATATACAATTTCTGTCTTTTTTATGGAGCTAGGTAGATGGTTATATACTGTAGACATGTTCTACTTATCTGCATTTTCATGTTGAGAGACCCACTAACTTTGATTAAATTATTTTCTCCAAGATCAGGCTTCACCAGTCTGTAATCGTGGAAGATGAGGTTCTTAAAACCTCTCAATCTTTACAAATTTAGTATATAAAAACTTCAGGTGTTGTTAATTTTAATCTAACTAAAATGTTTAATGATTCAAATGACAGATGCAAAGTATTTTTTTCTGGTGATAATGTTGCATTATAGTAAATAATATAACAAGTTGAAACAAAAGGATATTTAAACATGTGCATTTTTAGTTTATTAATAGAAAACATGGGGATAATCTTTTTTGCCAAAAGCATGGTGCAGATAAAATACATACTTAGCCCAAATTATGTTTCTTTCCCAATAACATGCATTCATATAATGAAAAAGCAAGCTGAAAGAAAGCAATTGATTACTGTTTTTATATAATGTACTTAAACAAATAGTCAAGCTACTTCTAACATATAATGTTACTAGTAAGATAATAAATAAAAGGTTCAGTTCAACATGTAACATTGAGTCTCTACTATTTAAGCATTTAAAGATCTCTAGGGATACATTCCTCTTGCTACACTTGTAATTATTGAATTTAATACTAATTTTACACTACATATTAAAGTTTTGTATTTTGTTTGTTTTTAAAGTTGTCTCCTGCTGAGAGTTTATTTAAATAAATGGCAGGATATACATGTTATACACATTTAATCATCAAAAGCTCCTCTTCATGTTTTGTTAATTCTCCTTTCCTCCTATGCCATCTCTGTGAAGTCCTAAAGAGAACTCCAATTCAATCAATCAATCAACCCATCAGAATAGAGCTGGAAGGGACCTGGGAGGTTTTCTAGTCCAGTTCACTAGCATTTATCTGCTGATGGGACAAGGGTTTACTAAGGAAAGGAAGAATTTGCAAAACCCTTTTTTTCTGAGACAGAAAGAATTCATGAACATTTAGCTCTGCTCAAATAGCCTTTCTTCCAAGCTACTGTTGGCAAGTGCTTGTTGTTATAGAGAAAGATACTCCAAAGTGTTTCAGATTCATTTTGAACCATATGAAATAATTTTAGAGACAAATGTTATTTTGCTTTGAATCTCACCATGCTATCTCTACTGTTATTTATAGCAGTGGTTGCAACCGGTGGGCCGGGGATCACTGGTGGGCCATGAGAAAATTTTGGTGGGCCACAGAGAAATATTCCCCCCCCCCCGAGCGCTCCCCCCAAAGCAATTAATCCAGGCTGTGCAGGAAAACAAGGCTGTGCCACCCACATGGCTCACAGGAACCCTCCCTGCCCATTCACTTTTTACCCAGCAAACTTGCCTGCTAAATTGCTATTTCATTTTTCCAACCATCAGCTGTTCTGCTGTGTCAAGAGATTTAGATTAGCTAGAAAGCAGGAAATTGTTGAATATTTTTGCTTTCTAGCTAATCTTTAGAGGGCCGAACCTTCTTTAGGACTGAAACAGTGCAGACTGAGCTAGCCGATGGCAGAAACACAGATCTCTAAGTGAATCTGTGATTCTGTGAGCAACTCAATCTGCCTGCCTGCTTTGCCTGATTTTGGGTAAAAGTTGCTCTTTTTTTATAAAAAAATCTATATTTATATATTTATTATATTTACATACAAGCCATGCCAGCCAGTCACATGCCTACCAAGCCACACCCACAAATTAGGTCACGCCCACAGAACCGGTTAGTGATCTCCAGGATTTAAAATTATGATTTTGGTGGTCCACAAGGTTGGCGACCCCAATTTATAGCACTGTCATCATTTTTTCCAGGTAGCATTACATCAAAAGTTAGATATCAGGTCCATAATCACATTGTTAAAAATCACCTAGCTGTTCTTCCCCCTTTGAATTAGTGAAAACATTTTCAATTTTTTATTATAAATATGCAAAACAGCTTGCAAAGGACATACATGTAAAAACCCAGTTATTAATACATGAAGCTAACATAGTGAAATTTTAAGAATTTGATTGTGTTACTACTGGGAATCAACCTTTCAAATATTCACTGGTTTCACAAAAATTCTAGGATGCAATACTGATCACCAAACCCCAGTCTGCATAAAATTGCAGCAGAGAATTGCATTTTCACAATGCCTGAAAGATTTTTGAGGTCTGGATGGGGGATAACAGGCTTCAGCTGAACTTTGGTAAGATGCAGTGGCTATGGATGCAGGGAACCTCAGGATTCAGTTGTTTATCATTTTTAGTTTTGGAGGGAGATGCGCTAGTTCTGGGGCTCTCCTAAATTCATGACTCTTGCTCAAAGAGCAGGTGACGATCATGGCTAGAATCATGGCTACAATCATCTACTCTCCATACTACTGCATTCTGCAAAACTTGTACATATGTTTCATATTGTTTGTTAAAATTTAAAATTCTGAACCCTATATGCTACATTTCAAAGATTCTGTGGCCTGAATAATACTGAAATTTAAGTAAAAGTTACCTTACCATTATATTTTCAAGTAGAGAATCTATTGCAACTATGTTATCAAAGTAGGTTCTGCAGAAGGAAAAAAAAAAACAAATTTCTTATTGTAATGAAATTTTTTTCAGATTTTATCATGATCTATATTGTTTTAAATTTATCAATTTAACATATTTTTTTTACCTATGTCAGAAAACTTACATTTTAAGTTTTCTTACTGATCTAGTTTTCTAGGTACTGGACTCCAAAAGTTATCTCTAACAATGAAAGGTGTTATGAATCGTATAAAAGACCTATAAGATTGGTACACCAAAGGCAACTACTGATCTCTGTAAGGTTCCAGCGGGAATTTGGTATTTCTCCCAATGAACAGATTAAAGTTCCATCACCTTGACAGCACTTGTCCAACTTTGAATGTAATATTATCAGCAGATGCCTAGAATATTCCTTACAGAGGTTATCCAGGTGATCCAGTGGCTTGCTGTAATGGCTTGTGGGAATGACCTTGGGAGACCAGGAAAGAGATGCTGCCTAGGGAACTATCAGATAAGAGGGAGCACAGTCTCCACAGCTGCATGGTTGACAAAACAAGAGGCTCAGGAGCAACTATTCCTAAATTATCAATTTAATTCCTATTTTCTATTCCTATTTATTTCCTATTCAAGAAAATTGGTCAGGTTTTAAATCAGTATTTGACATCATTGTCTAATGATGTAGTATCTGACATCATTGTCTGGATGCAGAAAAAAAAATCCTAAATAAAACTAAAATGGATACAGTCAACCCAAACACAGATTAAGGAACAAAATTCAATGCATAAACTTTCTCCAATTCTTGAATCTGGAATACCTGGTTTGAAATGGTGTCTGTGTTACAGGTTCTTTTTTAAACCCTACCAAATTAGATTAACCCAGACTCAAGAGAGACACAAAGAATTGTATCCTGGACCAAGCGGTTTCTTTATATCTCCCTATAAGCGGGGACAGGGGTGTAGACTTTTTATTTTAGGTCAGACATCACCCGGATGAAGCCCTCAATGAAATCGAGTTTGGCAACCCTGCTGTAGAGACTCACTTTCACGTCACTTACTTTGATACATCAAGCAGGAAGTCATTCAGCTCAGTCTGTTTGGCCAAACCCTTGGATACCTGATGCAAATATTGGGAAGACTATTGCTTATTTAAGCAGAAGAACAGAATCAGAATGAGTCTACAAACATAGTTATTACCTGTCCAGGATTTGCTAAGAAAAAAATAAAGCAGGGAAATACATATATAAAATTCAAACCTCACGCATGTTATACTTCAATTTGAGGTTAATTGTGGACACATGTATGCTAATAACTCAAATCATACATTTGAAAAATGGCACTGACCTGAAAACTACTATCTGCCTTCTCTTTTCAGAAAAGTGCTCAAAATGCAAACCTGATCTAGACTGATCTCAAATTAGAAGAAATTATTAAATGGTAAGAAAGGCCTTTAACTTAATATCCTTTTTTTCAATATCCAAATAATACAGAACAAGGTAATAACATTTTATATCCTTAGAATTAAGTTATTCTTCCTAGGAAAATTAACATTTAATCCAGAGACTTACCTCTACTTGATGCATTGCTACTGAGACCCATGCAAGGTTTGCTGCTGCAATCTGAAAAAAACAAACTTTTGTTTACTTGGAAGATTACAAAATTTGTGTTTTGAAAATTCTAGCAAAGTTTACCCATATTTGGGTTATATAAGCAATAATGAAGGGTTTAAGCAATTAATTTGGGTTATGTAAGCAATAATGAAGGGTGTAAGCAATAATGAAGTAAAAAGGTTTATCCGTTTAAATGACATCTAGGTACAATAATTATGTTATTAATTTTTCCATTCAATGTTACAATATTTATTTATTTGACAAATATACTACTCAAGTTATCTAGCAGAAAATTAAAATAAGGACATGAATTGAAACAATAATGTTAAAATATCATTATATAAAAGACTATAGAAGTATCCAAAACCTTTGGGAGTCATCTTGTCTGAAACATCCTCTACAACAGGGGGGGCAACTCTGACCCCTTTACGATCTATGGCTGGCTCAGGAATTCTGGGAGTTGAAGTCCACAGGTCATAAAGGGACCAGAGTTGCCCACTCGTGCCTTACAACCTTTCTGAAAATGTTCTGATGCTCTTCAACATCACCTACCTATCCCAAAAGTATTCCAGATTCAAAACAGGCAATTCCTATAGTAGGATTAAAAATGTAAATGAAACTATTTCATTTAATATAGTTGATCATTTAATGCAAGATAATAGCTGCTCCCACCTCCTTGTTTTCATCTCTTTGTGAAAGATACCAGTACTTAATCATATCAGTGTCCATGGAGAGCCCATGGACACTGATATGATTACACTGCCTCTAAAATGCCAAGTTACCCAAAGCCAAAAGTAAAAAAATGAAATGGAAGCAAAAATAAAAAAAAATCCTTGGTTTAACCCTATCCTATTTTATTTGAAATGCAACTCAGATGCTACCACACTATCCCCAAAAGACCTACAGCAGGGGTCTCCAACCTTGGCTCCTGGAAGCCTGGCGGACTTCAACTCCCAGAGTTCCACAGCCAGCTGGCTGTGGAATTCTGGGAGTTGAAGTCCGCCAGGCTTCCAGGAGCCAAGGTTGGAGACCCCTGACCTACAGTATTATCTATACCTATAACTAGTTACAAGTCTAATCCAAGAGACACATCAGCAAACTCTGACTATTTGGAATACTATAAATAAGTGCTTTGCAATAGATCTTATGCAATCGTCCATTATTGATGTGAGAAGTAGGAGAGAAGGGAGGGAGATATTGGAATCCCATCTTATTCTGTGCCTTGCTACAATACAAGTTATATTATACATCTCGGTATCTGGCAAAGACACTACAAATAAAATGGCAATGAGGATATAAAGAGGATATTTAAAGCCAGAATCAGCTTTCGTGATGGTATGTAGTCCAAATTCCCAGGAGGGAGAGAATACATTTTAGAGAAGCAAGAAATAACCCAGTTCAGATAGTTGGTGTGAGAGAAAAGGGGTGAATACAGCTCCCCCTCCCCTAATTTTCCCAGAGTATAGGCATTACTTGCTTTGGTTTGGCAAGATTCTGTCCATAGGTGTGCAACAATTAAAAAAAAAAAATCTGCTTGGAAGAGTCACATGGAGACTGTGAGTTCCAGTCTTGCCTTAGTCACAAAGCCAGCTGGCAGACTTTGGGCCAGTCATTCTCTCTTAGCTCAACCCAACTCATAAGGTTGTTGTTCTAGGGGAAATAGGGAGAGGGAGGGGTATTAGCTATGTTTGTTGCTCTAAGTTATTTACAAGAAAATAATGAAAGTGGGATAAAAATCAAATAAATAAATAGAAGAGGGACAAAAGTGCAGTGGACTGATATTAATGTTGTGCTCCTTCTTCAGACTGAATCCAGAAATATACAAATCTAGCATTATAATTTCCTTATGGAATATTGCATTTTTCTACTCCATGGAGTTGCCAGCGTCACTCTGTACAGAATACATAGTCCCAAAATCTTCACACTGAGCATAAGAGGTTTGCTCTGGATTTTTCATGTATTAAACATAGACTTGTCATTGAAATGGCAGTCATCCACTTTTAAAGAGAAAGCAAGGTTGGTCATTGATAAAATCTGCCCAGAGAAACAAATATCACCAAACTGAACAATGGCAACACTCACTGCCATTTGTAAGATTCTGCTACATCTTAGGACATTATTTGTGGCAAGGGGACAACTGGATCTCAATTGGTGGTAGTTTAAGACAGCACGTGACCCTTTGCTTCTATTTAATAATCTTGGCGTGGCCATCAAGAAAACTTTCTTCTGATTGCAGCATTGACAGAATTGCTAAAGCTAAGTAGGATGATTTTGCAAAAAGCGCTAAGGATCAATAGCAACTGTATGGTCAGTTGAAGGATGTTCAACCTATTGTCTTTGGCTCATCATGCCACTGTACAAAACTTTACTCCTGATTTAATGTATCTTGGTAGTCTCACTTAGCAATGGAATATCCTCAATATAATTTCCAGCCACAGAACTACATGTTAGCTGCATGGAATTATATATGAACATGCTCATTCCTACATTTAAGATTTACCTCTTGATGACTGAGATGGAAATTTTCATTACCCCATTTTCGATAAAGCTCCAGGATACCAATTAAATCTCCAAGCACGGTCACAATTGGCAAACAAAGTACAGACTTGATACGCGTTCCTGATTCAAGCCCAGTTCCTTTGGGGAATCGTTCATCCTAGAAAGGCAAGTGCTGTTTTATATTAATGATATATTTGGTTCATTTATAATGAAACAGTTTTATTAAAAAGCTAAGGTAGCTAAATATTTAAGCAAAAATTCACTGATTCTCTCCCAGAGATTCTGTCCAATGCTGAAAAGCAGAAAAGTAGAACTTAGAATAACTTTATTCATAGGATAGCTAAATATTTAAGCAAAAATTCACTGATTCTCTCTCCCAGAGATTCTGTCCAATGCTGAAAAGTAGAACTTAGAATAACTTTATTGTCACTTTAAATGCACACTAATCGGCATACATTAAATGAAATTTTGTTGCATACAGCTCTCAAAAGAGTCCCCACCTCCAATATACACAACATAAACACGCCAAAAAATAAAAAATATGCATGTAATTTAAACAATTGTAATTATTATGATTTAATGTAAAAATACTTGATGCTAAATTGTGGCAAAAGAATTGTAATCATCATCATCATCATAAAAGTTTAATGGCTAGTGCAGAAAGTACATTATGTTGATAAGATGCATAGAGAAGTATATGGACCTTTACTGATCTATTATTTTTTATCAAATTAAAGTATCTGCATTGGTCAGTGACTTCTTTTCAGCACTTTTCTTACGCATAAAAAAGAATGGGGAAAATTCTACATTATTTTATTTATTTATTTATCACACTTATTTTCCACATTTTCTAAACCACCCTAACTCTTTGCAATGGACTTGATCGGTTATAGTGAATTTCTCCTCCTTCATCTTCTGACAGTAGCCCTTAGTTTTTACATCCATATGATTTTACTTACTGAATGATACTCTTGTATATACAACATTCATATTTATCAAATAATGCATGCACTTTTGTTCCAGGCTGATAAAACAGCATTTGCTACCAAACTTTCAGTCAAGTTATGGTTTCCCAAAAAATGGAAGCTGCAGCATAATGGCATTGGTTATAATGTAACAAAAAAAATGTTTCTGGAATTTAGGCACTGTAATCGATATTACTAAAGTTGTTTTTGTTTTTCTAAAACATCATATTTTGGAGGGAAAAGATTCTTGACACGCAAAAGTTTTAAATTCCTGACACCTCCATACAGGTTAGAAAAAAACATTTCTATATGAATCCCTGGATGACCATATACAGCCATTGCATTGTTCTACTACTGAATTGCACCTAAGTAGAATTAAAGGCAGAAAGATTCAGAATGACAAAAAAGCAGATTAAACTGGGGAGTTTGGATACAAGAAGCCATTGTTCAATGACTGCATTATTTAGTGACCATCTGCAGCTACGATGACAATGAAAATGTAACTTTATGACCAATTCTCACCTGTACAACCTTCACAGCTCTGTAAAGCAAAGGAAAGCCTATACAGGTCATAAGCACAGTTGCTGTTTCATTAGCAACCGATTCACCTAACAACTGAATTACCAGACCTAATTGCAGTTGTTAAATAAGGATTGCTTGAAAAGGCAAACTGAAGTAGGTAAATTGATTCTGGCCATATTTAGAATTTTGAGAACATATTGTGGGGATTCTCACAAAATAGTTGTGCTGGGATCACCCAAATTCTGTGGAAGAAGCTTCCTGAAGCTTCTTCTGCAGAACTGGAGAAGCTTCTTGGTTGAGAAGTGAAACATCTTCAAGGAAAAACAAAGTCTAGCTGCCTTTCGAAAAAAGCAATATTGGGACAACCATGACCAAGATGACTGAGATTCTCCATAGACATTGTGCACGGGTCAGTTTTTAGACATCAATTTTATCCAAAACTTAATAATTCTAGCTTGAAGACCTTGATTTTCTTAAGACATATTTAGAACCTTCACAGTAGACGTGCTTTTCATCCCATTCCCAACATTCCCCTTCAATATATTTGAAAAGTTCCTTTCTACCAATACCAAAAGTCACTCCATTTGACTTGTTTTACCCGACTAAACTACTCTTTAATGGTCTGTCCAATATTATTTTTAAGGAAGGTAACAATTTACCCCCAAAATATCTTCTACTAATAGTGTTTTCTTGGATTTGGCTACGTGAGCAGAAATTGTGGTGCCGTATTTAACTGGTCCTACAGGAACAAGTAGTGGTTGTCCATCCTTCACTTTTGGTGGTGTGAACATGCAAAGGCTCTGAATAACAAAATGAAAAAAAAAAGAAAGTCCAATTAAATTGTTTCCACAATAAATCATTAAACACATATAAAAGCAAAATCTAACAGCATACTTTCAATGTTTGTGCCACTAGAAATATGACAAAAATTGTTGAACAGTCAAGATTGGCTATGTGAGTCAATCCATTATTACATAGATTCCAATTCATAATTAATATTCTATATATCATGAATGACCACCAGAAAGCTCACAGCTTGTACCTACCTCAAGTCTATATAATCCAACTCATTAGAACATCATGCGAACTTAAATATGAAAGAAGAAAATAAAAAGAGCTTAAAATATAAATAAGCTACCCTGTATAGAATCCATAGAAAACTGACAGCAGAAAAAGATCCAGTGGTCCATCAAGTCTGCCCTTAAAAGCTTTTGTTTTTGCTTTCTTTCTTTTTATTTATTTATTTATTTAATTTTTTATTTTATTATATATATTTTTAAAATTTTGGCAGATGATAGATACATGTTTATCCCAAGCATGATTAAACTCAACCGCTGATGGAAATTGGTTCCAAACTTCGACTACTCCTTCTGTGAAGTAATACTTTCTACTTCCATTGTGTTCTGACCCAGCCTTCACGAACCCCACTCAATAGCCTACTCATGAGGAGAAACCCCCTTTTATTTAGAAAGGCAGGAATACACAGCATTCCCTGACAGAGCTCTAGGTCACACATCCTTAGGTGATTCGTAAGCCGTAGCAGTCTCCCTGCAGGGAGACTCAATTAGCATTTCAAGGTGATATTCAGCAGGTTCTGACCAGTTCTGGAGAACCAGTAGAAGAAATTTTAAGTAGTTTGGAGAACTGGCAAATGCCACCTCTGACTGGAGATTTCACAATTTTACAGTATCCTTCCCCTGCCACACCCACCAAGCCACAGCCACATAACCGGTAGTTAAAAAAAAAAAAATGAATCTCACCATTGCTTCAATCCCAACAAAAAGCATCCTGAATCAACATGGATAGTGGCAAGGAAATCCTGGGAAGGAATCCACTGGAGCGAACTCTTCTAGAGCATGAACGGTTGTCTCCGACAACCACACCTCCCACACCCCTCCTCCTTATATCCCAGCCAGGGGCTTGTTAACATTTCTTTTTTTCCCAGGATAGCTGGGCCTCAGTCCTGCGTTGGTCTCCTCTCCACACTTCTCTGCACATACACACATCTGGGACAGGCCCCAGCTGTTCCTCCCCCTCACTCAGCTCAGGCCCCGAAAACAGCTGTTTCTCCGCCTGAGCCTGAGTAGATGGGCCCTACTCTGCATCTGGCTCTGAGACTTCTTGCTCCTCAGAGCCATCCACAGGCCCCAATAGTAATCCAGGCACCCCCTCCATCTCCTCTGACTCCTCTAAACACAACACATTGCCACATATCAGTAATACCTTCCCCCATACACTAGGATGCCTTCTAAAATTCAGTACACTAAAAATAATTCCATTTACCTATGGGACAGACTATCTCTATGACTTCTGCTTGACCAAGTCACAGCTACAAAGCACTATCACTTTGTGGGACCTTCTCAACTGCATGCCCTGGGACTCATCTGGTCCTCACCTTTTAAAGCTTCCATAACTCCCTTTTTGTACCTTGTAATCCCTTAATTTTGGGTAGAGTCAGGGTGTCTGGAAGGAGCTGAGCGTTTACCAACCAAATGCCCTTCCTGATGCCATGAAGAGTTCTTAGCAAATATTTTTTCTTTGCACCCTGGGGGAGAAACACAAGTTGCTACCTAGGATTGAACTCTCCATCCTCTGAGTAGGAGGCGAACGTCTTCACCACTAGGCCATCATGCCACTTACTTTTAGAGCTTCCATAATAAAAATTTAGGTATTTTTCAGGCTCTAGGATAGGAAAAATTGGCTTGCTCCACATTAGTAATCCAGTAGGAAATCTGTTTGTAGAGATAGTCCTAGACTTACGGAATCAGAATTTCCTTTGCCACACAAAGCAGCTGCCAAGGGAGTCATGCCTGATTTTACAAGCTTTTTGCCATGGCAAAATCACTGCAGCAGTTAAGTGAATCGTGCAGTTCTTAAGCAAATCCAGCTTCCTCCATTGACTTTGCTTATCAGATGCTGGTTGGGAAGATCACAGACAATGATCACATGACCTGCAGCCATTGTAAATGGCACATCCATTTGCCAAGTGCCGAAATGTTGATGATGTGTCCGTGGGGATGTTCAATGGTAGTAAGTGCAAGGATCACTTATAACTCACTTTTTTGCAGTACCATTATAGCTTCAAATAGATGCTAAACAAATGGTTGTTAGTCAAGGACTACCTGTACTATTATTCTCTAACCCTCCACTCCTCCCATGTGAGCCAATGTATTCTTTAAGTGAGTATTTGTTTGGTTTTATTTACTTGATGTTATTTACCTCATGTTTTGTACATTACTTACTCTGTAAACTATCAAAAATCACTTTGTGATTGAAGTGGCCCTCAGTCAACAAATACAATAAATAAATAAAATATGAAAGTGCATTTGTCTAAATGTCTTGCACTGCTCTTACAATTAAGAAGGCTAGCTTGTTGCTTGTCTATAATCACTTTCACCTGAATGATCTTGATTTTTATGTAGTTACAAAACACTGCAATAGTAGCAGTACTATTCTTTAAACCTCATATGAAAGGGGGCAGGGGAATCCCAAGGATTTGAATTCACTTATATCACCACAGACATTGCAAATCAGATAAGTTCTTCCCCTACAATATTGAGGATCAACACCTGAACACTAGCAAATATGCTTTGGGTGATGAATACTTGTGTCAATCAATTTTAAAACCCCACTACTGAGTATTCAATTAAGACCTGTAGGAAGATCAGGATTCATAATCTCTTATCTACTTCTCTCAGCATTTCATGTTGAGCAAACAAATCAAGCATGCATTTCAGGTTTATATTATGTCTTTGTCATGTATATGCATGAGTAGACTCATGAACCTATTGTTAAAAAACAGACTTTTTTCTAAGCAGATATTCAACAGTCGCTATTCTGATTCAATTTTAACTCAGTTTTTCTGTACTTCTCCTTCTCATTTTCTATCATTCCAGTCTCATTACCTCCATTCATTATTGTCACCTAACTGAATATTTTCCCTGAATCATATTTACATTTATACATTTCTTCAGAATGTACATTTTCCCCAGAATTCATTTCTTTTTTTTCTATTACCAGAGCTTCAATATGCAACTACACACCAACCTATGGATTCCTATTTATGGATCTACCCTGTATACACCCTATAAGCATTTATTCAATGTATAAATCAATTTTATGTCATACAACTGAAAGCAGTTGTAAAGTACTGGCCTGATATTTGAAATGGGAAAAATAGATCTTGCTTGTAAATTTTAATGATGAGTTTGGGTCATAGCCTTCTTGGTGGTATCACCCAATATGAAGCATTCTCTCAGAAAAGCATGCTGCCTCACTCCCCCTGCCACCAATACTTAGTTTAAGCAACAAAAAATTTCAAAGATTCTAGTCTATGGGGATAGGTTAAACACATGTCATGCACAATTAAGTTACAATGTTTTTTAAATTATGTAATTCTATATTTACTAGGCTTGTCTATAAGAATAATTGAAAAGAGATTTCATTGCCAATACATAAAAGTATTTAACAGAAATATGCTGAGAGTTTCAAATAGTTCAATATAAATAAAATAATTCTAGTGAAATGATAAGTAATTAATCATGTCAGTAAAATGATAATTTAATGCAATATTGATTATGAATGAAGGCAAATATACGTGCCAGAATGTGTGGTAAAATAGAAGTTTCTGGAGGATGGGCTCCAACCCAAATCTGACAGCTCAGACTACTAAACCTCTGGTCCTGATGACCAACCTGGATCAGATCCTGCAATATTGATTACTATGAGATCATGTAGGGAAAGCCTAGCTGAGCTTCTGTTGTGAAAAGCAGAAATCTCCAACTCCAAAGTCCTCTGTGTTTATACAATATGGATCTGCTTCAGGGAAAACTGTTTGATAGTTCCTTTACCTATTTTTGTCTTACCCTACATCCTCTTCTTGATTCTGATGTGAGAGATACTCTCCTACTTTCTTCTCAAAGTCAAAGCTAGATTCTCTACAAAAATTGGGGGAGAAATACATAATGCAACCTGCTGATTATGTAGCATAGGTCCATGTGATTACAGCATTCAGATCCTCCTGGCCTTTGAGAGAAAATCATCATCATCATCTCCTTTCCTTAATTTTGGCATCCAAATTCTGCTTTTTCAAAAAGGATCAGAACTTCTCTGTATCCAGCAAAAAGAAAGGGTTTGTGGAAAAACTGATTCTGTATATTAGGGATCAGCAACCTTTTGGACTTCAGGGACCACCAAACTCATAATTTTAAATCCCGGGGACCACTAATATGAATTTTGACTGACGGAGGCTTGCTGATGTTGGTGGAAGAGAGATAGGGATCTGATCTAACCTCTCTCTCTCTCTCACACACACACACACACACACACACGCAGAGGCAAGGGTGGGATTCAAATTTCTTAATAATTGGTTCTGTGGGCATGGCCTAATTTGTGGTGTGGCTTGGTGGTCATGTGACTGGCTGGGCATGGTTTGTATGTAAATATTATAAATATTTATGTAAATATTGGTTTTTTTATTAAAAAAAAGAGCAACTTTTACCCAAAATCAGGCAAAGCAGGCAGGCAGATTGAGTTGCTCACAGAATCACAGATTCATTCAGAGATCTATCTTTCTGCCATAGACTACCTGCATGGAATAATACAAGCTTCAGTCCTAAGGAAAGTTCAGCTGTGCTTAAAAGCAGAGCCGAAGACCTAAAGATTAGCTAGAAAGCAAGAAAGGCAATGATTTCCTGCTTTCTAGCTAATGTAAATCTCCCAGCACAATGGAACAGCTGATGGTTGGGGGGGGAGGAAAAATAGCAACTTAGCAAGCAAGTTTGCCAGGTAAGGAGTGAGTGGGTGGAGAGCATTCCTGCGGGCTATGTGGGTGGCACAGCCTTGTGTTCCCACGCAGCCTGAATTAATTGCTTTGGGTGTGACATTTCTCTGTGGACCACCAGTTGGCAACCACTGCTGTATATGACCCAGAACACATAGCTCTTTTTCTCAAAAAGATGTAGATAGTATGCCTGAGATGGGTGAAATATATATGGGCCCAGCCTGATAGTCTAATAGAGTGTATTATCATGAATAAAACTTCATACCAGCTTAATATTATGCTTCTATATTGGTAATATCTGTTAATAGGCTTATGATAAAGTTGGCATCATATTTGAATGCTTATGTGTGCTTTATTCTTAAAGTAAGAAGGAGTGAACTTTAGGTCACCTAAAACAAATGATATGTTTAGTTTATACCAAGTAAGCTCTGGCAGACAAACAACAGATTCTAACTTGGAACCAAAGATGATTTGCATCAACTGAAATATACTTTTCTTCCTGAAACCTAGTCTGAAGGAATTTTGGAACCTTCTCCCTCACATGAGAACCATTGTAATACAAAATTCTAAAGATGGTCTCTGAGAAGTGATTTTTTTTAGGGGTACATGCAAGTCTAGTCGAAAGGAGATGCCCCAAAGGAACATTGGGCATATGAAATTCCACTTAGTTTCTTTGATTTTATTCACCAGAAATATTAACAATCCCTGTTATTTGCAATTCTATTCTATAAATACTAAAAAAATCTCTAGGTGGCACTGTCTTGTGCAAAGAATCAACTAATATTTACCCAAGCATACCCAAAGCATGAAGTGGTAATTATATGGGTATTAATGGTGATAGGAAAATTTGAGGAGAATTAAATTTACAGGAAGGCAGATTCCAAGTAAATATTAAATACAACTTCAGAATATCATCAACAGTTGGGCAATGGAGCCAATTACTCAGTCAAACAGAGAATCTCCTTCTCGAGATATGTTCCTGGAGAAGCTATTTAAAAAAAAAACATGGGATGGAGATACTTTGGTTGGATTCTTCAATGAGTAAAGAATAATTTAACCCAAATCTTGCATAAAGATGAAGAGCTAAAAGAGGCCACACTATTTGTTAGCCCATATACAGTGATATGCATACACTTGCAACCCCCACATGCTGCGCACCTCTGTGCATGCATATGCCACGCCCCCTGCACATGTGTGCACATCTCACCACACATGCGTGGCAGATACCCAACAATCAACTGGCTGGCAGGGGGCACGCATGCATGTGCAGTGGGGCTCTTCTGGGCGACCTCTCACGTGCCGGCAGAAATGGCTCTGCGTGTCACTTTTGCCACGCGTGCCTATGGTTCGCCATCACGGCTGTAACTATCAGTACAGTATCTCAGTGCTTATAATGCTTGCGCTGCTTTTAGATCCAGGACTAGAAGTAAGTTTACAACAAGGTGCATCTGCAATACGGATTGATTTAATATGACAATTTGGTAGATTTTTAAACGAAATCATTGCAGAGGATGTTTGAAAAGTGTACAAAGAAGAAAAAACTGTTTCAATAGTTTAATTCAACTACAGTTTTTACGAAACTATGCGGCCTAGAATAGTTATCCTCTGTGAAACTTCGTGCAATATATTACACAAAACACCCTAGAAAGAAGATTATTTCTATAAATTACAGTTTTCCACATTTATACTTACATTATTGCATTCTCCCAGGAAATATAATGCAAACCCATCAGCCTTCGTAGCTGCCAAAACAACCATTTTAAAAAGTTAAAAAATGATGTATGTTCTATTTCTGAACAGAGTACTTTCCTATTAGCCCAAGTATATATTTTAAATATTAAAACTCTATGTAAAGCATTAAACACGAAGAACTGTGTAAAATAACAAAAAAATAAATCCTGCATTCATATATTCCATGAAATTGGAATATCAATATCAATGTTTAAATATCAATAAGTATTCAATAAAATTACACAAAAAAATTGTTAAAAAGTTACTTTTAAAATAAAATAAATGTTTAAATCTATGTAAGCTAAATAGTGACATATTTTAGTAATTAAATAATTTACTCACTCGAAACTGAAAAATACAACTCCTATATTCTGTACTACCCAAAAAAGTAGAATGCTAGAGCAACTTAAGAAAAATATTTTCAAATTAAATTTGTTGCTCCAGACATGTTTACCCCATTACTTCCTGTTAATAGTTTGCAGCTCATTTCCTGCTTTGAATTCCAACTTTGCTGGATCCAGAAATCATTGCTACCTCATTAGTATAATCAATAATGAAATCTTAACTCTGATGTAATCACTCAGGAAACAGACTCGGTGAATAAATACACAACATCCATTCCTTAACAACAGTATCTAATGACCAGCACTGTACTAAAAGGTGTTTAAAATGGAAAGATAAGGAAAAACAGGAAATATTCATCTAAAACCACCTGATTTCTACATATAAAGGATAAATGCAAACTAACTATTGATTATGTCAAAAATTAAATTTATGTTTTCACACATACACTTTTTTTCACTACAGTGAAACCTCCGTTTAGGAAAACTGGATGCATTAAACTTTGTATGTAATTCTTCGTCCCAATTCATTCATGTAATTATATAATTACATAAATTATATAAATTGATGCAAATAATTTAATGTAACATAATATGTGTTATTTATTAAATGCCATCATTACACCAATCAGGCAAATTATCATTATTATGTTATTCTGTATGTAACAGAATCCTATTCCTCCAATTAGTCTATTAGATTGTATATCAGTTTGTACCAAATTAAGAAAATAAAAATGATTTCATGATTATACAGTGTAATAAGATTCAGTATCTTTAATTCACTTTAACTTTTTATTCACTCAAATGATTCATAAACTTGTATGCCATCAATTCCAGTTGACTCATGATGGTAAAGTATTAAAATCCTCAGTGACTCATATAACACTATAAATAATAAAACATCCGCAATAAATATAAAACATTATACCAGTACTCCTTAACTTACTAATTGAGTTGCTGAGTTTTGTCCTATTTTCTTGCTAAGTTTTTAAGTGAAGCATGGCAGTTGTTAAGTTAGTAATAGCAATAGCACTTAGACTTGTATACCGCTTCATGGTGCTTTATAGCAGGGGATCGCCAACCTTTTAGGCCTCAGGGACCATACTCATAATTTTAAATCCCACGGATCACTAATACGAATTTTGACTGACGATGGCTTCCTGACATTGGTGGGAAAGTCCGTCCCTTATTCCAGAGTGCAGTACTCACAGGACTGGCCCTTTGGTCATCCCAGAACAGCTGCTCCTCCACCTGGGTGCACCAGCCTGCCATGGACTAGAGGAGCTGCTCTGGGATGACCAAAGGGGCAGTCCTGTGACTACTGCAGCTCTGGAATATGGGACCGACTTTCCCACCAACGTCAACAAGCCACCCTTGGCAGATTTCCCTTCCCCGCCATTGGTCTTACCTTCCAGTTCCAGCTCATGTGGCTCTACTCAAGGTTTCACTTGGCTGAAGAGTGGGGGGCCAGCAGGTGTGTGGGCCATGTGGGTGGCACAGCCTTGTGTTCCTGCGCAGCCTGGATTTGGGGGGAGTGCTTTGGGGGAGACATTTCTCTGCAGACCACCAAAATTTTCTCATGGACCACCAGTGATCCCAGGCCACTGGTTGGCAACCACTGCTTTATAGCCCTCTCTAAACAGTTTAGCATATTGCCCCAACAATCTGGTCCTCATTTTACCCCCCTCAGAAGGCTGGAAGGCTGACTCAACCTGAGTAACATGGTTGTTAAGGGAATCTGGCTTCCTCATTGAATGTGCTTGTCAGAAGATGGCAAAAGGTGATCACATGACCCTGAGACACTACAAACATCATAAATATGTATCAATTGCCAAGAGTCTGAATTTGACCATAGGGATGCTGCGATGGTCATAAGTGTGAAAAGTGTGTGCTCCTGGATGCTGAATCTGAGTTCCCCAGGCTCAACCTCCCATCTGCAAATGGTGTAGGGTCTCCTACTTCGGCAGGGGTTTGGACTAGATGACCTTCCAACTCTGATTATCTGTTACCTGTGGGTCTGGGATCTGAGTCAGACAGGTGTTCGTGAACATCACGGTAGACATGAATCTGGTCCAACTTATTCAAGGCCAAACTCACACAAGGGTCACACATTAGATCTGGTGTTTGGATGTCATGATCTGGATTTGGGGCAGTAGTGGTATGCTACTGGTTCTGCCCAGATCAACCGAACTGGTAGCAAAAATTCCCACCAGTTCAGCAAAACTGTTACTAAAAAAAAAAGCTTCCGATGATCAGCTAAGATGAGAAAGAAGAGAAAAACGTAGGATCAGCCCTCCCACCTGCTCCTGACGCTTTCTCTCCTTTCTCCTCTCATCTGATTGGCACTGCAGGCCTTAGCTGGTGTGCAGAAAGCTGTGTGCAAGCAGGATCACCAAACCAGTAGTAGAACAGGTAGGAACCCACTGCCGATTTGGGGGGGTATTAACATCAGTCCCCTGCCATGGAATGATCATTCCTTGTTAGCCCTAGAGTTCTTTCAATGTCTCTCACCATAGGGAACCTCCTCAGGATGGGGAATGCTGCCATGGTCCTTAGTCTCATGGATCTCTTAGTAGTTTTCGGTACCATTGACCATGGTACCCTTCAGGCCTTTTAATAATTTTCCCCTTAGGTGAAGCTTTATGATGATATTCTATGAACTTCCTCAAACGGATGCATAGATTCTAGTTCCAAATATAAAACATACTTTCCTACCTGTTTGAATGATGGTGCTCAATTCATACAAAAGCAGTTGACTGTTCCCTGCAATATCCGTCCGTTTCTCTAAATGGTTGTTCAGGTCGTACACCATTGATTCCATATCAGGATTTTGGTACTATTGGAAATAAGGATACATTTCAGAATATCCTATGAATAAATAATTATGTGGCATTTATGAGAAAAATAAGTTATTTTATAAATGAAAAGTTCCGCTGAGAAAACATTAAATGCTCAGACAAAAGAGAAAGGTGAATCACAAGAGCCTATTTTTCTAGACAGTTTATCAATATCAATTTCCTATGGACTAGCTCCAGGTTCAATCTTTTTTTTTTTTTTTCATACTGAAACCAACTGTACAAGTTAGTCATAGTTGAATGCGCTGCATACAAATTCTTCCAGATTCAATTCTCAGCATCAGAGAGCAAAGCAAGGCAATACAATTTTTTTTAACAAGATTGTACCAATTGGAGTAAATAATGCTATACTGAACTCACTGAAATGTTTATTTGATTTAAGGCAGCTTCCTGTATTTCCACACAGATATAATTATTATATTTTGGAAATGTTGATAGGTTAAAGTAGTGACTCCTACATTCTATAGAAAATAAAAAGGAACTGATCATGAATGAAGGCAAAAATAAATGTTCTCAAGACAATATTGCAGGATACAACCTGGGTCGGACACCAGAGGTTTTGTCTTCCAAGCTTTTGGATTTGTGCTGGAGCCCATCTTCAGGAAACATCTCTCTAGGCTAGAGAAAAATTTCCTGAAGATGGGTTCCAGCACGAGTCCAAAAGTTTGGAATCCCAAATTGGATCCTGATAACATTGGATACATCACGTCTATCCAACAAACTATTTTCTTCCTACTACAGAATTGAGAAAGGATCACCTGGCTGTATACTTCCCATCTCAATTCTGCTGTTGTTCTGCACATTATAAGTTAAGAGACGAATAACCCAGAGCCACTCCTTTTGGGACTACAATGGCTTCCAGGAGCTTTGGGAAGTTTTGTGCCTTTAAATATTGAAAGAGATCATGTAATTGGTAATTTCCAAACCCAGGTAAATTACACAAAATTGGATGAAAGTGGTTTTTTGATTTCTTGTTTTTTTGGGAGTGGGTGGAGGGTGGGAATGATATATCAACCATCATCAAGTACAACAGAGACATTTATATTGATGTGTCAAACTCACGTCATCATTGTTATGTCATATGACGTATCGGGACTTTTTCCCCCTTTGGTAAAGTGGTTGTGGGCATGTGATATATCTGGCCCATGAGCCACGAGTTTGACTACCCTGACTTAAAGGTTTCCACATGTAGAGACAGTCCTCAACTAACAAGCAGTCACTTAACGAGAACTGAGGCATAATGCTATAGTACTTACCCTGCTGACATTCTTAGGAACTGAATCATCTGTTGGGAAAGGAAGAAAATAAATGGACACTCTTAATACATTTAAAATCATTTCAGAGAATAGGAAAAGAACCAGTTTCTATTTTTTTTTCAAAAAAAAAAAAATCAAAGTTGTGCAATTATTTTGATACTTTCTTCCCATATTTAACAAAAATTGAAACAGAAGATTTTCAGCTCCTATTTTAATTGCATGTGTTCCTTTACTTTATAACATTAACTAAAGCATAAAAGTCTATTCGATTAATTGGTAAATCTAATTTATTATGCAGCGTACTCCTTCACATGTCAAGTAGCTGACAGATCCTTAAAACATATCCAGTCTGAACCAGTTTAACATGAGTAAAGGTACTTAGAGACTACTGTAATTGTACATCCTACTGAATTGTTCTCTTCGAATTCTGATAAAAATATTAGCATTTCTTTAGGTAAGAAGAGACAGTAGTTTAGCAGTAAAGTTTGAAAGTTAATTTTCATAAGATTATTATTTAAATGTTGATCATAATTAGTTCATGCTGACTATAAGAAGCAGAGGCAGAAGCGTATGAAACAACTCAATAGTTGCAGTGCTTCATCACCCCACTCTACTAGACATAGCTATAAAATTTGCATTCCTGTTTGTCTCAGATTTTGGTGCTATCTGATTCAATGTTCACTAGATTGCAGACAAAACCATATAAAAGCTACAAACAGAAGCTGCATTTGTAGGGTGCACTAAAGATGTATTTTCTCATAAATTCAAGCTTCTCTCTTTTGATCTCTCTTTTTAACCGTATTGGAATTAATCCAGCACTTAATCCAGACCATGACAATAGATTCAATAAGATCCAATAAATTTAAATGCAGTTTACACAAGAGTGAGAAATTGATACTAAGTCATTTTGCCATTTGGGATCATAAGATTCAATATATTCTGGAAAGATCTGCACTTCCTTTAAGAAATAGAGCTTTTAGAGTAAGAGTGCTTTTTTGGCTATTTTTGGCTATATTTTTATGACTTTTCTTTGATGATAAAGAACACTTTTAATTGCTTTTAGCTAGGAAACCTTGATTAGACAAATGCTGCCTTCAGAACTATAAGTTTTGCAAGTTTCTACTTAAATTAATGCAATGTACTATAAATGAACTGCCTGTGAATCTGGGTTAACAACTTGCTGCACAGGATGTGTATACTTAAAGAAACCAAGAATTACAATTATACTGCATTACAGTTCTATTGTATGTCTCAAATCTCTTCTAGATCCATTTCACAATCCCATAAGGCACTTCAAATAGTGGTCACAGCAACTGAAGGACTACCTATACCTAATATTGCTACCTGTGTCCTGAGATTGTGAACTGAGTCTCTTATTTCCTTTGAAAAGTATTAATATGAAATAGAATAATTAAAACTTTTATTCCTGGTATTTTACTAATAAATAATTAAGTGAAACCTGAACCAAACTGGATGAATAGTCAGTTCTGCTCATGTTTCTTTCACCATCTTTAAAACATTTGTTTCTCATGAGTAATATGTCTGTCCAACTTTTCAATCCATCTTTTCAATCACATTGTTTTGTAGTTCTAGTTTAGACTAATTCTGATCCTTTTGAACAAAAATTGAGAAATTTCATGATTTCATTTGGATTCAATATAGCAGAATATTCAGATGAAAGGAAGTTTTAACACCACAATTCACCTTCCTCTTTTCTGAGTTCAGCAGTTTAAGACTGCAGTTACATTGACATCACAAAATGAATATTAACTTATCTTATATATCTTATATAGCATTTAGATTTTTATTTGAACAGTAATAATTTCTACCAACATTCTAATAATATAGAGTATAAAATAATCAACCTATCAGCTCATATTTCTCTTTAAATAAGAAGTCCAAACTTGACATATTTGGGACTTCTGTCAATGTTAAGATATTTGAGTGAATTATACAAGATCATTTTCTTCTGGATATTGATAGGAAAAGTCACATTCATACCACAAGCTCACTATTTATGTGGAATAAGGAGTTCTTGGACTTTTAATTATTCTCTATGATTGGCACTATGACTGCCTAAGATAAACAAAAAAAAATATTTTGCATTTCATGCATGTATCTATAACAAAGGATTAAAAACTGGATTATATATTTCAGGAAATAACACAGCTTTTTGCATAAGAGTATTATGAATTTGTATAATAATATTTTATAATGTCTAGTTCATCTAGAATAAAAAATACCAAGAATGTGCAAAACTGAAGAGTTAATGGGTTGTAATGTAATATTGTACTGAATGTGTCCGATTTCAGGCAGACTGCAAATGCAAAACTCTGCACTTATATACATTACAGATAATGTTGTCATGCCACTGAAACTGCTTGCCAAGTCCATTGGTTATGTTGCTTTATTTGTCTTTTGAGTTTTATAAGAAAACTGCCAAATGAAAATATGTGCACTGTTCATGTGCATTAGAAAGAAGTCTGCGCTATATATAAAATGAAAAGTGTATTCTGTTCTATAAACCCAACAAATACATTGTGACTCAGAGGTTTGCCCATATCGTGCTTAACTGAAATGCAGTACACCAAACCAGAAACCCAGTCCCTCAATTTATCTGTACTCTTTTTGGTCTTACTCTTAGTCTCACATCTCCTCTGTTCCGTTTCATTGTCCTCATGCAAAATCTACACACAGATCAAAATGCTGCAGATACAATATGGTAAAATAGGGCTGACATAAAGAGCATGACTTTATCTTTAGTGACCATATGAAAAGTTAAGAGTTGAAATGGTTAAAAATAGTTTTACAATTCTCTTCAATTTAGTCTTTCAAAGAGAATTATTAAATTAGCCAAATGAGGTAGAAGAGATTATAACGTGGTTAGAATGTTAGCATGGATGCACAGAACTCCGAGCAAAGAAAAATGAATTTGTCCATAGTCTTTCTGGGCCATTATAATGCTAAGGATTACCTAGCTATATTTTGATCAAGACAAATATTTTCAGACAGAACATAACTGAAAAGTTTCTTAGTGCAACATTTACCAATATTGTACAACTCCAATAGGTTAGTTCAGCTCCAATAGGTTAAACTCAAGTACTGGGGGCCAGATCCAGCCCACCAGGTGCTTGGATCTGGCCCATAGGACCACCCTGGAAACAGTAAAGAATTGGCCTGTGGTGCCACTGCCAGCAAAAATGGAACTTGGAAGAGCCGTGTGCTCCATTTTTGCTGGCAGCGTGTTGCAGGTCATCCCAGCCAAAAACGGAGCTCAGGAACCTGTTTTCGCTGGCAGAGCTCTCGGGCCACCACAGGCGTCCCTGACATGAGTGACGTCAAGCTAGCCATGCCCACCCTGGCCATGCTCATCCAAGCCCCTTGAGGTCAAACATAACCCTGATGCAGTCCTCAATGAAATCAAATTTGACACCCCTGGGTTAGTTGGTTCTGAGTCTTATTTGGCAGATTGTGTACACAGACATTGTAATCAGTCTGAATCAATTCACTATAGGAATCAGTGACAGTTCATTCAGGTTACAGTCTGTGACAGCTCATGCTGGTTACAATCTGCCATCTATCACCCTGGTCCATTGTGCATTCATAAAGAGCCATGATGATGCAGTGGTTAGAGTGCAATATTGCAGGCTAATTCTGCTGACTGTCAGCAGTTCGATCCTCACCAGCTCAAGGTTGACACAGCCTTCCATCCTTCTGAGGTCGGTAAAATGAGGGCCCTTATTGTTTTGTTCAATATGCTGACTCTGTATACTACTTAGAGGGAGCTGTAAAGCACTGTGAATCTGTATATAAGTCTAAGTGCTATTGCTATTGCTAAATAGATGGTTTGGGCCTTGCTTTTTGTCACCAACAAGTTTATAGCAATAGCACTTAGAATTATATACCACTTTATAGTGCTTTACAGCCCTCTCTAAGCGGTTTACAGAGTCAGCATATTGCCCCAACAATCTGGGTCCTCATTTTATCCACTTCGGAAGTGTTCTGTCCTTAATTAGCATTCTTGAGATCCCCGCGTTTTGATTGGCCAAAGCGCGGGGCTCTCCGATTGGTCAGGCGAGCCGCGCCGATTGGCTCGCTGAGAATCCCCACGATTGGTCCATTCGGATCACGGGAGATTCAAAGTGGTGCCATTGGCCGCGGCCGCCGCGGCTAAAGGAATAAAAGCTGCGGGCTTTTTCCTTTACGCCAGTTCGGTTCCAACTTTCAATAAAAGAGCTTGAATTGAAGTCACCGACTCCTGGCATCATTTCGCGGACGCAACACTGGCGACGAAGGTGGGATCCAGACCCTGAACCGAACCACGTGTCCGACAGAAGCCAGACGAACCACCGCGATGGCAAAAATCGCACCCCCCGCACCCTTCAACCCCGCCACCGAGGACTGGGAATCGTACTCCGACCGATTCCGCATGTTCCTCGAGTGCAGCGACCTGAAGGACGCCACCGGCCCCATGAAGCGCGCCGTCTTCCTGACCCACTGCGGGACCGAGGTCTTCAAGATGGCCAAGGCACTTGCCAAACCCGCCGATGCGACCGCGATGGACTGGGACGTCAAGCCAATACTTCGGCGGCACTACACTCCAGAGGTACCCATCCTGATCCGACGCAACGAATTCTACCGTCGGGACCAGAGGTCAGGTGAAAGTTTCAGCGACTTCGTTGCCGAGCTACGGCGCCTAGGGGGGCTCTGCGAATTTGACAACCTGAACGACACCCTGCGAGACCGAATCGTGCTCGGTCTGTGGGACCCCGTCCTCCAGAGCTGGCTGATGGCCAAGGGCAACATCAGCCTAGCAGACACCCTCACCGCAGCCGCAGCCGCCGAAGCAACCCGAACTTCCGCCGACCGCATGCGCAGACCGAACACTAGGGACCACAGCGGAAACAACAACCCGGCGAGGTCGACCGAGCCCCAACCCGAGACGACCACCCACCAGGGCGACTTCCACTCGGCATTGGGCACTTCAGACAACGAGGAGGACGTCCATTGCCTCCAGACAGGCCGGGACCCACGGAACCGGCAGGGTCGTAAGTCGAGGACCAACTGTGCCGGTTGCGGCGGCGACCACCCCAGGTCAGAATGCCGGTTTTTCGAATCGATCTGCCGGCATTGCGACAAGAAGGGACACATCACCCGTGTCTGCCGCCTAAAGAAGAATCGCAGCCCGGCACGATGGGACCAGAGTGACCGGAGGAGAGAAAGCACACCACCCCGGACCAGAGATCACCCCTCGGACAACAGATGGGACCGGAACGGACGAGCCCTGCGAGGCAGCAATAACCGGTGAAGAGAGGAGACCCATCAGACGGTCACCATCGGCCACGCCATCACCAATGACGCCCGGAAGGTCCACGTGGAGGTAGGCATCGAGGGCCAGCCATGCAAAATGGAGGTGGACTCCGGGTCCTACCTCTCCATAATTGCATGGCATGAAATAAAGCGCTTGGTGCCTACCCTCCAAAGGAGGAACATAGACAGCCAGAGACTCATTGTAAAGGACTACCAGGGAAACCGCATCCCGGTAGTCGGAACCAAACACTTCAACATCACCAATAAAGGGCACACCGAAAGACTTCCCCTGACAATCGTCGACTGCGACCGCCCAAGCCTACTGGGACTGCAATGGTTCACCCCGCTCGACATCGCACTCACGGGAGTCGACCACGTCACCGACGACAGCTGGGAGCAGCAACTGGCCCGGGAATTCCAAGAGGTCTTCGACGGAAACCTAGGCAAGTACCGAGGGCCCCTTATATCTTTCAACCTAGACCCAAACGTCCCCCCAAAACACCTGAAACCAAGGCGGGTGCCATTCGCACTTAAACCCAAGATAGACGAGCAAATTGACAAGCTCGTCAAGCAAGGGGTACTACAGCCCATAGACCGCGCCCGGTGGGAGACCCCCATAGTCACTCCGATCAAGCCCAATGGGTCGGTGAGGATCTGTGGGGACTATAAGGCCACCCTAAATGGCGCGCTACAACAAAGCGCCTACCCCGTCCCAGTAGTGCAACACTTACTGCACTCACTGGGAGTGGGCAAGGTTTTCGCCAAGCTCGACCTCGCCCAGGCTTACCAACAGTTGCCAGTCGACGAGCAAACGGCAGAAGCGCAAACCATAGTCACCCACCGGGGGGCATTCAAATGCAACCGACTCCAATTCGGAGTCAGCGTGGCACCGGGAATATTCCAAAGCCTAATGGAAAGACTACTGCAAGGCATGAAGGGGGTGGTACCTTACTTCGACGACGTCCTAGTGTCGGCAACCAACCAAGCCGAACTAGAGGGTCGCCTAAGGGAGGTCCTAACCAAATTTAAAGAGACCGGGCTAAAGGTCAAGAGGGAGAAATGCCAGCTATGCACGGAACGGGTCGAATTCCTAGGATACCTCCTAGACCGTCACGGCATTCACCCCACAAATAAAAAAATCAAGGCGATCAAAGAAGCCCCCACACCCAAGTCCAAGACAGAACTACAGGCATTCCTGGGGCTATTGAACTTTTACAATGTTTTCCTGCCGCAAAAGGCGACGCCGGCGGAGCCCTTGCATAGGCTCCTGGACAAGGCGGTGACCTGGACTTGGGAGAAACGCGAGCAAGCCGCCTTCCAAAGAACAAAGGACCTCCTCACTTCGGACGCCGTCCCCATACAATATAACGAGACCCTATCTCTGGACGTCACATGCGACGCATCACCCTTCGGCGTCGGCGCTGTCCTCAGCCATACCCTCCCCGATGGAAAAGAAGCGCCCATCGTGTTCTTTTCAAGGACCCTCACCAAACCGGAGCGGAACTATAGCCAGCTGGACAAAGAGGCTCTGGCTATCGTTGCCGCCGTAAAACGATTCCACGAGTATCTCTACGGCCGGACTTTCATCATCATAACCGACCACAAGCCGCTGCTGGGAATCCTTGCAGGAAACCGGGCCACCCCGAACATTCTGTCTCCCCGAATGACAAGGTGGTCCGAGTTCCTGGCAGCCTACAACTACGGACTCATACACAGACCGGGTAAGACGATCTCCCATGCAGACGCCTTAAGCCGCTCGCCGCTACCAGAACCTGACACCGACCCAGCACCCACGATGACCACCCTCAGCATAGAGACTCTACCCAACCTGCCCATAACCGCGTCAGACATTGCCCGAGAGACTAATAAAGACAAATGTCTGGCGCGGGTGTTACATTGGGTAGAGAAAGGGTGGCCGGAAAGGGACAACGACGAGTCCGTCAAAATGTTCCGAAACCGCCAAACGGAACTCTCGCTATTAAAAGGGTGCATACTATGGGGAGACAGAGTGGTCATTCCAGAAAAGCTACAAGGGAAGGTTCTGGAACTGCTACACGAGGGGCACCCTGGCATCGTTAGGACTAAAGCCCTGGCCAGAAGTTACGCTTGGTGGCCAGGGATGGACAAACAAATTGAGGCCTGGGTAGCAAGGTGCCAACGATGCCAGGAAACTAGGCCAAGCCCACCCACAGCACCCGTCCTAGAGTGGGAAACCCCAAGGGGACCTTGGTCTAGGATTCACATAGACTTCGCCGGGCCCACAAAAGGACACACCTTCCTCATAACAGTTGACGCTTACTCCAACTGGCTGGAGGTAAGCAACATGAAGACGACAACCACGGAGGCCGTGATCAAGGAACTCTGCAAACTCTTTGCAACACACGGCCTCCCGGACGTCGTCGTTTCCAACAACGGGCTCCAATTCACCTCGCTGGAATTCGAAAAATTCCTAGCGGAAAGGGGCATCCGCCACGCGCTGACAGCACTGGCGCACCCGGCGGCAAACGGTGGGGCGGAACGGATGGTCCAATTCACTAAGAAGAGCATCCGGAAAATAGACCACGGGGAGATCCAGGAGAAAATAAACAAACTACTCTTCACCCAACACATAACCCCAAATACCACAACCAATAAAAGCCCAGCCGAACTATTAATGGGCAGGAAACTAAGGTCACCACTCGACAGGTTACACCCCACGTATAACCCGGAGAAGCCCCCAGACTCAAACAGCAAACACTGAACCTTCGCACCCGGCGACCCCGTATACGCGAGAAACCTGACGGGAGACCCACTATGGATACCAGCCGTCATCACACAAACAACAGGCCCACACTCGTACCGGCTACAAACAGCAGACGGACGAGCGTGGAAACGCCACATCGACCAACTAAGGTCGAGGACCACCAAACAAGAGACCACCGACACACAAACAGGCGAAACCAACCCCCACAACACAAACCAAGGGGGGAGGGAATACCCAGGGAACCAAAACCAAAGAAGAATAAACCAGCCGTATTTACTGGAAAGCAGCCATCATGACCCCTCGCGAGGAAGAGACAGCCAGGCCAGCTCGACCGACCCGGAAAGACCAAGCGGGAGCGGCGAAACCCGCAGCTCAACTAACCCGGGAGGTCCAGGAGGGAGCTACGAAGAGCGGCCCGGCCCGACCGACCAGCCGGTTCCCACGATGGCAGTAGGAGCAGCAGAGATCCCGACCGAACCGGCCGGGATCCAACCTACGACTGAGCTGCGCAGGTCCAGTAGGCTCAGACGGAGCCCCACCTACCTACATGACTACGCGACGTAAGGACTGAACCAAGAGGGGAGGGGTGTTCTGTCCTTAATTAGCATTCTTGAGATCCCCGCGCTTTGATTGGCCAAAGCGCGGGGCTCTCCGATTGGTCAGGCGAGCCGCGCCGATTGGCTCGCTGAGAATCCCCCGCGATTGGTCCATTCGGATCACGGGAGATTCAAAGTGGTGCCATTGGTCGTGGCCGCCGCGGCTAAAGGAATAAAAACCGCGGGCTTTTTCCTTTACGCCAGTTCGGTTCCAACTTTCAATAAAAGAGCTTGAATTGAAGTCACCGACTCCTGGCATCATATCGCGGACGCAACAGGAAGGATGGAAAGCTGACTTAACCTTGAGCCTGGTGGGATTCGATCTGCCAAATTGTAGGCAGCTGGCTGCAGAAGTAGCTTGCAGTACTACACTCTAACCACTGCACCACCGAGGCCTAAGGAAGGAACAGAACTGACAGCATTCCAGCTTTTACAGCAGGATCTTTAACCTTTACACCACATTGACACAGTTAGTTAGTCCTTGACTTATGACACAATTGGGACTGGAATTTCCATTGCTGAGCAAGATGGTTGTTAAGTGAGTCGCATCCAGTTTTATCACTCTTCTGCCTTGGTTGTTAAGTGAAGCACCACAGCTGTTAAATGAATCACATGGTCGTTAAATGAATCCAGCTCACCTCATTGACTTTGCTTGTCAGAAGCCAGCTGGAGCGGTAGCAAATGGTGATCACATAACCTCAGGATACTGCAATGATCATAAATACATGTCTGCAAATTTTGAATGCTGTGATGGTTGCCATTATTTCGCTTTTTTCAGTGTCCTTGTAACTTCGAATGGTCACTAATTAAATAGTCGTAAGTAGAGGACTACTGTATGCAGATCCCTATGTTTATATGAATAAATGTATAACATATACATAGATAATTTTATGTACACACATATACAGATACATAATTCTGTGTACGTATTACACATAACAAAATTATGCATTGTAAAACGAAATTAGGCTTCAGGGGCTAGAATAACACTGATGGGAGTTTCAAGTTACTGAGAACTGGTGCTTCACAGGCCAGCTGAGCTTTAAGGATTTGGCTCAGTAACGTAAGAACAAATTGTAACAATCTCTGTATCTGTTTTCACTATATTTGTTCAAAAAAAATTGGAAAAGTTTCAAACTGAAGGCAAACTGCTGCTTCTTTTTTTGTTTGCCCTGTGAGCTTTGTGTTTCTGTGCGTGTGTGTGTGTGTGTGTGCCACACACGAGCACTTTTTACCTGTAAATATTCAAGTTTTCTTTTGTTGCTTTTGCAACCTGCCCAGATAAAAAGCACAAACCTGAATAATAAACCAGCAATCGAAAAGCAATTAAAGTAGACCCCTGTGAATTTTCTATTTGCACCATTAATCTATCATAGAACACATATTGTTTTTAAGGGTTCTCTTTCTTGTTTCCATGCTCTTTAAGTACTCTGAAAATAAATAGACTTTTGCTGAACTCCGTAGTGAAATCCTTAACATCTGTAGTGAAGTCAAGACTGAATAGTTCCCTCTCATTTCAGAACAGCTGAGAACTAGAAACAAAAGAAACAACCCTTGGGAATTGTCTGCTAACGTCAATAAGGGTAAGGGGATCATTAGCAGTAGAAATGATATGTTACCACATGGGAGAGAGCAGTGATCCAACATGGAGCAGATTTACGTCAAGGGAACTTTTCATGCTCTCTGAAGGAACCCTACTGGTAACTACAACATGCATACATTTGTACTAAAGTCATATTTTATTTATTATACTCTAGGGACTAAAAGCATTGCACTGAAAAAAAAAAAACCCTTCGAGTATCCTCGAGACAAATATGAACATAAGAAAACTTACAAAAACATGTTTCTTTCTCTTTTCTAGGAATCTGTTGGTAATTACTCTTTCTTCTAATAAAGGTTTATACTATGTATGAAAACAGTGGAGAACTCAGAAGACTGCAAGTCATCCAGGACCCTATAAAAATTCATCATGAGGCAGACTGTCTGCATGATAAATGCCTTGTCTGGAGGTACCTAAAATCTCCTGCTGTTCAAGCCACACAACATAAACCACTTTTCACGCAGTCTTAAAGAAAATAATACATGGAAGAGGAATTCAGTTTGCCTGCTGCATATTATCCACCCAATCTTGCCCTGTCTGCAAGACTATATGCACTGTCCATGATAGATGAACAGGCTCAGAGTTTATGATGAAAACACTGCAAAAAGTAATGTTTCCATAGAGTGAGCTATGATAATTGAAAGCTTGTTTAGCAAGTCCAGCTATACTGTCATCCAAATGTAAGTCAGGTAATGCATCTCCAACTTCCAACATCATAAGCCGTGTTCGAGAGGACTAATGGGAGCTACAATTTAACTGCTTTTGGAGAGACTTCAATGCTTATATTTGCCCTAGAAGTTCTGTAGTTTGCAGTTTCTTTCACCAGCTACTGCATCACAATCATGTATGCTCTGAGGAACTCTAGTTTAAGTAAAGATTAAATAAAATAGTTAAGTGATGAGGATAACTATAAGATGAAATTTCACAGGGTTCAATAGTCTTAAGTAAATTGCAACTTGGCAGAAAGCTGGATGGACACAAAGTGGGTTTTAATGGGCTACAGTTTTTGTCCACATATAGTCTTATGGCACCTGAATGCATACCTATAGAAAAAAAAAATCCTTGTTGAGGGAAAAGAAAGATAAGGATGAATCTATTAAGGCTTGTGATGTTCTTCTACTTCCCCAATATGTTTAGAACTGGTAAAATAAATAACTTTCATCCAGGGGTGGGATTCAACCAGTGTTATTACATGCACGTGTATAAAAATCCTTAAGCTGTGCCGCCCAGACAGCTGAAAAGCACTCCAGGTGGGTGTGCAGTGTTTGAAAAGCAACATTTTTCCTGCTTTTTTAACCTCAGCAAAGCAGCTGAGGTTGAAAAAGCAAGAAATAATGGACAGGTAAGAGCCCAGGTGGGTGGGTGGTCCAAACAGCAGCAAACACAGAACTGGTTCAGTGTCTGCTGCTCTTCAGAGCTACCAGTTCTATAGAGCCAGGCAGAACCAGTAGTATCCCACCCCTGTTTTCATCATTGCTTATGGTCAATAAGGGAAAATCTGACTTTTGTGCCCCTTTTTCTTCCACCAGTTCTCCGATTGGCTGGTTTCTAAGTACTTCTTAATTAATAGGCAAAACTTTTACTTTTAACACCAGAAGGGAAGTTCTTCTCAATTCCTACTTGAGTTCAGAATTCAGAAGAAAGCATCTTAACTCTAACAATTTTTAAAATTAAATTAAAATCAAGAAAAGTATTCAAGAAAAGCTTCAGTATTATAAGTAATCAAAATACCAAGGCTAAATGCTGATTTCTTCAGATTCCAATTAATGCATTCACTAAAGACTATTGTTTTCCATTCCTACATTTGACTGCTAGTCTAATTGCTGACTGCTCTTTTTTCATTCTTTTAAAATATGACTTTAAAAAATTTTCTGTACCAGACCAGAACCCTTGGGAATACACTTATGTTCATCTTTTACATTCTCACATGATTCTGAATAACACAATCTTAATTTGGGGATAAAAGAGAATATTTCAGTCTCAAGACAGAATTATGTTCTTATGCATTACATGTAACATTTTAGAAATGTTGAACTACCCCTTCACCAAAAGCCAATGTATTATTGCAATAATGTCTAGTAATCTGGTAAATTTTTTGTATTTTTTTCAAGATTCCTTCAAAAATAAACACTGTAAATGAATAAGTGTAATTTCAGTGTAGTTCAATCCAAAAGCAAGACCTTTAAATTACAAAAGCAGAAAACATCGCCTGGTGAACAGTAATTCTCTTCAGTATGAAATAAAATGGGATTGATAAGCCAGATACATACATTTTCTTATCCAGTTAGGCAGAAGGCTTTCTAGCAAGATCTTCAATTTTTAGAATTTCTCAACTTAAAAAAAATGGAATGTGTGGCTTTGATTTATGTATTGTTTACCTTTTCTACTTTGGATAAAGGAGAGTCAAGTGGCCATTGCACTTGGACAATAATATATTTGAATAAATATAAATAACTAACTAATAAAGCAAAGAAGACAGGAAATGTTAAACATTAGGAGAAGTAAATAAACATAGGAGATTCACAAAATATTAGTGGTTAAGGCACTAAGCTAGAAACTAGGAAACTGTGAATTCTAATTCCACCTCAGGCATGAAGGCCAACAGAGTGACTCTCTGCCAGTCATTCTCTCTCACCACCATTCACCTCAGAGGGTTGTTGTTGGTAAAATAAGAGGAGGAAGGAGTATTAGATATATTTTCTGCCTTGGGTTATTTATAAAAATGATCAAGGCAGGATAATAAAAATTAGATAAATAAATGACCTAAAATGTGGTGAAGATTGGTATTTACACTGTGAGGCACTTCTGCTGATGGATTTTGATTTATTTTTAAATTTTAAGAAACAGCTCAGCTGCTCAAATTATATTTAATCAGTCACAACATTCTCCTATACTGATGATTACTTGCATATCCTACAGAGAATGACCATACAGAGTAATCTGTTTTTTATGTAGCTGTGTATATTATTTGAAAGGGGGCAAAATACCATATCATTTTCTGAGCTTCATTTCTTTTCATGTACGAGAAATAATTAGACATATGGAAACAATTCTACCCAAATGGATAGAGACCAGAGATGATTTGAAAAAGCTGAAAGTAGAAGTAGGCTAACCTAATTTTCAGTTGCTGAAAATTGGTAGCATGACTTCCTATCATTCTCAAATGAGACAGCACATAAACCAATTTTAAATTAGATTAACTAGTTAAAAATAGTTTCTTTCCTTAAATTCTCTGAATGAGACAACTTTACCCATTGCAGCCTTCATTCACTCTTCCAAATCAATTAAGGGCAGCCCCAATCAGCAAATATTTGTCTCCTGCATCGTAAAACCGAATTTGTTCCCTTCTTGGCTATGGCTGCATCTTCTAAACCCGAGATGCTTTTTAGAAGTAAGATAACATGATGGAAAAGAAAGATGAGGATAATGATGATAGCAGACAAGAGAATTCTATGACTATGTTACAGGTATCTCTACAATGATTGGCTAGAACATGCAGTCTAATGGTTCCCAGACAGCTATGATGTCATTCTATAAATTAAGCAAGAATTCTTTACAGTTCCAATACTGAAAACAGAAAGTGTCTGAAAGAAGAATCTGGACTTCGGACAAATTATTCTTGTTAGGTGGCCATCATACTCTGCAAAAAAACATTTTCATGGATTGTTCAAATGAATATTTGATTTTTTCTTCTTGGGCCTTTTTTAATAGAGGGTGGAGAGAAATATGGTGATATATAGATGGAATAAATACATATGGTCAGTTTTTATTCACTTGAAAGATCCTTTGGGTCTAATTTTCAAAGATTTTAACTTAGATTTAGCAAAAGAAAAATAATTCTAAGAAAAGTTGCTTGCTATATTATGAAACTCTAAAACTCTTAAACTTTCAACTTTATAGTATTTTTTAAACACCCCCCTTCCACATACACACATATGGGGATAATCATATCTCTAGCAAAGACACTCTCTGAAATATTCATTTTGAAGAACCAAATGCAAAAGTCATGTAGGTGTCTGCAACAAATCTTCTCCTAAGAGATGCAATGTAAAACTAGACTTGCCACTGTGAAATATAGTAGGAAACTATGTGTCAGTCAGTTGCTCAGATTGCTTATTGTCTGCCAAAATTATCAGTTCTCTTGCTAAAGGAAAGGGGGAGTTGTTAACAGTGGGAAATGCTCTCTAATTTCAATCCTAAATATTTTTATTTCCAATGATGTCCAACCACTTCCTTTATGAATAACTTCCTGATCTGAGATCTAGCCATTCTGAGGAGAAGATAGGGCTTATTTAAGTGGTTTTGTTTTGATGGCTTTATAAAAATTCATCTCTTCTCTTAGATATGTCTAAATGAATAGAAATACTTATCATCATGTGTTGGATAAAGTTCTGAAAGCAGATGAAATAAAAACCAAGTGAAATACAAAATAATTTTTAAAAAATTAAACTAAGAAAACACTCAAAGCGGCTAGTCACACAGGTTTTAAAAATTGAGGGAATTTGAAAGTAACACCAGCTGTTAAAAATATTTTTTTTTAAAAAAATAGGGGTTTATGGAAAGTATTTTTATCTTTTAATCAGGATGAGAACCATTGGGGGCCAAAACATTTTTATATCAGTGAATTCCAACAGATATCTTAAATATCAGAATAAAGAAATTAATTCTGTTCATATTCCGGTGATAAGCAGAAAGCTCCTTTCTTCAATTTTTACTACTGAATTCACCCATAGTACTGTGAGTATATTCTTAACAGACTTTACTACCACTGTTTTGTTCTTCCTGCCTGCTAGTCTCATACCTTACAAAAGAAAAGGGAACTGCTTAGTCAAAAATAAATACAGAGTAGTGTGTTTCTTATACATGCTTTCTCTATTTAGTCAAAACACTGAAGGGGGAAAAATCTGGCTGGAATAATATAAATAATATTTTTAAAATTAGAATGAATAGAAAACTGGAAAAAGTAGCACACAATACTGGTGCCATTATTTTCTTATTTAATAGTATTTCTAAATTTTCCTCTTTCAATGGTCAGTGGAAAGAAACAAACCAAGAAATTAGAGGAAGACCGCTGGCATTCAAACCATAATCAAGGAGAGGGACTGCTACATCTTACTTCCCAGGCAGGGCTGTGATGAACTGCTGAAATGTAGGAGGTACATAAACAACAAGCAAGATCACATTATCTTCCATGCCACAAGAAGAGAGAAAGTGATGCATACTGGTTCATGTGCTGGACTGGACAAGGACATCCCCAGTTCAAGTCTACTCACAGCCATAAAAACTTGTTTTGGGAAAAAAATATATATGTTGCTTTCAGCTTCTAAATGAATTGAGGGGAGGAGAAGAGTGACAGTGCTCACTAACCTCTTTTGAATCAATCTAACCATCTGTGTGCATTATATGGAAGGGACAGAAAAATGTTTCTCACTGTTTGAGGCCATCTTCCTCAGGGATGGATGCATAATCATGCTTAGTTTGAAAACTTACTTGAAAGGGTAGCCCTCTCTCTTATGAATGAAAAAAAAAGCCATTGAATAGAATTCAAATGGAGTCACAGCAGGAGATAAGAAATTTTGCCAAAATGTCTAATGTTTTCTATTGAGGAAGAAAATCTGGCCTGGCCTAAGATTTGAGGGGAAGCTTTTCCTCTTAGTTGTTATTATTATTGAAAGTTTATCAAAAGACAGCACTTCCCATAACTACATCCTCACCCAGTAATCACTGGAGAAATGGAATTCTTTTAATTAATTAAATATGATAGGCAAACAAACTATTGCATGTATAACAGGCTGAGCTTTAAGTCTTTAATTAATTAAAATGGAATGTTGATCAATCAGCATACTGAAAGAACCACAATGCAGTTAGGAAACATGAAGGAAGCAAAGACAGTTTTCTAACGTATGTCATGCTCATTTCATCTAGTTGAACCATCCACAGTTCAGATAGGTACCACTAAGTCTACATGCCTCATTCAACTTCATTTTTTTAAATGCAAAACTGACACTGCAGTTTAGAAAGTATCAATGTGTACTTTGAGAGATAAAGAAGCCCTTTGATCTGACTTTTAATTCAACCAGATCAATTTCTATGTTTGGAATGTATATGAACTAAAATGCCATTGTGTACACTTTTCCAAACTTTGCATATTGAATTAAAATGTGCATCAAAATTCATGTAATTATCAGTATTTAGAAAAAGGCACATTAGAGAGAACTGATATGTGCATAAAAACTCAATACAATTATATGAACACTTTTTAAAATTGCAATTTATAGCAAAATGGAATAAAGCTAACTTTGAAACTCATGGAAAAATGAAAAACTTAGGAAATTGCTAATTTGTCTACCTGTCCTCTCATCCTGTACATTTTGTTATTACTAATGTACATATTATCTTGTATTATCAATATAATGGAAAAATTGTTATATGATATCAAAAGAGGAAAAATACACTTTTGCAAATAAAAACTAAATGTATAATGAATTTATTTTCATAATGAAAGCTGAAGTAATAAAATAATTGATATTGCTATGTCTAACATGCTATATTTAAAATGCTATTTCTTATGTCACAAGCAGGTCTGAAAACAACTAGTATTTAAAATAATTTAAAATATCAAGGTTAATACAATTTTGTTTTTCTTTTGTTCTGCTTTGTTTAGGACAAAGAATTGGCTGAACTTCAAGATCATCCATGACCCTTAAAAGTTCTGGACCTTTCTAAATATTATTATTCAAACTGACATTTGGATACATTTTTGGAGAACGATCATACTAGCTACATTTAATATTAATTCATTATGTGTACATTTACAAATACAAATTTAGCTTTACCCCCAACCTACACCCACTAAAGACAACAATGAATAGTTTTGCACTAGTTTAGCAGGGAAAAGAGAGTGATAGCAAGCTTCGGAAGACAAGAGAGGGTGGCTACAGCTCCTAAAAAACATTCAATATATTTGTAATAAGGAGAAATTGTATGGTTCTGTAATGTAAGAATAATAAAGAAACATCTCTCCAGGTCAGCATTGCTCCTACTCAGTTACAGCTCAAAGGAAAGATTGCAGGAGCTATTAGCTGCCATTTTGAATAGTTATCTCAAATAGTAATTACATGTGTGTGTGTATTTGTCTGTCTGTCTGTGTGCCTGTCTCTGTGGGTGTGGGTGTAGAGGGGCATTTAACAAGCACACAATTTTTAAATGATGTGCATTTTCAAAATTAAAAATACAAACACAGTCTAAGTACAGACGATCATAAGCAAATCATTGTCCAGAGGTTCTCAAAATTATTAAGAATGTACCTTGGTCTTTATTTTGTTTCCTTTGTAGCCATTTTTCCACTGTTTCAGCACCAATGCTCTCTAAAACAAATTCATCCAGTACCTGGGGGTGAAGAGAAAGATAGGCCTTCACTTTTTCATCTGTCAAACCTGCAAAAGAGAACATTATTGTTTATACTATTACTATTTCAAGGGAAAAAGTAACAAGAAAAAAGATCAAAATTCTCATTCAGAAATTAGTTTTATTGGCTTCCCCATTGATTTTGCTTGTCAGGCCACAAAAAGTGATCACATGACTCCAGGAAACATCATAAATATGAGCCAAATTTTGATCACTTGGCCATAGGGGTTGTGAGTGTGGAAAATGGTCACAAGTCACTTTTTCCAGTGCATTATAACTTCAAATGGTCACTAAACGAATGGTTGTTAATTCAAGGACTGTCTGTAGTAAACATTAATTGGAAGAGTAAGTTTTAAAAGAAAAATCTAGGCATGATTTGTACTATACCTCAAGACTGCAATTATTTATTGAAAAGAAAGAATTGTAAAACTAATTGCTTCAATGATTAAGGATAGGGAAAGCAGTAATATAAGAGTGATAACATAAAGAAAAATGCCAGTTTTTTACAAAAAAACTCCAAAATTTTCAGTTAAAAAAATGCCAAGTTCCGCTGAAGTATTTCCAAATTCAGGCAAAGAGATGATGTCATGATTAATGATAGTATACAAAGTTTCTACTTTCATTGGAAAGTGATGATCAAGTGGCCAAATTGCAGCTTTTGTTAAAAATAATAATAGTTTATTAAATTTATATGCCACCTGACTTCTGAAAACGCTGATCCTAAATGGTTTAAATGTAGTTTTGTAGTTCAAAAATGGAAATAGTACAGCATTGTACTCTGCAAGCATAAAGGTTTGTTAATGTTTGTGCAGCATAACTGCTTCTCTGGAATGAATGAATGAATGAATGAATGAATGAATGAATGAATGAATGAATGAATGATCCAATACTGATACTGATTTTGTCAACAAGAAAAATTTTTATATGCCACTGCCTTTTTCTGAAATAGTTTTTGACTTCCCTGTGTACTCTACTGATTTCCTGATGGCCCCGTTATAAATATTAACTGGATTTGATCCCACTGATCCTCACTGATATCAGCCTAGAGAGCTATGTACCTCCCCCTTCTGGGACATCTTCCATAGGAAACAGGATCAAAAACAGCTTCTAACAGGTTTGAAAACAGACAAGAGTTTCACATGTAATTTCAAAAACTTCCCAAAGCTTAATCTACTTTTTTTTTCTCCATGCCAAGATTGATCCTTGCTCATACATACATGAAATGAATCTCATCTTCAGTAAAATAAAAAACAAAAAACCTACATTTATAACTTTAAAAATGCAGTTAACTGTAAGGAAAAAATCACAAGGAAGAAGAAAATGAAACCATGGTAATGCCCATATTTAAAGACAACCATACTATGAGCTGTAGCCTGACTGCAGAAGAAACAAAACCCCAGAAATTGCACAGGAAAATTTTTACTGCAAAAATCAGAGAAGATAGCTAGGAAACAAACCAGTTTTGTTAAGTAACATTGTAGAACATTGAGCACATAATTGAACACCTCTTTAAAACAAGCTGAGCATCAACATTTATGTTCTCCTCTTGGTAAAAAAAAAAAGAAAACACAAGAAAATACATTGGCATTCTGCAGGATAAATGTGATTTGTTATAAAGAATATTTTTTTCTTTCAGTAAAGGGCTGGCTCCCCTCCTAAAACTGCAATTCCTATGCCAAAATGCAAAGTCTGAGAAAATTCAGTAAAGTGCATTCTTTACAGACTGATTTTCCCATATGACAAACTAATGTATACATTTTATCAGAGATTGCGTCCACTAAAGACTAAAATTTGCTGGACTATGCCTGCATTTTATATAGTATAAAACTTAAACCTATCTCTTTAAAACAATAAAGAAATCATAAACAAAGGCAGCCATGTGAGAGTACTAATTTGATCACATAGATACATCAAAGCAACAATTATACCCTCAGAGACATAAGAGACTTAAGCAAAAATGTTTAATATATGCAATAGATTTTTTTTGATGAGCGTCTTTCTTACCCTTAGTTATATCCAACTGATGTCCATGTACTTTGTTATTCATAATAATACAGGATCACAACCACTAAGTTTAAATCAAGTAGTATTATCAAAACACTACAAAGTAGCAGCTTCCATTTCTCTTAAAACTTTATGGGCTTTGATATACAATATTTTTTTAAAAAAATTATTTCACCACAAAAATATTCCTACCTTTGTTACTGGTATGATACAAATATTTTTCAAAGACGTATCAGAAACAAGTGCATCAAATTGCCTAGAGGGAGTAAGTTACAGGTTTTTACAAACAAAAAACACTCTGAATGTAAAAGTGTTAATTAGTTCTGCTGGGGACAGCAATGACATCTTAACTGTAACAGTGCCTTAACTACAGCTTCTCAATGAGAGTATATGGGAGATAAACATTTTTTTTTTTTACATTAGCAGTGTGAATAGTGTTCATTACTATTATCACTGTGCTTCCAAACTATTGGAAGGATTGCATATGTATTAGATATTTTGCAGGAACCATATACAGTAAATTATTGAGGAATTCCTCATTCACAGACTTAGTTTATATTCCATACTGTGAGAAATTATACATGTATGCCATTGTGTATTTGTATCCCAATTGCATTTTCACATTTTCACCTCACATTACAGCAGCAACTGGATACTGAAGGTTAGTACAAGAATACAAGTTGTCCTCACTTAACAGCAACTTGTTTTATAGCTGGACAAAATTACGATGGCCACAGAATGGATGTTTTGTGGCCCATAAGTGGCTTCCATGGTCAAATGACTACATGTCAGTGGGCCAGTTTTATGGCATTTTGTGGTCACATGACTGCAATTTAAATGAATGGGTTTGTTTAACAACTACTGGGGGAAAAAAAGGCTGGAAAATTACTTCTGGTCATGGATGTCTACCAGGCACAAAATACCAGGTTCATACATGAAGGTTTAAATTAAATTCAAAACCACAGCAATTTGTTGTTACTCATTTAATTATAGAGGAATGCACTGCAACAAATATGATAAACTGGAGGGAGGATTAAGCGTATTCACTGCCTTGAAATGTATTGAAACAGACAGACAGATAGACAGACAGACAGATCTTTCTCCATCTTGGACGGTCCATCAGAGATCTGGGAGTTTTAGAGTTTTGTGCAGTATGATGTTTATTACTCAAACAAAATAGCATGACATCACGTCACTTAGTTTAGGTAATGAATCATCTGAAAACAAACCAGCAAAGCTCAGAGAGCACCAAGGACCCTTCATTTCAACCAAGCTACAAATATTCCCCTTTATCTATGCAGTATCTCAGCTGTTCCTAGCATAACATTCTTCTAGACAGAGAGAATTGGCACTTTCTAGAATCTGTTGGAGCCACTTTCCCAGGATAGGAGAATAGCCCCAAGTGCTCCTACCACCACTGGACCACTTTGGCCTTATTTTCCCTGAGCAGCTGCATAGCATAGTGGTTAGAGTGCCACTCTTTGACATAGGAGACTTGGGTTCAAACCCTGTATGGTAGTTCGGCTTCTCTAACACCTCACCTTCCTATCTCAGGTATGAGAGAGAGAGAAACTAAGAGAGTCACGTCAGCTTCAGTGTTGTCAGATTAACAAGGTCTGTGCCAGATTTGGAGGAATTAGGACAATTTGATGAAAAGTGAGATATTGGAACAAATCATACTTTGGAAACCATATTCCACGCTGCCACATAGCCTGAGAAAGTGGGAGGGGGTGATTTCAATTAAGTAGCTCTTAGTAGACAAAATAAAATTATTTTGTTAGTTCAAGGTCATTTAGGATCTTACTTTTTGATGAATCGTGATTGGGCCATGTGATGTGATGACGAATTAAGGGGGATGGATTTGTAATTTGGGAAATTTTGGAAAGCCCAAAAACTTTTAGATTCAGGATTCTACAGTTGTGCCAGGTGCTATTCTAATAAAGGTACTTTTGAGATATGTTTGTGTCAGAGTTACTGATTGAAATAGAGGTTTTCTGGAATGCTGACACAGACAGGATAGCAATAATAAGAAAGATTAAAAAAAACCCTATGTGTTAAGTCTGGAAGGATGGGTCCAAGAACGGAGATGAGACTCAGATAGCAACAACAGCTCTTTATTAGTGACTTCTGATCTGAGCGAAATATCCTAGCCACAGCAGCCCTTTTTATAGAGCTGGCTGCGGCTAAGCGGCCAATGACAACGATTTGAGCTTGCCGTGCTTGGCTTGCCCAATTGCGGCAGCCCGTTTACTAGCCAATCGGATCAGCCTGGAGCGACCAATCACGACCCGCTGTTAGCGGACCAATCCGAAGTGCAGGCTTTCAAGCCTGCTCGTCCGGAACACTATGTGTCAATCATTAATAACTAGAGTTATGCAAAGTGTTTAAAAGAATTTTGTCAAAATCTGTTTTGCATCCTCTGCCTTTTTTAGTCTGTGATATTTTCCTTTTTAACTTGGTTCTTGGCTCTATTTTAACTTCGAGGTTTTTTGTTCTTTTACACCACTTTTTATGTTTGTATTGTAAACTGCCCAGAGTCATGCGAGATGGGTGATGTATAAATGTTGTAAATAAATAAATAAATACATACATACATACATACATACATACATACATACATAATTTTTAAATCACATTCCACTTCACTTTGCGAATGGCCTTAAAATGTCACTGTCCCTAACAATGTCAAAGTTGTTCTGAGGAGAGCACTGAATAAATTTCTTATCCACACACCATTCTGAGTATGGGAAGATAGGAATAATATAAATTTATGGAGAACAACAAAATAAACAGTAATAGCACGCTCCACTTAAGTATTTAGACCCAATTCAGCAGTTCATCAAAATAATCTGCTTTATCTAATGATGTAGATCTGATTTGGTGTTTGGAAATATGAGTCTCTCACTGATTCATTGGAAATCAGTACATGTCCTTATCCCCAAAATCACTTTATTATATCTGGACTAACATTGCAGGGTGTTAATATATATACTGTGTTTCTCACATAATAAGGCTGGGTCTTATTTTTTTTGACCCCCCCAAAAATGGCTAGGACGTCTTTTCAGGGGTGACTTAATTCACCCTCCTTGCATCCTCGGGTGGGTGGGCGGGCGGCGATAGCTTGGATATTCGGGAGACCTTCAGGTTCGGACCACCGTTGATTTCCCTTCTCCCTTGCTGCCACGGCGTTAGAGCAATGCCGCGGTGTTTGGCACAGCCAGGTGCAGCCAGTCAGGGCTCCTCCCTGCAACCAGAGCCCTGAGGAGACACTTGGCTTCAGGCGCTCCGATCTTCACTTTGCTTTAGAAGCGAATTATTTTACAAAGCCTCCCCTGCCCGAGAGGGCAGCCCAACCCCACTGCGTGTCTCTGATGCGCCGGTCCCTTCAGCCCAGTGAGGTCTTCCACCTCAAAGAAAGGCCAGGAGGGTGGCTGTGGAGCAGCGGAGCCACTCGCAGCAGAAACAACCACCACTCTTAGCCCGATGCAGGGAGAACGAGCAAGGTTAGTGCCCGCCAGCCCACCCTTCCCACCTCCGTGGCTCGGTTTCCCCTACCGGTGGGTTCTCCTTTCGTGCGAAGGGCTGCGGGGGAAGGCGCTCGTCCGAGAGGATCTCTCCCTCTCTCTCCCCGCAAGGTCAATGTCTGCACTGCGGAGGAGAGGGCTGCAGCCTGTTCCTCCTGCTTGCTGAGAGGTGAGGAAGCCACGGCTCGCCTGGCGAGATTTGGGAACGAGGGGCAGGAGGAGGCACGCACACACCCGCAGCTCACTTTCCCAGCTCTGCCCAGCCCTCACGGCTCTGGCGCGGCCCTGGCAGGATGAATGGAGGGTCCGGCGGGGAGGCGCTCGCTGCCCGCCAGGGCCGTGCCAGAGCCGTGAGGGCTGGGCAGAGCTGGGAAACTGCAAGCAGCTTAGACCCGCTGCTGCTGCTCTGCAGCCGCCCGCCTGGCCTTTCTTTGAGGTGGAAGAGCTCACTGGGCTGAAGGGATCAGCACGTCAGAGGTGCGCAGTGTAGGGAGTTCGGGGAGGAACGGAAAAGGCCCTGAGAAATTAGCCTCCCCACGTGGGGTTGGGCTGCCCTCTCGGGCAGGGGAGGCTTTGTAAAATAATTTGCTTTACCTTCGAAAGCAAAGGGAAGTCGGGAACGCCTGAAGCCAAGTGTCTCCTCAGGGCTCCAGTTGCAGGGAGGAGCCCTGACTGGCCGCACGTGGCTGCGCCAAATGCCGTGGCAGCAAGGGAGAAGGGGCAGCAAGGGAGAAGGGAAAGCAACGGTGGAAGGTCTCCCGATATGAAGTGCCCCACCAATGCAGGCAGCACCATATCCGAGCATGCAACAAAAGTACTTCCTAACGGCAAGCCCCCCCCGCTTTCCCCCCCATTTCACATGCTTAATATGGGGCTTAATTTGATTTTATGCCAGTACAACATGATGGGGCTTCCTATTGGTGGAGGCCGTATTGTTGGAGAAACACGGTAGTATATCCTACTGTTTGTTCTTATAGCAATTATGTGTAAAAAAAAGTTATTTTCTTTTTGCAACTAAAATAACTTTGGGAAAGTGAAATCAATACCATCAATTTTGAAATTGATAGATTCAGGGCCTGCGTACAAGAACAATATTTTTATCTTCAGAGTTTTAAGGAAATTATTAACATATTTTTGTTCTGACTATTATGTTCAATACAAAGCTGTCAGTAGCTGGGAAAACTTCTAAATTTCAGAAGGATAGTAAAACTGATGCCTGTATAATGGAGTCAATTTTGCAGAAAGGAAGTGATTCACTTCCTCTTCTCTTGGGGGGGGGGAGGTTAGATTATATTAAAATGACATATTTCATAAATCTAAGCAGAAAGTCAGCAGAATTTCAGAAGAATATTAGAAGTTCCTGTTGTTTTTATTTACTCATACAGTAGACAAAATTTATTTATGTTAAATGCAAAGCAGTCATCATACAGGGGTATTGATGGCTTTTATTATGTAATAAATACAACAAAACATAATTTTATGGATTGCATTATCTACCAATTCAGCAAAGTGTTGCAATTGCAAATATTAAACATTTGAATTCTAAAATTTAATTAATATTTTTCTGATTTATTAGATGATATTTACTTATTTCCAGAGTACAATTTCACTGTTTTCAAAGGAAAACAGAAAAGTGCTATAAAGATGAAAATATACACTTTTAAGAAGCAAAAGTTTACAAGGAAGCTTAATACTTTTTTCCAAGAGAGTGTTTGATTTAGGAGACAGTGATTTAAATATTTTTTTAAAAAATTGTTTTAGACACTGCCGTGATTGTATGTAAACTTTAAATTATAAACTACAGACTTCATTGCCTTAACTTTACATAGGTTTGGAGAAACAGACTTCATTTTTTCCCATCACAACTCCATTGTTTAATCCTCACCAAAGAAACCCACTGATATCTGATGCTATCACTTTGCAATGGGTTTGATTCAGACTAAGTATTCTCTCCTAATTGGTCAAGGGTTTCTCTGAACAGCACAAGAACTGAGCTATGAAAACAGAAGTAGAGATAGCAAACATCTATGTGATATTTCTTGAACTTTGCTCTGACCTTTTAGAAGCTCTTTCAAGGCTTCTACAATGAGACTACCCACATTTAATCCTAGCAACCACCTCTGTGTGAAGTAGACTAGACTAAAAGAAAGTACCTGGCCTGAAGACACACAGTGAGAATCATGGTCAAGTGGATATTTTAATCTGGGTTTTCCAACCTAACATTATAGCATATTGCCTGAAGTCTGGCTAGACAATATCTTACTGAAAGAGCATTATTGATAACAATATGCTAGATGGCTTAATATTTTCAGAATGTAGATATTATTGGCAAGAATGTCAGACATGAAGATCAGGATGACACAAAAGTTCTAATTCAGAAGAATTATTGCTCAAGTCTATGTACATGAATTTAGTCAACTAATGTACAATACTACACTGATACCTAATAAGATCAAAATAATTCAAGAGGGGTTGGACTTGAACCATTTGTGGCAACACAACAATTCTAGGCTGATGACTTGCTTAATTCCACCTCCCTACTCTGCCTGCTCTTCTCGTACATAGGATTGTTGTGGAATATTTAATAGATGATATTGAATCTGTGGAGAATTAAATATTTTTATAAAAATTTAAAAATTTAAAAATACAGAGATAAAAAAAATGAAAAATATAAAATGAGAAAAATTGAAAAGGGTAAAGAAAAAAGGGGTAAGGAAAGAAAAAAGATGTAAGAAAAAGGATAAAGAAATTACTTTCACCTCATCAAGACAAAGGCAAATGTTTTAATAACTTATCACCTTCTCCAACACCGGACCCAAAACAACACAAGATGCCACCACCATTCTCCCCCACCAGACTCAAACCCCAACCCATCCCATAGATGAAAGACAACCACCATCCAGAAACCAGACCATGGCTGCATCACCAGCTGCCACACCTCCTGACCCCAAACCAAGCAAACAGACACACGCCATGAACACATATCCAGGCCTCAAACTCAGAGCCAAACCAAAACCCGGAACGTCACATCACAACCACCCGGTCAGGATATCACATCACAGAATGCAGGAGGTTACACCACAAAACCTCAGGACGTTGCAACACAGCCAATGACCCAGGAGATTACAGCACAAGACCCAGGATGTCACAACAATAGAACTCAGAAGGTCATCACACAGCCCATGACCCAGGTCATTACGACCCAGAAGATTATAGCACAAGACTCAGGATGTCAAAACAATAGAACTCAGAAGGTCATCATACAGCCCATTACCCAAGTCGTTACAACATAGGAGGCTGATAGACATACAGCCAATACCTCAGCCACACATGTTCTTACGAAAAAGCCAGCCAATCTGCAAACATCAACTCCATCAACCAATCAAGAAATGACAACACAGCCAACCTCCCCACTACTATATATAGGGAGACAGCAGCTCCAATCATGTGTTGCTCGCACAAGCATGAAGCCAAAAGCACCAGCTTGAAGATGGCAAGTTGGACCTCGTCAGAATGTTGCCAAGATGCTCTCAATCTTATATGGGAAAAGACCCGAACATACCAAGACCTGCATACCTGTATCCGTGAAAATCTACGAAAACAAATATATATATGTGTGTGTGTGTGTGTATAAAGTTTAAACATCATCGATTTCTAGTCAGTGTTTGTGGAGAGAGGAGGCAGAAATCCAGCCCCAAGCCTCCACTTTCTGCAGGGCTCAATTATTTTCCTGTTTTTCCATATCTGGAGATTTGACATAGTTTAATTTGCTTGGGATGCTCGTAATTATTCATAGTCTCAAGACTCCCAATTGGATTACTGCAATATGCTCTACATGGGGCTTCCTGTTGTAGTTAGCCGGCAGCAGGTCCGGATGGCTGAGGAGAGTGAGGATTCAGATGAGGGGCCAGGACCATTAGGGAGTGAACTGCTGCCTTCAGAGATTGTGGGGGCTGGCAGCAGCGATGAGGTGGTTCCCAAGGAGCCTGTGCCAAGTGCGCATGCGCACAGGATTGCTCGCAGGAAAGAGCAGCTACAACAGCACAGGCGAGTCAGGAGTAATGCTGCAAGATAATGGCCCCTCCTTCAGGAAGATAAAAGGCAGCTGTGCAGCGAACGTTCTTTGTAGGAAGCAAAGATATTTTGAAACTCAGCCTCGTGGACATTACAGTTAGTATTTTAAGACTCTTGTGTTGTAAACTATTTCTTATCTGTTGTTTTTTGGCAGCCTTGAAAAAACTTCGCAAGGTTATGTGTTGCAAAAAGAGAATTTGGTTGACTTTGTCATCGATATTGTCATAGTCCATTTTTTGCAAAGTTTTTTTAACAAATTGGACCATGCGTTCCGCTCGGTCATTGGTCGCAGGGTGCGTAGGCGAGGTGAGCGCATGACGGATGCCGCGGTCAGCGAGGTACCGCTCGAACATCAATGCCGTGAACTGTGGCCCGTTATCGGACACCAGGACATCAGGCAATCCGTGGGTTGCAAAGAGTCTATTTAGGATCTTAATCACTGCCTCAGAAGTTGTGGCCGTCATACGATGAACTTCTAACCAATTGGAATATGCGTCGACTGTCAGCAGGAAGGCATATCCTTTGGTTGGCCCCCCGAAATCCAGGTGGATTCTGGACCAGGGTCCACGTGGCGTTTCCCATTCAGTAGGCATGGCTTTTGGTGGGGCATTGCTGGCTTGTTGGCAACTGATACACGCTTTGACCCACTGCTTGATTTGCCGGTCCATGCCCGGCCACCATGCGTAGCTTCATGCGAGTGCTTTCATCCGCACGATGCCAGGGTGGCCCTCGTGCAGGGTTTGTAATAGCGTCTTCCGGAGTCGTTCTGGGACGACTCTATTGCCCCAGATGACACAGCCTTTTTGTGAAAAAAGTTCAGTCTGTCTTGTTTTAAATGGCGCGAAGTCATCTGGAACTTGGTCCATTGGCCATCAGCGTTCTACCCAGCCTAGGACTCGAGCTAGGGTGTGGTCGTTTGGTTTCTCTCGCGATGTCTTGGGCGGTCATAGGCGGCGAGTTGAGTGTTTCGATCTGCAACGTGGTTGCCGTTGGTGCCGGATCGTCGAGAGTCTCTGGAAGCGGTGCTCGGCTTAATGCGTCGGCGTGGGGAATGGCTTTCCCCGGGCGATATTGAAGGCGATAATTATAAGCAGCGAGGAATTCTGACCATCGGGTCATTCTAGGGGATAATATGTAGGGGGTTGGCTTGTCCCCGGCTATTATCCCTAGCAACGGTTTGTGGTCAGTTATAATGGTGAATGTCCTTCCACACACATATTCATGAAATTTCTTTACAGCTGCAACAATTGCGAGAGCTTCTTTATCAATTTGTCCATAGTTCCGCTCTGCATGTGCAAGAGTCTTCAAAAAGTATGCAACAGGGGCTTCGTTCCCATTAGGCAGTACATGACTCAAAATGGCACCCACCCCGAAAGGCGAGGCATCGCAGGTTATAACTAATGGTAAAGTCTTGTTATACTGCATAAGTACAGAGTCAGATGTGAGCAATTTTTTAACATTCCGGAACACTTGTTCTTCCCGGTAACCCCATACCCACAATGCTTTTTTATCTAATAACCGGTGTAACGGTTCAGCAACAGTCGCCTTATGCGGTAAAAATACATTATAAAAATTAATGAGGCCTAAGAATGCCTGGAGATCGGTCTTGTTACGTGGCCTGGGGGCATTTTTTATCGCCTTTAATTTACTTTCGGTAGGGTGGATGCCCTGGCTATCAATCCTATACCCTAGAAACTCAACACTGTCAGTATATAAGTGACATTTGTTTTTTTTCACCTTAAGTCCTGCCTCTTGGAATTTTTTAAGAACACTTTTCAAACGATCCTGCAAGATTTTTTTGGTAGGGGCTGCAATTAATACAACATCAAAATATGGAACCACGCCCTTGATTCCCTGTAACAACCTTTCCATGAGGCTTTGGAATATCCCCGGGGCTACACTCACCCCAAATTGCAATCGAGTACATTTAAAAGCACCTCTGTGCATTACAATTGTTTGGGCCTGAGCCGTTTTTTCATCCACTGGTAGTTGTTGATAAGCTTGAGCTAAATCTAATTTAGCGAAAACCTTTCCGCCCCCCAAGGAGTAGAGGAGGTGCTGCACCACCAGAACTGGATACACATTCTGCTATAGGGCGTGGTTTAAAGTGGCCCGGTAGTCCCCACAAATTCGGATTGACCCATCTGGCTTAATGGGCGTTACAATAGGGGTTTCCCATGGAGAGTGATCGATGGGCTTCAACACCCCTTGAGCAATTAGCTTGTCGAGTTGTTCGTCGATCTTAGCTTTAAGAGCGAATGGAACTCGACGGGGCTTCAAGCGAATTGGGGCTACTTTTGGATCTAAACTAAATGAGATTGGGGTCCCCTTATACTCGCCTAAATGGTCCGCGAAAACGTCGCTGAACTCAGAAACAAGGTCTTCCTCCAACTCACAACCACTGACTCGGTTCACGCCGGCCACCTCGATGCCTAGTGGCGCGAACCATTGGAGGCCTAATAGACTAGGCCTATCTCTGTCGATGATCGTTAGAGGTAAGTACGCTGTACGTTTTTTGAAGGAGACTCGGACTCGGCAGGACCCGACCACAGGGATTCGATTTCCTTGGTAGTCCTTGAGGATGAGGCATTGAAATTGGAGGTCTTGGTGTTGGATTGTGGGGATAAGTTGCTTGAGTGTCTTCCAAGACACCATCGAGAGGGACGATCCCAAGTCGACCTCCATGTGGCAAGGCTGGTTCTCGATGGCTACCGTGACTCGAATTTTCTCAGTGTCCATGACTGAGGCGTGACCTATAGTGATAGTATGGTGAGCCTCTTCTTTTTGCAAAGCACGATTTCTGTAGGAGTGGTTTACTGGTTCTCACCTTACAGGATGGTTTCCTGTCGATTGGCGATAGTTGGCCCCTTTTGAGGCCTGGCTGGATCCTGGTAAGCTGCAGCAGACCCGGCTGATGTAGCCTCATTTCCCGCACTCATGGCAGAGTGCGTCGCGGAATTTGCATTCGGCCCTGGCATGGTTTGCTCCACAGCCAGCGCAAGGGCATAAGGGCTTAGGGCGAGGATCCCGGTCGGACCGCCTTTGATGGACCCCTTCTTCGTCGCTGTCTGACGACGAAGAGAGGTCCTCGTGGTGCGTCGTAACGAACTGCCCTTCTGAGTTGGGTAAGATTTCGCCAGTCGGTTGTGTTGCCGAAGTGCGGCTTCGCCGTAATTGTGCAGCCGACTTTTTGGTCACTTCCGCAGCCATGGCTTCGGCGATGGCGTCAGCAAGGCTGATGTCGCCTTTTGCCATCAGCTTGCTCTGCACACCTAGCGCATCTAATCCCAGAATTACTTGGTCTCTCAGTGCTTCTTCTAAATCGGCGAACCCACAGAGGCCTCCTAAATTTCGGATGTCTGCCACGAAATCGGCCACGCTCTCTCCTTTTCGCTGGTTCCTTTGATAAAACTCGTGGCGTCTCACGAGTGTAGGCACAGTTGGCGCGTAATGATCTCTCAGGATGGGTTCGAGGTCGTCCCAGCTCATGGCTTTCACTTCTCGAGGTTTGGCGAGTGCTTTTGCCATTTTAAATACAGCTGGGCCGCAGTGCGTCAGGAACAGTGCCCGCTTCTTTGCTGGTGTGGCGTCCTTCAAAGTATTTGTCTCAATAAACATTTGGAAGCAATCCATGTAGGATTCCCAATCCTCTTGGTTTGGATTGAACGGAGCGGGTGGTACGATGCCGCCAGACATGGTTCCGTTGTTGGCGTCGTCTTATCACGTGCTCGGTATTGCTTCCTGGCTTCTTAGGTTCAGACGTCTTCAAATCCCATCCTCGTCACCAGTGTTACGTACTTGGACATGGGTTGGAGTAAATGGAGACAGTCTTTGAATGTGAACTTTCAGCTCTTTATTGCCTAGTGACTTCTCCAAACAACAACAGTGAACCCTGCCTTATATAGGCAACCTTTGTGAGAATTGTCCAATAGCGAGCTATGAACACAAGTACTTTAAACCAATAATAATCCTCTGTTAAGGGCCAATCGGATTCCTTAGAACTAGCCAATCCGATCTGGCCGCCTAACAGCCAATCAGAAGTGCAGGGCCAAAACCCTGCACTTAACCTCAAGCTCATACTTTATTAACTATGGTACATACGTAACAGTTTTTCCCCAGGCATTAAGTTCTGGATGTTGACAGAGGTGGCATGATACGATTGTGGATAGCTGAGCTTGTATCAGGGCCCCAGTGTTCAAAATTTGTTCATACTGTTTTAAATGTCTGCTTTATCGAGATGTGTTTTTATTCTCTTTGTTGCTCAACATTCCTTTTGATACATGGGTGGCTACATAAATTTGTTTAATAAAATAAATTAATAATAGATATAATTCTTGCTTTATATTAAATATTTGTATTTAATTTTACTGACTCTTGACTTTACGATTTTAAAATTAAAAAAGTAACCTATCCATCCTCCTATTATACGTAAAAGACTGGCAAAATTATGTACTTTTGAAGCACTTCCCAATGTATTCCAAAAGAATGCATGTGCTTGTGTGTATAAAATAAAAAAGCACAATCTAATCTATGAATTAAAGACTACATAGGGTGGTGATCCTGGACCTAATTGGCCAAAATTCCAAAGCATTTAATGTGTGATTAAACCTAAAGAATGAGACCTTAAGATGTTCTTTAAGATTTCTTGGCCCAACTTGAAGCCAAGGGATGGGGTGGGACCTTCCTTTTTCTGGAAGACAGAGTGAAAATTGAGAAAAGAGTGGTTCACTCTACTAGTTGCAAAAATCTAAATCCCTTCTTTTGACTGAAAGAGGGAGTTAATTCTACCTGTTCCATCGTTAATCACTGAGAATATTAGGGTTCTCTCCTCTTATATATTGGATGGGGAAGAGAGGATATGTGATATAAGTATTTTTTGAACCAGGAAACATTAATTTATCTAAGTTTGTTCTAAATTTCAGGAGCGCAACAAATTACCTAGAAAATTATATCGGACATTCTTCATGTATAATAAATGCCAAATTTTGCAGTATTTCATTGTAAAAACTCAAACTTTTGCACTCTATTCCAGTATAGATGAAGAAACTAAATAAAAGAAACAATGCTTTTAGACTTAGACTTCTGTTTTGTTAATTCTTCTGATTAATATAAATTTTGGAACAATTCTCTGAAGTTGAATCTAATGTTTAATAACCCCACTGCATTGTTCTTTTGTTCTAAAATAAATGGGTATCACATAGTACTTTCTTTAAATTTACACTAGAACAATAACAGTATTCCTTAAAGATAAATCTTTGTACAGTTTTGGAACTACTAATGTACACACAGTCCTTTTGGGTTTTCTGTTTTTTTTTTTTTAACTTATCTATGCTATTGAAAGCTATCGGAGCTTCATATCGAACCTACTGACCTTACTGTATATCAGGACTGCAATGATACAAATACCACTTAGGTTTGATTCTTATTCTATATAACTAATTTTTATCTATCTCACTGGCCATTATGAAAGTAATAGAAATAATTGTCTAACTGTCTTAATATCTTTGCAGAGATTTGGTTCCTGTTTCAGTTACATTGATTATTTTTCCTGCATTAAAAGCCTCAAGGCATATAATAATGTTGGGAACAAGATTTAAATTTGATCCTAACTCATCTTAAGAAACTGACATTATAGAATAATCCTAGCCTGAAAATTGCTGGTAATTCCTTTTACTGGTATTCAAAGGGCAGGGGGGGAAAGGCCATTGTTTTGGATAAGCTTATTGTTAACCTCTTTTAATATTTTGCAAAAAGAACTTGGATCACCTAAAACTGCTGAATGGCAATGTATACATTTCTTTTCCTGATTTCACATGTTGGAACTCATTCAGTAAGACCATTTGAAGCTCCTAAACTATTAAAACTGTCGTGTCCATTGGTAAGGAAACCAGGAGGCGGTGACTAGGTTTCAGCTCTTTATTGGTCCCCGGAACCAACCTGGCTCCAAGGGAAAAAACAGCGGCTTTTTATTCTCAAGCCGCGGCGGCCGCAGCCAATGACACCACTTTGAATCTCCCACGATTCGTATCCACCAATCGCGGGAGATTCTTAGCGGGCCAATCAGCGCGGCTTGCTAAACCAATCAGATCACCCTGCGCTTTGGCCAATCAAAGCGCGGGGTTTCAAGAATGCTAATGAATGTACAGAACACCCCTCCCCTCTTGGTTTGGTCCTACGTAACATAGTCCTGTAGGTAGGCGGGGCTCCGTACTCGCCTACTGGACCTGCGCAGGTCAGTCGTGGGTTGGCTCCCGGCCGGTTCGGTCGGGTTCTCTGTGTCTCTCGGACTCATCGGTGGAACCGCCTGGTAGGCCTTGCCGGGCCGCTCGTCGCAGCTCCCTCCCGGTCTACCCGGGCTGGTTGAGCTGTGGTTTTCGCCACTCCCGCCTGGTCTTTCCAGGCTGGTCGAGCTGGCCTGGCTGCTTCTTCCTGGTGAGGTTCCGAGCTGGCTGCTTGCTGGTGAGTATGGCTGGTTCCTTTCTTCTGGGTTTTGGTTCCCTGGGTATTCCCTCCCCTCTTGGTTTGTGTTAAGGGGATTGGTTATGTCTGGTTGTGTGTCGGTTGTGTTTCTTGTGGCTGTCTTCAATCTTAATTGAACGATGTGGCATTTCCATGCTCATCCGTCGGTTGTTTGTAGCCGGTACGAGCGGGGACCTGTCAGTTGGGTTATGGTTGCTGGTACCCATAGTCGGTCTCCATAGTCGGTTAGGTTCTTTGCGTAGACGGCGTCACCTGGTGCAAAGGATCAGTGCTTGCTGGAGGAGTTTGGGGTTTTTTCCGGGTTGTATGTGGGGTGCAGTCTATCGAGTGGGGACCTTATTTTCCTCCCCATTAGTAGCTCTGCCGGGCTTTTGTTTGTTGTCGTGTTCGGGGTTATGTGTTGTATGAAAAGCATTTTATTTATTTTGTCTTGGATCTCCCCGTGGTCTATTTTCTGGATGGTTTTTTTCGTGAATTGAACCATCCGTTCCGCCCTTCCGTTCACCGCCAGATGCGCCGGGGCTGTCAGTGCGTGTCATATGCCCTGTTCCGCTAGGAATTTTTCAAATTCTAGCGAGGTGAATTGGGGCCCGTTGTCCGACACGATGACATCTGGGAGGCCGTGTGTTGCGAAGAGTTTGCAAAGTTCCTTCGTCACGGCCTCTGTGGTGGTGGTTTTCATGTTGCTTACCTCCAACCAGTTGGAGTAAGCGTCTACGGTTATTGGGAATGTATGTCCCTTTGTGGGCCCGGCGAAGTCTATGTGGATCCTAGACCAAGGTCCCCTGGGCGTTTCCCATTCTAGGATCGGTGCCGTGGGCGGGCTTGGTCTGGTTTCTTGGCAGCATTGACACCTTGCCACCCAAGCCTCGATTTGTTTATCCATCCCTGGCCACCAAGCGTAACTCCTGGCCAGGGCTTTTGTTCTAACTATGCCTGGGTGCCCCTCGTGTAACAACTCCAGTACCTTCCCTTGCAGTTTTTCCGGGATGACCACCCTATCCCCCCACAGTACACACCCTTTTTGTAGCGAGAGTTCTGTTTGCCGGTTCCAGAATGTTTTGATTGTCTCATCGTTGTCCTTTTCCGGCCACCCTTTCTCTACCCAATGTAACACCTGTGCCAGATGTTTGTCTTTATTAGTTTCTTGGGCAATGTCTGACGCAGTTATGGGTAGATTGGGCAGAGTCTCTATGTTGAGGGTGGTCGTCGTGGGTGCTGGGTCGGTGTCTAGCTCGGGTAGCAGTGAGCAGCTCAAAGCGTCTGCATGTGTGATCGTCTTACCAGGTCGGTGTGTGAGTCGGTAGCTGTAGGCGGCAAGGAATTCGGACCACCTTGTCATTCTAGGAGATAGAATGTTCGGGGTGGCCCTGTCCCCTGTGAGGATTCCCAGCAGCAGTTTGTGGTCGGTGATAATGGTGAACGTCCGGCCGTAGAGGTACTCATGGAACCTCTTCACTGCGGCGACAATAGCCAGGGCCTCTTTGTCCAGCTGACTGTAGTTTCTCTCTGGTTTGGTGAGGGTCCTTGAAAAGAACGCGATGGGTGCTTCCTTTCCGTCAGGGAGAGTGTGGCTGAGGATGGCGCCGACGCCGAAAGGTGATGTGTCGCATGTGACGGCTAGTGGTAGGGTCTCGTTGTATTGAATGAGGACAGCATCCGAAGTGAGCAGGTCCTTGGTTTTCCTGAAGGCGGCTTCCTCGCATTTCCCCCAAGTCCAGGTAGCTGCCTTGTCCAAGAGCCTATGCAAAGGGTCCGCCGCGGTCGCCTTTTGGGGCAGGAAAACATTGTAAAAATTAAGTAGTCCCAGAAATGCCTGCAGTTCTGTTTTTGACCTGGGTGTGGGGGCCTCTTTAATGGCTTTAATTTTGGTTTCGGTTGGGTGGATGCAGTGCCAGTCTAGGAGGTACCCCAGGAATTCGACCCGCTCTGTGTAAAGTTGGCACTTTTCCCTCTTCACCTTTAGTCCGGTTTCCTTGAATTTGGTTAGCACCTCCCTCAGTCGACCCTCTAGTTCTGGTTGGTTGGCTGCCGATACCAGCACATCGTCGAAATAGGGCACCACCCCCTTGATGCCTTGTAAGAGTCTCTCCATGAGGCTCTGGAAAATTCCAGGTGCCACGCTGACTCCGAACTGGAGTCAGTTACATCGGAAAGCTCCCCGGTGGGTGACTATGGTTTGCGCCTCCACGGTTTCTTCGTCGACTGGCAGCTGCTGGTTTGCTTGAGCCAGGTCAAGTTTCGCGAAAACCTTGCCTCCCCCCAGTGAGTGTAGAAGATGCTGCACTACTGGGACAGGGTAGGCACTTTGTTGCAAGGCGCAGTTTAGGGTGGCCTTATAGTCCCCACAGATTCTCACCGACCCATCAGGCTTGACTGGGGTGACTATTGGGGTCTCCCACCGGGCATGGTCTATTGGTTGTAGGACATCTTGCTTGACGAGCTTGTCAATTTGCTCGTCAATTTTTGGCCTGAGTGCGAAAGGTACCCGCCTTGGTTTTAGGTGTCTTGGGGGAACGTTCGGGTCTAAGCTGAAAGAGATAGGGGGCCCTCGGTACTTGCCTAGGGTGCCGTCGAACACTTCCTGGAAGTCCCGTGCCAGTTGTTGCTCCCAATCGGTCTTGGCGATGTGGTTGATGCCCGTGACTTCGATGCCGAGCGGTGCGAACCATTGCAGTCCCAAAAGGCTGGGTCGGTCTCGGTCCACGATTGTTAGGGGATTGTTTGCAGTGTATCCCTTAAATGTTACTCTGAATTGTCCGGTTCTGACTACCGGGATGCAGTTTCCTTGATAGTCTTTAATGATCAGTCTCTGGTTCTCCAGTCCCTTCTTTTGGATGGTAGGCACCAAGCGTTTGATTTCTTGCCAGGCGACCATGGAGAGGTAGTCCACCTCCATGGCGACCATGGAGAGGTAGTCCACCTCTATCTTGCATGGCTCACCTTCGATGCCTACCTCCACGTAGAATTTTCGGGCATCGGTGCTTGATGCGTGGCCAATGATGACCGTCTGGTGGGTTTCCTCCTTCCGCCGGGTCTCGCCACCTCGTCGGGCTCGCCCGCTCCGGTCCCAATGGCTGTCGGCTGGGCGATCTCTGGTTCTGGGGGGGGTGTGCTGTCCCATCTCCGCTCGCTGTGGTCCCGCTGTCTGGGGCTGTAGGCTTTCTTTATTCGGCATACGCGGGCGATGTGACCCTTTTTGTCACAGTGCCGGCAGACTGCGTCAAAGAACCGGCACTCGGATCTAGGATGGTCACCTCCACAACCGGCACACGCGGTCCCCGACTTACAACCCTGCCGACTGCGCTGGTCGCGTCCTGCCTGGAGCTGGTGGATTTCCTCCTCCTCGTCCAAAGTGTCGGAGGTGGAGTGGAATTCGCCATGGTGGGTGGTAGTTTCGCGGCGACTTGCTTCCGGTTGGGCCTCGGTCATCCGTCCAGCGTTTTTGTTCACGGTGCGGTCCCCGGCGTCCGGTCTCCGCATGCGGTTTGCTGACTGCCTGGTGGCCTCAGCTGCGGTGGCTTCAGCGATGGCATCGGCGAGGGCAATGTCGCCTTTGGCCATCAGCCGACTCTGTAGGACTGGGTCCCAAAGCCCGAGCACGACTCAGTCCCGTAGGGCCTTGTCCATGTCAGAGAACCCGCATAGTCCTCCTAGGTTCTGCAGCTCTGCAACAAAGTCGCTGAGGCTTTCACCCAACCTCTGGTCCGGCCGATAAAACTCTTGCCGTCTGATGAGGGTGGGCATGGCGGGAGTGTAGTGTTTTCAGAGTAAAGGTTTGAGGTCGGCCCAGTCCATCCTGGTGACGTCAGTGGGTTTTGCTAGGGCTTTCACCATCTTGAACACTGCGGGCCCGCAGTGTGTCAGGAAGACGGCTCGTTTCTTCGGCCCGGTGGCGTCCTTCATGTCGCTGCATTCGAGGAACATGCGGAATCTGTCCTTGTAGGATTCCCAGTCCTCGCTAGCGGGGTTGAAGGCTGCGGGATCCATCCTCATTGCCAGTGTCGTGTCCGTCGGTAAGAAGACCAGGAGGTGGTGACTTGGTTTCAGCTCTTTATTGGTCCCCGGAACCGATCTGGCTCCAAGGGAAAAAAGAGCGGCTTTTTATTCTCAAGTCACGGCGGCCGCGGCCAATGGCGCCGCTTTGAATCTCCCGCGATTCATATCTACCAATTGCAGGAGATTCTTAGCGGGCCAATCAGCGCCGCTTGCTAAACCAATCAGATTGCCCCGCGCTTTGGCCAATCAAAGCGTGGGGTTTCAAGAATGCTAATGAATGTACAGAACAAAAACTTAGCGTAAAAAAATGTATGTCCCCAAATCTATAGTTACTTTTTTATCCACAGTGGAAAAGTTGTACAAGATAAGCATTGGATGTTTAAAAAGCAATGTGGAACATGCTTGCTTTGACAAAACAATGAGTTAGAATTTTATCTTGTTAAATTAACATTCAATGATTTTGAGTTCTAATTAATTCAACGAAATATTATTTTCTATGTTTATTGGGAACAAGAAACCATCATAGTAAAACTTGGAGTTCATAATTTCACTATGTTAAATATTTGCACTATTTTAGTTTAATACTCACAAATGGATAACAGGATATTGAAAGACAAGTAACAGTTATACCTGTGAATGTCATGCCAAATTATAATCAGAAAATTTGAAATCTGTGAAACTCTGAAAAAAAATGGGCTGAAGCTAAGAAGATTGCTTTATTCTGCTGAAAAAAACTGTAGTACACTTAATTTAAAATGCAGAATGAAACCTATATGTTCACTTTCTGCACATGAACTAGCTTCTTTTAATGTTACAGAAAGTCCAATCAACATTACAACATGTCGTCAAGGGTAAATTTGTTGTTTTTGAACTTCCATTGTATAAATATTAGTACTTCCTTATTTTACATTTCATTGTTTTTTCCTTTATCTTCAATTTATTTTTTGTGTTTGTTTCTTTGTATTTACAATACATTGTATTTATGGCCTGTTTAAAACTGTCTGTGGACCAAAAGCAATAAAATATAAAAAACATTACCTAACAACAGGTATCATTTAATATATCTGAAAAGCTGAGTCTGAAACTTTAAGAATCATTTGGTCAGCGTTAAAGAACTAAAAAAATATGAATGAATAATATTGACATATCTAATCATATGCAGATTTGCTATAGCTAAAACTCAACAGTTGAGTCACACTAACTGAAGAATTATGCACAGATGGTTCAGAGGCTTGGGAAAAGAAGAAGCAGAACATAATAAACATCTGATAATTTGTTGCAATGTACAGTAACAGCAAGCATCATGATTGTCAAATGACTAAAATGTAAAATACATACTAAAGGGTAGAAATATTGCCATTTTCTTCATCTTGATAGAATTTTCATCGAGACTTCTACTTTTATATTATGTTAAAAATAGCATTTATACATGTGAACATATGCAAACATCAATTAAAATGTAAGTAGATAGTTACAGAATTAATAAAAGTGAAAAGAAAATAGCAGCAAAAACAGTTTGAATATTTAATCCTATTACAGGAGAAACTTTGGAATAATAGATGCAGTATAAGAAATTATTCTACATTTTTGGCAGTGATTTATTCTTCATTGTGCACACTTTGAATTCTGGAAATCTGCTAAAGAAAACAAGATCTTCCTGAACTGAATCGCTGGAAGGAGAGAGAATAGGCTACATTGCATCTTCTTTTATACTTACGCACTAATGGAAGGAAGCCTCAGTGAGATTACTGTCTCCTCCATAAACAGAATGAGCTCTTTCATTACTAGATAGCACATTCATGCTTTAAACCTAGTATTTTGATAAACAAACCTTTAAATACATATATACTTTTCTTTAACTATTGAGACTCATTCTGTTTTACAAACACTGCATACTGCATTCTGTATCTAATTCCAGGCGCCTAAAGAAATAAATGTAACAGTCCATGAATTAAATACTTTTCTAGTGGACATTTAATGTTGCTGAGTAATTTAGAAATAATGTTAAATAGTTTGAGCAGACAGAAACCTGGCTCCGATTCAAGAAAAGCAATAAGATGTTTTTTAAAAAATACCACAACGGAGCTGCCTTTTTCAGACAAAAGACCTTTCTTCCTCTCTGGCACACGGGTTTAGGAATAAAGCCAAGGTGCTACTTATCAGCTGTTTGACATCAGGAGAAAACTGTGTGCGTCACAAAACCCAGTGGGGATTCCTGGCTTATAGCAAAAGACCATGTGGTTCTTATCAGTTTACAGAGTCTGGTACTTCAACTATTACAGTATGAAAAGGGGGAAAGGAAGGGGGAAAGAATGAGGGACATTAAATGAAAATGAACATTTAAAGAAAGCATGTTTTACAGTACAGACCAGTGTTTCTCAGCCTCACCAAATTAAAGATGGTGGACTTCAACTCCCTGATTTCCCCAGCCAATTCTAGATGTAGAAAGTTAGCACCTACCCTTCTCTTAGAAGAATGAAATCTTTTGAGAAATATTAAAAAGGCAGAATATTATATTTCCCTGGATGAGAAATGGAGAAACATGTTCTTGGAAAGCAGACCCCACCTTTCTTAATAGCCCTCAGCAGATATCAGCACTTAAGAGATAAAGAGATAGCTAGCTCTATTCACAAGCAAATACCCTCACCCAAGATCCAACAAAGGTAGGATTTGCTCTCAGCCACAGTAGGAATTGCCCAGCGTCCGTTCATTGCATCATCTCAGTTGCACTAATCCCAGCAGTTCAAACTTCAACCAAACTTAGCTCAGACAAACTCCTAGGGTTTGTACATGGCCCCATGGAAGTCTGACAACAGTCAATAGAGTACATGTTCTTGCACAGGAACAGGAAGTTCAAGTGCAAAGTCCAAGAAAAGGTATCAACTCTATGTGATCAGCTGCCCAGAACCCATGTGGTTCTGCTTCATCATTAAACCATCCTTCCAATCAGCCTCCATGTTTCCAATGTCTTTCTATCGACTTGGAACTAAACCAGATGGATATTTCTTCCAGCATGGGGATTGAAGTCCACCTATATTAACATTGCTGAGATAGAGAAACACTGATTATATAGACAGTGTCCCTATTTTCTATTTAAATTTTCTTCATTCCACTTCTTCCTCACTGGAGCAATTTCACAAACATAAATAATTTTCAATGGTGATAACTATGACAGGAGCCATTTGTTTTAAATTAGCAATATGCAATCCTAATGGGTTAAGAAGCAGAGTATGTTATTTAATTTGCCCTGCACATATAGAGAGTTTCAGCTGCCTAGATTTGCATAGACTAACATTTGCAGATAGTATCATATTTCATCTCATCTTGCAGCAGCAGCACATAGCTTATTTAACTTATCATTGCTTCTGATAGTATAACCAGATATAATAGTAACTTTTGACGTAACAAAAAAAATCCAGCTATTTTCTCTTTTTTTTTTTTTATTAAACAAATTTTATTAATGTTACAGAAAACACAATACACAAACATACAAAACACAAAACATAAACTAAACTAAAAGATCTTTTCTGAAGGTTGTCTGATCCCGGGTTGAAACTCTTCACACAGACACAAATTCAAACATCATATTCACTTTATATATCCTTCCATATCTTATTATCATTTTCTTTTTTTATACATATATAAATCATTTTTATCAATTTTATAAAAACAATGCACAAAGAATCAAGGCATAACAGCTTATAAATTCTTTTCTAAGAAAAAATAATAAAAGAAGAAAACCAATAGAACATAACAATTCCAAATTATAGTATCAATACTTTATCTATTTAACTTCATATCTTATCCCAGCTTCTCCTTTTCATCCAAATTATTTCTTGTTAATTAAAATTTTATTGCCTTTTATCAATATACAAAATCCAAAAAAAAAACATAACAAAACCTATTTTCTCTTTAAGAAGGGTTGAATCAATATGTAGAAGACAAGCAGACAGCAATATTGCTTTTAAAAAAATAGAAGAAAAATTTCAATAAACTTGCTTCCTGAAATGTTTGGTATTCTGCAAACTGGTATAAATGTAAAAAGAAACCCCAATAATGCTTGTTTATCTGCATTTACTTAAATTTCAGTAAACCTATAGAAATTTTATTTTCTTAAAATTTGCTTTAAATTTTGCTCTAAGCAGAATGTACAGGATTTCAGTCAATTTAACTAGAGTTCTTTAAAAACATTTTAATACGTTTAATACGAGAGACTGTTATTTCCGATAAGTCTCTACAACTTTAGAAAGCATTTAATAGGGGGTTTTTTTGCTTCCCATATTTTTGCTATTTGAAAAACAATTTCACTTCTACACTAAAGCTAAACAATTATTAATTCAGTTACAACTGCCAATCTTTTAATCTATTTGCCTCAACAACCAAGTACAAATTCCAGAATAAACTGCCTAAACTTTTGGAGAAGATGAGAACATCTGGGAAGATAGAAGTGTCATAGGAAGGATCATTAAATGGTTTTTATATCATTTATTTATCAAATGAATAATCCAGTGAAAACAACAACCCATTTTACATTGTCACACTAATGAGATTACAAGTGAGGTAATGACTAAAATATTTAAGACATAATCCTTTTTTCTCTGTTCAATAAAATAACCTACTTCACAATTCTCTTGTGCCATACTCCTAACCAAAAAGGTCCATTCACCATAGATTAAAATCTTGTACATGCAAAACCATGTGCACGACAACACATTTCTGTGTCCTCACCCTTTAAATTTGCCTATCAACCATTTAATCCTTCCTGTCATTTTCTGATACCATTACTATCTCAGCCCACATTTCCCAATTTTCCTTTCCCTTTTTGAGATTGGCATTTTTCCCTTACACTACATTACACTATAAAATGTTTTTTATTTTTATTTTATTTATTTATTTTGATTTGTCAATCGCTTACAAGATAATAGGTATAAGTATATACATAGTTATGAATACATGAAATGTGTACATATAAGAAAAATAAAAGAAACAATAGGACAGGGACAGTAGGCATGTTGGTGCACTTATGCACGCCCACTACAGAACTCTTAGGGAAGGGGTGAGGTCAATAGTAGACAATCTAAGATTAAAGTATTTGGGGTCTGGGGAACAAACCACAGAGTCAGGTAGAGTATTCCAAACATTGAGCACTCTGTTGCTGAAGTTGTGTTTCCTGCAATCAAGTTTGGTGTGGTTAACCTTGAGTTTGTATTTTTGTGTGCTCTTGTGTTGTTATGGTTGAAGCTGAAGTATTCATTGACAGATAAGTCATTGCAATGTATGATTTTATATACCATACTTAGATCAGACTGAAGATGGCGTAATTCAAGGTTTTCTAGGTCTAGAATTTCAAGTCTGGTGGCATAAGGTATTCTGCAACAGAGTAGAGGAGTGGAGAACTCTTCCTGTGAAATATTTCTGGACTTTCTCAATTGTGCTAATATCAGATACGTAATGTGGGTTCCAGATTGATGAGCTGTATTCGAGTATTGGTTTAGCAAATGTTTTGTATGTTCTAATTAGTAGTATGATATTACCAGAGAAAAAGCTACATAGGATTAGGTTAACAATTCTTAATGCCTTATTGGCTATGTAGTTACAGTGGGTTCTAGTACTTAGATCATTAGAGATGAGTATTCCAAGGTCCTTTACAGAGTTTAGATCATCAACAAGTTCTTGACTATTCAGTTTTAATTCTAAGTTTTACTGTACATTGTCCAGAGTCACTTTGGGTGAGATGGATAGAGCTATAAATTTGATGAAATAAATATTGCAGCTAGTGCAGTTATCTCTGATTCATATCCCCAATGTATTGCTGTCATCCCCAACTTTCCCTGCAATCAACAGCAATTTACTTTGTTTCTTCCTTTCACCTTTAAAACCGCCGGAAGTATTTCACTCAAAGTGTTTACTTATCCAGCCACTATGCTAATTTATAAGAATGTTTTAGTGTCCATTTTGAAGAATAAAGCAGACAAACAACTAAGATTCAATATTTTTCAGTGAAACTTTCTTAGTGTGATGGAATACAGAAATGGTGTTAAAAAGAGATTCAATAGTCATTATTTAAATACTAGCTTAGCCTTGGACCAGAAGAGGGAGTGACAAAGAAATTCAAGATGGTCCTGCTTTGATTCTCCTTGGTACATAATCCAAAAAAGATTGGAATGGAAGATGTGATTGAAGTTTATCAGGAAGGGACAGAATGCCATTCAACAATGAAGAGTGTCTGTATCTTTATAATGAATGTTTTGTAATGATTTGTTTTATGCTGTAGTTTTATTTGATTGTTCTATTTTGCCCAGAGTCACTTCTAGTGAAATGGACAATTATGTAAATTTGATAAATAAACAAATTTGATCAATAAATACATAAACTAGAGTCCTAATAGCTTTGTAGCATTTGTTCCTGGCTTGGCCTGCCTCAAAGGGATTAAACCCAGCCCCCTAGGACAACTAAAGTACAAAACCATATCTTCAAGCAGAGCTCCTGATGGATATAGAGTGAATTCACAAGCAGGGTAATATCCACAGTCACAATATTACCTACTATTCATCTTTATGTTTTTGTTCTGAGGGAGGTCCATCATAACCAGACTTTTTCCTTAATGATCTCATTGCAATACAGTTTTTGAGAAGATAAGATCTAGCAGATGTCCTATCCACAGACAGATAGAGAATCCTATTTCTTTTATCTCAATAATTCAGACAAATGAGAGAGGGAAGTATATCTAGGGTTAAATCATCTATATATATATGCAGAGTGGTTGTGACCATAAACAAAATAGACAGTCCCGGAGTTATGAACAAGATCTGTTCTTAAGTCTCTCTTTAAGTGGAATTTGTAGATAAGTTGTAACAGATATGCTAATGGTCCTTATTAAGCATCAGTTAGGAAAATATTTACCTTGAAGTAAGCATAAAGAGAGGTTTGCATGGAGTTTTCCCTTTTTTTTCATCATAAAAGGCCTTGTAGCAGTTGAGCCCCTATGTACAGTAAACTTTGGTGAACTTGCCTGTATTAGAATCTTGCTCCTCTAAATTTGCCCTCCCTGTTTCAATAAGACAAAAGGCTTCTAAACCTTTTGTCAAAAACTTTTTTAGATCAGGAGTTTTAGGACCCAGTCTTCTTCCCCAAATATATATATTTTAAAGCATTGATTTAAGCTTCAGAGGCATAGTTATGGCAATGTGATTTAACTTAAAATGGCAAATGTTCTTCTCCTTTCTTGAGCCAATAAAGCACTGAAGCTGTGCAATGTTTTCATGAGCATCATAATGTCGTATGTGCACTTGTAATTATAATTCATGGTATTTAACTCATTTTTAATATAATCGTCTTTATGTCAATCTGTTCATAAGTACAAGTTGTTCATAAAGGGGACTTTCTTAACCCAGAGACTGCCTGTGTTAAGAAACCCAGATTAATCACTAGCATTTCAGTTGAGCTAACCTCAGGGAGTTTTTAAAAGTTATTACTGATTTGTAAGTTAAAGAACAGAATTATCTGGATTAAAATATCATATGATTTGTGGCCTTTCTGAGAACACAAGTTAGATATCATTATTGCATGCATTAAACTTTATTGCCTCAACAGACCCATTCTATAGATTCCCAAGTATTCCCAATCCAATTATTTAACACTGCTTTACATGGACCAGTACAGATAAAAAAAATAAGAGACATGTTTATTGCAATGCACACTATAGTAGAAGAAATGTTTATGTTTAGTAGAAGAGAAGGTAAATCACCCACAATAAGTGCAGAACAGCTACTTTTCAGGAATGTTATTCTAAATGTAAATTTAGAAAGGAGGTTTATACACAGCTAAAACTACTTTACTCAGCATGGAATTATAAGATATGATGAAAATGTAGTCTTCCCTTAAAATGAATTTCCTTGTAAATTTAGTACAGCCCAGCAGGAGTATCAAGGTTCACTTAAATATGTAAGTTGAATCATATAAAAATAATTATTTTGTAGAAATTTAATGAAGGATCTACTTAAAATGAAGATGAAGGCCACATGCACTGTATGTATACAACATATGACAAATACAACATAGATTTATGGAATAAATGCCTAATTTTTGGCAAGTATGCATAATCTAAAAAGTACTTTCTGAAACTTATTACAAAAACATGTTGTATAATTGTGGAACCCCATGGTGAGATATTTTTAACAGCACAGATTATGCTCAGCTAAATAAAGCTATTTTACATTACAAAGATTTGGCACTATCAATTTACTGGCCAAATATCTTGTAAAATAATATAAAACTCTGCAAGATTTCTCTAAAAATGTAAAGTGTAATCATTAGGTTAATACTAAGTCATATAAAGTGTTTAAAGACATGTTCTCCCTCCCTTATAACTTTCTGTTTGCTTTGTTATTATCAGCAGATTTTCTTTTTAATCATATGACATGTGTTCACCAGAGATCACCAAGGTAGCTGGCTTCCTCTGTGCAAGGATGTTTTTCAGGTGGAATTTTATCTTTTCCCGCGGAATGCCTGAATGCCAGTAGGCATTTGGGAGAGGCTCCTTTCTTGCCTCTACGTAGTTTATTCACTCACGGGAATCGAGCTGCTGACCTCAGCATTTCGCAGGCCCAACATCTTACCACATGAGACACCACGGCCCCCTATCAGCAGGTAATATCCCATTCATTTAGCTTTGATAGGTACTAACTCTACCCATGGAATAGGATCAATGCCAACATTCTTCTGGGGTTTTTTTTTTCTTCACTCCTCTCTATTATTGTTCAATAGAAAAAATGAGTATTATTTTCATAACAACAGTAAAAATACATTTTTTCAGATATGTTCCAAATAAATCATAATGGGAATCTATAAAATCTTTGCTTAATGAACGTGGCAAAATACCAAGGCATAATAAAGACAAAGCAGAACTACTCTATTTTGGCTCAGTCCCTTCCAAAAAGAGGGAATGTATTCCATGAGTCAATTATGAAAGTCATGATGAAAGAAAGAAAACAGAGATTAATGAAAACATAGATTGGGAATACCAGTGTCAATACGTTTTTCTTTGAGAGTGTTTAAATTTCCAGCACTAGAATGTTGAATGAAGTAGCTGACTCTATCTTTGAAGAATCCAAGACTACAAGTGAACTCTAAACAATTACAGGAGATCAAATCGTATACAGGAAACTACACATACCTTGAACCACAGGCTGATATAAATATCTGGAAAGAGTCTACAGCACATTAGAAACCAGTTTGATGTGGTAGCTAAGCTGATGGCCTAGAAACCAGCAGACTGTGAGTCCTAAGTCTTCCTTAGGCATGAAACTAATCTGGGTGATTTGGGGACAGTCACTCTCTCTCAACCCAAGCTACCTCACAAAGTTGTTTTTGTGGGGAAAATAGGAGACAGCTAGTAATAATAATAATAAACTTACTAATGTGCTGAAAGAGGGTGGGTAGGAGGGTATGTTCAGCTGTGAGGTCTGGTGTCAAAGCCACTGTCCTAAATGAAACCCAGAGAATCCAGCAGTACATTAGTAAGATAGTGCTCAAAAATGAGCTGCTGAGAGAGGATGTCTGGAGATCAAACGAATGACAAGATCCTGCTTGGAATGTACCATCAACAAACAGCTGAAGTGACAGACATTGGGCAAATGGAAAGGGCTGGCCTAAAAGACAGCATTGAGACACTGATAATAGCAGCACAAGAACAAGCCCTAAACAACAGATCCATAGAAACATGAGTCTCCCACATTAGACAGGACCCAAATTACAGATTATGCAGAGGCCTCAGAGACAATCCAACACATAGTGGCAAGATCTAAGATGCAGGTAGGAATAACATACACTGAGTGGTACAACTAAAAAGCTGGCATTGTGTACAGGGAAATTTGCATAGTATATGGGCTAGCTAAAACCCTCTCAGGTCCAGGTGGGAGCTCTTACAGAAGGTTATGGAGAATAAGAGGGCCAAGATCCTGTGGGACTTACAAATCCAGATGTACAAGTACCTGACACTGTCATAGTAGACCAGATCCAGAAGACAATATAATGATAGATAGTGCATAGCAACACCAAGTGATACTGACAGGAGTATGAAAACTAGAGAAGTACCAGGGCCTGAAGAAAGAACCAGTGAGAGTGTAAAAATAAAGACCAAAGTGGTTCCAGAGGTGGAAGGAGCATCTGAAAGAGGCCTCTGATAGAGGATCCAAGATTGAAGAAGACACACACCACCTATATGAGTAAGAAGGGATTTTTAATATATACAATCTAACGATAATAATACTCTTCCTTATCTGAAAGCATCTTGAAAAGCAGTAATTACTAAAAGTCACCATGAATTTGTCAAAAATGGTCTTGCTCAATTATGAGCCACGGTGGCACAGTGGTTAGAGTGCAGTACTGCAAGCTACTTCTGTTGACTCCTGGCTGCCTGCAATTTGGCAGTTCAAATCTCACCAGGTTCAAGGTTGATTCAGCCTTCCATCCTTCCAAGGTGGCTAAAATGAGGACCCAAATTGTTAGGGGCAATATGCTGACTCTGAAAACCACTTAGAGAGGGCTGTAAAGCACTGTAAAGTAGTATATACAGTAAGTCTAAGTGCTATTGCTAATCTTAACTCAGTTTTTGATCAGTATCTTTCTTAGCAGATCATATGAATGTTTTAGACATAATATAGTTTGATTTCAGCAAAGCAACTGATTGAGTTGCACATGACCTTCTAATTAGCAAGTTAAGCGGAAACTGAATGGCATTAAGTGGAACCGAATGGCATTCAATAGCAGGCTCAATAATTGTAGTCAAAGAATGCTCACCATTGATTCCTCAGCAATATGAAGAACATACAAACATGGGGTATAAATTCATGATTTTAACCTGCAATGGTCAGATCTCAGTTGAAAAAGTATGTCCTATTCTAGCGCCTAACATTTAAAAGGCATTCAGATATATTGGAAAAGTTGCCAAACAAGGGCAGTTAGGATATTTTGGTGCTGGAAACAATGTCCTATGAAGACTGGGTAAAGGAACTAAGAATGTTAAACTAGGAGATGAGAAGACAAATTGAAAAGATGACATCACTGTTCATATAGTTAAAGGGCTATTACATAAAGGCCAAGAAAAATGGGAAAGACATGGAATAATACATTACATTAAGGCAGGGGTGTCAAACTCTGATCATCATGATAGCATCACATGATGTATCGGGACCTTTTTCCCCTTCGCTAAACTGGGCATGGACATGGCCAGTATGTGATGTATCTGGCCCATGGGCCGGGAGTTTGACAGCAATTGAATATTAGAGGAGAAAAATTTCACCTTTTGTGTAACAATGGAGTTAATTACTCACTAATCTGGTGCACACTCTGTCATCTGAAGAGTTTAACTAATGGCTATGGTGACAGGCAGAGGGATCCAAGACTTCCTAGACAGCAGAGGAATCCAAACTGAAGTAATAGTTCTTCTATTTCTATGTGCACAGACTGAGAAGATTTTTGCAATCAAGTAAAATACCACACTAAAATTCATATAAGTTCAGGAATATAAAAACCTCTAAGCATCATCCTTATTTAGTATAATTGCAAAGGAAGACATTTATTCTAAGTGTTTGAAAAGGGCTGGAGCAAATCCTTGTTCTCACAGGAGACAGCAAAGATATTTTAAGGGAATAAACCATCTCAGGAATCTTTCATCCTTCGAAAACACAGGAAATAGGTTTTACCTAGACTGTATGTCACTTGCATGTCATTATCCATCTGTAGGACTGAGAAAAGCTCTAAAAACTTTACAGTTGCTTTTGCCTATCCATAGGTCCTAAATTTATTGGCTTTCTGGGAATAAATAAATTGTATTCTCTAATCCAAACAAATGATTCATTTAACCAAGGTGGAGGATGTAGATTTAGCTCCAAACAGACTGAACCTTGTTTAAGGAATAAATTAAATCCCCTGCTGGACACCTTGGGGAAACAAAACTCAAGTCTGTTTCCTCAACAGTTTTTATCCATCCTTAGAGCCATATCAGTGATGAAATGTTTACAAAAAGGGGAATAATGCATCTCCAGTTTGTCCAAGATAATGCTAGCTCCAAACATACAGGTGAAACTCAAAAAATTAGAATATCGTGCAAAAGTTCATTTATTTCAGTAATGCAACTTAAAAGGTGAAACTAATATATGAGATAGACTCATTACATGCAAAGCAAGATAGTTCAAGCCATGATTTGTCATAATTGTGATGATTATGGCTTACAGCTTACAGTAGACAAACTCCATCTATCACATCCAAATCAAAATTTGGAAGCCTAAGTAAAAGAAAACAATTGCTTTGAATATTCATGTTCCTTTTGAATGATCAAATGCCATCTTGGATATGCTAATTTGTTTAGCACTGATACAAGAAGCATGGGGGTGGAAGATGGCAAGGCTGGAAATAAACTGTGAGACCTGCAAGACCTCACTATCTAAGCCTAAAAAATTGGCAGCTGCCAGCCCTCTTGAGAAAGTCCAGGCGGGAAGCATGAATATTTTTGTAAAGTTACAGTAACAGAATCTTGCAAATCTGAAAGCAATTCTCCCCACTTTTACTTTCCAGAAAACTAGGGGGTCTCTATGAAATGCTTCTCACAACCCTTTTCTTTCTATGACCTGAGATACCTCTTACATGACACTTGACTAGCTGCAGCTCATCTTTTTGTTTCCCAAGATCATTTCCACAGACCATTTTATCAGCAAAAACACTTGTTACCACATAAAGCTAGGAGAAAAAAGACAGTTTAAATTGTAGAACTTCTCTATCTATCTATCTATCTATCTATCTATCTATCTATCTATCATCCAGCTAGCTAGTTAGCTAGGTAGCTATACACAGAGAGAGAGCAGTCCTTGCTTAATGACCTTAAATGAAACCAGCAACTCCACCAATTAAGTGAAGCAATCCCTAAGTCGGAAATCATATGACCACAACTATACTTTCTGGCTGGAAAGAGACAACACTATTCAGATTCACACCTTCAGCTTTTCTTTGCCTTCTAACCACACCTCTGGCTGTTTGGAATGCTGGAGTGTCTTCTTATTGTCTCCTATACATCAAAAGCAATGCAATCATGCCACAGCTCAAACCCACAGGCACACTATGTAAATAGTTTAGAGTACTCTCTTGAAATCTCTCCTTCTCCAATCTCTCAGGACAATGCACACTGATTTAATGGCTATCATGTGCCCAAGGGATGTAGCAAAAGTGCTGCAAAAGTTGTAAATAAGCTTAAATGGGCTGTAAAGTTTTTTTTCAGCATTCTCATAACTTTGAATGATTGCTGAATGAAGGAAAGTGAGGAGTGCCTATAGTAAGACCTCTAGATTTGGAGTAACCAATCATAATACTGTATTATTTTTTCCATCTGCAATAAAAATAAGTTTATTGCCATTGTCTGAGATTTTATTACCATGCCCAGAATTAAATTCTGATATTTTTCCAAGTATTTTGCTTCATATGCAGTATCTTTTTTCTTAATGTTGAAATATAAATGAGTCACCACACTTTCTGACCAATCTTGCTGTAATTATCCACTTTTGATGATCCATAGCTTAAAGTGAATGTGGTGTTGACTGAAGATGGCTCAGAAACCTTGTTAGCAAACTGCTAAATGAGAGACTGTAACAGATTGCACAACTGGGACTTGCCATCGTATTTTGTAATGTGAAACAAACCACTGCCTTTATTGGAAGGAGATTCCGTCCAAAGTACTGGGTGAGTCCTGGATTTTAACCTGCTCTATACTTACTTACAAAATGGGCCTGTTGCTGACATAGGCAACAAAGATTGTTTGAAACTCCTGAAGGCTAGACAAGGAATAATGGATAATGGAAACTGAACAAGGAGAGATTCAACCTAGAAATAAGGATAATTTTTTTGACAGTGGGAGTAATCAACCAGTGGAACAGCTTTGCTTTCAGAAATTGTGGGAGCTCCATCACTGAAAGCTTTCAAAAAGATACTGGCCTGCCATCTGTCAGAAATGATGTAGGGTCGTCTCCTGCTTGGGGTAGGGTTGGACTAGATCAGAGGTCTCCAACTTTAAGACTTGTGGACTTTAACTCCCAGAGTCCCTCAGCCAGCTGACTAAGGAACTCTGGGAGTTAACGTCCACAAGTCTTAAAGTTTCCAAGGTTGGAAACCTCTGGACTAGTTGACCTACAAGTTCCCTTCCAACTCTGTTAATGAGAGTCCTGGGAAAATGAGGACCGTAGCATATATTCAAATCACCAGTTCCCAGTCTTTTCTTTATAAGGACCATCATAGCTTTTACAAAATAGATGTAATTATATTGACAATGTGAAAGCTGTAGACCTTTTGATGTATATAATTTTCTCTTTTCCAGTCTGGTTTAGGACAGGGAAGGCTCAGGTTTAAGATTCCAATCAACTATGGGAGCACATTAGGTGACCTTGAGTGAGTCACTCTCTTTTAGCCCAACCTACCTGAAAGAGAAAAAGTTGGAGCAAGGAATACCATGTACTAGGCCATCTTCAACTTCTGGGATAAAAGAGGGATACAATTATGACAAATTAAATGTAACAGTTTTTCAAAAAAAATATCAAATGCCCTACATTTCATAACAGTAATAAATCGTATGAATGTTGACAAACCTTACAGGATTTGATCTCATGAGATTTGAGGCCTTTAAAAAATGCTTTATTTAGACATCAATGAACCATCCCATAGTTGTCCACTTTGCAGATCTTGGACAAGATTTGGGGGACTGCAGTAAATATAATCAGTTTTCTTGAATTTCATCTAGAAGCAAATTGATAAACCCTGCAACTGTCACAGAATGAATAATACTTGAAGCCTCTGGTTAATTTTTAATGATAGCCCCACAATGCTTGTTAATAAAAATGTAAATATATAATTTTCCGATCTGCTCAGAAAAAGGAGGAAATCCTTCTAAGAAGCCGACAATGGAAAGAAGCAACTGTGGTAATTAATACAAGCTAATTCCAAGAGTATGACCAGAGATTCAACTTTATAAGAGATGTTTACACAACTGTATGTTGGTTACAATATCAGGTTAGAACCAATGTAAGCCATATATAAATCCCAACTAAATCATAAAACTTAAACATGACTAATCTATCACACAGGATTGTTATGATTATAAAAACAAATGGAGCAAACTATGTGTGCTGTTATGATTCTTTTAGGAAAAAGACAAGCTTTAAGTGTAATAATTTTCACATGAAAATTGCTCACCCAATTTTCTCTCTGCCAGCCCAAAAGACTTTGCAAGTTTAACGTTGAAGTTGCTTCTACTCTGGCTTGGTAATATATCTTGTATTTTGGATGTATTCCTTCTAGTTGGTGATTTGGTTGTTGGTTTAGAAGTTTCATTCATTTTCTCATAATATACACTCTGAACATCAAAGATATGGTAGAGCCTTAAATACCTTGATTAAAATACCAATTCAATAAAGACAGAAATTGCTGGAGTAAAAGAAATTATGTTCTTACTACATGACTGACACAAAGATCTGCCTTGCCTTTAACTGACAAACCAATTCTTCTTAGAATTTACACCTTTCATTCTCTATGACATCACTTCAAAAGTACTCATGTTAATCTTTTATGAATATCAGACTATTCTAAAGTAGTCTTGCAAGGTTTTTAAACTGTATTATTCCCCTCCTGCTCCAAATATTTTTTAATAACAAAAAGTAGAAATCTTAAAATTGTACAAGTAAAATGTCTGTCTCCAAACAAAACAGCTGAGAGGGAAAAACATTAAATTCAGGAACACTTAAAAAATTATCAAAAGAAATTGAGGATGAATTTTATAGAATTTTAATCTCTTTATTACTTTATAAGTAGTTCAAGACAGCAAACATACCTAATACTCCTTCTTTCTCCTATTTTCCCACAACCACCACTCTGTGAAGTGAGTTGCCCTGAAAAAGAATGGCTGGCTTAAAGTGACACAGCTGACATTCATGTCTAAGGCAAGACTAGAACTCACAGTCTCCTAGTTTTTAAGCCAAGATCTTAACCATTAGTTAATCCAAAGATTCCGTTCAAAAATAATGTTGAGTTCATCCATTTTGATTTTTCATCTTTTCTGATTATCTAGCTTTTACAGCCACATGGTACTGATGAAAGAGAAAATGATCATGGGAATAGATACTCAGAATTTTCAAGTATACTTGTGAAATGCAATCAATGTCATTTAATATTTTGCCTAGATTTATCAGTCTCTATAGTCGCTTGGGTCTCTTTCTTTTATACCTACAGTCAGCGTCCTCCTTCACAGGGTTGTTGTGGAAGGAAAAAATCAGGAGATAGTATTATGTATACTTCTTGAGCTCCTGAATGAGAGGGAGGATCTAAAGCTAATAAATAAAGTAAGCAAGTAAGTTGAGCCTAGAATAATAAAATCATCGCCACTTCACTTTCTTTTCCATTTATTTGCATTGGATTGATTTTGCCTGCCGACACAACCTTGATTTCTTTTTCTTTTCACTACTGAGCATCAGCCTGACTTTTGCACTTTCTCTTTTTGCCTTTAGCAAGAGACTCCTTAAATTTTTCTTGCTTCCAGCTATCAATGTGGTATCCTCAGCACAACTAAGGTTGACATTTTCCCAAAACAATTTTATTCCAGTTTCTATTCCTTTTTCTTCTGGAATTTCTTGTGTTATATACAGCATATAGATGAAATAGATAAAGTTAAAAAAAAAGATAAAACATACTTGACACACTCTTTTTTGCCATTTTGGAAATATTTAGATATTCCAATTTTTGTTCTGATGCTTTTTAGTCATCCTGCAAATTCTTCGGTAAGCAAGTGAGATGCCCTATACAGCCATGTTTTTAAAGTTTATCTTCAGTTTATTCTGCTCTACATAGGGAGATTTTATAATTAATGAAGCAAAACTAGGTATCTTATAGAAACTCCAATTTCTTTACCTTTATACATCAGATACAGCAATATGGTCTCAGGTGGTCCTACTTTTTCTAAATCCAGATTGTACATCAAGTAGCTCATTCCGAGGATTGCAAAAGCGTTTGGTAGTCTTTAACACTGCTCCTTTTTTGATAAGAGTTTTATTTGATTTGGGAATATAAAATATTTGGCTACTGTTGTGTCTTTCATATTTACTTCCATCTTCTATGTTATGATTTATCCACATCTTCCTATAAAGTTTTAGAGCAGGGGTGTCAAATTCAAGGCCCACAGGCCAGATTCAGCCCATAGGGTGCTTAGATCTGGCCCGCAGAGCCACCATGGAAACAGCAAAGGACCAGCCCACAGTGCCTCTGCCAATAAAAATGGAGCTCAGGAGGAACGTGTGCAGCCCTCCCGAGCTCCATTTTTGCTGGCAGAGGATTGCAGGAGGCTGTCGCAACTGAAAATGGAGCTCAGGAGCCCATTTTCACTGGCAGTGTTGTGGAGCGGCGGTTACAAAGAGAGACGAGCCAGGCTAAAGGCTAACAACTTTATTCTTGTGAATAAAGGGTCGCCATGGCTGCCGAGGCTATCTGACAGCCAGCTGGCGGTGACAGCTGATGCCGTTTGACAGCTCCCTTTTATAGCCGGCTGTCAAACGGCATCAACCAATGGGAGCGATCGGCGCTCCCGCGTTGGCGGTGGATCGGAGGGAGGACTGCTGCTAGTCTTTGAACACAGCACTCCTTCCCCTGGCCACGAGCATGCGTAGTCCTGTAGCCATGATGGCCGCTTTCGCTCGCGGCCCGATCTTCGAAGTTCCTGAGGCTTGTCGGCAGCTGGTGCGTCTTGTTCCTCCCGGGCGGTGACTGGAACCTGCAGAGGGTCGCTGGCCATCCCTGGACTGCTTTCTGGTGACTGCAAGGGTGAGTCTTCCCGTGGCGGTCGGCTGGTTGCGTTGTCGGGCGGCAGGTAGACCGGGTCTTTCGGCGGGTTGGCTGGCGGTGAGTAGACCGGGTCATCCGGCGGCTGGTAGACCGGGATTTCGGTGGCAGTCTTGTTCCAACGCCTCCTCAGCTAGTCTACGTGCCTTCTCCAAATCCGGCCATCTTCCAGAAGGACTCTATAAGATCTGGGTCCTGCAACAAAGACTATCTGCCCTGGCAGCCATAAGGGGTGCCCCGCATAGTTCCTGGCATACACCTGGTCTTGCAGGGCGAATTCCCTGGCATGGCTGTCAGAGGCTAGTGGCGTGCTGGGAGCGTAGTGGGGGTGCAACCTGTCCAGGGTGGTCCTGAGGCGCCTGCCCATTAACAGTTCAGCAGGGGACTTGTTGGTGGAAGGGCACGGGGTGGCATGTTGTGTGAGTAGGTAAGTTGACAGTTTGGCATGCCAGTCTGCCTGGCCCAGCTTGACCAGAACTTCCTTGGCAGACCTGACAGCCCTTTCTGCCATTCCATTACTTGCTGGGTGAAAGGGGGCTGTGAGAGCGTGTCTGATGCCCAGATTAACTGTGAAGATGGCAAACTCGTTAGAACTGAATTGGGGACCATTATCTGAAACTAATGTGTCAGGAAGTCCATGAGTAGCAACAGTCTGGTCAAGGCCCTTGTGACAGCCAGTGTTGTGGTGGAGGGTAACAAGGCTACTTCAGTCCATTTGGAGAATGAATCTACAACCACCAGGAATGTCCTCCCTTGTATGGGACCAGCCAGGTTTACATACAGCCTGGCCCAAGGGCCCCCCAAATCTTCCCATTTGGTTGGGGCAGCTGCTGGTGGGGCTGCTCTTGTTGCCTGGCAGGGCTGGCACGTGTTAACCCAGTTGGCAATCCGGGCATCTAATCCTGGCCACCAGACGTAGCTGCAGGCCAAGGCCTTCATCCTTACGACGCCAGGATGACCCTCGTGCAGTGCCCTTAAAACTGGTTCTTGCAAGGTGGGTGGTATGACCATCCTTGTCCCCCATAACAGACAGCCCTGTAGTGAAGAAAGCTTCTGCCTGCGGGTCTTAAATGGCATGAATTCAGGGGCGAACTGAATGTCAGGCCACCCCCTCCCTACCCAGTCCAGGACTTGGGAAATAACACGGTCCCTCTTGGAGTGTGCAGCAATATCCCCAGCTGAGACTGGTAGGTTAAGTTCATTGCAGTTGAAGATTGCGTGGATGGGAGCTGGGTCCTCGACTGGTGATGGTAGGGGGCATCTGCTGAGGGCATCAGCATGGCACAGGGTCTTCCCCAGGCGATGTACCAGTGTGTAAGAGTAGGTGGCCAGAAATAGAGTCCATCTGGTCATTCTTGGGGATAACACCTGTGGGGTTTGCTTATCTCCAGCTAGCAGTCCTAATAGAGGTTTGTGATCTGTTACAAGTTCAAAACTATGGCCATAAAGAAACTCATGGAATTTTTTTACAGCGGCTACAGCTGCTAAAGCCTCCTTATCGATCTGACTATAGTTCCTCTCTGCAGCGGAGAAAGTTCTTGAAAAATAGGCAATGGGTGCCTCTGATCCATTTGAGAGCCTATGGCTCAATACTGCTCCTATGCCAAAGGGTGAGGCATCAGAGGCTAGCACTAGGGGCAGGTTTGGGTTAAACTGAACTAACACAGAGTTTGAAGTTAAGAGAGACTTCACTGCTTGAAAGGCGTGGGCTTCCCTTTGTCCCCATTGCCATGGGGCTTTCTTATCTAGGAGCCTATGTTGGGGCTCAGCTACAGAGGCTTTGTGAGGCAAAAAGGAAGCATAAAAATTAAGAAGTCCCAAAAAGGCCTGCAATTCAGTTTTGTTAGAGGGAGTGGATGCCTCGTGAATAGCTCTAACTTTACTCTCTATGGGGTGAATTCCAGATGCATCAATTCGATAACCCAGGAAGTCTACCTGTTTGGTGGCAATGGTGCATTTGTCTTTTTTCAATTTAAGCCCGTTTAGCCTGAACCTGTCAAGGACAGATCTCACTCTGAGTAAAAGTTGTGTTTTGTTGGTGGCAGAAACTAAAATGTCATTGAAGTATGGAACCACCCCAGGTAGGCCCTGGAGGATTCTTTCCATGAGTGATTGGAAAATGCCAGGGCTACGCTAACTCCAAATTGCAAACATTTACATCTAAATGCGTCCCTGTGAGTAACTATAGTTTGTAGGTCAGCAGTGTGTTGGTCAACGGGAAATTGCTGGTATGCCTGGGACATGTCTAACTTTGCAAAATTATGCCTGGCTCAAAAGAGTGGAGCAGGTGTTGGATTACAGGAACTGGGTATGCGCTAATTTGTAGGAAACGGTTGAGGGATGTCTTATAGTCAGCGCAAATTCTCACGCTGCCATCTTTTTTTAAAGGGGTAACTATGGGGGTTTCCCACTTGGCGAAGTCTACCTGTTCTAGTACCCCCTGTTTGATAAGTTTATCTAATTCAGCATCTAACTTAGGCCTAATGGCGAAAGGTACCCACCGAGGTTTCAAACGAATTGGGGTGGCTTGTGGACCCACATCAAAAGATATGGGGGTGCCTGAATAACAGCCTAGTTCACTGCTGAAAACATCAGAGTAGTCCTTAAAAAGGGCATCTACATCAGAATTTTCCACAGAGTGAATTCCTGTAACATTGAGGCCTAGGGCAGGAAACCAATCTAATCCTAGCAAGCTAGGAAGGGCACCATCTACAACCACCAGTGGCAAGTGACCCCTAAAGTTTTGGAATTGAATGAGGAATTTTCCCTTACCCAGGACTGGGATGGTCTTCCCCTGGTAGTCCCGAAGAGTCAGGTGGCAGTTGGTCAGCTTCTTTTTTGAGAGCGAAGGCAGCAACTTCTTCAGGGAGGCCCACGAAATGATGGAGAGGGTTGACCCGGTGTCTACTTCCATTTGGCAGGGCTTACCTTCTATAAAAAGAGAAATGCTTAATTTGTTAGGCCTAGAGGTGGTGTTGTTCGCGTGGTAACAAGTGTAACAATGTTCCACTTGCCTTTGGTAGGAGGCAGAAACTTGAGGTCTTTGTATGGAGGCCTGCTCAGCTTGGCAAACCCTGGCTATGTGCCCTCTCTTCTGGCAGTTCAGACAGATAATGTTTCTGAACCTGCAGGTTGACCTATGGTGGTTGCCCCCGCAGCTTATACAAGGGGTTTGCTGTTTGGCTGTCTGATTGTTGTATTTTCTAGGGGGCCCGGGGGGGGGTCTTGGACGCGTGAGGCGGTTTACCTCCAGAGGTTCTTCTTCCACTTCTTGGGAGACCTCATCGTAGTGGACTGTAGCCTGCCCTTGCTTAGGGGTGTTCCCCTGAATTTCAGCTGCTGATAATTCTGACAATTCAGCAGCCTGAGCTTCCTCAATAGCTGAGGCTAGGGTTAAGTCTTTTTTAGCCAGTAACCGCCTTTGCAGCTTTAGGTCCCTTACTCCTCCCACAATTTGATCGAGCAGCATGTCCTCAAGGTAGTCCCTAAAACCGCAGTGTATGGCAGCAGATCTCAATGCTGCCATGTACTGACTCACAGTCTCCCCTTCAGCCTGAGTTCTTCTTTTAAAAGCCAGTCTCCTGGCTATCCTAGAGGGTCTGGGGGAGTAGTGATTTGACAAGATTTCTCTCAACTCATCCCAGAGAATAGCCTTTATAGAACGTGGGGACACTAGCACAGAGGCTGTGTCAAAAACTGTGGCCCCACAGAAACTTAAAAAATAGGCGCTTTTCCTTAGATCCGTGGCTTCAGTTAGATCAATGACATCTAAAAAACATTCAAATCTATTCATATATGATTCCCATATTTCTGCCCCCAGTTGGAAGTGCGGGAATGTCAGATTAGAGGCCATTAGAGTGGCAGCGTTGGTTTCCTCAGCTGAGGAAAAAATAGAGTTTTCGCTTTTAGAAAAGCGTTTCTGGCTGCGCCTGTCAGCAGTGTTCGGCTCCTCAGCTGAGAGAGCTTTTAAATTTCGCGCTCTTTGGAGAGCGTCAGTGGCGGTGACTCGATCAGCTCGTAGCGGCTTCGGCTCTTTCTTGTTGTGACTTCGGCTCGATTTCCTGTCTGGTCGTCTTAGCTGTATCCCGCCCTCATCGCCAGTGTTGTGGAGCGGCGGTTACAAAGAGAGACGGAGCCAGACTAAAGGCTAACAACTTTATTCTTGCGAATAAAGGGTCGCCGCGGCTGCCGAGGCTATCTGACAGCCAGCTGGCGGCGACAGCTGATGCCATTTGACAGCTCCCTTTTATAGCCGGCTGTCAAACGGCATCAACCAATGGGAGTGATTGGCGCTCCCACGTTGGCGGCGGACCGGAGGGAGGACTGCTGCTAGTCTTTGAACACAGCACAGAGCACTTGGGCCACCACAGGCACCCCTGACACAAGTGACATCGAACTGGCCATGCCCACCCTGGACACATACCCTGAGGTCAAACACAACGCTAATGTGGCCCTCAATGAAATTGAATTTGACATCCTGTTTTAGAATTCTGCTGGTATATTATCAATTGTAACTTCACTATTAACAGTACTTTCTAGAGCCTATTTCATTTCACTTTCTATAATGTCTGACATTTTTAAATCTTACTTGCCTTTGACCTTTGTGTCTGTTCCTTATTTCTACAATAAATAAGGGGGGAAATTCCTTTGTCTTCCCCATTTAATTGTTACCCTTGCATTGCATTGCTTTTTAAAATATAACTCATATTTTATTTTATTTTTTGTTCTTCTCTGAAACTCAGTCTTCAATTTTGAAAAAATGTCAATTTTTCCCTGTTCTCTTTTGTTTTCCAATGTTTCTTATATTGGTTTATATTCAGATTTTATTTTTTCTCTATTTTGTTAATGTCAAATCATCTTTTTATTTCTACTTTTTGTCAGGATGACATCCAGAAAATGCAACATTTCCAAGTGACATAATTTTTAAAAAATTATCATTACATACTAGTTGCTTATATGTTGCACTTTTCAAAAATCTGCATTAAACTGTAACTTTAAGAGATCTACGACACCATTGCAGGGCACTCCAATTCCTCTTTACCTTACAAACATTAATTACATTTCAAGATAAATGGTGGTTTCTATTCAGTCCAGCAGTGTAGATCAGAATGCCAAAACATATGCTATTTTCATCATGCATTTATTTATGTCCTGCTCAAAAAAGCAACAAAAAAGAAACAGCTCTGATTTTGCTCAAGTTTCTGCAGAAATCATAAGAAATGATACACAGTTTGTCTACTCTGTTCATGTGGACTTTTTACAATTTCATTTTTTTAAATAAAATGATTGTGTAGATGAGGATACAGTACCTCGACTCCCTTCCAAACTACTCATATGATACCATTGTTTGAAGCATCCAATCCAATTCATACAATATTGGAGTCTTGTCAGAGACAATTTCCCAAACCTGTAACTTAAGAGACAGAAGATTTTTAAGTGTATGTGTGTATGTATGCATGTATGCATGTATTTATACGCATGTATGTGTGTGTGTCAATATTAATGACTTAATCAAAATCAAAACTAAGAAACATATATCAAAATGCAAGTCTATATAAACTGGAAATCTAAACATTCAAAAACAATAGAACTAATTCATTATGCAAAGAAATAGTCATAATAATCATACTCAGGGGTGGGTTTCTACCGGTTCTGTCCATCTCTGTAGAACCGGTAGCACTGAAGAGCAGCAGACATAGAACCGGTTCTATGTCTGCTGATGTTTTTGCCCACCCACCCACCTGGGCTCTTACCTGATCTTTATTTCCTGATGTTTCTGTTGTGAATGCATAATACCAATAAAGTTATCATTGAGCTTGAAGTCTAGTGCAGGGTTCTGGCCTTGCACTTCTGATTAGCTGTTGATGGCCCGATCAGATTGGCCTGTTTGGAAGCATCCGATTGGCCACTAGCAAACCATCCCTATTGGTTAAAAGGAGCTAGCACTCCAGGTTTGCTATTGGTTAAGGAGTTAATGAGTTGCCTATATAAGTAAGGCTTGAGCAGCCTTTGAGCTGAGCAGTCACAATATGTAAATAAAGAGTTTGAAGTTCACTGTTTCCACCGGCTCGTCTCCATCATTCGCACCCATGCTCCAGACTTAACAGTTTCAACTTCAGCTGCTGAACGAGGCACAGCTGCAGTTAAAAAAACAAGAAATGAGGGCTGTTTCAAAGGCTGCTTCTCGGCACCCAGCGTGCTATAACGATTAACAGGCTTGTGGCTCAAAGCAGGCAAGGAAGCTCGTAAATCCTGAACTGGTAGTTAACCCTGTCGTATCCCACCCCTGATCTAAGGTTTGCTGAAACAAACAAATCTTCAGAATGTTGTTAAAAATGTGTCTCCCAATTTTATAACTGAAGGCTGATTTGTGTCAATTTTTGAACTGAGAGCAGAATTTCTTAATTCTACTTTAGTGTTTATCCAACATTTTCTAGTAAGTCCTAAAATTGGGTGGATTCTTGAGACAATATGTTGTCTTATTTTATTGTTTTTTGTGATATTTACTTTCAACTTGAACTCAGAATGATACTTAAGAAGGGTGTGAGATAATGACAAAAGGTCAGAAATACATAGATGCTGAATGAATATGAATGAATGGAGTACAATATGTTTGTTCAGGTGGTTTGATCCTACATAGAGAATGAATTAGGAATAAATTATTAAATTATGAAGGAAGAGTGAATGGATTAAGACAGGTGAGAAGAATAAACATTGTTTTGGATGCAATTCCTCAAGATAAAAAAGGTGAAAAATGTAAAGACCAAAAGACAATTTTATTTATTTTATTTATAAATTTTATTGCTTGTATTACCACAGAGCAACTGTACATCAGTGTACAGATGCAGCAGAAAGAAAAAACTTTGCAAGCATAGAAAGACATAAAAATATTCTGCATGCTAAATGACATTGTTATGAATTAGATTTTGCTATATTTCCCTTTTTTATATCAAGTCTTTGATCTTTCTTCGTTACTATTTACTCCTTTCCTGCCCTTTGTATAACATTGTTTAAGGAATACATTTTTTAAACTATTATACAGACAATAAAAAGACCTTCTTGAAAAATCTATTCAGGGGATCAAAACATCCTTTTTTTTTTTCCAAAAACCTATTAAAAGCTTAAATATTATGGATCAATTTTGAGGGTAATTGGACAATTTAGTTAGATTAATGTATGTATATGTCTGAAAATGAAAATGAGACTTGTAATTAAATATTGAAGAAATGGTCATTTGTTCTTTCATTATGTATTAAAATAGACATTGAAAAATCTCAGAGGAGCATCTCAAAATAAACTAAAAGTTTGCATCTATGTCTAGTTCTATTTTATTTATTTTTATGCTATTTGTAGTTAAATCAGTTATTCAGATAATTACTTTGTAATCATTAAGTTTGTAAAATAAAACACAGATATACTTAATAGTTTGCATTGTACATCATTCTGATCTATTCTGCGCTTTGTTTATTACTTTGCTTTATACTGAATTGAGTCAGTGTATAAACTGTAGCTTGTTTAGGGCCATGAATATTTTTAATACCAATTGTGACTTATCCTAATTTATGATGAAGATTATTGATTGTTTATGCTTTTCTATTTTATATCTGGTTTGATTTTGTGGTCCATCCTAGTCTCTAACTAGCTCACTGAAGTAGGAAAGGAAAAGAGAACAAATCAGAGAAAGATAAAACAAACCACAATTATTTGTTCATCTGGCTACCTGGGTTCTAGAAACATCAGCAAACCAAGATTTTAATTATGGTACATTGACTCTAACCCTACCAAGCTATAATAAGATACCAAGATATAATAAGATAGATTCAATCATAATTTTAAATCAAAAGTCAGGCATTAACATTCATTATGAAGCCAGGTACCGCTTGTCTCTGGCTTGCTTAACAAATCATAACTCAAAATGATGTGGGATTGTAGTTTAAGCATTTGTACTGCCAGCATGGTAGTATAATCTGGCTTGAGCACATTTATTTATTTTAATGCTATTTATTTATTTTGTCAAGCGGTTATAAGATAACAGGTATAAGTATAAACATAATTATTAATACATGAAATGGATACATATAAGAAAAATAAAATAAAAAATAAAAGAAACAATAGGACAGGGACAGTGGACATGTTGGTGCACTTATGCACACCTCCTACAGACCTCTTAGGAAAGGGGTGAGGTCAATAGTAGACAGTCTAAGGTTAAAGTATTTGGGGTCTGGGGAACAATACAGAGTCAGGTAGAGTATTCCAGACATTGAGCACTCTGTTGTTGAAGTCGTATTTCCTGCAATCAAGTTTGGTGCGGTTAACCTTGAGTTTGTATCTATTGTTGAAAATTGTATGTTATGGTTGAAGCTGAAGTATTCATTGACAGGTAGGACATTGCAATGTATGATTTTATAGACTATACTTAGATCGGAAAAAAGGCGACATAGTTCTAGGTTTTCTAGGTCTAGAATTTCAAGTCTGGTGGCATAAAGTATTCTGCAACGAGTAGAGGAGTGGAGAACGATTCTTGTGAAATATTTCTGGACTTTCTCAACTGTGTTAATATCAGATACATAATTTGGGTTCCAGACTGATGAACTGTATTTGAATATTGGTCTAGCAAATGTTTTGTATGCTCTAGTTAGTAGTGTGATATTACAGAGAAAAAGCAATGTAGGATTCGGTTAATAACTCTTAATGCCTTTTTGGTTATGTAGTTACAGTGGGCTCTAGCACTTAGATCATTAGAGATGAGTATTCCATGAGTATTTACAGAGCTTGGATCATCAACAAGGTCTTGACTATATTCAGCTTGTATTTTATTTTCTGATTTTTTTTGCCAATTTGTTGCCATTTGTTTGACCATTCTGATACATAGTCGAGGTCTTTTTGAAGGGTAGCAGTATTGTCGGTGGTGTTGAATAGCTTTACATCATCGGTGAAGAGAACACAGTTGCTCTTAATATGATCACAGACGTCATTTATGTAGAGTATGAAGAGAGTTGGTCCTAGAACACTGCCTTGGGGGACACCACTGTTGACAGGTACAGAATTTAATAGGACTCTCCCAATTTTGACCAATTGTTATCTGTTTGATAGGAATGCTTCTATCCAGTTATGCAGGTGTCCAGAGATACCATAAGATTTTAGTTTTAGGAGTAGTTTGTTGTGTACCACTGAATCAAAGGCTTTATAGAAAGCCTTTGTAAATTGCATCTGTTGCTTTGCCCTGATCAAGTTGTGTTGTCCATGTTTTTGCAGTGTAAGAGTTGCAGATTACAGGATAGTTTTTTTCTGAAACCAAATTGTTTGTTGGAGAGGTTGTTTCTTTCTAAGTGGAGGATAATGGATTGGTTTATAATTGATCCCATGACTTTACAGGTGATGCAGCATAAAGAGATTGTTCTATAATTTTCAACTAGGCTGGGGTCTCTCTTTTTGAAGATGGGGATGACCGTAGCTTGTGACCATAGGTTTGGCAAGGAACTGGTCCTGAAAGATTTTAAGGTTATTCGGCTATAGCAGTAGATAGCTTTTTAAAGAAGTAGGCACATATTCAGTCCGGTCCAATAGATAGAGATGGTTTTAGATTGCGTAGTGTTTTTTCAACATTGTCTTCTGTAAAATCGATTTGTATTAGATCATTGTAGTTGTCTGTGGTTCGACTAGGAAATACTGGGCATTATCCATTGCTGTTTACAATACTGAGCCAAAGAATGTTGTTAAAGAGGTTGGCTTTAATGCTGTCATTGTTGCAGTCTTTACCATTAGGTCCTTTCAGGGGTGGGATACATCTGGTAGTATTTACATCTGGTAGTATTTAAATGGATTTAAATATAAAGTGAATTTACTAAGGGATAGAATTAATGATTCATAAAATAGATTCCCAATGATAAGCCCTAACATATATCTTAATTATTCAGTTCTAAATAATATGTAAGCATTAGTTGCAAAAGCATTAGTCATCCAGCACTTTTCTGTTATTTGTTTTTTTCTGTCTTATGCAATGCATACAAAGTTATGTTAATTCTATGTGGGGATCTAGATGGAAAACAACAGGTTTAGACTCAATCCTAGCAAAACCAAAATGCTGGGAGTTGCCTTAATCTGGAGAATTTCCATACTTAGTTCTACATGAAATTGCACTATCCCAGACAACCACAATGTACAAATTCGACTTGGAATTACTGCTTGAAAATCACCTTTGCCCCAAATACACCAATTTATGGATCTAGAGGCCTACTTGTGATCACTCATTCCTTGGTTACTTCTTGCCTAGATTATTGCAGGATATGGTGGCACAGTGGTTAGAATGCAATATTGCAGTCTAATTCTGCAACTGCCAGCAGTTCGATCCTGACCAGCTCAAGATTGACTCAGCCTTCCATCCTTCCGAGGTCAGTAAAATGAAGACCCAGATTGTTGGAGACAATATACTGACTCTGTAAACCATTTAGAGGGGGCAATGGAGGCACTATGGAGCAATATATAAATCTAAGTGCTATTGTTATTGCAACACACTCCATATTGGGTGCCCTAAAACCATTTCAACAGTACCCAAAGTTCAGAATGCAACAGCCTAGGTACATATGGTTGCACCTTATATGCCCACGTTACATCATTACTTTACAAACTGCACTGGTTGCTGGGAGGTTCCTGCAGCAATTCAAAGCGCTAGTTATCAACTATAAATCACTTGACACAAGGCCAAGCAATCTTAGAAACACCTGCCTGTGCTTGTCTGATAAGATATTGCAAAGTTGGCTTGTTTTGGATCATGTCTCTTATGCAACCTCATCTGGTGGGACTCAAGAAACATGCCTTCCCTGTCACTGAGTCTACCAACATACCCCTGATGTCCAGATGGCCTCATTGCCTGCTTTCTGAAGGGCTCGAAGATCTGGCTTTTCCTCCTGACAGGCTTAATATCCTAACACAGATTTGTCTAACTCAGGTCTTAGTCCTTTCACCTAGGAGAGAGATGAGGAACTATGCCCCTTTTGACTTGTGGACTTCAACTCCCAGAATTCTGGGAGTTGAAGTCCACAAGTCATAAACGGACCATAGTTCCCTGACCTAGGACATTTCCTTTCAGCCCAGCTGTACGAAATTACAAAAGGAAAATTGTTTGGATTTTCTTGGCCAAATCAGTCAATGCAGACCTTCACAAAACTTGTGCCAGTCCGGAAGCAACAGTATGACCTTGCAAGTGATAAAGTTTCAATGAGGTTTTAATGAGAAGTTTCCATTATGAATCATTGAGGTTAATTTCTTTGTGATAAAAATGAGTTTATGGGGAGAGTGAGACAGTACCAAAAATATTAATAATAGGCAACAATCACAAACCGAGAATTCCAAATAAAATCAATGTATTCAATCATGCTACTTATTTACTACTTGCTTTCAAGTAGCCCTATAGTGAGATAGGCAGCAAATAAAATTTAAAAATAAAATAAATGTTCAGCATTCACTGCAAAGTACATTGTACAGAGAATGGTTGGTGATTTGGGCTTTTTCACTGTTGATAAGGCTTCCTTGTTCCTTTTTTCTCTTTCTTTTCCTTCCCCCCTTGAACAACGTCCTTTTGGCAGAATGTTGAAGATTAGTGAACGGCAGCTCCTTGGGGGACTCTGAGTTTTGTTTTGTGCAATGAAGCAAAAGTCTCTGTCTTTAACAGCATGACCTAGCTACAAATCAGAATGTCAACTAGCAGGCTAACTTATCTTCCCAATGGTTGAATGATAAAATCACAAATAAACTTACCCCAATTATGTCCGTATTAAAAATGTTAGTAGCAAAGAGGCTTATGAGGAAGTGGAGGAGGATGAATTCCCTATATCCAGGCCTCTCAGCATTGCATTAATACAACAAAAGCTTCAGAACAAATACAGGAATAGAGTACATAAATGCAAGTTAGAGATAGAAAGATGAGAGGATGATATAAGGCTGACCTCCCATCTCCTCAAAAGTTTCAAAAATCAACAAAAATTACTACAAGCTTAAAAAAAAGGTTTTTTTTAATCAAAATGCTACATCCCAATTTCAAATGCAACATTCTCATGTCTGTGGAGATTCTCAGTCATTCAGGACATGGTTGTCCCAAAGGTGTTTTTTTCAAGAGGAACTGTACTTTGTTTTTCCTTTGAGATATTTCGAATAGAACAGAACAGAACAGAATTCTTTATTGGCCAAGTATGGTTGGACAAACAAGGAATTTGTCTTGGTGCAGATACTCTCAGTATACATAAAAGAAAAGATACATTTATCAAGAATTATAAGGTACTACACTTAATGATAGTCATAGAATACAATAAGCAATCAAATCATAGTAGGAAACAGTCAATATAAATCGTAAGGATACAAGTGACAAAGTTACAGTCATACAGTCACAAGTGAGAGGAGATGGGTCATAAGGAGTGATGAGAAGATTAGCAGTAATAGTAGTACAGACTTTGTAATAGTTGAACAGTGTTGAGGGAATTATTTGTTTAACAGAGTGATGGCTTTCGGGGAAAAACTGTTCTTGTGTCTAGTTCTGGTGTGCAGTCATTCAAGAAGCTTCTTCAGTTCTTACAGAATGGTGAAGGATGGAAGGGTTTATGACTGCAAGGAATATAAATCCTTCCATTCTCCACCATTCTGTAAGAACTGAAGAAGCTTCTTGGATGAGAAGCGAAACATCCTCACAGAAAAGCAAAGCCCAGTTGCCTTTTTGAAAAGGCACCTTTGAGACAAAATTCTCATATTTCCAAAATGCATCATGCTGTGAGAGAAATCTCATATTGTTTCATCCCAAGAAATAAATGATTCTAATGCTTATTTGTGACAAAACCTTCAAACGCATTAAAGGGCTTTGACTTAAAACACATCCACTCAATGGAAGCATTCCAGATAATATTTTTCTACCTAATGCACACTATCTTCCAAGAATCTGAAGTCTGGATCAAGAAACACCAGAAGCAAACACTCTGGTCTCTGCAGAGAGTTTCCACAGATGGATTATATTTTAGAGAGATGCATTCTTTAAACAGATTAAATATTTATTCTATTTATCAAATTGGAACAGGGTGTGCTTTGGAAAGAATATTTTCCTCAAATCATTTACCCTACTTGATCAGCAGCAGAAAAAAGTTTTCATCATTGAAAATCTATTTGCCTTGTTTAGCAAATCAGTGAAATCAAAAGACAAATATCTTATTTATTATTCTAGTTCGTGCCATGGCTAAATATAAGAGTAACACAACTAATATACATAACAAGTGCCATTCAGGAGCTGTAACAAGCCCAGCAAAGAAAGAGAAGGAACATACTAGTTGACCCTATTACCTCCAATCTGCCTTTGCCTTTCTCTTAACTCAGGTTCTGTAAGAAAAATTGTTCTGCGTGTATAATCTTTCTTTGCTCTTCATGATTGTGACCTCAATGATGTAGTGCAGAGATATCACAGGAGATTCTCTGCTGCAAAATTCCAAGAGCAGGAGGTGACTAATTTTTCCATACCATAATTGTACATATAGCATAGTTAGTACACTAATGTCTTTCCAAGAAAACTTCAGCTTATGCAACTCAAGAAACAACATAGGTAAATAGTTCCCAAGTTATGACCAATTGCTTGGTTCAAAGTTATGATGCACTTCCCTGGGGGAACATATGACCTAGTTCTGAATTCACAATAACGGTCTGCACATTCACATGACCGCATGTTGGCCCACATTTACAGATTTTTGCAGCACTCTGCAGTCATGTGACTGTGTTTATGTTGGTTTTACTGAAAACTGGCATTTGTTTTTGGTTCCTGGAAAAACCAGCCCGCTGAAAACTATTGGTTTTGCTTAATAACTTCAGTATTCACAGTAGTCATTTTACAGCAATAGCATTCACTTAACCACCATTGCAAAAATGAGTCATAAAATCAAGTAAAATAGATAAAATCACATTGGTGACTGATTTTATGACCATCACAATATATGACCATGATGAGCAGACTCATAAGTTGAGAATGACATTTTATATTATCCTATACTAGATCATATCAAAAATCTGATAAGTGCAGTTTTTCAAATATTAGAAGAAACAAGGGTAAATTGTTAGAAGGAACAGGCAGAAACCAAGTTTTCACATTGTAGGGATAAACTTTATCTCATAAAACTAATGCCATACTCTAGAGACTTCAGACAGACTTACATATATTCCATGTGGGACTTTTTCTCTACTGTTACATTACAAAGCAACTTCTGAAATTCATTAATATTTGAGAAGGAACTTTCTGTGTGATGTAATTAAGATGATTATAAAATTCTTCCCATGTGAACTTTGGGACTCAAGGATACTGAATTAGATGATTCTGTTCCAAGATCTATGAGAAGAATATGACTGGTTCTCTAAAATCCTAATCAGGAATAATTATTAGCTTTTGGGGGCTTAATTTAAAGTAAACCCTCTCATCTAATACACTTATATATAAATAACAGTGTTGACTTACTATACTGCAGGACATGCCTACAAAAAATTATTTCTAAAACCAATCTGAGAAAATTCTCTAAAAGGCAAGCTATGGAGAAAAGCGTGCAACTCTGATTATTATTATGGTTCTGTTCAGTTTTTAACAAAACTACTAAAATATTTCCTTTATTCAAAATAGCTGTGACATTCTTCTAATTATACCATATCTTGTTTTATATAAACACATTCTAGTCTCTGTTAATAAATAAATCAAAGTGATTATTTTCTATAAGTAAGAATGTAATTTGTCAACGTTCAAATTACAAGAACGAAAGTTTTTTGACATTGGTCAGTTGTTTTGCTTCAGGCCAAGGCAGAGCAATAAAAGAATGGTTCAGCAAGTTTGAAAAAAAAGTAAAATGCATTTCACATGGAAAATTATATGGAAAGTAATAATTAAATAATTTTTAACAACCAACAGTAGCCTTGGGCTACTTTAACTACCCCTTAATCCATTCTCAGCTACTGACACCTTCGTACAGTATAGAAAGTCAGCTATGCAGTTTCTCATAGTTTAACAAGTGCATAAGAATGAATAATAATTTTTTGTTTAAATATTAGTAAATGCTGCATAAAGGACAAGGAAAAACTGTGTATAACTACTAAGTGTAGAGCTCTATAGTCTGCAAAGGAGTTTGTGTGATGTTAGTGTGACTGATACATTTCATATGATAGGGTCTTCTCTTGAAAGCACACGTGAGATACAAATGCTAATAATGCTCTGTGTCTGCCTCACTTGCATAAACTTCAAACCGTCCTCAACAGGACAAAGATGTTCATTTCCTTTAATGACAGATAAACTGCAAGTCAACTCCACTGGATTCTGAAAAAGTTTTTTTTATTCTCTCATTACTGAAATGAGGATGCATTTTATCTAAAAAAAAAAAAAAAACCAATTCAAATGGAATCCAACAGAAGAAAAGAAATCACATCCTTCAGTCATGCTTGCAACAACTTTCAGAAACAACTTATTTGCACATTGAATCTTTTATCAAACAGTTGGAACCATTAAGGCATTGATAAGGATTGGCATAGTTATTAACTACTTCTTATTCATCTGCCATTAATTGTTACATTTTGTCATAGTCAATACCCTGACTATCGGAGGAGGATAATTTCCAGTTCCACCATATCTAGTAGATGTTCATTCATTTGACAACCTAAGAAGTTCTTTTTTTTCTATTGTGGTATCCATTATGTGGACTACATTTGTTCTAAAAATAAAGGATGCACCAGCCTTGTCACAATTCAGATACATGCTGAAAAATGCTAGTATTTGATACAAATTCTTCCCTATCCTCATCCATAATTTTACAGATTAATATTTAAATTTATGTAATGCAATATGCAATGAGTTAGGAGAGTGGTCCACAGCTTTTCTGGTTTGTGGGACTAGCATGGGGGGAAAGGAGATGGTTGCATGCGAATGGCAAGCAAGCATTTGAGCTCACACAAATGGAGCTTCACATGTGAGTGCCTGCCACTCACGCAAGCGGTAGTGGGACGCAGCCTGGGGTTTAGGGATTTCTGAATTAGGACACCATAATAACTAAACGGGGTTAGATATCTTCACAATAGCAATGTCAAAGACAAGATCCTGAGTTAGACTGTTTGATTCAACTATGATTCCAATCTATAGAATATATAGGGTATATCTGTATAATACTGTTTAATTTGCTGATCTCTTTAGCTCTTTAACTCACTGATATTCTATTCTGTGCCCACCCAGTTTAAGATATTGAGAATTATGTCAAGGCTGTACTATAATCTGGATAGGAGAGGATTTTAACTGGTTTGTGTCTTATGGTGATATAGTAGTTGTAAAAGACCAGGTACTTTTTGATAAAGTAGCATGGGTATCTATTTTGTTGCAAGATGTATGGGCAGTGTTTCCCTTTTCTGGTGTTCTGGGCTGCTGCACTATGTTTATAGTTATTTGAATGATGTTCTTGCATGTCTCCTTTTCTGGGAGGTTGGGTTGTTAGTTTGGTAACAGAGCATTTGGTTAGTGTGAGTTGTTTTTCCAATAGAATTGCATTTCTAATTTGCTGCTCTTTCCTCTCCTGGTGAGTATATCAAGGTAGGATAGTGTGTTATTGCTTTCTTCTATCCTTGTGAATATTATTCTTTTGAAAATGTTAATTGTTTCATGTGTCTTTAGATTGTTTTTTGTGCCTTCCCTTAACAAAAAATCAAAAGTTGTTCTTATGATAAGATGTCATCTACATACCAGATCCATATTTTCAGTTGTACATGCTAGAGTGCTATAGTTTCTCAATGCTGCATTATGGTCTCTGCTATGAGTCCTGAGAGTGGTGATCCCCTAGATGCTTCTCTGATTTGTTGGTATATTTGTCCATCAAATTCATCATATTAGATAGTGAAGCAGAGGTTAAAAATGTCTATAATTCTGGGTATTTCAGTAAATTGGTTTGTGTTGTATAGTACCACAGCTACAGATTCTTTCATTAGTTCTGGATCAATGGACATAAAAAGTGCTGTTATATCAAATGAAACCATATTTTCTGTTTTTAGGTCTTTGGTTTTCTGGAGGTGTCTTACTGGGAAGTTGATAGAATTTGCTCCTCTCTATCAAATGTCCAAGCTTTTCCTGTAGGTTCTTTGGCTATGTGGTATATTGGGGTCTCTGGTAACAATGCAATTAGATGAAGAACAGGGGTGGGATTTAAATTTTTAAACAACCGGTTCTGTGGGCGTGACTGGGTGGGCATGGCTTCTTCTTCTTCTTCTTCTTCTTCTTCTTCTTCTTCTTCTTCTTCTTCTTCTTCTTCTTCTTCTTCTTCTTCTTCTTCTTCTTCTTCTTCTTCTTCTTCTTCTTCTTCTTCTTCTTCTTCTTCTTCTTCTTCTTCTTCTTCTTCTTCTTCTTCTTCTTCACCACACACTCCCCCATGGTCCATTTTTTGCCTCTTAGGCCTCAGGGAAGCCTCTGGGGAGGTATGCAATGGAGTGCAGGAGGGTGCACAGCACACCCACACAGCCCTTTTTGCCTCCTGGGCCATAAGGAAACCTCATGGGTAAAGCAGTAAGACAGAGAGGAAGATCCTGGCACAGCTGATCGTCAGAACAGCTGATTGTCAGGAAGAAAAAAAGAAATATCTTAAGTAGTGACTGGGTGAGGGAGAATGCAGTCAGTGATGTCAGACATGTGCGATAAGGTCTGACTGAGTGAGGAAGGGAGGGGCAGGTTGAGAGGGATGGGGCCAGCTAGGGGCATGATTTGCCAGTTCTCTGAACTGTGCAGAATTGTAACAACTGGTTCTATAGAACTGGTCTGAACCAGTAGAATCCCACCGCTGATGAAGAAGTATGTTGGGCTTGTGTATTTGTGGACTAGGACAATGTGTACAGAAATTACTGATATGGCATGTTACTGCTCTTTATTTTTTTAGTAAAAGTGCAGCAAAGAGAATTTGAGGAAATGCCTCTTCCCAATGACATCTACCCATCCCATCAGGTCCAACAGAAGTTTTTGCAGGTTCTGTCAAACAGAGGATGTCATCTGGTAGGACCCATAAGTAGGGTGTCTTCTGCAGCTGCAGCTGCTCTACTGAATATCAATGCCCTACCTCGTACCCATTGAGATCAGGCTGATTGCAACTTTGATGGCCTTCTACAAGGGCCTGCAGAGCTGGCTTTGTCATCTGGCCTGGGGTTCAGGTGGTGGTGTGACAGTATCGTTTGTGCATTGCTGGGCTCCCCAAGTGGCTGTACTCTGGATTTGAACTGATTTTTAAACATTTGTATTGCTTATATCACTTTTATTTTTTATATTTTTGGTACTATTTATGTTTGAATTGTAAGTTGCTCAGTCACAAATGTAAGATTAGAAAAACAAAAAAGATAAAAAGGAATAAAAATAAGAATATAATAAAGCCAAGCTTATATTTCCAGTTGGGTGATTTAATAATATCTGCTAATTTACTTACACTTACACACACACACACAAAATAATGTCATGCAATAACAAGCAGAAATTGAGTTATATTTCCTCTTATTTCACTGGATTCACTCTGCACTTGTTAATTACATCAAATAATTCTGTTATAGTTTATCCTCTTCTCCTAAAATCATTGCCCTTTACCAATAAACACAAGTAAATGCCCAAACCAAGAAATTTCATGATTATTTGGTATTTTCTAGCTTTGTATATGAAAGGCACACAAAAAAATCTCTGTTTTAGGATCAAAGGTGACTGCTGAAATAGCTATTGTCTCCTCAGATTCAAGCATTAATTTCTGTACATATTAGAGGAAATCACAAGGTTTACTTAAGCCAAATAAGCTTCCATTCTCATATTTCAGAAGTAAGTAACAAGCAATCAAGTGTTGTATCTAAAATTAAGGGTATATAGATATTTCATTTGAAGGCTCAAACTGGAACTCTGGAAACAGGCTGTTCTGCTTTCAATTTTCATGCAAATGTCTACATCTAAAGTAAGATTAAGAAAAGTAGGGCTCTTATACATAGTAATCAAAGCATGAGTAACTTTTTTTCCCAGCAGAATAAAAAATGTTCAACCTACTATAGATACAGTTTTAGGGAGGGATGAAATATGCCAGAATTCATAAAAATCCATGCAGTGTATTTAAGTTATACTCCTGTTGAAATTTTATTTTTAGGAGAGGCCATTGTTTTATTTTTGTGAGATAAAATTCAATAATACTTAGAGCAATAATATTCTCATCAGTGATGCACAATCTTGCTGAACTTTAAACAAATGCATTAAAAGCAGGTTTTGCAAAAAGAATATATCTTCAGAATTCCACAGAAGAAATTAGTTCCTGCCAAGGCAACTCAGATTAATGCTGATCCTTATATGATCGGTCAATAAACATACTGTGGAGCAAATATACTACTAAAGCACACCAGTAAATACTCAGACATTCTTAACATACAATTTTGCTGTCAGATACATAAATGTCACCAAAGACAAGCCTATTATAACCTGATCACAAGTCTTTTCCATTTCAGTCATACATGTAAGTCACTGGATCCCAAACACCCACTTCTTCTCACTTCCACTATGGCATTTTACATGACTTATGAAAGTACCCACATTCATATCATCATCAGTATACTATGTCAGAGTTCCAAATCAGATCTTTATGGACATCAAATTATAGAATAATTAAAATCTTTTCTGAATTATCCTGCTACACTAAGGAACTCAGGCTTCAGCCTAATTTAGTACATAGGAGGCAGTTCACAATTAAATAATAATAATTATATGATAAACATGTTGTTTGGATTAAAGGCAACCTTATAAGCAGTAGAGGGAACCTCTGTTTAGGTAAAAGCCATATCCCAACTATCAAATGAGCAATTCCTGTTATGTGAATTGAATTCCACCGGAGGTTTCTGAATTTATATCAGGGCAATGATAAGAATCTTGACTTTTAAGTAGTCTTTACATAGGTATTTGAACATCTGACTATTCAAATATCAGTATTGTAATATTACTCTATGAGATTGGATTTTTTGCCGTTTATCAACCAGCAGAGGGAGTACAATATACAAAATTGCACTTATCATTTTTTTTTTAATTTAAAACATATTTCAAACAGTGTAGTGAAATAATTTGCTAATGCATTACAAAATACTAGAAATGCATGGACAGAACTGTAAGGAAAGGAGCTAAGGCCTAAGCCCCAAACATCTAGCCAGTTTTTATTTTAATGGTCATTATATGATTATTATTAATCATTAAATATTAACATTAATTGTCAATAATTCTTAAGATTTATACTGAACTCTAGGTTATTTATGCCCCTTTTCCAAATGTATAAATTGCAAAGTAAAAAGTAAATTAACAGTTTCAGCATTTTGATAGACCTGTTAAAATATATATGCATAAAATAGTAACAATTCTAATCAGCTGCCATCAACAAATTTGAAATAGCTAGTTAAGATAGATTTTTTTTTAAAAAAATCTGTATACATGGAAATAGAATCTGATATCTTAGTACTAATAAAATAGAAGCCAACACATGAGAAAAAGTGACATCCAATTGTGTTCATGTACAATTGATATATTTGTTCTTTAGGTCTTTGTAAATTATTGACTGGATGTATGCATAACATTCATAAAAGAACTAGGAGCAATGTTTTACTTGCTGCATGTTTCCAATCCCTTTCCAATACATTTGCGTACATAAATACCAAACACGTATACTTTGCTTCACTGAATTGGATTTAAATCCACATATTTTCTTGTTTGTCCTTGGTAGGGAACATACTTTCTAGTTAATCACAACTTTATAATAATCCAGTTATGAAATATTAAAAATTAATACTCCCTCAGCAATTTGTAGTTTATGTAAAATCAGATCTTTTGATACTAGTACCTAGTAAAAGATATCTCAGGTCATAGAAGGTAGCAAAATATTCACATTACTTATGTTGCAGGAAGAAAAACAACTGTATTTAATTGTGATGGTAATATAAGTAGAACTATGTGGTAATTATACAATAAAGTGCAATAAGTTATGTTTTAAACATATTTGCATATCTCTGCAAATCATCCATTTTTCTGATGCTATTTTCTGAAAAGCAATATCTTACTAAAAATTCGCTTTACTAAAAATGCGGTTCTTATTTGTGTCTAAATAAATATCTCCTGTTATTGCATGCCCCAGGTCCAAAAACTATTATCAGAGAATGAGATTTCAGATTGATTACTGAACAAACAGCTAGCTACTTGAAAACCTGAGCACAAGATCTGTATCCTCTAAAAGCAAAGTTTAAGATCCAAATATTTACACATCCACAAGTTTAAACACAATCAGAAGCTATAACATTTCACAGTTCTAGGATATTTAAATGACAGAAAGTCCAAACTAAAAATGGATCTCTGTAATTTAATCTTTATAAATTTGTCTTAGAACCCAACTCTCCTTGATATCTCCTGTTTGGAAACTTCTGTTTCAACCTACTTTGGCCTCTAATCCTGCTTTTCAGTTTTATGGTTGGTCACAAAGTCAGCTAGATGTTTAGACTGGATCTGGCATTTTTATCTACATATTAAGTCCTTCCCAAGGATCTGAAATAAGATTATTATTGTTGATCACACCATCAAACAAACACATAGACTGAATTACGCACTTTTATCCACCTTTTGTGCCTTCCCAAGAATACGGAATAGGCAGATATCATTTAATGATGCTAATTATGATTTGTCATACAGTCAGCCAAATGAATTTATTATTGTTGTTGTGGTGCTATTATTATTGTTATTGTTGTGGTTATTATTGTTGTTGTGTATATGCTGTTCAACTACCAGTAACTCTGAGATAATTTGGCTTGACTCAACTCAACCTAGCTTAATACTGATCAAGGGTCTTTGGGGATCTTCATAATCAGTATTCCTTACATGAGGTATTGCCTCCGCCTCTGCTTACAGGAGAAGAAAATATGTCTTCTTTGGAAAATATAAAGAAATCCACTTTGCCAGTTCAATAATCACCTCCACTCCATCAAAATGTTTCCTTGGGATCCCTTCCAAGTAAAGGATCTCCTATTATATTTCTGACTTACTAAGCCTATCATAATCAAATCCCGCAATCTTTCATTATTTAATTTCCAGAGGAAAAATGTAAGAGGATGAGAACCTGTCACATTACTTATTTTTAAAAAGTTGATCTCCAGAAGGAAGTATTTTCTCTAAACCCTTTATGAAAGTCATTTAATCAAGTATACAAAACAACAGCCTGAGAATTCTGCAACATTTTAGAACAAAATGCTTTGGACTCATGAGACAAAAATCAAACTGTCTGCTACCTTTCGAGATGCATTTGGAGAAAAAGAATGAAGCATTTGATGAAAAGTGCAGTTGGTCAATTGTTTATGGCTGTATTATGTTTTGGGGTTGTGTGCCAGTGACATAGGAAATATTGGGTACAGGAAAGGAAGAATGTATTCTACTAAATATCAACATGTTGTAGAAACTAATATCCCAACAGTCAGTGAAAGAAATTGAAAATGAAAAAAAAGGGCTTTGACATTTCAGCAAGACAAAAGATTCAAAAGATCCCTACAAATCAAATAAGAATTACAAGAAAGTATAAAAAATTTAGATAGTGGTTTGCTCTCCAAGCTTGTTTCCATTTAGTTTCTGAACATTTCATTACCAAACTAGGTAACATTATCAGCAGGATTTTCTCTCCTTAGCTTATAAATCTCTTGTGGGTCAGTTGGTCGTTGTGATTGGTTATTCTTTTGGAGCTATATTTAAATTACGAGCAGATCATTGGTTTTCTTATTGATTGGTTGTTTGAATGGTCTGGTTTCTTACGTATTCCTATGCTGGATTTAGATCAAAATGCTTGTTAATTGCTCCTTTGGTAGAATGCAAATTTATGTATAGCAATCCCTTTACAATGCTCAGGCTTATTATTGAAAATCTGCCAGGTTGTTTGAAACATAAAAGAAGACTTAAAATATTTCTGATCTAGTAGATTTCTGCAAGGAAGGAAGAGTGAGAAAAAAATCCAAAAGAATAAAAAAAAGTTTGGCTGGTTAGGGGAAACATTTAGAAGCTATTGTTTCTGTCCAAAGGAAATATTACATGATACTGTACTTGTTAAAAGGATGTCCAAACTTTTGTACCCAATATTTACTTGTTTTTGTTTTCAATGATTGCAAATAAATAAGAAGCTTGCATTCAAACGTACAGGAAGATGTTATGTTGAACTTTATAATGTGTTAGTTTCTGTTTACATGACAATTCTTGAAACACACAATTTCACCAGAGATGGATATGCTCCCCATTATATTTTACCATAGCTGTATGACAAGTGTATATGTTATTTCTTCTGACCTTCGTCCTTATGCAAAATATTTTCTATATATTTCATATGCATATATGAGAATTTAGAAAAAAATAATCCTTCACTTCATGAAGTCTATTTCTCCCAAAATTGGTAAATGGACACACTTATATAGCTGAAATACACACTGAGTTTAAAAGAAAGATTAAAAAAAGAGGCAGTCTGCAAGTGATTTGGTAGTATTCTATAAAATGAAGGAGATCTACAGAAATGGCCAATCACTATAACATTAATAACATGCTGTGGGCAATTACTCCATAGGACAAAGATAGGCCATTACTTATTTATTCCAGTTTCATATAAAGTGCCAAGAACTTTTTAATTTTGTTCTAACAAGCTCACCAATTAACCCAGAAGGCACAAACTGAATGGTTGGAAAAAAAATATTTAAATAATTAGAATCACGGGGATGAATTTTTCTATGTAGTGTGTACACACTTTTGTCACGAGCGCTAATTATTCAGTCTGTTTCAGAATTAGGGGGTCCCTTTTCTATTTCTTTGGCAATACTGAATGGTTACATTTTGAGTCATTTTATTGCTAGCAAGTTAGTAAACAATCAACTCTTTTCTTTTTCATTAACAAGAAGAGGCTGTGGGCTTAAAATCTTGGTGCAGCATACCTGGGGTTTGTTTTGTTTCTTTGAATAGTTTTAGTCAAAACATCAAGTGTCATCTATTCTATGCCATTCAATATGTACATTCCACCTGGAAACAAATGCAAAAAGAGGTGGCCAAAACAGATAAATACAATTTTCAGTTTCAGAAAGAAACCGCTTTCTTTCTTTTTAATCCCTCCCTGGCTTGATAAGAAGTTTTCTCTGCTTTTTTTCTCTACTCTATAGCAAATATTTGTAGTACAGGATTGAAATGAGGAATCCTTGGTGCTCAGAGAAATGGTGTAGGGTCTCCAACTTGGATGGGGGGGGGGGGCTGGACTAGATGACCTATAAGGTCCCTTCCAACTCTGATTATCTGTTAGAGAACACCAAGGACCCCTCATTTCTCTACTCTGTATGTTTCGTCAGAAAAAAAGTTCTGAATTCTGATGTGTGAAGCCCCAGGAAACAGTTGTGGAGAGCAGCACAGCGTTTCTTGCCAAAGAAGCATGCTCTGGAGCAAGCAAAGGCTTTCTATGTTTAATGCATCCAGGAGCCAATTCTTACCCAGCCTTACATGAAAAGTCTGCACCGAAAGGAAACTCCTTCCCAAAAGGAACTTCAGCACAGTACTCGCAGTTTAACTCCAGTCCTCCTGCGACTGAAGTCTTCTTTCTCCCCCATCTTCCAGATGAGCAAGTGTTCCTGGCCGCTCTGTCCTTCCATCCGTAGATAGGTGGGATATCCCCACACACACATATACACGCGCGCGTTCATTATTCAAGCGGTGGGCTTGCCGGAGGACTTCCCAACCCAACCAGCGCCACCGCTGCCGCTGCCCTCTTCTCTCGGGGTCAAGGAAAGAAAAGCAAAACCCTTCCCTGCACCCGGACACCTCTCTTCGCCCTCCCCCCCCACCTCCACAACCCCCATCAGCCCCAGCACCTACTTGCGCTCAAGAAACACTCGGTAAAGCGTCTAAAGCAGCTGGCCGACGAAGATCCATCTTCCATGGCTAGCCTTAGCAAAAGGGAGCAGAGACGGAAGGGAAAGGGAAAGATGCCTTTGTTGCTGCCGCCGCCTGCACACCCTGCCCCTGCCTGTTGGGCGGTCGCCACCGGCGGCCACTCTGTCTCCCGCTTGACTGTAGGTCCACGGAGAACCAGAAGGGCGGGAGGAACCGATCCCCGCTGCCAGCGACGCCGACCGGTGGCGCCTTTAGAGCTGGAAGGTAGCAGGATGGAGGAAGGGGCGTCAAGTCGCTTGCCGCCGCCGCCGCCGGAGGAGGAGGAGGAGGAAGAGGAGTAGGGGCAATCCAGGGAACTGCTATCGCTCCACCATCTCTCGCGGCCGCCTCGCTTGCTTGGCTGGCTTTTCTCCCCTCTTTCCAGCCCGCGGGGGACTCGAAAGGTTTGATGGAAGATGAGCAGGGGAAGAAGAGGCGGCGGCGCGAAGTCAAAAGGAAGATGGAGAAGGGGGAGGGGAGGGGAGGGAAAGGAGGAGATTGGAGGAGCCGCTTTGTTGCGTTGGAGACGATGCTGCAGGAAACTGTCCCTTTTCGCGAGGCTGCTTCGAGAACGCGGGAGGAGCTGTCCGCAGCCCGGGCGCTTTCAGTAGGAGCCCCGCTGCTGCCGCCGCCGCCGCTACTCCGCCTCCAGCCAGGGGAGTGAAACTGCCTGGAGCTAAAGCCGGGCTTTTCCCCTCCCGCTGCAATCGTGGGGCGGGGGGGGGCGGGCGAGGGGCGGGCTAAGAAGGGGTTGGCCATCGAGCCTCTCTCCCGCCCTTTCCGCGGAAGTTTGAGGTAGGACGTTTGCGAGAGTCACAGGAGGGCGCCGGGGAGGCAACGAAACAGAAGCCCGATGGTCATTCGGAAGCTGACGACGCCAAAACTCCCACCCCACCCCACCCCTCGGCCCGGTTCCGAGCATGTGAAGTGCGGGCCGTTTCCCCGGTCTTATGAGAGAATCTCTTCAGCCCGTCCTCTAATTTCCGTCCTTCCCTTTTTCACAGGAATAAGGCAGCAGCGCTTTACCCCTCAGTTTTTGTTTTTGTTTTAAATACAATAAATGAGCCGTGCGCTCTCACCCTCCAACTGGTCTGTTCCTTCTCAGCAATATAAATATTTTTCCCCATCTGTAACAACGAATTTGGGAAAGTGGCGGCGGCAGGGCAGGGGGGTTGAGAGGGGAAAGCCACCGCAGTGCTTCCAATTTGCAGCCGCGGCCGCAGAAAACACCCAATGGTGGAGCTTCGCGCCTCAAAGCCTCCCACCACCACCACTTTTCTCGTTTCGCGCTCCCCTAAGGCTAACTACAGCAACCGGTGGGCTTGCCAGCTGTTGAAAAGCACGGAGGGGTTGGGAAATTTAAATAAAATAAAATAAAAAGGACATTCCTGCGGGAGGATGAAAAGGCCAACCCTCGACGCACGTCGGATTCTGCCCAAAAAGTTTTCCCGATTTTTTTATTTATTTTTATTTGTTCCCGCTTGACTGCAGTGCGTAATTTCTGGCCTCGGGTCTACAGTGAAGGGAAATCTTCGCGCCTTAAATTCACCGTCGGAAAGTTTGGGGGAATCATTGCAAAAAGCGAAAGGCAACCGCCACGTCTCCTCCTCTCCCAATCTTTTTTGCCCGGCGAATTCTGTAGTGCTGGGCATACACTTTCCAGGAGAGTTTAAGTCCCTTTTTTCCCCAGTTGAAACCTGAAAGAACCTCGCTCACTTTCAAGCCAAACACCTGCAACCTACAGCTGCAGGTAACCAAAGAAACTCCGCCATTGATGTTTATCCTACTACTACCTTCCACTAAAGGTTTGGTTCAAATAAGGGTACAGGCACAGGTTCTCCCCTTAAGGGTCTTTTTGGTCCGAAAGCCACAGCATTCCTAACTCCCATAACAGGGAAACAAACAAAACAAAACAAAACAAAAAAGCACCGGCTGGCTCTGAAGCCCGCATCCGTCGCTCCCTCCCACATTCTTCCACCCTTCCCTTCTCGCCGACTTAAAGGCACTCGGGGGCAAGTTTGGCGCGATCAGGAGTTGCTGAGAAGCCAACTAGTCCTTCCTCCCATCGGAGCAGCCTAAAACCACCCGCCTCTCAGGGGGAGCCTCCCCGGAGCAGGAGGAAAAAAGAAAGTTCCAAAGAGCAGTCTGGCTTTTCTGGAGCCGGCACCGGCGCTTTCCTTCTCGGGCGTGGCGCTAAGGCAAGGCCGGCCTTGGCAGGGGAGCAAAGGTAGACGCGTGCGCGCGCGACACAAACCTGACCACCGCCTGCCATCTGAGGGTTCTTCTCTGAGGCAGCCGCCGGCTTTGGAGCCCGCAAACCTTTAGTTCCCCCCCTCCTTTTCGGGGTATGTGTTTTTGAGTTGCGTTACTTCCGAATGGACTCTAATCGGGGAACCAGCCGAGGGGCCAACTCCGGCAACGCGACGCGCTTCCGCGCAAAAGAAGACAGTCTGCTCGGAATCGCTGGAGGGCGAAAGGTGCGTGGACCAGGACTTGGGTCCCAATGAAAGCGAACTAGAGTTGCGCCCCTCCACGCTTCCCTTGGAAAATTGTTACCTGACAAAAACCTTTCCTTTCCTTTCCTTTTTTTTCTTTTCTTTTCCTTCCCCAGTGTATATTTTCTTTCCGGATACGAGGAAAGGTGGCTTGGTTTTCGCTTTCTTCAGCTTCCCGGATCTCTTAATAAGTTGCAGCTGTTTGAATGTTTAACATAGGAAAGTTAGTATGTTTCACTCATTGTTAAAAACTCTGATGGATCGGTTTTATCTATTGTGGTAAGAATTGAAGGACTGGTTTCAAACATCTTCTCTTTTCTGCCACACAGGAAAAAAAAAAACGTGTTTCCTTAGGTTATCCGACCTGATAGAAGAGATTGAAGAAACATCCTCCCAAATGATTCAAGTAAGCAATAACCAGATGAGTCAAATAATAGGCCTAGCAAACTGCCATAAGGTAAAATGAAACACACAGAGAGAGACACAGAAAAAGATGTTTCATTATTTACTTTCTTTTTACTCTAGTCATTGTAGAATATATAGACTATTCTGAACATCAGTCCTGTGAAGGCTTTGAAGAAAAAAATTCTTCAGATCCATAAACGGTTGGATTTTATAATAAAATCCCAATCCCCTTTTATAGTTGGTATTTATTCAATACTACTTACAAGGCATTAATACTACAATGAAATCTTCATAAATGTTGGCAATTAACAATAAGCCTGGCTATATTGTGTATATTTACTGACTGTCTCTTAACAATTATAATAAATATTTGTTCTTATTTTTGTGAAAAATATGTTTCTGTTACATGGCTTTGTCAGTTTTGAATTGTTTGGTCTAGTTTTGCTTTATTATGAACAATGTTATCTTGCATTTCCCAAATTCTGCTTTAGCTTTCAGCTAAACAGTTCAAATGCATCTTACAAAATTAAACATTCACTGAATTTATCTTGCAAAAGTTGTTTTTCCTTACATTTCAGTCAACTTTTTTTAACAGATTTCCATAATTCTAACTTTTGAGCATAACTCTAGACTACTCTATGGAAATTTTCATTGTTATCCAAAAATTACATAGAGGTTCTGCTGTTTTACACATTGATCATTGCTGGCTCAAATATAGACATTGTACCTAATAGGATAAGTGAGCAGAGCTCTCCAAAACAAGAACTGTAATACGATTTGTGACTGGAGATGTTTTATTCTGCTTCCTTTTCCTAGATAAACCATTTCCATCCTATGACTTTTAGTATCCTACACCCAATTATTACTGTGATAATATAAAGCCAGTGACAATTGTATAGCATTATAAATACATGGAATAGAAATTATCTAAGGCCATGGGAAACTGCTTTGTCCCGTATTTTGCATAGTGCCAACTAACATCCCCTTAAAAGCTTAAAAGTCAAAGGCACTGCATTTTTCTGGAGTATGAGAAATACATAGACATATATACATAGACATATATATGTATATACATACATATACATTATTGTTTTATTAGATAATTATATTTATTGTACATATATCTTAGTCTTTCTGCTGCTCTCTGTTTTAATGCCATTGAACTTAGTATATCTAATTGCTCAGAAAAGTTTCAACTGATATATAAAAATCAGATCTGTTGAAATCAGCAGAACTTTTCAAGTAGGATTGAACTTGTTGTGGGAAATCAATTTTCATTGTTAGAAAATATACTAACAAAATAAATTTCAGGCACCTTCTGCATAATTATTTTTTCTGTTTACATATACTGATCATTTAGAAAAATAAGCAAATAAGTATAAACATATTGTTCTTGTTATACGTCACAAGTACTTATTTTACTTTTATCAATTTATTTGATTTGTGAAATCATCCATCTCAAACCAGTCTCTGGTATACCCTCATGTTGTTTTGATTTTCAAAGTTTGCTCTGTTTATGAGGGAAATATGAGAGTGGTTGAATCTGTAATATGATTTATGCTTCCACAGGATCAGTGGTGGGAGTCAAAAAATTTTACTACTGGTTGTGTGGGCGTGGCTTGCTGGGTGTGGCAGGGGAAGGATACTGTAAAATCTCCTGCCAGAGGTGATGTTTGCCGGTTCTCTGAACTACTCAAAATTTCCATTACCAGTTCTCCAGAACTGGTCAGAACCTGCTGAATACCACCTCTGCACAGGATGGTCCAGAAGTTTCTCAGATCTTCTGAATCAGGGTGGAGGGAAAACAGAGACACCTGCAGAAGACAGTAGACATTTTAATGGTTTCCATTTTATCATGATATTCCATTCAAGAAGCAGGAAGACTAATCTAATGAAAATCCATATAACAACCCATAGAACCTATACAAAACTGGACTCATAAACAGCAACTGTTGAAAGTGTTAATAATCAAGGGAATTAGTAAATCATCACTTAAGAAGAAGAAAAACAGATGAAAATGGAATGTTGTTACTGTAATGCACTGGAAATAAGTAAATACAAGGTTTATTTTTTCAAAATAAATTTTTTTACCTTAATGGTTGGATCATGACTTTAGTTATAAAGCTATAATCTAAAGCTGCTGCATACACCTGATTCCCCCTCTCCCAGGTTTTTTTTTTTATTATTATTTCTGTAATTGTAGAGCCTGCAGCATCTACAAATGTTGCCATGTCACTCTCACAGTCTCTTAATGATTGTGTGGGGCAGGGGGAGAGAAATAAGCTAAAGGTGATATAGAAGCTTTTGACAATTGGATATTTATCCTTCCCTCCCTCCGTCCATCCATCAATCCAATGTTACACATTTCAGTGCTTTGAATCTGAACTTCTAACACCAGAATGTGTAACATTGGATGGATGGAGGGAGGGAGGGAAAGATAAATATCAAATTGCTTCCATTCTCACTTGAGCATTCCCATAATATCAATATATTCATTCCCTCAGGAGAGGTTTATGACTTGAGGTGCAGCAAGGCAGAAATAACCTGTTACCAAATAGTTCCTCTTGCCACCAGTCTGGACCCAAACCAGTTGTAATGGAATTGTGGGTATACTTCCACCTTTGTTGTAGATATAACTCATATTTATGCAAAGGTGATGTCACTGACACAAATAGGGAAAATTAAAATAAAAAACAAAACATTCTTATCTTTATTACAATATTTTCCCATTCTGAAGAAAACTATTTGAGGAAAAACATGACTTATTCATTTGAAAGCCTATTGCCCTGTGTTTGCCCATATTGACATAACTTTATTTCTTCAAATCTGAGAACTCTTAAATATGCCTTGGAAGTCTATTAAATTTAAGTATGTAAACTGGACTTCATGAATCTTACCCCTTCAGTACCATCTGTGTTCATTTTTAACTACTTACCTTTAATAATGATACTTTTTGATAGCTTAGATTTACTTGAAGTCATTTTAATTCACCATTAGAATAATTTTGAAAACTGTTAGTGCTAAATAGCATTTAGTCAGTAGAGAGAAAAGCAACTTCAGTCATTGCACTATATTAAAAATCATGAATATTAAACATCTAACAAATGTTTATTACAGTTGTTTGCATTTGTTTGCTATGGGAAATGCAAATTAGGAGATGGAGCATTATTTTGTCCTATTGCCATATTTTGGACTGTAATCAGTACAAATGTTCATATGGCTGTTATATAGTAAAATGCATGCCTTTTTATTATATCTCTAGTATTTATCATCTATAAAAACATCAAGAATTGTGGATTTTTGTAAAAGAAACAATGCTGGCCTAGGTGAAAGATGTTGGCCATACTATAAATTTGGATGATTGGCAAACCTTATGGGATAGAAATAAAAAAATAACCTTGGTGGTACCGTTTAAAGAAAACTTATATAAAATGTTTTACCAATGGCATATCCCACCATCAAAATTGGCAAAAATGTACCCGAAGTTATCCCCCAAATGTTGGAAGAGTAATAAGGAAATCGTTATATACTATCACTTATGGTGGAATTGTAAGAAAGCCCAAAATTATTGGTGAAAAATTCAGAAATGGATAAAAGAGATGTGTGAAATTAAAATAGAATACAGTCTTGAAATTTTTCAATCGGGAATCAATGTGGAAAAATATAACAAAGATGTAATATATTTAATAATCCATGTCTCCACAGCTGCAAGGTTAACTTATGCTCAAGATTGGAAATGTAACAAAACCCCAGATGAGATGGAAATAATTGGGAAAATTTGGATGTGCACAAAAATGGACAAACTAACCCAAGAATTAAAAGATAAGGTCGAATCTGGTTATTATAAAATTTGGGAGAAGTTTTACCACTGGCTGGAAAAAAGGAAGGAATAAGATTATCAAAAATGACCAAAGTTTATGTATACATGTAAATTTGTATTATTCTTTATACTTATTAATTTATGATGTAAAACAATTATATGTGTCAGGATGTATGCACCTTGTTCACTGTTATTTTAAATGTCTTTTCTTTTTTGTATGTTTAATAAAATTTATTTAAAAAAAAAAGAATTGTGGATTTTTGGATATAAGAAGGGGCTGACAAAAGGAACAAGTGATTTGCAGCAAGGGCTCATTGAAATGTATTGGGAGAAAATATTCTATGTTGACTGAGGCAAAGAGACAAATATTGAAAGTTTTTAAGAAGAGACTGGACAACCTTTTGTCTGAAATAGTATAAGGTTTCCTGCTTGAGCAGGGAGTTGGACTACAGGACCTCCAAGGTCCCTTCCAACACTATTATTCTGAATATTTTCAAATAATACGATCAAGGTGTATGGGGATGAGGGTGAGGGATTGTTCTGCTTATAATGTTTTAACCTTTTGTTATTACAGCATGATGATGGTTTATTTGTTTATATTTATTTCCTGGGGTTTATGTGTTACACTAAACTAGGAAGACCCTGAGTAGCTTACATACTTTTCTTACAGTAAAAAGTCTAGTCTAGTCTAGTGACCAAGTGGCTTATATCATTATCCAGCCATCAATAAAGCAATGCAAATCACATTTTCATCAAAGTTATTTTGCCACAAGGGGTGGATGGTTCTAGGAGGTGCAGTAAGTTCCTTGTGGGGAATAACTGATATTTATCCTAAGCTGTCACCTTGCACTATTATTTCCTTTCTGAGAAAAGAGAGTTGCAGAATACAAATTAAGATATTCTGCATCTCTCCATTAACAATTTACTCTCACAACAGACCTATACTATCACCTCTTTTATTTTTAATCTACATGGGGAAAGAGGGTTTTGTTCATTTGTTTGTGGCATTTTTCACAACTTTTGAATCATTCTGCACTTTAACCTGATATGGCCCAATACAGTTTCTGGCAATTGTCTTATCTCTAGTATGTGTCATTTTGAAAGTTTGGTCACTTGACACAGAAAAAGACCTCATTCACACCTGCTTGACAAGGTGGTCTATATAATCAGCTCCCATTATGATACCACTTTCTAATACCACTCTCTGATCTGTGAATTTTTAAGCAAACATGCTTCTAAAGCTATGTTGTAGTCCTGTGTCATCTCAAAAAGTTGCAATGACACCTATTGTGCCATATTTGTCCTTTGGTGATATATTTTTTCCAATTCCCTCTCTCTGTTTTCACCTCCTAGTGTAGAAACCTCTAAGATTCTGAATTTCTGACATTGGAGCCTATTGACTTTGCTGTTATAGTTTCCTGCCAATCTGTCCCTTCTACTCGAAATACTTTTACTTTGTTGCTTGCACTGTTGGCCCCAATCCTGGGTGATAAATCTGGCTCTGCCACTCCCTCCTTTTTGCAGTAGTTTATCAAGCTCCTAATAAGACTGGTGAAGTTCCTGCCGAACAACTCCCTTCCGTTCTTCATGAAATGTAGACTTTTCCTCAATATCTATGGGGATTCTCAGTCAGCCAGGCCATGATTGCCCCAGAGGTGCTTTTTCAAGAGGCAACTGGACTTTCTGATTTTTCTTTCAAGACATTTCACTTTCCATCCAAGAAGCTTCTTCGGCTCTGACTGGATATGGGGAATGGAAGGATTTTTCTCAATGTTTATCCTATAAAAGTCCATGCCTTTATTGTGTCTTTGAAGTCCAATAAAGGAAGGTTCTTTTTAACTCTTGAAATATTGTACTCTGTCAAATTTAAGAATATCATCTGCTATTAGATCTAATTTTATTTTTCCACTGGAGTTTTAACTTATAATCACTTTCAGGTTATGTTATATTATCTTTTTTTTATCCTTATTTTGTGAATTGATGAGAACCCTTCAACCATTTGGCAATATAATAATGTGGCTAATCAAACAACAAATATATCTTTCTACCTATAAAACAATTCAAATATCAGAGAGGAACTTAAGATGCTTGAATCAAATGGAACAGACAACAGGTAGAAAGCATAGGCAGTTAGCAAGACATCCCTGTTAAGCCTGTGTTCCCCAACCAGGGTTAAGGAGACAAGTAAACAGAATGTGCAGTTAGTCAGATAGGTGCACAGATAAATGAGTGAGATATGTTTGTATGTTAGTTAGCATACAGTAAAAATAACAGATATGCTTGTGCTATCAAAAATATAGTTTATTCCATTTAGAGTTTATAGCATAGTCAAAATAACAGTCCATTAGTCATGTGTCATTTTAGTCAGTCCATTCAAGGATATTCAGTTAGCAAAGTCCGTGTAGAATATCCAATGTCAGTTCACTTACAAATCAGTCTTCTCTCTCTCCCGTTAAAGTCGGGAAAAACACAGTCTTGAATCAATCCAGTCATTAGGGATCATAAAGCCAGAGAGAGCAAGCTGACATTCCTTGCTTCTTTTATGGTGCTTTTTACAACCACTCCCTTAATTACAGTCCTACAGTTAAAGTTGCAGACACTTTAACTAATAAACTATGATAACATATTTATTATTTTACCTAAACCAGTTAGGGTAAACAATGTTATCCCTAACATTCTCCCCTTTTAGGTAATAATAATAATAACATAACTAATAACTATTTACACTTTTAAATTATATTTGTTACAACTCTCTTTAAACTTAATTACTCCTTGAGCATTTGTAAATTGGTCTGCAATGTTTTCTTCCGTCATGCAGTATTCCAATTTAATTAGCCCATTCTTTACAGATTCTCTAACATTTAAATATCTTAAATCAGTATGCTTTGATCTAGTTTTTACAGCAATATTAGAAGCTAACTTTATGGCTGCCTGGTTGTCCTCGTACACAATAATGGAATCTTTGACAGTTACACCCATGTCTAATAATAACTGTTTGTACAGAATTAAGTCAGTGCATAGTAATGACAGATATGAAAATTCCGCTTCCATCGTGGACAAGCTGATATGCTGTTGTCTGATTGACCTCCACCCTATTAGTGTTTTACCAAATAATATAGCCATCCCAGATGTTGATTTTCTAGTGTTTATGTCAATTGAAAAACTTGCATCTGCATAGGCACTAAGACTCAAATCACCCTTTGGTTCTATATACAATGCACGGTTCATTGTTCCTTTAAGATATCTTAAAATTCTCTTTAATGATTGCCAATGACATTGATGTGGATCTGAATTAAAACGTGCCAGCTGATTAACACTATAAGCTATATCAGGCCTAGACCAATTGCTTATATATGATAAGCTACCAATCAAAGATTGATATATAGACTTATCAAATTTGGGACTTTGATCATCAGTTTGGCAAACTTCCTGACTCATTGGAGTCTTTGCCGGTTTACAAAGTTCCATTTTATACATTTTAATTAATTGGCAAATTTTATCTTCTTGAGATATCTTAAATCCATTTTTTGTTTTGTTAATTGTCAATCCTAGATATCTTTTAATTTCACCTAAATGCTTTAATTTTATCTTTTTAGCTAATAATGATATAATCTCATTAGCTTCATTATTAGTCTGAGTTATCAAAGCAATATCATCTGTAAATAATAACAATAATGACACCGTTCCATTATTTTCTCTTTTAAACACACATGGATCTGCTAAACCAGATTTAAATCCAATATTGTTTAATTCTTTCACAATATATTGATTCCACTCAAAGCCAGATTGTTTCAACCCGTAAAGACTCTTTTTGAGTTTCCAACAATCATTACTATTTAATTTATTGTCTTTTATAACTACTGGCTTTTTCAAATATATAGTGTGCTGCAATGGTGCATGCAGATAAACAGTTTCTACATCTAAATGGTTAATGATATAGTTTTTCTTAGCTGCCCACACTAAAGCTGCTCTCAAAGATTTTGCTTTAAGGCCTGGTGCAAAAACTTCATCATAATCAGATGCAGTTTGATTAAATCCTTGAGCTACCAACCTAGCTTTATGGGTAACAGTCCCATCATTTCCAGTTTTTACTTTAAATATCCATTTGCACCCAATGGATTTTTCTCCTGGAGGTAATTTAGCATCTTCATATACTTTCATTACCTTTAATGAATTTAGTTCTTTTTCCATTGCCTTTTGCCAATTCTCCTGATCCTTAGCAGGATACATCCTAAATTCATCTATACTAGTTGGAACTTTAGTTACTTGGCAAACTATACTTGCTTGATATCTATCAGGTGGTCTAGTTACACGTGCAGTACGTCTGGGTATTACAGGACTTTCAGGTGGACTTTCATTAACTAACTCTTCTTGATTATCTAACTCTTCCTGATCAACTGTTTTCTCTTGTTCTGGTCCTATTTGTTCTTCGTGGACTTCTTCTTTAATTGGACTCTTCTTATAACTAGTCTGATCTTTTTGCCTTTTGTAGGGTTCAATAATTACTTCGTTATTTAAATCTTGCTCTAATCTATTCCATCCTACGTGTTCTAGGAATTTAGCACTAGCACTGGTGTAAACTCTAGATGTACCTGGTTCCCAGAATCTATAAGATCTATGATTAGATTCATATCCTACAAAAAATAATCTTTTAGCTCTGTGCTGTTCTTTATGTCTGAGTTGTGTAGGGATATGCACCCATGCTGGTGCTCCAAATGTGTGCATGTCACTTAAATCAGGTTTTGTACCATGCCACAGTGTGAATGGTAATTCACCTGTTGTTGAATTAACAACAATATTTAATATATGATTACCACACATTATTGCTTCTCCCAATAAATTGTCAGGTAATCCTGAATCAGACAACATAGCACGTGCCATTGACTGTAGTGTTTGGCCTCGTCTCTCTATAAAGGCATTATGTTGTGGCCTATATGGTGCAGACTTTTTATGTTAAATACCTAACATTCTAAGTCTATTCTGGAATTTATTATTTGTAAATTCCGTACCATTATCTGTTATAAGAGTTACTAATTTCTTTTTAGTTTTCCTTTCTGCAAATTTTATCCAATTAAAGAGATTTAGATAAGTTTCAGTTTTGCTTTTCATTAAATAGCAGAACCCATATCTAGAATAGTGGTCCATTATACTTAATATGTATCGAGCTCCTCCTACACTTGGTTTTTTTGGACCTATTAAATCAGCAAATACTACTTCTAAAGGCTCTTTGGTAGTAAATCCATCAACTCTATTAGCCGGTTTGACCCTGCTTTTGCTTTGATTACAAATAGAACATTGCAAATACTTATTACAAGGTTTCAAACTTATTCCTTTAGATAGTTGAACAGTTTTCTTAAGCATTTTAAAATTTAAATGCCATAGCCGTCGGTGTAACAAGTGAATACATTCATCATGAGGTTTCTTATTATCATAAACCGTGTTAGCCATCTCTAACTCATTATCATTTAACACACATAATTCACCTCTTAAAGATGCAGTAATTTTCTTATCTTCTTTTTCAATTATGCAGTTATCTCCTTTAAAGGTAACTACATATCCTAGTTTTACCAAAATTCTAACTGAAATTAAATTAAACTTAAGTTGTGGTATGTTGTGTCCGCGAAATGATGCCAGGAGTCGGTGACTTCAAATCATGCTCTTTTATTTTAAGTTGGAACCGAACTGGGGCAAAGGAAAAAGCTCGCGGCTTTTATTCCTTTAGCCGCGGCAGCCGCAGCCAATGGCACCGCTTTGAATCTCCTGCGATTCGAATGGACCAATCATGGGAGATTCTTAGCGAGCCAATCGGCGCGGCTCGCCTGACCAATCAGAGTGCCCCGCGCTTTGGCCAATCAAAGCACGGGGATCTCAAAAATGCTAATTAGGGTCCGGTTTCGCGTGGCTTCGGGGCAGCAGGAATTCGCGACAGCTCGCGATTCCTGCTGTGCTAGCCGCCGAGGTACCCCCGATCCAGATGGGTCAGGGGGATATGGCTGCCCTGTAGGGACAGCTGAAGAGAGAGGGGAGTCGGACAGGGGGTTGGGGGTGTCGCAGACCCCCTCCTTCTCCGGAAAAACCCCTTTTTCCCAAGGCGGTGGAGCGGCGGTCAGCAATGGCCGCCACGAAGAAGCCAGCAACCGGGTAAGATTGAGCTGGAGGAAGTAAGAAGAGTGAAAGTGCTGTCTGAGCCGGGTCATCTTTCAAATTGGTTGGAACTGAGCTGTTTGAACTGCTGGAGGATACATTGTATCCCTAAGAAGATCGAAAGTGGCGGAGAAGCTGTTAAAGGGAACTTTTTTTTTTTTCTTCACTCTCCCACCCCATGGAAACAGCAGAAATGTTTGGACATATTGAACATTGAAAGTGAATTGTTTTGAGAGTTGAAGCTAAGGGACAAAAGGATTTTTGGACATTGAAAAACTTAAGAAATTGGAAAACCCTTGTTGGAGGTATGGATTTCTGATTATTTAAAATTGATATTGCAAGTGGGAAGGGAGAGGAAAAAAAATTGGAGCAGAAGCTGAAAAAGGAGGAGATTGCCTAGAATCCCAAAGAAAGGTATATGGTAATTGGACCTCTTTGATTAAACATTAACCCCAGAAAGAGAAAGAGAAGAAGGAAGAAAAGTATTAATTTTTGGAACTTTTTTTGAATTATTTTTGATTAAAAATACTTGTGGTTGTTTTGGGAAAAGTTTCTCTTTTCATAATGGCATCGCTTGTGGATGAACTAAAGACTGCATATCAAAAATATAAAAAAGAAGATACTTTGGGCACTTTGTTTCAATTCTTAGAAATGGCGTTATGTACTTATGAAAAGTTGACTACGCAGCAGAAGGACTGGGACAAAGAAGAAGAGGAAGAAGAAGCCATCTTTGATGAACAATGGGTTCTTTCCGGGGAGGAGGAGAAAAAGGATAAGAAAAAGGGGATTTTAAGAATTATAAAAACAACCAAAGAAGAGAAAAATGAGCGGAAAGGTGGAGGCAAGGTTAGAAAGCAAAGGAAAAGGAGTAAGAAAAGGGAAGAGGAAAGACAAAGGGGTAAAAAGGGCAAGGAGAAGAATAAGCAAGAGAGAAAGGGGGGGAGGAGAAGCCTCAATGGTGGGAAGCAAGATCTAAAGAAAAAAAGTTTATTCAGAGACAATGGGTGAATTTAATTTAGGATAAAAGAGGGATTCTGGAGGGTACATAAGATTGTGTTTTTTATATGTGTATTTAGAGTATAAAATTCATTGTGTAATTTTAGAATCTTTTAAACAGAATCCCAAGAAAAATTGTTATATGAAGTACTTTTAAGTTAGGGTAATGAGTTATAGACGTTACTCCAATTGGTGTATAGAAGTATAATAAAAGAAAAAAGATGAATGGATAGTTGGAAATAGAACAGACAAAGAATATTATTGAAAATGGTAATAAGATATGAAAGGATATATAAAGGTTTTGTTTTGCTTTTTTTTTTTTTGGGGATGTTGTATATTGAAAAAAGGCAAAAAAATTTTTTTTAATTAATAAGAAATAATTTGGATGAAAAGGAGAAGTTGGGATAAGATATGAAGTTAAATAGACAAAGTATTGATACTATAATTTGGGATTGTTATGTTCTATTGGTTTTCTTCTTTTATTATTTTTTCTTAGAAAAGAACTTATAAGCTGTTATGCCTTGTGCATTGTTTATATAAAATTGATAAAAATGGTTTATATATATAATATAAAAAAGAAAATGATAATAAGATATGGAAGGATATATAAAGTGAATATGATGTTTGAATTTGTGTCTGTGCGAAGAGTTTCAACCCGGGATCAGACAACCTTCAGAAAAGATCTTTTAGTTTTGTTTGTGTTCTGTAAAATCAATAAAATTTGTTTAAAAAAAAAAAAGAATGCTAATTAGGGACAGAACACCCCTCCCCTCTTGGTTCAGTCCTTACGTCGCGTAGTCACGTAGGTAGGCGGAGCTCCGTCTGAGCCTACTGGACCTGCGCAGCTCAGTCGTAGGTTGGATCCCGGCCGGTTCGGTCGGGATCTCTGCTGCTCCTGATGTCGTCGTGGGAACCGGCTGGTCGGTCGGGCCGGGCCGCTCTCTGTAGCTCCCTCCTGGGCCTCCCAGGTTGGTTGAGCTGCGGGTTTCCCCGCTCCCGCTCAGTCTTTCCGGGTCGGTCGAGCTGGCCTGGCTGTATCTTCCTGGCAAGGGGTCGTGATGACTGCTTTCCGGTAAGTATGGCTGGTTTATTCTTCTTTGGTTTTGGTCCCCTGGGTATTCCCTCCCCCCTTGGTTTGTGTTGTGGGGGTTGGTTTCGCCTGTTTGTGCGTCGGTGGTCTCTTGGTTGGCAGTCCTTGAACTTAATTGGTCGATGTGGCGTTTCCACACTCGTCCGTCTGCTGTTTGTAGCCGGTACGAGTGTGGGCCTGTTATTTGTGTGATGACGGCCGGTATCCATAATGGGTCTCCCATCAGGTTTCTTGCGTATACGGGGTCGCCGGGTGCGAAAGTTCGGTGTTTGCTGTTTGAGTCTGGGGGCTTCTCCGGGTTATACGTGGGGTGTAACCTGTCGAGTGGGGACCTTAATTTCCTCCCCATTAATAGTTCGGCTGGGCTCTTATTCGTTGTGGTATTTGGGGTTATGTGTTGGGTGAAGAGTAGTTTGTTTATTTTCTCCTGGATCTCCCCGTGGCCTATTTTCCAGATGGTCTTTTTAGTGAATTGCACCATCCGTTCCGCCCTACCGTTCGCCGCCGGGTGCGCCGGTGCTGTCAGCGCGTGGCAGATGCCCCTTTCCGCTAGGAATTTTTCGAATTCCAGCGAGGTGAATTGGGGCCCATTGTCGGAAACGACGACGTCTGGGAGGCCGTGCGTTGCAAAGAGTTTGCAGAGTTCCTTGATCACGGCCTCCGTGGTTGTTGTCTTCATGTTGCTTACCTCCAGCCAGTTGGAGTAAGCATCTACTGTTATAAGGAAGGTGTGTCCTTTTGTGGGCCCGGCGAAGTCTATGTGAATTCTAGACCAAGGTCCCCTTGGGGTTTCCCACTCTAGGACGGGTACTGTGGGTGGGCTTGATCTAGTTTCCTGGCATCGTTGGCATCATGCTACCCAGGTCTCAATTTGTTTGTCCATCCCTGGCCACCAAGCGTAACTTCTGGCCAGGTCTTTAGTCCTAACGATGCCAGGGTGCCCTTCGTGTAGCAGTTCCAGAACCTTCCCTTGTAGCTTTTCTGGAATGACCACCCTATCCCCCCATAGTATGTACCCTTTTAATAACAAGAGTTCCGTTTGGCGGTTTCACAACGTTTTGACGGACTCGTCGTTGTCCCTTTCCGGCCACCCTTTCTCTACCCAATGCAACACCCGCGCCAGACGTTTGTCTTTATTAGTCTCTCGGGCAATGTCTGACGCGGTTATGGGCAGGTTGGGTAGAGTCTCTATGCTGAGGGTGGTTGTCGTGGGTGCTGGGTCGGTGTCAGGTTCCGGTAGCGGTGAGTGGCTTAAGGCGTCTGCATGGGAGATCGTCTTACCCGGTCTGTGTATGAGTCCGTAGTTGTAGGCCACCAGGAACTCGGACCACCTTGTCATTCGGGGAGACAGAATGTTCGGGGTGGCCCGGTTTCCTGCAAGGATTCCCAGCAGCGGCTTGTGGTCGGTTATGATGGTGAAAGTCCGGCCGTAGAGATACTCGTGGAATCGTTTTACGGCGGCAACGATAGCCAGAGCCTCTTTGTCCAGCTGGCTATAGTTCCGCTCCGGTTTGGTGAGGGTCCTTGAAAAGAACGTGATGGGCGCCTCTTTTCCGTCGGGGAGGGTATACTGTATAAGGATGGCGTCCGAAGTGAGGAGGTCCTTTGTTCTTTGGAAGGCGGCTTGCTCGTGTTTCCCCCAAGTCCAGGTCGCCGCCTTGTCCAGGAGCCTATGCAAGGGCTCCGCCACCGTCGCCTTTTGGGGCAGGAAGACATTGTAAAAGTTAAGTAGCCCCAGGAATGCCTGTAGTTCCGTCTTCGACTTGGGTGTGGGGGCTTCTTTGATGGCCTTGATTTTTTTGTTTGTGGGGTGAATGCCGTGACGGTCTAGGAGGTATCCTAGGAATTCTACCCGTTCCGTGCATAGCTGGCATTTCTCCCTCTTGACTTTGAGCCCGGTCTCTTTAAATTTGGTTAGGACCTCCCTTAGGCGACCCTCTAGTTCGGCTTGGTTGGTTGCCGACACTAGGACGTCGTCGAAGTAAGGTACCACCCCCTTGATGCCTTGCAGTAGTCTTTCCATAAGGCTTTGGAATATTCCCGGTGCCACGCTGACTCCAAATTGGAGTCAGTTGCATTTAAATGCCCCCCGGTGGGTGACTATGGTTTGCGCTTCTGCTGTTTGCTCGCCGACTGGCAACTGTTGGTATGCCTGGGTGAGGTCGAGCTTGGCGAAAACCTTGCCCCCTCCCAGTGAGTGCAGTAGGTGTTGCACTACTGGGACGGGGTAGGCGCTTTGTTGTAGCGCGCCATTTCGGGTGGCCTTATAGTCCCCACAGATCCTCACCGACCCATCGGGCTTGATCCGGGTGACTATGGGGGTCTCCCACTGGGCGTGGTCTATTGGCTGTAGGACCCCTTGCTTGACAAGCTTGTCAATTTGCTCATCTATCTTGGGTTTAAGTGCGAATGGCACCCGCCTTGGTTTCAGGCGTTTTGGGGGGACGTTTGGGTCTAGGTTGAAAGATATAAGGGGCCCTCGGTACTTGCCTAGGTTTCCGTCGAAGACCTCTTGGAATTCCCGGACCAGTTGCTGCTCCCAGCTGTCGTCGGTGACGTGGTCGACTCCCGTGACTGCGATGCCGAGCGGGGCGAACCATTGTAGTCCCAGTAGGCTTGGGCGGTCGCGGTCTACGATTGTCAGGGGAAGTCTTTCGGTGTGCCCTTTATAGGTGATGTTGAAGTGTTTGGTTCCGACTACCGGGATGCGGTTTCCCTGGTGGTCCTTTACAATGAGTCTCTGGCTGTCTAGGTTCCTCCTTTGGAGGGTCGGCACCAAGCGCTTTATTTCATGCCATACTATCATGGAGAGGTAGGACCCGGAGTCCACCTCCATTTTGCATGGCTGGCCCTCGATGCCTACCTCCACATGGACCTTCCGGGCGTCATTGGTTATGGCGTGGCCGATGGTGACCGTCTGATGGGTCTCCTCTCTTCGCCGGTTATCGCCGCGTCGCAGGGCTCGTCCGTTCTGGTCCCATCTGTTGTCCGAGGGGTGATCTCTGGTCCGGGGTGGTGTGCTCTCTCTCCTCCGGTCGCTCTGGTCCCATCATGCCGGGCTGCGGTTCTTTTTTAGGCAGCAGACACGGGCGATGTGTCCCTTCTTGTCGCAATGCCGGCATTCCGACCTGGGGTGGTCGCCGCCGCGACCAGCATAGTTGGTCCTCGACTTACGACCCCGCCGGTTCCATGGGTCGCGGCCTGTCTGGAAGCGATGGATGTCCTCCTCGTCATCGGAAGTGCCCGATGCCGAGTGGAAGTCGCCCTGGTGGGTGGTCGTCTCGGGTTGGGCCTTGGTCGACCTCGCAGGGTTGTTGTTTCTGCTGCGATCCCCAGTGTTCGGTCTGCGCATGCGGTCGGCGGATGTTCGGGTTGCTTTGGCAGCTGCGGCTGCAGTGAGGGTGTCTGCTAGGCTGATGTTGCCCTTGGCCATCAGTCGGCTCTGGAGGACGGGGTCCCACAAACCGAGCACGATTCTGTCTCGCAGGGCGTCGTTCAGGTTGTCGAATTCGCAGAGCCCCCCTAGGCGCCGTAGCTCGGTGACGAAGTCGCTGAAGCTCTCACCCGACCGTTGGTCCCGACGGTAGAATTCGTTGCGTTGGATCAGGATGGGTACCTCTGGAGTGTAGTGCCGCCGAAGTATTGGCTCGAGGACGTCCCAGTCCATCGCGGTCACATCGGCGGGTTTGGCAAGCGCCTTGGCCATCTTCAAGACCTCGGTCCCGCAGTGGGTCAGGAAGACGGCGTGCTTCATGGGCCCAGTGGCATCCTTCAGGTCGCTGCACTCGAGGAACATGTGGAATCGGTCAGAGTACGATTCCCAGTCCTCGGTGGCGGGGTTGACGGGTGTGGGGGGTGCGATTTTCGCCATCATGGTGGTTCGTCTGGCTTCCGTCGGACACGTGGTTCAGTTCAGGGTCTGGATCCCACCTTCGTCGCCAGTGTTGTGTCCGCGAAATGATGCCAGGAGTCGGTGACTTCAAATCATGCTCTTTTATTTAAAGTTGGAACCGAACTGGGGCAAAGGAAAAAGCTCGCGGCTTTTATTCCTTTAGCCGCGGCGGCCGCGGCCAATGGCACCACTTTGAATCTCCCGCGATTCGAATGGACCAATCGCGGGAGATTCTTAGCGAGCCAATCAGCGCGGCTCGCCTGACCAATCAGAGTGCCCCGCGCTTTGGCCAATCAAAGCGCGGGGATCTCAAGAATGCTAATTAGGGACAGAACATGGTACATATAACATTTTTACATTCTCTTTTATAAAAGAACAATATGCTATACCTTGACCTTTAGCTTTCAGTTTCCAGCCATTGGCTAACGATATCTGCTGTGTACTCTTGGACATTTTAATAAAATTTTTGTTATCATTTGTTATACAGTGGGATGCTCCACTGTCAACCACCCATAAATTATTTTTTACAGCTCCGTTACGATACATGGCTAACTCTAAATTTTTATTTTTATTTTGATGACTTTTAGTATTCTGGCCAGCGTTCTGGCACTGTGCTTTTTTACAAAATCTTGCCAAATGTCCTCTTCCTCCACAATTAAAACACTTTTTAATTGCGTCTGCAGTAGGAGATTCATTATCTTTTTTTTTTTTTTTTGAGGTTGTTCCCTCCTTAACTGATCTCTTTCAAGTCTTCTTCTGGCCTCTTCAATCAATCTGCCAGTTATATCAGTTAAAGTTAAACTTTCCTTAGGCAAAATTTCAAGGGAAGTGACGTAGTTATCATAACTTTCATTTAGTGATGATAGAATTATGTAGACTTGATGTAGTTCAGAGAAAATAAGCTCTTTCTCGTGCAGTTCTTGAAAATGCTTTTTATAGTTTTCAAATGACTAAGCATATCACCATTCGTTTGGAGATGCGTCCTGAAAAGCTTCCGTGTTAGATTTATGTGAGCACCAACGTTATCTCAGACATAAATCCTCTTCAGCTTCTGCCAACACCCAACAGCTGTTTGCTCTCCACAGATATGAACAAGTTGCTGGTCAGACAGTGTTAGTCCTATTATGCAAATAGCTTGTTCATTTTTCTGCATAAAATCTTTTATCTTTAGTCTATCTTCCTCAATCTCTGGATCCCATTCCTCTACGTTTGGTGGATTTTCAATTTTGTTCCACAGACCTTCTCTTCGTAGAAGTAGACTACATTTCATAGACCATAATACATAGTTTGTTCCATCCAGCTTGGATATAAGGGACAAACTTTGTAGATTGACTTGTGCCATGTTTTCTTATATGGATATAAAACTATAATTAATAAAACACAGCTGTCTGTTTACTGTAATGTAAAACAACACAAACTCTCACTTTTTACATAAATCTGTTTTATCCTAGTTAAACTGACTTTGCAGCCTCTGGGCCCATAACCAGTGTTAAGCCTGTGTTCCCCAACCAGGATTAAGGAGACAAGCTAAACAGAATGTGCAGTGTTAGTCAGATAGGCATACAGATAAATGAGTGAGATATGTTTGTATGTTAGGTAGCATACAGTAAAAATAACAGATACGCTTGTGCTATCAAAAATATAGTTTATTCCATTTAGAGATTATAGCATAGTCAAAATAGCAATCCATTAGTCATGTATCATTTTAGTCAGTCCATTCAAGGATATTCAGTTAGCAAAGTCCGTGTAGAATATTCAATGTCAGTTCACTTACAAATCAGTCCTCTCTCTCTCCTGTTCCAGTAGGGAAAAAACGCAGTCTTGAATCCATCCAGTAATTAGGGATCATAAAGCCAGAGAGAGCAAGCTGATGTTCCTTGCTTCTTTTATGGTGCTTTTTACAACCACTCCCTTAATTACAGTCCTACAGTTAAAGTTGCAGACACTTTAACTAATAAACCATGATAACATATTTATTATTTTACCTAAACCAGTTCGGGTAAACAATGTTATCCCTAACAATCCCCAATAAAAGAGTGGTTCTGCAGGTGGTGACCACAGATCACTTCTCAGTTCCTATGCTTTCTGGCTGATGGTTTGGTCACTTTTGAATGCTGGCGGTGCTTTCACTCTAGTGGTTGCATGAGACGGAGTCTACAACCCACACAAGTGGCTCAGGTAGTGCAGCTCATCCAGGATGGCACATCAATGCGAGCTGTGGCAAGAAGGTTTGCTGTGTCTGTCAGTGTAGTGTGCAGAGCATGGAGGCGCTACCAGGAGACAGGCCAGTACATCAGGAGACATGGAGGAGGCCATAGGAGGGCAACAACCCAGTATCAGGACCACTACCTTTGCCTTTGTGCAAGGAGGGACAGGACGAGCACTGCCAGAGCCCTGCAAAATGACCTCCAGCGGGCCACAAATGTGCATATGGCTGTTTAAACGGTCAGAAACAAAGTCCATGAGGGTGGTATGAGGGCCCGACATCCACAGGTGGGGGTTGTGCTCACAGCCCAACACCATGCAGGACGTTTGGCATTTGCCAGAGAACACCAAGATTGGTAAATTCACCACTGGCACCCTGCGCTCTTCACAGATGAAAACAGGTTCACACTGAGAACATGTGACAGATGTGACAAGGTCTGGAGATGCCGTGGAGAACGTTCTGCTGTCTGCAACATCCTCTGGCATGACCGGTTTGGCAGTGGGTCAGTGATGGTGTGAGGTGTCATTTCTTTAAGGGGCTGCACAGCCCTCCATGTGCTCGCCAGAGGTAGCCTGACTGCCATTAGGTACCAAGATAAGATCCTCAGACCCCTTGTGAGACCATATGCTGGTGCGGTTGGCCCTCCTATTGCACGACAATGCTAGACCTCATGTGTGTCAGCAGTTCCTGCAAGACGAAGGCATTGATGCTATGGACTGGCCCGCCCGTTCGCCAGACCTGAATCCAGTTGAGCACATCTGGGACATCATGTCTTGCTCCATCCACCAATGCCACATTGCACCACAGATTGTCCAGGAGTTGGGGGATGCTTTAGTCCAGGTGTGGGAGGAGATCCCTCAGGAGACCATCCGCCACCTCATCAGGAGTATGCCCAGGCATTGTAGGGAGGTCATACAGGCATGTGGAGGCCACACACACTACTGAGCTTCATTTTGACTTGTTTTAAAGACATTACATCAAAGTTGGATCACCCTGTAGTGTTTTTTTCCACTTTAATTTTGAGTGTAATTCCAAATCCAAACCTCCATGGGTTGCTAAATTTGATTTCCATTGATAATTTTTGGGTGATTTTGTTGTCAGAACATTCAACTATGTAATGAACAAAGTATTTAATAAGAATATTTCATTCATTCAGATCTAGGATGTCTTATTTTTGTGTTCCCTTTATTTTTTTGAGCAGTGTATATATTATATAAAAAGTTTTGAAACAGCAAAATAAATACATATCATTTCAGGGTGCTAGTTGAGGATTTTGTGCCTACATTAGGTTAAGATTAGCTTAAGAAAATGGTCCATTTTCTGTTTTTTTGTTTTAAAGTGAATATTGTACTCTACAGTATATAATATTATACCTCAGATAGTCAAATAATATCCCCTGTTGTTCAAAGATTGTTTCACCTGAGTTTACATAATTTTTATTTTCTGTAGGTTTTTTTTTACCGTATTCTACAAATCTTTTGTTACCAAATGTATGAAATGATATATGGAATAGATGAAAATTTGTGCCTAAAGTTTCAATTATTTGATGGTGTCTTCTAGATCAGTTTCTTTATTTGCACTCATTCATAGAATCGTTTGGTGCCTGCTGTAATTACTCCAAGTTGATTTGGAAAGCACTCAGGAAAAACATTGTTCTCTAATGTTTATCATGCAGATGTTCTCACATTATACATATGATTGCAACCCGTGATTGATCAAATAGTTATCAGTTAGACTTGATTTCTTAAAATAATAACTGATTGATTTTAAATAATAATAAAAATAATAGGATGTAATGTGTTTTTAACCATTCATGGAATCCAACAGTCTTCTTGAGATTCTGCTAATTTGCTTAGGAATCTCTAGAAGACTTTCCAGAAAGAACGATGTGATATATAAGAGGCTTTGGAAGAAAGATAAAATTCTGCCAATAAGATACTGAATAAAGAACAAAACATATAAAATAGTGCTAACAAATCTGGTTGTCTGTTTGTTATGGTATATGGTATGCAGTCACAAAGTTCTTTTTATCATTTTTGTTATTATTCTATGTGTGAAACATTCTAATAATAAATAATCTTTCCTCTTAAACTATTGGGTTGTACATATGCAAATGTAATTGATTCAATTAGCTTATTATTAATGAGATTATTCATGGAAGAGGGTATCTCAGGACACAGAGGATAGAAACAGAAATTTCTTTTCTTTCAAGGATAGAATAAAAGTTCCTTCAGAGGAGAGAACACTAAATTAAATGTTTGGGGGGGGGGATAATATAAAACAAGAATCACTGGAAAAGTCATGATGCTTGAAAAAAAATGAAAGCAATAAAAAAAAAGCAATAGAAGACAAGGTGGCTAGATACAATTACTGGTGATATAAGCAGGTGTTTACAGGAATGGGAAAAAAAGCAGTTACTGACAGACAATCCTGGCAAAAATTATGTTTCTCAGGAAAATGTAAGCCATTAAAAGTCCTCTCTGAACTTGTTTAAAAATTAACTGCTTTTTTTGCAGGTCTTTAATGAGGCTCTTTGTTACTCCAAATCCACTCTGTCAAAATGGTTGTCTCAGTTTCTTGAATCTAATAATAACTCTACATTTTGCAAAAAAAATACATAACTGAGAAAGAACAGCCAAGGGTAAGACTGATTTTGTTTTCAACAATTACTGCAACACTGTAATATTTCTCTAGGGAGCAAGAACTGTTTATTTTAACTAAATCCATCTCTTTGTTTCTGTAAAGAGTTTTCACTTTAAAGAGCATCTTCAGCTTACTTATCTCTTCTTTTTGCAACCAGTTATAACCAGGGTGTTCAGCCCACTCTTCATCATATTACTGTATTCATAAGAATGAAATGCTTTTCTGATTGTTTGAAGCTACAAAAAGAAATCATTTCAATTTGTAGCCATGTATATAACATGCATGTAACTTAATTGCCTTAAGAATTGGAACTGTAAAGTAATGATAAAAGAATTCGTATCAGAACTGGTAATAAAGTTTGTTTATCTATTCCTAATAAGGAAAAAGAAATGCCTTGCTCTTCATACCGGTACATTATGTGAGCCATTACAATGGAAATTAATAAACTGACAACATTTGCTCCTGCAGGAAAAATGCAAAACAAATAAACTATAATTTGAAAAAAGACTACTGTGTTTTCTTACCCAGTAAATATATTTCTCTTTTATCATCTATCTATTTTACATTACATTAGGAGATATCGAAACAGAATTTTCTCACTTCATAGTTCAATACTGCAGGTTCTTCATTAGCCAGTTTAAAAACCTCAAAAACCTTTTAATCCAAGAGCCCTGGTGGTGCAGTTGTTAGAATGCAGTATTGTCAACCAAATTCTGCTCACAGCCTGGAGTTTGATTCTGATGCAGTTCAAGGTTGGCTCAACCTTCCAACCTCAATAAAATGAGGACCCAGATCGTTGGGGGCAATATGCTGTCATTTACAGCATCAGAAAATGGGGCAGTATATATGTCTATGTGCTGTTGCTATTGTAGTCACATTGGTTGCTGGTCTTGTAAAGATTGTAGCCTGACTCCCATTCTCTCTTCTCCTCTCTCCTTTCTTTTATTGATCTTGCTTCTGTGATTTTAACAGCAATCTGAGGAATAGAAATTTAGCAGGCAACAACTTTTCAGACCATGAAGTGGTGTGAAAAGCATTACCTGATATTTGTTTACTTTGTATATTATGAGCTGTGCTAATGGCTCAGGAACTAAAAGCAGCAAGGTATCAGTTGTACTTTAAATCATTATGGTATTATGTCTACTTTGAATTTTTATAATAATGAAATTGATATGAACATCAGCTTATATTTATAAAGAAGGATTTCTTTAAAATAAGATACAAAAAGCAGTCACTAATGTCCAAAAATAAAAATACACTCCAACAATTGGCAGATGGTTTCATGAAAACTTTCACATTTACTGTTTTCAAGATCTTGGCAGTTGTACAAAAATAAATCCAAACAATAACAACTACTGCTTTTTGTAGCTGAAAAGGATAACTAGGTTGCAAGGATGAGGCAAGTAGCATAGCCAATACAACTACGCATAGCTGCAGTGTCCTCCACTGATGTGGCTCACCCATTTGTTTATGAATTGTCAATGAAATAGTGACATATGTTTTCAAGTGGAGAGCTGGCTGCCTTGTTGGTTTGGAGTTTTTGTTGTTTTTGTTGTTGTTGTTCTTGTTATTCAAAACAGAACAAATAAGGCAGAGAGCCTTTGCTCCCCTCACTATTTTTCTGAAGGCAATGTTAGCTCTTATCTGCTTTTTCTCCAGGAAAGCATCTCAGTGTCTGCCATGGTCCTTCTCATATACCATTATAAAAGAAGATATTTCAGTTCTGAAGAGATACAGTAACCCAAACTAGGGCTAGCAACATTCTGTAGTGTTTGGAAAATATAGTCTGCTAAATATTTAATGGCTTTCTTTGTTAAGATTAATCACCACCCACCCACCATCTAACTCTAGTCCTGTTATGCTGCCTCATCATAGCAGATGGGAGCATTCCCAGGAGGGATGAACAAAAAATACTAGGGGTATGCTAAGCATATATACTCCCAGCATGATCACTCAAGGCATGAAGGTCATCCTAACTGCCCAGCCAAATTATTCTAGGCAGCGGTAATACAGGAACAGACTGAAGTTTTAAATGTACACTCAAAAATAAATCCCAGTGGGGCATTGTCAGGAATATAGAAATTAGGTAACATTCTAGGTCTGCAATTCTAGAGCAATAGAATTTTTGGATCTCTTCCTAGAAGAAGGAGAGAGTAAAAGAGAGAGAAGGGGTGGGCTGGGGAGAGAGGGAAAAACTAATACATCTGATCTTGGATACTTAATCGTGATGCTGAATAATATTCATGTCAGCATGGAAAGATCTGCAACTATGCAAATATCCTATTCTAGGAAATAGACTAGAAAGCCAGGTAAGGCTAGAACAATCAATGGAGTACCAAGGTTTATTGCAGTTCTGGTTCTCAGAGCTGCCACCAAACTAAGAGTAAATAATTTCTATCTGTTCTGCTTCCCACTGAAAATGATAACAAAAAAAAAAAAATGCCCCTCCCCCCATTTCTTCATTCCCATTGGAAGTTTTAGATTTTGGATGTTGGAGGTCTCTATTGTAAGACATGGGATTTCTCTGGAAGTTAGTTTAATTTAAATGCCTCAATAATTCTGAGCTTCACTTATCTGAATGGCAAATAAAGCACAAGTGTTTTTAATACCACAATTTATACTAATATGCCTACATACACATACATATGTCCACAGTCTTCCTAGGCTGCCTTATAGCAGGGAGAGTAGCTGCTTCTGGGAGAGATGAATAAAGAATGGATATGTGTGCCAAGAATATAGATACCCAGCAAAGTTACCAAAGCATGAATGTCATCCTAGTTGCTCAGCTAAAGTAAATAGGCATCTGTATCGAACAGCAACAATATCACTTTAGTGATAATGCCATAATTTTATACTACACTGAAAACAATGGTAAACTACTATATTTCACAAAATAAGCCATATGATAGATGAAATGATGTGATTATTGATACAGGGCCAAATGATCGGCCCTCATGTCAGATGGCATTCAGCAAGCGACTCAGGAAAACAGGATCTTTCAGAGTATATTGATGTTTACGATACAACTAGATTAAAGACTTTGAAATGTGTACTTGTTGAGGTTGCCATGCAGGAAAATACAATCCAAATCTGTAAAGATAAAATTATGGTTGGAACATGAAACATTAGCGACACAAATATAGAAAAGTTTATGAGAGGAAATAAATCCACTACATGCTGCTATCTTAAGAATTAGCAGTTTGAAATTGACTGGAATTGGACATTTTCTGTCAGAAGATCATAGTTTTGCTCAGGAATGAAAAAAAAGGAATTGTGTGGTTTTCATAAGGCTACAACAAAGGTAATACTTGGGGTACAATGACTGAATGATATCAATTAGATGTCACAGATGACCCTTTAATACAACAGTTATCCAAGTTTATGTCCTACCACTGATGCAGAAAAGAGGAGATTGATGGATTTATGGTCAACTTCTGTCAGAAATCAACAGAACATAAAAGAGGAAACTGTAGTTTAAATGCTGTAAGAAACAATGAGTTAGATTCTGCCAATCCAGTGATTTCTTCATTGGCAGATTTTTCAAACAACCAAAACAACACCTATATACATCATTATCCTCAGACAAAATACACAGGAAACAAATTCATTATATTATTGGTACAAGGAAATGGGAAAGCTCAAATATAATAGTCAAGATATAGCCAAACTCTGATTGTCAAGCAGGGAACAGATTGTTTTTTGCATGTGCCAACTCAAGCTAAAGAACAAAGCAAACAAGGTCTTGTGATATAATCTTGAAAATACACCCCCATTTTAAGGAGAACATCAGGAATCATTTGAAGTTCTGAACCTCATTGATAGAGAGCCAGAAGAACTATGGAATGAAATAAAAGAAGTTAAAGATTAATATAAAAAGAAGCTAAGAAATAGAAGATAGCAAACTGAATGTCAGAACAAACTGTAGAAATTGCCAAGAAGAAAAAAGAAGTCAAAGCCAAGAAAGACAAAAATTTAAGACTTCCAGATAGTGGTTAGTAGAGACAAGAAGCAATACCTGTAACAACACAAAAGGCAAAGAAAAGCAGGGAAAGTTTTCCAAAATATCTCTGAAATTAGAAGGATGTTACAATCTTGTCCTAAAGGGTACAAATGGGCAGAATGTCAATCATTCAAAGAAAACCTTCAAAGATTGAAGGATTGTTCTGAAATCTGCACAGTAGAGATGTCAGTTTCTTAGAGGATATTCCACAAAAATCTGTAGTATTATAAAATGAAATTAGATCAGCAATTTGGTCATTAACAAGTCAGAAGGCTACAGGAACTGATGAAATATCTGCAAAAATATGTCAAGCAATTAAAGAAGAATCTATAACGCTTTTAACCAAATTATGGCAGCAAATCTGGAGAAAGATATGGTGTTCAACAGATTTAAAGAGTTTACATTTTGATACCAAAGAAAGAAAACCTAATAGCATTTACAGACTTCACACAATATTATTTATTAATTAATTACCTGAAGTCACTGAAAGTTGAATGATGTGTATTATCATTTAGCAAATTAGGATCATCCGATATAGGTTAGAACTAAATGAGAAAAGAAATGTCAGATGTCCAAGCTTTTAGAAAAGGCTGAGGAACAAGTGATATTATTGCTGATGTATGATGGAAATTGAGAAAGCTGAAGTGCCCAAAAGAAGTCAATATGACTGTACAACTTCATTGTCTAAAGAAAAACTTCAAGTTGGTAGAACATTTCAAGCTATATAATGTCCTTAAGAAAATGGCAATCCCAGAACAACTGTGAGTCCTTATGCAAAAATTATACACAAGACAGGAAGTTACAGCCTGAATAGAATATGGAAAAACAGACTGGCTCCACGTCATCAAAGGATTGAGATGTTGAAATGATAGCCAGGGTGGCGCAGTTGTTAGAATACAATATTGCAGACTGACTCTGCTTACTGCCAGGAGGTCGATACTGATCTGGTAAACTACTTAGTGCTGTAAAGCACTATAAAGCAGTCTGTGCTATTGCTGTAGTTTCAGTCTTTTATGATTGACTATTCTAGAAAAACTAGTAGTTAATAAATATTCTAAAATACATTAGCACTTGCTAGAGTAACAGTGAAGATCTTTTCCAAGACCTTCATTGCTGCTCTACCATAATGTTCTACATCTTAAGCAATTAGAATCATAGAAGCAATGCTTTTCCTTGGGATTATTAACCTCAAAATATAGATGAGATCAAAACAGTTCTGATTATGGTTCAAGTCTAATTATGGTTATCCACCTTCTCATCTTTCACTAATAGAAGCAATGGTTTTCCTTGGGATTATTAACCTCAAAATATAGATGAGATCAAAACAGTTCTGATTATGGTTCAAGTCTGATTATGGTTAACCATCTTCTCATCTTTCACTAATAGAAGCAATGGTTTTCCTTGGGATTATTAACCTCAAAATATAGATGAGATCAAAACAGTTCTGATTATGGTTCAAGTCTAATTATGGTTAACCACCTTCTCATCTTTCACTAATAGAAGCAATGGTTTTCCTTGGGATTATTAACCTCAAAATATAGATGAGATCAAAACAGTTCTGATTATGGTTCAAGTCTGATTATGGTTAACCATCTTCTCATCTTTCACTAATAGAAGCAATGGTTTTCCTTGGGATTATTAACCTCAAAATATAGATGAGATCAAAACAGTTCTGATTATGGTTCAAGTCTGATTATGGTTAACCACCTTCTCATCTTTCACTAATATAGATGAGATCAAAACAGTTGTTTTGGCTTCAGCAATGTTTGCTATTGCCTTTTCACTATCAGATACATTATCATGTATCAGATCTCTCTCTTTGTCAAGATCATGAAAATAGTATGGATAATCAAGAAAATAAACAAATGTATTATTTAACAAATAAAATCATAATTCTCACTCAGAACACAAATCAGCCAGCTCAAATTACCATATTTTAGTCACATTATGCAAAGACACAGTTCCCTTAAGAAGCCTATAATAATGGGGAAAATGTAAAGAAAAAAGATGAGAATAATCAACAGCAATCTAAATGAACCTATTACAACAGTAATAAATTCACTATAAGAGAAAAAAAAATCTAGGTGTGGTCATCAAAAGTCAATATCAACTTGGTGGCATATAATCAATTAATCAATTAAATTTAATTAGCATCATTAGATTATTTAACTGCTACTAATTAGAAATTTAAATAGCTAATAAGCAACCCAGTCATAGACAGCCTTGAAAAAGGAGTTGGAACTTTCCAGCTCAGCATTTTCCCAGAGATAAAATGATTAGAGCCCCATGCAACTCTATTAAGTAAGTATTTGGATGTGAACCTGAGTATATATGTAAGTAATTCTGTTTAAACAAACATATACATATTAAATATGCACCTATATTATTCAGTACACATCTGAAGATGTAGATTCACCAAGTGTACACACATAACAGTTTGCTTTCATATTGTGATAGTATGGGGGAATGACCTTGGGGGAGAGCAGGAAGACCCGCAGCCTAGGCAATGGGTCTTCATCCTGTCTCCCAAGGTCATTCTAACATACCATCATCACATATAAGGGAGCTGGGGCTCCAACAGCTTATTTGTTAGGCATCTACCATTTTGCTTTTCTGCATGTTCAACCCTTTCTTGCTTTAGTAGTATCAGCAAATCAGTATCTGTATTCTGTATCATCAAATCAAATGTTATTAAAATTCAATTCCCATTGAGATGGTTATGTACTGAGATGATTATATACTCTACATGACAGATATGCCTTGGTATGCTGCCCAATAGATCAGATTTGAAATAGGTAAGTCTAAAGTAAGAGCAAGAAACTTGAAAGTGTCTGTCAAAATTAACAAAGTAGGCTGAGCAGGCATATAACCCTTATTATACTGTGATGAAATGTGCTTTACAGTATGTAAGTATCAGTAACTATTTCTATAGTCATAGACTGCTTCCTTTTGAGGGTATGGGTAAAAAGCTACTCTACTCTGTGTCTCCAAAACTCTGTACGTTATATTGCTCTTTATTCTTCTAATTCAATTTCTTGCTTCCATGAGGACTCTTGTCTAAACCCCCATTCCATTTTCTAAGTGTTCTCTTGAAACAGACTTTGCCTGATTTTGGCAACTCATGCCTGCTCCCAGCTCCTTGGGTTCCTTCCTTAGGGCTTTCTCTGGCAGCCAGACTCTAACTAACTTGGACCATCACCTTACTTTTAGTCAACATGGATTGACAGCAACTTTTCATCTCAAGATCCAATGATCTACTGCAGTGATAGTGAACCTTTTTGTTGTGTTGTGCTGAAAACGCGTGCATGCTGGTACCCACAATACAATGGGCCCCTCCTGAGTATGCATGTGCAACACTCTCACCCCACCCCTTTACCTGCACTGTACATGTGTGTGCTTCCCAGCTGATTTTCGGCCCGTCTGAGGCCGTTTTCGCCCTCCTGGAGGCTTGAGGGAAGCCCCTGGAGGCTAAAAATGACCCCATTTTTCAGCCTTCTGAGGCTTCAGAGGCTTCCCTCAAGCCTCCAGGAGGGTGAAAATGGCCTCAAATGGGCCTAAAATCAGCTGGGAGGCATGTGCATGCGCAGTGCAGGTAAGTTTGGCTGGGGCTTGCATGGCCGCACAAGTGGCTCTGCGTGCCACCTGTAGCAGGTGTGCCATAGGTTCGCCATCACAGATCTGCTGCAAGGATCTGACATAATCAAATAAATGTCATTAAGGAATACAAAATTGGACATAAATCCAAACTGGTTTTTTTTTTTTTTCTTTTTCATAGCAACCAGAAAATATCTGAAAATAATCAAGTCAATCTCCATTTATGCAATAATTTTTGAACTTGATGACATAGCCCTTCACGCCCACCACCTACTAACTTTCCACAGAAGATTTTTTGCTTTAAATAGTTTTAATCTCCAAGGGAGCTTTATGGCCAGCAGTATTTTAGTGAGGCATCCATTTACTCACCAATTCTCTCTTGGGATAGAAAGGATGAATTTTCAATTGTCCACTCCTTGCTCATAATAAATGAAGGCATTTAGTATGCAAGCTGTTGCACAATATTTTCTCAATCTATTTATGCTTTTTTAAAAGAAGTAGTTTTATTGGATACCTTGCCTACCACAAAAGAAATTAAAATATAGTTTACGCTAGATATAAAGCTGGAACTATTGTTGAACAGGAAATCTGGAAAATAAAATTAATATCTTTGCACATTTGCCTCATTGTGTTTTGTTTGCATTGTTATATATTTTTCTCTCCTGTGTACTACCCAAAGTTGTTATGATGTGGGTGACCTATAAATGTGATTTATAAATAAGTAAATAAGGTCCCTTTGAACTACAGATTTTGACTAAAATAAGATTGTGTAGATCAAATATAATTCTCTTTATTATTCCACCTTTGAAATGCATGAGCTGCTGTTTTAAAATCTTGCCAGCCTATGATTATCTTATCTCATTTAAGTATTTAAATCAGAGATGGTATTCAGCAGGTTCTGACCAGTTTTGGAGAACCAGTAGCAGAAATTTTGAGTAGTTCGAAGAACTGGCAAATACCACTTCTGACTGGAGATTTTACAGTATCCTTCCTCTGCCACACCCACCAAGCTGCACCCACCAAGCCACATTCACAGAACCGGTAGCAAAAAAAAATTGAATCCCACCACTGATTTAAATATTCTTCTCTAAAAATTGTTGAAGATGTGTCATGTCACATGATTCCTTTCCAAGTAATTGGGAAAGTGCTTCCTTACATTAAAATCAGTCTATTCAGTGACACAATTGGACCAATAGTAGTTCAATCTCACATAAACACAACCTTTTGATTTTTACACATAATAGAAAGAAACTATTTCTACAGATTCACAAAATAATGACTCCCTGCAGGACAAGCAGATATTTGCTGGTGATGGGGATGAGGATGGGGCTACTCTCATTTCATTGGGGTAGCATTCAAAAATTAAACATTTAAAAATTAAATAACACTAACTTCAAGCAAAGGGTCAGCAGCACACAGTTGGCATCACATAGCTATGTCTCTAGGCATGTGTTAGCCTTTCAAGGTAGCCCAAACAAGAAAGACAACCTGGAACATTAGCTCTATCATTATTGAAAGGTTATAAGTCTGACAAGTCCTGTCTCCTACTTTGATTCTCTCAAAAATTAAGGAGGCCCCCTTCTTTTTCCACCCTGCCTTCTTCAGACTCAAATTTCATTTACCAGACCATTGTCCAGGCTCATTCATCCTACCTCCCAAGCTCTTACCCACAGACCAACAAGAAACAGCACTCAAGAAACCAAAAATAAATCTGATCTGAGGTCAAGTCTTCCTCGTCTATTTTGATTATCTTTAGCACATAGCTGAAGGATTTCCATAACTATTAATTGTTAATTAATACAAAGCATGAATTCTTTACATTTTGGGCTACATATTTACTCAGAACTGTTTTGGACCATGCACAAATGCATCTTTTTCTGACATTCATCTGAGCAGCCTCACTTTTCCAGGCTTTGTCTAATCCTCCCGAATGCTACTGCTGCTTTAAATGTTGCATTCACTTGAACAAGTGAAAGTGGCAGGGTTTTCTTTTTCCAGGTCCCTCTGAAGCTTGAAAAAGTCTTGCGAATAAATGTGTAACAGAGTTTTAAGAGATCTGAAACATTCCTTCCAGAACCTTTTTGAAGTACGTGTAGTCCTATTACTCAGCCGTGGTTATGAACTGGCAAATGCCTAGCCTATATAATTCCCAGAGTCCACTTAAATTTATCAGGATTTAGACCTGGGGTGTTGACAACTTGTGGACTGGTATAGCTGACTGGGGAATTCTGGGAGTTGAAGTCCACAGGTCTTAAAGTTGCCAAAGGTCTTAAAGTTGGACGCCCTTAATCTGATACATCCATACATCCACCCTGCAATGTGTAATCAAACTCTTTTTCTACATGCTATGAAAGTTCACACCACATTTAAACTAAGCATTCTCATTTCAACTTGCATTAACTAATCATCATCAGAATAATAGAAATTGGATCAGAGCTATCCTCTTTGAATTCTGTGAATAAAAGGAAAAAAGTAGCAGTGATCATCTTTTAAAAACTGGGCGGGGAGGGGAACCTGCAGAATGGAGAAGATACATGTGTGTAGGAGATAAGTAGACGGGTGATGAAGTTTGTTTTTTTTTTAAACATTTTTGTTGATTTATTGCTACTCCAGAAGCCTCTTTTGTTAAATCTTTTCCAATGATGCAATCTCCGGGGAGAGAAATTGGTTGGCAAGAAAAAAAAAAAAGAGCAACTATTTCATCGTGTCATTTACAGCTTGCATGTCAGCAGTTATATAAGCTGTTTCTGAAGCAACTGTGGAAACTGCCAAGCCCAGTGCACAGAAAGAAAGAGGGGGGAAGGGAGGGGAAGAAGGGTCCTTTTCCTAAATGTATACTTATGGAAAGATTTTAAAGAAATACCATAAAGTTTTGTCTCCTAAAAGAAGTCCCCAAAATTGGTGTCCTCGGGGTTAATTTGGACACAACAAAATCTGGCCTCATTTTACCCATAGACACTCTCTGAAGTATCTCTTTCCAAGGGTACAGTTAGAGCAACTGCTGTTTAATGTGAATGTAGTAGGTATTCAGAAAGTGTCAAGCATCAAGGAGGGAGGCTTAGCAAGAACAGAGATGAGCACGAGGAATGTCTGACAGCCTATTTTTCTGAGCACGAGTATTTACCAGGTTTATATTTTACGGAGGGTAGAAGTCATCTAAGAGAAGAATGAGGACATCACTACAGAACATTCATAATATAGTTTTCCTGGAGACTTTGTCCATTTCATCTATTAATTTTTGATCTGAATCCGATTAAAAAAATCTGTGATTTTGCACAACTTCTGTGCAAAAATGCAAAATTGTTTAGCTAAGTTTCCCTTCTGCAACCAAGTGGATTTTAATCAAATGCAGCTAAATTGAATGCCACCAGACTGAATGCCCTTTAAACAAAAAGTGATCTGGTTGAATCAAAAATAGAGCTTGTAGGTAGAATACAGATGAGTGCAAAAATAAAGCAATATCATTTGACTAAAAAGATGCTTCGGTTTAGATTTGTTAGGAACATCATTCCTGTTCATCATTTCTTCCCTATCATTGCACAGAAGAGATGATAGATCATCTGATGTCCTACACTCCATTTCTGTTCTGCTACTTTTAGGTACACAAGAAGGTTAAAGCTGGAGAAACCAGAATCTTCTTCCTGTGCATACTTATTACACAGAGAATTGTTTCAAGTGGCTCTGGATAGTTGTGGGTAAGGTAAGGTAAAAAGATTGTTCTTAATGTTTGCTGATGTTTAATAAATGAAAACCAAACTATACCTTTGCTAGCTATGCTGCATGCTTGCTGTGATCTTGATAGACAGGAAGAAATTGACTAGGACTAGGCTGGGTTGAAAACAAATTGGAAATTACCTACAACAATTTTCCAACAATATTTTTCATGAGCAGTTTATTCTCCCTACAACACCCACACGCATGCTTTGCTGCAGGCAAAGAACCAACCAAAACATAAATCGTTCAGCTTTAAATATATTGTGCTTGGAAAGATTTATCCTTCTGACCCATTTTCTAGATGAAAAATAAATTCTCCGGATATAGTCCTCCATGCACATCTCCATCTGCACACAAATGCTCCTCTCTCAACAATACAGTTTCATTGGTGCTGATTCAAACATTTATTGAATGCAGAACAAATCTTTTAAAATCCCGTCTTAAGGCAAAATGATAGAATAAATAGTTGCAGTAACCAAGCAGACTGCTCCATTCACTCCAGACTACAGGCAAAGGCCATCTCTTGCCAGCCACATCTACCCAGCCCACGAGAGTGGGTAGGTAAGGAATGTTGCAGGTCCCATCCCCTGGGGCACTTGGCAAGATTCATAAGAAGGGCCTTCTCTGTGGTGTTTCTCTCTCTCTGGAACATCATCCCCCCCAAAAAAAAATTTAGTTGGCCCTGATTCTGATACTCTTTAGGAAGTTGCTGAAGACCTGGTTCTGCCACCAGGCTTGGGGAACCCAGAATGGGAAGGAGCCCATTAAATGGCTTGTGTGGTGTGATGTATGGGGGTGGGGGGCTATTATATTATTTTAATATAATAAATTATACATATTATTTTATTATTTTCTTCTGTTAGTTTCATATATATATGTATGTATATATTTATGTATATGTATATATGTGTGTGTGTGTGCGCGCGCATGCGTATGCGTCTGTGTGTGTGTGTATATATTTGTTTTCTTAAGTTTTCACGGGTACTTGTTCAGGTATTTTCCCACGTCATTGTAGTTGTGCTTTTAAAGTTGTAGCAACGTTTCGGCAGAATCTCATCTGCCATCATCAGGCTTCTGTATTGTGTTCATCTGTGAGTCAGACTTTTACAGTGGTAAAACTCACAGATGAACACAATACAGAAGCCTGATGATGGCAGATGAGATTCTGCCGAAACGTTGCTACAACTTTAAAAGCACAACTACAATGACGTGGGAAAATACCCGAACAAAGCTGAATAACATACACACACACGTATATGTATATGTATACGTATATGTATATGTATATGTATATATATGATGTTTTTATATTCATGTAAGCCACCTTGAATCACCATGTGCAAATAGGCAGCAATATACATTTTCTAAATAAATAAATAAAAAACAGTATTGTTTAATGCTGTCCTGCTTACCAGTTCTTCTCGACCCCCAGAAATTAAAACAACAGGAAAACATTAGGAACTAGAGCAAGTTTATATAAATGGAGTTTTGGTAGTGTGCTATTGCCCCAATCCTCCCTTCTTAAGGAGTTTGTTCTGTTCTTTTAGCTGTTTGATTTTATTTATGACTTTTTTTTACATGGTTCAGGATTTTGCAGTAATAATTCAACCTCTTATTATATTGCTTCTTTATGTAAATTGATGTTTTGTTTTTTAAAAAATGGAATGGCAACCTTTTGGTAGATAAGTAAAATTAAAACAAATGCTCTCTTAGCCATTCTTTAAAAAAAATAAAAAGCACTGGAGCCGTGTGGCAGATTTCATGATATAATTGTGGCTGTATTCCTCCTGTGCTACATTTATGTCAGCAAGACATTAGTTACATAAATGACTATTCAGAAGTAGTGTCCCCCACCCAATATTTTTTTGCACAGCCTTGACTAGATCTAATTTTGTTATTTTCAGAAGCACACTTATAGCTAGTAAAAGAAATCTAACAGCATACTTCGGCATCTCTAATAACATATGTGGGTGGGTTAAAATGTTAAAATGGCAACCACAAGCACATGAATAAAATTTGGTTTTTTAAAAATATGCCTTGCAGATGGGGCTTTTATCATACCACTGCAATCAACATCTTGATTTTTTTTATGCTCTTCTTGCAGATATTCTTAAAATGCTGGCCAAAGCATAGGAGACTGTGAGTTGCAGTTCTCCTTAGCCATGAAAGTCGCTGTATGACTTTGAGCAATCATTCTTTCTCAACCCAACCCACCTTACAAGGCTGTTGTGGGGAAACCAGGAGAAGGAGGGAATATGTGGTAAGTTTGCCACCTTGAGTTGCTTGTAAAGTAGTAAAGATGGGTAAAAACTGTTATAAATAAATAAATTTAAAAATTATAATTAACTGAAATAAGGTCTCTAAATTTAGCCTAACCTGTACAATGTAACCAAAAGAGTGTTGCATATCTGAGACCCTATCTCTCTCACCCATCTTCCTAAGCAGCAAAAAATGCTGAGTGACCTTTTGTCCATCATTATCCTGCCATTATGTTCTAGAAAGTGAATTTATAAAACAACTAAGAATCTGTCATAACTGCCATGTTGTTAATTCATTTGTTATGCTTAACTATCAGCCAAACTAGCATAAGTCGTCAGCAAAAGCCTGTCCTAAATTTAATAACAAAATTGGATGGTGGATGGAAACATCTTATCTGCAAATTGCTAACTTTCCACAGTACTAAGCTACATATTTTAATGTTTACACCTGTACTTTATTAGAACCAGAGCTTTGCATATGGTTGGGAACACTAACATGGAAGTAAGATTTGTTAAACAGGCTACATAATTTCTACATACCATAAATCAATGTGGATGTCACATTAGCAGAGATGCAAAGCTTCTTTTTAAAAAGTTCAAATTTCTTCCTGACAAAGTTTAAATAAAAGATTAAACCCAGGAAAATCAGAAGTGTGGTTGTAGGGATGGCATTGATTTTTAACCCGAGAAAAGAAAGCCAATAAATAAATTTTAAAAACTTCACCACTTAAAAAGCAAATTTTAATGGGTGTTCTATTTTTAAACTTATATGTCCTTGTCAAATTATTATATTTGTGAAATCAGGTCAAAGATACCAGTTTTAAACCAACTCACAACCATAAACTACTGGGCAGTGGGACAACTTAGTGGTTTCTTAAAGGATCGTTGTTCAAGGATATTAAATTTCATATAAATAGTCAAAGGGGCTGCAAATATTTGAGCTAGCAATTCACTATATTTGCTTTATTATAAATGGATATTCAAATATTCTTCAATGTATTTGAACATAATTAACCACAAGTACCCATAGTATGTAAGACTCTTTGAAAAGTAATGCATAAGGGACCACCTGAAATTCTAATTTGTGATGCTGTAATATTCTACAAATCAAAGTGAGTGTTATATAAGCTACATTTTCGTGTACTGAATTCGTCTATATGTCTACTTTACTTATATCTGCCAGAATATCACTCAAGTAATGGTAATGGTGCTCAAGTAAAAGTAATAGCTATATGACTTTATCTAAACACATTTAAAGATCTACTTTTAAGTAAAAATAAAACAAATGCTTCCCTTTAAAGCAGCATTATCCAACTTCAGCCATTTAAAGTACACCTCAACTTCAAGCTGTTGACTAGGGAAATATGGGTGTTGAAGTCCATATATCTCAAAATTGCTGAGATTGGGAAATACTGTTTTAAAATAATCCATTGCCACCAGCTTTGCTTATTGTCTATCTAAGCAACATAAAAGTCTGGTTTCAAAAAGCTTGGAAATACAATCATCCCATGGATATCATTGTTTGTAGTCAGTGTAAATTATTTTGAACTATGTGTTAATGAAAAAAATAAGTTTTAGGAAACTTATCATTATTCTCAGCCCAGAGCAAGAGCCAATTATTTGCAATGCATGAACTTGTAGCACAGATCATCAACCCCAAGTTTTAATCCGCTGTGAAAAGCTAGAGGATTGATGATCTTTTATTTTTCCCCTAGTCTTTCTTCTAGAGAAGCCCACCATGGTTTATAAAAGAATAAAATCCAGTTTTAAATAGAACTATCATTAGACAGTTCACACAGGTCAATTATGGATTCTCTCTCCTGAAAGATTTTCAGTGTCAAACTTGGTCATCTAGACTTTGAAGAATGAAAATACTCTAGAACCAGTGGTGGGATTCAATTTTTTTACTACCGGTTCTGTGGGTGTGGCTTGGTGGGCGTGGCAGGGGAAGGATGCTGTAAAATCTCCAGTCAGAGGTGGGATTTGCCAGTTCTCTGAACTATTCCAAATTTCTGCTACTAGTTCTCCAGAACTGGTCAGAACCTGCTGAATACCACCTCTGTCCAGAACTATTACTGTTCTTTTACATTGCCTGCTATTTCGTTTTTGCCTTATTTAAAATGAACAGCTATATTTCTTTTTAAATGTTGATTTTATTGCAATAAAGAAATCTCCTTTGTCTGCAGGCCCATGTCCAAAACTTTAGACATGACTTCTGATTCAGAAAATTTGCTTCTTAAAAAGCCCTGGAACAACCACAGAATAGTGAGTACTTCATATCTTTACTTCATAGTTTTGTTTCTTCAATTCTAATCCAGTTCCTAATTGCTGAAGCCAATCTCACAATAATTAGACACTCTACAGCCATGTTGGCGAACCTATGGCACGCTGGCTGGAAGTGGCACGCTGAGCCTTTTCCCCCGGCATGCAAGAGGTCACCCGGAAGAGCCCACTGAGCATGCGTGCGTGCGCCACCACCCGACATCTGATTGTCGGGTATCTGGCATGCATGTGTAGGGGGGAGTGGGGGAGATGCGCACACATGCACAGAGACACATAGTATGCACGGGGGTGTCTCGTGTGCATGGGGGGAGATGCATGGTGCACGAGGAGATCATGCACACATGCACAGGGGCATGGAGATTAAGCATGCGCAAGTGAGCTCATGCACAATTATCGGCACAGGAGCCAAAAAAGGTCAGCCACCACTGCTCTAGAGTTAATCTTTATAATACATCTCAATGAAAGACATGAGCCCAAATTAAAAGCCTTCTTGGAATGTGTTATGAACTAATAAAATGCTTAAATAAAGTTTTATCAAACCTTAAGAAAAAGCAGGGTTCTAATCCTGCACTTCTGATTGGCCGATAATAGCGATATCGGATTGGTCCGTTCAGGAGAATCTGATTGACTGTTAACGAGCCACTCTCATTGGTTCAAGGGGTTAACGCTCCACGTTTCTCATTGGTTACTAGATCAGCAGCCTGCCCTGTAAAAGGGCTGCTGCTGCCCTCGGTTTTTGCTCTGTTCAGAATGATTAATAAAGAGTTGAAGTTCACTGTTCACTGCCTCGTCTCCATTCCTTGCACCCATGCGCAGAACGTAACAGAATGCAAAAGACCCTTAGTTTCAATAAGCAATATCTTTTTTCTTGAGAGTGCGCTGACTTGTTTTTTTCCATTCCAGCAATACCAATTTACCATAGACTAGTAGACTCTTCGAGGACAGTGTTTATGCTATCATTTTTATTGTGTTGGTCCTGCATCATTGATACAAATAGTCTGCTACATATCCTCCCTTGTTTGCCTGCAATGTTTCCTCCCATCCTTTCCATGGTCATTCTGGGAAACAGTATATAGTCTAAAGCTAGCCTGGCTCCAGGCTTTTCCATTATCCACACAGTTTTCATATCAAAGATTTGATATGTATAGTCTTATTTTTTAAAAAAAATATATTGAACAGACTTTGGAAAGATAGTTACTGTCTTCAGGAAAATAGAATTTTTTGTTGTTTACCAAATCAATCCAAAGCTTGGTATAGTGTTTTAAGAATTCATCTAAAGCCTTAAACAGTGTAAGACAGATCTAGCAACTGGTTTCACAAGACCACAATGCCCAGCATAAATAAGCCTCCAGAAACAAATATCTGCAAATAAAAATATCATTTTTGCAGGCCATTCCATCACAATGGTTAACAGTTGTTCCTAAATCCCTGATTCTTAATAACCATCTCTTATCAAATTAAATAAAATGCTATTATCATAAAATGATGGTAACCTTTTTAAAATTAATTCATCCATAAAATATTTGTAATGTCTTCTAGTCCTGCAAGTTCATCAGGCACTGTAAAGTTAAAAAGAAAAAAGGAAGCGCTTTGTTGATGACTACAAATGAGTACATTTGATTTGTTCCAAAATATTATTGTCTCTCTCTTTCAAATAAATCAGACATGTTCCAGCTCCTGGAAGACTAAAAAGATAATCGTTAATACATGAAAAAATACCAATTTTTGTTTCAATTTTTCTTTTGAGATCTGTCTAAACCTCAGCAGCTCTGAGATTCATGGGGAATTCTGAGAGTTCAACTCCACACATCTTAAGTTGGACATTTCTGGTCCAAAATATCTTTTTCTTCACACACACACACACACACACACACACGTGCGTGCGCGCGCGCACACACACACACACACACACGAGAAACCAGATGAGAAAAACCTCAACTAAACTATTTTCCTAACTGGTATTTTTGTCATCTCTTCTTAAAAAGATCTCCAATGACTGTTGGGAAATCTCTAAAGCTTATAATGATACTCTTACCTTCATGTGTGCCATTTTTGCCATAAATGTATCTATATGCAGTAATCCTTATGAGAGCCCTTGTTCCCCCCAAAGGCAACTAACGTATGATCATTTGTAATTCCATCGTGCAGGCATATTTATTTTGCAATCTGCTTTGTGGTTTCCTTCTCCCTGCTGGGCAAGCTTACAATATAATCTTTGTCACTTTGTGAAAGACTTTTAATTGATTTGCCTTCTCCTACTTCTTCCTAGTTTCCCAAACTAATTGCCGGGGCCAAAAGCAGTAACTGCATTGCAGCCATTTTGTAGAAGGAAACCACAAAGCAGATTGGCAAAATAACATTAAGTTTGATTGAGTAGATCAGCAAAGACGAGCTATACTCCTTTGCTCGCAGTGCAGGTCTTTTCTTTTATGGACAAGATATAATTTAGGAAGTCCTTCTTAAGGATCTGATGGACAGTGTCTTGAAACACAGTATGAATATTTCACATATGGGTTTGTCTGAATTTCAGAGTTCAGGGTGTGCCATGGGAAATAGAACACACACACACACACACACCTCTTGGAAGTATATAGTACACCTATATGGGCTGCAGGTTATACATCTTTCAAGTAAAGTCAGAGGTTACCAGAACATAAGAATAAACCTCCCCATTTTTATTTTTATTTTTGGTAAAAGTTTTATTGATTTTTAACAACAGACAAAAAACATATAAGACATAAAACATGACATAAAAAAAATAAAAAATAAAAAATAAAAAGATAATAACATTCTTCATAAATTTACAGTGTATCGGTTGGTTTACCACTCCCTTTTGTGCATCCATTTCATAGTCATCAGAATAATTATATTACATAATAACTCACATTATCAATCATCAATAAAATATCCCAATATCATTATTGAACAATCATTTGACTATAATTTTACTAATTCATACTTAAGCGAGATAACTATAATTAAGTTAAATTATTTTATGATAAATCATGAAATCATACCAAATCTATCTTAATAAAATATTCTGAAAAATTATCAAAACCAAGAAAAATTATATATTCATTATTTCCTAAATTTCTAAATATTCTATTATCATATTGTATCATCTAACCATTGATTAAAAAAAAGATCCCAAACTTCATAAAATTGTTTATCTTCTTGTTCTCTAATTTCAAATGTCAATCTTCTCATTTCAGCACATTCCAATATTTTCTAAATAATTTCTTCCTCTAATGGTATTTTCTCACTCTTCCAATGTTTAGCAAATACAATCCTAGCTGCTGTTAATACATTTACAATCAGATACTTTAAATTTTTATTATATATATCAGGTACGATTCCCAATAAAAAAAATCTCTGGTTTCAAATCTATGTGTTTCTTTATCATTTTTTCCAGCCATATGCGAATTCTAGTCCAATATTTCCTGGCCTCCTCACAAGTCCACCACATATGGTAATATGAGCCAGGTATCTGATGACATTTCCAGCACTTTTCAGATTTATTCTTGAACATTCTTGCTATTCTCGTCGGAGGAAAATGCCACCTGTAAAATATCTTATACAAATTTTCTTTATATGCTGTTGACATTGTCATTTTATAATTTTGTGACCACAATTTTTGCCATTTCTCTAAATCAATCCCATATCCAAAATTCTTCCCCCAAACAATCATTGTTTCTTTAACTTGTTCTTCCTCTAATTTAATTTCCAACAAATAACTATATAATTTTTTAATCACTTTTTCATCAGTACCTGTCAAAATCCTATCTAAGTCAGTCAATTTATCATAAAATCCTTCTGTTTTAGAATCTTTAAGATACCTTGCATGTATTTGCGCATATGAAAACCAATTCATCTTTATACCTTGTTCTTCTAAATTTTGCATCGTTTTAAGTTCACCCTTTTCATCCAATATTTCCCCATATCTAACTGTTTGTTCCTTCTTATAAGTTATAGGATACGAAAAAGCTTCAATAGTTGATAACCAAACTGGAATTTTCAAATAACATTGTTTCTTAGTTTTCTCCCAATTCAACCATAACGATTCCCGTATATAATGCCTTCTAAAATAACCCTGTGATTTAGTTCCCTTATACCATAAAAAAAGCATGCCAACCCAATAATAAATTATGACCTTCTAATGTCAACAATCTAGTCTTTCTTAACATTATCCATTCTTTAACCCACATTAAGTTTGCAGCTTGATAATACAACTCCCAATTAGGAAGGCCAAATCCTCCTCTAATTCTAGCATCCTGTAAAAGTTTTAATTTTATTCTCGCTTTCTTGCCTTGCCATGTATACCTCCCCATTTTGAGCAAGCTCTGTCGCCTTGGCACAACAACTGAAATGTGAGGTGGTCGCATTTCACAATCTCACTTTTATGGGAATTGGAAAAGGCTGGCAATAGCTTCTCTTAGAAAACAGAAACTTCATTAGAGCAAATAGAAAATTTAAACTAGAAATGTTTCTCAAACCTTGCTAGAAATAACTAAAGTGTGTGTGTGTGTGTGTGTGTGTGTGCATCTGTGTGTGTGTGTATATTTGCACAGTTCTCAGGTGGCAGCAAAACTGCTGAAAATAATCTATCTGTACTCAGTGCTCAAGGCTGTCGAAGAACACAATGTCTTGGACTGAGTATACTAAATATAGAAAGATCAATTGTTACAGAGGTGTTTTTCCAAATGTGCAAAATGCAGGTGCCAAAAGAGAGATCACTTTGTGAAAATCTACTGTAAAAGACTACTGGAAGAATTTAAAAATGCAAAAAAGGATGGAGCTTGCGTCGCAGCGGTACAGCATGTGATCTTTAAGCTCTAAGATCACTGCTGATATCTCCATTGCAGGATGGTCCCTAAACCATCCTGTAGAGATGGTGACAGAGGAGGGCACATCCTGTCGATCCCAGGGACATAGCAAAGTCCCTGGTAGATCCAGGAGAAGCCCTTTTTCCCCACGGTGGAGAGGTAGCCATTAAAGCTGCTGAAGCTGGGACAGCTCCGGAACAGAAGTAAGCTGGAAAGAAAGTGTGTCAGTTTGGTGAGATAATTTTCTACTTATTTCTTTCTCGAGAGAACACCCTAAAAGACTAAAAATTAAATTTAAAAGTGAAGATAAAAGTGTTCAAGTGGCGAGATTAAGCACAAATTAAACCTGAAGGTTTTTTTCTTCTTTTTATGGAACTTTGGATTTTGTTAAAACTTTTTAACTTTTAAACTGGACTGGTCTTTCCTTTTTAATTTTTATTTTTTCCCTTCAAAATAACTCTTTGGAAAAGTTTTTTATTCTCTTGCTTTTTCTTTTTAATAATTTTAGATTCTTTATATTTTTTTATTATTCCTGATTTTAATATTAGAGGGGAAGGGAAAGGAAAGGGAAATAAGTTGTGCTGCCACCTGGAGGCTTGGATACATTGTTTTCCTTTCTTTCTTTCTTGTTGATACATTTGCTGTTACATTCAAGGACTCTGTGCTTTTCATTGAAAAGATAGTGGGAAGAGCATGTAGACTGTTTGCAGGTGCTCTTCTGTGGAACTACTGGATAGCTGGAGTCTGGATTTGAAATTGAAGAAAGAAGATTGAAGTGACCTTGAAAAGAGAACTGGAAATTTTGTTTTTTGATTTAGTAAAGAGCCTCAAACATATAGTGGCAGTGCTTTGCTTGTTGACAGAATTGCATTTTCTCTTTCCTTTTTTTTCTATTCCCCCCCAGTTGGATTTTTATATTTGGACTTATGCAAGAATAAGACTACTTCTCCCCCCTCCTCCCTTTGTTTTACCTCTTCAGCAAGGGGAATATACAGATTTCTGTCTTTTTAAATCTTTTCTTAATTTTTTTAATTTTTTCACTCTTTTTCCATCTTATATTTTTTTTCCTTCTTTCCTACATAATTGGAACCAATTGGATTAAGGTATTCAAGTGCCTGAAGATTTTTCCCTTCCCTCTTTTATTTTTAATTATTTTTTCTTTCTTTCTTTCTTTCTTTCTTTCTTTTTTTTTACTGGAGTGGCAATTGGCTGCTCTTGCTTGTTCTTTTTAATTTTTCTATTGTACTTTAAGATGAGCAGAAAAATACCAGCCTCAGCTTCTTCAATCCCGACTTCTTCTTCCTCACCATCTGGAGGAATCAATACAGGTGATGTTACAACAAGAGAAGGAGAAAGAAGTGACACTGCAGATGATTATGCAAGGAATTCAGAAGATACAAGTAAAAACAGATAATATTGAAAAGCAAACAGAGAATATTGAGCAAAGAATGGAAAAGATGGATGAAAAAATTGAAAATATTCAACAGAGGATGATGCAATATGAGGACAGAATTAAGAAAATTGAAGAACAAGATGTACAAAGAGATAAGAAGATTGGAGATATGGGTACCCAATTGAGTGAAGTGAAAGAGATAAGGGCAGATCTCTGCAATCATTGGGATGGGAAATTGATAGATCAGAATTCTATCTTAGATTTCAAAATATAGAAGAAGAAAAGGGTGAAAACCTTGCTGAAATGATGACAGAAATCCTGGCAGAAGCATTAGAGGTAACTAAAGAGAAGATGATGAATGGAATGGATGAGGTTTTTCATGTTTATACAAGATATGCGATGAGAAATAAACTGCCAAGAGACGTTCATACCAGATTTACTAAGAAAATAATAAAATCACAAATATTGCAGGCAGCAAGAGAAAGTACAAAGATAAAGAAATAGTGGGACTGAAACAGGTACCGAAAAGAGTAAGAGAGATAAGAAGAGAATATTTATTTTTGACCAAAGATTTACTTAAGAGAGGAATAAATTACAGATGGCTGATACCTGAAGGTCTCATGTTTACCTGGCAGGAACAAAGACGCAGAATTGATACAGTTGAAAAAGTGGAGTTATTCTATCTGGAATATTTTAGAGGAAGGGAGGAAGATACAAGAAAAGAAGAGTCATTAATTGAATTTCAAGAGTAGTACAGCAGTAATTGAAAAAGAGGAAGGAGCCGTAGGTGGTGTACCCAGAGAACAACGAGAACAAGATCTACTAGAGCAACTAATCTTTCTTAAAATGTCTGAAATGGATGAGAAAAAATTGATTACAATTAATATAAATGGGCTTAATTCAGCTTTTAAAAGAAGAAAAGCATTTCATAAGTTAGAGAAATTAAAATTTGATATAATCTGCCTATAAGAAGTACATATTAAAAAAAAACATGATTATATATTGAAACAACAAAAATTAGGGAAATTATTTACAGCATTAACACATTTTAAAAAGAGAGGAGTGGTGTTATACATCAGAGATACAGTCCCTGTGGAACAAATATATACAGATGATGATGAAGGATATTGAATGTGGAGATAACAGACAATAATCTAAAGACACTTTTAATAGCAATTTATGCTCCAAATGATAATCAAGAAGATTTTTATAGGAAATTACATAAGAAAATAATTGAACTGGACTATGATAATATCTGTCTGATGGGAGATTTTAATGGAATAATAAATAACAAATTGGATTATAAAACACAAAAAACAGCAAAGAAAACTAGAAAGACATTGCCAAAATTCTTCTTTCGAATGGTAGATGAGATAAACTTAAAAGACGCATGGAGAGAGAGAAATGCAGAAAATAAACAATATATCTTTTATTCAAATAGACATGCATCATGGCCTAGAATAGATATGATATGGATGTCAACAGAATTGCTTTCTAATATACAAGACAGTGAAATAGAAACAAGTACTTGGACAGATCACAATCCAATAACACTTGCTTGGAAAGGACAAAAAAGGAGATCTAGATGGACTTTAAATAATATGATATTAAAGGAAAAAGACTTCAAACAGAAAATTGAGAGAGAATTGACTTTTTTCTTTAAAGAAAATACAAAAGAGGATACATCATTACAGAACCTTTGGGACATGATGAAGGCTTATACAAGAGGCTTGATAATGGGCTATACAAGGAAAAGAAATATAAAACAAAAAAAAATCTTTAAAATATTGGAAGATGACTACAAGAAGTTGGATAAAGAGCTACAGAAATTTCCACAAAAAAGGACATTAAAATTAAAATGAACATAACTAAGCATAAAATGGGGCTAATGGAAAAAGAAGAAATAGCATAAAAATTAGAAATGCTAAGCAGAACTATTTTTAAGATGCAAATAAACCAGGCAGATGGCGAGCATATAAACTGAGAAAGGAAAGAGATTCAAGAAGAATAAATCAATTGATAAATGAACAAGAACATGTATGCTGTGGAAATGTGGAGAAGAAAAATATTATTCAAGATTACTATGGAAAACTGTACCATCAAGAGAATGTTCAGGAAGAAAGAATTCAACAATACTTACAGGAAGCAAATTTGCCCCAGATACCCAAAGATATTGAAACAATGTTAGAAAGTAATATAACAATGATGGAATTAACAGAAGCTTTAAAAAAGCAAAACATTGGGAAAGCACCAGATCCAGACGCTTTGCCAGTGGAATTTTATAAGACATTCCAGGAAACATTGAATCTTCATTTATTAGAAATTATGAATGAAGTTATGACAAATAAGAGAATACCAAAACATGGTCAGAAGCATATATAATGTTTATACCGAAGGAGGACACAAACCCACAGCAAGTTAAAAACTATAGACCTATATCACTATTAAATTCAGATTATAAAATTTTTGCTTCAATTCTAGTAGAAAGACTGAAAAGATATTTAAACAATTTTATTCATCCTGATCAAAATGGATTTCTGCCAAAGATTCAGATTAAAGATAATATGAGAATAATTTTAGATACACTGGAATACTATGAGGCACATCCTGAAAAACAAATGGCTCTGATGTTTATAGATGCACAAAAAGCCTTCGATAATGTGAATTGGCGTTTTATGCTGTTACAATTGGACCAAATGGGCTTTGGTAAAAAATTTACTCAAGCCACCGAAACGATATATCATAAACAAACTGCAAAGGTTATGACAAATGGAGAGTTAACAGACTTTATAGATATAAGAAAAGGAACCAGACAAGGCTGTCCACTGTCACCTCTGTTGTTTGTGTTAACACTGGAAGTGCTGAATAGGAACATCAGAGAAGAAAAATAAATAAAAGGAATGAAAATTAAAAAAAGAAGAACATAAATTACAAGATTTTGCAGATGACCTGGTATTTATATTAGAGGATCCATTGGAGTCTGCACCTAAACTGATAGAAAAGATAGAAGAGTATGGGAAAGTAGCAGGTTTGAAAATAAATAAAGATAAAACAAAGATTTTAGCAAATAATATGTTAGTAAGGCAAAAGAAAGAATTGGAGGAAGTTTTGGGGATCCAGGTCACAAACAAGGTTAAGTATTTAGGGATACATATAACACCAAGATGTAGCACACTTAAGGAGGACAATTATCTCAAATTTAAACAGATTGCAACAGATTTGATAAAATGGGAAAAATTACAATTATCACTGATTGGGAGAATATCTACAATTAAGATGAATGTATTGCCCAGAATCTTATACTTATTCCAGACAATTCCAATCAGATTAGGGAAAGAATCTTTTGAAGATTTAAACAAAATAGTGCTAAAATACATTTGGCAGGGAAAGAAAGCGAGAATAAAACTTAAATTGTTACAAGATGCAAGAATAAGAGGAGGATTTGCTTTGCCCAATTGGGAACTATACTATCAAGCGACAAGTCTGATGTGGGTAAAGGAGTGGATAACACTAAGGAATACTAGACTTTTGAATTTAGAGGGACATGACTTGCTGTTAGGGTGGCATGCCTTCCTCTGGTACAAGGAAACTAAAATGCAGGGGTATTTTAGAAGACATTATATTCAAGAAGCATTGTTTCTAAACTGGGAGAAGATAAAAAAGCAATATTATTTTAAAATTCCACAATGGTTATCTACTATTGAAGCTTTTTCCTATCCAATAACAAACAGTTAGATATGGTGAGATATTGAATGAAAAGAGTGAACTTAAATCTATGCCAGCGTTGGAAGAACAAGATGTAACAATGAATTGGTTTTCATATTTGCAAATACAATCTAGATTTGATAAAGATGTTAAAACAGAAGGTATCTATGACAAGTTGACTGATTTAGATAAAATTTTGATTTTGTACTGATGAAAATGTAATCAAAAAACTTTAGGGACATTTGCTAGAGTTTAAATTAGAGGAAGAACAAGTAAAAGAAATGATTGCATGGGGGGAAAATTTTGGATATGGTATTGACTTAGATAAATGGCAAAAATTGTGGTCTCAAAATTATAAAATGACAATGTTAATTGCATATAAAGAAAATTTGTATAAGATGTTTTACAGGTGGCACTTACCCCGACGAGAATTGCCAGGATGTTCAAGGATAAATCGGATAAATGTTAGAAATGTCATCAGATACCTGGTTCATATTACCACATGTGTTGGACAAGCTCGGATGCAAAAAGATATTGGACTAAAATCCACACATGGTTGGAAAAAAATGACAAAACAACACAAACCTGAGATATTTTTATTGGGAATTATACCGGAAATATATTGTAAAGAATTGAAATATTTTATTGTAAATGTTTTAACAGCAGCTAGAATTGTATTTGCTAAGAACTAATTTGCTAAGAAAAATGAAAAAATACCTATGCAGGAGGAAATTATTAAGAAAATCATGGACTGTGCCAAAATGAGTAAATTGACATTTGAAATTAGAGAACAAGAGGATAAACAATTTAAATGATATGGGATTTATTTTATCAATGGTTAGATAAAAATACATGGTAAAGAAATAGACTAATAAGCCTTACAATAAAAGTTAATAGATTGATATAGAATACAATATAAAATATATAACCATTGGATGAATATATAAGATTAAATCATAATGAAAATTAGAATATCTCAAATAAAATGATGGAAAAATAGTAAAATGAATGTTTAATAATTGATATTATATAAGCACAAGCTAGATCGATAAGGTGAGATTTATATAACTTGTGAGTAATGGCAAAAAAAGGATAGCACAAAAGATTGTAACCAACTGACACACTGTATGTATATAATTGAAAGATGGTTTTATGTTTTTATGTTTTGTTTGTATGTTTGTTGTAAAAATAAAAACTTTGTTTCAAAAAAATGCAAAAAAGGAAAAGGGAAAAAAACACTTAAAATATCCAAACTTGGTAGTAGGTTTATTTCCAAGATGGGTTTGGGTATTACCACAGCAGAACAGTTTTAAGCGTGGCTATTTTTTCTTTTTATATTTATACATCATTCCTAAAAACACAGAGGTGCAGACAAGGAAAAAAATAATGTTACATAGTTGGGAACTTTTCTGTATTTTCTACAAAGGTAGATAAACTCAACAAAACATCAATACAAAGTATTTATTATTGGTTCATCAGGTATCTTCATGACTCACATTTGTGACAAAGTTCTTCTTTATGTCCAATTCCTTTGCATATCTGATTTGTAGGTAAAAGATGGTTATCTCCTAACCCATCTCGTAGCGATAGAAAGCAGCTGCCATGAGTTAGGAAATTCAGGCAAAAGTGAGGAAAACTCCCCCAACTCATTGAGGGTCAAATTAGTGACCAATCAGCATTACAGATATGGCCACATAACATGAACTACATTTCCCAGGATACCTTTAATTACATTTACCATGATGCATTCCCTTAAGGGGACAGCTCATAATTCCTAAGTAACTATCCAATTCCCATAGACTGGCTGGGACAGCACAGGAACCATCACCACCATGGCAAATCCTGAGAAAAATTTCACTGCTATGCAAAATAAACTTCTCCTTGCTACGTTGTTAAACTAAAATAGATCTGATAAACATTTCAGTATAAGATCATTACTTTCAAATCAGTTATAGAGAATAATATATAATTATATTATGATAATATATATTTAATATTTATGAAAAAATATCTAGGTTCAGTTGTACAGCTCAAATAAACAAAGTATATTATAAGTTGTGTGACATCATTGTTCAAGTTTAGTCTTAATTGTTTCCTGCCATGTAAAGGCTGCTTCTATGTGAAAGTATAAGTTCTCATATAAATATTGTGTTAAAAGTTGGAAATTCAAAAATGAATAGTTGTTACAACTTAGTTACATTTTATATTTCCAAAATGTACATGTCCAAAATCTCATACCCATATCAGAGAACTGTCCGCTATAATTAGCAGAGTGTTTATTTTCAGCGGAAATTCCTTTTATGCAGAATGGAATGCCACCATAAAGCATAGCAGATGCATCTTGTGCACAAGCTCCCTTGCGCTTTTTAGTGAAGTACATTTTATGTGAAACTACCACTCAAATTCAGAAGAAATAATCCTTGTATGATTTTACAGATTTAAAATGAACTCTGCAGGGAGGTTTTTTTCCAGACCACAAAGTTATAACTGAATGGGCTGCACTTCCATGATGCTCCTGTTGTGTATATATATTTTTAAAAAACCTCGAAATCCTCACACTTGGACACTTAAACTTATTAAAGAACAATATAAAGTTTCCTTCATCCTTCAAGATAAGGAATTAAGGAACTACAGCTGATTAACAGTATATTATATCAGCAAAGGAGTAGGCTAGCACCTAAATTCATGTTTATTTATTTTTATTTGATTGGACTTGATTTGATTTGTCAATTGCTTACAAGATAACAGAGATAAGAATAAACATAAGTATAAATACAGGAAATAGGTACGAATAATTGGGGACAATAGGACAGGGACGCAATTGTGCATTATGCACTCCCCTTACATACCTCTTAGGAATGGGGTGAGGTCAATAGTGGTTAGTTTGAGGTTAAAGGAGTGGGTATTAGAGAATTTAACAACAGAGTCAGGTAGTGCATTCTAGCATTGACCACTCTGTTGCTGAAGTCATACTTTCTGCAATCAAGTTTGGAGTGGTTTATATTAAGTTTGTATCTGTTGTGTGCACTTGTATTATTGCGGTTGAAGCTGAAAAAGTCATTGACTTGTAGTACATTATAGCAGATCATTTTGTATACTATGCTTAAGTCAAACCATAATCTTTAATGTTAATCCTGAGTCATGGAACTTCATTTGATGCCTTAACCTACCTCACAGGGTTGACAGGGGGAGGCAAATGAAGAAGAAATGCTATGTCTAAAGCTTCTGAGAAAAAGCAGAATATAAATTCACATTTGAATGTGAAGTTCCTGAATGTGCAGTTTACATCTGTAGCTATAGTCTATAAACTATAATCAGACTAACAGCCACAGAAATTGTTTATAAGAATGGATATGTTCACTTCAAGGATAAAATCAAAAAGGGGATTCAAATGAATCAATCAAGCTGACTTTTCACATCAGATCACAAATCAAATCAAATCATCATATTGGAAGCCTCAGTGCAATCACAGAAATAACCCAACCCTAACCCGAATGAAATCAATCCAATTCGTGATTTGGTTTGAACATCCAGATGAAACCAAAGTGACTATTCAAATCAATGTGGCACTTTTAATCATATTTTGCACGAGTTGCACAAGAGTAATGAAGTACATATCCAAGAGCAGAATCACAATATTCCTGGATTATAGTCATTGGTTGGTTGGTTTCTTTTTTTTTACTTTGATCCAACTTCATGTTTCTGCTCTCAATTCATGCACTGAAGAGTTTTCCAGGTGCCACTTTATAGGCATCATTATACCTTGATCCAAAGAGAAAGAGAAAGAAGAACCAAGTTTGTTCAGAGCACAAATGAAATTGTGACTGGTTGAGAATGTCTGGGAGTTGAAGACCACCTATCTTAAAATTGCCAATGCTAAGAAATACTTGAAACAGGCAAGCCATTCAACCTATCCAAAGTTAATTACCCTATAAGATGTTTCTCCCCCCTCCCAGAGTCCTTTTATGATGGGGCTTTACAGGAATGGGTTAGTGCAAGCTAAATATCAAGACGTTCTACAAGGCTTGTGAAATTGACCTGAAGGGTTTAAGAGTCCGTAAAATCAGCATCCAAAACTGACAGGAAAGGAGAGAGAAAAATACAGAGGGGAAAACCAAAGGGAGAGAATGCTCCAGTCTCTGATACTATCAAAGGACTTTGGAGCAGGAAAGGTTTGGTTTCTTTTTTTAAAAAAAATGTAGTTAAATGTTTCAGGAACAAAGGAATTGTAATTTTAATCTGTTCACATTTGCAGACAGGAACTGGGCTAAAATAACAAACAGGGCAGCAGCCACAGTGCTCTTGGCTATGAAAAACTTGACTCTTGTAACCCTTCTGTGCCTCCCCATTTAGAAGTGTGTGCCTCTTGATTACATTCCAAACAAAAATATCATTTCACTCTTCTATTTGTCATTACGCTAACTCAGTGACACCTCTGTGGCTTAATTTTATATAAACTTGGATAAATAATATAGGTATCTTAACGTTAGAAACTAGAATGGCTGCCTGGCCATGCCGATTCCAAATTTTAGTCTCTTTGCTTTCTTCCACAGGAACTCTTCTTTCTCTCTCAAATCTCATATTCATTTTGTAACAAATTCTCCATACTTTCTTCTTTCTTTTTTCCTGATAAATCATGAGATCAACATAAAAGCATTTGAAGTTTTAAAATGCCTTAGGAATTACAGTTCCTTAGACGCCTATCCTAATCATCATGGGTTCAGAGGAGCCCTCAAAATCCAATCCAGTGTCATAAATCTGGCACATTTTGCAAAACCTGAATGCTGAGGCTTTGTAACAAAGGTCAGTCTCATTATCTTCTCCATTCAAGAGACCAGTGATAGCGGCATCAGGGATAACCTGCCAACAAATCAAGCATCTCCCAAGGAGGATGCCTTTACTTCCATAACTGTGACTACTGACTCCACATTTGAACATACTTGTTCTTTTGGTCTAGTAAAACAGGCAAAACCATTTTTATAAAACCAAAGTCATTCCTCACATCTAGCCAAAAGATTAACTGATCTGATTTGGTCCAATAATCATTTTCCTATAATATAAAAAAAAAAAACCCACCAGTATTCCACAATAAGAACCAAATGGCTAATCCAAATTAATTTTGATAAATGATTCCAGGCCATTCAATTATCTCATGGCCCACATTCTATAAATTATGCAAGCTGATAAGAGAGAAGGATCAATAATCTTTATTAATCAAGTAGATCTTAAGAGCCTGTTATTCCAAGAGTTTTTCTTCTCTGCCAGAAGGTATTAATTTACCACCATTTCTATAAGCCTGGATCAAAAGCATAATTAACTTGTTTTGTGAAGAAAATGGAGAGAATTAGTAAAGCATATAAAGTAATCACAGGTTCTGAATATATACCAGATAATTTTGGGGTAGCATTATAGTCAGGGTAGAAAAGCAAAGAAATAAAAGAAAGTAGAATAAAAGTAAAATAATTACAGATAGTCCTTGATTTACAACCATTGATTTAGTAAGTATTCAAAGTTATAACAGCACTAAAAAAAGTGACTTATGATCATTATTCACCCTTATGACCATTGCAGCATCCCCATGGTCACTTCAACAAAATTCAGATGCTTGGCAACTGGCATGTATTTATGACGGTTGCAGTTCCCAGGGTTATGTGATAATCTTTTGCAACTTTTTAAAAAGCAGTCAATGAGGAAGCCAGATTCCCTTAACAACTGTCTTACTGACTTAACAATTGCAGTATTTCACTTAACAGCGGTGGCATTAAAGGTTATAAAATGGAGCAAAGTTCATTTAACAACTGTCTTGCTCGGCAATGGAAATGTTGGGTTTAATTGTGGTTGTAAGTCAAGGATTACCTATAGAGGAAGAGAAAGTAAGAGTCTCCTCTGAAAAGCTGTTAGAAGAAGGGTGAATCTCCCAAAAGAATGAATGGAGAATGGACATAAGGAACGAAGATGCAGAAGATGCTTGGAACAGAGTTATAATGTGACATAGGGAGTTATTCTAATGAGAAAAATCATGCTTAATGGAAGTAATAGAAATTTTGGATGAAAAAAAATGATAAGAGAATGACAATTTCAAAAACAAGGAAGAAACTGTATAAAGCGTACGGAGAGAAGAAAACCTATCAGGACAAAGCACCCTATTAAGGGTAACCAAGGGAAGGAATAACTTATCTAATTGTGTCACCCCTCTCTCACACTAAAAAGTAGCAAATGTTTTGCCTAACTATACTGCTGTAGCCTGTTTTCTCAGAGGCAGGATCCAAGTTTCATACATTCACTCAGAAACACATTAAACCATCATATGATTTCGGCTTAGCATGTTGCGTGACCCCCTGCAATAGCAATGTATAATCTGTGGGTTATATCTCAGCATTCTGCATCAATCCAAGATAATGATGGCTTATTTAATAAATCACAATTGAGTAAATTATGGATTACAGCACTGGGTGGACCCAATATGGGGCTTAGAAGTTTTGATTTTGTTCTCAGCACAGCAAAGAAAATAAAAATTCTGTTTTAATATGAATATAAACTATTCAATCATGTAACACAAACAAAAGAGCCAGCTTGGTATTTGGTGTAAAACCATTTCCAAAATGTTGTCTGTGCACTGTTTTTGTAAAATTAATAAAAAAAATGTCAAAAAAAAAAAAAAGAATTTGCTGCCTCAGCCACCAAGTCTGTTATGTTCTGCGCATGGGTGCAAGGAGCGGAGACGAGGCAGTGAACAGTGAACTTCAACTCTTTATTAAGCATTCTGAACAGAGCAATCACCTAGGGCAGCAGCAGCCCTTTTATAGGGTTGGCTGCTGTCCTTTTAGCCAATGAAAAACATGGAAGTGTTAAACCCTTGAACCAATGAGAGTTGGCCCGTTAACAGCCAATCAGATGTCCCAGAAAGGACCAATCCGATGTTGCTATTATCGGGCAATCAGAAGTGCAGGATTAGAACCCTGCTTTTTACTTAAGGTTGTTAAAACTTTATTAAACGCCTTTATTAGTTCATAACAGAGTCAGATTGGAGGCTATACTTTGTTATTAGTCATGCCCTATGGATTAGCACATTTTTCTCTGTGTGTTTAGATAATCCTCACTGACATAACCCCCAGTTCATTTTGGTTGGGGCCCAGAAATCACTGTATAGTTTTCCAAAAATGTCCTAGCTGCTACTTGGATGAAGGGTAAATAATTATTTAAAAAGGAAAAGCAGGTCTTTTGACCATGAGCAAAACAATATCAAATCTATATATATAAAGTAGAATGTTTATTAGGACAAGTTGATTTTTTTTCAGAATAATATAGTCTGCATGTTTAGCTATTTTCTGCAATTAGATTTCTGCAATTAGAAATGTAGTGTTAGTTTGCACCACAAATCTCCCAAGAATGGAATCAATTATCAAGAAAGAACCAGCTAAATATGGGGCTGTTACTAAGGAAAGTTGCAGGCTTCCCTTCACTAGAAATATACATATAGAAACTGGGCAATCCTGTTGGGAATTCTTCAACTTGCTTTTCTGGTGAGAGCAGGAAGTTGAACTTGATGGCACCAAGAGACCCTTTCAAGTCTTTGATTCAGTGGATGGATGGGTGGGTGGGTGGGTGGATGAGTAGGCAGGCAGGCAGACAAATGGATTATGTGCCATTTTTTTACTCCTAGTGGCTACATAAATGAAATTACCCTCCTCCAATTTTGGAATCCTAAAATCCAGCCATTAGTCATAGTGTTTTTCAATCTTTATGAAAGTTGCCTGACTTTTAAAAAAATGATTTACCATTTTGAGAATATACACTTTAGCTAAGTATTTCCATGCTATAAACATGAATTAAGGAGTTGGTTTACAAAAATCACTGTACTGAAACTGCTACATTCATTCCTTTCTTTCAGAAGTTACAGCTGATTCTCTATGGTCATAACAAACCTGGAAGAATCAATCAATGTGACAAGTCCAATATAACTGCCTTAACCTTATTGATGACATCACTGCCCATCATTATTCCCACAAAATTTGTGAATTTTGATACTCACAAAATAAACTTTGTTTTTCTTGGCTTTCTCTGACCATTAAGTTCACTGTCTTGATTTTTATGACTAAGAGAATATACATTTTTTATTTAAAAATTGAAATACAGTTTTCAAAGATCATTGCTTATTAGTTAGTTTTCAGCTATTTTTTCCCTGTATTATTCATACATAACACGTTGCTTTTATTGATATTCCTTTATTATTTCAATGGAAAAAATAAACTTCAAAAGAATGCACATAAACTAGCTCCAAAGATAAGACAGTACTACCTTTGTCAGCAGAAAGCAAATTAAACCACTCTGTTAACTCGTATCTAAACTTGTATCACTCAGTTACAACTCCATAAAATGACCTAAATATTTCTGAGATAAGGGAGAATTATTAATGCCAGGTACCTCAGTCTATATACCCAATGAACAACCCACATCAAAACAACTTACCTTATGTGCGGCCAGAATTTGAAAATAACATTTAACATAGCACAGTACTTAAGCAAAATGGTTCAGTTGAGATCTGCATATGTGGGACTGATTGGGGTATATTGCAGGGGTGACACCGAAATATAATTTTATCATATTTTATCTATATCTTAAATTATTGTATTCTATTCCAATTCCAATTTCATTTTAAATTGCTTTTATTAAATTTTAGTAATAATTTGTTTCTGGAATTTTGTACTTTGGTATGGCTCAAGGGCTAACCAATAAAGAAAGAAAGGAAAGAATATGTGAAATATTTTTAGTGAATGAACCAAAAGCACCCAAATATGATTTGGGAAAAAATGTGAAAATTCAGTATGACCTGTCCTTTAGGTTTATGTGCAGTCATTCTTTCTGGAAGATTTTATCTTATTTATTTACATCTTGCCTTTATTGTTTTTACTATTGATTCAAGGCAGCAAAAATATCCAACATAATTTCCTCCTCCTATTTCCCCAAGGACAATCACCCTGTTGAATGAGTTGGGTTGAGAGAAGGTGTCTGACCCGAAGTCACTTAGCTGGAACCAGAACTCACAGTTTCCTGCTTTCTAGCCTGGTGCCTTAACCACTAGACCAAACTGGCTCTCAACATGTATTTATATATATTTTGACAGAAACAGTGGGAGGCCAAGTTTGAAATGCCTCACATTTCCTCCTAAAGATACTTTTGAAATGACTTTTCTTTTCTTTCCCAATTTTATTAATATTCAAAATAGTAATATGATGACTCATTCATCACAGATCACATTTACATGCAATCTCTCCGTGATTATTCATCCTATTATATCTTAACTTAATTCAACATTCTATTAATAAGAACAAAAAGATCAAAAGAATGGGCTTTGATCACAGCAAAGTTAAACTGATATTTAATATGTTCTTTTCATTTATTGTGAGTGTGCTGCATTGATTACATGCGTTTTCATATAATTGTTACTTCTTCTGCTATGCTTTCTCATGTTATACAGTAAAGCTATAGACCTCAATATGCTGAATATTAACATTGGGAAGGGACTTCTTTGTATCATTATTATTACTATAATAATCAAAATACTATAGATTAAATGAGCTATACGTGAACAGCATCTTGATAGTAACAGTACTGTAAATCTAGACAGCATCTAGACACATACACAAATACAGATTTCAGTTTTGCAACTGTAATAATAAAATCATAATTAGTTTATGCAAATTTTGAGGTAGCATTTTTCTGTAAAATGTGATTTTAAAAGGAAAGAAATTATAGGCAAGACAAATAATCTTATTTTTAAAAAATAATTGCAATCTTTTATCTCCTAGCCTCCATATGATATCTGAACCACCTACATTGGGGTAATTTTCATATTCCTTTGAATAATTAAACCAACAACTATTAAAATTGCTTTGTTTAATTTTAAAGGAATCAAACACCACTTAATTTTTCATAATGGCTTTTTCCCTAATTAGAAAGTGTTTTTGTAATTAGTAAAGATCAATATAATTTCATTATGTCAGTTTCACAACCAAACTCTATTTTCCTTCATTTTTATTTATTTTTAAATTAGCATTTATTGCATAATTCTCAACCTAGAAAAGGACCCTCAAATGAATTTTCCCAAGGAAAATTCTTCCATTAAAAGTTTATTCCATGTTGCCTGAATCTTATTTTGAAATACTGCCAAATTTTAAAATATCTGAATCCCTTCACTTATCAGCGATCATCCTTATAAATGTAAATATTAAATCAGATTATCCCTAGATAATCTGGGAGAAATTATCCATTTCATTGAATAAGACTTATAGTATTGAATAAGACTGCATAGTATTATGCTGTAAGTCTTTTAATTGTTCGATCAAGTTGTTGAGGCACCAGTCTAGAGTCTCGGAGATGGTGAGTTCTAGTACTGCCTTAGTTATGAAAGCTGGCTGGGGAGACTTTATGTGAGTCATCTCTCTCAACCTAGCCCATCTCCCATAGTTGTTGTCCCAAAGGTGCTTTTTCAAGAGGCAATTGGATTTTCTGGTTTTTCTTTGAAGATGTTTCGCTTCTCATCCAAGAAGCTTCTTCAACTCTGACTGGATGAAAGGGAAGGGAAGGATTTATACTCTTACTCAGGGTTGTTGTTGTGGGGAAAATAGGAGGAGGGAGGAGGATTATGAATGTTCATTGCCCTGAGTTATTTATAAGGATAATAACAGTGAGATAAAACTAAATAAACATTTCAAGCTATTGTTGAAATTTGAGTATTACACAAATGTTAGAATAAACCAGGCATTTCAATGAAAGACTAGATATCCTTGCTCACCATGAATTAATACAATATTTCTATTTACTTCGGATTTGCTTTTGTCTAAGAATAAGTATCTAAAGCCACCAAAAATCAAAAGCTGACTTTGTAATTCAAACCCAGGATCTGAGTTTATGATATTCTTTACCAGCATGAGCTAAGAACACATTTTGCACTGATGGCTTGAAAGGATGCAACAATGCAGAGTCCACCATTTGAACTATGCAATAATCCACTTGTTTGCACTAGAAGGAGAAGACCTCCATCATAACTAACCCCAGAACTTCCTAAAATCTTAGAATACTTTTATCCCTGTCTTTTAATTTTTCTCAACTCAAGAACAGTCTCCTAAAACTTAGATTGCTTCACATGAAATACCCCCTTCCCCCCCTTTTGTCACTTAAAGTCAATAATGGAATTCAACCCTTTGCTTAACCTCTTGAAGGAATGCCTAAACTAAGGTACAATAGCTACTATACTTAAAGTCATACATCACAGAAAATGTTGATATACTCCCTGTTTATTCTTTCTGAGTACTTCAAGGAATACACTTTCGCATAATATTACTAATTCATCAGTTTTCCCATAATGGGTCTCTTGTGGGACAGTCCTTTGTATGTATAATCAGAACCACCACTGTGTTCCATGGGGTTTCCTTTCTGCTTTAGAATTGTAACCTTTTTTTCACTTAAGAAAAAGCAGCTTAATAAATAGTCATTCTGTTTAGGATGGGTTTGTGTGAATTGCAAAGCAGATCAGATTTTCCGAAGGTGGCATGAATTCACACTGGGCTGGAGGAGCAGGAAAGTGACAGAAGGTTTGAAGGCTGCAATCAGAAGAAGAGAGAGACCACTTAGACAGTGCCTATATCTCAGATGAAATCATTTAGATAAGAAGTATCCAAACTTGGCAACTTTAAGACTTGTGGACTTCAACTCCCAGAATTTCCCAGCCAGCCCAGGGGTGGGATTCAATTTTTTTAACAATCAGTTCTGTGGGCATGGCTTAGGTGGTGGGCATGGCTTGGTGGTCATGTGACTGGCTGGGCGTGGCCAACTCAATATCACTCACATCAAGGCACACATCTCCTCACCTGGCCTCTCATGACTGTGGGGATGCTGCAACAGTTGTAAGTGTGAAAAATGGTCATAAGTCACTTTTTTCAGTGCCATTGTAACTTTGAATGGTCACTCCACACAAGCAAAGTACCAGCAAAGGAGGGAAAAAACTCCAGAGACGTTCCTGATACAGGAAGTCTAGTCCTGCCAAGAATGTAATAAGGGTTAATGGAGAGGCAGTTTCTGTAAGCAACACCAGAATGTTTCCTTCCTGCCTTCCTTACAGGATTAGGCCAGTAATTTCTTCTAACAACTAGTTCTCCGAACTGCTTAGAATGTTTGTCAGCCTTCAAGATTTTCTCCTTTTGCTTTGCATCTTTCGGCTGTCATAAGTAACGGGGGGAGGAGGGGGGATAAGTATGGGAAGGGAGCTGGAGGTGTAACAAACTAGTACTGTACAAACTGAAGGAGGGGCAGAGCACATTCTTGCTTAGGTTTCTATTTCTTGCTTAGCTTTCTCTTCTATGTGCAACTGCAAACCTTTATCAAACTATGCCAAGGTCAACGGACAGAAGCCTCATCATCACCTGAAGATGTCCACATGATGATATTCACAACTTTTAATTGGAAGAACCATTTGAACTATTGGGGTGAGAACATTGCCATCACTTTGTGTATGTGATTTACGCGCCTATTTCCTCAGATTCAGAATTATTTTGTTGCTACCACTTGACTTCCAGTAAAAGATATCTTTTGTCTAATTAAAAGAGTCTAAGTATTTCTTTCTTGGATTTTGAATGGAGCACCAGCTGACAATGTTAACAACCAGTTCTAGTGAATAGGGGCGAACTAGTAGAATCCCACTCCTGAGCCAGCCATGTTTTGCAGTTTATTCCCTAATCTAAATCAGAGGTGATTTAGATTAAGGGACAAACTGCAAAACATGAACAAGGTCTAGCACTTTTTCAAAATGAAAAAGGCAGGCCTTTGGGGAGTATCCATGCCCTAAAAAAAACTGAAGGGCAATAGGGTTTAGCTTTATCCACTGGGTCCCATCAAGTTGGAATTCAAGCCCAAATACCAGCAAAGGAACTACTTCACTCATGGCATCATTTTGGTCTAATTGCCTTCTTCTCCAACCTTTCTCCAATAGCATAACTTCTTAGTTTATAAAACGGAGTACAGAATTTGCTTGACTGATGAGAGATGCTTTGGGAAACTGTATATTTATAGATGCAAATTTAAAAATAATAGCTATGGTTCAAAATATATCTTGAGAAAACATGGCCAGATGGTGATTGTGTCTATTCACTGTTGCCCAGGAGAGCAATTTTGATGGTCAGCTTAATAACCCTCTTTTGTTCTATCATGTAATTCACCCTCAAAATGTTGATTGAAAACCTCTTCAAATTGAATATATTATCAGATAGCCCTTTACTGAAAAGGATGCCTTCTAAATCAGGGGTGTCAAACACATGTTGTCACAGCGGTGTCACGTGACATATTGGGACTTTTTTCCCCTTCGCTAAACCAGTGTGGGTGTGGCCAGCATGTGACACATCCAGCCCATGGGCTGGGAGCTTGACAACCCTGCTCTAAATAGTCCATTTGAGTTAAGGAGCTAATAAATTCAAATAAGTAAATAAATGATAGGCCATGCTAAGTTCAGTATCAGTCAGTTTTTCACACATCCTGAATAAATCCAAATATTTGAAAGCATTTTTCAAAATCCCTTTAAGGAATATATTTTTATTATCATTTTTTTAAAAAAATCTGGAACTGAACTACACCATCAGAGAAATCTTGTTTTCCTCAACAGAGGTCTTGCCATCTTAGGAAAAATCATCACATTTCTCTGAAATGTCTTTGTGTATAGATATTCTCACTGGAACTGGACATAGCCTTCCATGAGATGAAGACAAAGAGGACAAATGACAAAACATGCACCACAATACAAACTAAAATACTTGCATATAATATTGTGACATGTATAACAGAGTAGAGGAGTGGTGTTAAAATTCCATACACTTTGCTAAATTATTCCCAAGCACAGTACAGCTGATTGAGAGGTGAGATTGGTAGGTTTAGGATTACCAACACCAAATGTTATAATACATATCAGGACATTATAAATCAACCTAAGAATTCTGATTTTGATTCTGATTTATTTTCATAGTCGGAATGGTAAGAAATAACTCACACAATGTATTTCTAATGGAAGATACAAAATCACCATGATCTTTACCAAACTGGTGCCAATTGTTAGCCATAAGAGCTACTTAATAGGTTTTTCTAAAAATTTGGACTTCCTCAGGATGAATCACAAACTGAAGTTAACTTTGCAAAAGCAGAGTCAGTGACTATGTAGACTAGATCTTTGTAATCTCTTGGGATAAAAAGAGGATGGGAGGTCACCCACATGAGTCCTGGATGACTGTTCTTTGTAAGAAGACCAAAGGATAATGGTTTTCCATAGGTTTGAGTTCTGTGAGATGACAGGATTAGCCATTTTACCTGTAACTGATGGAGCCTTTTAAAAGTTTAGTTTCTAATCACTTTCAGAAATCATCAATTAAACATCTTAAAGCTAGAATCATTTGGAACAACAAATTTGAAAAGTCTTCATTGGGTGAATATCTTCAATCTGAATAAAATAAAAATTAATTATAAGATTAAGGACTTAAAAGAATTTGAAATAAACAGTAAAAAAAGCAAAATAAAATTTTGATCTAAGAAAGTTATAAACAGAGTAAGGGTCCAGTTAAATTTGGAATGTTGGTTTTCACTGTAAGATTTTGGAATTAACTATTTCAAAAAACAGCTTATTGTGGAAAAGAAAAGTAAAATTGGCTACCCTGGTTATTGCAAGTCATAAAAAAAGAGATAAGTGATAATTTTAGAAACTGGACAAAAGAATTTGGGGGGGGGGGAGGAAAACACAAGCATGTTCCTGGTGTTAGTTAATACTGTAGCTTACAATATGAGATATTTGAAGAATTGAGCCAGACTGCAATATCAACACGGTCAGTAATGATGTCTGCTTCTATAGATGAGATATATCTAAAATATGTTAATGACAGATGTGGCACAAATTTTCTCTGATAAGAGAAAATTTTAAAAGTGGAATTACAAAGGCAGGCCAAGAGAAAGACGTGGAAAATGTTTCCTTTATTGGAGTGACAGAAGAGGCTTGTTAAAGCATTGAAGAATTCTGTGGAATGAAATAAAAAAAAGACAGGATAAAATCCTGTCACAGATAGTCTTCAACTTACAACCACAATTGAGCCCAAAATTTATGTTGTTAAGGGAAAAATTTGTTAAGTGAGTTTTGCCCCATTTTACAACTTTTCTTGCCATGTTTATTAATTGAATTACTGAAGTTGTTAAATTAGTAACATGATTGTTAAGCGAATCTGGTTTCCCCCTTGAATTTGCTCGTCAGAAGATTGCAAAAGGGGATCACCTGACCTCAGGACACTGCAACTGTCATAAATATGAGTTAATTGCCAAGTATCTGAATTTTGATTGCATGACCATGGGATGCTACAACAGTCACAACAGAAGTGGTATTCAGCAAGTTCTGACCAGTTCTGAAGAATCGGTAGCAGAAATTTTGAGTAGTTTGGAAAACTGGCAAATACCACCTCTGACTGGCCCCGCCCCTATTTATTCTCTGCCTATCGAGTCCCAGCTGATTGGCTGAGTCTTCTTTTGTTGCCCTGCACAGGAGAATGGAGATGGAAAGCAGGTTAGTGGGCTGGGAAGGGAATGGGGATTTTGCAATATCCTTCCTCTGCTATACCCACCATGCCACGCCCACCAAGCCACGCCCATAGAACCAGTAGTAAAAAAAAATTGAATTCCACCACTGAGTCTTCAATGTGAAAAATAGTCATGTCACTTTTTTCAGTGCCGGTGTAACTTTGAATGGTCAATAAATGAACTGTTGTAAGTCAAGCACCACCTGTACAACATTTGATTGCACTAAAAATTAGGACTGACATAAAAATATACAATTAGTTTATCTGAATGCCATGAAAATAAAATGAAGATTGATTTAGATTTAGATGCCATTACATATTTAATCTTTTTTTCCTCATATCTTGCAAACTAAAAGCAATCTTAGAAGTTGCTTGCTTGGTCCAAATATAAATGCAGTAAGTCAATTTCTCCACAAAGTCTTCCGACTGTTAGAGTTATAAACTTGTTAAGAAATCAAACAAAACAAATTCTGATGATTTGTTTCTTGCTTTGCCAGCTGCCTGAAAAGCAAGGCTGAACAGTTTTATTCCAGATTTCTTTTTTTATTTTGCTTGTTTTTCGATGTAAGTGTGCACATGGCTAGAAAAAGAGCAGGTTACTGGACAGCTCCAAAATTTCTTAAATAGAATGGCAGTGCAGAAGGTCAGTTTCAATTATATGATTTTTATGATTCACACTATTAATATTTTCTTTTGAAAGCAGAAAAACACATATTTGTGTCTTTACATACTAGAGATTAAAGATTAAAATGAAATAAATTTATATGCAACAATAAGAATATCAATGGAAGACACTGAAAATTCATTTTGAGTATTACATTTAATGAAAATAGTTCAAGATGTTCAGCTGCTGGCATATTCCTACTGTGTTAACTGCCAAAATGCATAATTCATTTTTGAAATTTTCTTGATGTGCAATAATCAAGTCAGATCCCTTCGATAATTGGTGGACATGCTGTAAAGTCCAACAGTTCTGGAAGATAATTGATCATAGAATGAAAACCATTTTAAAAGTTGAATTCTCTTTCCTGCAAATTATTTTTCTATTAAGCTTCATTAAACCTTATATCCCTATAAAGTATATTATCTGTATATGATAACAACTAACAGAACAACTTCCGCAATTTATTGGAAATGATTATAATTGCCATCCTTCTAAAGAAAAGCAACCAGCTAAACTATAAGATTATACATCACTGTCAAAAATAACTTTGTATCTAAAAAATAAATCTGGAACATAATTTAATTCACTCTACAAACCATTTATGGATCACAATCTACTTATAAATTTCTACCTCATTCAAAGTTTGGGTTTCTTTGATATAATCATGTTTGCCTGAAGAGCCAAATAAAAAATTTAATGTGGCTATAATCTTTCATTAAAAGGTCCTTCTGACTTTTGATTCATGTTATATTGGTTGCTGTAGTTAACTTTTTAATATTTGATATTAATGATTTTGAAATATCAAATTAATACAAGAAATATTAATATGCAATACTCATATAATCTTGCCTTTAAGTTAATTTTACAAAGGTTGTAACTCTCTTTTCTATTTTCTTTCTATTTTTTTCTAAAAATATATTAATATTTCCTGGTGATAGTATTTTGAAATATCTACTAAAATATGCCTATATATATAATATATATATATATAATATATATATATATATATATATATATATATATATATATATATATATATATATATATGTATGGCATTCAGCATAGTTCGGATATTTTCCCACGTCATAGTAGTTGTGCTTTTAAAGTTGTAGCAACGTTTCAGCAGAATCTCATCTGCCATCATCAGGCTTCTGTATAGTGTTCATCTGGGTGAACACTATACAGAACACTATACACTATAGATGAACACTATACATTATAGATGAACACTATACAGAAGCCTGATGATGGCAGATGAGATTCTGCTGAAACGTTGCTACAACTTTAAAAGCACAACTATTATGACGTGGGAAAATACCCGAACTAAGCTGAATGCCATACATGTAAGTACCCGCGAAAACTTAAGAAAATAAATATAAATATAAATATAAATATAAATATAAATATAAATATAAATATAAATATAAATATAAATATAAATATAAATATAAATATAAATATAAATATAAATATAAATATAAATATAAATATAAATATAAATATAAAAATGTCAAACATATAACTTACAATTTTTTAATTCAATTCTGGGTCACTTCAACCCAAACTAACATAGTTAGCAGAGCTAAATTAAGTAATATTTGTTGACTATTCTAATCTGTGACTAACACATGTCAGTGGTATAGTTCAACATTTTGAAATGCAAACACTCACTCTATCCAAAGAAAATTGCAATTTTTCAGAAACTTTTGACCTGTAGGCATATACCCCAGCTGTGCATCACATGTGCGTGTTGTGCATCTGTGTATGGTGGTGGGATTCAAAAATTTTTAATACTGGTTCTATGGGCATGGCTTAGTGGGCGTGGCAGGGGAAGCATACTGTAAAATCTCCATTCCCACCGCACTCCTGGAAGAAGGTTACTGCAAAATCTCATTCCCTCCCCACCCCACTAACCTACTTTCCAACTCCGTTCTCCAATGCAGGGCAACAAAAGAAGACCCAGCCGATCAGCTGGGACGCAGGAGGCAGAGAATAGATGGGAGTGGGACCAGTCAGAGGTGGTATTTGCCGGTTCTCCAAACTACACAAAATTTCCACTACCAGTTCTCCAGAACTGGTCAGAACCTGCTGAATACCACCTCTGGTGCGTGCACGCACAAACTCACTCACATACACACAGACAGATATGTGTGTAAATTTAGGTACATCATTGTAATTAAGGGATTAAATTCCCTAATGTGACAATTTGCAATCAGTTACTGATTAGGCTCAAATTTTATATTAAGTCTTCACAGAATCATAGGGTTGGAAAAGACCTTGGAGATATTCTAATCCAACTCCCTGCCCAAATCAGGAGGTCTTATACCATCTTGAAGTTCCTTGAAAACTTCCGATGATGGAGCACCCACAACTCTGCGGGGCAAACTACTTTCATTCGTTAATTATTCTCACTGTCAGAAAACTTCCCCTTGATTCCAGGTTGGATCTCCTTCTGACAAGCTTCCACCAATTACTTCTTATCCTGCCCTCCATATGCTATGGAAAGTAAATTGACACTATCTTCCTGTGACAGTCCTTTAAGTATTGGAAGCATGCTGGACATTTGGTTTAGCATGATGTATAAAGCTAAAGTAATAATATTACAACTTAGTAACAGTACAGTACTATTCCCTGCTGTGTAACCTCACATTTACTTCTACTTTTATTTTACTTAAGAATTCTGGGGATTGGTCCATACATCTGGAAGTTGCCAAAGATGGAGAATATTACAACTTAGTAACAGTACAGTACTATTCCCTGCTGTGTTGTTTTTTTTCCCAACCATTTTTTTAAAAAAAATGATAAAAATTGATTGAGGTTCCAGCAGTGAGAGACTTATAGTTCTTCAATCCATCAAGAAAGGAATGGACATTATAACAGCAGGAAGGCTAGCAGGAAGAGTAGTACTGCCCAACCCTCTATAACAAAGCTCATTTTGAGAAACTCACCAGATATTAAAAATAAAAACTCAACAAAAATTGATGCAAAGTAAGTTTTCTTGTGGACAATTCTGAAACAAGAGAGGCTTCAGCATTGGTATTTTTACTTCTTGAACATTTAACAAGCAGCATGAACTCCCGAAGGTCAGAGAAGCAGCTCAAACTAATACAGTAATTTTCCACATTTAAATGTACTCTGAAATCAAATGTCACAGGATGCCACAGTATAACTGGACACACACATAAACCAACCCAATCAACATTGTACTAGTGATCCCTGCCATTACACAATCTCCACAGCATTTACAATTCTATTGGAATACTATAGCATATATTTGCATACACACAAAGAGAGAGACATATCATATACATGCAGAAACAAATTTTGGTAATATCTGCCTTTAAAAAAACTACAGGAAGAACACACATGCAGCCTAATCATATGAAAACTTCAATCCACCTGAATTTAAATCGCAACAGACAAAAAACAGGAAGGCTCACAAACATGTGTTTAGCTGTTCTTTTCTGATCAACACTCCAATCCTAGATAAGTGGTCTTCATTTAACAACTACTCATTTAGTGACCATTGAAACTTACAAAGGTGCTGAAGTTGTGGCACTTACACCTGGTCCTCAGAGTTGACATGATTGCAATGCAGGTGCTTGGTAACCAGCTTGCAATTACTATGTCTCAGCATCTCACGGTCATGTGGTCATGTGATCACCATTTGCAACCTTTATTGCTGGCTTAGAACAAGCAATGTCCAAAAGGGAAGCTAGCAGGAGGTTGCTAATGGCAACCACGTAACATTGTGCTTAATGATGTGTGGAGTTTTGTTTAACAATAGCAACTGAAAGAGCTAAAGCATAATGTGACATTATGCTTCATGACTACATGGCTTAGCAATGGAAATTTCAGTCCCAATTATCATCATTAAGTAAAGACTACCTGTATGTGGTCTAAGGAGTTTTCCCCGTATGTTTCTTAGCTCTTCCACTGAAAGCCTCGAAGTGTATAAAATCTCTTAGGCTTTGCCACCTATTATCAATGATTGTAGCAATTTGAGATGAAGGTTGGATCAGGCTCAGCAAAGCTGGTATATTTTTACGACAACTCAAGGATGGGTGAAGAGCACATCCATTTATCCATAGAGAAAAGTTGTAAATCTGTAGCAGTTGAGGCATGATCCTACTGCTACACTGGCTGGACTGGAAGAAGGTTTTGAGAAAAAGCATCCAATCTCATGACAGAAAACAAGAATCCATTTGTACCTTTCAGCACTGGTGAGATCATATTTGGAATACTGCATCCAGTTTTGGACATTGCGATACAAAAAAGATGTGGAGATGCTGGAAAAAGTGCATAGATGGGTAACAAAGATGATTAGGGGACAGGAGGCTAAATATATATGAAGGATGTTTTATGCAGGAACTGGGAATGTATAAAGAAGGAAGGACTAGGGATGATACAATAGCAGCTTTCCAATATTTGAGGGGATGTCACAAAAAAAGGCGATCAACCTGTTTTCCAAAATACCTGAAGAAAAGACAAGAAGTAATGGATGGAAACTTATCAACAGTTAGTTCCAACCTAGAACCAAGAAGAAATTTCCTAACAATGAAAACAATTAATCAGTGGAACAGTTTACCTCCAGAAATTGTGGGTGCTCCAACACTGGAAAATTTTAAGAAGAGATTAGACAGCATTTGTCTGGAATGGTATAGCTTAAGCAGGGGAGTTGGAGCAGAGGACATCTAAGGTTCCTTCCAATTCTGTTATTGGTATTCTGTTGTTCTGTCTTCTAAAGCTGTGCTGCTCAAAATGGCCCCCTTTTGTGTCCCAGCCAAAAAAACCAACCCTTCAGTCAGACCTTAAAACAAACCTCTTTAAGCCATCCTTTTGATGGTGGAATATATTGAGATTGAAATGTTTTACATATCCCTGTTGTTTCCATCTGTCAATGGCTGTCTAAACTGCAAGACTTTTAAGAAAAATTAAATGGTGGAGTTTATAGGTGAACACAGAGGAACACGCCTGCAAATCTTATGGATGACATTTCAATACTCTCTGTGTATATTTAACTTGTTTTCTTTACAGTGCTAAAATGAGATCAGGAAGGCATTTATACAAAACACTATAACAAATAACATAATCAATGAGTACTTCTTAATTAATCCACATGGAGGGAAGTAAGCAGTGGGGTACCACAAGGTTCCATCTTAGTCCCAGTACTCTTCAATATCTTCATAAATTACCTAGATGAGGGAATAGAAGAGGAATTCATCAATTTTGCTGACAACACTAAGCTGGTGGGAATAGCCAACACCCCAGAAGATAAGATCAGGATCCAAAATGATCTTGAAAAACTTGGGCAGGAAAAACCAAAGGTCCAAGTACAGATGAGGTGAAACCTGGCTCCAAAACAATAACTGTGAGAGAGACCTTGGAATTCTAATGGATGATCACTCAAACACAAGCCAGCTGTGTGTGCCAGCAGCCAAAAAAGCTAATATAATTGTTAGTTGTATAAACCATAGAATCAAATCATGTGAAGTATTAGTACAGCTTTATAAAGCCTTAGTAAGGTCACACCTGGAACATTACATCCAGTTTTTGGTCACCACATTACAAAAAAAGAGATGCAAAGTGCATTAGAAGAGCAACTAAGATAATTAAAGGCCCGGAGACAAAAACATATGAAGAATGATTGCAGGATTTGGATTTGGCTTGACGAGAGAAAGGAAGGACTAGGAGGGATATGATAGCAGTATTCCAGTATTTGAGAGGTTGCCACAAAGAGTGGGGTGGGGGTGGGGGGCTCAATTTATTTTCCAAAGCACCAGAGGACAAGATAAGAAACAATGTGTTATGACCCAGATGATGAAGGCAAGGCAGGACTCTAGAAAGTTCTTTATTTCTATTAATATGTTTCAGCCAAAGGTCCCACAACAACTGGTAGGGCTCCACCCCCATGCTACCCTGCAGGCAGCCACCCTCAGACTCCCAAACACAGACCCAGTAGTGCAAAGGAAGCCCACAGAGTAGGAGCACACTCACAAGGCAGGGTCCAGGTTTCCAAGTCCAATCCACCAGGCAGAGTCCAGGCACAATATAAGGCACACAGTCCTCAGGACAAGAAACAGTTCACAGAAAAGAAGCAGTTTCAAAGCTCCAGTGAAGCAGAAGCCAAATGCAGGCCACAAGAGAAGGGCTAGGTCCAAAATGAGAAGAGCAATCTTCCAACCAAGGCAAGGCAAACAGCAAACAGGCACACATCGAAGCCAGAGGAGTGTAAGCCAAAGCAAACAATTGCTCCTGGCAAAGACTAATTCCCCATAGCTTCTCCTTAAGTTAGTCAGGTGTTCTTTGAGAAGAGGGATAAGGCAACCTTCTCCTGAGTAGCTATGCAACCCTTCTCTGAGCTTATCTATGCTCCACTCTCCTTGCCCTTGGATCAAATGGAGTAAACAGCTGTTCCTCATTACAGGAACACCACTGTTGGTCAGCAGTCAATCCTCTTCTGTATCTGTGCAGTCAGGCAGCTCTCCGTCTGGTCGACCAACGTCTGGACAACCATGCCTGAGGGTCCTGGGCAGCGGTGGTATTCTACTAGTTTGGCCGAACCAGTAGCTCTGAGGATTATCTGAGAGCAAACTGGTTCATTCCAATGGCTGGGCCCTCCCACCTGGCCCGGATCTATACTGACCTTTATTTCCTGCTTTTCAACCTCAGCGAATTCGCGTGGCACATCCGATTGCCATGCATCAGCTGTTTTACACAAAGGGCTTGCAGAAGGTGAGTTGCAAACGCTGCACATAGCGTGCATGCTCACACTGAACCAGCAGGAAAAAATTGAAACCCACCTCTGGTCCTGGGACAGCATCATCCTCAGCCCTTGGCATGCCTTCCCTGTCAGACAATCCCAGTTCTAACTCCTCCTCCTTCAAACTGGGTTCAGCGGGAACTATGACACAATGGACTGAAACTAATCAAGGAGAGAAGCAATCTGGAATTAAGGAGAAACTTCCTAACAGTGAGGACAATTAATCATGGAACAGCTTGCCTCCAGAAATCGTGGGTACTTCATCACTGAGGGGGGAGGTTTAAGAAGAGACTGGACAGTCACATGTCTGATATGGCGTAGGGTCTCCTGCCTGAGCAGGAGGCTGAACTAGAAGACCTCCAAGGTCCCTTCCAGCTGTATTCTGATTGATTAAATTGTTTTTATTTCCAGGAACTTCATAATTTGTCATGAGAAAACAGATGTTTCAAAGAAAAAAAGTTACAATTTGTTTACTTACCACAGTACTTATATATTTTTCAAGCTGCATAACTTGTAAAGAGTTAGGAAAGATAGCTAGGGAGACAAAATTATGGGCATGTGGAATTTGGATAGAGTTATGGGGAAAAGTTTATAACCCCTGAATCTTCCAACTATTCAAAAATTCCTTCATCAAGGTAATGTGGCTGAAATTCCGACTGAATTAGTATGATCTCTACTTTGATCTAAAATGCTGTCTGTAGGCGTCATGTTAAATAATGTGACATGCCATCTACTTCCATTTTGCACAGAGCTTTTTTATCTTCTGTTAAGTATTTTTAAAAAAAAAGGAAGAAAAAACTTGCAGAGTATTTTGTAAAATTGCATTTGCCATACTTAGATCTAATGCACTCGGCCTTATATAACACAGTAGTTATGTGCAGTGCTATATAAAATAAGTAGACTGACCTTCCACAGATGGGCAACAGATTTCTGAAAGAGAAAGTTATAAGTGCACCATTAGTACATTTTCATAGCTGCAACATTTTGAAGAAGTACTGTGTCTTGTTTTCAATTCAGCACTATTAATGCTTTGAAAACTGATTGACAGGACCCTGTGGGATACTTAAACATACAAAATGGGCACTTGGTACTATCTTTGTCTTTAATCCCAGTTTTTGCATGGTCTTGAATTCTTATACATCATTCTTTGTATATAGATTCTCAGTGTACAATCCTGTTTTTGAAAAGAGGGTTGACATTGATTAGCTGGCAATAGGACCAGGTTAATTACCAATGTTCCAGTGATCAGGAATGGCCATAGATGTACACACACACACACACACACACACACACGTGATAGATCTTCACTTTGCCATATTGATCCTAGTCAAGATATCTATTTCTCTTCCCCCATTAATAATGGGGAAACAACTGCATTGAGATCACTGGGAGAGACATTAAAACCTCCCAACTCCCAGCAGTCCTAATTATAAGCTTTCTAAGGGTAGCACAAAAACAGTGATTCCCCCCCCCCACTATTCAGACCAGCTGATCAGCAAATAAAGTGGGAGAACAGACCAACCAAGGGTCAGAAAAGACACACACACACAGAGAGACCACAACCTTACTTACTCAAAACTGAAGAAAATATAAAACACTTGATTGGAGGATAGATAATTCAGGATAAGACTTTCTCATGTGTTGCATTGATTGAAGCTTCTACATCATTGTCTCAATAAAGGACCAGTAAAGGACCTTGGAGTACTCATCTCTAATGATCTAAGTGCTAGAGCCCACTGAAACTACATAGATAAAAAGGCATTAAGAGTTGTTAACCTAATCCTGTGTAGTTTTTTTTTTTCCAGGTAATATCACACTACTAACTAGAGCATAGAAAACATTTGCTAGACCAATACTCGAATACAGTTCATCAGTCTGGAACCCGCATTACATATCTGATATTAATACAGTAGAGAAAGTCCAGAAATATTTCACAAGAAGAGTTCTCCACTCCTCTACTCGTTGCAGAATACCTTATGCCACCAGACTTGACATTCTAGATCTAGACAACCTAGAACTACGACGTCTTCTGTCTAATCTAAGTATAGTACATAAAATTATACATTGCAATGTCCTACCTGTCAATGAATATTTCAGCTTTAACCACAACAATACAAGAGCACACAATAGATACAAACTCAAGGTAAACTGCACCAAACTTGATTGCAGGAAATACGACTTCAGCAACAGAGTGGTCAATGTTTGGAATACTCTACCTGACTCTGTGGTTCCTTCCCCAAACCCCAAAAACTTTTAGACTGTCTACTATTGACCTCACCCCTTTCCTAAGAGTTCTGTAGGGGGCGTGTATAAGCGTACCAACATGCCTACCATCCCTGTCCTAATGTTTCTTTTTATTTTTCTTATATGTATCCATTTCATGTATTCATAACCATGCTTATACTTCTCCCTGTTATCTTATAATCGCTTGACAAAATAAATAAATAAAATAAATATGAAATGCTAGTATGGAGCACAGAGCCCTGTTGCTGATACATTTGGTTACTTTCACACTATTCATATTTTGGTTTCATGACTTTTCCCTTTGTGTTTTTATGTTGCAAAGGAAAGTTATCCTTTATCTCCGTGCACCTACTACCTGCTTTGTGCTAAATTAAGCAGCAGTCATTATCTAGATGAATATTCATTCTTTTTTTCTTCAGCCCCTTGAACAGCCAAAGTTACAAAGATGTAAGAAGAACTCTTTCGGAGAAGGGTTATTACTCTTTTTTTGCTACTCTGGGGAAAACCATAGTGGATGTCCCTTTTAATCGTTTTTTTTTTTTTCAATAGACATATCTTATCTGTCTCCTGTCACTCTTCATTCCAGATCAGGGCATCAATATGATTGCTACCTTTCTGCCTGTCAGCCTACTGTCAAAAGCAACAAGTATAATCTTGCAATGTGTCAATCTATGAATTTTGCACATTTTGCTTTTCCTTGAGTAAGAATTTTACACTTCAGATTGATTTCAGGTCACACCAATATATATGACAAGAGAGAATATCAGAGAGACAACATAAAATGGTCAAAGTACAGATATAGTGGATTTCTGAAGGGCTGGAACTTTTTGGCATGTGGTGAATTCTTAAGAAATGTGGAAGAGCCATAGCTAATATTCCCTGTTAAAAGTTCTGGTGGCAATCAATGTAAAAAAAGAAATCTATATTCAACCAGAGTAGAGAATTAAAAGCAGCTAGACCACTTAAATGACCTGGTCTATTTAAAAAGGTTAAAAAATGCATTTTTAAAATTCTCATCCCTGAAGTAAAGTAGAATTTGCTATTGTAGAAAACTGATGTCTGACAAGATTTTAATTACAGTAGGAACTCTTATACAGAACAGGGGTTAAAACAATTTTAAGAACAAAGATTTGGACACCACAGTTCTCTTTGAAGAGAACTAATATACATCAGAAAGAGATGTAAAAGGAAATCCAGGCTTAAATACACAGGTTGTGGCACTGAATTATTCATTTTTATAGCAATATTAAAGCATCATAATTAATGTAGAGTTCAGTAGGTGGGTTGTGATTTGAGTAACTTTTTCCCCTAGAAAATTTCAGACAAGTCTTTTGTATGACATTTGCAACACCCACGTTCAACTAATCTATGGAGACCTGGCAAACACCACCTTAGCTTATTTATTCATAGATTCAACTAATCTATGGAGACCTGGCAAACACCACCTTAGCTTATTTATTTTACAGACTATGGTAACGTATTTGTTCCTTCATCTTCTATTACTGGAGGCAATAAAAATGATATTTATTTAATACTAAATGATCAGTGAGCCCAGGCTACCTCTTTCACTAGCCAGAAGGATCATTACAATGATAAATTCTACACCTGACCTTATTTTTATCAGTATTACTATATAGTTATCTATTGATTTCTAGCTTAGCTTCAGAGAAAAAGAAGGTGATAGGGCTATACACCCACATATACATTGTGCTACGTGTTTGTGCAAAGTTATAAATATGGCATAAGGAAGGTGAAATACATGAGACCCAAACCAGCATTCTCCAAACCCAAGAGATAGTTCCCATGTGAATTGGATGAGGCAATGGCATTCAAACAACATATAATATATCAGGAGACGTGAGAAAAATAACAAGGTGGTACTGGACAAGCCTTGTCAAAAGTTATAAAGTGGATGGGCATTGCAATATTCTATATCCGGGTTGGCGAACCTATGGCACATGTGCCGGAAGAGTTCTCCACTCCTCTACTCATTGCAGAATATCTTATGCCACCAGACTTGAAATTCTAGACCTAGAAAACCTAGAACTATGCCACCGTCAGTCCGATCTTAGTACATAAAATTATATATTGCAATGTCCTACCTGTCAATGAATACTTCAGCTTCAACCATAACAATACAGGAGCAAACAAGAGATACAAATTCAAGGTAAACCGAGAGACAGAGAGATTAACAATTGATTTCATCCTTAGAACATCCCTTACCAAAATCTGAAAATCTGGCCATGTACTCTTCCATACCTTAGGATAAAGATGTAGGCAAAGAATTAAGAGTTTTAGAGGAATGAGAAAATAAGATCAGTCTCAACTGATTTATCTGCATGAAAAGGTATATAAGACACCTAAACCTGGACCTGGCTGCTCAAGGAATATGGAGTATTAATGATCTGTATGATTGCCTAAAGGTCTGCTAGCACAGCAATGAAGGTTTCTGGTCACCCAGACCAACTGTTCTTCCATGCCACATGGGCCTAACACTGGGGAGCAATTCTGTGACCAGGACAGGTGTTCAGATCAGAATCCCCTGGGTAGAGAATTCATCTATTGTGCAGTTAGATGATTACATTTACCTTTTCAATCAGACAGCTGGCCAAACTTAATGGAAATTTTAAAAAAGAGCTAAGGTTATTAATTTTCAATATCTCCATGTGTTCCACTATTTAGCTGTGTCATTCTAATTGAAGCAAACTGATAGAGGAGATTTTCCCCACCCTTAACCTTGGGCTTCAGAAAAGCGTGGGATGGTAGAATGGGTGAAAAACAACTGATCTGAAAAATTAGCATACGATTGGGAAAGTCAGCAACATTGGTATTAAATCTCAGCAACATTGGTATTAAATTGCTGATTTAAGAATGGGAGAAAAGATATTATACACCACCTGAATGGAAGACAGAAGAGGGCGAAAGGGTTGATCACTTCTTCACCCAACTCCAAGAAGGTGGATGCTATGTGTGCTCAACCGTTTCTTTCTGCCAGATGCCTATAGATGCAGCACTGCCCCCAATTTTAAACTGACCGTTTTGTTTTAGTCACAAATGTCTTGGAACATTGTGGGTATATTTCAGGAAGAAAAAGCCTTACAATACAATTCTAAATGAATGAAAGGAGAGGCAGAAAAGTAGGATGACATGTCCCATTTAAGTCCATAATAAGGCATGAAAAGAATATTTTTGTGCATACATTTTTTGTGCATACAGACCATCCATGTCTTTTCTTGGGACAAATATATACATTTGTATCAAGAAAATAGACATGGATGATCTCTTCAAGTCCGATATAATCATAAGTTCACTGAAATTGAGTAATTCCCTTTCTTATTATGTATATAGTTATGTTTATGTATATCTATGTCTATCTGTCTGTCCATCCATCTTTCTATATGTCTCTCTATCCCGTCATCTATCTGATATATGTATTCCTGACACAGTATTGCGATATCTTGAAATTTTCAAATATGTTTTAGATTTCCCCCCAAAATCTTTTTCATGAGTAACTCTTATAAACCATGCTCCGAGAAGATATACTTGATCAAGGCATGTCCATCTTCCAGAACAGGGCTCTCCAAACTTGGCAACTCTAAGACTTGTGGACTTCAATTCCCATAATTCCTCAGTTAACCATGCTGGCTGAGGAATTCTGGGAGTTGAAGTCCACAAGTCTTAAAGTTGCCAAGTTTGGAGATCCTGGCTCCAGAAAGATAGGTAGTAGCATTAGGAAAGTATACATAAGCAGAAGTGCACCGGGCACATGGGAAAGAGGAAATAGGACCAAAGAACATGATTGAAGGACTGATACTCCTCCAGACATGGTATGCTCCCTCACCCTATCATCAAGTCACCATACTTGTTCCTCAACTTTCTTTCAGGAAAATAGTTTGGTCCACATGGCAGTCATTTTGTTTTAACTTTACAACAATCTTTTGAAATAAGAGAAGGACAGAGAAAAAGACAATGAAGCCAAAATTTGACTTCTTAGGGCCATGGCAAGTCTATATAATCACTATATTGTATTTGCAGTCTATTCCCATCTATTACTTAACATTCAGAGTGTAAAGCAACTATTTCTCTTATTTCTGCTTGCAGTTCCAATCAGAGGAAAGTTATCAGCATATATTTAGCAGAGGAGGAACTAATCAGGTTCAGTTCATCCCAATTTAGTTCTATGCTACTCCCAAGAGTAGTGCTGCTCTAACTCAAGCAGGTATCATTTCAGCTCATGCATCTCCATATCTCTGAAATTTGATACATATATTTTTTGCTGATAGAACAGTAAACGTGCACATTTCAAAAGATATGAAATATGAAACTGTGCATAAAGTAGTGCACAGTTGATCAACCCTGCTAAAAGTCCACCCAGCTGACAATTTATTTTATTTTATTTTATTTATTTATTTTGATTTGTCAATTGCTTACAAAATAATAGGTATAAGTATAAACATGAGTAAAAATACAGAAAATAGGTACTATTAAAAGGGGGCAATAGGATAGGGACAGAAGGCATGTATGGTGCACTTATGCACTTCCCTTACAGACTTCTTAAGAATGGGGTGAGGTCAATAGTGGTTAGTTTGAGGTTAAAGGAGTGAGGGTTAGATGATGTAACAACAGAGTCAGGTAGTGCATTCCAGGCATTGACAACTGTTGCTGAAGTCGTACTTTCTGCAATTAAGTTTGGAGTGGCTAACATTGAGTTTTGTATCTATGCCTGGATATTATTACACTCTGACCTCCCACCCCACCCCTCAGCTAAAATTGTTTTCAGGATCAAACTTTCAATAATACAAGGAAAAATCTGATAACTGAACTATCAATAACAGTGGGGAAAATAGCATTCCCATTAGTATGGATTAGAAGACCATATATGGAAATAAATTCATAGGGTTCATTATGTAACTTTGAGAAACTACTTATTTTAAGAACCTTCAGTGGGCCAAAGAGAAATATTTCATGATCCAAATGTTACATAAAAACTTAACAATTAAAAGGCAAGCTATTTAAAATATAAGAACTCCTGTTGCTAAACAGTTCATTCTTAAACTTACCATCCAATATGAGTATACCGTAAGTGTCCAATTACGGAAAGAGATTTATTAGATACAGTAAATAGTCTTGTAAAATTGATTTAGAGGAAACAGATGACAACAGCTTCATTCAGGCAGTTACTTCATGTGTAAATCTCAACTGTGAGGAATGTGTTTTCCCTCTCCAAGCCACACTGGTGAGTTGCTGAAATACATGTAAAGTAGGCACATGTTTCCAGGTGAGTTGGAACCCAGAAAATAGAGGATTCTAACTCATACACACCTCTACACAAAGACACCCTACTCTATCACAAACAACCAGTCCTTGTATGTGGAGAAACAAGGATCTATTCACTGCTCCTTCCATTCTTTTTTCTTTTTAAGATCACCCAGAAAGAAAAGGAACATGTGTTTGTAGCTGCTTTCCAGAAAAATCTCCAAAGATCGATATGGCATGCTAGTTGACACAGTTGCAAACTCTGGCCTCTCTCAATAACTGGAACAACTCATTGCAAATATTTCAGAACCAGACTGTTGATACCTTGGGTGAGTTTATTCCATTTAAATCTTTAACCAAGCAAAAAAGATGAAAGATGAAAAGCTGAACAACATCAGTAGATAATCTTTATTTAAACAAACACAAATATTATAAATTAAGATAGATGAGGAAGTGGGTAACAGGACATCTCTTAAGACCTTGTGATTATACATTCCCAGTGAAAGCTTCTTAAAAATCCTTGTAGCCTCTGAATTAAGTTAGGGAAAGGTTACACAACTTCTGAGAATTTTCAGAAACCAAAATATGATCAATAAAAGCAACATTTCAACACAGAGAAACCAAAGATTAAGTAAGTAATCTCATCGAAAATCACACGCCCCCTAAAGTGACACAGTGATTTCAATTCTAATATCTCAAGATCAGGCCTACAGCACACTTTATAAAAATGCATAATGTTAGCATTGTATCACTTCAATTCGAAATGCTGAATTTCACTGATTTGCACTGCCTGTCATATGTAGGGCACAAGAATTCATGTACAAACTGCAAGAGAGCAAAATGATCAAGGAGATCATTATAAGCTGCTATGCCTTGATTTTTTGTGCATTGTTTTTATAAAACTGATAAAAATGGTTTTTATATATATATATAAAAAAGAAAATGATAATAAGATTTGGAAGGAGATACGGGTTGAATATGATGTTTGAATTTGTGTCTGTGTAAAGAGTTTTAACCCGGGAACAGACAACCTTCAGAAAAGATCTTTTAGTTTTGTTTATGTTTTGTGTTTGTATGTTTGTGTATTGTGCTTATGGTAAAACTAACAAAATTTGTTTTTTATAAAAAAAAAAAAAAAAGGAAAGAATCAATAAAACCTTGGAGGAATGCTAGACGAGAATAATTTATACAAGCCAGAAAGAAAAGAATATGATGACTATAAAATGGATAAATATGGAAGAGAAATGAAATTGAATAGGAGTAAAGAGAAAAAAGGAGAAAATTGCTGAAAGATGTTTGTGTGTCCATATGGAGATGGGATAAATTGGAATTATGCTATATAAAAATAATGTTTTGTTTGACTTGTAAGGATTTACAATGTTAAGAGGTTTTATGTGTTTATGTATTTAATGGTTAATGATGTGTTGTTTTATCTTTAAAATTAATAAAAATTTGTTTCAAAAAAAAAAAAGGAGATCTATGAGGAACGATGGAGGGATTTGGGTTGAACAGTCTGAAGATGAATGATAAATTCTAATATGCATGACATCATGCAAAAATATTATTGTTGTAAATGATGCAAACATTTTAAAATTGAATTTAACTGACAGTCAAAAATAATGGACACCTCATCTCCTCAAGTGATCCCTTGAATTCAGGTTTTACTTAATATATCTGAAATTTTCTACAAAGATGGAGGGAATGCCAATTTAATCAAGAATGCTGTAGCAAAACTTTTCCTGCATTGAAGAGTTTGGCCTAAATGACTCCTAAGGTTCTTATCCACTCTATAATTGTCATAACAGTATTTTTTTTTTTTAAGGTGGCTTTTTGTAGATGAAAATTGTTAATATCTTTATTCCTTCTGGTTGGACTCTTGATAGCTCTTTTCTTAGAATTATTATTTTTCTCTCAAATAGATTCATGGTTTGCTGCGAGAAAAATGAATCTGGTGATGGGAATGACATTCAGTGCCTATTTAGCATGTGCTCTTTTTAATTTCCACAAATGTAGGATAGACGGTAGGTAGGTAGGTAGAGATAGATAGATGGATGGATGAATGGATGGATGGATGGATGGATGGATGGATGGACGGACAGATGCATACATACATACATACATACATACATACATACATACCATAGGCAGATAGATAATGGGTGGATGGACTGGATGGATGATTGGAAGGCAACTTTCTCATATTGTCTCCCCCCACCAATATATATATCACGCAATTCCCATAATCTTTGGACTAAGAAGTCTAGCAATTATAGAACCAATACAGTGTATCTGGTGGTCTCTAAATCAGAAAGGGCTGAATTGAGAGACATGGTGGGGCTACGCACATTTCAGCATGATTTGAAAGAATTGCAAGCAAAGCATCTCTCCCTTGTTCATAAAAGCAACTCCTTTTATTTAGGATTCCATGTGAGCCTGAAAAAAGGGGGGGAAAAGAAATGTGCAGCCTCTTTTAGAATCACATTATCTTTATTGGATCAACCTCTAAAATAGTTTCACCTTCTCCCCACTCACTCACCCACCCATTGAAACAAGAAGGCACAGAGGGCTGCAAAAATCCGGAGGACCACTAAAGTGCATCTCTTAACTGACATCTAGTTGTCATCTGAATTTTTGCAGCCCAGATGTGGTAAGTCCTCCTTGTTGTGCTTATGCACTATATGAAATATTTATTTTGAAATATAATCGATATGTGCAGAGCTAATACATTTATGTGCGCACACACACACAAATTCATGTTTAGGTTTTGCCTCCAAGAGCTCTCGCTGAGTCTGTCAGAGAAACAATAGCACATAACTTAGGAAAGATAACTCAAGCTATCTGTAGAACGGAACAGTATGGTCTCCTTTATTTCTCATTGGATAGTCTATTTTCAAACACCTTGTTGCACATTAAGACAGCTTGAGTAGTAATAGGCTCAAGGTCACCAGGCTTTATGTAACAGGAGTTAATTTGTACAAGTAAGTTGAGGAATAAAAGTAACAACAAAAAGACAGAGATGAACACTGGTTAAACTGAAGCTTTAAAAAGTTGGCTCGGGGGAGGCTTTCCATAAAATTAAGCAGAGAATTAATTTCACAACCACCAGGCCTGAGTGACAGGCTGCTTAATGTAATTGCAAGTAAAAATTACATTCTTTAAAACTGAAGAACGCATAAAAAAGTACTGCTGCATTGTTAGTTTTAAAAGGAAAAATCGAATGGAAGATAAGATTAGGTTTGAAGTGTATTAAGGCATAATGAGACGCAAATAGCTAAAAGTATTAAGGATAATAAGATTCTTGAAATATTCTGTATGACTAAAAACTCATGAGGCAGTTTCATATGTAAAAAGACAGCTACATAATTTTTTTAAAAAATATAAATATCTTATTTTGTCACAAAATTAATGATTTTCTAGCATATACTGAACATTAAGTTATATACCAAAATCCACATATACCAAACCTAATCTAACTTATTTAGCAATCATAATACTCCTTGTAAGTCAATTTGTCAGATCGACATTTTTATGTTGGTGCTGACAAATTTTAAATAGATTTTAAATTTTTCTAATTCTGAGTTCCCTTCTGTCATTGGCACAGAATTACAGTATAAAGTGCATGTTGCCCCATGACACTTATAAGTCCTGTTCCCAGATAGATGTAGCCCACTCAGGTTACATTTCTCATTATGCAAGTCAAATGTTCATATCATGGACCACTACACACATGCCATTAACTAGGTCAAATATAGTTACTTTGGAATTTTTATTAGCAGTAGTAATAATCTGTAATTAGGTTCACAGTCTATGTGTGGTGAAAACTTAATAATTCAAGTCCTAAGCAAGGACCTAAGAATGACTAAAATAGGTAGTTCCAAGTAAGGTAGTGTTATAGTAATAGTTGTTTTGTAAAATTAGGGTGTTCAGGTCCAATAAATTCAAATTTTCCCAAATAAGGAGTCCTTTAGATATGCTCCAAGGTTTCCAGTCATGCTTGGTATAAGGGCAGGTTTCTTTTTCCATAAGCATTTAACTTAAAAATGCAAGCCCCAGTATGTCATAATGTTTTCCAGTTGCTTTTCCTCTAACCTAGCATTATCCAGTGTCCTAATATTAGCACCTCTGTTTTTCCAATGAGTGTTTGTTTATCAGGCATGTTATAAAAAAATGCCTGTCTGTTTGAATTTTAAAGTCCCGTAAGCTCTTACCCCAGTCATTTTCCAAAAACCTACTCAACTTGATGTTTCTGGTAGTTTTTGCTTGATTTACATCCAAACCCTTGCAAAATTTCCAGTGAATAATTTTGGCAACTCAATTATGACACTGTTTGTACTAGTCAGTTTGCAAAATTTTAGTACAGCCACTGATCAAATGGTCATTGTTTCATCCTTTTCTCTACAAAGGCGGCATTTGCTGATGTCTGTTCCATGCTGAATTGTCACTTTCATGCAATTAATAGGCAAAGTTTAGTTGGCTAGAGATGCTTCAGCATAGAAATTTAATAATAAATAAATAGAAAGTTTGTTCTTGGCTGCTAAGATAAAATCTTCAGTTTCTTTAACCTTTCTTAACCAGCTCCGTATGAGTTTTCCCTTCTATAGCCTTCCAACACATAGTTCTTGTTCTTCCAATTTACAAATCACTTTTTAAATTCTTCATAGCCAATTTGTCAATCACTATCTTTTTTGCTCTAAGGGAAGGAAACCATAGATTTTCAAATACATAGAAATTTGATTTGCAGTTATGCTTGTAAGTAGTTTATATGTATTAATTCCCTCTCATCTGCCATTCAGAGAAGGGACAACAGGAGAATTGCATTCCATTCTACTATGGTATCTCATAGCCAGATTTGATTATCACCCAGCACTGTAATTTTGCAGTGCCACCTCTTATTGTTTGGGATCACATTTTAAAGAAATCATTGTAAGGTGAATCACAGCTTTTGAAAGATTCCTGAGCAGCAGCAAGTTGAGATCAGTTGTTTTGAATAAAAAATACAAAATTATGGGTTCTGAAACAATAACTTATATTGTGAAAAGAAACTTCCAAAATTATTATGCAGAATTAGTACAATGTTTTGTGCCTAATGTGTAATAATAAAAATTAATGCAGTTATGGTATTCTCCTTGAGAAGCAGAATTCTTAAGGCATGGAGATTATATAGTTGGGAAAACATTTCCAATATACCAGAGAACTTAATTAAAAATAGACTAAAGAAATTACTGCTGGAAAGAAAACTAAATTCTTGCCAAAGATTTAACTTTTGAAAGTTAACGATTGTCATAGATCTTCTGGGAATATGGTAAATGACATAGACAAAGGGCTTGGTGTAATTTTTTTTTTTTTGGCTGAAGAATTATTTAACAACAGAATTACTCTTCTTCCAGGCAAATTCAGTACTTAGGGCTCTCCCAATATATCTTAATATCAAAACAACTCTTGAAGAAAAAAAAACTAAGCATAATTTATATTGTGTCTTCATTACAACAAAATCTCTGAAACAATTTCTCAGGAGAAAAGTTAGTTGTGAGCAAACCATTATTTTTTCAACCCCAGATTGTGTGGGATTTAGGAATAATATTGCCAATCTATCTGTCAGAAATTGTTGGAAGGATGGTTGAAATAATGTGAAATATATTATTCTATTTCTGCTATTTAATCCCACCGTTGTTCCCTGGTTGTGCGGAGACCTTTCCTTTTCAAAAAACTCCTTATATCATTAAATTTCAGGCACTGCAGCTCTTTGCATTCCAACTTTTGCTTCTGAGCATTCTGAGCAAGAGTGCTACATAGCACTAGTTTGCAAGGCCTCGAACCTCCTTGTGCAATCCTGAAAAAAGATACCACTGTTTTAAGGTGTTGCAGAAAAGTGAAACATCCACTTTCCCACATGCTTCAGAGCATATTTGGAGATCAAACATAGAACAATGCAAATTATATTACACAATGTAAATTGTATAATAATTAACAATATAAATTATATTTAGGAAGAGTAGTTAAGTTCAGAATGAACAAACAGGCTTTGCTTTCCAAATACTGAATAGCTATTTAGAATAGATTTCTAGCTGGGAATAATATAGATGGGAACTATGTAAGCATCTTATGCCAAAAATATCCTCTACATTTGCTGGACATTAACTTGATCAAGATCACAATTTACTACATGAATTTTGCTATGAGGTTGTAAGCCTAAAAGTATAGTTGCAACTGTAGCAGAAACTGAATCCAAAGAGGAAAAGGAAATCAAAAAAGAACAGGATGATAAGCGGAAGATCAACCTTGTTAGGGTAGTGGAATGGTTAGGATTTTGAACCAGGATTGATGAGATCCCTACTCAAGGTAGTTCATTTGCATGAAATTCAATGGATGACTGAGTCAGTCACACTCCCTCAACTTGAGGAATCTTGCATGGTTGTTGTTGTAAGGATAAAATTAAGGAAACCCCAGTTCTCTGCCTTTATCTCCTAAATAATTCCTGGATGATAATAACTTCAATTTGTCAGTTAATAAATTCAAAGTAGAGACAATGACCCCAACATATACAGATCAGCAAACAGCAGAGAAAAGTGGATTCAGTTTACTTATTTAGTTTGCTGCAAAGAATACTTTATCCAAGAGAGTGATAAATTATACTTTTGGAGAATTAGATATCACCACACTTATTTTATTATTCAGAATACCGAAAAAGTTTACAATGGCACATTCCAAAAAGGAAATCTTTTTTGTTTTCCTGGTTTGGTTCCCTTGTCCTTTGTTAGGTAGTTATGCAACTTATATAGCAGCAAAGCTATATAAAGCCAGCTGCTGCCCAAGGCACCAGGTCAGCCAAACGGCCCCGGGAATGAAGGGAAAAGTGAGATAAAGCAGTTGTAAACATACTGTCCTCAAAGCAACCGCTCCATCCACTGAAATTGAAGGAGGCACTCAGCTGGCTGCTTGATGCAATTGCTGACACTTCCCAGGTTTTGAGACAGTTCATAAAAACAGGGAAAGCTGCAGCAGCTGCTCAGAATGGTTTACATTACTTCCATGAACTGATTTCTGTATCGTTTTCAGCAAACTGCCAGCATCAAAGTAGTTATTTTGTGTATATAGTATTCTGATGTTCCTGTCAGCCTTTTGCACCAAATTCTTGATGCATACATGAAGAATAAAAATGCTGGAAGGTTATTTGTACTAAATGCAGGAAACAGAATAAGAAACAAAGGCTTGAGATGCTATTTTCCTGCCATCATATGTATTTAAGAAAATGCACACATTCTCTTGTTGTTTATATATTTTTATATAAAGATTCTTATATTTTTATATACAAGCATGTACTAATATTTTCCAAAATGTATAACTTATATACAATATTTATGCTATGTATTACTGTAGTAATACTTTACTAATATTATATTTACACTTATATCGACACAGGCTCTATTAAACAGTATATAATTACTCTAAAATGTAAAATGCAGAGATCTAAAACATATTGTAAATTGCATCTTAATAAATAAAAATAAAGAATTAAACAAATAAGCTTGGGAAGTACAAATATTACAATATTTCTGCATAATGCAGAGAATTCTCTGAAGTAGATTTTTTAAATAATGGTTGATGGTTAATTTTAAAAATAATATCACATTCAGATCACTGAATTGTTAATATGCACTCAGTTTTAGGAAAGTACTCTGCCATATCAAAACCAGTTTCCTTTAAGAGTCATGATAACTATATCTCAACTTTCCAATTTGTAGACAGAAAATCAGATTTGAAATCTTCCAAATGAGGACATTTATAGTTAATACACGTATTAACTATATGCAGGCCCAACTGGAAAATTGCCTCCAGACAACAACACAAAAATAATATTTTCCTCAATTCTTTTCATTTCTTTCTCAGCTGTCTCTCTCAGATATCAAAAACAAAGAAGGATCACATAACCTAGAAGTCTACCTAACCAACGTCATAGCTCTCCAATAGATGACACTGTACTGTAATTTAGGAGGAAGGAAGGAAGCAACAGAATAAACTTTTGTGAATATTGTTTAAATAATACGTGTTTCTCACAAAATAAGGCCGGGCCTTTTTTTTTTTACCCCCCGCCCCCCTTCTTTTCGGGGGTGACTTAATTCCCCCCCCCCTTGCATCCTCGGGCGGGCAGGCAGGCGGCGATGGCTTGGATGTTGACCTCGGTGTTGGTGGGGCACTTTGTATCAGGAGACCTTCTGCCACCATTGCTTTCCCTTCTCCCTGTGCTGCCGGTGTTTGGCGCTGTCATGCGAGCTCCTCCCTGCAACCGGAGCCCGGCGGAGACACTCAGCTTCAGGTGCTCCTGTCACTGCCTTCCCTTCACCTTCAAAGGCAAAGCCAATTCTTTTAAAAATGACACCCTACTACCAGTATGACAAAGCCTCCCCTGCATGAGAGGGCAGCCACACGTGGGGAGGCAAATCTCCTGGGGCTGCAGCACAGGATCGGCCCACCCCGGGAGAAGCGCCCAGCTGCCTTGCCTGCCTGGCACCGGGCAGAGTGTGAAGAGCTTCGCCTGGGGTGCCCAGCACAGCTGACAGGTAGGCCCTCCTGCCCGGAGGAGGAGCTCTCGCCAAGGCAGTGAGCGCCTCCCTGCCGGGCCCTCCATTCATCCTGCTAGGGCCGCACCAGAGCTGTGTGGGCTGGGGAGAGCCCAGAAAGCGAGCCGTGAGTACGCGCCCACCTGCCAAGCAAAAGAGCCCGGCTTCCTTCCCAAGTCCCTCCAGCCTGAACCCGAAGGGGCCACCGGGAGAGGCCACACGAGGCAGTGATAGCACCTACCCATCTGTGGACAGGGAGGCGAGGCAATGGCCTGCACCATGTCCTCCTCCAAGCTGAGCCCTGCTGAGTGAGCACCTCTGCCCAATGCCCATGCTACACCTCTGCCCGATACCCATGCTGCACCGCCAGCCAGGGAAGCAGCGCTGCTATTGCCTTGCCTCCCTGTCCGCGGACAGGTGGGCACTATCATTGCCTTGGGCAGGCTCTCCCAATGGCCCCTTCGGGTTTGGGCTGGAGGGACTTGGGAAGGAAGCCAAGCTCAGGTCGGCTGGGCTCTTTCACTTGGCAGGCAGGCGCACACCCACGGCTCGCTTTACCGGCTCTCCCCAGCCCGCACGGCTCTGGCGCGGCCCTGGCAGGATGAACGGAGGGCCCAGCAGGGAAACACTCACTGCCTTGGTGAGAGCTCTGCCACCGGGCAGGAGAGCCCACCTGTCAGCTGTGCTGGGTGCCCTAGGTGAAGCTCTTCGTGCTCTGCCCGGCGTCAGGAAAGGATGGTGGCTGGGAGCTTCTCCCAGAGTGGGCCGATCCTGCGCTGCTGCCCCAGGTGATTTGGCTCCCCACATGGGGTTGGGCTGCCCTCTCGGGCAGGGGAGGCTTTGTCGTACCGGTAGTAGGACGTCGTTTTTAAAAGAATTGGCTTTGCCTTCGAAGGTGAAGAAAAGGCGGTGATAGGAGCGCCTGAAGCCGAGTGATTCTGCTGGGCTCCAGTTGCAGGGAGGAGCCCTAGTGGGCTGTGCATGGCTGCACCAAATGCCAGCAGCACGGGGTGAAGGGAAAGCAACAGTGGTGGAAGCTCTCCTGATACAAAGTGCCCCACCAACGCCGAAGTCAACGCAGGCAGCACCATATCCGGGTATGCAACAAAAGTATTTCCTAACGGCAAGGCCCCCTCGCCATTCCCCCCCCCATTTTGCATGTTTAATATAGGCCTTAATTTGGGGAAGGGGTTTAATTTGATTTTATGCCTATAAAACATGCTGGGACTTCCTATTGGGGAGGCCATATTTTTGGAAAAACACAGTAGTACAAAGTCTAGACTAATTTAGCCTATTTCAACTATAGTAACATAACTGCTTCTATGGGAAAGTTGATGCCTTTGTAAAATATTTCCTGCCACAATCAAGTAGAAATTGGTGACTTAACATAGCTCTGAAAGTATACTGTATCTCCCATGATCTTAGCTGCCTATGATTTGTCCTGGAGCAGAAAAGATAAACGCTTTTCTTGACAAATCATAGAGGATTAGCTACAGCAGAGATTATGACAGGCGAATACATGTGAGGGTAAGAGTTACAATAGATAGTCCCTCTGTAACGCAACAGGGAATATTCAGATGTAGAGGCCTTCATTTGAAGGAACAGCTGTGGAAACCATGTCCAGGATTTAGATGCTATAATAGAGCAAATCCAGGATCACGTCTGTTTAAATATCCAAGAACACTCATGAGAAACTACTAATACTTAACTATCATGGTCTAACAACAGTACTTTGTATACCTAGGCAGATTTACACTAAAACGGGTGATCATCAAGAAGGGACAAATTCCACATGCCACAAAATTTAATCTTATTTAACTTTCACATTTATATGGCTACCCATCTCACAAAACGCAGCTCTGGGCAATGCGGAACAAAGAGTAAAACAACAAACTTATTGTTAGGGATAACATTGTTTACCCTAACTGGTTTAGGTAAAATAATAAATATGTTATCATGGTTTATTAGTTAAAGTGTCTGCAACTTTAACTGTAGGAATGTAATTAAGGGAGTGGTTGTAATAGCACCATAAAAGAAGCAGGACAACAGCAGCTTGCTCTCTCTTGCATAATGATCCCTAATTACTGGATGGATTCAAGACTGCGTTTTTCTCCTACTGGAAAGGGAGAGAGAAAGGACTGATTTATTTGTAAGTGAACTGACATTGAATATTCTACATGGACTTTGCTTATTGAATATCCTTGAATGGACTGACTAAAATGATACATCACTAATGGACTGTTATTTTGACTATGCTATAACTCAAAATGGAATAAACTATATTTTTGATAACACAAGCGAATCTGTGATTTTTACTATATGTTAACTAACATACAAACTTATCTCACACATTTATCTGTATGCCTATCTGTCTAACGCTGCACATTCTGTTTAGCTTGTCTCCTTAACCCTGGTTGGGGAACACAGGCTTAACACTGGTTATGGGCCCAGAGGCTGCAAAGTCAGTTTAACTAGGATAAAACAGATTTATGTAAAAAGTGAGAGTTTGTGTTGTTATACATTACAGTAAACAGACAGCTGTGTTTTATTAATTATAGTTTTATATCCATATAAGAAAACATGGCACAAGTCAATCTACAAAGTTTGTCCCTTATATCCAAGTTGGATGGAACAAACTATGTATCATGGTCTATGAAATGTAGTCTACTTCTACGTAGAGAAGGTCTGTGGAACATAATTGAAAACCCACCAAACGTAGAGGAATGGGATCCAGAGATAGAGGAAGATAGACAAAAAATAAAAGACTTTAAACTGAAGAATGAACAAGCTTTTTGCATGATAGGACGAACACTGTCTGACCAGCAACTTGTTCATATCCGTGGAGAGAAAACGGCTGTTGGGTGTTGGCAGAAGTTGAAGAGGATTTATGTTCGAGATAACGTTGGTGCTCACATAAATCTTACACGAAAGCTTTTCAGGACGCATCTCCAGACGAATGGTGATATTCTGAGTCATTTGAAATCTATAAAAAGCATTTTTCAAGAACTGCACGAGAAAGAGCTTATTTTCTCTGAACTACACCAAGTCTACATAATTCTATCATCACTAAATGAAAGTTATGATAACTACGTCACTTCCCTTGAAATATTGCCTAAGGAAAGTTTAACTTTAACTGATATAACTGGCAGATTGATTGAAGAGGCCAGAAGAAGACTTGAAAGAGATCAGTTAAGGAGGGAGAAACCTCAAAAAGAAGATAATGAATCTCCTACTGCATACGCAATTAAAAAGTGTTTAATTGTGGAGGAAGAGGACATTTGGCAAGATTTTGTAAAAAAGCAAAGCGCCAGAACGCTGGCCAGAATACTAAAAGTCATCAAAAGATAAATAAAAATTTAGAGTTAGCCATCTGTATTAACGGAGCTGTAAAAAATAATTTAAGGGTGGTTGACAGTGGAGCATCCCACTGTATAACAAATGATAACAAAAAAAAATTTAAAATGTCCAAGAGTACACAGCAGATATCGTTAGCCAATGGCTGGAAACTGAAAGCTAAAGGTCAAGGTATAGCATATTGTTCTTTTATAAAAGAGAATGTAAAAATGTTATATGTACCACAACTTAAGTTTAATTTAATTTCAGTTAGAATTTTGGTTGAACTAGGATATGTAGTTACCTTTAAAGGAGATAACTGCATAATTGAAAAAGAAGATAAGAAAATTACTGCATCTTTAAGAGGTGAATTATATGTGTTAAATGATAATGGTTTAGAGGTGGCTAACACGGTTTATGATAATAAGAAACCTCATGATGAATGTATTCACTTGTTACACTGACGGCTAGGGCATTTAAATTTTAAAATGCTTAAGAGAACTGTTCAATTATCTAAAGAAATAAGTTTGAAACCTTGTAATAAGTATTTGCAATGTTATGCTTGTCATCAAAGCAAATGCAGGGTCATACCGGCTAATAGAGTTGATGGACTTACTACCAAAGAGCCTTTAGAAGTAGTATTTGCCGATTTAATAGGTCCGAAAAAACCAAGTGTAGGAGGTGCTCGATATATATTAAGTATAATGGACCACTATTCTAGATATGGGTTTTGCTATTAAATGAAGAGCAAAACTGAAACATATCTAAATATCTTTAATTGGATTAAATTTGCAGAAAGGAAAACTAAAAAGAAATTAGTAACTCTTATAACAGATAATGGTGCGGAATTTACAAATAATAAATTCCAGAGTAGACTTAAGATGTTAGGTATTCAACATAAAAAGTCTGCACCATATAGGCCACAACATAATGCCTTTATAGAGAGACGAGGCCAAATACTACAGTCAATGGCATGTACTATGATGTCTGATTCAGGATTACCTGACAATTTGTGGGGAGAAGCAATAATGTGTGGTAATCATATATTAAATAATGTTGTTAATTCAACAACAGGTGATTTACCATTCACACTGTGGCATGGTACAAAACCTGATTTAAGTTACATGCACACATTTGGAGCACCAGCATGGATGCATATCCCTACACCACTCAGACACAAAGGACAGCATAGAGCTAAAAGATTATTTTTTGTAGGATATGAATCTAATCACAGATCTTATAGATTCTGGGAACCAGGTACATCTAGAGTTTACACCAGTGCTAGTGCTAAATTCCTAGAACATGTAGGATGGAATAGATTAGAGCAAGATTTAAATAACGAAGTAATTATTGAACCCTACAAAAGGCAAAAAGATCAGACTAGTTATAAGAAGAGTCCAATTAAAGAAGAAGTCCACGAAGAACAAATAGGACCAGAACAAGAGGAAACAGTTGATCAGGAAGAGTTAGATAATCAAGAACAGTTAATAAATGAAAGTCCACCTGTAAGTCCTGTAATACCTAGACGTACTACACGTATAACTAGACCACCTGATAGGTATCAAGCAAGTATAGTTTGCCAAGTAACTAAAGTTCCAACTAGTATAGATGAACTTAGGATGTATCCTGCTAAGGATCAGGAGAATTGGCAAAAGGCAATGGAAAAAGAACTAAATTCATTAAAGGTAATGAAAGTATATGAAGATGCCATATTACCTCCAGGAGAAAAATCCATTGGGTGCAAATGGATATTTAAAGTAAAAACTGGAAATGATGGGACTGTTACCCATAAAGCTAGGTTGGTAGCTCAAGGATTTAATCAAACTGCATCTGATTACGATGAAGTTTTTGCACCAAGTCTTAAAGCAACATCTTTGAGAGCAGCTTTAGTATGGGCAGCTAAGAAAAACTATATCATTAACCATTTAGATGTAGAAACTGCTTATTTGCATGCACCATTGCAGCACACTATATATTTGAAAAAGCCAGTTATTATAAAAGACAATAAAGTAAATAGTAATGATTGTTGGAAACTAAAAAGAAGTCTTTACGGGTTGAAACAATCTGGTTTTGAGTGGAATCAATATATTGTGGAAGAATTAAACAATATAGGTTTTAAATCTGGTTTAGCAGATCCATGTGTGTTTAAAAGAGAAAATAATGGAACGGTGTCATTATTGTTATTATTTACAGATGATATTGCTTTGATAACTAAGACTAATAATGAAGCTAATGAGATTATATCATTATTAGCTAAAAAGATAAAATTAAAGCATTTAGGTGAAATTAAAAAGTATCTAGGATTTATAATTAACAATACAAAAAATGGATTTAAGATATCTCAAGAATATAAAATTTGCCAATTAATTAAAACGTATAAAATGGAACTTTGTAAACCGGCTAAGACTCCAATGAGTCTGGAAGTTTGCCAAACTGTTGATCAAAGTCCCAAATTTGATAAGTCTATATATCAATCTTTGATTGGTATTTTATCATATATAAGCAATTGGTCAAGGCCTGATATAGCTTATAGTGTAAATCAGCTGGCTCGTTTTAATTCGGATCCACATCAATGTCATTGGCAATCATTAAAGAGAATTTTAAGATATCTTAAAGGAACAATGAACCATGCATTGTATATAGAACCAAAGGGTGATTTGAGTCTTAGTGCCTATGCAGATGCAAGTTTTGCAACTGACATAAACACTAGAAAATCAACACCAGGAATGGCTATATTATTTGGTAAGACACTAATAGGGTGGAGGGCAATCAGACAACAGCATATTAGCTTGTCCACATGGAAGCGGAATTTTCATGTCTGTCATTACTGTGCACTGACTTAATTCTGTACAAACATTTATTATTAGACATGGGTATAACTGTTAAAGATTCCATTATTGTGTACAAGGACAACCAGGCAGCCATAAAGTTAGCTACTAATATAGCTGTAAAAACTAGATCAAAGTATACTGATTTAAGATACTTAAATGTTAGAGAATCTGTAAAGAATGGGCTAATTAAATTGAATACTGCATGACAGAAGAAAACATTGCAGACCAATTTACAAAAGCTCAAGGAGTAATTAAGTTTAAAAAGAGTTGTAACAAATATGGTTTAAAGATGTAAATAGTTATATTATTATATTTACCTAAAAGGGGAGAATGTTAGGGATAACATTGTTTACCCTAACTGGTTTAGGTAAAATAATAAATATGTTATCATGGTTTATGAGTTAAAGTGTCTGCAACTTTAACTGTAGGAATGTAATTAAGGGAGTGGTTGTAATAGCACCATAAAAGAAGCAGGACAACGGCAGCTTGCTCTCTCTTGCTTAATGATCCCTAATTACTGGATGGATTCAAGACTGTGTTTTTCTCCTACTGGAAAGGGAAAGAGAAAGGACTGATTTATTTGTAAGTGAACTGACATTGGATATTCTACACGGACTTTGCTTATTGAATATCCTTGAATGGACTGACTAAAATGATACATGACTAATGGACTGTTATTTTGACTATGCTATAAACTCTAAATGGAATAAACTATATTTTGATAGCACAAGTGTATCTGTTATTTTTACTGTATGTTGACTAACATACAAACTTTATCTCACACATTTATCTGTATGCCTATCTGTCTAACGCTGCACATTCTGTTTAGCTCGTCTCCTTAACCCTGGTTGGGGAACACAGGCTTAACACTTATAAAAATCATATAAAATATTAAAACTTAAAATAAAACATACACACACACACACACACACTGTATATATCCAAATAATTTGATTCTATCTCACTATCTAATAATTTGATTCTCTCTCTATATATATATATAAAGAGGGAGAGAGTGGTGCAATGAAGAGAGAAACAGATATACAGAGATACACAGAGAGTCAAATTATTTGGTTAAAAATACAGCTTGATTATGTGACTATTAAAGAATTAACAATGTGTTTTGTCCATTCAGGCCACCTCAAGTCAGTTATTTCAGACAATTTTCTCCTCCCTTCTGTTTCACAACAATTTACACAAATTATGTATGGTAATACATAATTGAGCCTTTCCAACTCTGTGTTTCTAAAATAGCCACCAACATGCATCTGGAAATTCAGTTCCAGCCTCCCTCAAGAGCTCAAGGCTGGCTAAGTCTAATTTAAAAAATATCTTTTCCCAGATCATTTGCATTTCTAGATCAAAACTATCAGCACCACTCAGTGTTCTGTCTCTGTGAATTGAGTCTGAAATATCTTTTTGATACAAATAATTCCTTTCTACCACTTTTAATATTATCTTTTATGAAGACACAGCCTATTCTCAAAGAATGTTTGTAGCTTAGAAACATTTATTAGCGGTGGGCTACCGGTGACTTCATTCCAAATCTAAAATTGCCATTCTTTGTTATGACAGCAAAATCTTGTTTAGAACACAATTTGAAATAGAAATATGCATTGTCTAAACATTGGCATATATTTAGTCTTTGGTTTGCCTCTTGTCATAATTCTTATAAAATTCTACCAGACACCAGAAGAAAACAGTTCTTTGGGTTGCTACAACCTGAAGGATAGTGGTGGCAATCATCTATTATCATCAGAAAAAATGGTGGGAAGAAGTTGGCCCTATCATTTTGAAGATATATAGAATGATGGCTCATTCAGCATCTGACTGGAGGAGGTTTTTAACACCAAAAAAATACTTAGATACAAACTAATAATCAAGAGTCCATTTACCTGAATCAATGTCCCAGTTGCCAACTATTACAATTGTTATTCAAGGCTGATTCCTAATGTATCAGTACAGCCAAATATCATAATAAAGCAAAACAGAAGCTGTTAAAACTCAACAACCAAGGCACTTCCTTTTTACTTCCATAACTGTTCAGCTGAGTAGCTTTACATCACTGATGACAAAGAGAAGAAAAACAATATATATCATAGCTACAGGATGAGGAAAATTTTTAAAGGTTATTGAATTAAGTCTATTAGCTACTTTTTTTCCTTATAAAGGTGGTATTACTGTATCTGATTTACTGGTATATCATGCATTTAAACTGTGTAAGTTTTAAAGTATACATGGAGTACCATATTCCTTCTGTGAATTGAGCAGTAACAGAGGAACTGAATAAAGAAAAGAATAAATCTGGTTATGACATTACATGAACTTATTTATTCATTTCATGGTCCACAGAAAACTACACAGCTAGATCAGCCATCTCCAATTGAAACTACATCCAGATAAGTTTGAATATTCAGCATATCAATATTTTCTTTCAGATTAGCTGGTCTGGGTTCTGTTTGTTGTTAGCTTATTTTTCAGGTGCTTTCACCATCAGTTTCTCTTGTAGAGGTAAAAATGTCTACTTCCATTTCCTGTGGTGTCCCAGAGTCCCCCAAAGTGGTAAATAGGACTATCCAAGGAATCAATAAATATCTGGGGGTCAGTACTGTAAAGCAATGATGGTAACCTTTTTTATTTCCCATGTCAAAAATTGTGCGTGTGCTCGCGTACTCTCAGGCCAGCACCTAGAAGGCAATCTGCATGGGAGGGCCATGCCCCCTGCGCATGTGCACGCAATCTCCGTGCATGCCATGCATCTCTGCACATGTGTGTGCATTTCTCACCCCACCCCCAGCCCCGCACATGCACGCCAGGTACCTGACAATCAGCTGTGGGCAGGCGGCACACGCGTATGTGCAGTGGGGCTCTTCCAGGCAACCTCTTGCATGCTGGCAGAAGTGGCTCTGTGTGCCACTTCTGGCACATGTGCCATAGGTTCGCCATCATGGCTGTAGGTGATCGAAAAATGATGGAAAGCTTGATTGGTATCAATTCATTTTTGGGGTCTCTGTAAAGTTTCATGCAAGTTCCTAATCCTGAAGGTGAGATGGTGTTACTCAGGATTGGATAGACAGCTGCCAGTGAAAGCAGCCTCTACGAGCTGTCTGCTGTTGGCCTTACTTTTATTATTATGGTTGGTCATGCAGTCAGTCAGATGGATTTGGCATTTTATCCATTTACCAAGGACCTGGGATAGACAGCTGTTGCTTGACAGTGTTAAAGGTATCAGCTACTGTTGCAATTCTTATTCAAAGTAATGTTAAGTTACTATATAGTTAGTTCTATTTATTTATTTTCATATAATAAATGCGGATCAATGAACAATTTGACACTTCATGAATGATCTGAAGAGTTCATTTAGACAATCCCTTCTATCTTCTTTCTTTGTCCCTCAAAGAGTTTTCTTCTGAGTCAACCCATTGCATCACTGGAGTAGAGGAGCTAGAAATAACAGGTTCAAGTGATGCTACAGCTCTCAAAAGTAAAGCAACAACAAAAGGCTTGCTGCCCTCTTGTGAAACATTATGTTGAGAAGAACATGAACATTTCCACACTCGCTTCTAATTGCAGCATGAATGTACCCAGGAAATATCATTAGTGCCTTGGCATTGGCTTTGTCTCATTCCCAACTCACAAGTGAGATAGGCTTAAATTATTATGTATTAATGTTGTATTTTTCCCCTTAAGCTAGCCAACAATAACCACGGTATTTGAAATCTAGAATCAGAGAGGTGCAAACTAACAGTTGCAGGTTGATACTGGCATGATCGTTCTCCTCTATGACAACTGTAGAGTTGTAATTCTTTTTGTCAGAAAGTTTCCCTTTACATTTTTTCTGGACATCACATTCTAACCATGTGCGCATGGTTACCTCAAAGCAAGAATGATAGTACTGCTTTATACCATGCTGGTGATACCACACTAGAAATACTGCATCTAATTCTGGTCATCATAATACAAAAGATATTGAGCCCCTGGAAAGTGTGCAGAGAAGAGCAACAAAGATGCAAAGAGACTGGAAGCTAAGTCATATGACAAAATAATTGTTGGAGCTAGGTATGTCTAGCCCAAGGGTAGTCAACCTTTTTATACCTACCACCCACTTTTGTATCTCTGTTAGTAGTAAAATTTTCTCTAACCGCCCACCGGTTCCAAAGTAATGGTGATTTATAAAGTAGGGGATAAAACCTTTACTGCCCACCATGAAAGCTGCAACACCCACTGGTCTAGCCTGTTGAAGAGAAGGATTAGGGTGCTATGACAGCCATCTTTCAGTATTTTAGGGGCTGTCACAGAGAGGAGGAAATTGGCATATTTCTAGGACACCAAAGGGCAGGACAAGAAGTAATAGGTGGAAACTTGTAAAAGAAAGATCCAACCTAGAAATAATGGGGTGGGGGGGGATTGTGACAGTGGGAGCAATTGATCAATGGAACAGCTTGTCTTCCAGGGCTGTTGGATGAGCCATCAGTGAAGTTTTCAAAAATAGACTGGATCAGAGGTGGTATTCAGCAGGTTCTGACCAGTTCTAGTGAACCAGTAGCGGAAATTTTGAGTAATTCAGAGAACCGGCAAATACCCCCTCTGACTGGAGATTTTACAGTATCAATCCCCTGCCATGCCTATCAAGCCATGCCCACAGAACTAGTAGTAAAAAAATGTGAATCCCATCTCTGGACTGGACAACCATTAGACTGGGATGGTATACAACTTCTGCCTTGAGCAGGGAATTGGGACTAGAAGACTTCCAAAGTCCCTTCCAATCCGATGATTCCACCTATATAAAGGTTGCCATTTTACATCATCTACAGCAGGGGTCCCCAAACTTGGCAACTTTCAGACTTGTGGACTTCCACTCCCAGAATTCTCCAGCCAGCTGGCTGGAGAATTCTGGGAGTGGAAGTCCACAAGTCTGAAAGTTGTCAAGTTTGCAGGCCTCTGATCCACAGAATAGTAGAAGCAATTGACAGCTGATAGATATAAATGATGTCCTATCAAAAATATGCACATTTATTAGAATGCTCAACTAATACTACTGTGGGATACAATATAATAAATTGTAATTTTCCATTAATACTATATTTTACAATTTATATGGGCTTTGTTTTCTGATCAAATAATCTAGAGTTAATATCTTATATACAGCCACACTACCAGATATCCAAGGTACAGCATGTTTAAAATTTGCTTTTCAATTGTATTGCTGATAATTTCCCATAAGCCTTAACTTTCAAGAAAAGGTCTCTCTTTCAGAGACCAGGAGTGCATTTAATACATTGTAATATTTTTAGCTGCTCTCCATGAACAAAGAAAATAATAAAACCAACCTTGGGAAAGGCTGAGAATGTATCATACCTGTCGTGTCCGCAAAAGGATGCCAGGAGTCGTGACTACGTTTCAAGCTCTTTATTTAACAGTTGTGAACCGAACCGGCGAAAAGGAAAAAGCCCGCGGCTTTTATCCTTTTCGCTGCGGCGGCCGCGGCCAATGGCAGCGATTCAAGTCTCCCGCTCTTGGAGTGAGCCAATCGCGGGAGACTTCAATCGGGCCAATCAGCGCGGCTCGCCTGGCCAATCAGAAATCCCCGCGCTTTAGCCAATCAAAGCGCGGGGATTTCAAGTATGCAAATTAAGGACAGAACACCCCTCCCCTCTTGGTATAGTCCATCACGTTGCGTAGTCACGTAGGTAGGCGGGGCTCCGTCTAGTCCTACTTGACCTGCGCAACTCAGTTGCAAGCTGGATTTCGGCCGGAGCGGTCATGTTTTTGGCTGCTCCCTCTTCTGTGCGAACCGGCTGGATGGTCGGGCCGGTTCTTTCTCCGTGGCTCCCACCTGGGCCTTCCGGGTTGGTTGAGCTACGGGTTTCGCCGCTCCTGCTTGGTTTCTCCGAGTCGGTTGAGCTGGCCAGGTGGTTCTTCTCCGGTGGGGGATCGCGATGGCTGCGTTCCGGTAAGTACTTCTGGTTTAATTTTTCTTGCGTTTGTTTATTCGGGTATTCCCTCCCCCCTTGGTTCGTGTTTTGGGGGTTGAGGTCCGTTGCTGTTCGTGACCTGAGCTGGTCAACGTGTCGTTTCCAGGCTCGCCCATCGATGGTTTGGAGCCGGTACGACCGTGGACCTGTGATTTGAGTGATGACGGCTGGGATCCATAGGGGGTCCCCCGTCAGATTTTTCGCGTACACTAAGTCATCGGGGGCAAAGGTCCGGTATTTTGTACTTGAGTCTGGGGGTCGCTCCGGGTTATATGTTGGGTGTAACCTGTCGAGCGGGGACCTCAGCTTCCTACCCATCAGTAACTCGGCTGGGCTTTTGTTGGTAGTGGTGTTCGGGGTGATGTGTTGTATAAAGAGGAGTTTATTTATTTTGTCGTTGATCTCCCCGTGGTCCATTTTCCGGATGGTTTTTTTGGTAAATTGTACCATCCGTTCCGCCCTACCGTTCGCCGCCGGATGCGCCGGTGCTGTTAATGCGTGGCGGATGCCCCTCTCCGCCAGGAACCTCTCGAAGTCGAGGGAAGTAAACTGGGGCCCGTTGTCTGAGACGACGACGTCTGGGAGGCCGTGTGTGGAAAAGAGTTTGCAAAGTTCTTTGATAACGGCCTCCGTGGTAGTGGATTTCATGTCGCTTACCTCCAACCAGTTGGAGTAAGCGTCAACTGTTATCAGAAAGGTATGCCCATTCGTGGGACCGGCAAAGTCTAAATGGATTCTGGACCAGGGTCCCCTTGGTGTTTCCCAGTCCAGGATGGGTGCTGCGGGTGGGCTGGGTCTGGTCTCCTGGCATCGTTGGCATTTGGCTACCCATGCCTCTATCTGCTTGTCCATCCCTGGCCACCAAGCGTAACTCCTGGCCAGGGCTTTAGTTCTGACGATGCCAGGATGCCCCTCGTGCAGCATCTCTAAGACCCTTCCTTGCAACCTGTCCGGGATGACCACCCTGTCACCCCACAAAATACATCCCTTGAGTAGTGAGAGTTCAGTCTGGCGGTTTCTGAATGTCTTAACGGATTCGTCACTGTCCCTTTCAGGCCAACCTTTTTCCACCCAATGTAAAATTCGCGCCAGACGCCTGTCCTTAATAGTTTCCCTGGCAATGTCTGACGCGGTAATGGGTAGGTTGGGCCAGTTCTCGATGTTAAGGGTGTTTGTCGTTGGTGCTGGGTCAGGATCAGAGTCTGGTAAAGGCGAGCGGCTTAAAGCGTCCGCGTGCGAAATTTTCTTACCTGGCTTGTGTAACAGTTCGTAGCTGTAGGCTGCCAGGAACTCGGACCACCTTGTCATCCGGGGTGATAAAATGTTCGGGGTGGCTCGGTTTCCTGCGAGGATGCCCAACAACGGCTTATGGTCTGTCACGATGGTAAACGGGCGGCCATAAAGGTATTCGTGGAATCGCTTAACGGCGGCAACTATAGCCAAAGCTTCTTTGTCCAGCTGGCTATAGTTCCGCTCCGGTTTAGTCAGAGTCCTGGAAAAGAAAGCGATGGGTGCTTCTCTTTTGTCGGGGAGGGTATGGCTGAGGACAGCGCCGACGCCGAAAGGTGATGCGTCGCAAGTGACAACCAAGGGCAAGGTTTCGCTGAATTGAATCAGGACGGCGTCGGATGTGAGGAGGTCTTTGGTTTTTTGGAAGGCGGCTTGCTCTCGTCTCCCCCAAGTCCAGGTTGCCGCCTTATCCAGGAGCCTATGCAAAGGCTCCGCCGCCGTAGCCTTTTGGGGTAGGAAAACATTATAAAAATTCAGCAACCCTAAGAAAGCCTGTAGTTCCGTTTTAGACCTTGGGGTGGGGGCTTCTTTGATGGCTTTCACTTTTTTAATTGTAGGGTGAATGCCCTGCCGGTCTAGAAGGTAGCCCAAGAATTCCACTCGCTCTGTGCATAGTTGGCATTTTTCTCGTTTTACTTTAAGTCTCGTTACTTTAAATTTTGTTAAGACCTCCCTTAGTCGGTTTTCTAATTCGGCTTCGTTTGGCGCCGCCACTAATACGTCATCAAAATAGGGCACCACCCCCTTGATGCCCTGCAGTAAACGTTCCATCAGGCTCTGAAAGATGCCTGGTGCCACGCTGACTCCGAATTGGAGCCGGTTACACTTGAAGGCCCCCCGATGGGTAACGATGGTCTGGGCTTCTGCTGTTTTTTCGTCGACCGGCAACTGCTGATATGCCTGGGCGAGATCGAGTTTGGCAAAGACCTTGCCCCCTCCCAGTGAGTGCAGTAGGTGTTGCACGATTGGGACGGGGTAGGCGCTTTGTTGCAACGCGCCATTTAGGGTGGCCTTATAGTCCCCACAAATTCTCACGGACCCGTCTGGCTTGACTGGGGTCACTATAGGGGTCTCCCATCGGGCATGGTCTATCGGCTGCAACACCCCCTGTTTGACGAGCTTGTCGATCTGCTCGTCAATTTTAGGTTTTAGGGCGAATGGTACCCTCCTAGGTTTTAGTCGTTTGGGGGGGACCCTAGGGTCTAGGTCAAATGAGATAAGGGGCCCCTGGTACTTGCCCAGGCTTCCGTCGAAGACCTCCCGGAACTCCTGGGCTAGCCGCTGTTCCCAGCCGTCGTCGGCGACGTGGTTGACTCCTGTCAGCGCGATGTCAAGCGGGGCGAACCATTGCAGGCCCAGCAGGCTTGGGCGGTCGCGATCGACGATTGTGAGTGGGAGTTGTTCGGTGCGGCCCTTGTAAGTTACATTAAAGTTCTTAGTGCCCACTACCGGGACGCGGTTTCCCTGGTAGTCTTTTATAATGATTTTTTGGGCATTAATGTTCCTCTTATGGAGGGTGGGCACTAGCCGTTTTATCTCGTGCCATGCAATCATGGAGAGGTAGGACCCGGAGTCCACCTCCATCTTGCATGGTTGGCCTTCAATATGGACTTCTACGTGTACCTTTCTGGCGCCGTCGGAGACGGCGTGGCCGATGGTTACCGTCTGGTGGGTATCTTCCTTGCGCCGACTGTCGCCGCCTCTTGAAGATCGTTGGATTCAGTCCCACCGACCGTCCGATTGGCGATCTCTGGTCCTGGGCGGGGGGCTTTCCTTCTTTCGGTCGTGTTGTTCCCATCTGGGCGGGCTGCGGGTCTTCTTTTGGCGGCAAACTCGAACGATGTGTCCTCGTCTTTCACAATGCCTACAGATAGAGTCAAAAAATCGGCATTCTGATCTGGGGTGGTCACCGCCGCACCCGGCACAGTTGGTCCTCGACCTACGACCTCTTCGGTTCCGTTGGTCGCTGCGTCCCGTCTGCACGCGATGTATGTCCTCCTCGTCTTCTGACGTGTTGGATGGAGACTGGAATTCTCCGTAGTGTGCAGTTGATTCGCTTTTAGGGTCGGCCGACCTTGCCGGGTTGTTGTTTCCGCCCTTTGCGTCTGATTTTCGCATGCTGTCAGTGGAAGTGCAGGTTGCTTCTGCGGCTGCGGCTGCGGCTGCGTTGAGGGCGTCTGCTAGGCTGATGTCGCCCTTGGCCATAAGTCGGCTCTGGAGTGTAGAGTCCCATAGGCCGAGTACGAATCGGTCTCTTAGGAGGCTGTTCAGACCTTCAAACTCGCAGAGTCCTCCTAGGCGCCGCAGCTCGGCGACGAAATCGCTCAGTTTTTCGCCTGGTTTCTGATCTCGGCGGTAAAATTCGTTGCGCCGGATCAGAATGGGGACCTCGGGGGCGTAATGGCGCCGCAGGATAGGTTCGAGGATGTCCCAGTCCATGGCGGTTGCGTCTGCCGGCTTGGCCAATGCCTTGGCCATCTGGAAGACCTCGGTTCCGCAATGGGTGAGGAAGACGGCGCGTTTTAGCGGGCCCGGGGCATCCTTCATTCCGGTGCACTCGAGGTACATGCGGAAACGGTCTGAGAACGATTCCCAGTCCTCGGTGGCGGGGTTGAAGGGGGCGGGCGGTGCGATTTTCGCCATCTCCGTGCTGAAACTGGCTCTTGTTGGACACGGGGTTCGGTTCAGGGTCGGGATCCCATCCTCGTCGCCAGTGTCGTGTCCGTAAAAGGATGCCAGGAGTCGTGACTACGTTTCAAGCTCTTTATTTAACAGTTGTGAACCGAACCGGCGAAAAGGAAAAAGCCCGCGGCTTTTATCCTTTTCGCTGCGGCGGCCGCGGCCAATGGCAGCGATTCAAGTCTCCCGCTCTTGGAGTGAGCCAATTGCGGGAGACTTCAATCGGGCCAATCAGCGCGGCTCGCCTGGCCAATCAGAAATCCCCGCGCTTTAGCCAATCAAAGCGCGGGGATTTCAAGTATGCAAATTAAGGACAGAACAATACCCAAACCCATTTCGATGTTTTTCCTTTTCAAATGTTTCTTTTACTTTTACAATGCTCTTTTCTATAAGAGAACTGATAAGGAAGTAACAAAGTGAGTGGGTGAATGTTTAGCAAGCTTGGGTGAAAATAAGGGCTTTACTAACTTTAAACATTTAGGTGTGATAGTAGATTATAGGCTATCGGAAAGCATGTGACCAGACTAGGCCTATCAACTGGGCCTGGGAAGGATGGGCAAGTGGGCTGGTGATAGAACTATATAAAATATGCTGAGATCTATAACCGAGTGTGGGTTTCTCTTGCTGGTATGCTTGGAAATCCACCAGCTTTTGCAAATGCTTGAATAAAATTGTTTTGGATTCCAACAACTTTGGAGTTGAGTTTTACTCCACACACTACTATAAACGATATAATCCTGAAATAACAAAATGTAAGGATGAAATGACAGAATCCGGTCCTTCCCCATTCCTTCTCAAACAAAACATGGAAGAACCTGAGAATAAAGAAAAAACCCCAAATAATAGTGCTACTTGTGCCTCTGCCTCTTTTGGTACTCTGGTCTTTTTTAAAAAAAAATGTGTTCAATATTAATGTATGAGAGAGACTGAGATATAGGGGGAGGGGCCTAGAAGGGAACCAGATGATGGGCAGGCAGTGTTTGGCAGTCAGGCAGCTGCAGTGTTATAATTGTCAGATATTTTCCTATCAGCTGGTGATGTGCTAAAGATGCAGGGGAACAAAGCCAGAAGGATCAAACAATAGCTTTGCTTATCATGCATGCATCATCAGAACAGAATCATACAATAATGACTCAGGGAGGGGGAAAAAAAACCACAAATCAGGCACGTAATGGAAGCAGAAAATTCCACACCAGTATCATTTTCTGACAATCCAAGGATGAGTGGATAATACTTTAATTCAATAGTGAAGCTTCTAATGAAGAAATGAAGGCGGATTCTATTATTTCCACGTAGGCACATAAGAAAGGCAGAAATAGATACTTTGAATAAAATAAATTTTCTGTATTCAAAATAATTTGGATGAATGAACATACTCCATTCATTGCCATTTATTGACCAAGCAATTCAATAGCACATCTTTGAATGCCTCTGAATTCTGCAGTATACAGTTCTGAAACTTTGTACCATGTTAGAGCAAATGGATGCCATCAGACATCATGCCATAAGCTAGTGTAACAGTAATGAGCCCGACCATGACTTATATTCATCATGTTCTCCTTTGGCCAATTGTGGTGGGGAGGAATTAAACATTTTTCACACTCACTTTAACCTTCACACATATCCCTGAATCTTAAATTGTGACAAATCCTAATTATAGCTTGCTGCAATATCAGCTTCCTCAACTATGACTTCTGTTTGTTTTGTTTCAAGACACTATTGTTGAGAACAACCATGATTTGCCTAGTTTAGATAACATGGGATGCTGGAATTCAACAAGTCCCTAATTTTTTATTGCATTACATAAGAGAAAGAAGTAAATAATGCTCACCTCAGTTTAGTAACAATACCCACTGTGACCTCTGAATAAGTCAACATACCTGTTCTAGAAGAAAGACATATAAATGAAAATAAACTATGTTTTACTTTGCTGTTATTTAAGTTACTACCCTGCAGAAGTCCATCCAGGAGACTTCAAATAATCATGATTAGGACTGACTTGTGAGATTTAGAAATAAAATGTGAAGTAAAAGAAGAAAAGGTTTGTGTAGTTTTTGTACTATATTTCGTCTTAGATATAAACCAATAAAAAGCACATTAAAAAGACTGGATATTAAAGAGGCACACCAAGGGAGAAAGAGAAAGGCTGTTTTCTTTTTTTCATAATGGCTAATATACCATTGTTTAAACACAGCCACAGTAACTTCTATTTAATCAAATGGATTTGTGCTTTGGCAAATATATCAACCACAGAGGCCTGTTTAATTGTTTATTACAACTATCACTCATAATGCAGAGGCAAAGCATTGGCTAGAAGCAGAGATGCTTATGATAAATCAGGATATGTAACTCAGAATACCAACCATAAAAGGCCTTTCCCTGATTATCCAGAATTCTGTGAAGCAAAGTTCTTGGACTGTGATTCATGGAACAATTTTCCATGAAACAATTATTAAATAGGCACAAATATTCATACTTGGCTCTATCTTTAATTTAACACCTTTTAAACAGGCAAATGAGATTCTGACCAGGAAGAAATTTAAAAGTGATCTTTGACATTACCACTTTAAATGTTTGTTTCCAGTGGATTGAACAGCCTGTAATTGTCATAATATGATGCTGATTATAATAGTCTGGATAACAAAAGGACTTTTGAAGATCAAGAATCTAATGTGACATCCCTTTCCCATAAAGACTCACTATACTTCCCCAATTTTGCTTACTACAGTATCATTCTTTCTACTTTTTCAGTCAGAATCTTGCTAAATACCTCCTCAGACACTCTTAACAAATGAAGCCTCCATAGTTTTTGCATTCATTATTGATACTTTTCCTTTTCTACAGGAGAATAATAATGGTATTCTTCATATACTTACGCTACTCTGTGAATAAACTGCATGCATATGCTAACATATATCTTACCGTCTACCTCTCCAGTCTTTACCATTTTTGATATAACATTCATGAATTACATTTTTATTTATGTATTTATTCATATCTCACTTTTATTATTTTCACAAATAACTGAAGGTAGCCAGTGGTGGGATTCCATTTTTTTTTACTACCAGTTTTGTGGGTGTGGCTTGGTGGGCGTGGCAGGGGAAGGATACTGTAAAATCTCCAGTCAGAGGAGGTATTTGCCAGTTCTCCGAACTACTCAAAATTTCGGCTACTGGTTCTTCAGAACTGGTCAGAACCTGCTGAATACCACCTCTGTATCCAACACAACATTCTCCTATTTTCCCCACAACAAAGATCCTGTGAGGTGAGGGGCTGAGAGATTGTGACTGGCTCAAAGTCACCCAGCTGACTTTCATGCTTAAGGCAGGACTAGAACTCATAATATCCCTCTTTCTAACCTAATGCCTTAACCCAGAGTTCCCCAACCTTTCCAGCTTTGTAGACTAACGTGGGGGGGGGGGAGACAGGATGGTACCACACAAGTGGTGGGCAAATGTACAGCCACTATTTGCACAAGTAGGCAGGGGTGGGATTCAACCAGTGTTACTACCAGTTCGGTAAGTATATTTTGTGTGCGCATGTATGCTTTGTACATGGAGATATATATGTGCTGACCCACTAACCCGCCCCAATGGGGCTTTTTTACTATGTTGCAATTTTTGAATGGAGTGGAGACCTAACAGCATTATTTTGCAAACAATGGGACACGCTTGGGAACAATATTGGAGGCTAATGCTTTGCTTTACAACATGCCAGCTTCTTTTAACGTCATGCAAACAATTCAAACAAGCATTTTGAATTTTTAAAGGAACTCAGCAAGAGAAAAGGCTTGCTGAGTTCAAGGAAAGGATCCATGGATGAGATTGGGGATTAGGAATTTGAGGAAGCAGAATGTTGAATATATGACAGTTTGTTACTTACGGCTGCTTCAAAATATTACTCTTACAAGAAACAGAACTTTTCTACAGAACTAACCACAAGGAAATTCAATCATATTTTGTTTAAACAGATATGGAATTGCAGCTTCAAAATAAAGCTTGGGAATGTTTAGAAATACTTAAAGATGTTCACTATTTCCATTCTCTTTGTGGTGCCATTGTTTTCCCTCTCCTTCAATGAATTCTTCTTTCTGCTTGCTAGAGTAGCAAATAGAGTATATGATGTTAACATAGTACCATCTAGCCAATTGGATCTGGCCATCTGAAGATGTCATTGATCAAAGAGAAAACAATAGAAACAAATAAACATTTTTTTCCCAAGCAGAGCCAAAAGGCCACTAAAATTGTTATTGTTTTTAACTGAAGAAAGCAACCCTTTAAAATGGAGTGTACGATAGCCCTAGCTCATTCTCATATTTATCACTATTTTATTACATTTCCAAGTTAAAAAATTATTAAGTACTATACTAGTGAATTGTAGCAGAATAGCAATAGCACTTAGACTTATATACTGCTTCAAAGTGCTTTACAGACCTCTCTAAGCAGTTTACAGAGTCAGCCTGTTGCCCTCAACAATCTGGGTCCTCATTTTATCAACCTCGGAAGGATGGAAGTCAACCTTGAGCCATTGAAAATTGAGCTGCTGGCAATGAGCAGAGTTAGCCTGCAACACTGCATTGTAACTACTTCACCCCTCAACTCTGGAATGTGCTGCATATCATATTTCTGTGCCATGGTGCACAGAATGTGCAACTGCACGAGCATACACTCTTTTGCATGGTCATGGGGATTTTCAAATTGTGATTTGTGCAAGCAGGTTAGAAGCACTTCTGTCATTATTTTGAAATGCCTTTAAAAAAAGTAAAATAAGTCATCTTAAGTCTGCATCAGGATGCTTTGTGAGCATCTGGCAAGTAGTTCCATCTAGATTAGCGGTTGCCAACGGGTGGGCCGTGACCCACTGGTGGGCCGTGAAAAAGTTTTGGTGGGCCGCGGAGAAATATCACCCCCAGAGCAATTAATCCAGGCTGCGCAGAAACACAAGGCTGCGCTGCCCCCATGGCCTGTGGGAACCCTCCCCGCCCACTCACTTCTTACCAGGTAAACTTTCCTGCTAAATTGCTATTTTTCCTTTTTCTGATCATCATCTGTTCTGCTGTGCCAGAAGATTTAGATTAGCTAGGAAGCAGGAAATGGTTGGATTTCTTGCTTTCTAGCTAGTCTTTAGATCTCTGGCTCAGCACAGCCGAACCTCCCTTTAGACTGAAGGTTTGTTTGCAAGCAAATTCAGTGCAGACTCACAGCAAGCAAATTTGAGAGACTGAGCTAGCCTATGACAGATAGATAGATCTCTGAATGAATCTGTGATTCTGTGAGCAACTCAATCTGCCTGCCTGCTTTGCCTGATTTTGGGTAAAAGTTGCTCTTTTTAAAAATAAAAAATTCAATATTTACATACATGGTGTGTTATGAGTTACTTCTGTGAGTTTGTTTACTAGCAAATTTTATGAGTTTGCTTACAAGCAAATTTTATGTGACAGACTGAGTTAGCCAATGGCAGATAGATAGATCTCTGAATGAATCTGTGATTCTGTGAGCAACTCAATCTGCCTGCTTTGCCTGATTTTGGATAAAAGTTGCTCTTTTTTATAAAAAAAATCAATATTTATATGAATATTTATAATATTTACATATAAGCCATGCCCAGCTATGGGAATAAACTTTGGCCTGAGCTTGAGCAATGATTAATATAATGCCTTACACATTCATGCCTGTCTAAAGGTCACTAAGATAGTACAAAGAAAAGAGAACTATAAGAACAAATACAAACAAAGAGGCAGCTTAGACAACTGCAAACAAGCCTTTACTATATCTAATTATTAATTCACAATGTAATTGCTTACAATGCACATAAATCTCAATAAAAGGAAGCACTGGAATTTTATTCTGGGCTCCCATCCCAAGTACACCAGCCTGTGTCTCATTCTTTCCATGGGAGACCACCACAAGTGGTGACCCCGACGTGATCCACTGCAGGTGGTACGTGTCCGGACCTCTGTGTTTCCTTGCCTGGAATAGGTAAAGTACATACTTAACTATTGCTGGACAATAGGATTATTCAGGGAACATGGGGGAAAACTCTCTCAGCCACAAGAACGTCATGTTAGTGAGCTTCTGAAGTTAGTCAGGACAAACTTCTTTATCTTTAAACCCTCTGGGGGGGAGCAAATAGTTCTTTCAAAAGATAACATGAGAGAGCTGCTGCAAGAGATTTGGCAGCAATGTCCCTGGTATCCAGAGAAAGGCTCTTTAAAGTTAGACACATGGAGGAGAATTGGAACTATCCTTCATGAGGAGCCACGGGCAACAGCTGAAATTTTGATATATTGGAAGGTTGTTATGACTGCTTTAGAGACCCAGCAACAACCTCTTTTAAAAACTTAAGTAGAACCTCCTCCTTATAAAGGAATTGTATTGCACCCGCCTTCCCCAAAACTGGAGTGTGCTTTATCATTTCCACAGCCTATGCATGTGAATGATAAAATCCAACCAAAAATGGGAAAAGTTCAAACAATGATGCATCAGGCTTTCAATGAGGGGAAATTAGAGCCTGAAGAGATTCCCCAGATGAATTTGTCTCACGTCAATAGGCAAGTGGATGCTCAAGGCAATCTGCAGACTGAATGGGTTCCGATTCCTTTAGCAGTTCTTAGGAAAATTAAAAAAGCAGTAAAAGATAATGGTATTCAAAGTCCTTATACAAAGGGGCTTCTGACAAGTTTGGCTACCTCACGCATGATTCCTAGTGACTGGAAAGATTTAATGAGAATGATATTGAGCTCTACTCAGTATGTGGTCTTTGACTCAGAATACCAAAGGGAGGCTGTCACTAGGGGAAGGAATTCGGGGGGGGTGTATACGCCAGACCAAATCTACGGGGCAGGCTTGTTTGAATCCACTGCTGATCAAGCTGCTAATTTGCCTGATCATGTATTTCCAGTGGTTATGGCAGCAGTCCTTGGGGTGTTGTCCCGCATCCAGGATGTGGGAACCCCAGCACGGTCTTTTTCTCAAATTAAGCAAACAGCATCTGAGTCTTATAATGATTTTGTGGAAAGGCTACAATTGGCTATTACCAGGCAAATCTCTAATGAGGAAGCTGCAAAAGAACTTTTGCTGAAATTGGCAGTTGAAAATGCAAACGCTGACTGCAAGCATATCTTACAGTCTTTGGTGGCTAGAGGTGAGGTTACTCTGGCTGATCTGTTAAAGGCATGTGCAGTGGTGGGTTCTCAGGCTTACAACATGGAGACTTTGGCTATGGCATTACAAAAAGGGATGAAACCTATAAGGAACTGTTTTAATTGTGGAAAGCCTGGCCATTTTAAAGCCCAGTGCCATGCCCCTGGGGGGTGGGATGGCATTTAACAAAAACAAAATTAAGGACGTCCATCCAAAATCGGTCTGTCCAAAATGCAAAAAAGGGTTTCATTGGGCAAATCAATGTCGCTCTGATCAGAACCAAAATCCGGGAAACTAAATTTGGGGCGTGCAGCTAGCCCCGCTCCCAAGGCTGTCACAAAAGCATCGCCTGCAATTACTGGGAGTGCAGGTTTGGGTTTAAAAATGTTGAACTCAATTAATGTGACCTTTTCTAATCAAGTGTACATTGAGGACACTCATTTGTATGGGCCACTGCCAGAAAAAACAGTGGGATTAGTACTTCCCAGGTCTTCTGCATCAGAAAAAGGGTTTTATGTTATTCCAGGAGTTATTGATCAATATTATAAAGGGGTTATTAAGATACAATTGTACACTGATACTCCTGCATCATTAATGGCCGGTGACTCTATTGCCCAGTTATTATTGCTTCCATACATCCCTATAAATCCTTTAATTGGGATCCCACGAACCGGTGGTTTTGGGTCCACTGAAATGGCCAGTTCTCCAGTTGCTGCAGAATTGCTAGCGCTGACAAAAAATTTGATTACAGACCAACCAAAAATGACAATTGAAATTCAGGGAAAAACATTTTCTGGCCTTATAGATTCCGGAGCAGATGTCTCTGTGATACGCCAAAAGGAATGGCCAAATGAATGGGCACTTGAAGACTCTGTGGCTGTTCGTGGAGTGGATGGTATGCAGTTTGCAAGAAGTAGTGTACATTGGTTGAAGGCATTGCATAGAGAAACTGGTGAGACTGCAAGGATTCAACCTCTTGTGTTGCCCCTGCATATAAACTTGTTGGGTAGAGTTTTGCTGTCACAATTTCACACAATAATTGTTATTGGATAATGGAAAAATTACAATTGTTAACCTCTCAGCCAGTCTGGATTGACCAATGGCCACTTCCAAAAGAAAAGCTTACAGCTTTACATCAATTGGTAGCTGAGCAGCTACAATTAGGACACATTGAGCCAACTTCTAGTCCATATAACACTCCGGTATTTGTTATAAAAAAGAAAAATCTCACTTACTTTGTCCATAATATTTCTAAATTTGATATCATATCTTTGATCAATGAAAATGGGTGTCCATTTATCCCTGCCACATGTTGTCCCACCATGAGAGAAAACCAGCTGCCCAAATGTGCAAATGGGAAATAAGCACCATCGCCCACTTATTTGGCTATGTTAATGGAATCTTTTGCACAATTAATCTATGCTGAACCAAATACGGTTGGTCATCTCCTGGGAGCAAATCTATGGTTGCTGTGTGGACGGATGGCCTATGATCGCATGCCAGCACGATGGAAAGGACTCTGCACCTTTGGGAAAATAATCCCATCTCATGTCATTTTAGAATCTTTGGGGACCGCTCATATCCACAATGCGCGTTCCTCAACGGAAGTAAACTCTGTTTTGAATCATGACTACTGGACACAGATATCAAGGGGAGTTATTCCTCCTTTAGGAGTCATGATGAACTATAGAGATTTGCATCGTTTAAACAATTGGACAGTTACTATGTTTAAAGACACCATTAAAACACTAAAGCTGCTTGAAGAAGAGCAAGGAAAAATCCTTGACTTTGTCCTGCAAACCAGATATGCGGTGGACGCTATTTTGGCTGCGCAAGGGGGAGTTTGCGCTGTGATTCATACACATTGTTGCATGTATATCTCTGATTATTCTCCAAACATTACAGCTACTATACAGCATATGGAACAAACCCTGAGTGAGAATCCATTAAAATCGGAGGACGAGGGACTGGACGTGTGGTCTGCACTTTGGTCCTGGTTGCCAGATGGTTCATGGATTCATCACCTAATTGTTGGAGCGATATTGCTTATTATATTTTCTCTCTGTGTATGCTTTTGTATTCAATGTCTCCCTGGACTTTTAGGAATGTGTCGGGTGAAGCCTACGGAAGGAGAATTGCTGTTGCAGATGGCGAAAAGCTACCGAGGCATCCGTGATCATCAAAAAACTAAAACAAGGGAGATGTGGGAATAAACTTTGGCCTGAGCTTGAGCAATGATTAATATAATGCCTTATACATTCATGCCTGTCTAAAGGTCACTAAGATAGTACAAAGAAAAGAGAACAATAAGAACAAATACAAACAAAGAGGCAGCTTAGACAACTGCAAACAAGCCTTTACTATATCTAATTATTAATTCACAATGTAATTGCTTACTATGCACAAAAATCTCAATAAAAGGAAGCACTGGAATTTTATTCTGGGCTCCCATCCCAAGTACACCAGCCTGTGTCTCATTCTTTCCATGGGAGACCACCACACCCAGCCAGTTACATGACCACCAAGCCATACCCACAGAACCAGTTAGTGGTCCCTGGGATCTAAAATTATGAGTTTGGTGGTCCCTGAGGTCTAAAAGGTTGGCGACCCCTGATCTGGATTGTCAGCTACTGCAGTCCCATGCTCGACAATTCCTCAGCTGCTTTCCTCCAAACTGTGCCCTGTAAACAAGCAAACAACCAAGCTCAGAGAGCTCCAAGGACTCCACATTATTGAATCAGCTAGATAGTTTCTAGCTCTACAAAGACCAGCATATAGCTATAAAAACTGAGTTTATTTGCTTGTTTCTAAATCCACATTTCACCTTTCTTTTGTACAAATAAATAAATGAATGAATTAAAATAAATGTACTGCCTCTTATTTGTTATGGATTAAACTCATGGTTGATACTAGTATTATATTCCATGCATTCTTTTCAGATTATCCTCTGATAGGCCATGGCTAGTTTTGAGATATTTTTTTTAAGCTTAAAAATCTCAAAACTAGCCATGGCCTATTACAAGGTTGGTATCATCAATAACTGAACCTAGGCGTTTGTCCTCAGGAGACCAATGGATAAGGCCAGGATGGCAAGTGGAAGCAGGCTCTCCAAAAGCACAGGAGTCATCTCCAGGATATTAACCAGGGCAGGAAAGGATAAGGATCAGGATATAACTAATCTTTAGATGGTAAGAAAGGATGGAGAAATGTGACAATCACCTTGAGAATCAGATGCAAATGCTCAGACTAGACAATGGTCAAATAAGAGGCAGATTAGCCCACAGAAGGAATATAAGCATGGCAAACATCTCAGGAGTGACCCTCTCTAATTTTTTAAGCTGTAAAACATGGGAGGGAAGAGATGTATGGTACTTTCAGACTTGCAAGATTTTATTAATGTAACTTTACAATAAAGTTAGACCTAGTACTTCTTGCTGTACTTCCTGACTGGACTACCATGCTAGGCTGACAGAAAAAGACATTCTAATTCTTTACTGCTGTTTGGATTTTGGTAGTTTAGACCTAGTATTATATTCAGACGCTTGACAACTGATTCACATTTATGACGGTTGCAGTGTCCCTGGGGTCATGTGATCTCTTTTTGCTACCTTCTGAAAAGCAAAGTCAATGGGAAAACCAGTCTCACTTAACAACCTGATTACTACTGTAACAACTGCAGTGATTCACCTAACAAATGTGGCAAGAAAAGTCACAAAATGACAAAGAAAGTTAAATATTTAGGAATATGGCTGACACCACATTGCAAGACACTTAAGGAGAATAATTATGACAAACTGTTGCAACAAGTAAAGAAAGATCTAGAATCATGGGGCAGGCTGCAACTCTCATTATTGGGCAGGATTGCTTCTATTAAAATGAATATTCTCCTAAAATTTTTATACTTATTTCAGATGATTCCAATTAAACTACATAGAATTTTTTTTAAGAACTTAATAAAATAACTATTAACTTTATTTGGCAAAGGAAAAAAATCTAGAATAAATTTAAAGGCAATGCAGGATTTGAAGAGCAGGGAAGGGCTGGCACTTCCAAATTGGGAATTGTATTATATGGCTGCCTCTTTAGTATGGTTAAAAGATTGGGTGAACTTAATTAATAAGAGAACTTTATTTTTAGAAGGCCACGATTTGCAAAGAGGGTGGCATGCCTTTTTATGGGAGGTAGGGAAAGTTAATCAGACATATTTCCATAGACATCTAATTAGAGATTCATTATTAACCAATTGGAAAAAAAATACGGAAAAAACACTATCTAAAAGTACCGATTTGGTTATCGACAATGGAGGCGATGATTCACCCAAACAATTTGGACATTACCAAAATGATTAAATACAAGGATTTATTGGACACATAAGGAAATTTGAAATCACGACAAGAGCTGCAAGAGCGGGGATTTAAAATCGATCAGTGGGTATATCTCCAAATTCACAGTAGATACAAACAGGATAGGAAAGAATTTGGAATTAACAATAAACTCTAGCAATTAGACAAAATTTTACTAGGATCAGACAAGAAAAATATAACTAAATTTTACAATTATCTACTTGAGGTAGAGTTAGAAGAAGAGACAGTTAAAGGGAATATGATAGCCTGGAGTAGGAACGTAGGACGGAGTATCACTTTAATAGAATGGGAAAAGATCTGGAGTAGAAATGATAAGATTACAAAATCAGCAGCATATAAAGAAAACACTTATAAAATGTTTTACAGATGGCACCTTCCTCCCTCAAGATTAGCGAAGATGCGCCCCAACATGAGTCCAAAGTGCTGGAAATGTAAAAAAAAAAGAAGGAACCTTTTTTCATATGTGGTGGACCTGTAAAGAAGCCCAAAAATACTGGCAGAGAATTAGAAACTGGCTGGAAGATATAAAAAAAGAACAGACTGAGTATAAATCAGAGTCCTTCCTGTTCGGGATTTTCGATAAACAGCTATCAAAAAAAGTGAAGTACATAACAATACATATATTAACAGTGGCCAGACTAGCTTTTGCTCAATGTTGGAAGCTACTCCATATACCTACAGAACAGATGATCATCCAAAAAATCTCAGACTGTGCAGAAATGGACAAACTAACTTTAGCCTTACAGCATAAAGACGCTTCAATATATTATAATAATTGGAATTGCTGGTATAAATGGTTAGAACAAAGACAGATAATTTATATGAGTGATATATAAACAAACATATGGACAAGGTGTGTGTATATGGCACAAATTAAAAAAAGAAAAGATCTTACAAACTGTCGAAATGAGAATGTTTTTAAATGTTTTTCTATTCTTTTTCTTTTTCCTTTCCTTTTCTTTTTTCCTTTTCTATCTGTATATACGTTGTTGATTTGTTTTTAATTGTAAAATTAATAAAATTTGGGTTTTTTAAAAAAAAGAAAAGTCATAAAATGGGTGGGGCAAAACTCACTTAAGACATTTCTCACTTTGCAACGTAAATTTTGGGATCAATGATGGTTGTAAGTTGAGGACTACCTGTAGCTGTTTGAAATGTAGATATCCTCTCTCTACATGGAAGTGCAGCAAAGCGTAACTCTTCTGAAAGTTCTCATATACCAACATTCATTGGTACATATATGAATTCACATGTGCATGTGGACAGAATACGTGAAGTAGAATAGAATAAAACAGAGTTGGAGGTCTTCTAGTCAAACCTCATGCTTAGGCAGGAAACCCTATAGCATTTCAGACAAATGGTTATCCAATCTCTTCTTAAAAATTTCCAGTGTTGGAGCATTTACAACTTCTGAAGGCAAATTGTTCCACTGATTTAATTGTTCTGTCAGGAAATTTCTCCTTAGTTCTAGTAGGTTGCTTCTCGCCTTGATTAGTTTCCACCCATTGCTTCTTGTACTGTTATCCGGTGCTTTTTGGAGAATAGCTTGACTCCCTCTTCTTTGTGGCAGCCCCTGAGATATTGGAACAGTGCTATCATGTCACCCCTAGTCCTTCTTTTTTTCAGACTAGACATACACAATTCCAGCAACCATTCTTTATATGTTTTAGTCTCCAGTCTCCTAATCATCTTTGTTGCTCTTCTCTGCACTCTTTCTAGAGTCTCAACTTCTTTTTTACATCATGGTGACCCAAAAGGTAATGTACATTTAATTTTTTGCTATATGCCCAGCATATCTTAATAAAGCCCAGGATAGAATATGAAATATGGATGGTTATTCAAGAGAGCGTGGTGTTCTCTTTTTTTCTCCTTTTAATTACCAATTGCACATGGATGTGCAAGCTGCAGAATTTTTCTTCTCAACTCTGACATCCGATCAAAAAAAAGTTGCAGGACTGTTGAGAAGCTGTCCTGTTTGTTGGATGAGATGTTTGTTCTCCTCTTGGCAGCGTCCAAGGCAAGATGCTGTGCTGCGTATTCTCATTCTGAAACTTTGCTGTTGGATTCATTCATATCAACAAAGATTATACAAAACAGTACAGAGGCCTTCCCTGTTCTGAAGCAACCCATTCTTCCCTATGAAGAAGGAAGCCAAAATGCTATTTTTTGAAAATATACAAGGGATACATTTCCATTTGCCTGGAACTTGTCCTTGCCTTGTAATTAATCGATCTTATCACTCTGTTCCAGATCTAAAAGGGAAGTATTCGAAGTAAAACAAAACCACATTTGAAATGCTCATGTAAATACCACAATATAAAAGAAATGCAGTAAATCTATAGGTATTTTTTTTGTCCCAGTGAAATCAAAAGACAAGAATGTTAAAATGGATTTTAAACCTGAATTAATTAGAGAAACCACATAACACAGAATTTTTTTTTAATGAAGGAATAAATACATGGAAATGAAACAAGTATTAGTTCATCTAGGACTTCAAAATAAGTAATCTATGAGCAAAACTAAGATAATTATAGAAAAAATCTCTTTTGCACCTTAGGCATATTAGGAAAAAAAACTAATGGCATATCTTGTGAAGTTCTCCCAATACTATCTATTGTTGGAGAAGCACAATAATGCTTATTCCATGATATAAATGCACTGCGTCCAAACTCTGCCTGATCCTTACAATCACTAATATGGGACATTAATCCATTTCTTTTATTGAGTGTGACAAAACCTGGCGGTGGAGTTGAAAGAGGGATCGGCTATAATCTCTATGTAGCCACAAGTATATTAAGTCCAACCTCCAGTGGTAGGCTGCTGCCAGTTTGGACTCACTCACCTGTACCATAGTTCTGACCACTGGCTGGGCCTCCCCACCCATCCCAGTGCAACCCCATCGTATATATCCAGCTTGCTCATCCCACCCACACAGCCCAGCTGATTATCATGTCTTGTCCAATCTACTCATCGCAGTGCCGTGCACAGGAAATCTCGTTTTGGCTGCCACGTGCAAGTGTGGGCTCACAGGAAAGTGGCCGTGCATGCGCAAAGCGGGCACACAAAGCAGGCTTGTGTGTGTGTGTATGCTCACATTTTTGGTTCCGCACTAGCGGAACCAGTGGTAACAATCTGTGCAGCCCACCTCTGCCAACCTCTTATGAATTTTGTTGACCCTTATCTAATCCCAAGTCGGTGCTGTTAGTTGAGAAGATTCCTGTTCCTAAGGCACATTTAGTAATAAATCAGTTTAATTGGACTTTCAGGAGTGGAAAGTTCAACTGTCATTAATCTTCTCAACTGATAGCACCCGCTCGAGCTTAGATAAGGTAATTCAGGAAGGGGGTGTTGGACATAGTTCACTTGTGGCTACACCGGGATTCTAACAGTGGTGAGATTCAAAATGTTTTACTACCGGTTCTGTAGGCATGGCTATGCAGGCATTCATGGCTTGGTGGGCGTGGCAGGGGAAGGATATTGCAAAATCCCCATTCCCTCCCCACCTCACTAACCTCCTTTCCAGCTCCATTCTCCTGTGCAGAAGATCCAGCTGATCAGCTGGGACTCGGGAGGCAGAGACTAGGTGAGGGCAGGGCCAGTCAGAGGTGGTATTTGCCTGTTCTCCAAACTGCTCAAAATTTCCGCTACCAGCTCTCCAGAACTGGTGAGAACCTGCTGAATACCACCTCTGGATTCTAAGCTGATTCCTTTTTCAGCTCCACCTCTAAGTTCTGCCACTCCTTCTCATATATCTATAGACATGTTTCTATTGTCTGCCCAAATGTTTGAAATATGGTGTGATGATTGAGTAAATGAAGCATCACCAAAAAAAAAAAAAAAACTGAAACCAGTCCACCTCTCTGCTTTATTTCTGAAGGAATGGGTATAGAATAAAGGGAACTGAGGTTTCCACAGTCTCCAACTATTAACCAGAGGAGAAGGCGTTGGGAGGTGTAGGTGGAAGGATGGGTCTTTCTCCAAATATATCTTCAAGCAATCAGAGTGGCTGATGTAAATAAGACTATCTGGCTATAAAAAACTAAAGCTAGTAACCTGAAATGGATAAGTGAAGCAACTAGTTCAATTGAGAGAAGAATCTCTTTAAAATTGCACAGTTGTATTACTAAGCAGATTCGATTCCAACAAGCCTGAGTATCTTCTAGAAGATTATTTGGTAAAAATATTGGAGGGGAGAGGAGTATCAAAACTGGGGGGGAAAAACTTGTGTGTTGCTTTATTTAATATACAGGAATGGTAACTTCACTAGAAGTATTTGAATAATAAACATTTTATCTAGTTTCAAAACATTTCACCACTGGCTAAACCTTTCTATTTTCTTATTACATTCCACTAAATGATGTGACCAAAATAGAAGAATTCCAAATAGGGAGAATATTTGGTGTGGAAACAACAGTAATGTTATACAGGTTTTTTGGAGGAATATACTATATTTCTAATGGCAGTCTATAAATCTTTAAAAAACAAAACAAAATACTTCCTTCCTTCCTTCCTTCCTTCCTTCCTTCCTTCCTTCCTTCCTTCCTTCCTTCCTTCCTTCCTTCCTTCCTATAAATATGTTTCCATTTTAATCACTTCCAATGATTAAAAATGAACAAAAGCAGCACACAAAACAGGTAGCAAGTAGCTAGAAGAATAACAACAACAACAAACAACTTTTTAGGGGATAGAATGCAAGAATTCTCATTTCCATTATAAATGTAACCATCTAAAATGATATAAAGAGAATTGGAAATACCTGCATTGTGTTCTGCACAATGAATCTACAACAGGTATTGTTAGAATTTGCATTAGCTGCAGAGAAGCGGAGCATGAAATTTTAGTGGACTTGGCCACTGGGAGACCCCAGAGGGATTCATTGTATGAATATGGAGGCAGAGGGTTCTGATTAGCACTGAGAGTTAGCACGGGAGTGCTGCCAAAGTTTCCTCCAGCTCCGGAAAGTCCTGGATGAAATGGGTTATCTGGACCCCTTTCTGTTGAGTTTTAGGCCAGGTTACAGAAGTGGCATTGGTCATGCTTGTAGATGATCTCTAGTAAGAGTGGGATAGGAGTAATGCATTCATCCTTGCTCTCCTTGACCTCTCGATGACTTTCAATACCACTGACCATTATATTCTTTTAAGACAGCTAAGGGTTTAGGGCTAGGTGGTATAATATTGGGCTTATTCACCTCTTTTTTCCAAGGCCAGCCTCATTCAATATTAATAGAGAACGATAGGTCCAGCCCAGGGATCACTCCTTTGCGAAGAGCCACAGGGCTCATTACTTTCTCCACTTCTTTTTAACATCTATTTGAAACCATTTGGATTTGCTGGTTGGCCTGGGGCCCTGAGGGGATGGTCACCACCAGAAGTGGTTGACAAGATTAGGAGATCTCATCCCCATCTCTTAATTCTGGTTTCAGGATAAATTTTTAAAATCTTAATCTGTTTAATTTTAATGTTTTCATATTGTCATTATTTTTCTACTTGTTTTATAACCTGTAAGCTTCCCAAATATTTGATTAATTAATTATCAATCAATCAATAAATTTGGGCAAAATTCATTCTTTCCTCTGGATGGAGGCTGGACTGATACCTCTGAACTAAACAGTTCATTGTTCAATTACAACAATCCCCACAAAGTTTAGCTGGCTGTGACTAGAGAACAGTCACATATACTGTATGTTGTCATTTCAGACCTTCACAAAGTGCAAAGATTGCAAGACATGAGAGACAAGATTGCAAGTGGTTTTAAATGCATGAGTAGCTCCAGGGGAACCTGTGGGAATATTTTTCTGAAAGATGGTGAGTGCGCCTTACATCCCAAGTCCTGCTCCATAGTATATGCATCACACTCTTCCCAAATCACCATCTTCTAAAATTAGCCTGAAAGGAATGTCCCGTTACATATTGATAATGTAGCATCAATATCATGAACTAGAGTTGGATAACATAGACTGATGCTACACTGTGAAGTTCTTTCTATAAAGGTGGACACGAGAGATATAAATGGACTATTGAATGGGCACCCCACTGAACCAATCAAACATTTCTACTATTTAGAAATTATATTTCAAATATCTCTTCCCTGGGTGAGACATAATGCCTTACTGAGAACAGCTAGTCTGTTCACATCTATGGTACAGGTTTTCCACACAAAAGGAAGAAGAGATACCAATACCAGTCTAAAAAACCCCAAAGGTGCTTTTCTCCACAAAAGGTTGAAGCAAAAAATTTTCAAAGGAAAAAAAAACCAAGAAAGTCCAGTTGCCTTTTGGAAAAAGCAATTTTAGGAGAACCATGATGTGGATAGTTAAGAATCTCCAGGAACACTAATGTATAAAACTAAGGTAATTTTAAAATTGCTATATGACATTCAACTTCTGTATTCACATTTGAATAAAAGTATAGAAAAAAGTCCAGTCAAGTTTCTGAGGATTATTTTGAATTTATCCAGATGTGCTAAGAACACTGGATTAAGGCACAAAATGGCTCTCTCCGTAATTGATACTTTAGCTTGAACATATACTTTGACTGTTTGGATCAATGCATAACAATATTTAGCCTCAGAAAATTACCTAGGCTTGAGGTTGAAAGATACGTATGTCAAAACTTAGCAAAAGGATTTAACTCCAGAATTACTTCCTTCAGTTTTGCTATATTCACCATTTTAGAGATTTTGAGCTACTGCAGACATATCAAAGGACTTCTACTTGAAGGCACTATGAACCATATTCGGTCTAGCCTAGCAACTCTAGTGTTAATTTTAGCCAAGAGATTCTGTTGTTGGGTGTAGACTAGCACCCAATGAGTTCAATATTAGTCTTTTATTCATTCATACTGCTCTCTTGAGTTTATTTACTTTAAATCCACTGACTTACCTTTTGTCGCTGTGTATAAATGCTAGGCAAAAAAATAAACATTACGTGATTATTCAGTTATGCAGGTGTACTATTAAAAAGGTTTTATAAAAAGACATCCTGGTCTCCCTGTCTGCAAATCCTTATAATTAAATGATATGATGAAGTAATATTGCAAAACAGATTCCATATTCTATTTACCTCTAACCAATCCCACTGATAAGAGTCACAATATTGTTAGTTTGGAATTACATTATTCAATAATATAGGGAAACTCACAATTATTGAAACCTCCATAATCCAACAGTTGGTGAACTAAATGGGGAGAATAGCATCAGGGGAATAGCCAGTTTCTTCTGCCATAAAAATGGTGCCCATATTAGCCCAATAAAATAGATAAAACCAAGAATAAAATCCATAAAACATAAAACAATGGACAACCGTGCTAATTGCAGAATATAATGTTTTATTACACAGCTTAATTTACTTTACACCAAAAGGCTAGCATATTTTCTCCTCATTTAGGCAATTGATGATACACTATAAACAAAATGTTTCACAGGAACAGAAAAACCACTGAGAAAGATTCTTAAGGCAGAGGAAGAAGAGAAGAACAGGCAGAATTTGCTCTGTCTAGTAGACAAATCTACAAAATATGTTTATGTACAAATTAAAGAGGGGCAAGGGCAAGACGAGATGCATAATATTCCCTCGGGATAAATTAAACAGTAAGTGTACCATTGTCTTGTCATTACCGAGAACAATGCGGTAGCTATTGCGGTCGGTCATAACTCATACACTGCTTACATTTCAGCAGAGGTTTTACTTGCTCAGTCTGTAAACTTAACCCTGCAAGTAAAATTTTGTATAAACACATCAGTTTTTATTTTAAAAAGATGGATTTTGTCTGACATTCAAATATTCTTAATGCTTCAAACCCACAAAAGGGCCTATATTTAGTAATATCTGGGGAATGAGTCAGGTCTCTGCAGCTTGGATCAGAAAGGGCAGCTTGATAAATTGCTGTCCAAACCAAGAACAGTCCTGCAAATATGTCAATGGATAGCTACAGATAATCCTGCATTCCAGCTATTCCAGAATCTGTAGTAATGTTTCCCAATCTCGGTGGCTTTTAAGATGTGTGGACTTCAACTGTGTCAAAGTATATTCATGAACTGGAATAGAGCATGGTAACAAGGTCAGCCAATGAACAAGCATAGCAACTAAGTCAGCAAATGAGGACTGTTTGGAAACTGAAACTAGAAGTAGTCTAGGCATGGCTCTATATTAAGCTCTGCAGCACTGAAGCTATGCTGAGCTCTGAGTCTGTCTATTGAAAAGGAAACTGCTTACCTGATGAACTAAAATGAAACTTGTTAGATCTGGAGCATGGACGCAAGGAACGGAGATGAGACATCGAATAGTGACTCCAACTCTTTATTAGTGACTTCAGAACAGAGCAGCGCTACTGGGCAGCAGCAGGTCCTTTTATGGAGCTGGCTGCTGTCACAATAACCAATGGTTTGAGTTTGCCGCGCTGGTAGCGGCCAATCAGCGGCGACCCACTGTCAGCCAATCAGATTAGCCAGAATCAGCCAATCACAATCCGCTGTTTGCGGGCCAATCAGAAGTGCAGGATTACAAGCCTGCTGTGGAAACAAAACTATTAGGATTTTAACTAAAGCGTTTGCTTAGTTCGTAACACCCCTCCCCCCTAGGTTTTGTCTGAGGGGTGGGGTGATGTGTTCTCGCAGGTAGGCAGGTCATTTCACCTGTCTACCTGATCTGCATTGCTCCACCAGTCCTTGCCCTGACTCTGGTCTCAGTGGGCTGCTTGCTGCGCTTGTTGGCAAAGATGTTCCGCCTTCTCTGTTGGGTGACTCGGGTTTGTCATCTCTGCTTCCGTTAAGGTTGTTCTCCGGATCCCTTGGATTTGCTGCTGTTGCAGTGCTGCTCTGTGGTGAGGCGATCGTCTGGCCCAGCTCTCCTTCAGAAGGTGAATATCTCCGGGTTGGTTGTGCTGATTGCTGGTTTTCACGTACTGGGTCGCATGTTAATTCTTCTCCGGTCCCCTCAATTTCCCTTCCCCCCCAGATTTGAGGTTCGGGGTTTGTGACGGGGGTAGATGCCAGCCTGGAGCACAGTTGATCGATATGTCGCTTCCACATTTTTCCGTCAGCAGTTTGTAAATGGTAGGAACGTGGACCCGTAAGTTGAGTTATGGTAGCAGGGACCCACAATGGCTCACCGGAAAAGTTTTTTTGCGAAGACTGGGTCACCTACCTTGAAGGTGCGATACCTTCTGCTGAACCCCACGGGCTTTTTGGGTGTGTAGGTAGGGTGCAAGCGGTCAAGATGTGAACAAAGTCTCCGGCCCATCAGAAGTTCGGCCGGGGTTCTGTTTGTAGTGCTGTTTGGAGTAATATGTTGGAGGAGAAGCATCCGGGTCACCTTGTTGTCAATGTCCCCTTGCTCCATCTTTTGTATAGTTTTCTTTACGAATTGGACCATTCGCTGAGCCCTCCCATTGGCCGCAGGGTGAGCTGGCGTATCCCCCGCTCTGCCAGGTACTGTTTGAATGCCAGAGCAGTGAATTGGGGGCCATTATCCGAAACTAGGACATCTGGCAACCCGTGTGTAGCGAATAGTCTATTTACTTTTTTAGCGACGGCTTCTGTGGTGGTGCTCTTCATTTTGAAGACCTCCAGCCAGTTGGAGTAGGCATCCACTGCTATAAGAAATGTATGTCCCTTGGTAGGTCCTGCAAAATTGATGTGGATATGGGACCAGGGACCTCGGGGTGCTTCCCATTCAGTTGGTGGTGCTTTTGGTGGAGATGAACGAGTGTCCTGACACTTGCTGCAAGTGGCCACCCAGGTTTCTATTTGCTTATCTATACCTAGCCACCAAGCGTAGCTTCTTGCTAGTGCCTTCATTCGCACGATGCCCGGATGGCCATCGTGCAATAGTTTTAGGACTTTATGCTGTAATCTCTCTGGGATGACAACTCTGTCTCCCCACAAGATGCATCCCTTTTGGGAGAAAAGTTCTGTTTGCCGGTTTTTGAATGGCTTGAAGGTGTCGTTTGGTTCATTGTCAGGCCAATCTCTTTCTACCCAGCTGAGGACCCGTGCCAAACAAGGATCCTTCCTTGTTTCTGAGGCGATGTCTTATGCAGTCAGCGGTGGTGAAGGAAGAGTTTCGATTTGTAGCGTAGCGAGGGTTGGAGCTGGGTCGTCTATGACTTCTGGTAACGGAGAACGGCTCAAAACGTGAGCGTGGGGAATGGCTTTCCCCGGGCAGTGTAGCAGTTGGTAATCGTATGCGGCTAGAAACTCTGACCAACGTGTCATTCTTGGTGATAAGATGTGCAGAGTTGGTTTGTCTCCCACTAAAATGTCAAGTAATGGTTTGTGGTCAGTAATTATGGAGAAAGATCTTCCATATACATACTCATGGAATCGTTTAATCGCAGACACAATCGCGAGAGCCTCTTTATCAAGTTGGCTATAGTTTCTCTCAGTTTTAGATAAAGTTCTTGAAAAGAACGCAATAGGTGCCTCAGTACCATTTGGTAGGACGTGGCTCAGGATGGCTCCTACTCCAAACGGTGAGGCATCGCAGGTGACAGTTAAAGGCAAAGTCTCGTTATACTGAATCAACACAGGATCTGAAGTTAACAAGTCCTTTACTTGCTGAAAAGCTCGCTCTTCGCGATGTCTCCAGACCCAGGAAACCTTCTTATCGAGGAGTCTATGCAGGGGTTCAGCAACAGTCGCCTTCTGGGGCAAGAAGATGTTATAAAAGTTAATGAGTCCCAGGAAGGCTTGGAGGTCTGTTTTATTCCTAGGTCTTGGGGCATTTTTTATTGCAGTGAGTTTTTTCTCCGTAGGGTGAATTCCCTGTTTGTCAAGAAGGTACCCAAGGAATTCAACCCTCTCAGTACAAAGTTGACACTTGTCTTTCTTGACCTTCAGGCCAGCGTCTTTAAATTTCTGGAGGACCATTCTGAGTCATTTTTCTAGCAGGGTTCTATTGGGGGCAGCTATTAAGACATCATCGAAGTATGGCACGACCCCTTTTATGCCTTGAAGCAATCTTTCCATCAGACTTTGGAAGATGCCAGGTGCTACACTCACTCTGAATTGGAGTCTATTACACTTGAATGCACCTCTATGCGTGACTATAGTTTGGGCCTCTGCAGTCTCTGCATCTACGGGCAACTGCTGGTACGCCTGAGCTAGGTCCAATTTTGCAAATATTTTCCCACCTCCCAGGGAATGAAGAAGATGTTGGACCACAGGTACAGGATAAGCGCTCTGCTGAAGCACATGATTTAGGGTGGCCCGGTAATCCCCACAAATTCTTAAGGATCCATCAGGTTTTATGGGGGTTACAATTGGAGTCTCCCACCGGGCGTGATCGATTGGTTCCAACACACTCTGGGCTATTAATTTGTCCAATTGTTCATCAATCTTTGGCTTGAGTGCAAAGGGCACTCGACGAGGCTTAAAGTGGATGGGCGCAACATCAGGGCTGAGATTAAACGATATGGGGGATCCCTTGTACTTGCCTAGCTTCTCGGTGAAAACGTCCTGGAATTCCTGGACGAGGGCCACTTCCCAGTCATCACTTCCGGTTTGGTTGATGCCCGCTAGTTCAATTCCTAGTGGCACGAACCATTGCAAACCCAGCAAACTGGGCCGATCTCAATCGACGATGGTAAGAGGTAGGGTTGTGGTGTGGTCTTTGAAGGATACTCGGATGTGGCTAGAACCGGCAACTAGAATTCTGTTTCCTTGGTAGTCTTTTAGTATGATTTTTTGAGTGCTGAGGTCCTGGCGATGAATGTCAGGGATCAGCTGTTTTAAGGTTTTCCAGGAGACCATTGACAGGGACGACCCAGAGTCGACTTCCATAACATATGGTTGATTCTCAATGGTGACCTTCACTTGGATTTTCCTCACATCAAGGGAGGACGCGTGGCCGATGGTGATGGTTTGATGGGCCTCTTCTCATTTGGTTGAATTGGCGGGTGCTCGATTTCTGTAGTATTGGTTCCATTGGTTGTTTAGGCGGTCCCGATTTATTGATGGAGTGCCTGTTGTATGCCAGAAGTTGTTTTCTCTTCGGATTGGGCTGGACCCTCGCCTGCTTCTGCAGACCTTTGCGATGTGGCCCCTCTTTCCATAGGAACAGCAGAGTGCATCTAGGAACTTGCAGTCTGATCGCGGGTGGTTTCCCCCGCATCCAGCACATTGACTCGAAGGCTTACGATTTCACTGGTCTCGCTGGTCACGTTCTGATCTGAGTCTGTTGACCTCCTCTTCCTCGCTTTCTGATGAGGATTCGAGGTCTTCATGGTGGGTGGTCGTTGTGTGCCTCTCGGAGAAAGGCGTAGTGTCACTGGCGAGTTGGCGGTGCAGTGCGTTCACTCGGCGCATTTGAGCAGCTGACTTCCTGGTTGCTTCTGCAGTAGCATCGGCGATGACATCTGCGAGGCCGATGTCTCCCTTTGCCTTAATCTTGCTCTGGGTCGTGGGTTCTTTTAGGCCCAGAACAATTCAATCTCTCATGGCTTCCTCGAGGTTTGCGAAGCCACAGAGTCTCCCTAGGTTTCTAAGGTCAGCGATGAAGTCTCCAACATTTTCGCCTTCCTGCTGGTCCCTCTGGTAAAACTTGTGTCTCCTGATGAGTGCTGGCACCGCGGGTGCATAATGAACCCGTAGGATTGGGGTGAGGTTGTCCCAGTCCATTGTCTTGACTTCTGCTGGTTTCACAAGTGCTTTTGCCATTTTAAAAACGGCGGGCCCGCAATGGATCAGAAATACAGCTCGTTTCTTGCCAGGCATAGCATCTTTCAAATTGTTGGTCTCCAGGAACATTTGGAACCTGTCCATATACGAGTCCCAGTCTTCATTAGCCAGGTCAAATGGAGCGGGTGGTATAGCGCTGCTGGTCATTCTGCTGCTTTTGGTGCGCTCTTAGCCACGTGCTCTGTTAATGTTTGGTGAGTGTTCAATCAGCTCTATCGTCTCCGCATCCCATCCTTGTCGCCAGTGTTAGATCTGGAGCGTGGGCGCAAGGAACGGAGATGAGACATCGAACAGTGACTCCAACTCTTTATTAGTGACTTCAGAACAGAGCAGCGCTACTGGGCAGTAGCAGCTCCTTTTATAAAGCTGGCTGCTGTCACAATAACCAATGGTTTGAGTTTACCACGCTGGTAGTGGCCAATCAGCAGCGATCCGCTGTCAGCCAATCAGATTAGCCAGAATCGGCCAATCACAATCTGCTGTTCGCAGGCCAATCAGAAGTGCAGGATTACGAGCCTGCTGTGGAAACAAAACTATTAGGATTTTAACTAAAGCGTTTGCTTAGTTCGTAACAAAACTGATGTCTGTTTCTGAGCTGAAGTTGAGTTGCTGTTCTCCTCTGAACCTTCAACATGTCTGCTTCTGTTTGAGTTTGCTCCGTGTTGGAGAAATCTACAACTGGTAGTGTAAAATTTACTTCATATATTTATAAAGAAGTTAAATGAAGCCTCAGACAACTGTGTTTACTTTTCTGGCACTGAATTTACGCTGCAATACTATGAACAAACTGACTTCCAAAAACAAAGATATGACAGATTAAGTTCAGATTCTTTAAAGTACAATTCTTTCTGAAACTCCATATTTAGCTTTAATTTTCTGAAGCCCAGTTCTGGATAAAAAGTTTTGGAAGAACAGTTGTCATGTTTTATTCCTTCTAAACAATATGCATTGCTCCCACCTGACTGACTGCACCATCTTGTGTGTAATGAAATGTTTAACCACCTTGGAAGCACAGAAAAAGCCACAAAACAATTAAGAAATGAAACTGCTCTTACAAAAGAGATTATTACGTCCAGGGAAAAGGGAAAACATGAGAAAGAGATTGAGAGTAACTTTACTTTAATTACATTTTGTATATATTCTGAGAATTATTTTCAAGATTGTGTTACGTTACCCATGATTATAAATCCGTTTTTCTTATGTGCAACCTACAATTAAATAAGAACAAAAAAAAAAAACCATTGTATCTTGCTGATATGCATGAGTAGGAACTGACCAAGGAAGAGCAAACTACAGTTCACATAAAGGTGAAGGAGCCAGAGATATAAGTAAACTATATATAATATAATTATATAAGATATACAACTCAAGATATAATGAGCCACAGTGGCGCAGTGGTTAGAATGCAGTACTGCAGGCTAACCACTGTGCCACCATGGTTCGTTATATCTTTAGAATGCAGTACTGCAGGCTACTTCTGCTGACTCCCTGCTGTCTGCAATTTGGCAGTTCGAATCTCTGGTTCATATTTATGGCAGTTGCAGTGTCCCAGGGTTCACCTTTTGTAACTTTCTGGCATGCAAAATCAATAAGGAAGCCAGATTCCCTTAACAACTATATTACTAACTTACTAATTGCAGTGGTTCACTTAACAACTGTGGCAAAAAAATGGGGTAAACACCATGTAACAAATGTCTTCCTTAGCAACATAAACTTTGGGCTCGATTGTGGCTGTAAGTTGAGCATTACCTGTAATTCACTTAAGTATCACAAAAGAAAGATTACCACTTGTAGAGTATGACTGATGAGTGAAGTTAAGCAATTCTGTTTCATGTGTCACTCTGAGTTCACTTTCTATGCTCAACCTTTCCTGTATTAATCTAGATTAGCCTAACCACACAGCCTCTCCAGAATGAAAAGACCAGAAGGTGAATTCCTACTGCAGCCCCATTTAGGATCCCACCCCCTCCATTTATTACTTGGAGAAAGCAATATAATTAACCTTAGATATCTCTAGGTAATTTGTACTAGAATTTAGAAGTGTATTAAAGGAACAACGCTGGATCCTTACAACAACAAACTTATGCAATTGTTGTTGGAATGTATCTTGTTAACTCAGTGTGCCTACTGGAGGCAGATTTTCTAAACATTTTTTTTGGTGGCACACATTTCAGATTGGGAATAAAGTTATCATATATATATATATATTCCTTTTGTTATTTCTTTTAACATGAGAGGATCAAGTGTAATGCGGGAAAAATACACAATGATATTACATCTACTCCATTCATACTGCAGTGCCACAAATGATAGTTTCTTCTCCCGTAGTAGATGATATACTAAAGGGAGCGAGGAACACAACCTTGAGGAAGAAATCAATCATCATGCCTCCAGACCTTTTGTTCATTTGCAAAAATTGGGTAAGGAATCACAATTGAAGTAGAATAAGGTTTAGCAAGGCAGACAGCCAGTTTTATAATCACAAGTTTATGCTGATCCCTGGAGAAAGATACATAACACATTAAAACCACTAGTGGAGAAATGGCCATAAAACGAGCATGATTTGATGTTTGTCACTCTGTCTGCCACAGGATGGCAGACGATATCCAAGAATAGAAAAGGATAATCAAAAAGAAGAAAATGTAACAGCTAAGTGAAGTTTTTGACAACTATTTATGACAGTTACCCTCTTACTATAGTGTTTTGTTTAGAATTTCTGCAGATTTCTTATGTATCATGTTTATTTTTCTTGCAATTATGGGTTTCAAATGCTTGATTAGGTTCCTTTTGGCTTTTTTCTGGTGACTCTGTTGAAGACAATACTCAATGTTCAATCAAAGAAGGAAAGGATACTGATGTCTCCACATGACTAGGCGCATATACAAATGCTTGCATACAGCTGTGCTTATCTATTGTTGCCAAATGCATAATGTGATATCCAAAGCATCATTTCATCTGCTTTACAGAATTTGGAAATACAACCTTTTTTTCTCAGAAACTTAAAATTATATTCCTATTCCCCCTCACCTCCACCCAAATTGCAGAAAGGATTACTGTAACAATATATTATATAATATGGTAGACTAGATAAATCTAAATTTATAGAGCAAATATGATCATTATAGAAATAGAATTAGTGGCTGGATATACATTGAATTAAGCATAAAGACCTGTGAGTATAGGTTCATTAAGAAAAGGAGGAACAAGAGATAAGCAACAATGTAAGACATTGCTCTGGACATAAACACTGTGAAAGCTATAGAAGAGAATTTAGTAGCATTCCCATTTAGGAAGTTGGGAGACAGGGCACTGATTTTTGGTTGTAAACTTCTTATTTGTGTAGCCATATAGAACATGTTTGCATTAGATACAATAGCTCTGCAAATCCTTTGAAAGAGAAGTTGCACACATGAGAACATCTATGAAGCATTCTCTCTGCTTCATTAAAGTTGCTGGCTTGATACATATTCCTATATGATGCAAATTGGAAGAATTTGCATGGTCCCATTAGATCCTCTAGTACAGTTATCATGACAAAGAAAATTCCAGTTCTGAAGCTGAGAATCTTTTAAAACTGGATAGATCTGAAGGTATTACAATCCACCAGATACGCACATTCTTGGTTTTTAATTGTTTTAAGGTATAATTTGAAATGCTTATTAAGGTAAATATATTTCACTACACAGAAGAAAAAAAATCTAAGGTTGTTTGCAAATTCTGCATTTTTACCACCTGGAATTTCTAGAGTAAAGTTAGCTGCAAACTTATTCTAAATTTTACATCTAGGAGGTATTTAACTAGGGACATTTAATAAAGGGAGTTAAAGCTAGTTACCCTGAGAAAGAAGGAGAAAAAATGGATGAATTCAAAATCAGAAACTCAAACTTTGAATGCAAAGATGTTTTCATCAAGTAGAGAAAGCATGGAACAATATTTGAGATAAGGGGCCATATAATACATCCATCCAGACAGATCTAGAGTTTATCTAGAACTATTTATCTTACAGAACATTTTTTAAAAATCAAGACTTATTTGTACAAAAAAAATCCAATGAAAGTGATTAAAGCTCAGGTGTGACTGATTTCCCAGCTAAAGGTGGGCAGCTATTGGATGAGCCCAAACCATGACTATTGGCACAACAAAAATACCTATATCTCAGGACTGTCAAACTCTCAGCCAGGTGCGTCATGTGCTGGCCATGCCTATGCCTGGTTTAGCAAAGGGGGGGAAGTCCCAATATGTCATGTGACACTGCCGTGATGCTGTGGTTGACACCCTTGCTATATGTTTTAAATCTTACAGCATACAATGACTTACTCAATGTTCATTTGAATAAGATCACCTTGGTTTGTTTCAAAGCTCAGCAGAATCAGGCCTGATTGGAACTTAACAAGGAGTCCATCAGAAAATCCCAATTTATAGGTAAACTAGAAAGTTGAAGAAAAAATCCCAAAGACAGCAATAGCAAATTACTTTTATACTGTTGCCAAGAAAATTGTCACGAGGAGTCAAATTGGACTTAAGAGAGGATTTACTGTTATGATACAAAAAAGACAGAAGTCATAATAATCTCCCTGGGTATTATAAGGAGAAAAGATAGTTTGTTTCAGAGAACTAAACTGCTTAAACACAAAAAGCATTCAGTGCCTGATGTAGATTTATTTGAAAAGAAACTGCATCCATATAACTATCTTCCCTAAAACCAATCGCCATGCCGTTGCTTTAAGTCAAAGATATGAACAGTTTTACAATGTTCTTCAACCTTTGTGCTGTAAAAATAGACCAAGCTGATGTCATCTTGTTGCTAGGTGGGATTTTTTTAAAAAAAAAACTTTGTTCCCTTATTTTTCATTGGTCTTTGCAACAATCTGTCTGCAAATGCAGTACTGCCTATTCGACTTTGCACGTGAACCCATTTGCAGGTAACTCTTCATGAGAGCATGGCAAGCATGAAACTTGGAGAAAAGAATTTCTTCAAAAGAAGTCTGGCTAGAGTATATCATCTGTTTTCTTTCAAGCTGTTTTTCAATAGCTTGGATCTTGAGATATTTAATTTCAACAATGTTAAAATTAGGGAACCTGAAATCTGGCACTTTTGGAAGAGACTAGATTAGGATAAGAGAGGGGAGGGGAGGAGAAGAGAAGAGAGAAGGGAAGGGAAGAGAAGAGAAGAAAAGGGAAGGGAAGAGAAGACAAGACAAGACAAGACAAGACAAGACAAGACAAGACAACCTTATTGTCATTTTTTACTGTGAACACATTGGCACCCATTAAAAATGAAAATCTGTTGCTACGTTAAGAAACTGTTCTCACACTAGCTCTTATTCACTGAAGTAAATTCCCTGAAGAAATCACGCAATTGTGAAGATAAAGTTTGTTCAAACCCTATTTCACTTCGCTCATAATATGAGAAACATTCTCCAAAATCAGTGGTTCCCAACCTGTGTTCTGCAGACCCCTGGGGGGGGGGGCATGATGTCATTACAGAGGGTCCACAAAGGCTTGAAGAAATGTTATGAAATCTTGAAGTTAAGTCTTGGTGGTTTGTGGACATAGTCTGTGGTCACAAAAGGTATTTAAAGGGGATTTGTGGTGAAGAAAAGGTTGAGAACTGAAGTCCTACATGATAAGTCTAATAACATTCAAGAGTTTATTTGATCTCTTCACATGTACCTGAAGGGAAGAATGTACATCACACGTCAAGTAGGCATGATTTCAGCAAAAAGAAAATACAATAAATTCTAGTGGGCATGGTGGGGAGATTTATTTGAAAGAAAAATATTGCCATTATTGAACAGTTTTGACTAAAGTATTACCTTTCCAATTCCAGATCTTCAACGAATTTCATTCTCTCTCATTCCTATAACTGATATTCCATCAAATATGTATGCGAGCTGGTGATTCTAGAGGTTTTGGACTTCAACACTCTGCAGAAGAAATGGCAAAGGACCAGGGTAGGCTGAAGTCCAGAATATCTTCCATCTACTTGCCATGAAGACAACTATCTTCCTAGGCAGCAGCTGCCATCTTTCAGGCAGGTGTAAATAATAATGTTCTCTTCATTATTTGTGGTGCCAGCTAAGAATTTCTATGTGGAAGACAATATTTTCCATGTAAATAATCTGTACTCAATCAGCAACCTCAGTTTTGATTCAAACTGAAAATGTATAGATATAAATCAATCATTACCAGCAAAAAAAAAAGATATTTCTTTTATTCAAGCCTAACTAATCCCAAGGTTAGTAGATGAAACTGAAGAGAAGATGGCAAGTTACCATTTGCTTTCATCTGGATTAGTGTACTGTGTCAAATGGTTTGTCTCTGTATAATAAAGTTTTTATTAATTTATAATATAACGTACAAAGAGAATACAAAAGTAAATATTGAGGAAATTAGGGAAGGAGAAAGGAAAGTGGATAGTGGGGGAAAGCAAGGGAAAAAGAAAAAATTTGGGGGGAACTTTGGTGTTATATATGTTGACATCAGCAAGACTACGCACAGAAATGGAAGGTCACTTCTATGCCCACAATGGATGAATGGTTGAAAAACTGAAGATGGCTAAATTGATAGTTTTGATTAAAGAAAAAAAACGCAAATACCTTTATTTCTATTTGGAAACCACATCTGGAGTTTGAGGTACTTGAGGCGGAAAAAAATGAAACATTGAGTTTGGGTTTTACCAATTAGATAGACTTGTTGTTATAGAAATGGCTAGTTCCTATTATTATGAAAAAGTAAACAGTTGAGGGTGGATGTTAATAGGTTATTTTACTGCACCAAAGGAGTCAGAAGTCAATGCCCTTTTTTTCCAAATGGTTCCTCTCAAAAACCTTTTAAAAATATAGAGGAGTAGCAACAGAAGTGCTATGATAGTATAAGAGGGGAACAATCACTTTCATGAAGCTTTAATAAAAAGATATCATTATCTAAAACAAATGATACATTAAAAATGACAAGAAAGAAAAACAAATGAACTTGGTGTTCCCAATAAGGTATTTCCAGATGTGTTGATCTTCCATTGCCATATTTCCCAACAAATATTAACAAAAGAATATTAGAGATTTTCAATATATAACTGTACAAAAATCTTCTAGAAGTATTTAAATTGTGGGTCTACATAAGGCTCTCCCTTAGAACAGATATCTTCTATTTGACAGATCCCTCAAATTCTGGAATTTGGATCACAAACCCAATTGCAAGTTGAGTTGATCAGAGAAAGAGTAATAAAAAATAATCTCATTAATGTATTCTGAATCTGAGGTCTGGTCTACCTCTCTTAAATACTGCAGCATATAATGTGGTCAAGACTATACTATTCCAGTAGGGACTTTACTGACTGTAATTCCAAAGTTACTGGTATATTAGTTACAACTATAAAACAAAAAACAAACAAACCTGCATATAAAAGAAGACATGTACAGGAAAATTGCTGTATAGTTGAACTTCATCAGAGAGGGGTTTTGATGCCAAAAATCCTGTTAGGGCACAGTATTTATGAGAACTAGGCCTCTAACATCCTAAAAGTTTCAAAGAAGTTAAGCAGTTTATTTCCAAGAAGTTTACAGCTTTAAAAAGTGAGCTAAAAATTGTTGCACTGAGTTTTTGATATCTATAGAACAACTATCTCTTTGAAATGTCCTAACAGAACAATGCAAGAAGTAAGTTATAGCTTTTGCTGTAGACATTTGTTTATGTCCCAGATGGTCCTGAAATCTGTTGGCATAGCTCCCTCCCAAACAGATAATCAACCTACACATTAATAATATTTTAGGAAACAATTTCTTGCAAATATATTTTACAGGAGCAAGTTCTATTAAAATCAGAAAATCTTACCCTCATGTCAACACATTTTGAATTGAAGCATTGGTGAAATTTATAACTTAGGAACACTGGACTGAAGATTCTTTATGCATATCCACAAGAGAATTTTAAAAATTAATTTGTCCTCCGGTTTTACAAATTATGTTTTCCAGTCTGACTTTCAGCCAATTAATGTAACTACTTTAAAGAAACTTCCCAAATGGGTTTTAAAATATCAATATCCAATGAATAAATAATTCTTTGAGTCTGTAATTTAAAAGACATGGTGCAAAATGAAGAAGGATGAAGAGTGGCTAAGATCAAAGCATACTCATACGACTTGCATTGCAAAGATTTTGAAAACCAACTGGAATGACAGCTGTCAAGAGAGGAGAAGCCAGAGGTTGTCAATCTCTCAACAAGCTTAACGGAGCAATACCTCTTTGTTCTCTCCATCCGTGGCAGCCTAATAAAATAGGACACAAATTTGTGTGTTTTTAGACTTCAGGAACAATATAATACACTTTAAAATGTCTACACAATCTTTATCAATTATAACAAAAACTATCTGCTGAGCACAGAGAACAATCAAATGTCTGTAATTAACAAAAGAAAATTCTAGAAAAGACACTAAGAGTGTATTCCCAGGCATATTTACAAGGATAGTGTACACTTCAAACATGTTTTGGAAGAACTTCAAAATCTTGCACAGGCTTTTGTTCATTCAAGCAGTCCATTTTTTTTTATATCTCCACAGAAGCTTGAAAGAAAGGGGAAGCAAATCACTAATTTTACTGAGTAGATTCCTTTTAGTAGTGCTAATTGATCTATAAAGAATTAGAGGTAGTGTACAGGTAGCATATCATAGCAATAGCAATAGCAGTTAGACTTATATCCTGCTTTATAGTGCTTTACAGCCCTCTCAAAGCGGTTTACAGAGTTAGAATAGAATGGAATAGAATAGAATAGAATAGAATAGAATAGAATAGAATAGAATAGAATAGAATAGAATAGAATAGAATAGAATAGAATTCTTTATTGGCCAAGTGTGGTTGGACACACAAGAAATTTGTCTTGGTGCAAATGCTCTCAGTGTACATAAAAGAAAAGATACATTCATCAAGAGTCAAGAATCATCAGGTACAACACTTAATAAGCAATCAAATCATAGTAGGAAACAGTCAATATAAATTGTAAGGATACAAGCGACAACGTTACAATCCTACAGTCACAAGTGGGAGGGAATGGGTGATAAGAAGTGATGACAAGATTAATTGTAATAGTAGTGCAGATTTTGTAAATAGTTGGACAGTGTTGAGGGAACTATTTGTTTAGCAGAGTGATGGTGTTTGGGGGAACTATTTGTTTAGCAGAGTGATGGTGTTTGTGTCTAGTTGTTCTGGTGTGCAGTGCTCTATAGTGTCATTTTGAGGGAAGGAGTTGAAACAGTTTATGTCCAGGATGTGAGGAATCTGTAAATATTTTCATAGCCCTCTTTTTGACTCATGCAGTATACAGGTCCTCAATGGAAGGCAAGTTGGTAGTAATTGTTTTTTCTGCAGTCCTAATTACTCTCTGAAGTCTGTGTCTGTCTCGTTGGGTTGTAAAACCAAACCAGACAGTTATGCAGATGACAGAAGTGCAGGTGACAGAGGTGCAGATGACAGCCAAATCACTTGCAGTCATTAACCATAGCATCACGTGACCTACCAACTTCTCCATTGACTTTGCATGTCAGAAGCCAACTGAAGGTTGCAAACGGCATTCACATGACCATGTAATTGTCATAAATGTGTGGTGGTTGCCTAGTGCCAAATTACGATCATATGATCATAACTTTGAGGATCAGTTGTAAGTCCCCTCTTTCAGCATCATTGTAACTCTACACCATTGTTTAACAAGCAATAAGTAATCTGTAGTATTCTTCAAACTGGCAGCCTGTCTGTTAAAAATTTGTATTTCCACTAGCTATAAGATCTAGCATTTTCAATGAGTACTTAACTTTATCACACATCAATAGAAAAGAACATTTGTAGGTCAGGGTTAAACTGTGAGATCCTTACTCTCTGAGCTTGGTTGTTTTCTTGCAGACATTTCATTACCAAATTAGGTAGCATTATCAATACCAGTAGGGAGTAGGGTTTGCTCTCATTTTATATACTAGTGACTAGCCTGTCAGTGTTCATAGGAGAGGACTTGGTGATTCCTTGATGGGGCTGTTGTCTACAATTAGCTTGTTTGGCAATTTCTTCTTTGGGATGTTATTTGCTTCTTGGTTGTTAGTCTAATGTTAACTTTGGAGTTAATCTCTGCTCATCTGGTTGTTGATTGATGGTGAAGAGATATTTTAGTCTTTTTGTTTCCTTTTTTACTTTTTTTGATTGCCTGAATGGTATGTAAATGTTGTTTATGTCTATGTGCCTATTGGTTGCTGATTTGCTTCCAGGAATTTTCCAGCTAATGTATATATTTATCACATATGTATTTGATTGAGAGAAGCATTAATGTCTAATCTTAGGGTTTCATCCTAACACAACAGCCCCAGTCAAACCTTTGCAGATTATGATTAGTACTTGAATGGGAGAGCATCATAGATTAGACTAAGAAATTGAAAGGCTGACCATTTCTCTAACATCACCGAGAATCAAACTTGCATTACACTGAAGCAGCCATTAAATTGGAAGGCTGGAGATATCAAATCTCCTCTCACAGCTTCTGTGGCATTTTCATATTCTGGCTTCATTCATTCACCTGTCTTCCAGGGGGTGTCTTCACCTGGCATGGCTACCATAATCTGTGCTGCCTTTCTGATAATCAAATGATCAAAAAGGAAAGCATGCAAATCATTTCAGTAAGGTTACCTCCTCCTGTCCATGTAATGAGGTGGGGTGGGACTAAAAGCTACAGCCTTTCTGATCCATATTTGGAAGACAAATCAATTAACCAGAAATCAAAAGCAAACCTTATTTGCAAAAAGTTAAGTCAAATTGAAAGTCCTGGAAATAACTCAAGAAATGCAGTATTTCAGCAGTCCACAAGATGGCGCTGAGCTGCTACACAGGAATGCTTTCTGCCTGTCAGGTGAGAAATGATGTCTTTTAATATACAAGCTACCAGAAGACTATTGTAGAAATTTTAAAATATTTTTTTTTCTGCCCAGACTGAAAATGGAATGCAAGTTTGAAGTTTCTCACAGTGTACTAAGAATGTTACACTTGAATGAACAATACATGGGAAAAAAAAGAATCCTACTAACAACACTTATCAACTCTTTCTACAAAATTAGCCACTTATTTTTCCTCTTGAAGCAAAGAGCCCCTGCTTTTTTCTTCCTGGATTTTATCCAACCTCAATCTGAGGCTCTGGGAAGAAAGTATTCCCTTTATTTTCAGCCTCTCTCCACAATCCTTTCTTCCTCAAATTCTGCATCAAAGTTTTTTAAGGATTTTAAATGGCCAAAAGTTTGCCTCCATTTCCTGGTAGTATCTGTTTACAGCATGGAAAAATCCAATGGTGAGATTCAAAAAAATTTACTGCCGGTTCTGTGGGTGTGCCTTGGTGGGTGTGGTGTGGCTAGGTGGCTATGGCAGGGGAAGTGTTGTGTCCGCGAAATGATGCCAGGAGTCGGTGACTTTAGTGCAAGCTCTTTATTTGTAAGTTGGAACCGAACTGGCAAAAGGAAAAAAGCCCACGGCTTTTATTCCTTTCGCCGCCACGGCCGCGGCCAATGGCACCGCTTTGAATCTCCCGCGGTCCGAATGGACCAATCGCGGGAGATTCCTAGCGAGCCAATCGGCGCGGCTTACCTGACCAATCGGAGAGCCCCGTGCTTTGGCCAATCAAAGCGCGGGGATCTCGAGTATGTTAATTAAGGACAGAACACCCCTCCCCTCTTGGTTCGGTCCTTACGTTGCGTAGTCACGTAGGTAGGCGGGGCTCCGTCTGAGCCTACTTGACCTGCGCAACGCAGTTGTAGGCTGGATCCCGGCCGGTTCGGTCAGGATCTCTGCTGCTCCTGCTGCCATCGTGGGAACCGGCTGGTCGATCGGGCCGGTCCGTCCACCGTAGCTCCCTCCTGGGCCTTCCGGGTTGGTTGAGCTGCGGGTTTTGCCGCTCCCGCTCAGTCTTTCTGGGTCAGTCGAGCTGGCCTGGCTGTTTCTTCATGGCGAGGGGTCGTGATGGCTGCTTTCTGGTGAGTACTGCTGGTTTATTCTTCTTTGGTTTTGGTCCCCTGGGTATTCCCTCCCCACTTGGTTTGTGTTGTGGGGGTTGGTTTCGCCTGTTTGTGCGTCGGTGGTTTGTTGGTTGGTAGTCCTCGACCTTAGTTGGTCGATGTGGCGTTTCCACGCTCGTCCGTCTGCTGTTTGTAGCCGGTACGAGTGTGGGCCTGTTGTTTGTGTGATGACGGCTGGAATCCATAGTGGGTCTCCCGTCAGGTTTTTTGCATATACGGGGTCGCCGGGTGCGAAGGTTCAGTGTTTGCTGTTTGAGTCTGGGGGCCTCTCCGGGTTATACGTGGGGTGTAACCTGTCGAGTGGGGACCTTAGTTTCCTGCCCATTAATAGTTCGGCTGGGCTTTTATTGGTTGTGGTATTTGGGGTTATGTGTTGGGTGAAGAGTAGTTTGTTTATTTTCTCCTGGATCTCCCCGTGGTCTATTTTCCGGATGGTCTTCTTAGTGAATTGGACCATCCGTTCCGCCCTACCGTTCGCCGCCGGGTGCGCCGGTGCTGTCAGCGCGTGTCGGATGCCCCTTTCCGCTAGGAATTTTTCGAATTCCAGCGAGGTGAACTGGGGCCCGTTGTCGGAGACGACGACATCTGGGAGGCCGTGTGTTGCAAAGAGTTTGCAGAGTTCCTTGATCACGGCCTCCGTGGTTGTCGTTTTCATGTTGCTTACCTCCAGCCAGTTGGAGTAAGCGTCAACTGTTATGAGGAAGGTGTGTCCTTTTGTGGGCCCAGTGAAGTCTATATGGATCCTAGACCAAGGTCCCCTTGGGGTTTCCCACTCTAGGACGGGTGCTGTGGGTGGGCTTGGCCTAGTTTCCTGGCATCGTTGGCACCTAGCTACCCAGGCTTCTATTTGTTTGTCCATCCCTGGCCACCAAGCATAACTTCTGGCCAGGGCTTTAGTTCTAATGATGCCAGGGTGCCCCTCGTGTAGCAGTTCCAGAACCTTCCCTTGTAGCTTTTCCGGAATGACCATCCTATCCCCCCATAGTATGCACCCTTTTAATAGAGTTCCGTTTGGCGGTTTCGGAACATTTTGACGGACTCGTCGTTGTCCCTTTCCGGCCACCCTTTCTCCACCCAATGCAACACCCGTGCCAGACATTTGTCTTTATTAGTCTCTCGGGCAATGTCTGACGTGGTTATGGGCAGGTTGGGTAGAGTCTCTATGCTGAGGGTGGTCGTCGTGGGTGCTGGGTCGGTGTCGGGTTCCGGTAGCGGCGAGCGGCTTAAGGCGTCTGCATGGGAGATCGTCTTACCCGGTCTGTGTATGAGTTCATAGTTGTAGGCTGCCAGGAACTCGGACCACCTTGTCATTCGAGGAGACAGAATGTTCGGGGTGGCCCGGTTTCCTGCAAGGATTCCCAGCAGCGCCTTGTGATCCGTTATGATGGTGAAAGTCCGGCCGTAGAGATACTCATGGAATCGTTTTACGGCGGCAACGATAGCCAGAGCTTCTTTGTCCAGTTGGCTATAGTTCCGCTCCGGTTTGGTGAGGGTCCTTGAAAAGAATGCGATGGGTGCTTTTTTTCCGTCGGGAAGGGTATGGCTGAGGACAGCACCGACGCCGAAGGGTGATGCGTCGCATGTGACGGCCAGAGGTAGGGTCTCGTTGTATTGTATGAGGATGGCGTCCGAGGTGAGGAGGTCCTTTGTTCTTTGGAAGGCGGCTTGCTCGCGTTTCCCCCAAGTCCAGGTCACCGCCTTGTCCAGGAGCCTATGCAAGGGCTCCGCCGCCATCGCCTTTTGGGGTAGGAAAACATTGTAAAAGTTCAGTAGCCCCAAAAACGCCTGTAGTTCCGTCTTTGACTTGGGTGTGGGGACTTCTTTGATGGCCTTGATTTTTTTGGTTGTGGGGTGAATGCCGTGACGGTCTAGGAGGTATCCTAGGAATTCTACTCGTTCCATGCATAGCTGGCATTTCTCCCTCTTGACTTTTAGTCCGGTCTCTTTAAATTTGGTTAGGACCTCCCTTAGACAACCCTCTAGTTCGGCTTGGTTGGCTGCCGACATTAGGACGTCGTCGAAGTAAGGTACCACCCCCTTGATGCCTTGCAGTAGTCTCTCCATTAGGCTTTGGAATATGCCCGGTGCCACGCTGACTCCGAATTGGAGTCGGTTGCATTTGAATGCCCTCCGGTGGGTGACTATGGTTTGCGCTTCTGCTGTTTGCTCATTGACTGGCAACTGTTGGTATGCCTGGGCGAGGTCGAGCTTGGCGAAAACCTTGCCCCCTCCCAGTGAGTGCAGTAAGTGTTGCACTACTGGGACGGGGTAGGCGCTTTGTTGCAGCGCGCCATTTAGGGTGGCCTTATAGTCCCCACAGATCCTCACTGACCCCTCGGGCTTGATCGGGGTGACTATGGGGGTCTCCCACCGGGCGTGGTCTATGGGCTGTAGAACCCCTTGTTTGACGAGCTTGTCAATTTGCTCGTCTATCTTGGGTTTCAGTGCGAATGGCACCCGCCTTGGTTTCAGGCGTTTTGGGGGGACGTTAGGGTCTAGGTTGAAAGATATAAGGAGCTCTCGGTACTTGCCTAGGTTTCCGTCGAAGACCTCTTGGAACTCCCGGGCCAGTTGCTGCTCCCAGCTGTCGTCGGTGACGTGGTCAACTCCCGTGAATGCGATGTCGAGCGGGGCGAACCATTGCAGTCCCAGTAGGCTTGGGTGGTCGCGGTCGACGATTGTCAGGGGAAGTCTTTCGGTGTGCCCCTTATAGGTGATGTTGAAGTGTTTGGTTCCGACTACCAGGATGCGGTTTCCCTGGTAGTCCTTTACAATAAGTCTCTGGCTGTCTACGTTCCTCCTTTGGAGGGTAGGCACCAAGCGCTTTATTTCATGCCATGCAATCATGGAGAGGTAGGACCCGGAGTCCACCTCCATTTTGCATGGCTGGCCCTCGATGCCTACCTCCACGTGGACCTTCCGGGCGTCGTTGGTGATGGCGTGGCCGATGGTGACCCTCTGATGGGTCTCCTCTCTTCGCAGGTTGTCGCCGCCTCGCGAGGATCGTCCGTTCCGGTCCCATCGGTTGTCCGAGGGGCGATCTCTGGTCCGGGGTGGTGTGCTTTCTGTCCTCCGGTCGCTCTGGTCCCATCGTGCCGGGCTGCGATTTTTTTTCAGGCGGCAGACACGGGCGATGTGTCCCTTCTTGTCGCAATGCCGGCAGATCGATTCGAAAAACTGGCATTCCGACCTGGGGTGGTCGCCGCCGCAACCGGCACAGTTGGTCCTAGACTTACGACCTCGCCGGTTTCGTGGGTCGCGGCCTGTCTGGAGGCGATGGATGTCCTCCTCGTCATCGGAAGTGCCCGATGCCGAGTGGAAATCGCCCTGGTGGGTGGTCGTCTCGGGTTGGGGCTCGGTCGACCTCGCCGGGTTGTTGTTTCCGCTGCGGTCCCCAGTGTTCGGTCTGCGCATGCGGTCGGCGGAAGTTTGGGTTGCTTCGGCGGCTGCGGTGAGGGTGTCTGCTAGGCTGTTGCCCTTGGCCATCAGCCGGCTCTGGAGGACGGGGTCCCGCAAACCGAGCACGATTCGGTCTCGCAGGGCGTCGTTTAGGTTGTCGAATTCGCAGAGCCCCCCTAGACGCCGCAGCTCGGCGACGAAGTCGCTGAAACTCTCCCCCGACCTCTGGTCCCGCCGGTAGAACTCGTTGCGCCAGATCAGGATGGGTACCTCTGGAGCGTAGTGCCGCCGAAGTATGGGTTCGAGGACGTCCCAGTCCATCGCGGTCGCATCGGCGGGTTTGGCGAGCGCCTTGGCCATCTTGAAGACCTCGGTCCCGCAGTGGGTCAGGAAGATGGCACGCTTCATGGGGCCGGTGGCGTCCTTCAGGCCGCTGCACTCGAGGTACATGCGGAATCGGTCGGAGAACGATTCCCAGTCCTCGGTGGCGGGGTTGAAGGGTTCGGGTGGTGCGATTTTCGCCATCACGGTGGTTCGTCTGGCTTCCGTCGGACACGTGGTTCGGTTCAGGGTCTGGATCCCACCCTCGTCGCCAGTGTTGTGTCCGCGAAATGATGCCAGGAGTCGGTGACTTTAGTGCAAGCTCTTTATTTGTAAGTTGGAACCAAACTGGCGAAAGGAAAAAAGCCTGCGGCTTTTATTCCTTTCGCCGCGGCGGCCGCGGCCAATGGCACCACTTTGAATCTCCCGCGATCCGAATGGACCAATCGCGGGAGATTCCTAGCGAGCCAATCGGCGCGGCTCACCTGACCAATCGGAGAGCCCCGCGCTTTGGCCAATCAAAGCGCGGGGATCTCGAGTATGTTAATTAAGGACAGAACAGGAAGAATACTGCAAAATCTCCATTCCCTCCCCACTCCTGGAGGGAGGTTACGGGGGGGGGATTCAAATTTTTTAACAACCAATTCTGTGGGTGTGGCTTAGTTTGTGGGCATGGCTTGGTGGTCATGTGACTGGGTGGACATGGCTTGGAGGTCATGTTATTGGCTGGGTGTGGCCAACTCAATACCACTCACATCGAGGCACGCATCTCCCCGCCTGGCCTCTCATGACTGTGGGAATGCTGCAACAGTCATAAGTGTGAAAAATGGTCATAAGTTACTTTTTTCAGTGCCACTGTAACTTTGAATGGTCACTTCACACAAGCAAAGTACCAGCAAAGGAGGGGGAAAAAACTCCAGAGAAGTTCCTGAGACAGGAAGTCTAGTCCTGCCAAGAATGTAATAAGGGTTAATGGAGAGGCAGTTTCTGTAAGCAACACCAGAATGTTTCCTTCCTGCCTTCCTTACAGGATTAGGCCAGTAATTTCTTCTAACAACTGGTTCACCAAACTGCTTAGAATGTTTACAGCTGGTTCTAGCAAATAGGTGCAAACTGGTAGAATCCCAACCCTGGAGGTTACTGCAAAATCTCCATTCCCTCCCCACCCCATTAACCTGCTTTCCAGCTCAGTCCTCCTATGCAGGGCAACAAAAGAAGACTCAGCCGCTCAGCTGGGACTTGGGAGGCAGAGAATAGATGGGGGCAGGGCCAGTCAGAGGTGGTAGTTGCTGGTTCTCCAACTACTCAAAATTTCCACTACTGTTTTTCCAGAACTGGTCAGAACCTGCTGAATACCACCTCTGGAAATATCTTTCTCTCTAGATGTGTCCTGGGCATAGTTGAGCATCTGTGAATGTCAGAATCTGGCCTGGAAAGGATGTACAATCATAATATGTCCTCATGGAACATTATTCCCTCCTCCCCCATCCAGCCCCCTCAACCAGACTCCAATATTAGACTAGTTCCATCCATTTTAATATTCTGGAAGTTCCTGATTAGGTTATTAGGCCTGCGATTCACAGGGAACTGGAGACAAGCTTCAATAGTTCCATTGCTGAGGTGTTAATTCTTCTCTCTTTGTCTAGGATTTTGTGTATCTGTTTTTACAATATTTATCTTTTAAAGTGGAATCTTGTCTCTTTATATTTGCTGTCTTTATATTTGCTGTTATATTGATTGTTTATTGATTGTAGTGATCCAGAGTCACTTTTTTCTAGATGGGCAGATATAAATGTTTAATGAATTAATTACATACTAATTCCTTATATTTCAGCAACTCTATATACTTTGGATTTTTTTTCAAATTTGTGAAAATTATGCTCATTATTTATGAAATTTAAAATTCTTAGTATGCTTTCCAATTTAAAACTTGCATTTCCTCCCTACAAAGGGATCAACAGTTAAACAGGCCGTTTCAAAAGAGAGACTGCTGACTTTCTAAACATGCTCTCTCATCTCAATCAACACTTCAATGGATGCACAATTCATACAAATAGGACAGATTTTTGAAAAATGTCCAGCGAACTAAATTAATCACCTGATGTCATCACTTGCATTCCAAACCTATGGAATTAGCTCCTGACAGACCCTCAGCACTGAATTTGCTGTTTGAAGTAGCTAAAACAAGTAAAAATGCTGAATAAGTAGGTTTTTGTGGGGTGGTATCTGCTCAATAATGAAGTAATAGGAAAGAATGCTGTTTCAAAGTATGTGAAAGACCAGATTAAGAATTTCGTGTAGGACCTGATTGTAACTGGCACCGTGCTGAGCTTTGTGATATATACAAGCCTATTTGCATTTATTTATTCTATTCTTTATTTAATACATTTTTTTACTTTAATAAATCGGAGTGTCTTCATCTTAAACATGTTCAAACAAATTAACAAAACCAGGTGTTTATTCTTGAGCTTTTGATAGGTTTTATAACACCAAGAGCCATGGTGGCACAGTGGTTAAAATGTAGTATTGCAGATATCCTACTGATTGCTGATTGCCAGCAATTTGAGTCTCAGCAGGCTCAAGGTTGACTCACCCTTCCATCCTTCCGAGGTCAGTAAAATGAAGACCCAGATTGTTGGGGGCAATAGACTGACTCTATAAGCCACTTGGACTGGGCTGTAAAACACGATGAAGTGGTGTATGTCTAAGTGCTATTGCTATTTTATTTCTGTAATAGATTCCATCAGACAAGAAAGCAATTCAGGTGTATTTGAGGAAGCTCAATCTGGTTGTGTTGATTTGTTAGAACATGCTTAAGATGAAGATACTCTACTGTTGCGAACTGCGGAGGCCATATTCAACTGAAGTCAGGAAAAATATTGAAACTATTATTACATAGTCATTGATTTAAAGTCATAATCCCATCTTTCCCCCAAGCTTTCCAATAAAATGATTTACACCAATTTTCAAAACAGAATTTTACCGAAGTGTTAGATATTCATGAGTCTTCCTATATAAACAGTTTATATCTCAAAAATGGTGCAAGATTTCTCATCATTCCTAACCCTAGAAATAAAATATCCTTTCTGCTATATGTTGTTCCAAATGCTTATCCTGATCAAAGAAGAAATAGGTAATAATTTTCCAACTTTGCTCATAAAGTTTCATAGTCCCTATATTTTCATTCCACCAGCAGGTAGCTGATAAAATATTGGTTTAATGGTATTTTTACAGATCAGATAAATTAAAACCACATTCCTCAACTGGTAATCTCAATTTGCCTAAAGAAAACCTTGTTACTGCACATTCCCAAATGATTTTCTTAAATAATCAAAAAAAATATGTATTCAGTATTAATCTAGGAATACCCTTAAAATCATTAATCAAATGAGATACAGTGTTCATATTAACAATATTAACTTTACCCCACTGTCATAAAGGAATTTAAAGCTATCTATTAACATCGATTTCAAACCTTTCTATCAGTTTCAGCATATTTATTTCCATGTTTTTAGAAGTATCTTTGGATATACGCAGCCCCAAATATATAATATATTCAGTAGAATTTACAAATCCCGTCTCTTAACGTAACTATTGATATATTATGAGCTAGGGAAACAAACCAGGTATATAGAAGCCTATCTTTCTTGTCATAATCCCTTGATCCCTTTCAATCAAGATTTAAATTTAGTCCTGCCATTCACACAGTATTTTCTTAATTGTTGAATAAAGTTTAACTGTTTGTAAGACACTTAGAAATTGATTTCTTGATGATCTCTTTAAAACCGACCCACAGATTACCCTCCTTTTCTCCTTTCTGAACAATATGAAAATTTCTAGTCATATGACCATTCATCAGTTCTCTTAGACATGAGCATAAAGGCTGTTAACATGCCCTTCAAAGGCTAACCAAATCACCTGGAACAATGTTTCAGCAAATGCTCAGTAACAAATCACAGTGATCAACAGAGAGAGAAGGGAGAAGAAAATGTGTCTATGAGTCATCCTTTCTATTGCATCAAATATAGAAGCAGTTTCAAGATGCACAACAGGGGCTTATTCATTCTAGCTGCTTGGGTGGGGAAGAGAGAAGATTCTTCAGACCCCATAATACATAACAAATTGATCTGCAGTGGAAAGCTATATAAAACCACAGATTAGTCCATGTTATTCTGTGTTAATACTTAACTAAATTAAAGTCCAATGGGGGAGGGGCTATATACTCTAACTGTTGTAGAGCCGTGGTTACAGAAAGAGACAAAGCCAGGGAAAAGGCTAACAGACTTTATTCAATGAATAAAGGGTCGCCGCAGCTGCCGATGGCAATCTGACAGCCAGCTGGCGGCGACAGCTGATGCCATTTGACAGCTCCCTTTTATAGCCGGCTGTCAAACAGCATCAGCCAATGGGAGCAGTCGACGCTCCCGCGCAGGCGGCGGACCAGAAGGAGAACTGCAGCTTAGTCCTTAAACATAGCACTCCTTCCCCCTGGCCACGAACATGCGTAGTCTCGTAGCCAAGATGGCAATTTTCCTTCACGGCCTGATCTTCGCGGCTCCAGGGGCTTGTCTGCTGCTGCCTCGTCCTGTTCTTCCCGGGCGGTGCCAAGAGTCTGCGGAGGGTTGTCAGCTATCCTGGATCTGCCATCTGACTGCTGCTCTGGTGAGTCCTCTCGTGGTGATCGGTTGGTTGGGTCGTTGAGCGGCTGGTAGACCGGGTTCTTTCGCGGGTTGGCTGTAGCAGGCGGTGGGTAGGCCGAGTCGTTGACCGTGGTTTCGGTGGCAGGCTTGGTCCAGCACCTCCTCAGCTGATCCATGTGTCTTCTCCAGATGCGGCCATCTTCTAGGAGGACTCTGTAAGACCTGGGCCCTGTAATAGAAACTATCTGCCCTGGCAGCCATAATGGGTGCCCTGCATAGTTCCTGGCATAGACCAGGTCTTGCAGGGTGAATTCCCTGGCAGGGCTGTCAGAAGCCAGGGGTGAGCTGGGAGCGTAGTGGGGGTGCAACCTGTCCAGAGTAGTCCTGAAGCGTCTGCCCATCAAAAGTTCTGCAGGTGACTTGTTGATAGATGGGCATGGAGTGGCGTGCTGTGTTAATAGGTATGTGGACAGCTTGGAATGCCAGTCCACTTGGCCCAGCTTGGCCAGAACTTCTTTGACTGATCTAACAGCCCTCTCTGCCATCCCGTTGCTCGCAGGGTGAAAGGGGGCTGTGAGGGCGTGTCTGATACCCAGGTTGGCTGTGAAGATGGCAAACTCATTGGAACTGAATTGGGGGCCATTGTCTGAGACCAAGGTGTCAGGCAGTCCATGAGTAACAAACAGTCTGGTCAAAACCCTTGTGACCGCTCGTGTGGTGGTGGAAGGTAACAAGGCCACCTCTGTCCATTTTGAAAATGAGTCTACCACAACCAAGAATGTCTTCCCCAGTATGGGACCAGCTAGGTCAATATGTAGCCTGGCCCAGGGCACCCCCGTGCCTTCCCATCTGGTTGGTGTGGCTGTGGGTGGGGCTGCCCTTGTTTCCTGGCAGGCTTGGCACGCGTTAACCCAGTTGGCAATTTGGGCATCCAGTCCTGGCCACCAAATGTAGCTGCCTGCTAAGGCCTTCATTCTTACGATGCCCAGATAACCCTCGTGCAGTGCCCTTAAAACTGATTTTTGCAAGGTGGGTGGAATGACCACCCTAGTCCCCCATAACAGACAGCCCTGTAGAGAAGACAACTCCTGCCTGGGGGTCCTGAATAGCAAGTATTCAGGGGCGAATTGAATATCAGGCCACCCCCTCCCCACCCAGTCCAGGACTTGGGAAATCACAGAATCTTTTTTGTGCAGCAATATCCCCAGCTGAGACTGGTAGGTCAAGTTCATTGCAGTCGAAGATTGCGTGGATGGGAGCTGGGTCCCTGACTGGTGTTGGCAGGGGGCATCTGCTGAGAGCATCTGTGTGGCTCAGGTTTATTCCATGGCAATGTACCAAAGTAAGCGGCCAGAAACAGAGTCCATCTGGTCATTCTCGGGGAGAGTACCTGTGGGGTTTGTTTGTCACCGGCTAACAGTCCCAAGAGAGGTTTATGATCTGTTACTAGTTCAAAAGAATGGCCATAGAGAAACTCGTGGAATTTTTTTACAGCAGCCACAGCTGCTAAGGCCTCCTTATCGATCTGACTATAGTTTCTCTCTGCAGCAGAGAATGTCCTTGAAAAGAAGGCAATAGGTGCCTCAGATCCATTTGAAAGTCTGTGGCTTAATACTACTCCTATACCAAAAGGTGAGGCATCAGAAGCCAAAACCAGGGGCAAGTCCTTGTTAAATTGAACTAACACAGCATCTGAAGTCAGAAGAGACTTTACTGCCTGGAAAGCGTTGGCTTCTTTCTGTCCCCAGTGCCATGGGCCTTCTTATCTAGGAGCCTATGTAGGGGTTCAGCTGCAGAGGCCTTGTGAGGCAGGAAAGATGCATAAAAATTTAGGAGCCCCCAAAAGGCCTGTAATTCGGTTTTGTTAGAGGGAGTGGGTGCCTCGTGAATGGCTCTAACTTTACTTTCAATGGGGTGAATCCCCGAGGAATCAATTCAATAACCAAGGAAGTCTACTTGACTGGTAGCAATGGTGCATTTATCTTTTTTCAATTTGAGCCCATTTAGCCTAAACCTATCAAGGACAGACCTCACTCTGAGTAGCAATTGTGTTTTGTTGGTGGCAGAGACTAAAATGTCATCAAAGTATGGGACCACCCCAGGTAGGCCCTGGAGGATTCTTTCCATGATTGATTGGAAAACACCAGGGGCTACACTGACTCCAAACTGTAAACGTTTACATCTGAAGGTGCCCCTGTGTGTAACTATGGTTTGTAGGTCAGTAGTGTGCTGGTCCACAGGAAATTGTTGGTATGCCTGGGACATGTCCAACTTGGCAAAAATTGTACCTGGCTCAAACGAGTGGAGCAGGTGTTGGATTACAGGTACTGGGTATGCGCTAATTTGGAGGAAACGGTTGAGGAACGTTTTATAGTCAGCGCAGATTCTCATGCTGCCATCCTTTTTTAGGGGGGTCACAATGGGGGTTTCCCACTTGGCAAAATCTATCTGTTCCAAAATTCCTTGGCTGATGAGCTTGTCTAATTCAGCATCTAATTTAGGCCTAATGGCGAAGGGAACCCTTCGAGGTTTTAAACGGATTGGGGTGGCTTGTGGACCCACATCGAAAGATATGGGGGTGCCTGTATAACACCCTAGCTCGCTGCTGAAAACATCTGAGTAGTCCTTAAAAAGGGCATCAACCTCAGAATTTACCACAGAGTGAATACCTGTAATGTTAAGGCCTAGGGCAGGAAACCAATCTAGTCCTAGCAAACTAGGTAGGGCACCATTTACAACTACCAGTGGCAAGTGACCTCTAAAGTTTTGGAATTGAATGAGGAAGTTTCCCTTACCCAGGACTGGGATGGTCTTCCCCTGGTAGTCCCGAAGAGTCAGGTGGCAGTTGATCAGCTTCTTCTTTGAGAGCGAAGGCAGTATCTTCTTCAAGGTGGTCCACGATATGATGGAGAGTGCTGACCCGGTATCCACCTCCATCCGGCAGGGTTTACCTTCTATGAAAAGAGAAATGCTTATTTTGTTAGAATTACTGGTGCTATAGCCCGCGTGATAACATGTGTAGCAATTTTCCACTTGCCTTTGGGAGGGGGCAGAAACTTGAGGTCTTTGAGGATGGGTCTGTTTGGCTTGGCAAACCCTGGCTATGTGCCCTCTCTTCTGGCAGTTCAGACAAATAAAGTTTCTGAACCTGCAAGTTGACCTAAGGTGGTTGCCCCCGCAGCTCATACAATGAAGTTGCTGTTTGCTAGTCTGGGCATTGGTTTTTTTGGGTGGACCCAAAGGTGCTCTGGGGCGAGTGAGGCGATTTACCTCTGATGTTTCTTCTTCCTCTTCTTGGGAGGTTTCATCATAATGAATTGTAACCTAACCTTGTTTAGAGCTGCTTCCCTGGAGCTCAGCTGCAGATAGTTCTGATAACTCAGCAGCCTGAGCTTCCTCAACAGCTAGGGATAAGGTCAAATCTTTTTTTGCCAATAACCTTCTCTGCAGTTTTAGGTCCCTGACTCCTCCCACAATTTGATCCAGTAGCATGTCCTCGAGGTAGTCCCTAAACCCACAGTGTATGGCAGCTGATCTTAATGCTGCCATATACTGAGTCACAGTTTCCCCTTCAGCTTGAACCCTCCTTCTAAAAGCTAGCCTTCTAGCTATTTGAGAGGGCCTGGGGGAATAGTGGTTTGATAAGATCTCCCTCAACTCATCCCAGGGGATAGCCTTGATGGATCGAGGGGACACTAGAGCAGAGGCTGTGTCAAAGATGGAGCCCCACAGAAGCTTAAAAAATAAGACCTTTTTCTCAGGTCTGTAGCCTCAGACAAATCAATCGCATTTAAAAAACATTCGAATCTATTCATGTAAGATTCCCAAGTCTCTGCTCCCGGCTGGAAATGTGGGAACATCAGAGTTGATGCCATCGGAGTGGCAGAGTCGGTTTCCTTAGGTGAGGAAATTTAAGAGGTATCGCTTTTAGAAAAACATTTCTGGTTGTGCCTGTCAGTGGCGCTTGGCTCCTCAGCTGTGGAGCTTTAAAGTTCCCGCTCTTTTTTTTTTCTTCTGGAGAGTGCCGGCGGCGGTGACTTCAAAACAGCCCTTGGCAGCTTCAGCTCTTTCTTGTAGTGACTTCGGCTCAGTTGTTTTGCCTGGTCGTCTTGCTGTATCCCGCCCTCGTCGCCAGTGTTGTAGAGCGGCGGTTATAGAGAGAGACGGAGCCAGGGAAAAGGCTAACCGACTTTATTCAATGAATAAAGGGTCGCCGCGGCTGCCGATGGCAATCTGACAGCCAGCTGGCGGTGACAGCTGATGCTGTTTGACAGCTCCCTTTTATAGCCAGCTGTCAAACGGCATCAGCCAATGGGAGCGGTCGACGCTCCCGTGCAGGCGGCGGACCAGAAGGAGAACTGCAGCTTAGTCCTTAAACATAGCACTAACCTAACATGTAAGACAAGCATTACACAATGAAAGGTTGTTTATCATTCAATATTCATTATAGATTGATTAATATATGACATAAAGATGTTTAGGAACTAATTTTGAAGTCACTGAAGGTAAAAGTGGCTGCTAAACTTGAATGTTGCAGAAAATTATTCCCAAACAGAACATAAATTTTTTGGTACATATTCAATTCCCCCATTCAATTGCCCAACACCTGCCCACTTAGCATGCAAATGTAACTAGATTAATAGGTACCAGTTCTGTGCACCTTTGGCATATAGGCATGCTAGCCACATGACCACGGAAATTTTCTTTGGACAACGCTGAATCCCTCAGCCAAGAAACAGAGATCAGCACATGACCTAGAATTGGACATGATTGACAGGGAAATCTTTACCTTTAGTACACAATTAACAAAGACAAGATGTTCGTACATGGCCACTCTTGTGCATTATTTTTATAGCCTAATTTCAAAAGAGCCCAGCAAAAGAGCATGGCAGAGATTTGGGCTCAGGAAGAGACATCTAAATCTTTACATCTTTGCTAGGTAGACTTTGTAGGTACTCCTACCATGTTAAACCTGAGTATTTCTATAATATCCTCCTTTCTCCATATAGAAGGCCATCTGCATTATGACAAAACGGAATGTTGTCTTTGCAGGTGTGGACAGAAGATTACAATAATATCCTTTATCATAAATATTTGCATCTGTGATTCACTTGCTACTAACATATCTTTTATATCCCACTTGGCATTTCAAGTATATTGCACTTCAAGTAATTTGCATCAACAAATTCTCAGGTCAACCTCAATCAGCAATTATAGAACAAAAATTGCGGGAACAATGTCTTGAAATCTCCAACAAAGTTTTGAAATTCCTAGCTATTGTTTTAGAAGAAGCCATGTGAATCCACATTGAACAAGGTCCAATCCCATTTTGTAGTCACTTTATCAAATCTAACTGTTCTCTTCACTTTTTCTTAGTAAATTCCATATGTAATGTTTGTCTCACCACAGCAATCCCCTAGAACAGGGGTGACAAACTCAAGGTGCTTAGATCTGGCCACGGAGGCACCCAGGAAAGAGCACACTGGCCTATGGTGCCTCTGCTAGCAAAAACAGAGCTCAGGAGGACTGCACATTGCCCTCCTGGGCTCCATTTTGGGCTGTGACAGCCTCCTGTAGCCCTCTGACAGCAAAAAACAGAGCCTGAGGAGCCCATTTTCATTGGCAGAGGACTGCAGGAGGTTGTCACAGCTGAAAACAGAGCCTCAATAACTGACATTAAGCTGGCCGTGCCCACCTCAGCTGTGCCCACCCCAGCTACACCCCTACCCTGTTCCCCTAAGGTCAAACACAACCCTGATCAGCCCTTAATGAAATCGAGTTTGAAACTCCTGCCCTAGAAGATATGTCTCTTTCTTGTGTATGTTTGAATGTTTATATGTTACACTTGTGATATCTAACCATTTATAAATTAAAAATTAAAAAACTTAATATCTATTCCATATTTCATTCCAGACTTTGCATTTAATCTGATCGCACATTCATCTTTTCATTCTACATGTGTTATAATAAAAATGTTTTAAGTTATAAACAAGTAAAACTCCCAGCATAACATCTATAAAATGAAACGAAGAACTTTATCAATATAAACTAAAATTTTGATTACTAAGGATTTGTAAGGATTATGAATGGGAAAAAAATAAGTAAGTTAGAATGTCCAAACAATATCTTCCCTTCTACATAATTAAACTTATATTTTATCAGCATAACCTTCCCAAATGTTATAAATGTTTGAGGAATTTGAGGGCTCTTGAAGGCAGGCATAATAAGTATATATTTTCCTAATAGCTCCTCCCCTCACAACTTTTTCATATACTGTATTACACAAACCAACAAAAATGAGATTTTTGTCACAGTTATGAAGAAAAATAATGGCAATTATGTATTGTGTATACAAATACATACACAGGCCTCTCTTTTTTTTCAACGTGTCAACAGTTTGAGGATGTGTATTAATGCAGCCTTGAGGTTCCCATAGCAACATGTTTCATTTCCTAGGTGACAGGGATAGTATGTCGTCATCATTGAACTAAACTATCTCCAATAGAAACATACTGAAATTCTTGCCAGCGTCGTCATCCTGAAATAACCACCTTAACCCAATTAGTGGTGATAACTTGATTGAAGTTTTGAAAGTTACATTTGGTTTTAAATCCCATGTGCACAACAATTAAGGATTGGATTTAAAATTAATATATAACACTGGGTTTTTACATAAGACAATGTGTGGTGTAGTAGTTAAGGCATCATCTAGAAACCAGGAGACTGGGAGTTATAGTCCATTTTGGGTACAAAGCCAGTTGGGTGACTTTAGGTCAGTCACTTTCTCTTAGCCCTAGAAAGCATGCAATGGCAAATCACTTATTAAAAAAAAACCTTGCTAAGAAAACTGCAGGGGCTTGTCCAGGCAGTCTCAAAGAATCAGACATGATTGAACAGAAGAAGAAGAAAAAAGAGCTCAATAAAATATCAACTTTGTTATTATATTTAAAGACATCTAGATGACCAGCTACCAACAGTTTCAAAATAGTTCACCATATAAATAAAAATAAGTAATATAAAATAAATATAAAATTCTATAGCTCTTGAAATGTTTTATGGCCTCTGCAGTTCATTCCAGAGATCTAAGAGAGTTATAAGATCAAAACCCCAACGATCCCCAGGTAAATCTGCAGTGCTCTCTGATAATTCTTTAATATTGATGTCATAATGTTGTGGTGACCCCCCAAAAAAACTTTTTTAGTGGCAAAGGTTAATATTTGGCAGATGGTTTGGGTTCCAATAGGCATAGCAAATGATATACAGTGGACACCATTTCCCCAGAAAGGAAAAAGTTATTTGTCTTCACATTATTTTAAGATATTTTCAACATTATATTTTAAGATATTGTCAACATATTGATTTTCAGTAATTGGGTTCAGTTGGAAGAGAATTCTGTTAAGATGTGTGTGTGTGTGTGTGTGTATTATATACATGTATGTGTGTGTATGTATAGGTGTATCTGTATATATATATAAATATTTAATTTGTGTGGGGGGGTGTTTCCCCAGAAAAAAAGAACATAAATAACTGAGGGTTTTATATACAATTACCAGCACTTTGTAGTTTACTCAAAAGAAAAAAAATCCCTTGATAGCCAATGTATTTATTTTACCAAGGGCATGATTCAGTTTTTTCAGGTTAACCAGCGACTGGTGGAATTCAGCAGGTTTGCACTGGTTCAAGCAAGCCGGTTGTTAAATTACCTACCCATCCTGCTATCAAAGTGGATCCTGACTGCTGCGCTGCACTGTGCTGCAATAGAGAAATGGGCAACAGAGCAGCCAGTGTGAGGGAAAGAGAAGGCCACTTTCCCTTTTTCTTCTCCCTGCTCCTCCTCCTTACTTCATGTTGGCCAGTCCATGGCCCGTTTCTCATTGCAGCGCAGCACCCCGGATTTGATTGGGGGGTAGATGTAATTTAACAACTGGTTCGCTCAGGGTCAGGTTGAGCCACGTGTTAAATTATTTTAATCCCACCACTAAACAGAGACAATCCAGCCTGCCAGCATCAATACAAGCTCATGTTTCCAAACTACAATACTTACAATAGCCTTCCTACATGGATTACATTGCAACTTAGAAGCAACCAGTATATATGCATCACCGTTTCAAGTTTTGTTTTCTTCTAGACAGAGAAGCAATTAAAGAAATTCCAGTTCAGTATCATAAGTTTGGCTAGCAACAGTGACAGACTTTATAGATAAATTCCATCTGTGCCTACAAATTCAGGGCCAGGGTAGACAAAATAGTAAGTGACCCGGACTGTATTTCTCACTGATTTAAGTTAAAAACAGTGGTGGTATTCTACTGGTTCGGCCCAGTTCTGGTGAGCCAGTAGCAGCGATGAGCAGGGGAGACCAAACCGGTTTTCTCCACCGCTCTGCTGTTGGGCCCACCCACAGAATAGTGCTGCGCAGCAGCTACTGAAGCAACCGAGATCGTGCAGGCTTGCAAGAGTCAAAGTGTGCGCACACATGCAAAGTGCACCCACCAAGCCATGCCCACTGAACCGGTGGCAAAAATATTTGAATCCCACCACTGGTTAAAAACAACAACAACAACAACCATCCACTAAAGACAACAGAACCAGGGGTGCACTAATGGGAGATCGGTATATTTCAAATTTCTAAGTTATGTGATTTTTTTTCTTATCATGGAAGACTATTAGTATATTTTACAACAGCAATTGAATTCTTTCTGCAATCATTCTTTTTTTTTATTATTTAGGAATTCCAATCATGGGGAAACTGTAAAAGCATTCAACTGAATGTGCTTCTCTCGCTCTGGACTTACAGTATATTCCCACATGGAATAGGAAGTGCTGTGTGCTAGTCAGTGCCTCTATAGATTTTATTTTATTTATTTATTTTTATTTGTCAATTGCTTACAAGATAATAGGTATAAATAAAAACATAGTTATGAATACATGGATACATATAAGAAAAATAAAAAAAAATATAACAGAAACAATAGGACAGGGACGGTAGGCACATTGGTGTGCTTATGCACACCACCTACAGACCTCTTAGGGTGAGGTCAATAGTCAACACTTGAAAAATGCCTGGGATTTGCGGTGATGCTGAAGGTGAATTTTACAGATGAAGACAAGAGCCAATATAGTATATTGGTTAAGGAACAGGGCTTACATCTGGCAGATCCAGACTCCTAACCACAGAAGGCTACTGATGATTAGTTATTAATTCTCTCTCTTTCTCTTTCTTCCCCTCCAACTTATCTCAAACAATAATGGTTGAAAGGAAAAAGTAAAAGTGGGGGTGTTGTGCAGCCTATTTTCCGTTCCTGAAAGAATGGTATAGTGCAGGGGTGTCAAACTTGCAGCCCATGGGCCAGATGCATCACACGCTGGCCATGCCCACCCACAGTTTAGCGAAAGGGGGAAAGTCACAATATGTCACGTGATGACAAAATGACACTGCAAGTTTGACACCCCTGGTATAGTGGAACTCAAATAATTTCTGGCTTGAATTCCACATGTAACTGTTTGGCTATTTAATCCTCTTTAGTGTGAAACTCTGATTGCAACTTTCCCACACTCCTCAAAATAAACTGAACACAGACAAGGCTCTACAGAGGGGGGCTGCAGTGTGGGCAATGACATCGCAATGCACATAACATTATCCTGACTTGTATTGGATGCCTGTATGCATGTGATGCCTTTCCTAAGGAATGTGTAATTTTGAATGATTTTTTTTTTAAAAGTATCATCCCATTACATGTTTCTTCTACAGAGATGAGTTCATTTTACCTCTCCCATTTTATCCTTATCAGAAATCTATGTTATAGGTCAAGCCAAGGTGACTCTGGAAAATTTGTGATCTAGAAAGTTTGTGAATTTGCATCTTCCTGGTGACTGACATTGTGCAACCCAACTGTCCAATGAATATTGCAGGTTTTATTTTCTTTTTATGACCCTGTAATCCCTTGCTTTGGGATGGAGTCAAGATGACTGAATGGAGTTGAGCATTTATTGGCCAAATGCCCTTCCTGACATCAATGCAGAGTTTGCAGTAGATATTTACTCTTTCTGCCCTGATAGAGAAACATCTGTCACATAAATATTGTAGAACAATAGCAGGAATATAACTCTGTGTTCCAGTCTCCAATCTTGAATACTAGTTGCTGCTTTAATTTAATGGTCACTTCCTTGTTGCCTTGATGGGAAAACTTTTTTAGTCTCCAGATTAATAAAGAATAAGATTAAAAATATTCAAAGGCTTAGAGTTATCAATTTTGTGGGAAAAGTACATTTTAATAAGGTTTTGGACTTTCTAGGTCAATAAGACATATAATTCTGTCTGTTAAAAGTAACAGATAACAACATACTTAACTTTGTATGTTCCTTTAGGGAACTGGACTGGTCAGAGATCTGGTTACTCAAAAGAAATTACTGCATGGAGAGAAGCAACCTAGGACTAAGGAGAAATTTCCAGCAGTGAGAACAATTAATTGGTGGAACCGCTTACTTTCAGAAGTTGTGGGTGCTCCATCACTAGTGTCAGGATTCCGGCAGTTGCCCCCATTTAAATCATGAGTCTTGAGCCAAACTTCCAAAACTTCAAAAGGATTTATTGGGAATTAAAATGTCCTGGGTAAAGCTGATTCTGAGGCACATAATTCATTGTCACCCTTGATCCTGGTTTTCCCCCACCCCCTGGGTGTATCCATATTCTCCAACAGGACACATCCATAGCCAAGAGTCATCAATCATGCTCGCCAGTTAGAATTTTGTGCGGCAGAAACTTTGGTCACCTAGTTACTATCTTTGAAAACATTTATGGAATGCAGTTTTGGTTTTGCAAGCTGCTGCACTGCTCCCCTCTCCCTTTCTGTTGGCAACTCTAAAAAGACCATATAAATATTTTATGAGTTGACGACTGGAGGCTTTTAACAGAGACAGGATAACCACTTGTCTGGAATGGAATAGGGTGAAGCGACACAACACAATCACATATCCTAGTTCCTCCTTAAAACATTAGAAACATCCTAGTTCCTCCTTAAAACACTAACAGCATCCTGCTCATGCGCAATAAACACTCCTAAAAGACAGCGTCCTGTCACGGCGCAGTGAATGAATTATGATTTCCTTTTATGGTAATACTGTATGTGCTTCCTTGTTCCTGTTTGCGGTGAATGATTTATGATTTCCTTATATGGAGAAATTAATGTACTTCCTTCTTCCGGTTTTATAAGCTCAATAAAAGGCGTTGCAGCACTGCTAGCCGGGGTTGGAGCCAGAACATCCATGCTTTCTCCACCCGTGCAGCGTGTACTTCGCCACCTTGAACAAACCTGCATGAGAAGTGTGCTAATTGAATTCCTCACTCTTGCGAGAGTCCCGCTAACCACGTACCCTAGACAGAATTGCCCGGGCGAACTGCGACCTGTCCTCCCTCACCCCTGTGGGGTCCCATATCCAGGATTGGATTCTTCGCCCTTGAGAGGGCCCCGCCCCTTCCTCACCCTTGCGAGGGTCCCTTATTCAGGACCAGGACGCGACAGCTGGGGGCTCGTCCGGGATACGTCAAGGAGTGCTCCTTGTCTAAGGAGGCTCTCTTTTCACTCCCGTTACTACGCACCGGGCATCGGCTTTCGAATCGTAAGTAATGGGCTCCGCAAACCTCAAGACTCCTCAGAGCATAGGGAGGAGCTTATGAATCTAGTGAAAAGGGCAAATTCGATTCAGAAAAATAAAGGATTTCTAGCACATACAGTCACTAGAAAACAAGTGACGGCATTTTTGATTTATTTAAAAGAACATTGTCCCTCGTATCCTCTTGCAGGATCTCTCAAAAAATCAACATGGACAAGGCTGGGGGTTTATTTGCACAAAGAGCCCCGTGCTCCTGTAGATATTTTGGCCACATGGCAAGCTCTTATGGCAGCCATCGAACTGGTTTTACCCAAAACCCCTGAAAACTTACCTGACACCCCTGGGGCAAAGCTAACCGATCCAACAATTGCCCAAACTCAGGTTGTTTCTCCTTCTTGCCCTCCTTCCTACAAGGACCTCTGTCCTCCCTCTCTTCCTCCCCCTCTGGCCTCGCCTCCCACTGCTCCCTCTGAAACTTTCTACCCATCTCTGTCTTCCCAAACTTCCGGACTGGATGATAGAAAAGGAGGTCATCTCATTAGAGCAGTCGTGGAGGCTAGAGAAAGGGGGGAATTGGAAGAAGAAGATTTAGAGGCGTGTGCCGCTTATCCAGTAAGTTTTATTGTGCCGGCTGGAGCGCCACCTGGTGCTCAAGCTGTACCTGTACATAATCCTATTAATTTTAAAATCGTGAAAGATCTTAAAGCTGCTACATTCCATTCCCATAGGAGTAAAACCCTAGAGGATTAAAAGCTTGTGAAATTTGGCAAATGGATGTAACTTAGTATCCACCTTTTGCCCCATGGAAATATTTGCACGTTTCAATAGATACATATTCAGGATTTATTCTGGCCACTCCTCAAAGGGGAGAAGCTGTAAAACAATTATTCAATTCGTACCTTTGCCTCGCTGGGACGTCCAAAAGAAATCAAAGAAGACAATGGATCTGCCTACACAAGTTCTGCTTTTCAGGACTTCTGTAACAGATGGGATGTAATCCACAAGTTTGGAATTCCCTGCAACAGCCCGGAGGGCAGGCTATTAGGCTATTGTGTAATGAGCTCACTTGTCTCTGAAACGTGCTCTTATTCATTGCGGGGAAAAACCCCCGAACCTCCCAGCATTGCAAAACTCTCTTAACATTTGTCTTTTTACTCTAAAGTTCCTAAACTTAAATCTAAATTTCTCCTACTTCTACTGCTTTTTGTCATTTTTCCTCCCCCCCTTTACCCCTCCTGACAGACTGTCATTATTCTGCTTGGCAGAGTCCTGCTGAGCTTGGGGGAAAGGAAACGCTGTGATTTTACTGCCAGAAAAAACCACTCTCTGAATCCCTGGTCAGGCAGTAAGACCCTATCATGGGAATTTATCTGCTACATCTGTAACTTAAAAATCTTTCCTGATATTCTTGCCTATATCTTCTTTGCAATTTCTACCTTACTTCAACAAAACCTATGCTTCCTGTCAAAAGACTATTCGTGTTAAAATCATTTCATTAACAGAAGGCTATTATACTTGTTCCACGTGGGTATGTCATGAAAATACTATCCATAAGTTTTCACTCTGTCATTTCTGTTTTATTTTAAAGAACACTCTACCCCTCGCTCTTTTGTTTCTTCTTTACTCTTCCTAAGGAAAGGAAACTTAAAATCTTTTCCTCTATTCAATCTAGAGATAAGGGGATCTGAATGTCCTTATATTGTATCAAGGGTTTCCCCACCCCACTTAACGTTCTTAATGAATGATCAAGTTAATCTTCATTGTCATTATTGTAATTATTATCCTTTTTATATTAATTGTATTCCTTCCTCATCTGGTAAATGTTCTACAACTAATTTGTCCATAAGCCTCTCTCCTGCTTGTCATGTTTTTATATACCCGAGCTCTGATCCTGTCAATAAGCAACGCTTCCAAAGAACTGCCCATTTTCCCCCTGCTACCCCTGCACTGTTAATCCCTACTTCCACTCTTGTTATTGAAGGAGTTGTTGTTTCTCCCTTTCTTTTCCCTGATTCTGAATCTTTGCATCACCTAGGGCTTGCTGGGACAGGAGACAGGATTTTCTCCCTTCTCAAGGGAACTGTAGTTGCTACTCTTATCTTCCTTCCTCCCTCTCATAGCCCCCCATCTCTTTATGCTCTTCAACAGCCGGTCTCGCTGTCAAAACCGACCCTCACGGTTTTGCTGGATGGTATCTCCTTCACTGGCCTCATAGACACTGGTGCTGACGTGTCTGTCATTCGCTCTCAGGAGTGGCCTGCTCATTGGCCTTGCCAACCGGCTTCTTCTGTCCAAGGTGTCGGTGGAGCTCAGGCTGCCAAGGTCAGCACGCGCAATCTGTTTGCTACTTCCTCTTGTTCTGATATCACTGCTGTTCTCAAACCTTATATATTACCTTTGCATTGCAATCTGTGGGGGCGTGACTTGCTTTCTCAGCTACAGCTCTCTCTACACATTCCTTAAATGGCGCTTTCTGCCCCTCGTCCTCTTTCCCTCACACTAACCACCTCCGCCCCCGTGTGGGTTGATCAATGGCCATTACCATCTGAAAAACTTCATGCCCTGCACGACATTGTCACCGAACAGTTGAAGGCTGGCCACCTGGAACCCACCACTAGCCCTTATAATACTCCTGTTTTTCTTATGGGGGCGCTACAGTGTGGTCTCCCTAATCCTAATCTTATTCCACAAAAATATTCCTTGATTGTTATTGATTTGAAGGATTGTTTTTTCTGCATTCCACTAGCAGAACGTGATAAATGTCTCTTTGCTTTCACTGTCCCTGAGTACAACAATAGCAAACCCACCACCCGATATCAATGGAAAGTCCTACCACAGGGAATGGTCAATTCCCCTACCATGTGTCAATATTTTGTTGATAAAGCTTTACTTCCATACAGGAAAAAACATCCTTCCTACTTGGTGTATCATTACATGGATGACATTCTAATCGCAACGGAAGAATCCTCAGAGCAACTTCATAAATCGCTTGGGTTTTTACAGCATTGTCTTACCTCTGCAGGGTTACATATTGCACCGGATAAAGTTCAACAACACTACCCCTTTCAATATCTGGGACATAAGGTGTTACTTTCAAATTCAGCTCCAGTTTTGCCCCAGATTGCACTTCCTAATCCAATCACTTTGGTACGATTGCAACAAATTTTAGGTACTATCAACTGGGCTCGTCCTTATTTTGCCCTGCACACCAGTGCTCTTTCCCCTCTCTTTCAGGCATTGGTAGATCACAAAAATCCTGCAGATTTAATCATTCTCACCCCCCCTCAGAAGGAGGCATTGAGGAACATAAACCATATTATACAACATAGATGGGTGGATCGTGCCATCCCCAACTTTCCTATACATTTAGCACTACTCCACACTGCCCAGCTACTTACAGGTATCCTCATACAGTTAACTACGGAGAGAAAGATTCTGATTCTTGAATGGTTACACTTACAACATACCCCGAAACAAAATATTTACAATCAAGCAGCCCAAGCTGCGGATTTGATTATCAAAGGTCGCCATCGAAGTAAGAATCTAATGGGGATAGATCTTACCAACATATACACACACTGCAAATTATCAGCAGTCTGACACCCTACAGGGCGCCCTCACTGATTGGGTTGGTCATATATCATGTCATTTGCCCCCTGATCAGCGACTACAGCTTTTAAAGATGGTGCCTATCACATTAGCCTCACCTATACATCAATTTCCTTTGCAAAATGCCCTCACAATATTTACTGACGGATCTAAAGGGAGTGGCGCATGCGTCTGGAAAGAGGATGGCCAATGGAAAAAACATTTGACTCCCTCCACAGAATCTGCTCAGCAAGCTGAACTAAAAGCCTTCAATTTAGCTCTGACTCTGTTCCCTTCACAACCACTTAATGTCATTACTGACAGCCTGTATGTTTCCTATGTTGCAAAAAATGTTTTTGATGCATATATCTCTCCAAATGTCCCTACCCCTTTAATCCAACATTTTTTACAGCTCCAGACGTTACTCCGGGCACGACAGGACCCTTTGTTCGTGGCCCATATCCGTAGTCATCAGCACCTCCCAGGCTTTCTTTCCGAAGGAAACCACATGGCAGATGAAGCATGTAAAATGATGCCAGTCATAATAAAAATGCCTCAGCCCTCTCCTTTGACAGCAGGAGAAAGCCACGATTATTTCCATCAAAATGCTAAAGCTCTGGCTAAACAATTTGGCTTAACCAAAACCGAAGCTCAAGCCATTGTTCAACAATGTCCCACATGCAGCTTGCAGGCCAATATCTCCCCTGAAGGCGTTAACCCAAGGGGAACTGAGGCCTGTGAAACATGGCAAATGGATGTCACCCAATATACCCCATTTGCCCCTTGGAAGTATATCCATGTTTCTGTGGATACCTTCTCGGGATTCATCATGGCTACGGCTCAAAGAGGAGAAGCGGTAAACCATGTCATCAATCATTGCATTCGTTCCTTTCTGACGCTGGGATGCCCAAAAAATTTGAAAACGGATAATGGTCCGGCTTATACTAGCTCTGTTTTCTCCTCATTTTGTCACCAATGGTCCATTGTCCACAAGTTTGGTATTCCATACAATTCCCAAGGCCAAGCCTTGGTTGAAAGGGCTAACTCAACTCTAAAAACAGCCCTCAATCGGTACAACAGGGTAAAAGGGCCTAGCCCCCCTAGCCTCCCAGCGTATCAGAATATTTTAAACATTTGTCTTTATACTCTTAATTTCATTAATCTTTCTCGCACACCTCTTTCTACAGCAGCAGAACGGCATTTCTCTAAAGCCTCTTTATCTTCCTCCCACCCTCTTGTCTATTACAGGCATTTGCCTGACCCTCACTGGAAGGGGCCTGTCTCCCTGATTACTTGGGGCAAAGGATACGCAGCCATTCAACTACCAGACAGGGTTCTGTGGGTCCCTGGTCGCTGCGTCCGACCGTATCATGGAAAGCCTCTCCCTTCTCCTCTGCCTGACTCTTCTCTTTCCCTCTCTTCCTTGTTTATTTAAAGCCTCACCTTCGGGTATAATAGCCCCACTTGGGGCCCATGTTTCCTTTGCTTTTGAAGATAATGAGATTCAAAACTGCTCTTATTCCTTCACCTTCAATAATAAAGTAATTAACCCCTCACTCCTTATCGACATGTCTTATGTTTACAACCCTTGCTACCTCTTCTTCACGGTAACTGTTCACCCTTCTACTGTTGGCATATATGCTCTGCATGGCTTCACGCAAAATAATACCTTCTTCAGCCATCATTTTTTCCTCCTTTCCACTCTTTCTTCTGCAAACCCCCCTCTTTTTTCAGTCTTTCCCCAGTGGATCCGACCTTCCCAAAATCAGACGAAGGCTCTTCACTGTTGCCGCGTGCCCTGTGGTCCTATTCCTTGCATCTGGCAGATGACGTCGCTCCCTCAGTGGTCTCCTGGCATTTCCTACCCACTCTTACACAGATCTTTCCGACCTCCTTCACGGATCAGGCGCCCTCGTGCCCTTGCAGGCTTCATACGCACACCTATTCTCCCACCAGCTCACAGGGAGGATGACGATAAGTGGCACTCCCTGGGCATCATGGCGCAGCCTGCTCAACGGACTCTGCCTGGCCCAGGGGTCCCTGATCTTACATCGACAGCTCCGCTTAAGGATCTAAACAATTTTGCACCATTGCTCAAGGTAACCCCAAAAAAACTGTGTTGACCTCCTCGATCGCCTGAATGCCTATATCCGCGTACCAGTCTGTCGTTTATATATTCCAAAAGGGAATAGAACTGTCTTGGCCTGTAAACAATGACATCCTGTCAGGCATCCTGCTTACTGGACATGGCAGAGAAATGGCAAGGCTATCTATCCATCTCAGAATCGCATCATCATCTCCTCCAACTGTCAAACATCTCTGATTTTGCTCCACGTCACTGCTGAGGATTATGCGGCATATGATTGTCATCTGAGTCTCCCAAAATTACCTTATGAAACCTTTCTTACAGTACATCTTTTGCCGATCTTACCGCCTACTCCCACTCTTTCCCGACGATACCGGCGTGCCCTGCAGAAGCAGACATCACCATCATACCAAAAATTAATGTGTATAACTCTGATGATTTTATATCTCTATAGGTATCCATGGAACACCCCCTCTCTTGCAAAATCGTAGAGGCTTAGCTCTGTTATTTTTAAAACAAGGGGGATAGTGTGCTGCCTTTAAAGAAGAATGTTGTTTTTATGCTGATAGCGGGGGGGGGGTTCGTTTTGTACTTAAAGAAGAATGTGCTTAAAGAAGAAAGTTGTGTACTGTGCTTAAAGAAGAATGTGCTTAAAGAAGAAAGTTGTGTGCTGTACTTAAAGAAGAATGTGCTTAAAGAAGAAAGTTGTGTGCTGTACTTAAAGAAGAATGTGCCTAAAGAAGAAAGTTGTGTACTGTGCTTAAAGAAGAATGTGCCTAAAGAAGAAAGTTGTGTGCTGTACTTAAAGAAGAATGTGCTTAAAGAAGAAAGTTGTGTGCTGTGCTTAAAGAAGAATGTGCTTAAAGAAGAAAGTTGTGTACTGTGCTTAAAGAAGAATGTGCCTAAAGAAGAAAGTTGTGTACTGTGCTTAAAGAAGAATGTGCTTAAAGAAGAAAGTTGTGTGCTGTACTTAAAGAAGAATGTGCTTAAAGAAAAAAGTTGTGTGCTGTGCTTAAAGGAGAATGTTGTCTTTATGCTGATAGCAGGGGTGGTGATTTAAAGGAGAATGTTGTTTCTATGCTGATAGCAGTGAGGTCGTGCTGGATTCTATGAATGAATTAGAAAAACGCTTAAAAGATAGAGAATACGAAAGATCACACATGTATAATTGGTATCAAGGTTCGTTTTCTATTTCACCATGGCTTACAACCTTTTTAACTGCGTTGGCAGGACCATTAATAATCATTATATTGATATGTATTATAGGACCTTGTTGTTTTAATAGAATATTGCAATTTTAAAAATCAATTATCTTCCATGACTACTGATGCTGATGCGTTATTGCAAGCTCATGTTATGTCTTTAACATCGGATGAAGAAATATCATTGCTGAGTTACTGCTCCTTGGACAACCCTGATGCTGACGGGTCGCACGCCTGCCTAGATGACGGGGACGGAGAACATTTCAGAAAACTAGTTCCTGTTTTCTTGGACAAGGAAGAAGACTCCAGTGCAATTCTGTACCATCCTAGCATTGTATCTTATGTAAACATCAGACTCTTGTCTGCATTGTATCTTTTTCATGTAAACATAAAACTCTTATCTCTTCAGTGATCTTTGCCAGGCATGTAGTGGGGAAGTGGTGGGACAATTGGTACATGATATGGTGAAAATAGCACACGTGCCTGTACAGAATTGGAAAAAATGGGATATAAGAGAAATGTTTGATGGCGTCCTACCAAAATTTCCTGCTTTAAAGGCCGTGTTTATTATGGTTGCCATGATTGCTACAGGATGTTTTCTCTTACCTTGTTTGTTACCTGTTTTTATTTCTATGATCAAACGCAGTCTAACTGCTATTGCTGAAGCAAAATCACAAATAACTGTTGAAGCTCTTTTCAAACAATACGCCTATCATCTAATTAGCCAGGAGGACTCTCGCAAATCACCTTTTGAATGCTCCAGTGATTCGGAGACAGAGATAGACTTTCCAGGGAAGCATGATAGGGTGGTACCGGAAGGTATCTCCTCTAGCATGCAGCCTATGGAGTTGAATCCTGTTTAGAATCTGCTCTTTGAATAAAAGAAAAAAGGGTGAGATGAAGCGACACAACACAATCACATATCCTAGTTCCTCCTTAAAACATTAGAAACATCCTAGTTCCTCCTTAAAACACTAACAGCATCCTGCTCATGCGCAATAAACACTCCTAAAAGACAGCGTCCTGTCACGGCGCAGTGAATGAATTATGATTTCCTTTTATGGTAATACTGTATGTGCTTCCTTGTTCCTGTTTGCGGTGAATGATTTATGATTTCCTTATATGGAGAAATTAATGTACTTCCTTCTTCCGGTTTTATAAGCTCAATAAAAGGCGTTGCAGCACTGCTAGCCGGGGTTGGAGCCAGAACATCCATGCTTTCTCCACCCGTGCAGCGTGTACTTCGCCACCTTGAACAAACCTGCATGAGAAGTGTGCTAATTGAATTCCTCACTCTTGCGAGAGTCCCGCTAACCACGTACCCTAGACAGAATTGCCCGGGCGAACTGCGACCTGTCCTCCCTCACCCCTGTGGGGTCCCATATCCAGGATTGGATTCTTCGCCCTTGAGAGGGCCCCGCCCCTTCCTCACCCTTGCGAGGGTCCCTTATTCAGGACCAGGACGCGACAATAGGGTTTCCTGCTTGAGCAGGGTGTTGGACTAGAAGACCTCCAAGATCCCTTCCAACTCTGTTACTCTGTTATTCTTAGTGAAATTAACAAGGATAATCCTACCCTAATCTTCTTACATCTGACTGGAAGATGAAAGAAAGGGAGCTAATGAGAAAGTCCATTTTGTCCAACATCCATATCATGTACAACTGCCCAGTGGTGGGATTCAAATATTTTTGCCACCAGTTTGGTGGGTGTGGCTTGGTGGGTACACTTTGCACACACTTTGTGTGCATGTGCGCACCAAATTTGCACTTTGCATAGGCGCAGAGGCGTTTACCCAGGTGCAAGCCTGCACAATCCCGATTGCTTCAGCAGCTGCTGTGCAACACTCTTCTATGCCGCACAAAGCAGCTGCGCTTCAAATTCATAGGATAAAGGTGCGTAGGAGAGCCTGGGCAGGCAGGTGCGCCTAACAGCAGAGCAGCAGAGAGAACCAGTTTGGTCTCTGCTGCTCATCACTGCAGCAGAACCTGGCCAAACTGGTAGAATACCACCTCTGCTACTGCCACATAAAGTAGACATTTTAAGGCACACAAAAATAGAGCCGCATATTGGGCTGCAGAATTCCAGATGACCCTTAGATGATTGCAGAGTAATGCCAGAAAGCCACTGCTGTTATTTAGATACAGATCTCTCCCAGATCCAGAGGCTGTACAAAACATTTAACCTAATACAAATCAGCTTCATGTTTTTTTAAAAAAATATTGCAGAAATGTGAAGGAAAGAGTTTCATTTTAATTATGCAGAAATGATAGATTTTGCACTGAGAGAATCCAATTGACTAGGCCAAATTCTGAAATGCATCATATCAACTATGTCAGCTTTTTTGCTAGATATGATCAACAACAATGTAAAGCTGAGAAGTCCTGGTTGATCTGTAGAACAGCCCAAATAGTAATGAAGTTGTTCGGAGTTTTGTAGATCTGCTATTCACATGGAAATTGAGCTATGTTACTTTGCTTTAGTGAGAATTGTGAACCTATTTTACAAAACTACGATTTACAAATCACAATGAACAGTTTTATGAATCCGACTAAAAACAAAATGAACAACTCATATAATGGTTTCACTCATATCATGTGTGAAGCAAGCCAATCCTGCAGTGGCTCATTTATGCACGCCTTCCATTGTCAACAAGTAAGTAACCTGTAAGCAGTTTTTAGCCATCAATGAGTATCAGAATTCCAGCATTTAAAAGTGGCACAATACTTAATGGTTCTTGACATATGTGCATTGTGGCAGTGTTAACCATTGCTATGGGAACATTAACTTGGGAATATATAATTAAATCGCAAGAGAAAAATAAATCTTTGCAGATTGTGTTAGAAAAATCTGCACTCAATTTGCAATCTGCTGATCCATAAGTGTGAATTCTACACAAATCTGCAAATCTGGTAAAAAGCAAACGCTGGATGAAATGTATCAGATATGATACCTGAGTAATCCTGGTAGTGCTCACACATTTACAATTCCTCTAGCAGTCTCTAACAAAATTTTCTCGAGAAGAAAAAGAGGTTTATATAATGTTTATATATGCTGACATTTTAGTTCAACAGAATGCAGATTAGCTATTGCCATTTGTTTTTATTGCATTTGATTCCAAATATTACGTTGTCTTTACATTGTTCTAAATTGCTTGATGTGGGCAACTTAGATACATTATAAATGCTGTAGTATTTTTCCTTTACCATCACCCCTTTTATTTCCAAGGGAATCCAGCCTTACATTTACAAACTCTCACTAAACAGACACACAAATCACTTAATCACATATTATGACACCCTCCCCTTTCATTGATCCAACTAATTTTTACAAGATAGAACTTGCTTACAGAAAGCTTAAAAAAAAAAACTTTGTATCAAGGCAGGTGAGAAAAGTTTAGCAAGGGTGTCAAACTCGATTGCATCATGTATCGTCATGTGACATATCGTGATGTTTTTTGCCTTTGCGGAACTGGGATGGGCATGCGCTGCGCATGATGTATCCAGGCTGCAGGCTGCCAGTTTGACACCCCACTCTAAAGTGATCAGTTACAGGGGCTTTATATATGAAAGGTCCAGTGAAATTAGAATGCAATGCAAATTCTGAATAAACAGTAATACATGGACAAACACACAAAACAGAGATAGGGTTTTTTTTTTTTTCCTATAATGGGCTGGTTAAAGCTATAAGCTAGCTATGCATTCTTTTCCAAAAGAGGGAACATTTGATAGTGGTTCTCTTTCTATTCGGACAGATGCTTTAACAGAATAAGAGAATTGGAAGGGACCTTGGAGGTAGTCTAGTCCAACCCCCTGCCCAGGTAGGAAACTCTACACCATTTCAGACAAATGGTTTTCCGATCTCTTTTTTAAAACCTCCAGCAATGGAGCACCCACAATTTCTGAAGGTAAGCCATTCCACCAGTGATGGGATTCAAATTGTTTTACCACCGGTTCAGTGGGCGTGACTTAGTGGGCATGGCTTGGTGGGCGTGGCTTGGTGGGCATGTTTTGCCTAACGCCAGGGCGCAGCTGAGACCTGCAGCACCAATCAACTGAGAGGATAAAAAAGAAAAAAGCACAGCGTTGGGTGAGAGGGCCGATGCTTTTTTCTTCTTTTTCCTTTTCCTTCTCTCAGCTGATCCTCAGCTTTTTTTTTAACTACCAGTTCAACTTAACCAGTACGAACCAGTAGCATACCACCACTGCATTCCACCGTTTAATTGTTCTCACTGTTAGGAAATTTCTGGGTTGGTTCTCTTCTTGACTATTTTCCATCTATTGCTTCTTGTGCTGCCATCAGGGTCCTTGGAGAATAGCTTGAGTCCTTCTTCTTTGTGACAGCCCTTTAGATAATGAAACACTAATATCATGTCACTTTTAGTGCTTCTTTTCATTAAATTAGACATACTCAATTCCTGCAATAGTTCTTCATGTTTTAGCCTCCAGTTCCCTAATCATCTTTGTTGCTCTTCTCTGACTTTTTCTATATCATGATGACCACTTTAAACAGCAGCATCAAATTATTAATTCTTATTAATATATCCATGAAGTATCTTAAGGCCACTTCCTGGGAGATCTATCCTGATTTAGCCATATGATCACATGTAGCCAAGATTGTAGCCATCGTGTATGAACACTTCCACTCAGGGCTGGTCTCTCTCTCTCTCTCTCTCTCGTTTAACATTGTGTTTTCACAATGTTTAGTTCTAACAGCACTTATAGTTTAATAAAATTGTATTTTGTTGTTATATTTGACAGCCTTGGGCAATTATGTGGTAAAGTGTTTATTATATAGCATTGTAGAGTAATGAATGAGTATGTAGTAATGGTATAATAAAAATAATGTATACACAAAGCAGTAACTTGGCAGAAACCTGGGCTGTTTATTGATACATTACATACATTGATGTTGACTGTGCACTTTGGCAACATTCAACGCCTTGTTTCTTCAATCCACAAGCACCACAGAGAAAGGAAAAACTAAGAAATGGAGATCCACTTTTTTCTATACTTTTATAAGAAAAGCTTTTGAAAATGTAAAACTGACAGCATTCAAATCTTTCCTGCATGGAATGAGGAGGAGGCCAGGCATTTCCCCCTTCTTCTTAGGAAAACTCAGAAACCGTATATAATAGGTAGCCTGTCTTACCTGAAAAGAAAGCGGAAACGGATTGTTATGCAATATAATCCTTGAAAAGTTTGTTTGTGAGGGTTTTAGAGGGGCTGTCTTCCCAAAACTGACACCACTATTGTAAATCCGCATTGTTAGTGTTAAGTACTGAACATGGGTCGAAGTAAATGGAGAGAGCCTCTGAACAGTGAACTTTCAGCTCTTTATTTACATAGTGACTTCTTAAACCAACAACAGTGAACTCTGCCTTATATAGGCAACCCTTGCAAGATTTGTCCAATAACGAGCTATAAACGCTAGCTCTTTTAACCAATAAGAATTCTCTGTTAAGGGCCAATCGGATTCCTCAGAACTAACCAATCCGATCTGGCCGCCTAACAGCCAATCAGAAGTGCAGGGCCAGAACCCTGCACTTTACCTCAAGCTCATACTTTATTAACTATGGTACATACACAACAGTTAGTGTCATTTTTATGGTTCTTTCACACTGTGAAACGTTCCTTCTCTAGTCATAGCAGGTCCATTACATATACATAAATAATAGTCTGACCAAATAAACCTTTCATAACCCAATTCTAATTATCCAATTATCTAAGAGTCAAAGAATAGCACCATACAGTAATCTCATTTGATGAAAGGGGAAAGGTGGACCTTATTGGCTCACATTATTTTTTTCTCATAACTGCTGAACTTCTGGTTTATTATTCCAGAGGCTGATAAGGGCAGACCTCAGCATATGCAATAGTATACATATGTAGTAGTATACAGAGGGCAGAAGAATGAACAGGAATATACATCTGTATTGGAGCATCAGGTACCTTCTAGATTCCAATGCAAGGTAGTTTGGTCTAACTTTCCCCAAAGTGGAATACTTACAGGTGTATTTTATTATAATTCTCATCATTCCTAGCAGGATAGTCTTTGGCAAAACTTTACAAAATGGTTAAGAATGCCTGCTACATGCTGCGTAATTTTTTTAGGCAACCTCTATGGTAGATTATGGGTGCACAACATGTAGCCCTCCAATGATGCTAAATTATGTCCCTTAGGCTCCCTTATGCTGGCTAGGGCTCTTGAAAATTGTCATCTAGGAACACTGGAAAGACCATAATACATAATGTGACATCACCTTAATTATATGTTAGGTTTTCCATGATGCATAATATGATTCCTCTATCTTGTAAAAAATAAATATGTAAATTGCAATCATTGGCCAATCGCAAACAATTGTTCTTCTCCAAACTCAAACTTTGAATGTATTTTGCAATTGATCTGTTTACTACTGGTACTTCTTGTTTTTAGAGTTCATGATGGATATTGATATGAACAGTGAGATATTGACATTGGGCCATCCCAGACTGACACATCCCTAAAGATTTTATGTCCTCTTTCTGGATCTTTTGGAAGCTTCCTAATAGTCAGGGAATATTATTTAATATTTAATATATGAGTATACAGGTATTCCTTGACTTACGACCATAATTGAGCCCAAAATTTCTGTTGCTAAGTGAGACATTGTTAAGTGAGATTTGCCCCATTCTACAACCTTTCTTGCCATAGTTGTTATGTGAATTACTGCACTTGTTAAATTAATAGTGTGGTTGTAGAAGAGAAGAGAAGAGAAGAGAAGAGAAGAGAAGAGAAGAGAAGAGAAGAGAAGAGAAGAGAAGAGAAGAGAAGAGAAGAGAAGAGAAGAGAAGAGAAGAGAAGAGTGAATTGTTAAGTGAAATTGGCTTCCCCATTGAATTTGCTTGTCAGAAGGTTGCAAAAAGTTATTACATGACCCCAGAACTCTGCAATCATCATAAATATGAGTCAGTTGCCAAGTATCTGAATTTTGATCATAAGATGCTACAATGATCATAAGTGTGAAAAATTGTCATGAGTCACTTTTTCAGTGATGTTGTAGCTTTGAATGGTCATTAAATGAACTGTTGTACATCAAGGACTAACTGTATTCAACTTATTCAGTTTAGGGAATATTATTTTGTCATCTGACCCTGCTCACTGTATTCCTTTGATCTACTAAGAATACAAAAGAAAAACTCTGAATGCTGTTCTTTAAGCTGAAGAAATTCTTCCCAAATTCTACAATGGATACTTAGAAAAAGCTTTCACGGGGAAAAAAAAACTTTTTTAGAGCAGTAGTATTGGATGCTTAGTGAAGATGAGTTTGGAAGACACAAACTGGAAACATACCTTTTAGTCCTGTTCCTAGCCTCCTGAAGTTCATGCAACAATCTGGAAAACAAGACTGTTCTCGAAGTACAATTACTATCTATATTGTAAAATATAGACCTCCGTCTATAGGATAACTCTATTTTAAGTACAGAAGAAAGAGCAGTTTGAGTTCATCATCATTAACTGTTCAAAATCATTCTAATTTTTTAAGAACAATTATCTATCCCTGGTTCAAAAGATTGGAGAATCTGCTTCTCCTGAAGTTACATCTTTCAGAAGTCATCTTAGAATATTCTAAACCAGGCCCATCAAACTCCTGGCCTGCAGGATGGATGCGTCCTGTGCTGGCCACACCCACACCTGGTTTAGCTAGGGGGGGGAAAGTCCCGATACGTCACGTAATGCCACCGTAACGATGCGAGTTTGATCCCCTTGCTCTACACAAAATAAACCTTTATGAAATATAGTGTGCTGAAAATTAGTTCCTTAATGGATCAGTAAAGGGCAATAACAATCATATTGAAAACTTGTTAAAGTTTTATATTATATTTATCATATAATCACACAAAAGAATATCAGAGATGTTGTTTGGGTTAACTACACCTTTTAAATTTCTTTAGCACGACTGATCAGAATTCCCCATTTTTATTTTTATTTTGCACCATTATAAATATTGAGGCTTATCCCTTGACGTATTTTTACTTGATCTGCTAGGATTTTGGAAATCTGTTGGCATGAAAAGCAAATGTAGCAGCAGAAAATTAGAAAGCCACTTGCATAAATATATGCTACCTGTTAATTTATCTGATTTTTGATCATATAGCTGTGGGGATGCAGCGATGTTCATAAGTGCAAGGATCAATTATGAGTCAGTTTTTTAGGTGAATTAAACAAATGGTTATAAGTACCACCTATAATAATTCTATTTCCCTATATTGTAACATCCATAAAAATGAAGAGAGAAAAGCTATATATAAATTATCTTAATATCCTTGAAAGAAAATAGTGGATTACATCAATGGTGGGATTCAAAAAAATTTACTACCAATTCTGAGGGTGTGGCTTGGTGGGCGTGGCAGGGGAAGGATACTGTAAAATCTCCAGTCAGAGGTGGTATTTGCTGGTTTTCCAAACTGCTCAAAATTTCCACTACCGGTTCTCCAAAACTGGTCAGAACCTGCTGAATGCCATCTCTGGAGTACATATATAAATAGAGCAAAGTCAATATAAATAAATAATGCAAATCATTAAACTTTCCATATAATTACAGAACTCCCAGGGGAACAGATCTGTAAAGTTCAAAATGCATCAGATCTGAGAAAATATTTTGCACCAAGCTGTACACTCTTAAGGTTGGTTGTGAAGTCTGTTTTTAACTGTCCATAATATAGTATTCCATTTTGGGCAAGAGGTAAATAATGGTAGATATGGGAATCTGGATTGGGAAACCTTAGGAGTGGTTGGGACTAAAATGTAAAATAGAACATGTTTTATCAATGAGTTGTTGACACATTCCTTCTCTCCCCCCCCCCTTTTTTTTTTTTTTAGGGAAACAAAAATTTAGTTCATCACTCTTAAAATCAGGAAGGTTAAAAATCAATGATTTTTTTTTAAATTAAAAAAAAACAGTTATTCTTTTAAAAAATTATTTTAATAAAATGCTTTTGGAGTAAAAAATCTATCTGAAGTTAGTTTTCTATTTAAGATGCATTAATAATTTAGTTTATTCAGCATGAAATGGAGTTTAGTTTTGTTGCATGAGGTTGTATATTCTGCAATATTGGGACTGTCAGTGAATCAACAGCAAGTCAGAGGAGGAGCTGCTGCGGGACAGAGATGACACGTGCTCTTTGGAAATTATGATTTAAATCGAGTTGTTTTAAATCAAGCCTTTTTACTAGTGATTTAAATTGTGATTTAAATCACCTTGATTTGAATCAAATCCACTCTGCTTAAAATTAGCAGCTTTTGAAAAGAAGGTGACAGAACATTGAATGGGACTGGAAGCCTTTTTACCCTGGATCTGGTTAAGCTTGTGGCAGGGAAAAATTCCCTGCGGATGGCCTCCAGCATTCTCAGAAGACTAAATCTCTGATACCAATGACCGACCCAGATTGGATCTTGCAATATTACATGTATTTCATGATTATTTGTTTGTTTATTTATTCGAATTCTGTAACCGTCCATCTGCACTTGAGGTAGGAAAAGGGTTGTTTCCAGCCCTGCTAAAAGCAGAACCCTTTACTGACTTGTAACTGAGAGTATGTTTTCCTATACTCTCTCCCAATTCCACTTTAAGCAAAGGTATTATATTCCATCCTGTGTTTCACCTTCTGTTTTGCAAGTGAAGAACAGATGGGAGGGAATCAGGAGGCAGCTTCCGTTGCCAACACTGCCATCTCATACATACAGCAGCATGCAATGAAGTCCCTCATGACGATTCTAGCAAGCCAACATTTTTCCTCAAAGGAGAAAAATAATCATCTTAATTGGTATATGATACTCACTGGCCTTCTTAGAAACAACAAGATGCAAATTGTCTAACTTAAAGAGGGCTTTTAATTATTATTTCTGGTCCAAAGCATTAATCAAAGGAAAATCTGTGATGCCATGTACCATGGAAGGACGAAGAATGGGAAAGAGTGAAGCTGGAGTTCTAACCTATCAAATGTCAGCATGAAACAAACTATACACAACAAAGTTGTTTAGAAAGAAAATGTTTAAAGCAGGGGTCGAAACCACAATTTACCTGGGGGCCGCTGGAGGCAGAGGCTGGTTGAGGCTGGGCTGCATAATATTATACTTTATATTATACTTTATATTTATATTATACACTAATATTATACTTTCATATCACAGTAGGGGCCACAGGATATCGTCCTGCGGGCCACAATTGGCCCACGGGCCACGAGAATGAGACCTCTGGTTTAAAGGGTCTTTAAACAAGGGATCTATACACATGAACAGGATGGGATGGCTTGGATTTTGCTGTTTCCCCAAAAGTGATGTCCATATTCCTCTCCCATCACCTTACTTAACCTACCACACAATCACAGGGGATAGCTACCCAGGTATTCTGCTACTAGCCAGTTTACTCCAGATAATCCCATTTTGCCTAATTTTCCAAAAAAGATGTAAAGTGCCTCTTGTAAAGATCCTCTGATGAGAAGATAGGTGCTAAAGATTAGATTGGTTTATAGAACAAGCCTCGCCAGTTCATAAGACTTTCAATGTTTATTTTATATAACCAGGTCAAAGACCTAAAGAAAGTTGTGTTTTTTAAAATAAATAAATAAAAGGGAAGAATAGCAATAGCAATAGCTCCTAGACTTATATAAGAATTATTAAACTGTTTTCTAAAAAGGCTGAACTTATTCACCAACTGCACAAGGATTAGATGCAAGGACAAGCAGAGTTTTTCCCTTTACTCCACCTCCAGCAATTTATTTCTTTATTCATTTATTTTGTCAAACAATTATTAGATAACAGGTATAAGTATTAACATGGTTATAAATACATGAAATGGATACGAATAAGAAAAAAGAAACAATAGGACAGGGACCATCGGCACGTTTTGGTGCGCTTATGCATGCCCCCTACAGATCTCATCAGAAAGGGGTGAGGTCAATTCTTACCAAAGGAAAAAACAACGTCCTCAAAAGACAGACAAGAAGGAAGGCTTCTCTATTATTAAAAAAAAATCACGTGAGTGGGAAACCCAGGCCCCTGATTGGCTTCTCAGCACTTGATTTTTCTGGATCCTTTATCCAAGGAGTCCTTGATGATCTCTGATTGGTTGTGTTTCTTTTAGATGTTTCATTACCCAAATTAGGTAACATCATCGTGCTGGGCAGGAAATCTTTGAGCACTGATACTTTGAACACTGACACTTAATCTAGCGATGGTTTAAGCAAAGTCAGCATCTTGCCTTTTTCTATGATTTTTTTTTACAAAGTCTCTCAAGATTGACCAGAGTGTTTATCCATTGATGACCCCCTTTTTCAACTCTTGTAGACAATTTAATCAATTTAATTCAAATGTTCCAAGATTAACTGCAACCTAACAGACTCAAGTAAAGCAACCTACAACCCCATCTGGTGGTCAAGAAGAAATTTACAGTGAAGTTAAAGAATTCTTACCATTTTTTTTTCCTTTTTTCAAGAGTGGGCAAGGAAGTCCCCCCCCCCTCTTTTTCTCTTCAACCCACTGCTACATCTGGGGCTTGTTGAAGTAATTCCCCGTTAGAAGAATGAGCGCATAAAGGGAGACATATAGAGAGTAGGGTTGGAATAATACACACAGAACACACAGATACACTGTACAGTAAATGTAGGTTTTTACTTCCAGAAAGGTTTAAGCAAAGTCCAAAATAAGCAGTCCAAAAGTCATTCACAGGTAAATCAGTCAGTTTTTCAATCCAGGGATAATCCAAATATCAAATTCCAGTGTCAAAAACAGTTCAGTATCAGACTTACTTCAAATCCAGTAATATCAGTCAATTAGGAAAAATGGAGGAACGGCAATACTTTCCAACAGAAGGAAACAGAGATACTCACTCAGAAACACTCTCTTCTGAGACTAAGACTAAAACAGTCCAGGTTTCTGGCTCCATCTTATGGCTGTTTGAAAAACCACACCCAATTGCAGTTTTTGCAATCTCTTAAAGACATAGTACTAAAATGTTTATCCTGGTTTATATATTTCTAACCCAAATACCTGTTAGGTGACTTGTATTCCTAACAGGGGTCAAAGAAAAATCTCACTGAAACTATTGTGGACAATTTAATCAATGTAATTCAAAGGTTGCAAGAGTAACTGCAACCTAACACGGGCATAGCAACAGCGTCTTCCTGACCCTCTGCTGCCATCTTGTGAAGCAAGCGACAATTATAGGCATATTTCTGCATTCCGCCCTCAAGTGTTCAGACTACGCTACGCATGTTTCTGCGTTCAGCCCTCTAGTCTTCAGACTTCGCGATGCAACCTCTAGTGCTCCCTTGTGTTGCAAGCTCACAACGCACCCTAGTAGCAGCCATATTGTGTGTTGTGCTAGCATCGCCCAGACTCTGCAGTGCCACCTACATGCTCAAGTATTAAATCCAGCAGCAATTCTACTTCCTGCTACCTGCTTGCAGCGCCCCCTAGTACAAAAAAAGGGAATTTCACAGAAAACCACTAAAATTTTCCAAATTTCTCCCTTTGCCAATTTGAAGCATGGCAACTTCCTCAACCATGACAGGTGTCTCTGATGTACCAGAAGACCTGATTCCTCCACCCATCCTTGTTGTAAACATGGAGCCTGATTCCCAAAAACCAGTTTTAGATGTCCAACCCTCTGGAGAAGCCGTGATACCTCAGAAGGCCTACGACCTCAGACAGCATAGGAAGCTTACCTCACCCATGGTGACACGCTTCAGAGAGGATTGGGAAAGGCAGTATTGCCATCATGCAGATGCATGGATGGAGCTGGTCAAGATTTCTGACACCCCAAAAGCAAGTTGCCGCTCGAGAGCCTCTTCCTGAGGCAGAAGGAGTTAGAGAAGCACCTCACATGGTGGAGAGACAATGAAAATAAACTTAAATACATACAGTCGAACTGGAAGATCTAGAGTTCCAGGAACAAATTCATTCCTTTGAGGAAGCAAACAAAGAATGCGAAGACAGCATTCAGGAAGGCAGAAACTCCCTCCAGGCCGTGCTCCTCATTGCACTACAGAAGGAGCAAATACGAAGGGAGATGTCCACATCCGACATAGGTCTTCAATCACGAGCATCTTCTTCCCACCATTTTAAGAAAGCCTCCTCCCTCCACCCCAAATTGGCTAGATCGCAGGAAGGTTCGAGTGTCTCGTGCCAATTCTCTGCTGCCAGCTCTCACCTTCCTTCCAGAGCACCCTCCCATCATAGAGGCGCATCTAATGTCTCCAAAGCAGCAAGTTACACCGAACAGGCTGCAGAAGTTGAAGTAGAAGCTGCAGTAGCGGCCACAGAGTTACATGCCGCAAAGGATGTAACACAGCAGAAGGCGGCAGTAGCAGCTCAGAAGGCTGAAATAGTGGCTCAACAGGTAGAAATAGCGGCCAGACAACAGGCAGAAATAGCCAAAGCCCAGGTCAGACAACAGGCAGAAATGTCCAAAGCACAGGCCAAATTGGAGTTGGCCAAACGGCAAGGAGACGCCGCAACAAAGACAGCACATGCCGCGGCATGGCAGAAGATGGCTGACAACACCTCCCTCTGATTCACCCTTGAAGAGTTGAGAGAAGAAAGCCCAGATACATGGGTCAAAGCCTATGTGAACGAGCAGCTCTTGCTACAAAACAAGCAGATGGAACCGCCTCAATTGCCTAGCAGTCTCCCACAACCAGGAAAGCACAGGAATAAATCTCAACCACAGCTACACGTCAGCTACAAAACGGACGTTGTATGCTCTAAAGTACGAGATTCACTTCCCACCAACAGCAAACCTTCCCCAACTGATGTATGTACTAAGGTCCAAGATTCTCTTCCCAACACCAGCAACCCTACTGCAACGTCTCACACCCTGCTGGCTGAGCAATGTAGCCCACCAGTGCCTACAACGACTTCTTGATGAGTCGACATGCCATCAACGACAACTGCCACACTCAATCCACCACTCTGTGGTGCTTCCGGGGATGTAGAAGCAACATTCTTGGATAGCCTCAACAGTTTTCTTAAAATTCCTATCAACAAGCCTCGTCGAATCATAGACCTTGCTAACATACTTGTCCAGCTGAGAATGGCACAATGGGATCCCAACTTACCAGGACTCACCTCTCTCAATCACATCAACACGCAGAACAAAATTGTTCAAAAACTTCTGCAGGTGCTAATTGAAAAGTGGCTCCAGTTGACTGACACCATCATTGCCAAGGGTCGCCACCACTTTATACCCTTCATACTTCTTGAAGAATTCGTGTCCCACCAGGCGACAGTGTGCAACACATAATGGACCCGTGGATTCAGAGCTGTTAGTCCTCCTAATGACAAAAGATACAACAGCAACCATATATCACCCTCGGGCCCTATGCACACTACCAGGGAAAGACCTTTCATGGTTGTCCATAACACTGAGATCGACTTTCATCCACACGCAGTTGGGGAGAGATCAGATACAACCCAATTTAGATCTCCGAAATACAAGGAGAATAGAGTTTTGTCCTATGCACAACACTGATCACTCACTGAACAGCTGCACTGGGTTTGCAGGGAAATCACTGACCCAATGAAAAGAGTTGCTAAGGGAGTACCAATACTGCTATGAATCCAAACACCCATCCAAGTACTGCACAGCCAAGTGCAATACAATTTATGCAATAGTGACCAGCATCCAACCACGCTGCATCCAGACTCCAGGCTGCCAGTGCAGATATCTCGTAGCCCTCCTTTAGTCAAGGAGCCTCAACATAACACAGAAGCATGCAGGGCTCCTCGGCAGTCTGACAAACCGCAACCAAAACCAAGCATGAGCATCAACTGCACCACCCTCTCATTTGTGTCTTCTCATCTGTTTAGCCAAAGTGTACCTTGAAGGACGCCCTGAAGTTTCCATGAAAATTTATGTGCGAATAGACACTCAAACCACCTGCACCCTGGCCAGACACGCATTCTTCGACCTCTTTGAGGTGCAACAAAACAAACTTCCCTTCACTGCGGTTTCCGGTTTGCAAGGCTTCAGCAGCGGCAGGAATCCGCAATCGTGCGCGGTTCCTGCTGCGCTTGCCGCTGAAGTGCCTCCGATCCAGCTGGATCTGGAGGATATGGTTGCCCCATAGAGGCAACCGAAGACAGAGGAGATCTGGATAGGGGTTTGGGGGTATCGCAAACCCCCTCCTCAGTCGGCTAAACTCCTTTTTCCCAAGGTGGTGGAGCGGCAGTCAGCAATGGCCACCACAAAGAAGCCTGCAGCCGGGTAAGATTGTGCAGGAGGAAGTTGGCTGAACCGGGACAACAAGGAACTTTTAAACACCCTGGAATTTTAATTGCTTGAATGATACATTGCTTCCTAAAAAGACTGGAAAGCGGCGTAAGAAAATTGAAAGGGAAAATTATTTTCTCTCACTCTCCCTCCCCATGGAAATAGCTGATGGAAATCGGAAAAACCTGCTTGGGCACAGAAGGTAACTAAACTTGAAATTTAAAGCCAAGGGGATAAAATATTTCTGAACATTGGACTTAAAAACTAAAACCTTTTTTGCTATAAGTGGGAGGGAAGAGGTAAAGAACTTATTTTAAGATTGTACTGAAGGAGACTGCTTGGAGTTTATAAGACCAGAAATAAAAGGCAATAAGACTTCTGAAAAATTACTTTGGAACTGTGTAATTGAACTCTACCCCAGGAAGAGAAAATATAAAAAGAAGAAAGTGCTAAATGAAACAATTTGTTTTGATTTGGATTGCTTTGTGACTTTGGGATTTTTGGGAACTATTTCTTGAAAGATTAAAAACATTTGGGTTGTTCTTAAGGAAAAAAATGGCATTATCTGTTGAGGAATTGCAAATGGAATTTCAAAAGTTAAAAGAAGAGGAACAAGACGGCAAGGGCTCTTCTGGATCTATTTTTCACTTTTTAGAAATGGCAATTTCTACCTACCAAGAAATACAACAACAAGAAGGCTGGGATGAAGGAGAAGAAGCCATCTTTAATGGACAGACAATCTTACTTGGGGAAGAAAAGAGAAAGGGGGGAAAGAAAATGGAGAATTCATAACTTAAAAAAGCAACCAAGAAAGGGAAAAATAAGATGAAAAATCGATACAATGTCAGAAAGCAACAGAAAAGAGAAATACAACAGAGAGGGAAGATTAAGAGAGGGGAGTTTGAGAGATGGGGGTGCAAAAAGGCTAGAATTGATAAGAAAGGAAGGGGGAAAAGAAAGAGAAGTCATAAAGGTTTAAAACAAGGTTAAAAAACAGGGTTTTTTTTAGAGACAAAGGGTAAATTATAATTTAAAATATGATTCTGCAAAAGTACATAAGATTGTATTGTAGATATTAGTATTTGAAATTGAGTTAGAAAACTGAAATATCATATGAGTTAATAATGCGTTAAAGGAAATGTATAAAATGTTTAAGATTTAACAATAGAGTTTAACTTTCTATGGAATATTGTTTTTACTATCTTATAAACTTAATTCTCTTTTTTTGTTGTTTTATTATTCTAAAATGTAATACTTAGAATGTACTAAGCAGAATTAGTATGGAAAGTATGTATTATTTTAAGTGTTAAATTTAGGGGAAAGATAAAAAGTTGTCATACTTCAACCAGTGATTACAGGAGAAATATTGTATTAGAAAGAAAAGATAAATAGATAATTGAAAGAGAACGGACAAAAGATGCAAGTATCTAAATTGAGATGAAATAAATAAAATATAATGAAGAGAGTGAATGAAGAGAGAAAATATATAGAAAATATAGAATGTTAAATAAGATATGAAATAGTATATTAAGTGAGCATGAATTTGATTTATGTCTGTACAAAAAAATGTAACCCAGGGTAAGCCACTTTCCAAAAAGAAGTTTTATGTATTTAGGTTTTGTGTTTTGTTTGTCTATGTTTGAATTAATAAAACGTTAGAAGAATGTTGGAAGAGAATAACGAAATTGTATAAGACAGATGGATACAATGAATATATACAATTCAAGGCAAAAGAAATATAATTGAATAGAAGGAAAGGGAGAAATAAAGAGAAGTTGGGAAAAGATATGAAGTTGAACAGATAAGTTAAATATACATATTAAACTGTGCTTGTATGGAAATGTGATAATTTGGAATTATTCTGTCTTTAAATAAGATGTTTTATTTGTTTTCAGAAAAGATGTTCTATGTTATTATATTCTACGTTTTGTTTGTTTGTGTATTGTTTTTAAAAATTAATAAAATTTGTTTAAAAAAAAAAACTTCCCTTCACTGTATCAACGTGCCATGGACCAAGAAGCATGGCAGGGAGGAGAGCTACTGGACTTTGCATAGAGTAATTAGATGGAAGTTCCCAGATCCCACTACCACCCATATTTGAATGTGATGGGATACTGAACGACTGCAGTCAGATTGCAACACCTGAAGTCATAAGTAGCATGCCTCACCTACAGCACCTGGCTCATCACTTTCCCGCTCTAGATCCAGAGGCTGAGATCCTACTCTTGCTGGGAAATAATGTTCCATGTGCCTTTCTCTTCTCTGAGTGAGTTGGCAGTCCTGTAGACCGCCCAGTGCCCATCAAACCTCCACTAGGATGGGGGATTGTAGGAATTGTCAGTGACAATCGGATGCAGACTCCAACCCAGGCAAATGCCTTAGCACCATCCATTCCAACAGCCTTCCAATGCCCTTTAGCATCATCAAAAAGAAGAATGACGTTCCAGCCCAAAAGGCCACTGGCGATCAGTACACTTTCGCTAGGACACCCTAAACAGCCACCAACAACCACCAGACGTCCACTAAGATGCTCTACATGGGCATATGCCTCTGCAACATCCTTTCCAACAGCTTCCCGATGCCCTTTGATGCCGTGGAAGGAAGAGTACTATTCCAATCCTAAAAGGCTTCCAGAGGTGACCAGCAGACTTTTACTTTTTCCACCAAGAGTACCAGTACACCCTAAAAGGCTTCTAGAGGTGACCAGCAGACTTGCACTAAGAGGCCAAACTTGAAAATTGAACCTCAAGCTTTGCATGCTTTGCTTTGTTTGATGCTTTATTAATGTTTACTGTTTATCTTAGTTATATAGTTATCTGCTATTCATGGTATTGCTGTTTACTGATCATCTTAGTTTATAGTTAATTTTTTTTCTCTTCTCTTAATAGTGGAATTTACAATTCCAGGTGGGGAGTGTGCTGTCCCAGTCAGTCTATGGGAATTGGATAGTTACTTAGGAATTATGAGCTATCCCCTTAAGGGAAGGCATCATGGTAAATGTAGTTAAAGGTATCCTGGGAAATGTAGTCTATTGTAGTCTGAATAAATATAAATGTAGTCTGCTATTAATATAAACTCTGCCAAAAATACAGAGTACAAAGGTATCCAGAAAGTTGCATAAATTTTGAGCTGAAATTACTATTAAAGAACAACTCGTGAAATTTCCTTACAAAGTCTCTATAAGCTTTAGTTAATCTGAAACTTTTAACTTGATGTTCTTCTAATGAGTTGGACAGCAAACCACATAACCTTCAATCAACACAAGCAAGACTTGTCCAAAAATAAATGAGCTAGGATAAATGGAAGCTCAGTTGTCAAAAAACATTACAGCCATTATCAAGGAACTGACTTGATTACAAGTCATTTCTGGGTATAACTTGAAGGATCTAGTGATCCACTGTAAAGCCCTACATGACTTTACCCAGAAAAACTTTATTTCATTTCTATTATACCTCTTTCTTCATCAAAAGATCTGTTTGGTATCTTCTGTGCCTAGATTCTACTTCTAGATTATGTAGGATTTATCTAGAACAGGCATTTGCTTGCCTGAGAATTTAATGAGAGATCACATTGCATTGAATTGGTTTTATTGGATGCTGTTTTGTCAGCTGTTGTTAATGTTACTTTATTTGTTATCTCTGGTTTTATAATTGGCATATGCTATTCTGAGCATTGGTTTGATTGTGGAAGGGCAGTACATAAATCTTTCAAAATATAACAATTGCATGTTACTTTAATAAAAATTGTACATTTTAAAGAGGTAAATATTTTCATGCTATAATATGGACTACGTATATTCATGTAGACAATTTTCCCCATCACATGCTTTTCCCTATTCTTATTGCCAACACGTTCAGATATTATTTATTTGGTTATTTTTAATTTGGTATTCCAAATGAAATTATTTTAAAAAATATTCTCAGGTTGCCTTCAGAGCCTATACTGATACATTTCATTGCGGGTTGCATTATATATTGTTGTTGTCCAATTGCTCGTTCTGTACATAAATTTGCCAGAAAGACTGGTTGTATATCAAAGCCCCATTTCCTTTACAAGAATTCTTCTTGGTTCAAAATGTCCAATGTGTACATACGGCCATCATATATTGATACCTGTGGAAAAAGTCACCTGTCATGGGTGTGTGCTTAAAGCAGGAAGACAACTGCAACAGAGTTGGATTATTGTCATTTTAAAAAATTCTAGTAGAATTTATAAAGATCATTTCTCTAAATTAAACAAAATCAGATAAAAAATGTCCTGGTTATATACATGGTGTTGCATATATCTATATATACACCAAATTGTTTCATGTTAATCCATAAAAGTAGTATAAAAAAGGTCTGAAAGGGAGAGAGGAACCACAATGCTAATCTCTTACAATCATATGTAAAAATTGTTTGTATGCTACAATATCTGAATAACTTCAATGTGTGTTTTTTCATGCCTCAGAAAAAGAACAAAAGGCATTTAAAAGAAATAAATGTAATGAATCCAGCCAGAGTGGTGTTGTAAGTTTAATTCTACAATATTGCAATAGTAACCTATATATGTATAGTAAGCTTTGAATGAGACAAATGAGGATCGCAATCTGTATTCTTGGCAGTCATAAAAGAGAGAGGAGTAAAAAGATGAAAAGAACAAAAGATAAATGAGCCTTCTGTAATTAATCATGGGTAAATATCAACCACACTTTCACTTTAATGTATATCCAGAATGAGGAAGGCAATTGTAATAAAATATGGCTCCCTGTTAAATAACCAAAGGTTCTTGACAGTTGTTCTTAAAATCTGCATCACAACAACATTCTCAGCCAGTGTCCATAGACATTGCTAGAAACCCATATAAATGGCTCTTAATTTCTATTGCTGGTGCTGATAAAAATTTCTGATTTTCAGGTCTGTATCAGTAGAAGACATAAAGACCTGAAGGGTTGGAATCAGATAAAAAATAATTCACTGCCAAACATTTCTTAGATTATTATTATTATTATTTTTAAAAAGCCTGCATAGAACAATATTCATACAGTGATGACTTGCATGAAGTTGGTTGGTAAATTAGATGTGGGACAAGGCTGGATGTTGTAATTGTTTCATTATGGTAGAAAGAACCTACAGCTGGCACTAGGAACCACTTCTAAGCCAAAGCCATGAATACCATGACTGCGTCACTGTGGGAATGCTTGCAGGACAAACCAGGAACTGGACTGGATGCCCTCCCAGCTGAGGGACAACCTTCATTCCACCATCCCTCTCAAGCGCCTTATATCAGTAGCTGAAATTTTCACAAGCCTGAACAGCATCAGCAGTATTTCATTCCACAACATCTTAAGGTGAAGGACTCCATATTGGATGGCATACATTGCCTTCTCTGTCAGATCGAAAACCAGAATCTGAACCACCAAGGTGAAAAAAAAACCCCTCCATCTCAGTTCTGCCATGGGAACAAAGAAACATATTTACCAGTGCGCAATACCAACCCTCAACCCTGAATATTCTACTTGTTCTCCACCATTCCTACCCACGCCTGGGCCATTGTTTTCTTTTTATCCATACACGTCATCCTCCATTTGTTGGTATCAAGTCTGAAATATTGGGGCTTAGCTTTGAGTTAATTTTAGGCCCAGATAAACAGAATCTCCACCCAAGGGATCAAAACTCGTGGTGACACAAAAGAGCAAATATACCCAACCGCAGATTGCCCTTCAAGCTTGAAGTGAAAAGGGCCAGCTTCTACATAGGTATTAACATGCACAGAAAACCTGCACATAAAGGGGAGGGGGAAATTTAGCAAAGGAACAAGCCAACTTTCCCCAAGTACAATACAAGTATACAATTACATTTATAGACCAAAGGCCCAACATAATACAAGTATACGGCATGTGAAACCTTACTATTAAAGCAAATGACACTGGCTAAGAAGGGTAAAGTGGAAATAGGAAAAGATGGGGCTTCTTGGCATATCTGTCAGACATGGGTACCCTGATTGACCAGGCCCTAGAATACCTCCGTTCTCCTGATATGGTGAACCCATTTATCGCAATGGAGGGAATAGATCCCATTTGATGGCTGATATACATTTGAAGAAAACATTGGGGCAGAACTATCAGTGTGCATTCAATCAATCACACCCACACCCAGATTTTCCTCTGCCCACTACCCACCCTTTTCAATGCTTCATTTTCCAAAAGTCCAACCCCACATGGTGGAGGTAACCTGGCCTAGATATGACAAGTCACCTGCCACACACACTCCAGGGATGACCCAACCAGCTTCAGCAGGCACTCCAAGGGTGGGATCCCTCGCCTAATTCCCCCGGCTTCTCAACCCCTCCCCAACAAACTGGCTCCCCCCTACCTTGCTCCTCGCTGCCCCCCAACTGGGTTTTGGGTTCCTCCTCAGGGAGGCCGGATCCTCCTCCCTCGGGAGTTTTGCGTTTCTTCGACATCTGGACGGCGTCGGGGAGTGGGATTTGCTTCCCCCAACCCCCTCCAAGGAAGCGATGGAGGGCGAAAAAGGGAGAAAAGAGCGAGGCAGAGACGGGGAGAGAGAGAGGAAGAGGAAGAGGGAGGTGCACGCACCGCCGCGGACTAAGCAGAGCTGCTGCTTAAAAAGAGGGGAAGAGACTTTGGAGTGGCTGGAGAGCAAGGAGGAGGCAGGGACTAAGTGGCGAAATCCTACAAATTACAATCCCATCCGCGCAGCCCGGCGTCTAAGGCGAGTTGCCTGGCTATTGGCGCGGCCCCCACCTCTCGCTTCTCCGTCAACTGGGAGGTGGACGTGCGGAACGAAGAGCGCGGGACCCTTTGCAGCCGGGGGGGGGGTTATAGGGAGCCCTTAAATGGCGGGATTTTCCGACGACGAAGGGGGGGCGGATTTCCCCCACCCACCCATCCACACACAGGGGAGATGGGGGAGAACTGGAGGCTTTCGAAAAGCGACCGGACCTCCATTTGTCTAAAACGGCACAGGGTCTCTCGCTCGAGTAGGGGGTTGGACTAGAAGACCTCCGAGGTCCCTCGATCGCAACTCTTTATGATTTTATGCTGTATGTAAATGCTTCAATGCGATCCGGAGCAAGAGCCACGGAGGGGGATTTGCGCTTCAGGGAGCGACCCCAGAGTTGACGGAGAGGCTGCGGGAGAAGAGAGGGGGGACTTCTGCAACAACTCTGTCCCCTGACTTTTTTGACGCCGTTTAGGGCGGGAGATGCGGGCAGGCTGGGGGAGGGCGGCGTGATCAGCCCCTCGGACTCGGGGGCCTGCTGGCGAAGCTGCGATCCGAAAGGCTCTCCAGCAGCCCCCCGGATCTAGGGCTTTTTCTGAATCAGCGAGGAGCCGCTTCGCGCGGAACTCAAAATGAGGTCCCGGTTTTACACGCGCGCACACTCGCAACGCCCACTGTCTCTGTAACCTTTTGTGTGCCGGCCTGTGTATATCAAGACGCGGTACACACTCGCTCGTTTCTCCAAGCTAATCCGCTGTTTGTCTCCCTCTGCCTTTCAAGCCTTCCTTCCGGATGGTTTTACTTTTTCGATCCTCCTAGGCTGATGCTTCTTTCCCGCCTCTTAGCAACTTACCCCCAAAAGCTATGCAGCAATCTGGATCCCGCCCTTTCGCCTTCGAGGCAACTTGGAAAGAAAAGAGATGCTCGGCTGTTCGGTCCTGAAGACTGAAAGGAAGGAGTCCGGGGACGGAGGGGAATAAACGCCCCACGAAGTGGCTGGAATCCAGGCGCTCTCAGGAGCCCCAAATCCAGTCTTTGCTGGTGTCACCAGTAAAAGTAACAATAAGCGCCCCCGCCAAAAATAAGTCTTCCCTTCCCTCACCCCGTCCCGTTCCTGCCGAAGATGTTCCGCGCCCAGCAAGTCTTCCTTTGATTTTGAACCAAAGAGCCAGAAATCATCTGGAGCCCCTTCTGGTCCGGTTTCTCTAATCAGTCTGTTAGACGAGTGCAAGTTAGCTCCCCTGTGGGTGCACACAGTCGGGCCCTTCATTATTTGCTACTCCTCCTCTTTTTCTTCCTCCTCCTCTTCTTCTTCCTTCTAGCAGTGAAGCAGCTGGGCAGAAAATCAATTCGGTAAGATCGAGCTGGTGGCGCAGAGGCTCAATTGGAGAAAAAGAGCGAAAGACGAGAGCGGCTGCTGGGAAGTTACGGAGTTTTCCTCCGGCGAAAAGGGAGCTGAGGGGTTGGCCGCCTCTCACGTCCAACAGAAGGCAATGACGTGTGTAGCTTCATTGCTATAACAGCGCCAAGGCTGCAATTGGCATTCAGTGAAATGATAAGGGGCCGCTCAGACGTAAGCAGCCTGGACCTTTCAGCAAGAGACTTGAAAGACGATCTGCAACACAAACATACACTTCGCCCTTCCCAAAATAATGGCGGCGGGAGGAGATTTTAAAAGATGGGTCTGGAGGGAGTGGGGAGAGAGAGAGAAGATTAGCGTCTCAGCTATCTGGAAACTGATATCTGTGGGTTATCAGACTGCTGAAATTTACAAGTTTTCCCACTTCGGCTCATTCTCTTTCTGGAAAGGGGATTCTAGAGAAATCGTCCCAACCCCAAGCAGTTGTCTCTTTCTCTCCGGAATTCCGAACCCTTTAATGGCACCGCACCAAGAGGGCTTCAATGCTTCCCAACCAGAAGTTAGAAGCCCCATCCTTCTCCTCTAAGCATGTCTTACGAGAACTGTATTCCAAGCCACCTGCAGGGGAAATAACACCTGCAACGAAGAGCAAGGACCGAGCTGACCGCTACACAAAAAAGCCCTTCTGACCAGCTCCAGGGGGAATTGGGACCGATTCCAGGATGCTCGCGGTAGAAAAGCGCCGCTGCCCTGGGAAGAAGAAGGAAGGAGAGATCCCTCGCGATCGCGAAGCTTGGCGTGTCAGCGCCGTGACTGAGCGTGTCTAACAAGAACAAAAGAGGACGCCTAAAAAAAAAAAAAAAGACAAAGACATCCTAAAGTCACAACTTCGGACTCCTTGCAGGCAGAGTTCTTAAAACAAAACAAAACAAAAACCACCACCACCCATCTCAGACAAAAAAAAAAAAGGAGGGGGAGCGATGAGCAAGGGGGTCAAACTCCCGCCCTCCTCCCACTCCCACCGGGGCCATCGGTTGCCCGGACGCGACAAAGAAGGGCAGCTTCGGGAAACTCAAAGTAGCTCAAAGAAACACCCTGCCAACCCAACCCGCTGCTCCGGGATAGGCTTTAGCTCGGACGCATCAGGTCTGCCCAGCGTTCCCATTGTACGCGGCGAAATGCACGCAAAGCAAACCCCGCATTCTCAACCGCGGGTGACAACCCTCTCTCGAAATAGCTTCGCGCGGGAAGAACCGTTCCCAGTGGCGTATTAAACCATTAAGCAGACTAAGCTCGTGCTTAGGGCACCAGGCCCAAAGGAGGCGCCACAAAGTTGAGAATATGGCTTCGGTTGTACAGTATGTGCAAAGGAGGGAGGGGGGGGTCACCAAGATTTGTCAGTGCTTAGGGCACCAGCGAGCCTTAATGCGCCACAGATCGTTCCTCCACCTCCAGTTTAAAAATCGAGGGTCGTCAAGGGTTTCTGTGGCGAGCAAAGCCTTCTGGGAAGGGCGCTCAGCCTTGGCTCAGCCGAGAGAGCGAAGGGGAAAAACACCGGTTTTGCAAAGCATTCCTGGTTTGCACGGGAGCGCTCAGCTAGGAGACCACGCTCCAATGTGGACGAGGCCACTTTGTGTAGAAGGCGCGGGAGGAACTTGCCACGCTTGCCCTGATCCCAAGGTTGCCTCTTATGATTGATTCAGGGTTGCGAGGCAAATAAATAGAAATGGGACTCTGGGTAGAAGAATACAGGTGCTGGGTCATTCTCCTGGCTGAGAAGTCTGGAGTGATGCACAAACTACCTGGAGGGCACTATTCAGGAGAAAGTAACTCTGAGGTGGTATTCAGCAGGTTCTCCCCGGTAGTGAAAATTCTGAGTAGTTCAGAGAACCTGCAAATGCCACCTCTGCCTGGCCACAACCCCATCTCTTCTCTGCCTCCTGAGTCCCAGCTGATCGTCTGGGTCTTCTTTTGTTGCCCTGCACAGGAGAACAGAGCTGGAGAGCAGATTAATGGGGTGGGGAGAGAATGGAGATTTTGCAGTAACCTTCCCCTGCCACACCCACCAAGCCACGCCCACAGAACCGGTAGTAAAATATTTTGAATCCCACCACAGGAAGATTGGTGTGAAGATTGGAGGGGGGGGGGCTTCTAATTTGCCAGGTGCGTCAGCCCATAGTTTCACTAATCTCTTACCATTAGGAGGTACCTTGGACAGGTACCTTGGTACCTTGGACAGGCAGTCCGAGTCCAACATCTAGCACAGGAGTCTCCAACCTTGGCAATTTAAATCCTGGATGATTTTAACTCCCAGAATTCCCCAGGCAGCAAAGCTGGGAGTTGAAGTTCTCCAGGCTTAAAGTTGCCAAGGTTGGAGAGCCCTGTGCTAGCAGACCATCTAAGCTTTTCCACCCACCAGATCAAAATATTCTCCAGCCACCTCTGACAGTCACAGAAACTGTTTCCTTGTCTTCAAACATGCAGGCATGCCTGTACCTGAAATGTCTCTGCCATTAAATGATAATGAATCTATTATTAAAGAATGTAAAATTCAGAGACCTGCAGGACAACAACAACACCTCTCCAAACACACTATAACATACACCCATTAACCCTGAAATGTATGTACCGTATTTATAAAGGAGAATATTTGTGTCTCAGGGTTGAAATGAGGGTTCCTTGGTGCTCTCTGAGCTTGCTTGTTTTCTTCCAGACATTTCATTACCCAAACTAGGTAACATCATCAGTGCTACCTAGTACCAAGGATCACTCGTCTATTTATTTATAATATTCATTGAAAAGACACTGTCATAACTTTGACAGTGCAGCTTCGGGTATGTCTACACAGAAGGAAGTCCAACTGAAACCCAGATAAGTAATGTAAAAGTAGTAGTTGCAACCACCGCAAAGGGTTGGAGGGTTATAGGAGATTGGACCCATGCCTTGCCTTCCATGCCTTTTGAAATCAGTGGTGAAGATCAATAAGAAAGTGCCAAATCAATCCCCTGGCAAATGAGTGGGCATGACAGGGGAAGGATACTGTCCAGTCAGGGGTGGCATTTGCTGGTTCTCCAAGCTACTCAAAATTTCTGCTACCGGTTCTCCAGAACTTGTCAGAACCTGCTGAATACCATCTCTGGGTTAAGGGCTTGCTGAGAAGTGTTTAATGAACTTCCCACCGCCACATATTGAAGTACCCTTTTTCCTTCAAATTCACAATACAGCTCGGCCCTCTTCTCTAGTTCCTTCAGTGTCTTGGATGTGGTTCGTCTGGCCTTAGAGATTTAAACTCATTTAAAAAATAGAGATATTCCTTGACCCTGTTTCTCTCAGTCTCAAGCCACCATCCTTCTCCTTCATCCTGCTGTTCATAATTGCTAGTGGGATATATACATTTTTGACAGAGAAGACTGGATCAAAATAGGAATTGAATAACTGTGGTTTTTTGTTTTTTTTTTTAAATTATTATCTGCTGGCAGGGTTTTTTTTGTCTTCACAGAGCAGCTGATATAATGATTCTTCTCCCCACTTTTTATGCAGAGCACCTCAAAGTGATTTTTTGATTCCTAGAATCTTTCATTAGCCTAAATTCACTATCAGCTTTTTAAAAAAATATCCTGCCTTTATTATTTTTATAAATAACTAAAGGCAGTGAACATATCTACTACCAGTATTCTTCCATATTCTATTTTCTCCACAATACCAACTCTGTGAGGTGAATTGGGCTGAGAGAGAGTGACTGGCCCAAAGTCACCCAGCTGGTTTTCACACCTATGGTAGAACTAGAACTCACAATTTCTTGGTTATTAATGTGGTGCCTTAACCACTACTGGAAAAATGGGTTGGAATTTGGTGTCTCCATATGTCTATCAGCAAGGTAACTCTTTGAAAACTGTACTATGGCACATTTACTATGGTGGGAGAAGCCCAGGCAGGGTTATCAAGGTGTAGGTAGTACAGTATCATCATTACATTTAGCAATTTAATTTTGAGATATATAATCCTCAACTTATCTTGGTGATGGTGACGCTGAATAGCCAAAACAACATTGTTTTATTAGTTCCTCTCCTTCTTTCTATCCAGATGTTTCCTATAAGATAATCAAGTTCATGTACCTGGATGTCTAAGAAGACATAGACACAATAGTCTACTATTTCTTTTCAAACAAATTATATCCTTTAATTTTTATATTCCAATTACATGAGTCATCCCAACAGATCTCCATTGTAATCATATGTGCCTTTCTTTATTGACAGCTCAAGCTGATCTTGTTTATATCTCATACAGCCAATGGAGGCCATGCATATTATGAGCTAATATCATTTCTGATTTTTCATCAGCTGACTCATTTCAACAGGGACAAGTCCCTATCTATAATCTTCTAGGGTATTGGATATGATGCTTACAGAAACATTTGATAGTGCAAAAATTCAAAGCCAAGCATTTTCATTTCCTGCCATATTCATTTAGCCCAAAGCTAAACCAACCATATCTTAGTTCTGACTAAGTTGTGTTGGGACTTCATTGCTCCAAATTCATTCTGATAGGGAATTCTAGAAGTTACAGCCTCACTATACACTCCAGGGCAGGGGTCTCCCATCTTGGCAACTTTAAACCTGGCTGGGGAATTCTGGGAGTTGAAGTGCACCAGGCTTAAAGTTGCCAAGGTTGGAGACCCCTGCTCTAGGGGACAAGTGGGGGAGGGGGTTGCTATGTGTGCAAGATAGGAATGAGGAAAAAGAACAATGGTAGTCCTCGACTTACAACCACAATTGAGTGCAACATTTCTCTTGCTAATTGAGACATTTTTTAGATGAATTTAAGCCCATTTTCCAATCTTTCTTGCCTCAACTGTTAAGTGAATCACTGTAGATCAAGGGTGTCCAACCTTGGCAACTTTAAGACTTGTGGACTTAGAATTCTGGGAGTTGAAGTCCACAAGTCTTAAAGTTGCCAAGGTTGGACATCCCTGCTGTAGATGATAAGTTAGTAACCCAAGTTGTTCAGTGGATTTAGCTTCCCACTTGACTTCACTTGCCAGAAGGCCACAAAAGGGGATCACGTAAACTTGGGAGATAGCAACGGTCATAAGAGTGAACCAGTTGCCAAGCAAGTGAATTTTGATCACAAGTTCCTGGGGATGCTGCAAAGGTCGTAGCTGTGGAAAAATTCACTTTTCTCAGTGCCGTTGGGACTTTGAACGGTCACTAAATGAACTTTTGTAAGATGAGGACTGTATGAAAAGTAAAAAATGTAGACTATCCACTTGAAAGGGGAATGGTTTGTTTTGTTTTCTGGATTTGAGGGCTGCTCACTCAGTTCAGAAATGTAGCTGTAATTATTTTTAAAGCCAAGCTATCATCCTATGGGTTTTTTTTGTTTGTTTGTTTGTTTTGTTTTGCTTAAATGTAAAACGTTACCCTGTCAGCATGGAACAGATCTTGTAATTAAGTTAACATGTCTCACAAAAGACAACAGAGGAATTCAGGCCCATATAAGCTAATTGCCATATAAGCAACTTATTATTTTAATCGATATTTTTTTCCATTCACAAAAGAGGGTACAGCACAGATGGTATTTAACAGGTTCTAACCAGTTCTGGAGAACCGGTAGTGGAAAATTTGAGTAGTTCGGAGAACCGGCAAATACCACCTCTGACTGGCCCTGCCCCCATCTATTCTCTGCCTCCTGAGTCCCAGCAGATCACCTGGATCTTCTTTTGTTGCCCTGCACAGGAGAACGGAGCTGGAATGCAAGTTAGTGGGGTGGGGAGGGAAGGGGATTTTGCAGTATCCTTCCCCTGCCATGCCCATCAAGCCCCAGAACCGGTAGTAAAAAATTTTTGAATCTCACCACTGAGGTACAGATAGTCTTTGACTTAACAACAGTTCATTTAATGACCGTTCAAAGTTACACCAGCACTGAAAAACTGACATGACCATTTTTCACACTTATGACCCTTGCAGCATCCCCATGGTTATGTGATCAAAATTCACATGACCAGAATTATAAGGGCTACAAGTGTCCTGGGTGTCAACTAAAAAGATACTCTTTTGGTCTTTTTAGCTGCCAGAAAAAGGGGGTGGGGGAAAACAAGGCATTTTTGAAATGCTTAGATAATCACCTTGGCAGCCCAAAGTTGTTGGAGCATAAGAAGGTTATTGGAGAACATGATGGATGACTCTTGGAGATGGATGTGTCCCATTGGAGAAGTCATGTCCAGCGGGTGGGGGAAAGGCCAGGGTCAAGGTATGATGTAATTTAGCATCAGCTGCACCCAGCCACATGCCAACATGGCAAGTTCTAATAAACCAATTTACTTTTCTCTGAGATGCGGCTAGAGACATTTGATTTGAATGAAGGTGGATTTGTTGGAGCCCTGACACTGCAGTCATGTGATCAGCTTTTGTGACCTTCTGACAAGCAAATCAACGGGGAAGCCAGAGAAACTTTACAAGCAGGTTACTAACTTCAGTGATTTCTTAACAACCATGGCAAGAAAAGTCATTCAATGGGGCAAAGCTCACTTTACATATGTCTCACTTAGCAACACAAATGCTGGGCTCAATTGTGGCCGTAAGTTGAGAACCACCTGTATTTCCCCCTTTTCTCTTAAAAGGGAAGGAAAGACAGAGATAGATTTCCAATGTAGCCAACTGTTTTGTTATTCTTATCTACTCAAATCAATTGTCACGATAGCTCGCCATAATTATGCAACGATCATCATTTTCATTGTAAAGTAGAAAAATGACATCAGTTTGCTTTGTGCATGACTGAACTCGAATGCAAAAGAGTGCAAATTTTAGATGCTCTGCTGGGAACCTATAGAGCAGATTTCCTAAGCTCAATGATTTTGACTGATGTACAAAGGGAACAGAGTGAAAAATAATTGTGACAAAAGTGGTTCGTTTCCATTCAACCTTTCCTTTATTAATTCTCTTCCTGATGGGAATCTTAGGTTGAAGTGGATATATCTATTTCCAGTTCAGCAGAGACATTAATGATGGCTCTCTCCAACTTTACATCTCCTTACAAAGTCACGGAGCCAAGTCCTTTGAAGATGCAGGCCTCGAGTTCTTGTGAATGGTTACTGCAGACATAAGGGAAAAATTGTACATATTGGTTTTCAAGAAGAGATTGGAAAGCATTTTTTTCAAAATAGCATAAGGGTCTCCTAGCAGGGAGCTGGACTAGAAGACCTCCAAGATCCCTTCCAACTCTGTTACTCTGTTACATTCCCAGGATGTTGCCAGTGTTGGAAGAAATAGCCTTCTGGGTTCAGTTCCAAGTGGGGAAGAAAGACACTGAAAACATGGTGGCTGCTTGGAAAGATGGTTTAATGGTGGACAGGATCACATGCCCAGAATGGAGAAAGAAGGAAAAAAGGGCTGAGATGCTGAGAGACCCTTAGTTTTATACCCTCTGTTGGGTTCCACCTTAGTGTTTCCTGTTCCTGTGTAAGAAATGTATCCCATCGGCTGTCAGACTCCCAGGGGCAGGGGTCTTAACTAACTTTGTAGGCTTTGTCTGGACCACATGGCTTCACCTGAGTGTTGGCTGATACAATCTTCCCAGGTCAGGTGGTGAGATGTGTAGAGGCCTTTATTATGTAGAATATTCTGGCCTAGGCCTTAATGGCCCATTAGCAAAGGTGGGTGGGGGGCTCAGTCCTGCCTCTTTGAGTTTCTACTTTACTCTTTAGGGGAAATATTCTGCCTTTTTAATATTTCCTGGGATATTTCATTTTTCTAGGAGAGGGGTGGGTTTTAACTTCCAACACCAGGATGACCTTTGTAAATCTGTTTATTGCAAGGATGTAATAAAATCAGAAATTGTCACATATGTGTTGTAAGAAGACCAGCTGGACATGATAGGACATTCACATAAACCACGCATATATCCATCTCACCCACACATCAGAAAGCAAACCTGAGAGGAAAGGCCATATCAGAAAAAAATGTTTCACATTCAAAAGACTGCAGTCTAATCCTCAGTATCTTTAAGCATTGTGGATAGAAGATCCCAAAAAACTTTATAATTTTTGTTCAGAAAGTGCAAGTTAAAGAGACGAGTGCATATCGTGGTTAAGACACTGGGCTAGAAATTAGAAGACTGTGAATTGTAGTCCCGCTTTAAGTATGAAACCAGCTGGGTAACTTTGGGCCTGTCACTCTCTCTCAGCACTAGGAAGAAGATTGGAGAATGGATTTATTATGTTTACCTAGGGAACAACTTCATGTGGATTTTTTTGGGAGGATAGACTGGCTTTGGAGATTGCATTTATTGCACGTAATTAATCAACTTAATTAACTGATAAGAGATATTATTAAGAAAAACAATCTCATTACTTGATCCAGGACCAATCAGTGTTAATTCCTGGCATGATTTGGGATAGTAAGAAGCCATGGTAAATTTTCCACACGTTGATTACAATAACAGTTTGTTAACAGAAGGTTTTGGAATTTTAATTTTCTCTTGTTTTATTATTATTGTTTTCCCTGCTAACTATTTTGTTATTAACATAGTACATAGAAGACAGGTTAACAACTTGTAAATAGAATTAGCAGCTTAGCAGTTTAACATTCTTTGGGCCTGTTTTGCAAGGGGTGGAAAGCTAATACTGTTGTAATATATTAATCAGCATTCAACTAGGGGGGAACGATATATTTTCTGTATTCTGCATAGTAGTGGATTTTTAAGCTGTACAGATGCAGATAGATAAATCAATGAGAAGTCCATAACAAAGTACATTTATTGGTTCATCAAGTATCCTCATAACTCACATTTGTGATGAAGTTCTTCTTTAATGACCAATCCTTTGCATATCTACCTCGTAACAAAAGGTGGTTATCTCCTAATTCATCTCATAGCAATGGAGAGCAGCTGCTATGAGTTAGGGAGTTCAGGCAAAAGTGAGGAAAACTCCCCCAACCCATCAAGGGTCAAATTAGTGACCAATCAGGATTACAGATGTGGCCACATGACATGAACTACATTTCCCGGGATACCTTTAACTACATTGACCATGATGCATTCCCTTAAGGGACAGCTCATAATTCCTGAGTAACTATCCAATTCCCAAAAACTGGCTGGGACAGCACAATATATGTATATGTATTAGTCCTTTTTTAATGCATTTTTTCTTTCTAGTGTCTTGTTTGTTTGTTTTTCATTGTTCCTTTATTTTTTTTTGATGTTTTGTATTTTAACTGTTTTTGAATAAAATTAAAATAGATTTAAAAAAAGAAATCATTTTATATTAGAAGCACCATGTCAGCTGATATATATATATTTATTTTCTGATGTTCTCGTGGGTGTATGTGGATCTTTGGTTATTCGGGTTACTTCCAATCTTACGCAGGAGAAAACCCGAATAACCAAAGATATATATATATATATATATAAAGTAGTCCTTGTTTAATGACCCTAAACCCCTAACTGGGACAACAGTGGTCATTAAGTGAAGTATCATGTGATCAAAAGGACTTGCAGGTCCAGTATTCCTGGTTGCTATCATTAAGCAAATCACTTGCAATTGTTAAGTGAGCTGGGATTTGCGATTTCCTGCCAGCTTCCCCATTGACTTTGCTTGTTGGAAGACCACTGGGAAAGTCACAAACGGCAATTACATGCTGCAGCATTATCCTGCAACCATCAACCAGGCTCAAATAGTAATCAAGTGATCATGGAGATGCTGTTAAGTCATAAGTGTGAGGACAAGTTGTAAAATCTTTTACAGGACCAGTGCTTTTTTCAGCATTGTCATAACTTTGAATAGTTTGCTAAATGAATGGTTATTAGGGACTACCTGTGAAGCTTGAAGTACTAAGGCAGAGGTCTCCAAACTTGGCAACTTTAAGACTTGTGGACTTCAGTTCCCAGAATTCTCCAGCCAGCATAGCTGGAGTTGAAGTCCATAAGTCTTAAAGTTGCCAAGTTTGGGGACCCCTGTAACTAAGGCATAATATAGTTTTGATATCTTTTTTTCCCCAAGTTCCTATCCATGAACCACAAATTTCAACATCTTCAACCCATGTGTTTGGTGGTAATTGGAGATGAGCATGAAAGGAAGGCATCACATTAGGGAAGTTCAAAGCTTCGGGTACAACAACACTGTTTCATCTCTGCAGCTAAAGACCTACATCTAGCATCACCAGATTTAAAGACAATCTATATCCACAATTTATAACATCACCTGCTCCTCACAGTGGTAATATAACAATCATTTGAACAAGATTTATATCACCACCATGACGGCAAGATGATGCTGTAAATTACTCAAGTGGATATTACTAAAATAGCATGCTACAGAGTTAAATTTAGCACTACCACACAATGTTAAGAAATATGGATTAATTTCATGCCATGCCTCTCACATAAAGAGAAATTCACTTCTTATTCCTTCTTATTGCTTCTTATCAAACAGGCCATATCATCCTTTTTCAACATGGCAATCTCCATCTGTGTTGAATTTCAGTTTTTAACAACTTCTAACCCCACACTTTCCATTCAGAATCCAAGACATCTAGAAGCCAATGGGTTGGAAAGTATGTTTTCCAAAACCATGGGAGTTTTAACTCCTGGTGGGCATGAATTGGTGGGTGTGGCAGGGGAAGGTTACTGAAAAATCCCACTCCCTCCCTACCCCACTAACCTGCTTTCCAGCTCTGTTCTCCTGTGCAGGGCAATAAAAAAACACCCAGCCGATCAGCTGGGACTCGGGAGGCAGAGAATAGATGGGGGCAGGGCCAGTCAGAGGTGATGCCAGTTCTCCGAACTACTCAAAATTTCCACTACCGGTTCTCCAGAACTGGTCAAAACCTGCTGAATACCATCTCTGATAAAAACCTGGGAAAATCCTACATTGGGGCCAATGCTCTTCAACTTCTTTATAAATGATCTAGATGAGGGGATACTCATCAGATTTGTACATAACACAAACCTGGAGTGAATTGCTGATACTTTAGAACAGTGGCCTCCCAACCTTTTTTGTACGACGGCCCAGTACTGGCATCACAAAATGATCCATGGACTGGTACCGACATCAGCATGCACGACCAAGGCAAGGCAAGCCAAGCGACCGGCCAGCCAGCCATCCCCCACTTCTCCCTGCCACCTTCAACTCCTCCTGAGTAATGCGAGACTCCACCGCCATCGGGATGCTCTTCGTTCGAAGCCGCCGCCCCCTTCGACGAAACTAAGGCGAGAGGATTCCTTTAGCACCCAAATGCCACTTTCCAACCAACGATCGACAAGCTCACCCGGAAGCACTTCTCAAGCACTGTCAAAACAAGATGGTGGCGCCCACTTCTTTGCGGCCCGGTAAAAAATGATCCACGGACCGGTACCGGTCTGGGGCCTGGTGGTTGGGGACCACTACTTTAGAAGATAGACTCAAGATTCAGAAGCATTTTGGCAGACTTGAGCATTGGGCCTTATCCGATAAGATGCAGTTCCCCATTTAAATCACCCAAGCCAGTCTCGTCCCCGCAGGCTTTCCCACATGCCGTCACCAAGGTTTTAGACTGATTCCCCCCATAAAGCAGTGCCTTTGGTGGAACTAACACAAATTATTTTTATATGACATCTCTTGGATCCCAACAGAGACAATTGTTCTAACATGCATGCAATGATGATGCTCCTATTTTTTTCTGCGCAAACTGAGGCCCGTTGAATACTTTGTTAGTTGTATGCATCATTAATAAACTTTGCAATTGGAAGAGGGGGGAAAAAGATGCAGTTCAATGGTAAAAAAAAGTAAGTTCCTGTGTTTAGATAGAAAAAGCCAGACACTCATGAGGATAGGCAGTATCTAGCTCACCAGAAGTGCCTGTGAGAGGGAACTAGATATTCTGGTAGACCAGAATATTAAGTATCAGTTTGAAGCATGCTGAACCTGCCAAAGAAGCTGCATCAACAGAGGGATCAAGATCACAAGAAATAATAACATCATTCTGTATTGCACTAGTGAGGCCGCATTTGGTCTATTGCATCCAGTTGTGGTCACCGTGATGCAAAAAAGATACTGAAGCTTTAGAAATAGTTCAGAGAAGAGCAACAAAGATGATAAAGGGACTAAATCATATGATGAACAGCTAAGGGAACCAAGTATATGTAACTCAGGGGTCCCTAAACTTGCCAACTTTGAGATTTATGGACTTCAACTTACAGAATTCTCCCAGAATTCCCAGAATTATCCCAGAATTATCCAGGCAGCATAGCTAGTCAGGGACTAGATGGATAGATATTCAGATGTAGATATTCATAGACATTCATGGGCATGAAGCACAAAAAAAGAGGTATCTAGGCATGTTACTCCTTGGCAATGGGAACAGCACCTAGGCCAAGGGGAAGGAAATTGGGAAAAAGAGAACCATTCTTATAAGAGCCGTGGTGACCCAGTGGTTAGAATGCAGTCATCATCATCATCATCATCCTCTTTTAACAACCCCATAATTCATTGTGGGGTGGAGTCTGGGCAACTGAATGAAGCCGAATGTTTACTGGCTGGATGCCCTTCCTGTCGCCAATGTGGAGTTTTATGCAGCAGATATATTCTCAGTGGTTAGAATGCAGTATTGCAAGCTAATTCTGTTGACAGTTGACTGTCAGCAATTTGGCAGTTCAAGTCTCACTGGCTCAAGATTGACTCAGCCTTCCATCCTTCGAGGGTCAGTAAAAGGAGGACCCAGATTGTTGAGAGCAATATGATGACTCTGTAAACCACTTAGAGAGGGCTGTAAAGGACTGTGAAGTGGTATAGAAGTCTAAGTGCTAATGATATTTGGCTGTACAGTATATTTTTCTGACTACACAGTCCTCAACTTATGACCATAATTGAGCCTACAACTGTGGTCATTAATCATGATAGCTGTTAAGCAGGTCACCATGTGACCATGCCTGCTTTTACAACCTTTTTATGGCAGTCGTTAAGCAAACACAGTACTCGTAAAATGAACAAGGCAGTCACAAAGCAAACACCACAGTCATTAAGCAAGCACCAAGGGTGTGAAGTGAAGTGAACCAATTGTTTACTATAGGTTTTGGGTTGGGGGGGTTTTTGTTGTTGTTTTTTGCCCAAAACCAAATGTAAACACTGGTTCCAGAAAAAAATAAATGTCAGTGTCACATGACTACAGGATACTGAAAATGGCTGTAAATGTGGGCCAATTGCTGATTGGCCAAAATGCATTCATAGACTGGGGCGTGGGGGGCACTGGCAGTCAGAACTTTGAATTTGAATTGTTAAGTGGCTTTTTTTAGGGTCTGTCATAAATTTGAACAGGTTGCTAAGCAACCTGTTATGAGTTGATGATTACCTGTAACGCAGATTTACTTTTACCTCCTATATCACAGAATTTGGAAAGATCAAAGGTTTTGTTTATGTTTTATTTATTTAATTTACAGGCCACCCTTTTCCAGAGGATTTTACTGCCTCCTACATAAACTGTAATAATAGGTTCTGCTAAGGGAAAGAATCTATATTCAGATACTCAGTTTGCAATACTGCAGTTGTTGAATTATTTTTATGTTTTAATTTACCAAGAAGTAATACATGACAAAATAAATAAATCCATCTATATTGGTTTTTATGGAAACTCAAGTTTAGTTTGATTTACTTTATTGTCATTGCATCTCGTACAACGAAATCAAACACCATCTTCAGTGCACATCGTGACCATGAAAATAAACACAACACACATCCTTCACACTCCATATATTGAACCGAAAACCCACAACACCGCACCAACACTGCACTATACAGTAGAATTCAACAGAGCTACTGCCCAGGGATGGAAGCTGTTTTTCAGCCTATCTGTCCTTGTTTTTCTTATCCTGTACCATCTGCCAGATGGTAATAGTTCAAAAAAAAAGGGTTCCGAGGATGAGATGGATCTTTGGGAATGTTTTGAACTTTCTTAAGGCAGTGGGAGCTATAAAGCTCTTCCAAAGAGAGGAGAGGGCAACCAACTATCTTCTAGGCAATGACAATATTACAATATTATATATATTCAATAAAATATCTAACAATATTTCAATGGGAAATATTTCAGCCAATAATTAGGAATTATTCATGTAATGTTATACGTCCAGCAAGTTTTTGAAAAAAATACCGTACATCCAAGATTGATGTAGCAAAAATATTTAATTCTTGTAAAAATATTCTTTTGTTCTCAGTTTTTGTTATACTGCACATGCTGTGTTGTATATGGCAATCAATAGGTATGCAACAATCTCATTAATAAGGAGCATCATTTTCAAGAATTTTTTTTTAATTTGGTTATTATACCACATTCAGGAAACTTGGAACTTGTAATTTTTGTACAAATATCGTCGGTGGCCATTTAGTCATGACATTGTTGATACAGGTAGTCCTTGACTTGCAACAGTTTGTTTAGTGACCATTCAAAGTTATGGCACTGAAAAAAAAGTGAGTTATGGTCGTTTTTCACACTTACGACCGTTTGCAGCATCCCACAGTCCCGTGATCAAAATTCAGACACTTGACAAATGACTGACATTTATGATGGTTGCAATGCCCTGGGGGGGACGGGGTCATCTCCTTTTGTGACCTTCTGACAAGCAAAGTCAAATGGGGAAGGCAAGTTCACTGAACAACTATGTTACTAACTTAACAACTGCAGCGATTCATTTAACAACTAAGGCAAGAAAAGTCATACAGCGGGTCAAAAGTCACTTAACAACAGAAGCAACAGAAAGAGAAATTTGGGGCTCAATTGCTATTGTAAGTTGAGGACTGATTTCAGGCTTTAATCAACCTGAGTCATTTTATTGCCTCCACTAATTACGTGATCCCCTTTCCTCTTCTTCTTTAGAAATAAAATTTGCTCCTGTGTGTGATACATATTGAATCCCTGATTTCATCAAGTTTGTTTGAAATAAATGCTTAACAAACATGAATCCTGTTTCCTTCTTGATATTGTGACCATTGTCAATCCTGTCCTTCACTATTTTATGGATCTTTTTATATATTGGCTATATATACTTATTTTCTTCTTTCAAATAGTTTCCCAACAATCTACTTTGACAGTTTTTGCTTTTGTTACTTTATGTTTTTTTTGCAAAATCCAATGTGCATTTTCTCTTTGCTTGCCTTGATGTAATTATTCCAAATTTTTCTTCTTTGATATTATATCTGTGTTATCATCATCATCATTATAAATACTAACTCCCCCCCAATTGTTTTTAATTTAAGTTGGTTTAATCTGAACTTTCTTTATCTAAATGCATGGTAGAAGCCAAGCAATCCCTCTATTCAGATTCCCACCTTCCCTTTCTTTCTCCTGTGGATGCTTTCTCCCATCAACACCCACATACCCACTCCTGGGAGAAACCAGGAATGGCTGGATTTGCACTTTTCTCCATGCTTGGCACACTGATGAGCACTGCAGCTCTTGCAAGCTGGGAAGCTATTGCAGTGGCAAAGGCAGAAGGGGGGGAAGAAGGGAGAAAGAGAGAGACGCGAGGTGAATGTGCGTTGGCTGCAGGAGTGAATGGAGAGGCGGGCTGCTCGCGTTCACTCTCTGTTCTCCCCCCTCCCTCCTATGTTCCATTCACCCAGTCTTGTCCCTGCTGTCGAGGCTGCTGACGTCAGAGATGCCTGCGTCAATGCTTGCCTCAATAACACACGTGCAGGCTTTCTCTCCCACCTCCTCCTGCTTTCTTCTTCTTCTTCTTCTTCTTCTTCTTCTTCTTCTTCTTCTTCTTCTTCTTCTTCTTCTTCTTCTTCTTCTTCTTCTTCTTCTTCTTCTTCTTCTTCTTCTTCTTCTTCTTCTTCTTCTTCTTCTCCTCCTCCTCCTCCTCCTCCTCCTCCTCCTCCTCCTCCTCCTCTTCCTCCTCCTCTTCTTCCTTCTAACACTAAAATAGCTGGGCAGAAAATCAATTTGATAATTCCTCCTCCTCCCACCCTTTTCTTCTCCTTCTCCTCCTTCACCTTCACCTCCTCCTCCTCCTTCTCTTTATTTTATTTTGTTTTATAAATCAACCCATTAGGGCTGCTGCTGGCATTTTTAGAATTAAAGATGGTCTCTTCTTACTCTCCTCCCATCTTTTTTCCCCCTCTCTCCCATTCTCTATGACCTTTTCAATCTCTATTTCAATTATCAGGAGGGAATGTACTTATTCTGAATGCTTTGGTGCCTATCATGCAAGCATCTTGGGATCTATATTTATGCAGGATAAAAATATATGCCAAGAGCACTGCAACCAGCAAGGTCCCAGCTCACCCCTCATGCACTCCTCACAATAAGGCATGCCCTCTCAGGAAGGGTTTGGGATTGATTTCTCCTCCCCCCTCGGGAACAAAGCCCTTGGGGCATATGCTAATTGAACAAATTCTCTCTCTTCCTGTGGCTTTTCAAAGAAACCTCCCATTGGATCTCTTGGACTTGCCAACTATTTACATGAACTCGAGGTAGCTTCTCTGAACAGCGGTGTGCAAACAAGATGGCTGCTGAGCTGTGACTCTAAGAGCCTGGCTCAAGGGCCAGTTGAAGTCATGTGTGATTTTGACATTTTGGAGGCAGCATCCTCACTTCCCCTTAATCTGAGGACAAAGATGCTCTCCCTTTTTTAAAGGTCATCTCCTGATTCCCAGCAGAGGCAGTTTAAGGTCACCTTTAGCTGTTCCATTTTACAGCCTTTTCTCCCCCCCTCCCCCCCTCCATATTAGCCTGACCTATGACACACTTCAAGCTTCTAGTTCTGGTTGCTGATGCTGGCAGCGAATGAGAGGCAGCCTAGTACCTCCTGGCCTTTTTAGGCTGCTGCAGGGGTGCTCCCTCCCCTCTTGTCAGTAGGAATTATTCTCTAATATTTCAGCTTCTGCTGCAGAGATGACCCCCAGTTTCCTCAATGGCAGCTGTCTGCATGATGCTTGACAGATATTTTCAGAGTGCTCACCAGCTGTTACACGGGCTCCTTGCAAACATGGGCTTTTGCTCTTTAGAAAGAAATCATTGGTTTCAAATATGAGTTTAGTGCTCTTTGATAACTGGGCCTGCTGGCTCAGTTCAGCACTGCATGACAGCTCTGACCACACAAGTCTACTAATCAACTCTTTAGTGAATTTGCACAGATGCAGAATTTTGAAGTCATGTCACATCTGATACTCTTCCAGCACCGCCCTGGCTTTGCTGAGATTGTGGCCTAGGCAGCTTTAGCCATCTATCAAAATTCACTCCTAACCTGCCCAATTTTGTCAATCGGCTAGTCAGTTTTGGGTTGGCACAGGGGAAAAGACAGGTATAGCCATCTGTCACAGCTATCCAACTGTCCCAGATGACATCCAGAAAAGACAAGCCCAGCAAAGCCACATGATTTAATTATTGGCCTGGTTTAGCATAGTCTGCATATCCAAAATCAGCAAGCGCCACTTAGCGATAGCCTAGAGTAGAGTGCACCATAGAGACAAGATAGGGATCAACAGAACAGTACATTTTATATGGTACATTTTCTTCCAGCTCAAAGAAAGTGGATATGTTTATTAAGCTATGAGAAAAAGCCCATAATGTACAATGTAGTTGGGAGTGGTGGATCTTCATGGGATGCCAGTTTATAGTTGAGATCTATGCTGATATGTATTTGATATTATGGATCTGTCTTTTTCCAATCCCCATCTAGCCATATTACTTCTAAACAGGAGATAAAGAGATGATAGTGACACCTGCATTCTGACAACACTGATGTGATCATGAAGGGTTATCTCTGCTTTCATTGCGGGTAGTCCTCCATTTATAACCATTCATTTTAGTGATCATTTGAAGTTACAATAGCACTGAGAAAATGAATCTCCTTGTATTGTATACCTCTCCTTGTATTTAACAGATAACAGATAATCAGAATTGGAAGGGACCTTATAGGTCATCTAGTCCAACCCCCGGCCCAAGTGGGGGACCCTACACCATTTCTGACAAATGGCAGTCCAATCTCTTCTTGAAAGTCTCAAATGATGGCGCTCCCACAACTTCCGAGGGCAAGCTGTTCCATTGGTTGATTGTTCTCCCTGTCAGAAAGTTTCTCCTTATTTCCAGGTTAAATCTCTCCTTGTTCAGTTTCCATCCATTATTCCTTGTCTGGCCTACAGGCACTTTAGAAAATAGCTCGACCCCTTCCTCTCTGTGGCAGCCCCTCAAATATTGGAAGACTGCTATCATGTCTCCCCTGGTCCTTCTCTTTACTAGACTAGCCAGGCCCAGTTCCTGCAACCGTTCGTTGTATGTTTTAGCCTCCAGTCCCCTAATCATCCTGGTTGCTCTTCTCTGTACTTTTTGTAGAGTCTCAACATCTTTTTTATAATGTGGTGACCAAAATTAGATGCAATTTATGACTGATGGAGCATCCACATGGCCATGTCATCAAAATTTAGGTGTTTTGGCAATTGTCAAGTATTTACAATAGTTGCAGGATCCTGGGATCATGAAATCATTTACAACCTTCCCGTTCTGCTTCTGACAAATTCAGTGAGGAAAGTCAGATTTGCTTAATGACCAAATGATTCACTTAACAACTGCAGTAATTCTATCTGCCTTTGTATTGGTTTGCATCATTTGCATTGATTTTATCATAAAACTTTAGTGTAAGGATAAAGGAAGGGAGTAGTAAGACCCAACTTGCAATACTACATCCAATTTTGGTCACCTTGATACAAAAAAAGGATATTAAGACTCTAAGAAAGAATCCAGAGAAGAAGAACAAAGAAGATTAGAGGGCTGGTGGCTAAAACATATGAAATACAGTTGCAGGAATTGGGTTTGTCTAATCTAATTAAAAGGACTAGGGATAACATGTTAGCTATGTACCTACATTTGAGGGGGGGGGTAATAAAGAAGACAGGAACAACCAATTTTCCAAAGCACTCAAGGACAAGACAAGAAGTAATGTATAGGAACTTATTAAAGAGAGATCCAATCTAGAACTAAGAAGAAATTTCCTGACAATGAGAACAATTTATCAGCAAACAAGTTGCCTTAAGTTTGTGGATGTTCAACAATCAAAGGTTAAGTTAAAAGAGGTGTGGTGCAGTACTTAGAATATACTATTGCAGGCTCAATAGCAGTAACTGAGAGGATCTTGGAGTCTTAATGGACAACTAGCTAAATATGAGCCAGCAATGTGCAGCAGCAGCCAAAAAAGATAATGCAACCCTAAATTGTATTAACAGAGGGATACAATCAAGACCAAATGAGGTACTAATACCACTCTATAAAGCCTTAGTAAGACCACACCTAGAGTACTGCATCCAGTTTTGTCACATTACAAAAAAGATGTTGAGACTCTAGAAAAAATACAGAGAAGAGCAACCAGGTTGATTAGGGGATTGGAGACTAAAACATATGAAGAACGGTTGCAGGAACTGGGCTTGGCTAGTCTAGTGAAGAGAAGGACCAGGGGAGACAATCAACCAAGGGAATAGCTTGCCCTCGGAAGTTGTGGGAGCGCCATCACTTGAGACCTTCAAGAAGAAAAAGTCTAGCTCACTGCTCACTCCAAGAGTTTGATTCTGAGCAGCTTAAGGTTGACTCAGCCTTTCATCCTTCCGAGGTTAGTTAAATGAGGACCCAGATTATTGAGGGGAATATGTTGACTCTATAAACCGCTTAGAGAGTGGTTTACACAGCAAAGTGCTGTGGAGTGATATATAAGTCCATTGCTATTAAAAAGAGATTGGAGAGCCATTTGTTTGGAGTTGTATAGAATCTCCTGCTAGAGCAGGGGTTGGACTAGAAGACCTCTAAGGTCCCTTTGAACCCTGTTTTTCTGCTAAGTAACCCAAGCATTTGTAAGGAAACCAGAAGAAAGGCAGAAGAAAGTTATTTACAAACAATTCTGGTGGGCTCCAGAAACCCAGAGTGCACACTTTCTCCCAGGAGACAGAAAACATCACAGAAGCTTGCATCCTATCCCTGGAGACTGGAACATATTTCTTGCATTCTACTGTGGGCAGACAATGGCTTCCCTACAGCTTGGCAAGCTGGTAGCGATCATTAGAAGGAACAGAAGTGACACAGTCATGATCTCTTGGCTTTGCGATAGAATGTAATAGCAATTCACAGCATGAGTAGCAATTCACAGTACATATGGAACTTACAAATGTCTTGGCTGCCCTATTGCTTCCTCACCTCTGCTTTCATGATACAATGCAGAAATTTAAAAATAAACTTTAAAATGTCTGCACAGATATTAGGTTTCCTTTCTTTTGTTGTTCTGTAGCCAATGCAGGATATATCCTATGCTCCGTCCCTTGTGTACATACAGTGCACTTTGCACTCAATAATCAAGGTATTCCTGCTCTGATTTAGTGAAGAGAGCAAACTGTGTGGTAAAAGACACCATTTGTGCCATTAGAAAGACTCTGTTGCCAGCAGTAGCACTAGTGACGTCTGTACTGTGGTGCTTTATTCCTTCTGGCATAAATCAAATGACCACAATCCAAACACTATATTTGTTGAACTACAAATGTGCTTTCAGTCAGAAAAGACATCAAGAACCAAGCAGCTGTTTCCATTTAAATCATTTTACTAAAATACTCCTGCCACTGCAAATAATAAACAAGCAGGAAAAAAGGCAAACATGCGTTGTTTTGAATATGGTTGGGAGGTGTTGAATTTCTTCCCTATGTTAGAAGGATATAACACTATGAAAAAAATATTGTGGTCTTTGAGTTGAGCTTGATCCCTCGGGAATTTTTTTTTTTGTGTGTGTGTGTGTGTATGATTTTCTTGGCAGTAGTTATACAGTACAAATGGCTGGCTATTGCTTGCCTCTGGGGTTTTTTTTTTTTTCAGCTTTCCTGACTAATTTATAGCTTTGGGATTTCAGATTATTTCCTGTCCAAGTCTAATAAGGCCCAACTCTCTAGCTTTCCAAATTAGCCAGAGTCAGGAGGTACTCTTGGTTAACTCTTATTTTCCTGAAAGAACACATTATTTGCAGTGAACAAGTTATTCCAAAAGGGTGTTTATCTTTTTCCTTGTCTTATCTATGTGGCATATTATTAGGGCCATATTCAGTAAAGCAAGGCTGTCAAACTCGTGGCTCGCGCCGCATGCATCATGTGCTGGCTATGCCCATGCCCAGTTTAGAGAAGGGGGAAAAAGTCACGATATGTCATGTGATGATGCTGTGATGACACGAGTTTGACCCCCCCCCCGCACTAAACCCAGTGGTGGGATTCATCCAGTTCGCACTGGTTCGGTAGAACTGGTAGCTAATATTTTGTGGAGTTCAGTGAACTGGCTGAAATGCAGGGAAGGAGGTCCTGCCATGCATGGTGAGTGGGGGGAGAAGAGATCTCAAATTCAGTCTCGGACACATCTTATGAAATTATTTAGTCTGATTGCAGCCGTAGATTTAAATTACCATGTCTCTGACTGTGTTGTTCTTTATTGGTTCTTCAAGACTGCCAGTTCTAGCACTGGTAAACATCATTCTACATATACTGGCTTTTCACAGTTAGGAAAATACAACTTTTCCCTGTGTTTCCAATTATTCTTAAATTATATACATAGATTTTATTGTTCTCAATAGATGGGGGAGGGGTAGAAAAAAAAACGATTGGACAGAATGCCTGGACTGGCATAGGTTCTCTAATTGTTAGCAGATCTGAATTTCAACCAGGGGAGACAACTAATCACCGCCTTACGATTCTGCATGGAATAATTATATGTATAGCAGTACCACACAATGCTATTCCAGATGTGTGGCAAAAGAGATCCTTTCAGCTTCACAAGAGCAAAAACAGCCCATGTCAATGAGCCCAATAAGTGGATAGATTCGTTTTTACAGATTGTGATGGTTTGACCCTTCATGATACTGTTCTCACATATCTTTCCCCCATTGTGGAATTGAGGTCCATAATTTTCAAGAGATTTACATGAAGGGAAAGGAGAAGGGATTTGTGATGACCTGGGGCAAGGCACAGAGGCAACACAGCCAGTTGATAGTTCGAACTCCCCTTTATTGCTCCAACTTTCCCTCAAACTCTTATGGCAAGTCCCAGAGCAAAGTTCTCACACACACCTCCAGCAGCCTCTGGGTGGGAGTAATCCAGCAAAATGCTGTTAGCATAACAGTTTCAAGGCAAGAAATCTAGTGAGACAAAGGAACAAGGCAGCAATAAGGCAATGAGTCCAACGAGGCAAAGAACAAGGCAGCAGTAAGGCAAGAATTCCAGCGAACTCAAGAAGTCAGCAATGGCACACAAAACTCCACAAATTCAGTGCTTGTTCCCGACAAGTGCCACTCCCCATGGTGTCTCCTTAAGTCTCAGTCCCCAGGTGTGCTTTATGAAGAGAGGTGGGGCACTCTCCTCCCGAGTCGTTGGGTTGGCCTGTGCTGCTCCTGCCTCATCTCTACTCTCCATGCTCAGGGTTCAGGAGAGGGTGGTCCTTGCTTCGCACCTGAGCTCCATTGCTCCTCATCTCGACTTCCTGCCCTCTCTTCCCCCTCTCTTTCGGTTGTCCTGCCCCCATTATTTCCTACTGGCAAGCCATCCCAGGTCCAAGTGACCTAGGGCTGCCTCGTCCTGCTCCTCCCCATGTCCCTCCAGAGCCGACAAGGCTTCCCACTCAACTTCCATCAGCCCCAGCTCCGGGTTATCCTCCTTTGTGGACTCAGGCTCCGATGGGGCCATGATCTGATTAGAACTAGAATTAGGATACATTATCATACCCACCAGGTGACAAGGCTTTCTTCATTTATCCTTAAGTATCTCTTCTTATGATTTAGAGATTTCTGACATTTTTCCACCAAATGTTATTTTGTGTCCCAGAGAGATTTGTTGTGACATTTTTACAAGACACTTTGGGATAAAATCCTACATCTCCATGTCCAAGAGTGGTAGAGCTGATTCAAGTCCAAATGAGGGGTTTAGTGTTCAGGCATGGTGCAATCTATGCGATAGCTCTGAGGACTAAAGATATAAATAGAAAACTATACATTATTCTTTCAACTACAAGACCTTTCAGCTCCTGCTTTTCATGAGTCATTGAGTTATCCTGAGGAAACTGAATGCACGAATCCATGATATACTGTGTATATTCAAGAGGAGATGTCTGATGTCTCAGAAGAGAAGGTATTACACCTACTTCTCAAGAAGGCCATGATAGATCCTGTGATCAACTACCAATAACTTACTATTAGAGATACTTGATTACATGACAACAAGGCATGTTTGATGCTGGGGAATGTTTGGGTTTCTAGCAATAAATTGTAGACATTCCAAAGACTTTCATAATTTTTTTTAGTCAATCCATTTCATTTACTTTATCTATTGTCTTCCTCTTCTGCTTCATTTAACCATACCAAGGACAGTCAGAATTTCTAGTCCATTATTTATTCACACCCAAAGCATGTGAATTTCTACTTCTGATCTTCTCTTCAAGATAGTGGTTCAGTCCTTACTAGATTCAAGATTAACGCATGAGTTCTTCCCGTAACCCACTGTACTCTTAGTAACCATTACCATACTTACAATTCAAAGGCATCTGTCTTCTTTTTCTGTCTCTCTCAACTAGCAGCTTTTACAGCATATATATTACTCTGGAGAAAAAAAATGGTTTCACTCTTCTGTTTTTTACTGTCATATAACTATTCTTATCTTAATTATCTTGTCTGTTTGTCACTGCCTTCATTCCAAGGATTAACTTCCTCTTTATTTCTTCATACACTAGCCTTCTACACTTTCACTTCTTTGCCATCAACTGCCATTGCTGATAAGTACTTCTGTCTTGTTAATATTTAATATTCAGCCAGATGTTTCACTCCTATTTTTACTTTCATAATGAACTCTCTCAAGACTTCTTTACTTCCAACTAAAATAGTGTCATCTGCATATTTGTTAGTCTTTGGGCCTCCATTTTTAATTCCTGCTGTCATCTATTCCAATCTTACTATTCTTATACATCTGCTTCCAGGTCTGACAGCAAAGTCATTGCTTATTCTAGCTCCCTCTGTATTTGAGTTAGTTCCTGAATTTATTAGGATGTTAGACCCAAGGACCCAGCAATGATGCTTGGAGTTACTTCTGAGTACAGGCAGTCCATGACCACAAAGGACCTCAAAATTTATGTCACTAAATGTGAAATTTGTTAAGTGAGTTTTATCCCATTTTATGATATATATATATATATTTGCCACATTTGTTAAATGAATCTCTGCAGTTGTTAAATTCATGACCCAGTTGTTAAGTTTAATCTAGCTTCCTCATTGACTTTGCTCATCAGAAGGTCACAAAACTTGATCACATGACCCTGGGATATTGCAACAGTCATAAATAGGAATCAGTTACCAAGCATCTGAATTATGATCACCTACCCATGGAGAAGCTGCAATGATCATATGAAGAATGGTCATAAGTCACTTTTTCAGTGCCTTTCTAACTTTGAACAGTCACTAAATTTATTTATTTATTTACTTGTTTATTTATTTATTTATTTTATATTGCCACTTATTCACCTGTGGTGACTCGAGGTGGTTTACAGAATGTAAAAACATATTTAAAATAAGAAGCAATAAAAACTAACAAAAAAAATCAAAATTAATACAGCACAACAGAACAAAATCTAGAAAAAATAAATACAAAATCACCCCCAACTCCCACCCACCCCTGCCCCAACAATAGTAGATCACACGAACCATTTGATGGGCTCCATCCCGCTCTGGGTTCCCCAGGCCCACTGGCAAAACCAGGTCTTCAGTGCCTTCTGGAAGAGTATTAGAGTGGGGGCCATTCTAATCTCTGGGGGAATGATGTTCCAGAGAGAGAGAGAGACCACAGAGAAGGCCCTTCTTCTGGGTCCCACCAGGTGTAGCTCCCTCAGAGATGGGACCCGCAGTATTCCCTGCCTCCCCGCTCTAATGGGCCTGATAGATGTGACTGGCAAGAGATGTTCCCTCAGATAACCTGGTCCCAAGCCATGAAGGGCTTTAAAAGTGACAATCAGCACCTTGAATTGCATCCAGAACCAAATTGGCAACCAATGCAGCTCCTGCAGGAGAGGTGAAACAGGTACACACCGGGGTCTGCACAAAACCATGCAGGCTGCTGCATTTTGCACCAACTGGCGCTTCTGGGTGTGTTCTTCAAGGGCAGCCCCATGTAGAGCACATTGCAATAATCAAGATGGGAAGTGACTAAGGCATAAGTCATTGTGAGTAGGGACCGTTGATTCAGGAAAGGATGTAACTGGTGCACAACCCGCAGTTGCACAAAGGCCTTCCTGGCCAAAATCGCCATCTGCTCTTCGATGAAATGAAAATGAAAAAAATGAACTGTTATGAGTTGAGAACTACCTGTAGTTTCTTTATTTTGTTTGCCTATTGATAGAAATCTTGCCAGACTAAAGCAGGTATCTGCCTAAGTATTAGCTTTAATGATTTGCTATGGAGGATCTGCCTTCATATAAGGGAAATATTCTGAATCTCTTCTTTACATTGACCTTATATTTTGACTGTATAACTTCCACGTTAAATCTTGTTGACACTCCTCCCTTGAATTTCCAAGTTTAATCTGTATGTTTATGGTAAGTATCTATCCATAATATGTATTATGTGGCCAGTTCCACAACTTGAACCCAGGAATGTGTTTGGGTTCCCATTATGTACAGGTAGTCCTCAACTTACTTCAGCTCATATAATGATCATTGAAAGTTGTCACTGAAAACAAGTGACTTATGATCAATTTTCACACTTATGATCATTGTAGCATTCCCAATATCATGTGATCAAAATTCAGATGCTTGGCAACTGACTCATATTTATGATGATTGCAGTGTCCCAAGGTCATATGATCACTCTTTGTAACCTTCCAACAAGCAAAGTCAACGGGGAAACCAGATTCATTTAACAACCGTGTTACTAACTTAACAATTGCAATGATTCACTTAACAACTGCAGTAAGAAAGATTGTAAAATGGAGCAAAACTCACTTAACAAATGTCTCACTTAGCAACAGAAATGATGGGTTCACTTGTGGTTGAAAGATAAGGATTATCTGTGGTTGATGTTATACTGTATATCAAGAATCCCCAAACTTGGCAACTTTAAGACTTGTGGACTTCAACTCCCAGAATTCCTCAGTCAGCATAATTTTTCATATACAGCTATGCTAGCTGAGGAATTCTGGGAGTTGAAGTCCACAAGTCTTAAAGTTGCCAAGTTTGGGGACCTCTGCTGTATATGAAAAGATGCCCAGGTCTAGAATATGTGCTTATATTGCTTGAAGCAACAGTAGTAAACCCTTTGGTAAACCCTTAATAGCTATTTCCTGGATTATGGAGTTTATTGAGTCCAAAACCTCCATTTCTCTACTTTTTTCGTTTCAGTCACTTCTCTTTTCTTAATGTTGTATTTAGCATGTTACAGTTTTTTGAGAATTTCTCAGATTTTTCTAACCATTGTTAGATGGTTTACATGTTTGTATTATACTGGTGTTCACCAGATATCTACTAATTCTAATAGATACTACCCTATCATTTATTGTCTTACATGGAGGACATAGTCTGTTTTGTGTATCTTTTCCACTCCATTCTTCAGTATTGTCTCAATGGTACATCATGAAACCTTTTAACTTAAAGTGGCCCATTCCGGTACATTTAAATTTATATACAGTATTGCTAAAACTACCATTTTAATTGTTTTATTCAAGATATTATTTTATTGTAAACAATCACTTTGAAAACATGTGCTCATAAAATGCCATTAAATGGAAAGTCAAGGAGCCATAAGGCACTCCTGCTTTGCAACTTCTGTGCAAATTCACAGATAGACCTAATGCCTCTTTTGGGGAGAATACCAAAAGGGAATCTATGTATGCAAATGTTACAAACTGTTCTCTTCCTTTTAAAGCAGCTCTCCAAAATCAGATGGGAGAATCACCAGAGAACACAAAAAGAGACAGGAAATGTCTTTTTTCAAAACAACTTTCCAAAAATGAAGGAATTAATCAATAAACAAGACATGCCAATTCTAGAATAAGCACCTCACCTGGAAAACATGTTGATTTTTAAACTTAGAATTTATTAATATGAATTCATGATCACCGATAGGGTCATGCATGCTGTGCCTGACATGAAAATTTAGGATAAACAATGTAGCTTTGGATTTCCATTGTTATTGGCTGACATTATTGAGATATATAACCCCAGGGTTTAAAATGCCTGCAGAACAAAATCAATTGTATTAACAGCATTTGCTTTGTACCCTCTTCTGTGTTATTTCCTTTGCACATTAGAAGTAGAAGATCCCATTATGAATTTGCCAGTTAGTTAGTAGAGCATGAATACCATGCAATATGGCAGGAGTGATAACACATCCTTTGTAGCAGTGGTAAATTTTGGAACAACTATCACTTCCTACAGCACCTTGTCATGAATGATGGCAGATTACCATCTGTATAGTGATGGTAATACTTCATTTCAAACAATTTCTTGCTGTAAAATAAAGAATTTTTTTTCATTGCTGGATACAGCAAAAGATGATTCAGAGGCTTGGCCAGAACAATAGATTTGGCTAATATAAATGCAGAAATACTTATTCTACTCATATCATGGTAGCGCTGCTAATTGCCACAATATAAGAAAAACATAAGCAATTATTTATGTTTCTGGATGCTATTGCCCAAAATTCAACTTTTTTAAAAAAATATCTATCTATTCAACCCTAACCCTATTCTGCCATTCATTCAGGAGCTCACAAAAACATATATAGCATATCCTCATATCCGCCTCCCTCCAAAAAAAACCCCCACAAACTTACAAGGTAGGTTGAACTAAGAGAAGGATCATCTGACCCAAAGTCACTCAGTAAGCTCCTTTCTATGTAGAGAACTAGAAACTGAATGTCCTACTCCAGTGTTTCTCAACTTGGCAACATTAAAATGTGTGGACTTCGATTCCCAGACTTCCCAGTCAGCATCCTGGCTGGGTGTTAGATATGGGCTAGATTGAAGAGGCAGGACAACGGGGTGAGGGAAAGGATCTCTTTATTTAGCTCTGAATAAAGACTGCAGCCAGGTGTACCTGCTGTTCTTTTTACAGGTTGCTGTCCACAATTTCAGTCACTGATGGCTGTTCATTTTCCCACCCGGAAAATGAACCAATGGGGGAAGTCTGATATCATTGACTTTTCCCCATTGAATATTACACTGGGGAAGTTTTGAAACTGAAGTCCTCTAATCTTAATATTGCCAAGGTTGAGAAACACTGGACTAGTTCAGGACTCAAACCATACTTACTTGCTCTTCAGTGTTTTTACAGATATTCCATTCCATATTGAACATCTTGAGTTCCATAGCAAGGGACAATTTCACGAGTAGCATGACAAGGGAATGCACCACAATTTTCCTCTTGTAGAAAGTTAGCACCTACCCCTCCCCTAGAATAGCGAAATATTCTAGGAAATATTAAAAAGGCAGAATATTATATTTCCCTAGATGAGAAAAGAAGAAACATGTTTTTTAAAAACAAAACAGCTCCCTGCAGCTCTCTGCCCCTGGCAGATATTCGATGCACAGTAAGACTGAGCCAGCCTATTTACAAAACAAAAGTCCTCTATCTCCAGGGTGATGGGATTAAGACATGACCCCTTAGGACATAATAGGATTAGCCCTCTGACCCATCTAACAACAGGGGTCACTGCATTAGGAAATCACCTGGGGACATTACATCACCCAGCACAGTTCAACCAGACTTATCTCAGACAAACTGGATTTGAACATGACCCCTGCAGCAACCAATAGAATACCTACCCTTGCCACAGGAATAGGAAGCTCAAAGTCAAGGCCCAAGAGAGGGTACTGGCTTTGGAATTAGGATTCTTTCTTTTTCATCTATGAGAATGCAGGTTTTTTTTTTTAATGATATTGGGAAAGTTTTGCATTTTAAGCTTCCTGTAATGAAATATATTACCTGAAACACACGCCTCTTTCTTCAATGACTTGTTTGTCTGTATGCACATTGCCACGCATGTGTGTCTGGAAGTAGAAGAGTGGGCATTATTTAAAAGAATAAAATTCAGGTCAATCTTGTTTTGTTGCTTTAATATTCAAGAAGTCTGGCAGGATCTCTTGAAGTCAAACCTACATATAAATACTTATATAGTTAGAACGTTAGGTTAAACTGGAAGCAGCTATTTACCTTTTTTTTTTGTAAGATACAAAATTAGCTATGATGTCAGATGTATTTAAACCTTAGGTATTTTTAAGAAAAAAACCCACTACCAAACAGCTAAGTAAAATCCTGTAGAGTTTAACTCCCAACTAGAGTGAAGATTCAGCAGTTACGTCATGGGGCAGCTATGGCTTCTGTGTATTCCTTTTTCCAACCCTGTAATCCCTTAATCTGGGATAGTGTTGGGACAACTGGATAGAGATGAATGTTTACTGACTGGATGCCTTTCTTGATGTCATGCAGAGTTCATAGCAGATTTTTTTTTCTTTGTACCTTAGGAGAAAAACATCTGCTGCTACTTAGGATTCAATTCTCAACATTCCTTGTGGAAGGAGAACATTTTCACCACTAGGCCACCCTGCTTCTTCTATGACTTCTGTTATTCTTCTGAATAAGAAAAATAGAATATGGTGGAATTTAAGAATAAATGCATACAAGTCTGGGGAGATTTCTTCTGGTATGATTGCATGCATTTACTCTATAAGGATCTACTTCCTAAAAAAAACATAAACAATACAGCATTAAAATGTCCAGATTTAAAACATTCCCAGTAGGTAGACAAATCTGATTAAAAGCAAATAAAAATAATAAAACACCACATACTACACAATAGTATTGTATGAATTATTCTGATTGACCACTGATCATTAACTGCTCCAACCTCCAGAATACCATCACTGAAGGGACAAGTCCAAATCTAAACACTGGTAGGCTCCATTAGTGCTGCTGCAAGAAACATTATGATCTGGTCTCAGATTCCACCTTATTTCACAGAAGTGGGGAGACTATTAAAAATTTCCCTGGAATGTTCAATTCTGGGTGGAGAATCTGGTGCTGAAGGTATCAAGCCACATAATCTGATTGCTTTTTATTCCATGTTTACTACTTCCATGTAGATCAGGGGTGTCCAACTTTGGCAACTTTAAGACTTATGGACTTCAACTCCCAGAATTCCCCAGCCAGCTTGTTGCCAAGGTTGGACCTCCTGTTGTAGATATATAACGTGTTTCAGTGGTGGTATTCTATCAGTTTGTCCCGGTTCTGGCGAGTTGGTAGCGGCGATGAGCAGCGGAGACCAAACCAGTTCTCTCCGCCGTTCTGCTGTTAGGCCCACCCACCCACCTGGGCTCCCATACTTACCTTTATCCTCTGAATTTGAAGCACAGCTGCTTTGCGTGGCACAGAAGAGTGCTGTGCAACAGCAGCTGAAGCGACCAAGAAAGTGCAAGCTTGCAGGAGGTGAGTTAGAACGCCTCTGTGCCTGCACAAAGTGCACATTGATGGTAAAAATATTTGAATCCCACCACTGATGTATATCCACCATTATGGCACCACAGCACAAAAGGAATGAACTGGATGAGGACTCTAGCACTTAATGCAGGAAAGCGAGACTACTGGCTCTTAAGCATATTTCCAAAATGTTATTGGAACAAAATTGCACCAGGATATATCCCATTCTTTCCCAAATAAAATTGAAGGGATGATGCAACTAAAGAGGAAGACTGGTGTTAGAAGATGAATATGCTATAGGTAGACCTAGAATTATAACAGTTCATTGAATGACGGTTCAAAGTTATAACGGCACTGAAAAAAGTGACTTAGGACCATTTTTCACACTTATGACCATTGCCACATCCTCGTGATCATGTGATCAAAATTCAGAAGCTTGGCAACTTGTTTATGTTTAGGATGGTTGCAATATCCTGGGGTCATGTGATTCCCTTTTGGGGAAGCCAAAATCACTTAACAACCAAGTTACTAACTTAGTAGCTGCAGTGAGTCACTTAACAACTGTGGCAAGAAAAGTCATAAAATGAGGCTAAAAGTCACTTAACAAATGTCTCACTGAGCAACATAAATCTTGTATTCTATTGTCATCGTAAGTTGAGGACTACTTGTATGACAAAGTAGAAAATGGGGAAGGGGCCAACCAGGGACAATTCTGTCTTTCTCCAACCCTTCTGATTTTACACCATTTTCCTCAGGCTGTAGTAGGGCAATTCACTGGAAGAATCACTCTGATTTCAGGATGGACATTCTTCATCCAGCATCCAATCCTCCCTTTCTCTTTGCTACCTGACAGAGAATTTTACACAAGGTCAACACTTTTTAAATTCCTTTTTTGTGTGTAGTTGCCAAAGCGCTACTCGTATCAATAAACTGAAATAAAATTTTACAACATTTTTTGCACTTGGAATAGTAAGCAAGAGAAACACATCTCGGGTGAATAAAAAATAGTTCTCAATTACCCCAAAATATCCCAAAACATAGCAAAGCCAGAGGTGGTATTCAGCAGGTTCTGACCAGTTCTGAAGAACCGGTAGCGGAAATTTTGAGTAGTTTGGAGAATCGGTGGTAACTATTATGGACTAAGCCAATGCAGCGATACAATCCTCAATAGCTTCGTCTTGCAGCAGGCTTGTAATCCTGCACTTCTCATTGGCCCATAGATAGCGAGTCGTGATTGGTCGTTTTTGGCCAGTCTGATTGGCTGTTAACGGGAGCCCCTGATTGGATGCTTGTGAAAGCGGTAGACTCAGTTCATTGGTTGTTTTGATGGCAGTCAGCTCTATAAAAAGAGCTGCTGCTGCCCAGGTATTTTGCTCTGTTTCTTCTTGTTAATAAAGAGTTGAAATCACCGTTTGATGTCTCGTCTCCGTTCTTGCACCCATGCCCAGGACTGAACACTGGCGACGAGGATGGGATGCGGAGACGATAGAGCTGACTAAGTACACTTCAAACAAGACAGAGCACATGGCGGAAGAATGCACGCAACGAACAGCAAGATGACCAGCGGCGTCATACCCCCCGCTCCATTCGATCCAGCAACCGAAGACTGGGACTCGTATATAGATCGCTTCCAGATGTTCCTGGAGACCAACAATTTAAAAGATGCTACACCTGGCAAGAAACGAGCGGTGTTCCTGACTCATTGCGGCCCCGCCGTTTTCAAAATGGCTAAAGCACTAGCAAAACCGGTGGAAGTGAAGACCATGGATTGGGATACCCTTGCTCCAATCCTCCGAGCCCATTACACACCCGCAGTACCTACACTGATACGAAGATACGAATTTTACCAGAGGGACCAACGGAAGGACGAGAGCGTTGGTAATTTCGTAGCCGACCTCCGGAACCTTGCAGGCCTTTGTGGTTTTGCAAACTTAGAGGAAGCCCTAAGAGACCGAATAGTTCTGGGATTAAATGCACCACACGTGCAGAGTAAGCTGATGGCGAAAGGCGACATCAGCCTTACAGATGTCATCGCCGACGCTACTGCCGCAGAAGCAACCAGGAAGTCAGCCGCTCAAATGCGCCGAGCAAACGCACTGCTTCGCCAACTCGCCAACGAAATCCCACTCACCACTGAGAAGCACGCTACCACTACCCACCACGAAGACCTCAAGTCATCCTCAGACAGTGATGAAGAAGAGGTCAACCGGCTCTGCTCGGAATGAGAGCAAAGGAACCAGAGACGTCCGCGCCAATGTGCTGGTTGCGGGGCAAACCACCCACGATCGGACTGCAAATACCTCAATACCGTAAATACCTCTGCCGTAACTGTGGAAAAAAAGGCCACATTGCAGAAGCAGACGAGAGTCCAGTCCCAACTGAAGGGAGAACAACCTCCGTCGGGAGATAGGCAAACCTCCTGAGAACCGGGACCGTCTGAACCACCAATGGAACAAACACTACTACTACAGAAACCAAGCACCTGCCTCTTCAACGAGACGGGAAGAGGCCCACCAAACCATTATTATCGGCCACGCTTCATCGTTCGATGCAAGAAAGATCAGTGTAAGGGTTACTATTGAGAATCGACCGTGCGTGATGGAAGTCGATTCGGGATCAAATCAATCGATGGTATCCTGGAAAACCCTCAAACATTTGCCGCCAGGATCTCAGCACGCAATGAATCATCCTGAAAGACTACCAGGGAAACAGAATCTCAGTTGTCGGTTCCAGCAACGTCCAAGTATCCTTTAAGGACCGCACAGCGACGCTTCCCGACTGTCGTCGATCGTGACCGACCCAGCTTGTTAGGGTTACAGTGGTTCGCCCCACTCAGGATTGAACTTGCCGGCATACACCAAACCAGAAGCGACGACTGGGAAGAGGCTCTCATCCAGGAATTCCAGGATGTGTTCACAGGAACATTAGGCAAGTACAAGGGGACCCCTATATCATTTAATCTCAGCCCCGATGTAGCTCCCATTCGGCTTAAGCCTTGTCAAGAACCTTTTGCCATAAAACCGAAGATCGACGAGCAGCTAGATAAACTGATAGCCCAGGGCATATTGGAACCAACTGACCACGCCCGCTGGGAAACCCCGATAGTAACGCTCATGAAGCCATATGGTTCGTTAAGAATTTGTGGAGATTACCGGGCCAACCTAAATCATGCTCTTCAACAGAGCGCTTACCCAGTACTGGTGGTTCAACACCTTCTTCATTCCCTGGGTGGCGGGAAAAAATTTGCAAAATTGGACTTAGCTCAGGCAGACCAGCAACTACCTGTAGACACGACAACTGCAGAAGCCCAGACAATAGTTACCCATAGAGGCGCTTTCAAGTGCAATAGACTCCAATTAGGAGTAAGCATGGCGCCGGGCATTTTCCAAAGTTTAATGGAGAGTCTATTACAAGGCATAAAAGGTGTCGTGCCTTATTTTGATGATGTCCTAATAGCTGCCCCCACTAAAGAGTTATTAGTACAGTGACTCAGAAAAGTTCTTCAGAAATTTAAAGACGCTGGTCTGAAGGTAAAAAGGGACAAGTGTCAACTTTATACGGAGAGAGTGGAATTCCTCGGATACCTTCTCGACAGACAGGGAATCCACCCCACCGAAAAAAAACTAACTGCAATCAAAAATGCCCCAAGACCTAGGAATAAGACAGACCTCCAAGTCTTCCTGGGACTCATTAACTTTTATAACATCTTCTTGCCCCAGAAGGCAACCGTAGCCGAACCCCTACATAGACTTCTCGATAAAAAAGCTTCCTGGGTCTGGGGACGGTGTGAAGAGAAAGCGTTCCAAGAGGTAAAAGACCTCTTAACCTCCGATGCTGTATTAATGCAATACAACGAGACTCTACCCTTGATGGTTACCTGTGACACCTCACCATTTGGAGTGGGAGCCATTTTAAGCCATGTCCTACCAAATGGAAATGAGGCACCTATTGCGTTCTTTTCGAGAACTTTGTCTAGGACTGAAAGGAACTATAGTCAACTTGATAAAGAGGCCCTCGCTATTGTATCTGCAATTAAACGCTTCCATGAATATGTGTATGGGAGACCCTTTACCATAATTACAGACCACAAGCCGCTACTTGGTATTTTGGCAGGAAACAAACCAACTCCCCATATCTTATCACCAAGAATGACACGTTGGTCAGAATTTTTAGCCGCCTACGATTACCGATCGCAATATCACCTGGGGAAAACCATTCCCCATGCTGACGCTTTGAGACGCTCTCCACTACCAGATATTATAGAGGACCCTGCTCCAACCATAGCCGTATTGCAAATCGAAACCCTCAAATCGCCGCCACTAACCGCTCGAGACATAGCCTTAGAGACAAAAAAGGACCCTGTTTTGGCACGAGTCCTCAGCTGGATAGAACGGGGTTGGCCGGTTTGTGCAACCAATGACACGTTCAAACCATTTAGGAATCGTCAAACAGAACTATTCTCCCAGAAAGGCTGCATAGTGTGGGGAGACAGAATCATAGTCCCGGAGAAATTACAATATAGGGTATTGAAAATGCTGCACAATGGACATCCAGGCATCATGCGGATGAAGGCATTAGCCAGGAGTTACGCATGGTGGCCTGGTTTAGATAAACAGATAGAGACCTGGGTAGCAAAATGCAGTAAATGCCAGGAGACTTGCTCCACTCCTCCAAAGACTCCCCCAACTCAGTGGGAAACACCTCGAGGTCCTTGGTCCCGTATCCACATCGATTTTGCGGGACCCACAAGAGGACACACTTTCCTCCTAACAGTGGATGCCTATTCAAACTGGCTCGAAGTCCACAAAATGAAAAGCACCACCACAGACGCAGTCATTAAAAAACTGAATAAACTATTCGCTACCCACGGACTTCCCGATGTCCTGGTCTCAGATAATGGCCCCCATTCACTGCCCTGCCATTCAAACAATACCTGGCGGATCGGGGCGTCCACCATGCGTTAACATCGCCAGCTCACCCTGCGGCCAATGGTAGGGCTGAGCGAATGGTTCAATTTGTAAAACAGACCCTGCACAAAATGGACCACGGCGACATTGACGATAAAATAAACCGAATGCTTCTGCTCCAACACATAACCCCAAACAGCACCACGAACAAAACCCCAGCTGAACTCCTGATGGTCTGGAAGCTTCGCTCGCATCTCAATCGCCTCCACCCAAACTACACGCCAGAACAACCCCCGGGATCCAGCAGCAAGTGTCGGGCATTCCAGGAAGGGGACCTTGTGTTTGCAAAAAAACTTCTCGGGCGACCCATTCTGGATCCCCGCGACAATAATGCAACTTACAGGACCCCGATCCTATCGCCTACAAACGACAGATGGTAAGATATGGAAACACCACATAGACCAGCTCCGTTCCAGATTAGCACTGGAACCTCTAGCTGGGGGGGGGAAGGAACATTGAGGAGGACGAAGAAGAAATGATAATCGAAACCCAACAGCCCACACAACCAACCAGGGGATACTCAACATCCGAAAGAGAACCGAGCCAGGGAGCGGCCTCACCACGTGACAGCACTGCGATGGAAGCGGATCCAGGGAACCCAGGAGACAGTGCTGATGTAAGCAGGGAAAGCAGCCCAGGGCCACAATCTTCGCCATCCAACCCAGCTAGCAGCCCACCGGAACCAGAACCAGGACAGAACCCGGTGGAACAGCTCAGGTTGAGCAGACAGGTGAAGCGACCTGCCTACTTGCGAGAATACGTCACCCCACCCCTCAGACGGAACCAAGGGGGGAGGGGTGTTATGGACTAAGCCAACGCAGCTATACAACCCTCAATAGCTTCGTCTTGCAGCAGGCTTGTAATCTTGCACTTCTCATTGGCCCGTAGATAGCGAGTCATGATTGGTCGTTTTTGGCCAGTCTGATTGGCTGTTAACGGGACCCCCTGATTGGACGCTTGTGAAAGAGGTAGACTCAGTTCATTGGTTGTTTTGATGGCAGCCAGTTCTATAAAAAGAGCTGCTGCTGCCCAGGTATTTTGCTCTGTTCTTTCCTGTTAATAAAGAGTTGAAATCACCGTTTGATGTCTCGTCTCCGTTCCTTGCGCCCATGCCCAGGACTGAACAGTAACCTTCCCCCAGGAGTGGGGAGGGAATGGAGATTTTATAGTATCCTTCCCCTGCCACACCCACCAAGCCACATCCACAGAACCGGTAGTAAAAAATTTGAATACCACCACTGATTGCAAAGCCCAAATTTTTAACAAATAAAACTACTTTATTCTATCTTTGTACCTGCCATGAGCAGCCTGAACGTATCTAAATTCATCTCTTCCAATCACAAACATGCAATATTCTCTTTAGATGTTACAATTGAATAGGAGGAATCTATATGATAAGAGAATTTTGCAATTGGGAGCATTCCTGAGTCATCATCATCATAATAATAATAATAATAATAATAATAATAATAATAATAATAATAATAATAATAATAATAATAACAACAACAACAACAACAACAACAACAACAACAACAAAACAATAACAACAATAATAATAGTAATAATAATAAAAACAACAACAACCAAGAATCAAGCAAAGCAATAAGGGAAGCTGGATTTACTTAATAACTGCAGTGATTTGCTTAACAATCATGGCAAAGAAGGTTGTAAAATCAGGGTGACTTGCTTCACAAATGCCTTCCTTAGCAAAGGAATTCCAGTCCCAATTGTGGTCATAAGTCAATGACTATCTGCATTAATGGATACTGAATGGACTGGGGGGGGGAACCTGGGGACTATTTTCAAATGCCACCTGATATCCTGGTGGCTCACCAAGTAAGGGCCAATATGATATGCTTTTTTGAGCATCAAGATTCTAAGAAGCCATTCATTTAAAAGAACCAGAGTCTCTACAATACTTCAGTAAGCACATGAGGCCATCTAGAGGCAAATCTGAAAACAGTCGAAGTCAAGATTAAAATCATCCTCCAAAATGAGTATGCTGCTATCCAATATGCTTTATATGAAGTGCTTCTGAAGCATTAATTTTAAAGACTTTCTTTCGTCCTTAAGAATAAGTGTATATGTATGTATGTGTGTGTGTATATAATCACACCATGCAAGATAATTGTACAGTAAAACTGTCTTCTGCAGATAATTAATTCTTTACTATATAAATCGATATTTTTATCTGGATAGCCAAAAATAGAATAGAATAGAATAGAATTCTTTAATTGGCCAAGTGTGATTGGACACACAAGGAATTTGTCTTGGTGCAAATTCTCTCAGTGTACATAAAAGAAAAGATACATTCGTCAAGAGTCAAGAATCATAAGATACAATACTTAATAATAGTCACAGGGTACAATAAGCAATCAAATCATACTAGGAAACCATCCATTTAAATAATAAGGATACAAGCGACAAAGTTACAGTCTTACAGTCACAAGTAGGAGGGGATGGGTGATAAGGGGTGATGAGAAGATTAATAGTAATCGTAGTGCAGACTTTGTAAATAATTGGATAGTGTTGAGGGAATTATTTGTTTAGCAGAGTGATGGCATTCGGGAAAAAATATGCCAGATAGTTTTAGTGTCTTTGTTAATTTTCAAATTATAATAGCCAATCACAATACCACCACCCCCAAAAAATAATTAAGAATCTTTTTAATTCTATAAATTATGCGAGAACAATATGCCATTTCAGATTTGTGGACCCTTATAAATTTTCTGGATGATGCTGACAATTAAGAAATCACCTATGTATTTCTTTTAAAAGACGATACAGGTTTGTGGATGCTGATTTAATTTTTTATAAAATTAGGGATGTAAGCTAAATCAAAATTCAGTATATCTCACCACCATAGGTCTGACATGCCAGCAGCTGACTGTGGGTTAGAACAATCTGCTATCCAGATGCTCTGTTGCAACTTAAAACCTCTACCTTCCCTTCTTGCAGCTCTTAATCTTTAAATGGACTTGATAAAGTGAAACTTTCAAAGAGAGGAGTTCCATACAGGACTGTGAGCTTTGTATAATAGATCCTACAACCACTATATGTTTTTACCAGTTTACTGAATGCAATGGATCAGTACAGGGAAAAAGGGGCATTAAAGCAATTCTAATGGGCCTGCCGGTTCTACAACTCCTGGTCCACACCATCTGATATTTATTTCACCTAATGAAATGGGTATGTGAGATGAGACACCTATACATGTGCAGATGCACAGGTCGCTTTGCAAATGTTTCCACCTCCCATAAGTTGCTTACATTTTGGGCTTTCTCTTTTCAAATATCCATAACCCATGGATGGACATTATGGCAAAGCAAGGGAGCTTAGAGTCAGCTTTATGAACTCTACACATAGGAAATAATCTAATGGAATGTGATGTCAGACAGAAATAACTCCCTATAAAACAAAAATGGAAACGTGTGTGCTGGAAGGCTATTGGAGGTGTGGCCCTCAATGAAATCAAGTTTGACACTCCTGGTATAGAGGAATAGAGTGTCATAGTATAGCAAGAGAAAACTGTGCATTATTAATCTTCAGCTATATTCTCAATATATTCTTCAGCTATATTCTTCAATATATTGTCCTCAATTATTTGCACCCATTTTCTGTATTTATATTTATGTTTATTATCTTGTAAGCTATTGACAAATAAATAAAATAAATTAAAAAAAATATTTACCCAAGCCCAACAAGCAGGAGCTTCTGCACATTCATCAACATCCAAATACGAGTACAAAGCATTCATGCCACACTATTTCAATAAGTATCTTATTATATCCATCAAATGCTTAAGACGTGCATCATAAACTTCCTTCTCCCTTCCAGTCAAGTCTGTTTTATGAAATGGAAGGTGATATCCACAAGGTGGAGCACACAGACCAGGTATCCAAGCATCAAAACTCAGCATTTCCTCTTATCCATTTTCCCTTGATGATGATAATGATTGCTTTTATTTTGTTTGCAGTTTTACTGGAAGAAAGGGGAATATAAGTGTGCATAAAGTGTGCCCAAGTACATATATGCCAGAGGTGGTATTCAGCATGTTCTGACCAATTCTGGAGAACCGGTAGCGGAAATTTTGAGAAGTTCAGAGTACCAGCAAAGACCACCTTTGACTGGAGATTTTGCAGTAACCTTCTCCTGTCACGCCCACCAAGCTATGTCCACAGAACCGGTAGTAAAAAAAATTGAAACCCACCACTGATACATACACGTGTGTTACATTGCAGATGTTTCCTGGGTTGGGTGTTTTTAGAATTGGTTTCAGCTGAAGTTGGAAACCTGAGGTTGACTTTTGATAAGAAAAGGTGGAGGATATATGGATATTGTATATAATTTTTGCCTTTTTAATCATTGTTTTAAATATACTTTTCCTCTTGTAGGTGGATTTCATCAAATTCAGAGTTTTCTTTCCTTCACTAAAGAATAGAATAGAATAGAATAGAATAGAATAGAATAGAATAGAATAGAATAGAATAGAATAACAGAGTTGAAAGGGACCTTGGAGGTCTTTTAGTCCAACCCCCTGCCTAGGCAGGAAACCCTAATTTAGTAGCTTTTCTAGGCTGTACCTAGAATTACTCTCAGAAGGCTGCAAAAATCTGGATAACAAATAGATAGAAGCAAATGGGGGGGATTGCAACTTGTGTGAATATTTTCAGCTCAGATCTGACTGCTCAAATTAGATCTCAGCAAGAATCTTTGGTCTCTCCAGTTCCTCTGCATCCCATATATGGGTTTTTCATATACTGTAAGAAGCAGACATATTGACCAATGTACAACTATGTGTTCTTATAAAGGTAGTCCTTGACTTATGACCACAATTAAGCCCAAAATTTCTGTTACATTTGTTAAATGAATGTTGCCCCATTTTATGACCTTTCTTACCATAGTTGTTAAGTGAAGCATGATGGTTGTTACGTTAGTAACACAGTTGTTATGTGAATCTGGCTTCCCCATTGATTTTGCTTGCCAGAAGATCACAAAAAGTGATCCCATGACCCAGTAGTGGGATTCAATTTTTTTTTACTACCGGTTCTGTGGGCATGGCTTGGTAGGCATGGCAGGGGAAGGATACTGTAAAATCTCCAGTCAGAGGTAGTATTTGCCAGTTCTCCAAACTACTCAAAATTTCTGCTACTGGTTCTCCAGAATTGGTCAGAACCTGCTGAATACCACCTCTGCCATGACCCCGGAACACTGCAATCATAGATACATGCCACTTGCCAAGCATCCAAATTTTGATTATGTAACCATGAGGATGTTGTGATTATCATAAGTGTGAAAAATGGTCATAAGTACTTTTTCAGTGCTATTGTAACTTTGAATGGTCATTAAATGAACTATCATATATCAAAGACTACCTTTATTGTCCTGTACTAAACCATCATGCCAGCAGCAATATTAAATTCTCTCCATTTGATGTCTTGAAATTGCTTCGTGTCACATACAATTATCTATTTAAAATGTCCCACTGTTTAGCTTTTGTTTTGTTTTTAGGAAGAAAACTATCTTGGAAGAAGGTCAAACATATAAATAATTAACGTGAAACATTTTATCCTTTCTTCTAGTGAATTCAAAATACTTGTCTTGACCTATATTTGAACAGTGTTAGGAAATACATGGCAACTATTTTCCCATGAATAACACCCCTCTGCTGTTTTCCTTTTTTTTCCCTTTTAGGATCAAAATGGCTTTTTTTCCCCTACATTTCCTTAACTTATTGTATTGACTTGTCAAATTGGTAAAGCAAAACCAAAGATTAAACAGGAAATTTCCATTTAAATTTCCATATCTCTGATTGCCGGCAAGCCAAATAAAACTGAAAAAGTGACTATGAATTATTCTTTTACTTAATTTGGACATACCAGTTTGCTTTCCATAGTGAATTAACATCTGCTTTCTGAAGCCTTTTCAGGAATTCATCATTTTTCCTCTCTGGTTGTTTTTTTTTTTCCCCTAAATCAGCCTGAAACCAGACAAACATCTGTTTGACTTTCTGACAGGCCATTTTTCTAAGGGTGTTTAATTACAGCTTCTTCCTGACAGCCAAAGATGGAAGAGCCACTTTTTGGCAATCTCTGACTGGTTGTTTTTCTCAGAGGCAGGCAGTTAAAAAATGATTCCCATTCCTCACCTATGTTGGAAGAATTTGTTTGAAAGGAAAAATACATAGAGAAGTGCTTGCAGAAATCAGATTCCTCAGCTATGGAGGCCCCATTGCTGGTGCCTATAGAACCCCAAAGGATCTGTTTAGGTTACCTTCCTTTTACTTTTATTCTATTTTTCTGATTTGTAAATAATGAATCCTCTAATAATACAATTAATTATCTAAGTTTTTTTTTTTTTCATTGCACAATCAGTATATTTTTTCTTGGTCCTGTATGTTTTTTAAATTGTTTATATTTATATTTCTCTATTAGATAAAAAAAGGTCTAGGGATAAAAGTAATTTGAAGATTAAATTTGGGGTGAATATGTAAGTTTGGTAATGTTCTTTGAATTATTCTTTGATTTGTCTAGAGATTGCCTACTTGTCAACTTTTAAAGCAGTGTTTGGAGCAGTCACTGGTTGTATTTGCATAACACCAGAGATTGCTGGGAGAGCAAGGAATTGCTCACTGAGATTCAGAGAACAGGGTCTTTGCCCACTGCAGCAAACACACACATGCACGCATGTGGGCACGCGTGCGTGCGTGCATGAGCACAAACACACATACAATTTCATCTAACCGTCTTGCAAGAGGAAGCTCTACGGAAGAAATAGCAGAATTATTTTCCAAAATTATCTCTTCAATAACATCTGTGCTCACATACCAACGAAGTAAAAAATATCCTCTTACTCTAGGGCTAGTTTACATTTTCTCTACAATTTATTATTTTTATTCTAATCCTCAAAACTATATATTTATTTCTGTTTCCTTCAAAAAGTCAATATAGGGCTTTCACTCATCGTTAAACTTTGAAAACCCTCTCTAATTAAAGCAGCCAATTTGGCCATTTCAGCAAATTCCATCATGTTCACTATCCATTCCTCCATTGTGGGAAAAGTCAATATTTCGAAGTACACAAATAGAACATTTTCACCTAAAAGTTAGCCAAGAAAGGAAATACCACAAAACATCTATCTGAGATTAGTATTATTAAACTTAAAAATTTATCCTAAAGCTAATATCTTATTGACAAAACAGTTTCCCCATCAGAAGTTTCCATGCCTAGCAATATATGGCAAAGCATTGAGATGTGGCTACCCTATTTAATAAACACTCAGGCAAAAAATAGCTGCCCCATTAAATTTAACTGCAGAACGCATAGAACTGTTACCTTTCTTCCTTAATGCCAATAGATTTTTTTTACTTCCAAATGGTGTTTTTCAAACTTGATCACTTTTAAAATGTGTGTACTGGAACATTCTTTTGAATTTAATTTTGTCTTTTTAATCTAATTTAATTTTGATTTATCTTTAATTAATATAGACCAGTAATTCTCTGAGAGAACTTTTCCTTAAATCATTTCATCCCTTTGACAATGAAAAGCTATAGAAAAGCTTTTCAAGAATATGGTCATGACATTGAAGGCATATTGTAGACAAAGAAATTTTGTGGTAGTGTGAGAAGCCTCAAATTCTTGCCATTTATAGATTTGCAGTTCCAAAAAAGAGACTACATCTCTCTCACACATCTTGGGATATTATGAATTTATATTCCCTCCAAATGAAGTAATAGTAAGAATATTGTGTAGAGTTCCCCACATCAAAGAAAACAATTAGCTCTTCTTATGATGCTACATTTAGTTCTTTGAATTCAGGATTTGCTTTTTGGGGGAAAGCACCAGTCTTAGGCCAAAGGCAAAGGGCTAATATAGGACTTCCCCTTTAAAGTCAGGGTATTATCTCCAAAGTATGAGTGCCAGGAAGAGATAACAAGCTCACACTAACCTCTGATACTGCCCAGGATCAATAGTATTATAATGTTACATGCCCATTCATTTATACTATTTTAATGATCACAAATTGTACCTTTTAGGACTATAATTCTTTAAGACTGTGCTAGCTGGGGTTGAATGAAATCTGTGTTCTTCAAATACTTGGGCTACAATATTGGAGAAAATTCAATGAAATTATAGAAGTCGTGGTTGTAAAAAAAATAAAAAAAAAGGGGGGGAACCCTCTTCTCCAAAATAATATTATGTGCTCCCGTTGATAATTGATTTAGAGAATCCTTCCAAAACATTGCCTTCCTTGAAAAACTCTTGTGCACATGAAGTAAATCCAATACTTCAGTACACAAAATAAGGAAAATCACAGGTTTGGAACTTTTTAAGAATAAAAATGTCCTTTTTTATCTTGTATTAAATTTTACTTATATGAAATATAGTGAGGAAAATATAAAATACATATTACCTTATTCTATCTGATTATTTAGCAACATGGAATTGCTTAGAAAATAATAATCTTGTACTTGATGAGTAAATATAAACCAGATAGGAGAAAAATCATAATCTGCATTAATATAATTATGTCCTTTTGGTAGCTTTTCCATTAAAACTGTTTTTAAATATACAGTATATATCATCATATAGAAATATTCAAATCATTCATGTTTTCCAAGACTTTGTCAGTATGTGCTTGTGTATATGTGTAATTGTGTGCATGTGTATGCATACTTATGCAGACATATGCCTGCCTTCAACCAACAAAAAACCGCTATTGTTTATGATCTAGGGCAATATTTGGATTACATTAAAAAAATCTTAATAAGGCCAGGTTAGGATTTAATATAATTATCCTATTTTAACAATTATCTCAGTCCAAATGTTAAGTAGATAAATAGATATAACTTTGGAGGGAAAGTAACAGCATTCTAATTTGCCTCCGTATATAGTCATGCTGGCCACATGACCATGAAAATTGTCTTCAGACAATGCTAGTTCCCTCAGCTAAGAAATGGAGATGAGCAGCGCCCCCTAGAGTCAGATATGACTGGACAAGGGGATACCTTTACTTTTACAAGGCGTAATATAATGTATGTATTCATATCTTTAAAAATTCTTCACATTGGGTGAGATAGTATAATTTATCATGTTGAATTTACTAGATGGAAATAAAATTATTTGCTGAATTTTTCTTTTGGATGCATTTGATTTCCATGGTTTCTGTGTACTTTTCTGACAAAAGTCATGAGTGAAAAGGTTTTAATAGTGATTTCTCAAATTATTTTCAATCATCCAAGTTTTCTCATCTAGTAATTTTTTTTTAGGTTTTTCCTATTAATTTCAAACTTAATCATAGCTCTAACTGTTGGGATTCTAACAATTGCGATTACAATAAAATCAGATTTTGTTGTATCTGAAACCACAAACCAATTTTTTAGAATTATTCTGTTATTTTTGAAATATTGCAAACTTATAAAGTCCTTTCATTTTCCATCCATTTCATTCCTACTTTATTGTAAAAAGAAATAATATAAATGGTTGAATGGGTGATGGATTTGCAATTAATTTATGGGTCCATCTTTCCCAAATTTTGAACACATTGAGAAATTGATTCCAAGTATGTTTCAGTATTTTATTAATACTTTTGATGAAGCACCATAATTTTCACTAATGATATATTCATATCATCCTTACTCAAGATGTTTAATCTTTTAAATCTTCATTTTATCAAACAAAATGTTTTAATGTGACTAGCATCAAAATAAGATTTCATATTTGGAGTTCCAAGCCCTCATTTACCTCTTGAACTTTTATACAGAATCTTTGTATTTATTCTTTTTCCTGGACAAATATGTCTGCATTTATTATTCTACCGTATTTAATGGAGCCAGTTATTGTCTACTGATAGATCAGAAAGAAGGAATTAAACTTTACTTTGTTGCTTGAATTCATATCATTTTCTTTAAGCACTTTAAGCATTTTGTTTTTCACTAATTGCTTTTATTGCAGATGTACTTATTGAATGAAGCCCTTCTTACAGGGGTGGAATTCAAAAATCCCAGCAACCAATTTGTTGCCCAGTTGCTGGGTGGGCGTGGCCATGGTGGGTGTGGCCATGGTGGACTTTCCAGTAGGACCATTTTTCACCTTTCCAAGGTTCCAGAGGCTTCTCCCGGGCTCTGGAGGCCCTGCAGAAGCCAGAAACAGGCCTGTTTCCAGACTTCCAGTACTTCCGGAAAGCTCATTTCCCTGCCTCCCAGAGCCCCTGCACGGACTCTGCACTTACCTGCATCAAAAATGGGCCATGTGGAGATTCCTGGGAGCGGGGAGGGGTGGAGTGGACGGCCGGGTGGTCAGTTCAACTACCGGTTCTTGCAAACCAGATGCAAATTTAACATCCGTTTGCCCGAACCAACCCAAACCAGTAGAATCCCACCCCTGCCTTCTTATATATTTCAAAATGCTAACTAGTTAGGTTGGAAAATGATGAAGATTAAGAATATAAATTCATTCATTCATTCATTCATTTAACAAAAGTACACAGTTGCTCTGGGCAGTTATATAAATTTATAAAGCTAGTTAAATGTATTAAATAACTACTCTGGACAGCAAGGCATAACACACAATCAGATGAATGAAAAGTAACTAAATTGAGGCAATTATTTAAAAAAAAACCTTAATGTAATGTCTCCTCACCCCATATATGTACTAAGCTCTGTTAATATCCCAGGTTATGGTCTTCACAGGTCTTCATAACACTCTGGAAGGTCAAGAAGGTTGGTGCCATCTGAATCTCTGGGGGGAGGGGAGAGATACTCCCTAAGGCAGGAGCCATATTTAGGTAGAGAGGCTTTCTAGGATGCACCAGAAGGTACTATTCACTGAGGAAACCCAGAGCATGCCCACTCTGCTAGATCTACTGGGCAGGCAGGAATCACTGGGGATGGACAGTCCAAGTAACCTGGCCCCATGCCATAAAGGGTTTTAATATACACCTTGAAATGTAACTAGGAGCCTACGCGGAGCCAGTGTAGTTCATACAGAAATGGTGATATTTAAGCATAATGCAGGGGTCTTCAAATTTGACAGCTTTAAGACTTGTGGACTTCAACTCCCAGAATTCATCCTCCAGTCATGTTAGTTCAGGAATTCTGGGAGTTGAAGTCCACAAGTCTTAAACTTGCCAAGTCTGAAGACCCTTGGCGTATTGTTATGCATCCAATAATGCAGTGCTGCTGCATTCTAGATCTGTCAAAACATTTGAACTTTGTTCAAAAGCAGCTCCAAGTAGACTGCATTACAATGGTACAATCAAGAAAGAGGCAATTAGAGCATACATGACTGTAAGCAGTGTCCCCTGATGTAAACATGGGTACAACTAAGATGCATTTATCACACCTTCCTAATTAAAAAAAAGCTGCCATCTGCTCCTGAAGGAATCACACGGAACAGGTGGGAATTGTAGTCCGGAGGAGCATTTGCACAAATGTACCTTTGTGCCAGTTGCATTAATTCCTATTACCATTGTCATAAAAATAACTCCTTCAGTTAAAAAAAAAGTTGGCTTAAACTTTAAACATGGGTTGGAAGGACTTACCTTGAATTTCCTCTGCAATAGTCTGTACACATTCTGCCCAATGAGGTGGTCCTCAATTTATAACCACAATTGGGACTAGTATTTCTGTTGCTAAGCAAGGTGGTGGTGAAGTGAGTTGAGTCAAATTTTACAACTTTTTTGCCCAAGTTGTTAAGCGAATCACTACAGTTGTTAAATGAATTGTGTGATTCTTAAGTAAATCTGTTATCTTCCCCAATGACTATATTTATCAGAAGCGAGCTGGAAGGTCACAAATGGTGATCAAATGACCCCTGGATGTTGCAATTATTGTAAATATATCCCAATAGACAATCACCTGAATTTTAATCACTTGACCCATGGAGATGTTACAATAGTCATAAGTGCAAGAATCAGTCATAAGTTACTTTTTCCAAGTCATTGTAACTTCAAACAGTCACTAAACTAACAATTGTGAATTGAGGACAACTTATATACAAATCAGATTTATGCAATATAAACTAACCTAAACACTGGGATTAATATACAATTCTTTGAATCTCAGTTACATTGTGCTTTTCTGATAAACTATAGTTAAAGAACACCAGCTATCAAGCCTCTGTCATGATTCATTACGAGTACGATATTTGACTATTCCATTTAAAAGTCACCATGCTGTAATGTATTTAATGTAGCCTTATTTAAATATTGTTATCAAGTAACAATTAAATTGTTGATTTACAAAACAGTACCATTTACTTCACAATTGTATTGAGCTGAGCTAAAATAGAAACATGCAAGCAAAAGTACATTTTTGTTAATACCCAAAAGAAAGCACAATGTAATGTACATAATTTACAAAATTCAACTTGCACAATAAAAGAGAAGAGTTTATTTACATATTGACAAGGGACATATAAACAAAAGGCAACAATTTTGGTAATGGTTTTGCTACTACTGGCTTATAAGTACTAAACTCATGATTACCTCAGCCTAATCTGGAGCTTGATCTCAGACTTCTGAAGATGCCAACCTTAAATATCATTCTGACACTCAAGAATTCTGTTCATAAAACAGGTCCCCTAGACGATAATCTGACATTCTACAGTACACACTGCATATACACATATATAAAGGCATTTGCTAACAAATAAATACAACTTGTTGAAGGTCACTGCTAAAATAAATTAAGGGGGAAAAAACAAATGTGTACTTCCTACTTATGACTAGGCTTCAAGTTTATTAAAATCAAATGTCCTTAAAAATATATTTCATTATGTAACTGTCCTTTGAGTGACAGTATTTATAAATCACTAATTAAAGAAGGTTTCACACATGACAGCTTCCTACACACAGGAAAACCACAAGCTCCATGTGGTTCTGCGCACAACAGCAAGGAAATAAATGCATCTTTGATAGTTCGCCATTTGCTTATAGAAAGAAATAATATTGTTTCAAACTGGCTTGTTGGCAAAGGCTTCTATGTAAGTATGGTAAAAGAGTTATCTATACAAGCACACTGAATTAGTAATAAGGCTGCAATCTTTACCTGGGAGTAAGTCCCATAAAACACAATCAAATTTATTTTCACTCAACGCACAATTGTACTGTACAACTTTATATAGACACACATTAAGAAAAAAAAGAAATTAGATAATATTTTGAAAACTTCATTTGTTTTACAGAAAGGAATTTTTTAGATTGTCATGTCAAGTTAGCACAATGAAATAAGCACAGAGTTGTGCCTAAATCTGTAAACTGTGAAGTTTTAAGGCACATATTTTATTAGTGCATAATTTTTAACTGTTCTTGAAGGCTAATTACATAGAGGTATTTTAAAAGAATTGGCATTTGGGTCAATATACAGCATACCATGCGGGACAACCAATTTTTGACCTTCCAAGTTAAGCAGATAGTGCCCTTGGGGGAAAAAAGTACACAACTTTGTTTTATAAAATGTGCACCCTTAGAGGGAAGGAAAGTATGTACCAGTGATGTCACAGCCAATATTCACTGCTATGGCAGAGTTTGGAGCAGAAATTCAAGGCTTTATTTATTTGCTTTTCCCCTTACAATTCCTAAAAGAGAAAACAACAAAACCAAACTCTGATAATTAGGGCTTTTGTTCATTTTTTTAAGGATGAAGTGGTTGCTTCAATTTCTGAGACATACTACACCCATTTTACTCTTTAACTCCCTAGCCCAAAGACCATCACAGAAACATGAGCTGTTACCCACTTGGAGAGTCTCTTAAAAAGGATTGTTCAGAGTTTTGTTCTGTGGAATCTTATCTTTCCACCAGAATCTGATGAGCTTCCACAAAAGACTACAGTAAGGCCACAAAACCCAACAATCCAATAAATACTCCAATCCAGTCAATTTTCTATTGAAAATTATGACTCTTAATCAGGAACCCCAAGTATTTTTGGTACGTAAGAGGTTTCATGACTTGCAAAAGTTTGAAGGCCCCTGTTTTAGAAGCTCCTCTACTGCTGCATCCTTTATATGCATCTTCTAAGCATTATGGAATAATCAAAGAAGAGGTAATGAACTGTCCCAGCTGAAGCATTCATAAGCAAATGGCTGAAAGGAAATCATTGGAAGGTGTTGGGTGATTGCCTTTGGTTGTTAAACTAGGTTAGGCATGTTATGGGGTTAAAATTTCAATTTGAGTTTATTTTCTTACTCAGAATCCTAGTAAACCATTCTGGTGGTTTTTTTGCAGCATGGATGAAAACAAACTTTGGGGCCACAAAACCAAGCTTGGAGCCATTGATTGCCCATTCCCTTAATTGGGAAAATAATAAAAGTATTGCTAAGGGGAAAGTATCAGCCTTCGAGGAAAAAAAATGCAAGTTACAGTTATATTTCTGAAACTGCCAAGCAAAAATAAAATAAAACAAAAATATGCACATCATATTTTATAACGGAAGCAATTTATACATTCATCAATGAAAATCTGTCAAGTACGATGCATGGTAGAAATCAGCCCTTAATACTGTGGGAATTTTTTCCTGTTCTGAACAGAACAAAAAAAAAAAATCATGAGACCCCAATCTGATGTTGGCAAAGCTGACTTCCATCAAAGTTTCAAAAAAAAAATTTTTTTTAATGTCAACAATGGCTCATTGGAGAATCTGTTCGTGGGCGCTTTAAATACTCACAAACAGAGGCTTGGCAACAATTCTAGCCCTCAAGGATGCAGAGGTAGAAAAGAAGGTGGTAACCCCACCCTTTGGGGTCTGGACCACCAGATAAATTCCTACAGCTTTCATAAGGTGTCTGTACCATTTACTAATACATTCTAATACTGAAAGGAGCATCAAGCGATTAGTGCAGTTACTTTACCGTTAATATACGTCAAGACTTATTCCTCTAACTCCTGGAACTTTCTCAGCGGATTCCCAGTTTACAGCAACTAGAAAGTCTTTGGCCATCAGAAAAGGAGAAGGACTCTCCTACATAGAAGGAGTCGTGACGGGAGTCCACGTGGAGGCAAGTCTAGCATGCACTGAGGCATCATACTGACCGTCAGCAATATCTGTGGGTGCCCCACTGTCATAGAGGGGAGAGCCTGAAGAAGTTGTAGCGACGGAATGAGGAAGTGTGGGGTAGTGGGTTGTAGAGCCTCGCAAAAACTGAGATCCTATCCCACTGGACATCCCACCTGACTGTGAAACGGGTGAGATGGTGCTGTTGCTGACAGACCACAAGTTGGGATATTGGCTACAAGAGAAAGAAAAACAACAACAACAGGTTTTCCATCTCTAGAAAGGCAGCCTCGTTAGCAAAAGGCTAAGTTATGTAACATATAGTTCTGCAAACTATAGCTCACTTCATTATTCTAAATATAGAATTTATTAACATCAACATGTTTGAGAGTAGGGGAGGACAAAAAGTATGCATTTGAGTGAGGCATTGACAGGATGCATACAAGAGGCATAGACCTTCTTAATTCAAGGGTGTATTTTCCTGGATCACGCAGTTAGTATATAGCAATTGCAGTAGCATTTAAGACTTACATACCACTTCAGAGTTTTATAGCACTCTCTGAGCAGTTTGCAATGTCAGCATATTGCCCCCCAACAATATGGGTCCTTATTTTATTGACCCCAGGATAGTAGACTGAATCAATCTTCAAACATGCAAATTTATGATACACATAGATGTTTCCATCCCAATCCAAATCACCTTTTTGGTTTCAGAGGGAAAAGTTTGGCAAATCCCTCACTAGGAGAAGTACTAAAGATTTTTGGGAGGCATTTTGCAATTTGGTGTTTGGTGCTGACTGGTGTCAATATAAGTTCATGAGTCCTCTCTCAAGTCCCAGACGCATAAGCAGCTTTTTTCATTTAATTTCCATTCACCAACTACTAAAATGGAACTATCTGTAAAGCTAGGCACCAAACTCAGCAGGATTGTCTTTTCTGAAAAACCTCACCAATATAGGAATTGGGAGGTTACAGCAAATCAAACATTTTATTGTGGTCATAAACTAGCATATTATGAATGCTGTACATTATGATCCCTCGCTTCAATTACTAGTGTGAAGCAGTATTCTTACACAATAACAGAAACTTTAGTTTGTAAAAGATATTTAATAGTATTTTAGGGAACTTTGGACTTGGTGATTTCCTACGGATTAGATTAGATTAGATTCAACTTTATTGTAATAGCCACAGGCAACGAAATGCAGTTAGCACCGATTAAAGATGTGTTACAGTACAGATCATGTTTGTTTACATACAATTCCTTCAGAATTCTGTGAATTGCCATAGCATGCAAATGCCTGCTACTATTAGATGGAGTCTTTCTCTAGTCACATTTTTTTCTACCCTACAGAGCAATGTATTTATTTATGTAGCAAATTTATATGGCCACCCACCTCACTGAATCTGGGCGGCATTTCATAAACTCCATAATAAAAGACCTATTATATCCAAGCTCCTTAAGCATTTTTTTTAAAATAGCCATCAGCATCAGTGGAGAGAAGGGAAGTTAAAAAGGCAAAATAGTAGAACTAGTGCAAACTTTATTCCCTTGGACTTGCAAGAAGTAGGATTGGCATTGGGATGTCATATCCAGCATCTTGTCTTTATTGACCTCTTCCATGGATACTGCTAAGGAGGGGTATATTTGCATCTTACTAACCTTTTTTTTTTTAAATATACTAAGCACATCTCTTTTTTTCCCCTTTAAATCAGGGATAGCCACCTTAAAGGCTGTAGATGGAACTACTGATATAGTGTTACACTATTTTTTTAACTGGAAAGTGTATTAGCTCAAAACCACCAAAGAGAGGGAGTTGGAGACTTATTAAGTCACTGACCTCCTCCTACACATATAAAAGGATAAAACAGAGGAAGTGAAAAATAATTTTCACCCATGGCAACAAAGAGGGATGGCACCAGTGACTCAGTGGTTAAAGACACTGGACTTGTTGGCCCAAAAGTCCAGCTTCGAGACCCAGCTCCACACGACAGGGTGAGCTCTCATTCTTGCCCCAGCTCCTACCAACCTAGCAGTCTGAAAGCATTCTAATGCAAGTAGATAAATATTTATCACTTCAGTGAGAATCTAACAACATTCAGTGATATCATGCTGGCCACATGACTGTAGAAATTTCTTTGGACAACATTAGTTCAATGGCCTTGAAATGGAGATAAGCACTGCTCCCTATTTCTTTACCTTAATAGGAAAGTAGCTAGTATATCACAGACTAGCCGCAACCCTATCTTTGCAGATAAATAACACAACCACTCTGCCACTACATAAATCATACTATACAAACAGTATTTGTGTAGAAACTATAGCTATATTGGGGGGGGGGGGGGTTTACCTCTATGGGACTCATGGCAGAAATGGATCTAGAACTTTCATGTTCATGAAAGAGAGCTTACCTGGAGCTGGTTGGTGGACCACTACTGTGATTCATAGGCAACATACTTGTTGGAGCTGGGACTCCTAAGCTGGACCAATTGTCATGGCTTTGAAGCATAGAAAGGCATGCTGAAGAACTGTCTCCATAGGCTGCTGCAAAAGCAAGTATTTTGTGTAAGAACATTCCATACTGTCAAATACAATAACTGAATATGAACTTCATCAGTATAATTGAATTCATTAAGAATTGTTAGAATGTATTTGCTTTTCTAGCAATGATATAAGGCCATTTAAAAATATTGCATTTGATTCTACATAAATATCAAATCATTTTGCAATCATATTAGTAAAGACCCAAAGCAGAGATCAATTCTGTATATTTAGTCCACAAAGTTTCAATGGAGCAGGAACATATCAACTTTTCAAAAAGTAATATGCAACCTTCATAGCCTTTTTTTGAGTTATTACTCTATAATCAGGCTTGAAAGAAATGAGAAAAACATCATTTTCATACCAAACAAGTCCTTTTTATAAACAGAAACAGATTATAAAATTAAAATATATTAAAAAAATAAACAATCTCGTGCGGGCATCTGAATTAAGAATAAATGCTCTCTTAAAGTTCTCTCAGAGAATCATGATAGCAAAGTGGTTAGAATGCAGTATTGCAGGCTAACTCTACTGACTGCCAGCAGTTTGATCCTGATTGGCTCAAGGTTGACTCAGCCTTCCATATTTCTAAGGTCAGTGAAATGAGAACCCAAGATTGTTGGGGGCAATATGTTGACTTTGTAAACTGCTTAAGAAGGCTGTAAAGCACTATGAAGCAGTATATAAGTCTATTTATTGCTATTGTGCTATTGCTAAATGGCTCAAAACCAAGGATGTAGTTTCGATTTACTTCATTTCGATTTACTTTATTTTTCTTATAATCATCTAACTGGAAATTTTAGGACTTACTAGGCACCAAAGGCTGTTTAAAATTGCTAATGAAACCAACTGTATATTGTAATTGAAAACATGAAAATCAAAAGCCTTGCCATTTTCCTATATGAGTCTCTTACCCTGACTGTTTCCATTTTGGAAAGCAAAAACAGTGCCTTTTTAATTAAATCCCAGTGCCATAAAGGTGAAAATAACAGTACCTTCACAGCAGGCCAGATTTTCATAAAAATCTTATTTTAAGTAAGCTTGAAGTCTTTTATTGCAAACCAAAGAATTAATAAAAGGATCTATTCACTATTAATAGTGCATTCTTTTGTAGACTATTCAAAACATTTAATAATTATTTGAAAAACGTATTTTTTTAAAAAAAACTTTACTTTTACTTTTCTGAGTAAAACTGCCATGATTCAGTTGGTTAGTGAAATCTCATTTCTGTACTTTCTTTCTGTTACAATTCCTACAGCTGATTAAGATGGATACTCTATCTAGCTATTTCTATCTATATATAGATAACACTGATGGTGCTATTAGCACTGATGATGCTATCTAGTTAGGATAATGAAACATCTGCAAGAAAACAAGCAAGCTCAGAGAGCACCAAGGACCCCACATATATCAATATTACCATCATCATAATCTATCTACTTCATCTTGAATTTATTTATTTGATTTGTCAATCGCTTACAAGATAACAGGTGTAAGTATAAATATAGTTATGAATACATGAGATGGATACATATAAGAAAAAGAAACAATAGGACAGGGACGGTAGGCACGATTGGTGCGCTTATGCATGCCCCCTACAAGCCTCTTAGGAAAGGGGTGAGGTCAATACCATAGTAGACAGTCTAAGGTTAAAGTTTTTGGGATTTGGGGAAGAAACTACAGAGTCAGGTATTCCAAACATTGACCACTCTGTTGCTGAAGTCGTATTTCCTGCAATCAAGTTTGATGCAGTTTATCTTGAGTTTGAATCTATTGTGTGCTCTTGTATTGTTATGGTTGAAGCTGAAGTATTCATTTACAGGTACGACATTGCAATGTATGATTTTATATACTGTATTTAGATCGGACCAAAGGTCCTGTATTTAAATCAGACTGAATTAATCCACTGCAGGATTGAAGATTGCGTATGCACCATAATTTATATGTTGGTCAAAAACAGTTTGTATTAATGTTTTCCAACTTCTCAACCTAAAGCTAAAAGAGGATGACTGGCCCAAAGTAGCCAGAAAGCTTTAATTAGCATTAGAACCTGACTCTTCTGCTGCTAATCCAGTATTTTAACTGCTACACCAGATTAAATCAAATTTTGATCTAGCCTTTACCACCCAGGACTGAACTAATGGTCCTACAGAGGTTGCTGAATTTCAACTTCCATGGCTCCAAATATAATAGTCTACAATGACAGTGAGATTTGTAGTTTAAGACTTTGGAAAGTCACAGATTTCACACCTCGTCTGTATATTCACACTGAGATCTGTTAGTATCTTATGACATCAAAAAACTGGAGGACACTATAAAGTACTTACTTGGAGAATTGGTTCTATGGGTGTATGGATTTGGATAAGGGGCAGGACGGTGATTTCTTAACGATGAATACCTTTCACAACTGTGAGCGGGAGAAAGTGACAGAGATGTGCCAAATTGGGAATGAGGACTGGCAGGAGGACAAAGAGTCCCTGTTCCAGGAATTAGCCAACCACCTACTGCAAAAATATGAATAATATCAATTTACTAATAATATCAAATATCAATATAGCAGGATTATTTGTCCAAGATTATAGCAGTTTGCACACATCAATCCTGGAATGTTAAACCTATTTTTAACTCACATTGAAACAATAAAAATGGATTTCAAGCTCTTCTTGTCTCCCCCAGTAACTTGTGGCTATAAATAGCTTTGTTGTGGTGCTATTATAGCGTATTTACCCATCTCTGCTGATCCATAAGTGAAATATTGTGACAATAGCATTCCTACACATTAAAGCAAGAAAACTCAAAATGAAAGTACCATCAGGAATAATCTGAAGTCATGAACGTAAGATTTTTATAACCTCGCATCTCTTATTGCTGTATCCTAATCTGGGAGGTAATCAGAAAAATGATTAAATTGTAATCTTTTGTATCTAATAGCTTTGAAGAAGCAATGTGAGAACAGCAAAATATCCTCGTAAACATACATTTGAATAAATGGTAGTCATGGCTCTCTAAGGAGAGGAGGGTGGGAGAATGACACAATCTGTGTCATGATGGAAACCATCTTAATTACATTCTGCATGGAACTTTACCATATTGATATGAAAGAATGGGAATTGAACCTGCAATGTCAGACTATAACTTCTGTCATTTCTTACATCATTGTGATTACAGGGGAGATATTCAGAGAGCAGCATAGTAATTCAGAATACTCTGAATACTAAGTTTCAGAGTATGAAACTTAGACAAAGGGAAAGGTTCTGCAAATACTTCTAATTAACGTAATCAAGCTTCTGATCCTCTTTAAAACTTTGTACTGTTGACAACAATCCCTGTCTCAAAGATTATCGAACTCTGTCTGAAAAACATCAATGAGATTTCAGTGGGAATATTCCAGGCTTTGCATGGATTGATACATTTGACCAGTTGATTGATACATTTGAACAAATGAAAAAGATTGTAAATACTTACACCAGCTTTTTTCTTATTCCACTTAATTTCAATATGAGAGACACAGAAAATTATCTTGTTCTTTGGTTAATATTTTAGGTGCTTTAAGAAAATAGCTTTTCTACATTTTTAAGTATAAAATCCTATTTTCTGAAATCCACATGAGGCAAACAGCAGAGGGCGGGTTTCTACAATTCCAAGTCACACTTTTAGTCCACATCATGTGGTATTTTCAACGATGGTTAGTGGTGATTTTCCCAAGTTAGCAGGAATTTTTCCAATTCTACTTGAAAATGACAGTAATTGGACCAGGGACTTGCTGCACTCAAAGTATACATTCAACTACTGTGCTATGAGCATTCAAAATCAAAATACATTTCACGCTTAATCATCTAATACCTAAAACAGTGCTTCTCAACCTTTAGCAACTTTAAGCTATGTGCTGACTGGGGAATTCTGGGAATTGAAGTCCAACCAGCTTAACATTGCCAAGGTTGAGAAGCACTGCCTAAAAATATCTAGAAATCCAGGAATGCAGAATCTCCCAAAGTAAAGCACACTCCTTTGTCTCTGATAATTTTTTCTTGGTTCTCAATGTTCAGTAAGAAAAATAAGTCAAGAACATTACAGTATTTACAGTCTCTGGCATCAGGAATGTAAAATTATAGTACCACTTCTCAGGCTAAAGTATATTGCAGTGCACATTTTTTTAAAAGATAGCCTTCTGAAAGATACAAATTGTTGGCGAAGATTATCTTTTATGAAATATATGTTCATGCATTATATATTCATGAATAATGTTCTTAACTACATAACAAAATGCAACTGATATTGGAACAAAACTGCTTTAAGGGTTTTCCATAGGGCAACGGTATAACAAAAATATAACTTTCAGAAGAGAGTTTAGACATACATTGTGAATATTGCGATTGCTGACTGTCTCCCACTTCATCCATCATGTCTTTGTGATCACTTCTGTCAAAGAAGCACAATTTTTTAGTAAAAATATTAAACTAATGAAATGCAGTCTGTAAATGCAATTAAAAGCAAACAACAGCTCTCACCTTTCTTTTGCATCAAGGAAAGCTTTTGCAAAGGGATTATATTTTATCTTTAATGCTGTTATCTAGAAAAAATGAAGAAAATATTTCAAATTCAAATGTAATTTTAATTATTTCATTGTTAATTGAAAAGATAATTCAGCAGCATTACTGCTAATTCCAGTAAGGTTTTTGCAATTAATTCTGGTGGGAAAAAGCCCAGAACAAAATTATTAAAACTACTAAGACTGCAGGAGCAGGCTTTGAAATCCTCTACAATGTCCTCTCTTTGCCTTACTAAGATGCCTGGTTTTATTATCCTATTAAGGAAGTACATAAAAGGGACGTAGAGTGGAGGGAGGATACACTAAAAACTGTTATAAAAAGTGTCAGGTTCCGGGTAAAAAGAAGGGATAATATATTGGAAGAACAAATGATTATTTTATTAAGAAATGAGCTACTGTTTCAGCATGGAGAATTTAAATGCAAAGGATTTATATCATAGTTTTGCCCATTATTCAATGAAATATAGACCCACCCTAAAAACTTTGAAACAATTATATATAAACAATTAACAGAAGATAAACCACTTGCTCTTGCTAGACTTTAGCATGCTGTACTTTAATATGATTTTTGAAAATTAGTTGGTAATCATTAGCACTTAATGAATTTAGCATAAGCCCTGAACCTCAATACAATTCATTATGTAGGCTTCAACATGGAAGTTATGTTTACAGACAGGAACTTTATTTCTCTCTCTGGAGGACCTAAAAATTCATTCAGAATCTATTAAAACACAATGAGTTACTGTATAATCAATGCTGAACCCTCTATGTGTTTTGACAGAAAGTAAGCAGTAATAAATATTAGAAGCTAATGCAGACACAAAACAGATTAAAAAAACATGTTGTACAAAACAATTAATTGTTATTATTTTTATAGAAGGGTCACAACATGACAAAGAATAAGAGTTTGATAAGTGTATCTATGATAGGTCTCCTATTACTTCATTGATATTACTTCATTGATATTTATATATTAGATGATTAGGAAAATTCAGTTGTATATTTTAAAACGTAGGTTTTAAACAATCTTTCAGTTTGTATATTATGATAAATTGCTTAGTGCTGTCAATAATCAAGACTGTTTGGATTCTAAGTATTTTTTTAAAAAAATGATTTGCATAATATAATTATGTTCTACAGTAAATACTGATAACATGTATTGAGAATCAATACACCTTTCATTATCTTTTCATCAGACTCGTTGAATTATTATGTCTCAGATCCTCATTTTGTCTCAGATCCTGGTCCTATATAAGTCTCCTTGGAAATCAATTCCATGTAATCCAGTGGTGTTATGTTGCAATTAAAGTGTGTTTAGTAACATAAACAAAATAAAGAGGTGATTACTGATAAAGTCTTGAGGTTAACTGAAACATTTTCCAAACAAGCAAAAATATCAGAAGACTTTTTCTTTTTTTACTCAAAGAGCAGGATGAGTCTTGCTGAAAAGATCACTTGATATTCTCCTGCAAGTATAACAAGAGTAGTTTTTCTTTCCTAATGGCCAAAATAAACCAGTAACATGGAATTGTATCTGCCTTACTTCATTGCTGAGTTCTTTTTATGCTTAAGACATTTCTCCTACTTTCCAGCAATTCCACTTCTTTAAGTACTCACTGGAAGTGAACAATTACTGCGTCTCCTTTGTAGCATCTTTTAAAATTCTTGTAAACAGCATACCCCTAATTTTAACATCCCCCTTCTCACTCCATGTCCTTTGAAAGGGAGCAATCCATCCACAGGCTCTTCCACACTTTATGCCTACCTCTTCGTTCTGGTAAGCAGTCACAGCTATAAACTGTGTCTCTGGGAAGGAATGGCTGGTGATCATTCGCTGAGGGCCACCAACTCTCACTATGTGAATCCTAGGCTCATACTTGTGCAAGGAGTTCAACATGATCTGTTGGTGTAAAGAACAACAGAAACAAGCAATGAAAGAATGATAAACACTATTCTGAGACAGTAACATCAACTACAGCAATGATTTTCGCTTTTTAATAAGAACAAATTTGCTGACTTAAATCTAAAAAAAAAAAATTAAGAGTCCAGATCTCAGTGGCTATTTTACCTTTTGTCTTTCCAGATGAACAGTCAAAACAGGAACATTACATCTATGCTTACTTTTCCATTTTATCCAAAGTAGGAAAGCAACATTAATAGTTTTGAAATAAACTAAGATATTAAATCATTTAAAATTGATTATCTTGAATTATTTCAAAACTACATAACTACATTTTGCCAAACTCTAATTAAATGTTTATAATTTGATTTTCATCTTTCATTATTGAGGGAGGAATGAAAGAGTTCCATGCACAGAGCTTTATTCATTTCTCAGAAAGCAAGTTATTATCTACACATAACCAGTATTACCCAATAAAAGCTACCACTGGAAGATTTTATAAACTTAACCATAGTATAAAATACCCAGAAAACTGATCCATTTTTGTGTGCGCAGACAGCTTAAATAATACATTTTCCTAGTAAAGTAAGGAGAAACTTCTTTTTTAGCTGGGTTCCTTCATGACTGTCATAACATAACTGTAAAAACATTCACTCAGTAAAGGAAATATTAGCTTTCCGCTTCCTATTTTCCTTCATAACAACCCTGTGAAGTGAATTGGGCTGAGAGAACATGACTGGCCCAAAGTCACCCAGCCAGATTTCATGTCTAAGGCAGAATTAGAACTCAGTCTTCTGGCTAATAGCCTGGTGCCTTAACTTATCTCGTTTTTTTTCTTTTATAAGAAATCTAAAGTACTAAAATGCACAGTGAGCTGGTAATAATAATAATAATAATAATAATAATAATAATAATAATAATAATAATAATAATAATAATAATAATAATAATTGGAGAACAATAATAATATGTAGTCTTGGTTAAAGAGAAGGGAGTGATTCCTCTGTAATTAAAACTATAGCTTTTAACTTTTGTTTTTTAACTAGCACAATATTCATGCCCACTACTGGAACAAACAGCATACAAACTATACAGGTTACTAGTTAGGCATCTCATTTTACTATCAGATTTAACAATTTTGCTAATACAGTATATATTATGGTATCAGAAATACTGTTGAGAACCAGGCTGAAAATGCACATTTGAACTACAATATAACTTTCTTGCTGATAGATTAGGTCTAACCTGTCATCTTTCTCTCTAAAAAAAAAAATACAGGTGCCACTGAAGTATTTACATAACAGTTTCAACATAACTAACTTTCCATGCCTGATACATCTTTATGAAGAAAGGACAATGCAACAGAAAAATAGCTATTAATATGCCCTATCATCACAACAATAAGTAAATGTGAATTGTCAAGGAAAACATGCTTTGACATTTCCAAAATTTTACTAGCTGTTGATCCTACAACTAGTTTTTTTCTGTGCACAAAAAAACCTTATTAATAAAATTAGCATTAAGATTTGGTCAGCAATCATATATTGTTGCTGCCATTATTACATATTCCCATATTACCCCAAAACTCTTAGTAAATTGCCCTTGAATTATCACTTTGGTTAGTCTTTATGTGGCTTGCAAATATGCTGAGAAAGGTGCATGTCACACATCACTTTCCCCAAATTATCTTTATACTTATCTCGGGATAACACTCTAGGTCTAAGCATGTTGACCCACTTAGAATGTTGACAGAAATATGCAGCACCAGATTTTGGCACCCAACCATTGCATCCATTTTCTGCATTAATATTAAAACTGTGTAGGAAAACATTACAGAAGTTTGCAGCTAATTTTGTCCTACAAAAATACAAGTTAAATAGAACATCCCTCCAGTCCAGAACAGGAGACAATTTGGTTAAAATATTTTGGAGCCATGCCTTTTGTTCTTATGGAGTGTCCAAGATATTGTATACTGTATGATCTTGTTTTGCATTACACTGCCACACAGACCCCCACAAGACTCTAATCCAAAATTTAATTTGATAGCAATTCGAATGAGCCATTAACTGTTTCAGGATTTAGGACTGGCACAAGATATTTGGTTGCTGGGAAAAAATATCTTAAATTTCCATTAAAAATAATAAACAAAATTAATTGCAAATCATTGGTTTTAAATACAATGAATTGTTGAGGGCAAGCTATTTCACTCTTCTTAATTATAGGACTAGAATACCAAGTAGGTTCTAGGTACCTGCCTCCAAATTGGTTAAATGCAAACTGAATCAGGATATACTCCAATTTTCCCTTCACTGTTCCTGTCGCTTTAGAATAAAATGATAAGTATATATAATAAGTGCATTTACAAAAGTAAGTTTTGTAGATGCCAATTCTCTGGGTACCAAACATACAAATAACTGACACTGTGTTTCATTCTAAGAGATAGATACAAACACACATTGCCATCTTTTGACACCCCTTCTCCAAATTCTTATTGTTCATTGTTGCTGCATGCTGTTCAAGTTCCTAACACACCAGAATCCAGATTTTAAACATTCTTAAAATTATGCATTATCTCAAAAATTAAGTAACACATACAGAAGCTTAAGAACTTATTTATAGTTTATGCCATGCTAAAATATGTTCAATATCTCATTTTTTTCAAACTTGTAATACTACCTTTGGATTTCTTTTTCTGCTTAACCAGACAGCATTATCCTCTTGCAAATTGTGCATGCACATATTTGTAAGCATGAATCTATCTTGGAGTTCCAGATGAAAATATAGCAATCAATTTCAGATCCATAGGACTGTGTGCAAAGCACTGGACTTTCAGGCAAGTACCCAGATATGACAAATTTTACAAGAATGTCTATAAATTTAGGCTACAGAACCCAGGAGACAAGAACAAAACATGTTTCTCCGAATCTCCTTTAGTCCATAAAACAGCTGAACTAGGTTTCCTAGGATGCTTTCCCCTGCAAGGCTGGGAAGGGGACACTCTGAAAGCGGCAACGAGGGAACTCTGTATTTTCCAGATTCCTAAACTGAAAAATAAAAGGTGGCTGAAGCCTTAAAAATAACTATTTACAAGGCAACGTTCCCAAACCCACAGGACTGGCATTAAAGGTGTTTTCAGAAGGCGCGTACATGCGCTACACATTACACATTCGCTTTCGTTTCCTCTGCAGCAACCTAACCCTACGCAGTACACTGGATGTGCGGCCCTCTCCCCAAAGCACCTTGCACTTTGTCTGCCCCCAGCCCGTGATTTTTGGGGTGCCCACTCCTGCCCTCAAGAATACTTCATTTCCACTTCCACGCGCGCTCTCTCCTCACCTGGCCTCCCCCGTTGAGCTTATTGGTGAGCTTGACCTTGCTGAAAGACACGGACGCCTTCATCCAATGGGCGCCAAAGTTGGGCGAATCCGGGTGGATGTAGACGCAGCTCGGGGCCTGCGGCTCAGGCTTGCCGCCCGGCACCCATTCCCCGTTTACGTACTTCCAACGGTGATTGTCTGCAGCCACAAAGTCCAGCAGGAAGGAGTACATGGCGTTGGGATCCAGTCCGGATACGCTGGCCTTCAACACGGGGAACATTCGCCTGCAGGAAGGAGACGCAAAGAGCGAGGAGAGGCGGGAAAAGACACCGGCGGCGCGGCCTCTCAAGGCCAGGCCTAGGCCGCTGGCGCCGAAGGCTTTTTCTGCCCAAAACACAGAACCTCCTCTGCCCCGAGTCGAGGAGGCCTTGCCGTGCCTTTGATGCTCTCTGGAATCCAACGTAAAGGAAAAACCCGCTTCAGTTTGCAGCCCGTTTTGTGGCTGCTTTCAAGCTACCAGTGCATAGGACCGCAGGCGATGAACTTCTTAAGTTGGATTCCCAAATGACCACGCACGCCTTGGGAGGACCCGGCGGTTAATTATATTTATAGGCCGGGAAGGGATTCTCATCTCACACTTAGAAAAGAGGCCTTTGAAATCCGTGGGGCATAACTAGTGAATAGCAATAATTTGGAAGGAGGCTCTTCTCTGGCCAAATGACAAGTGGGGGTGTCTTATTATGGATTCTATCTTTTTTGTCTCTTAGGAATAAGCAGTTTTAGGGGTGAGATGCAAATGCTGAAAAAAGGTACCCCTGTAGGGTATGGCCACCAAAGCCATTCTTTGTTCTCAGGTTATGGAAGTAAATTCCAATTAAGTCATTTTGAGTGATGCACTTTGATCCTCCCTTTGATTTGGGAGACACCTCTCCACTTTGGGGAAATTCACTTGCATATTAGAGGCACAGGGTCACAGACAAATACTACATACTATAAAAAGGGAGAATTTGGGTTATAGCTTCCTTTTTTTTAGTAATCTACCATTTGTTGTAATTGCAAGTTTCATAAACAGGCTAGAAGGCCCACATATTTTTTTTTTAATGGAGGCATCGTTGCAGTTCAAGTTAGTCATGGAATGGAAGGTAATCTTTAAAAAAGACTGATGGGAAAATGTTTAGGGCTGAAATTCTACTGACACTACAATAAAATCCTGTACAGCACTAGAAAAACTAGTGTTGCTGCATCCGCATGAGGGAAGGTCTCATATCTTGAACGGAAACTCAGGCTGTGGTTCTGCTTTACAAATTGACTGGGCAGGATTGTGTAGGTTAAGGGCTACAAGAGGAAAGAAAGGGGAAAGGCATAAAGAAGACTGAGAGGCTGCAGTAGAAAGGGTGCCAATGGTCAAGGGACAAAAGGGAGACATTAAGAGGGTATGTCCCAAGAAAAGAACGGGACTTGGGAAAGATCACTGAGGGAATTTCCTCTATTAGCTACTATAAGCAATGGGGAGCAGAAGGCTTCCGATGCCTTTGGATGACTGATTTCCTGTAGTCCAGGGCAACAATTGAATGAACACAGGAGAAAGCAAAGCGGGGAAGGGGGAAAGTATTCCTTGGAAGCAACCTGAAAGCATCAATGCATTTCTGTCTTTCTCTTTCCTCCTACCTGCCATTTTTGGTGACGATCATCTCGTTGGTGAGTTCTTTGAAGCGCAACCACAGTTCGCTGTCCTCCAGAGTGACTCGCAGTTCCCTCTCGGTAGGATCCCCTTTTTCTCTGCCAGCCTGTAGCTCGTTCTCCACTGCGCTCAGGAGATGATCCACTTGATACTGCAGACTCTTTCCAGAGCTGTCCGTGGTTGGAGAACCCATCTTACAGTCCACCCACCAATACCCCTTTAATACCAAGATCCTTCTCCAGTCTTTTGGTACCCAGAAGTTCTCCGCCTTGGAAAAATTGTCAGAGGAAGCCCCGCAACAAACTGTAGTGAAGGAGGTCAAAAGCACCCTAAAAGTAGATGGTGGGGTGTGGGATAGGTCTACAGTTTGGGGGCAGAAGGGTTAATTCCACTTGACCTCTCTGGTCCACGCCACTTGAAACGAAACTAGTTAAACGGGGAGCAATTAAGCCCCTGGTATAAATATCCTTGTGACATCACAATGCCAGTAGGGGGCTCACCTGATTGGAGGACAGTCTCTTTGATGTGCCTGTTCCGCCCACCTGATTGGCTCCCTGCGGCCATATCAGAACGGAGCCCAGGGAAAGCCTGTGATGTTAATTGCAGCCAGTGGGATTAAACGCAGCTATTTTATGTAAATTTGCCTCCAAATGTTTGCACCTCTATCAAAGCCGCCGGGCTGCAGTTTCAGCAGCCAAAGAAGGAAATGGCCCAAGTCAGTAAGGGAGCCATAACCGGTAGGTGCTCCACATTCCCTTGCTTATTCCAGCAGTACCATTTACCCATCCAAAGATGTGTCTTACTACTACTGCAAAGAACAGGATGGTTTGGATCAGATCCTTGTGGGTAGGGATATGTCACGAGAACGTTAATAGCTATGGATCCATCACCCCAAATTTTGGTCTCCAGTGACTGGATCTTATAAACTCACCTATTCGCATATCAAGGTTGTTCAGATCAGTGGGACTTTGATGTAAAATGAGCTGCAAGTGTGGCAGGAGCAAAAATGGTTATTTACTGCCAAGAATCCACTTTAACCATGCTGTCCATTTATCAAAGGAGACCAAATGAGGAATACTTTATGTCCAATTTCTGAGAGCCTTTTAATGATGTATTAACGGGAATCGCCACATATTTAAATGTGTAAGGGTGAGATTTTTTTTGGGTCCCTTTAGTAGTGCTAAAACCCTAATGAAATTGCAACATAGTGGAACTGTGAAAGATTCTTCTCTTTCCATAATACAAAAACACCTCCCTCTTCCAAAAAACTGTAATTATAAATAAAAACCAATTAAACTTGGTTTTGAAAATCAAGTACTAATATATGAAGAGAGAAAGAAAGAGATGATACAGTAGGCTCCAAATTTGGAAAGAAAAACTGGGTATCAGTTAATCTCTGTAAATATATGGTTGAGTGATATGTTCCAGCTAAGCAGAGTTTTGCAGCTTTATGGATGTAGACATTGGATAGGCCCTACATTTCAGTATTTTCTAGTTTTTACGGGGAACTCAGTCAGGATTAAGATTACTTCCTCCAACATTCTTTTCCTTGTTGTTTTATACTCTGAAGCAGATTGGGCAACAACTAAGATATGCGTGCTCTCCACAACATAAATAATTGCTGTAAGTTGAATAACTTTGAAGTGTGCTCTGAGCAAGTGCAAATCTGTATGACAGGCAGCAAGGCCAGAAAGTTGACAGAGCCTTGGGATCAAAGAGATATGTCAATATTTTTTTAATTATTTCAACAAGTAGCATGTAAATTTCTGCATATAATTTAACTTATGCTGGAAAAGGTAAGAAATCCAACATAAATCTGAAGTCAAGGATGGAAAGCTTTGGAGCTGATGTCTGAAATCTAAGCTGTTTAGATAGAGACATCTGAAATCTAAGCTGTTTAGATAGAGACATTTCAGTCAGCTCACTCAGATAAAGGATAGGGACAGTCTTGCAGATCCTGATAAATGACTTTACTCTAATGGCCTGGAGGATATAATGTTATGGTAATTCCAGTCCTTTTCAGGGAAAATGGAATCAGTAGGGTTTGGGAACTCTTTTAAGGTATCATATGGTTCTGTCTCATTTCGTATCCTTTTAACAACTATATAAGGCACAGAAAAGGTAGCTATTATAATCTATTTAATCACAATCTATTTAAAAACATAAGAAGTGAATTGGTAATCTAGCCAACAATCTATGTCTTACTGTTGCAAACAAGATGCATTAAGAAAACGCACAGACTTGGGGAAAAGAGTGATATGTCTCCTCCACTTTTGCTCCTTAGCAGCTGGTGTTCAAGGTTGTCTGCCTGTGAATCCAAGGGCTAGAAAACAGACATCAGTACTTCCTTTGCAGTTGTCCAGTTCCTTTTTAAAACTCTCCTAATTGGTGGCCATCTCCACATCTGATGACAGAAAATTCCATGGAGTCATCTATGCTTTGCGTAATCCCGGGGAGGCTGTGGGCTTTTTGAACAGATGTCCAGAAGCAAATTGGGAATGGATGAGAGCAAACAAGCTGCAGTTTCATCCAAGTAAACTGGAAATGCCTGGGTGTGAAAATGGAGTAATCAGAATGGGTGCCTTTGAAGATGATTCAGAAACTTCAGCTAGTGTTAAGTGTGGTTGCCCAAATGCTTATGGGTGCTAAGCATCAACACATGCCACACTGATGTATTATATCAATTGTGCAACCTATGTATTTGCTTCCCTGCCTATTTCACAGCAATTATTTTTGTCTTTTTAAAGGTATTACAATTTAAAATCTCATAATTGCTCACACACATTTAAGCTTTCCTGGAACTGATCAGTAAGTACATTCAAACTGGTGGGGTGTGAAAGAAGGATTTATTAGAGATGGGCCACTTTTTGGAACCTCCTGAGAATTATGTCTAGACATTGCTGTTAGTGCTGCAGTTTCAGAAACGCCTCTGGCAATATTTGATTGGATGTTATTTTAATTTTTTCCTCTTTAGTTTCAGAATGTTTTTAACTCTTAAGCTTATGTAAACAATGGTATCGTTTATGTGGTTCTCTTAAGTTATCAGAATTTTAAATTGTCTGGTTTTTCCATTGGCCTTATGTATTAATTATATCTTGATATTCTTTATTACTCATTCCTGAGTTATGAGTTTGCAAAAACTCATTCCTGAGTTATGAGTTTGCAAAAACTCGCAACAATGGCATAAAGACCTTGTCTGTAAAACTGATCATTCCAGGAAGAAAGAATTGAGCTTTTTGTGTGTGTGTGTGTGTGTGTGTGTGTGTGTATTTATATTTATATTTATATTTATATTTATATTTATATTTATATTTATATTTATATTTATATTTATATTTATATTTATATTTATATTTATATTTATATTTATATTTATATTTATATTTATATTTATATTTATATTTTAAAGTTCACACTGTCAAAAGAAGAGTGAGCTACAAGAGTCCTGGGCATATATAATCCGATCCTCGGTAGAATTTAACTCCAAAATGAATTTAGGTGGGAGAATTTGCAAGGTTACAATGCTAAGCAGGTCTCCTCTTTGGAACGAAGCAGACTGGGTGCCAGAATGCTGGTCTCATAATGAGAGAGGCCCATGGTCTTTAGGACGATCATTTTAGAAAGATGCTGAGAAGGCCGAGCTATTGCATGGCGTTTGAACTGGGAGTCGCTTCTGTTTTAGTCCGATGCTGCTCCCGTTTAACGAGATCTTTATTGTTCTTCCAGAAGGCCAAGCAAACCATTTCCTGTCCATTGTCACCTCTTACTCCCCCCTCCGCGCCCGGCCTCATCCTCCTTCTGGTCAGAGGTTCCCACCGCAAGGTAATAAAGTCGCCCCTACTAAGAATCGAAATGACGGCGGCGGCGAGCCGATAGTTCCTCTTTTGGGATTGCTGCGGCTGAAACTAAGCCTCGGCTTCGGGGGACGCCCAATCGTCCTCCGAAGTTAACTTTTATTTTTTGAGAAAGAACCCCCAGGGTTGCTTTTGTGGTTGTAATCCCGAGTTCCCGCGACACACAAATCAGCCCACCCTGTTCCCACATTCACCTTTTAGCCCAGCTTTATAGGAGCTAAAAGATGAGCACGAAACAGCCCCGCGTTTCAGATTGACTGGCTCGAATAAATCACAGTTCGTGAACTTAGGACGACGTGGGAACGTCGTTTCAGAGTTAGTAGCGTGTTTGTAGCTATTGCTGTAAATCTCACATAGGTGCACGTCACGATGTTTACCAAGGGAAGCGCTGAGGAGTTTCTTATCTAGCCTATCCCAGCGAACAACAGAAGTCTAGATGGGTCTACTCTGACGTAAGCTCTGTTGATTTCAGAGGGCCCTATTCCTCAAAAAGATAGGAAAACGATTCCTACTTAAATTTATCTTCAAAAAGACGCCGCGATTGTTTGGTAGAGTCAGCTGTACACTTCACGCTTGATAAGGCGCTTCTGCCTTTCTCTTACAATGCCTAAAAGAGCGCACGCTCTCAATCTTCCTAGCGGGAGCAAACTGGCTCCGATCTCATTTTTCTAGCAAAGGAAAATCAGAATTAGGAAAAATATGACCCTGTTTAAAATTTAAAAACCCCGGGGTGGGGGGGGAGTTTTACACTGCAACAGCCCTAGGCAGGGTTAACCGTCTCCCTCCTTCCGGGGTGTGTGTGTGTGTGTGTGTGTGTGTGTGTCTCACCGCTTCCGCCCCTTTCCCAGTCTTTTCCCAAGAATTCTTTTCACGTAGGATGAAAGAGTGGGAGGTGGGTGTTTCCTCCACAGTTTTGAGGAGGAGAGACTTAACAGTCTTCTTAAATAACCCCCCAACAGTCTGGTTCCTCATTGTCTTAGCTCAAAGTCCCGCTGAATTGAGTGGCCAATCTCTGCAACACCTTAAGCCAAGCCGCGTTTTGATGGAGCAGCCTTTTTTTTTTTTTTTCCCCGAATCCAGCCCGAACTGTTTCGAAACCATAGCTTTGGGTGGGGTAAGAATCCAGCCATGGGATCCCTGAAGAAGCACGCGGCAACGTCGGCGGCTTTAGCCACTTCGGTTGTGTTCATGCCATACAGGTGGCTGATTTAGTCGCGACTGAAATCCAGTTTTCAGCCATGCCTTTACCACAGTAAACTGGGTGCAGCTAGCTATCTCTAGGCTCAGGTGGGCTCGACTAGTTTTTACACTGCCACTCTAATAACCCGGGTGGGGTGTAAAGGTCGCCCCACGCGTGCTGGGGACAAGGCAGCGCCTGGGAAGAAAGTCATTTGCTTTTCACTGAAGTTCCACCCTCTGAATCTGGACGCTTTCAAACACACCTTCCATAATCCGCCAGGGCTGCGAATCTCTAGCGGGCTGGGCATTGGGATCCAAAGCTTCTAAAGAGCGCCGTCAGGTTGGGAAAGCTGCTCTCTAGAATCACTTGGGGTTTTCATCCAAAAAAAAAACAAAAACGTTCGGTCCAAAAGGCGACGGTTTTGAGCAAGTGGGAGTAGAGACGAAGAAGGGAGGGAGCCCTAACTGGCGTAAATGCCCCCATTGGCCGGCCCCTGTCCCCTCTTTCCTAAGCTTCAAGGGAGCATAAGCAACACGGGCGTGCCAGGTTGCCGAACTACCCCTTGCACCTAGCTCGGCCTTAAGGTCCGGAAACAGCTGCGGGTGGGTGAAGGTCGGTGCTGTCAACCTTTTCTTCTCCTGGGTTGGGTCCCTTATCGATTCTCGGGATTCGGCCGGCCGATGCCTGAAGCCTCCTCGCTCTGAACCAAAATGAAAAAAACACCAACAAATGCCTCCGGACTGTTTTTACCCTCGCCAACGCCTCTTTCAATCAAACGGTTTGCGAATGAAGTCTTTCATTCAGAAGCTATTTGATGGAAAGAGGCTTCCAGAAGAGTAAAACACGCCTGTAGTCTCTTCCTCCACTGCGGGGCCGTTCTCTACCCGCTCTAATTTCTTTCCTTTTTTTCCCCTTTTTTCTTTTGAAGATGGGAACTACCTCAGTTCTTTTCCAGTCCTCTGGTAGTTCCCCGGTGCTCCAGGACTTTTGAAAGATGTGGTACAGTGGTTCTCAGATGACATCTGCCAGCTCCTTTAAAACTCTGGGATGTAATCCGTCAGGTCCCGGTGATTTATATTCATCAAGATCAGACGGGTGTTCTCTTACCATTCTTTTCTTTCTTTTTTTTTTTCTTACTTTAACTTTTATTTCTAGTGTAGATGTTTTTGGTAGGTTGGGCTTGTCCAAGAAGCGAGGACCAGGCCTCGAGAGGGACTCGGGGAAATGGTAGGGCAGAAATCTTAACTCCTCGCTCCCAAAATACACTGCCGGACACCTAATTCAGCACTCATGGTGAATGGGTCCTTCCTCAAGGTCTTTTCACTGGGACAACTTACACCGAGCTTAAAGTTCGGAGTGTGTGCTGGGGAAGAAGAGGGGAGAATAAATATATTTATTTATATATAAATACTGCAGACGGTCAATTTCTCAGCAGAGCAATACTTAGCACGGCTAACCCTGGGAACTTGCGCTTAAGGACGAGATTCTTCTGCCTACGCTGACTCCTGAAAGTCGAAAGCTGAAATGAGACGGGCGCCTTTCTTCTGAATAAAGAAGATCCGGCAGTAAAATCCCTGCCGGGCGCTGATTCTTCCCGTTGCCGTCGCCTTTGACGCCCATCTTTGCTGCTGCTTGAAGAAAGCAGGGGCGAGCTAAACTGTTAAAGTCTCCCCTGCTTTCTTCAATTTAGATTTCCGGGGGATTAGCATCGCGGATCTCTAGCTCCTCTAAGCTAGAGAAATCGCAATTGCTAAAAAGCTGGAAAGTGAATGGAAATAAATTGAGGTTCAGCCCCAGGAAAGCTACCGTGCTGGTTGAAACTGAGATAAATCATCGCATTCATTTTCTATGACTCTAACTAGAACTTTAACTAGCTTCTTCAGCTTAGGTCGTCCCGCTACATGCAGTTTACTGTCGTCCCCATCCAACACCAATACACCTGCGCGCATATCAAGGGCATCAGGTTTGGGAATGATGATTTAAATCTTTAGCTCAGTGTTTCTCAACCTTAACCAACTTCAAGATGTGTGGATGCTGATTGGGGAAATTCTGTCCACACATCTTAAAAGTTGCCAAGGTTGAGAAACACTAATTTAGCTCTTCCTAGGTTTAAAGGTTTTTTTTTCCTCCTCCATTATTAAGTTCAATATAGCCCATTGATATTGCTTCCCTTTTCTTTTTTTTTTCTGACCGCACTCTCACTACGGTTATAATGCTGTTTTATATGGTAACTTCTTGACCTGAACCTCGGAGAATTGTTTTGATTGGGATGGACAGAAATAAATTTAAGAAGCCAATAAACAAATAATCCCGAACAAACATAGCTGGAAATGTAAATCAAATAGGGGAGAATGAGCTATTGGGTAGATATGACCCTCACTCAACCTAGAACGGACGGAAAATCAGCACCATCAGCTCTGCTAATCCATTGCCTTTCTTCGCAAACGGTGTCCGGCTCTTGGCTTCTCTTCCACCAACAATGGAGAAAGCCGAACAGGTGTGAGACACCTTGAGGGTGTCCTTAGATGATTCTGAATGAGGGACGGAGGAACAAGACAACTTTAAAAAAGGCCTGCAGAAATTGATCTGTCTCACTCGTGGATTGGAGACAATGCGCAAACAACTTCATGGAAGCGCTGCAATAACCACTACGACAAGGAAGTTTGCGCCTACAAAACCGGATCCACTTCGCCCCAACAGTCAGTCAGATAAACGTTTCTGTTTATTGCAATTGAATCGTCTTCCTGGTTTTTGCATAGAAATGCAGCTTCTAACAAGAGTCATTCGCCGGGCCGTAAACAGTCCCATCAATCTGGAAGGTGTAATTGGCGGGTCTTAACAGCATTATTTATTAACCCTTTTGATTTATTTGTCGAATTTATAGAGCTTCTCATCTCAGCAGAAGTGACTCTGAACGCATGGCTCTATGCAAAAATAAAGTCAACAAACGGAGGAAACGGCGGTAGATTAACCTCCTCTTGCAATTAAATTGCCATCTTTTGACTCGGAGTTTTCCCCAAGTGACCTATTACGCTATTGTTCTTGGATTGAGGGCAAGGAAAGCACTAACGGCCCTAGTTTCAAGGCAAATTTAATAGGAATGTTGCCAATGGTTACAATATGATATTATATATGACACATGAGATCAACACCTCAAGATTATACTTTCCCAGCACACTATCAAGATATGTAACACGCACTATCCGGGTATGTAATTCCTCAGCAAGGCTGGCTGGGGAATTTTAGGAGTTGAAATTCACACATCTTAAAAGTTTCCAGCTTTCAGTGAATGTTAAAGGTTTCCACGGCGTTGGCCAAAACAAAACAAAATAAAAAAACCCATTTGATCCAGCACGGCTTTGGCTTTCCAATATTTGCCTCCCCGCCTCCCCCACCCCACCCCCACGCCGATTAATGTTCAACGGCAGACTACAGACTCAGACTTCCCTTCCTTTTTGCCCCTCGTCGTAGAATTACAACGCTCACTTTATTAAATGTCACCGCCAAGCGCTTCCCTCCATGGCCTCAGTGCATCGGAATCTGCGCCTGCGCATTTGGATTCAGCTTGCCAGCAAGGTCCTCAGGAAAAGCCCCCGCGCTTTTCTCTATATTTTGGCGAGTGCATAGTTTGCATGGCAGTTTTTAGTCAAAACGTTCCTTCAAGCCAGAGCTATAAAACCTTCTGACTTAAGAGAAAAGCTCCTTTGAGGGACCATGGATCTGTGTTTTCATCTTCCAAGGGCTGAGCCCTCATGGGGATTGTTTGATTTTGTTTTAACTCTATTCTACTTTATTCATTAAACAGATTCTGCTTCTCTTGATAGGTGGTTGTATCTGCATAGAAGCTCTACTCCCACCGCCCCCCAAAAAAGTGAACTGATGTTATGTTTTCTGTCCTGATATTTAGGGAACCTTTTTGCAAAGAATCTCTGCATCCTAAGAGGGACTGCTTCCACCAAGCATAAACTAAGCTTGCTTGATCTTCAAGGTAGATGTGCTGTCCCAGCCAGACTATGGGAATTGATAAGTTACTAAGGAATTGTAAGCTGTCCCCTTAAGGGAATGCATCATGGTAAATGTAATTAAAGGTTTCCTGGGAAATGTAATTCATGTCACGGGGCTAAATCTGTAATCCTGATTGGTCACTGAATTTGACCCTTGGTGGGTTAAGGGAGTTTTCCTCATTCTTTGTCTAAACTCTCTACCTCATAGCATCTTCTTTCTATTGCTACAAGATGGGTTAGAAGATGTATCTTTCACATACAAGGCAGATATACAAAGGATTGATCATTAAAGAAGAACTTCGTCACAAATGTGAGTTATGAAGATACCTGATGTACCAATAAATGAACTTCGTTATGGAAGCTTTGTTGAGTTATCTATCTGCATCTGCACAGCTATAAATCTACCTCTGTGCAAGAGACAGAACAGTGAAAGATGGTTATCTCCTAACCCATCTCGTAGCACTCGCTTCGCAACGAGTAGATGCAACCGCCTCACTTGGCTAGCAGTCTCCCACAACCAGAGAAGCACAGGGATGAATCTCAACCACAGATTCTACACGTTAGTTATGCTACTGACCTACGACCTAAAATATGAGATTCCCTTCCCTCCAACAGCAAACCTTCCCCAACTGGTGTTGAAGATTCCCTTCCCAGCACCAGCAACCCTACTGCAATGTCTCATGCCCTGCTGGCCAAGCAACGTAGCCCACCAGTGCTCACACCAACTTCTCAACGAGTTGACCTGCAACCAATCACAACTGCCACACGCAATCCACAGGAAGCAGCATTCCTGCCACAACCGCAATACCAATCTGGCTCCCAGGCACCACAAGGTAGCCATGCCCAACCTACACAGCGGCGTGACCCTTGACCATTGTCCCCAGTATGGGAGAGTGACATCCTCCATAAGTACTGGCAAGAAGACTACAACTTGTCATTGACTTACAACCTGAACCCACCCTACAAGAATCCAGGGGGAGAACCCTCTACGTCAATACCTCCCCCCAACTCAGCAAATGCTGAAGATTACTGGAGAAATTTGGCTTTACAGAGTGGAAAGATAAATTTGCATGCCAACAGAGTTCGCAGATTCTCTGACAAGCCAGGCAGCAAATATCTAGTTTGGAAGAAACTTTCCTACGCCCCATTCAGGTGGCATGCCTGAACCCTGATGAGATAATTGGACACTTGATAGCATGGCTAGGGCCACAGTCCTCCAACATACCGAGGGTACTTATGACATTCCACTTTGACGACCCAGCCACTGTCCTACGGTTATCATGGAAAAGGCTTGATAAACTGTATGATGCTCCCGAGGATGTAGAAGCAACGCTCCTTGATAGCCTCAACAATGTTCCTAAAATTCCTATCAACAAGCCTCGCTGAATCATAGACTTCGCTAATATACTTGTCCAGCTGAAAACAGCATAATGGGATCCCAACTTACCGACACTCACCTGTCTCGATCACATCAACACAGAGAACAAAATTGTTCGAAAACTTCCGCAGGTACTAATTGAAAAGTGGCTCCAGTTGACTGACACCTTCATGGCCAAGGGTCGCCACCGCTTTGTACCCTTCACACTTCTTGAAGAATTTGTCTCCCACCAAGCAACAGTGTGCAACACATACCAAGCCCGTGGACTCAGAGCGGTTAGTCCTCCTAATAACAGAAGATACAACGGCAACCATATATCTCCCTCAGGCCCTATACATACTACCAGAGAAAGATCCTTCGTGGTTGCCCATGACACCGAGATCAACTCCTCCTCCACTGTGGTGGTCTCCCATGGAAAGAATGAGACACAGGCTGGTGTACTCGGGATGGGAGTCTAGAGCAAATTCTAGTGCTCCCTTTTATTGAGAATTTCGTACATAGTAAGCATTCACATTGTGGATTACAATAATTAGATATAGTACACAGAATTGTTTACAGTTGTCTGAGCTGCTTAATTGTTCCTGGTGTTTGTTTTTAATTTCCTTGCTTATCTCAGTGACCCTTAGGCAGACATGTATGTATAAGGTCTTAGACTAATCATTACCCAATACTGAAGTCAAAGTTTATTCCCACATCTCCCCTGTTTCAGTTTTTTGATGATCGCAGATGCCTCGGTAGCTTTTCACCATTTGCAATAACAGTTCTCCTTCCATAGGCTTCACCCGACACATTCCTAAAAGTCCAGAGAGACATTGGATACAGCAGCATACACAAAGAGAAAGTATAAAAAGCAATATCACTCCAACAATTAGGTGACGAATCCATGAACCATCTGGCAACCAGGACCAAAGTGCAGACCACACATCCAGTCCCTCGTCCTCCGATTGTAATGGATTCTCACTCAGGGTTTGTTCCATATGCTGTATAGTAGTTGTAATGTTTGGAGAATAATCAGAGATATACATGCAACAATGCATATGAATCACAGCGCAAACTCCCCCTTGCGCAGCCAAAATAGTGTTCACCGCATATCTGGTTTGCAGGACAAAGTCAAGGATTTTTCCTTGCTCTTCTTCAAGCAGCTTTAAAGTTTTAATGGTGTCTTTAAACATAGTAACTGTCCAATTGTTTAAACGATGCAAATCTCTATAGTTCATCATGACTCCTAAAGGAGGAATAACTCCCCTTGATATCTGTGTCCAGTAGTCATGATTCAAAACAGAGTTTACTTCCGTTGCGGAACGCACATTGCGGATATGAGCAGCCCCCAAAGATTTTTAAATGACATGAGATGGGATCACTTTTCCAAAGGTGCAGACTCCTTTCCATCGTGCTGGCATGCGATCATAGGCCATTCGTCCACACAACAACCATAGATTTGCTCCCAGGAGATGGCCAACCGTATTTGGTTCAGCATAGATTAATTGTGCAAAAGATTCCATTGACATAGCCAAATAAGTGGGCGGTGGTGCGTATTTCCCATTTGCACATTTGGGCAGCTGGTTTTCTATCATGATGGGACAACATGTGGCAGGGATAAATGGACACCCATTTTTATTGATCAAAGATATGATATCAAATTTAGAAATATTATGTGCAAAGTAAGTGAGATTTTTAGTTTTCATGTCATCCGGATAAACCCGACTTCCATTCCCAATAATAATTGTTTTGTTACAAAATGGATATGTTCCCAAGTAAGTCATATTCTCTACTGTCTCATTGTGGGTCCAGCAGATACCCGCCACCTCTTGGATTCGGCTTCCAAGATGCAATGTATTTATGTTACTTGTAGTCCAACTGTTAGACCACATCCCTGAACAACCATAGCATTGTCCCTTATACCAGTCACCTTCGGCCAGAGGTACTGCAACCATTGGAAGCCCTGATGTTTTGTGAGTTGGCATGTGCATACATATCCAACAATCAGTTTTATTATGAAGGTTTGTTAGCTTCCCCATGTCCTGGATCAACGTGTTTCTTTTCCATTCCCCCAAATCCATCCCCTTGCCCCTTTGGCTGATGATAAGGACGCACACAGCGAGCAGGAACCCAAACAACTGTCCCTTCATCTTCAACACCAGCGTATCCTCGGCCCCAAGTTATCAGCGGGACAGGTCCTTTCCACGTTGGATCTGGTAGTCTCTTATACCGAACTTTCGATCTTGGCATACCTGCAGAAGGGGAGGAAGCAAAATGCCTACTGACTGCTGTAGCAGCGGGAGTTCCTGTCATGTTTAAAAAATTTAAAGTGTATAAGGTAATATTAAGAATGTTTTGTATGTAAGGCAAGCCATATCCATCCACTTCCCCCGTTTTTGTTTTTGTGTGAAGGAGTGCTTGTTTTAGCGTCTGATGAGCTCGTTCCCCAATGGCCTGACCAGTGGAATTGTAGGGAATGCCAAATTTATGTATAATTGACCATCGATGAAAAAATTCCACAAAGGCGGTGCTAATGTAAGCAGGGCCATTATCGGTTTTGATCTCCATTGTTGGCCCCACATGTGTGAAGGTATGGAGGCAATGGTTGACTACATGTTTTGTAGCCTCTCCTCGTTGAGGTGTTGCCATAATAAATCCTGAATAGGTATTGTTAAGCCTGGTTTCCCCAACCAGGGTTAGGGAGAGAAGCTAAACAGAATGTGCAGCGTTAGTCAGATAGGCACACAGATAAATGAGTGAGCTAAGCTTGTATGTTTATTAACATACAGTAAAAATAACAGATACGCTTGTGCTATCAAAAATATAGTTTATTCCATTATGAGTTCATAGCATAGTCAAAATAACAGTCCAATAGTCATGTATCATTTAGTCAGTCCATTCAGGGATATTCAGTTAGCAAAGTCCGTGCAGAATATCCTATGTCAGTTCACTTACAAATCAGTCCTTTGTTTCTCTCCCGTTCGAGCAATGCAGTCTTGATTCCAAGCAGTAATCAGGGATCATCAAAGCCAGAGAGAGAGCAAGCTGTCATCTTGCTTCTTTTAAAGTGCTTTCACAACCACTCCCCTAATTACTTTCTCATATTTAAAGTTGCAGACACTTTAACATATAAACTGTGATTACATATTATTATTTTACCTAAACCAGTTAGGGTAAACAATGTTATCCCTAACAGGTATCAACAGTGACATGCAGATGGTGCCATAGTTTGAAGGGAGGGTATTTTGTGACATCCATCTGCCATAGTTGACAAGCAGATGTCCCCCGAGGATTTACTCCTTGAGGAAGAGCAGTGGATTGAGCACTGCAACTAGGACATTGTTGAATAATAGCTGCAGCTTCTGCAGCAGTGAGACCAAATTGTTTACAAAGAGCTTTAGCATTTTGATGAAAATAGCTATGTGAGTCCCATGGAGTAACAGGAGAAAGCGAGAGACAGGACATGGCCGAGGCCGCTGCGTCAGCCACGACATTCCCTTCCTGCAGCTCCCCGGGAAGTGGCTGGTGGCTGCGAATGTGTGCGATATGTAGAGAATGTGTGCGAGAATGAAGACAGCTTTGCAGAGCTAGAAACAAACTCATAAGATTAGCATCAACAGATGGAGAAAGATAAGCAAATTCAATGTTAAGTATCAATTGATAAATGTAAAGAGAATCCACAATAAGATTTAGCGGTTCTTGTGCAAATTCCTGTAAAGCCAAAATAGCAGCAGATAATTCAGCCCTTTGTGCTGATTGCTGAGGAGGGGTAATTTTTGTTTTCCATACCCCTTCCTGTCTCCATGCACAAGCACCGTAGGTCTTATCACCGTCCGCATAAACGGTCACTCCCCCAACTGGCTGCTTGGCAATAACTGAATTAAAATTTACAGATACATTTCGAAGCAACTAGAAACGAGGGTCATTGGGGGTGTGGCAAGAAATCTTCCCTGGCCAATTTTCAAGAGCAATTTGCAATTCAATGGATTGACTATACCAAGTTTCCCACAGAGTGAGGGAGATAGGTAAAAATAACTGAACTAGATCTATGCCATATAAATGCATACTGCGATTTTGGCCTTTGATGATTAACTCACTATAAACCATAGCCATAGTAGAAACTGTTTTTCGGGGAGTATTTTGCAAATGTAACCATTCAATGATATAAACCTGCACTTCATGTAATTGAAATAAAGCTGCAGTAGGCAAGGCTGGAGTTTGTAAAATTGCCAAAGGAAATGGAGTATCAGGAATGCATCGATCATGTAATTTTTCCATTATCCAATAATAATTTTTGTGTGAAATTGTGACAGCAAATCTCTATCCCACAAGTTTATATGCAGGGGCAACACAAGAGGTTGAATCCTTGCAATCTCACTAGTTTTTCTATGCAATGCCTTCAACCAATGTACACTACTTCTTGCAAACTGCATACCACCCACTCCACGAACAGCCAGAGAGTCTTCAAGCGCCATTTGGCCATTCCTTTTGGCGTATCACAGAGACATCTGCTCCGGAATCTATAAGGCCAGAAAATGATTTTCCCTGAATTTCAATTGTCATTTTTGGTTGGTCTGTAGTCAAAATTTGTCAGCGCTAGCAATTCTGCAGCAACTGGAGAACTGGCCATTTCAGTGGACCCAAAACCACCAGTTTGTGGGATCCCAATTAAAGGATTTATAGGGATGTATGGAAGCAATAATAACTGGGCAATAGAGTCACCGGCCATTAATGATGCAGAAGTATCAGTGTACAATTGTATCTTAATAACCCCTTTATAATCTTGATCAATAACTCCTGGAATAACAAAAAACCCTTTTTCTGATGCAGAAGACATGGGAAGTACTAATCCCACTGTTTTTTCTGGCAGTGGCCTATGCAAATGAGTGTCCTCAATGTACACTTGATTAGGAAAGGTCACATTTGTTAAGCCTCGGTTCCCCAACCAGGGTTAAGGAGACAAGCTAAACAGAATGTGCAGCGTTAGTCAGACAGGCATACAGATAAATGTGTGAGATAAGTTTGTATGTTAGTTAACATATAGTAAAAATAACAGATACGCTTGTGTTATCAAAAATATAGTTTATTCCACTTAGAGTTTTATAGCATAGTCAAAAAAACAGTCCAATAGTCATGTATCGTTTTTAGTCAGTCCATTCAAGGATATTCAATTAGCAAAGTCCGTGTAGAATATCCAATGTCAGTTCACTTATAATAAATCAGTCCTCTCACCATTGATAAATCAACAGTCCTTTGTCTCTCCCATTCCAGTAGGGGAAAAACGCAGTCTTCAGTCTATCCAGTAATTAGGGATCATCAAGCCAGAGAGAGCAAGCTACCATGCCTTGCTTCTTTTATGGTGCTTTTACAACCACTCCCTTAATTACATTCTTACAGTTAAAGTTACAGACACTTGAACTAACAAACCATGATAACATATTATTTTACCTAAACCAGTTAGGGTAAACAATGTTATCCCTAACATTCTCCCCTTTTAGGTAATAATAATACTATAACTATTTACATCTTTAAATCATATTTGTCACAACTCTCTTTAAACTTAATTACTCCTTGAGCTTTCGTAAATTGGTCTGCAATGTTTTCTTCTGTCATGCAGTATTCCAATTTAATTAGCCCATTTTTTTGCAGATTCTCTAACATTTAAGTATCTTAAATCAGTATACTTTGATCTAGTTTTTACAGCAATATTAGTAGCTAACTTTATGGCTGCTTGGATGTCCTCGTACACAATCATGGAATCTTTAACAGTTATACCCATGTCTAATAATAACTGTTTGTACAAAATTAAGTCAGTGCATAGTAATGACAGACATGAAAATTCCGCTTCCATCGTGGACAAACTGATATGCTGTTGTCTGATTGCCCTCCACCCTATTAGTGTCTTACAAAATAATATAGCCATCCCAGAGGTTGATTTTCTAGTGTTTATGTCAGTTGCAAAACTTGCATCTGCATAGGCACTAAGACTCAAATCACCCTTTGGTTCTATATACAATGCATGGTTCATTGTTCCTTTAAGATATCTTAAAATTCTTTTTAATGATTGCCAATGACATTCATGTGGATCTGAATTAAAACATGCCAGCTGATTTACACTATAAGCTATATCTGGCCTAGACCAATTGCTTATATATGATAAGCTACCAATCAAAGAATGATATATAGACTTATCAAATTTGGGACTTTGATCATCAGTTTGGCAAACTTCCTGACTCATTGGAATCTTTGCCGGTTTACAAAGTTCCATTTTATACGTTTTAATTAATTGGCAAATTTTATCTTCTTGAGATATCTTAAATCCATTTTTTTGTTTTGTTAATTGTCAATCCTAGATACCTTTTAATTTCACCTAAATGCTTTAATTTTATCTTTTTAGCTAATAATGATATAATCTCATAAGCTTCATTATTAGTCTTAGTTATCAAAGCAATATCATCTGTAAATAATAACAATAATGACACTGTTCCATTATTTTCTCTTTTAAACACACATGGATCTGCTAAACCAGATTTAAAACCTATATTGTTTAATTCTTTCACAATATACTGGTTCCACTCATAGCCAGATTGTTTCAATCCGTAAAGACTCTTTTTGAGTTTCCAACAATCATTACTATTTACTTTATTGTCTTTTATAATAACTGGCTTTTTCAAATATATAGTGTGCTGCAATGGTGCATGCAAATAAGCAGTTTCTACATCTAAATGGTTAATGACATAGTTTTTCTTAGCTGCCCACACTAAAGCTGCTCTCAAAGATGTTGCTTTAAGACTTGGTGCAAAAACTTCATCGTAATCAGATGCAGTTTGATTAAATCCTTGAACTACCAACCTAGCTTTATGGGTAACAGTCCCATCATTTCCAGTTTTTACTTTAAATATGCATTTGCACCCAATGGATTTTTCTCCTGGAGGTAATTTAGCATCTTCATATATTTAAATTACCTTTAATGAATTTAGTTCTTTTTCCATTGCCTTTTGCCAATTCTCCTGATCCTTAGCAGGATACATCCTAAGTTCATCTACACTAGTTGGAACTTTAGTTACTTGGCAAACTATACTTGCTTGATACCTATCAGGTGGTCTAGTTACATGTGTAGTACGTCTAGGTATTACAGGACTTACAGGTGGACTTTCATTTATTAACTGTTCTTGATTATCTAACTCTTCCTGATCAACTGTTTCCTCTTGTTCTGGTCCTATTTGCTCTTCGTGGACTTCTTCTTTAATTGGACTCTTCATATAACTAGTCTGATCTTTTTGCCTTTTGTAGGGTTCAATAATTACTTCGTTATTTAAATCTTGCTCTAATCTATTCCATCCTACATGTTCTAGGAATTTAGCACTAGCACTGGTGTAAACTCTAGATGTACCTGGTTCCCAGGATCTATAAGATCTGTGATTAGATTCATATCCTACAAAAAATAATCTTTTAGCTCTATGCTGTCCTTTGTGTCTGAGTTGTGTAGAGATATGCACCCATGCTGGTGCTCCAATGTGTGCATGTAACTTAAATCAGGTTTTGTACCATGCCACAGTGTGAATGGTAATTCACCTGTTGTTGAATTAACAACATTATTTAATATATGATTACCACACATTATTGCTTCTTCCCACAAATTGTCAGGTAATCCTGAATCAGACAACATAGTAAGTGCCATTGATTGTAGTGTTTGGCCTCGTCTCTCTATAAAGGCATTATGTTGTGGCCTGTATGGTGCAGACTTTTTATGTTGAATATCTAACATTCTAAGTCTATTCTGGAATTTATTATTTTTAAATTCTGCACCATTATCTGTTATAAGAGTTACTAATTTCTTTTTAGTTTTTCTTTCAGCAAATTTAATCCAATTAAAGAGATTTAGATACGTTTCAGTTTTGTTCTTCATTAAATAGCAAAACCCATATCTAGAATAGTGGTCCATTATACTTAATATGTATCAAGCTCCTCCTACACTTGGTTTTTTCGGACCTATTAAATCAGCAAATACTACTTCTAAAGGTTCTTTGGTAGTAAATCCATCAAATCTATTTGCCAGTATGACCTTGCTTTTGCTTTGATTACAAGCAAAACATTGCAAATACTTATTACAAGGTTTCAAACTTATTCCTTTAGATAGTTGAACAGTTCTCTTAAGCATTTTAAAATTTAAATGCCCTAGCCGTCGGTGTAACAAGTGAATACATTCATCATGAGGTTTCTTATTATCATAAAACGTGTTAGTCACCTCTAAACCATTATCATTTAAAACATATAATTCACCTCTTAAAGATGCAGTAATTTTCTTATCTTCTTTTTCAATTATGCAGTTATCTCCCCTAAAGGTAACTACATATCCTAGTTTTACCAAAATTCTAACTGAAATTAAATTAAACTTAAGTTGTGGTACATATAACATTTTTACATTTTCTTTTATGAAAGAACAATATGCTATACCTTGACCTTTAGCTTTCAATTTCCAGCCTTTGGCTAACAATATCTGCTGTGTACTCTGGGACATTGTAATAAAATTTTTGTTATCATTTGTTATACAGTGGGATGCTCCACTGTCAACCACCCATAAATTATTTTTTACAGCTCCGTTACGATACATGGCTAACTCTAAATTTTTATTTTTATTTTGGTTGCTTTTAGTATTCTGGCCAGCGTTCTGGCGCTTTGCTTTTTTACAAAATCTTGCCAAATGTCCTCTTCCTCCACAATTAAAACACTTTTTAATTGCGTATGCAGTAGGAGATTCAATATCTTCTTTTTGAGGTCGCTCCCTCCTTAACTGATCTCTTTCAAGTCTTCTTCTGGCCTCTTCAATCAATCTGCCAGTTATATCAGTTAAAGTTAAACTTTCCTTAGGCAAAATTTCAAGGGAAGTGATGTCGTTTTCATAACTTTCATCTAGTGAAGATAGAATTATGTAGACTTGGTGTAGTTCAGAGAAAATAAGTTCTTTCTCGTGCAGTTCTTGAAAAATGCTTTTTATAGTTTTCAAATGACTAAGCATATCACCATTCGTTTGGAGATGTGTCCTGAAAAGCTTCTGTGTTAGATTTATGCAAGCACCAACGTTATCTCGGACATAAATCCTCTTCAGCTTCTGCCAACACCCAACAGCCGTTTGTTCTCCACGGATATGAACAAGTTGCTGGTCAGATAGTGTTAGTCCTATTATGCAAAGAGCTAGTTCATTCTTCTGTTTAAAGTCTTCTATCTTTTGTCTATCTTCCTCAATCTCTGAATCCCATTCCTCTACGTTTGGTGGATTTTCAATTATGTTCCACAGACCTTCTCTTCCTAGAAGTAGATTACATTTCATAGACCATGATACATAGTTTGTTCCATCCAACTTGGATATAAGGGACAAACTTTGTAGATTGACTTGTGCCATGTTTTCTTATATGGATATAAAACTATAATTAATAAAACACAGCTGTCTGTTTACTGTATCGTATAACAACACAAACTCTAACTTTTTACATAAATCTATTTTATCCTAGTTAAACTGACTTTGCAGCCTCTGGGCCCATAACCAGTGTTAAGCCTGGGTTCCCCAACCAGGGTTAAGGAGACAAGCTAAACAGAATGTGTAGTGTTAGTCAGATAGGCATACAGATAAATGTGTGATATAAGTTTGTATGTTAGTTAACATATAGTAAAAATAACAGATTCGCTTGTGTTATCAAAAATATAGTTTATTCCATTTAGAGATTATAGCATAGTCAAAATAACAGTCCATTAGTCATGTATCGTTTTTAGTCAGTCCATTCAAGGATATTCAATTAGCAAAGTCCGTGTAGAATATCCAATGTCAGTTCACTTATAATAAATCAGTCCTCTCACCGTTGATAAATCAACAGTCCTTTCTCTCTCCCGTTCCAGTAGGGAAAAAAACGCAGTCTTCAGTCTACCCAGTAATTAGGGATCATCAAGCCAGAGAGAGCAAGCTGCCGTGCCTTGCTTCTTTTATGGTGCTTTTACAACCACTCCCTTAATTACATTCTTACAGTTAAAGTTACAGACACTTTAACTAACAAACCATGATAACATATTTATTATTTTACCTAAACCAGTTAGGGTAAACAATGTTATCCCTAACAACATTAATTGAGTTCAACATTTTTAAACCCAAACCTGCAGTCCCAGTAATTGCAGGCGATGCTTTTGTGACAGCCTTGGGAACGGGGCTAGCTGCACGCCTCAAGTTTAGTTTCCCGGATTTTGGTTCTGATCAGAGCGACATTGATTTGCCCAATGAAACCCTTTTTTGCATTTTGGACAGACTGATTTTGGGCGGACGTCCTTAATTTTGTTTTTGTTAAATGCCATCCCCCCCCAGGGGCACAGCACTGGGCTTTAAAATGGCCAGGCTTTCCACAATTAAAATAATTCCCTGTAGGTTTCATGCCTTTTTGCAATGGCATAGCCAAAGTCTCCATGTTGTAAGCCTGAGAATCCACCACTGCACATGCCTTTAACGGATCAGCCAGAGTAACCTCACCTCTAGCCACCAAGGGCTGCAAGATACACTTGCAGTCAGCGTTTGCATTTTCAACTGCCAATTTCAGCAAAAGTTCTTTTGCAGCTTCCTCATTCGAGATTTGCCTGGTAATAGCCAATTGTAGCCTTTCCACAAAATCATTATAAGACAGATGCTGTTTGCTTAATTTGAGAAAAAGACCGTGCTGGGGTTCCCACATCCTGGATGCGGGACAACGCCCCAATGACAGCTGCCATAACCACTGGAAATACGTGATCAGGCAAATTAGCAGCTTGATCAGCAGTGGATTCAAACAAGCCTGCCCCATAGATTTGGTCTGGCGTATGCAGCCCCCCCGAATTCCTTCCCCTAGTGACAGCTTCTCTTTGGTATTCTGAGTCAAAAACCACATACTGAGTAGAGCTCAATATCATTCTCATTAAATCTTTCCAGTCACTAGGAATCATGCGTAAGGTAGCCAAACTTGTCAGGAGACCCTTTGTAAAAGGACTTTGAATACCATAATCTTTAACTGCTTTTTTAATTTCCCTAAGAACTGCTAAAGGAATCGGAACCCATTCAGTCTGCAGATTGCCTTGAGCATCCACTTGCCTATTGACTGGAAACAAATTCATCTGGGGAATCTCCTCAGGCTCTAATTTCCCCTCATTGAAAGCCTGATGCATCATTGCTTGAACTTTTCCCATTTTTGGTTGGATTTTATCATTCACAGGCATAGGCACTGTTGGAAATGATAAAGCACACTCCAGTTTTGGGGTAGGCGGGTGCAATACAATTCCTTTATAAGGAGAAGGTTCTGCTAAAGTTTTTAAAAGATGTTGTTGCTGGGTCTCTAAAGCAATCATAACAACCTTCCAATATATCAAAATTTCAGCTGTTGCCCGTGGCTCTTCATGAAGGATAGTTCCAATTCTCCTCCATGTGTCTAACTTTAAAGAGCCTTTCTCTGGATACCAGGGACATTACCGCCAGATCTCTTGCAGCAGCTCTCTCACATTATCTTTTGAAAGAACTATTTGCTCCCCCCCAGAGGGTTTAAAGATAAAGAAGTTTGTCCTGACTAACTTCAGCAGCTTACTAACATGCCGTTCCTGTCACTGAGTTTTCCCCCCATGTTCCCTGAAAAAATCCTATTGTCCAGCAATAGTTAAGTACATACTTTACCTATTCTAGGCGAGGAAACACAGAGGTCCGGACACGTACCACCTGCAGTGGATCACGTCGGGGTCACCACATGTGGTGGTCTCCCATGGAAAGAATGAGACACAGGCTGGTGTACTCGGGATGAGAGTCTAGAGCAAATTCTAGTGCTCCCTTTTATTGAGAATTTCGTACATAGTAAGCATTCACATTGTGGATTACATTAATTAGATATAGTACACAGAATTGTTTACAGTTGTCTGAGCTGCTTAATTGTTCCTGGTGTTTGTTTTTAATTTCCTTGCTTATCTCAGTGACCCTTAGGCAGACATGTATGTATAAGGTCTTAGACTAATCATTACCCAATATTGAAGTCAATGTTTATTCCCACACTCCACACACAGTTGGGGAGAGACTTCGTCCCATCCACCCCAAGTTAGATCTCCCACTACAAGGAGAAACCAGTTTTGTCCTATGCACCACACTCATCACTCGCTGAATAGCTGCCCTGGGTTTGCAGCGAAATCACTGTCCCAACGAAAAGAATTGCTAAGAGAGTACCAATACTGCTACAAGTGTTGCGAATCCAAAAATTTGCCCAAATACTGCACAACCAAAGTGCAATGTCACATCTGCAAAAGTGACCAGCACCCGACTGCACTGCATCCAGACTCCGAGCCGCCACCGCAGATACCTCGTAACCCTCCTTTGAACAAGGAGCCTCAACGTAACACAAAAGCATGCAGGGCTCCTCAGCAGGCTCACAAACTGCAACCAAAACCAAGCATGAGCGTCAACTGTACAGCACTGTGCACTGAGTCATCACACGTTTGTGTCTTCCCATCTGTTTAGCCAAAGTGTACCCTGAAGGAGGCCCTGAAGTTTCCATGAAAATGTATGTGCGGATAGACACTCAAAGCACCTGCACCCTGGCCAGACCCATATTCTTCAACCTCTTTGAGGTGCAACAGGCCAAACTTCTTTTCACCGTTATCAATGTGCCACGGACCAAGAAGCATGACGGGGAGGAGAACTACTGGACTTTGCATAGTGTCATTAGATGGAAGCACCCGATTCCTACTACCGCCCAGATTTGAATGCGATGGCATACTGAATGACCACAGCCAGATCGCAACACCTGAGGTCATAAGTAGCATGCCTCACCTATAGCACCTTGCTCATCATTTTCCCATTCTAGTTCCGGAGGCTGATATCCTACTTTTGCTGGGGAATAAGGCCCCATGCACCTTTCTCTTCTCCAAATCAGTCGGCGGCCCTGTAGATGGCCCAGTGGCCATCAAAACTCCACTAGGATGGGGGATCGTAGAAATTGTCAGTGACAATCAGATGTAGGCTCCAACCTAGGCAAATGCCTTAGCACCATCCATTCCAACAGCCTTCCAATGCCCTTTAGCACCACCAAAAACAAGAATGACGTTCCAGCCCAAAAGGCCGCTGGCGATCAGTACACTTTTGCTAGGACACCCTAAACAGCCACCAACAACTACCAGACGTCCACTAAGATGCTCTACATGGGCATATGCCTCCGCAACGCCCTTTTCAACAGCTTTCTGATGCCCTTTGACACCATGGAAGCAAGAGTACTGTTCCAACCCTAAAAGGACACCAGAGGGGACTGCCAGACTTTCACATTTGTCGCCAAGAGTACCTGTACAGCCTAAAAGGCCGCCAGGGGTGACCAGCAGACTTGCACCGAGGCCGAACTTGAAGATTGAACTTCAAACTTTGCATGTTTTTCTTTGTTTGATGCTTTATTAATGTTTACTTTTTTCTTAGTTATATAGCTAACTGTTTATCTTAATTATATAGTTATATGCTATTCAGTTAGTATTACTGTTTACTGCTTATTTTAGTTTATAGTTAATTTTTTTTCTCTTCTTTTAATAGTGGAATTTACAATTCCAGGCAGGGAGTGTGCTGTCCGAGCCAGTCTATGGGAATTGGTTAGTTACTAAGGAATTGTGAGCTGTCCCCTTAAGGAAAGGCATCATGGTAAATGTAGTTAATGGTATCCTGGGAAATTTAATTCATGTCACGTGGCTAAATCTGTAATCCTGATTGGACACTGAATTGACCCTTGGTGGGTTTAGGGAGTTTTCCTCATTCTTTGTCTAAACTCTCTACCTCATGGCGTCTTCCTTCTATCGCTACCACATGGGTTAGGAGATAACTATTTTTCACCTACAAGGCAGATATACAAAGGATTGGTCATTAAAGAAGAACTTCATCACAAATGTGAGTTATGAAGATACCTGATGTACCAATAAATGATCTTTATTATGGAAGCTTTGTTGAGTTATCTATCTGCATCTGCACAGCTATAAATCTACCTCTGTGCAAGAGACAGAACAGTAGTAATAGGATTCCCTAGGACTTCTCAACCCCAAACAATGCAAACAAGGATGAATGGGTCAGATGATTTAAAAAATTTTTTTTAAGAAAAATAGCTTTTAAGAAGAGACTGGGCAGCCATTTTTCAGAAATGCTATAGGGTCTTCTGCTTGGGCATGGTGTTGGACTAGAACAGGGGTCGCCAACCTTTTGGACCTCAGGGACCACCAATCATAATTTTAAAACTCAGTGACCATTAATATGAATTTTGACTGACGGTGGCTTGCTGACATTGGTGGGAAAGTCGACCCATATTCCAGAGCTGCAGTAGTTGCATGACTGGCCCTTTGGTCATCCTGGAGCAGCTGCTCCTCCATCTGGGTGCACCAGCCTGCCATGGACTGGAGGAGCTGCTCTGGGATGACCAAAGGTCTAGTCCTGTGACTATTGCAGCTCTGAAATATGGGACCCACTTTCCCACTAACGTCAGCAAGCCACCCCGAGGTGGATTTCCCTCCCCCACTGTTGGTCTTACCTTCCGGTTCCAGCCCGTGTGGCTCTACTCAAGGTAAGGTTTGTGCTCCTGCTCAGCCGAAGGGTGGGGGCCAGCGGGTGGGTGGGCCATGTGGGTGACGCAGCCTTGTGTTCCTGTGCAGCCTGGATTAATTGCTCTGCAGACCACCACAATTTTCTTGTGGACCACCAGTGGTCCCTGGCTTACCAGTTGGTGATCACTGGTCTAGAAGACTTCCAAGGTCCCTTCCAACTCTGTTATTCTAGGAGTAGTTTGACATTATTAATCTCCCCATGGATAAAATATGTACTAAAGGACAATACATAAATATGTAAGGGTTATGTGTGTAGGCCAATAGACACAGCTTTCTTTGGAATAAGTGAAATGGGGAGGGAGGGGTGTTGCTGTCATGACAAGAATTATGCCAAAAAATCATTAGGGATGAAGAAAGTTGGGGTGGGTGGGAAAAGTATTATTCCTCAGACTCTTAAAGTGATTGTCAAGAGATATTGGAAGGGAACATATCCGTATGTTATTCTGTAGAAATGCATGTTGTATGTTAAAACCTGGAAGTATCTTGGACAGAAATTTAAAAAGCGCTGCCTTGTTGCAGTTAATGATGGAAACTTCAAGCATGATTCATGCAGATTAATTTGCCAGTAGATATAATGACATTTCTTTATTAACCTGTATGACACCCAACACTCAGTATCTCTGGATAGATATCTATTATCAATCAATCATTTACCATCATTCTCTCTCTCCAAGGGGCTGCGTTAAAATATTATAAGTCATGCTTTCTAAGTATTATTCCATTGCATTGGTGCAGCACTTTTTGCAGTGTTCGATTACAAATTCAAGTCCAACACAAGGCTCCCAAAAGGGAAATTTGATGCAGATAGGATCCTGAAGTACATATGCTCCAATAGGACTGCCTTGTCAAATGAATAATCCAAAATGATACAAATGTTTTTAATGAAATGAGATTTATTTATTCCATTTTTTCTTTCTCAAAACCTATATTGAAATATGCTGATTGCATTAAGATACCTAATTTATTGATTTTTCTGGATGCTTAAAACCAGGTTAAATAAAAAAACAAAACAAAGGAGACCTTTTCAAGCATAAAAGATATGTGACTGAAATTTGTTGGATTTTAAAGTAGGAGACATTTCAAAATGGAAAAATCTGTGGTTAGTTTGTTTCCATTCTGTGAAATGTTGTGGTTTTCACTTATTTAAGCAATATAACTTCAGTCTACTGTGTTTTAGGCAGTTGAATTAACTCTAGATCAATCATTTTCAGTTGGGGTATCATGAAACCCTAGGGATCTGTGAGAGGTCACTAGGGGTTCTGCAAGAGAGCATTATTGAGAAAAGAATTGTTTTTGATAGATAGATTAGATAGATTAACAGAGTTGGTAGGGACATTGTAGGTCTTCTAGTCCAAGCCCCCCCCCCCGCCCCCAAAGCAGGAGACCCTACACCATTTCTTACAAATGGCAGCCCAGTCTCTTCTTGAACTTTGCACACTATACAATAATAGTGTTTGTGAGCTGTAAACATAATAATTGTTTATTGTATTATAAGTTTTATAAAGGGTTTGTTTATTTATCAAATTTGCATAGCTGCCCATCTCACAAAAATAGTTTTGGGTGACATATCACAATTACCTAAGATCTGATTTTATTTCCTCCCATTAAAAAGGTTGAGAAAGGCTAATCTAAGTTGAACACATGGGTGTGTTGATAAATATTGTACCTATGCAGCAATTACTGTATTTTGTGCAGGTGTACTTGTCAAAACAGCAGGTTTCTTCAAGTACTTGAAACAGAAACATGAAATCTTACTGAAACTGGTTGAATGGCATTGGTTCAAAATCCAGCTCCTTCTGTTTAGTGCTCTAATGGCTCTTGGTGATTTTCCTTAATGATTTTCCCTTTTCATCAAATCAGCTTGGTCATAACTTTTTTTTTTTTTTTTGCAAAACTTATTAATTTCTGGGAGAGAATTTTAAAACTCCTGGGATTTCTATTTTTGATACTTTCTCCCAAGGCTTTGGGTCACCAGTGCTTTGTAAAACATTTTGAAAGAGGAAAGAGAGAATAAGAGGGTGTCGGAGGTAATTAAGGAGAATTTCTGAATCTTCACCTTTTGGCTGTCTCAAGTACTTGTCTGCCTTAAAGCTTAACACAATGCAATTAATGAACAACCAACCTCTAACCTTCCTGCCTTATGACAAATGTGCTGGTAGTATGGCACTTAAAAAGGGGGGGGGGGGAATTGTGTTTATGGAAGATGAAGAATTTAAAGAAAATAGAAGTGCAAAATACACATGAAATTATCTGAAAAATTGTTAGCTTCCATTGCAAATGTCTACAAATGTTCCTAAGTAGCAGAAATTACATCTGTCAAAATCTAGAGAAGTTAATGATGCTGTTATTTTTTTAAAAACATTTGCAATTATTGCTCCTGCTGGAACAGAAAATATATATATATAGGAACTGGCAGCTGTGATTTCACATTGCTGCATATATATAATAATATAATAGGTAACATAATCAATAGAATGGCACATAAAGATCAGCATAAGTGACACAAAGAAGTACATTGGTTTGCCATTCTCAGGATTAAGATTTACATACCATATTAAGAAAGCATGATTTGTTTGTAGCATAGCCCCTTGTGTGAGTCCAGCCATTGTTGTTTTGTTCACTACAATTGACGGGGCTTTAAAATGACATCTAAATCCAGGTACTAGGAATTTTAGCTCCATCATTGCTGTTGAATACACTTTGAGATCCTTAAAAGTTTCTTCCTGCTATGAGCACTGTATTTCCTAAGGTTCCAGGGGAGAAGTGGGAAATATAGCACAGTGATTACCATTTTATTGTTTAAACATGCCTGATTTTTTTTGAGGGGGGGGTGTTCCTTTGAATTGGTATTGATTCCTGGCAACTGCCTATACTAGCTCCTTTCAGGGGGGGCGGGTTTGGGCAAGATTTCAGAAGTGGTTTCTTCCCCGCGGAGCTGTGAGTGACTGGCCCAGGTCATCCAGCTGTACATAAGGTGGGACTATAATTCACATTATCTAGATTTGTAGCCTGCTACCCTAACCACTACACCAAACTGGCTCTCTCAGTGTACCTAACTGGCACAGCATACCAAAATAAAAATGCAACGAGCCTACAACTTGGCTAAATAAGGTTTGGATAATCCAAGTTTACGGAGATTCTAAATCATCAAGTCAAGGTTCTGAAGAAGCTTCTTGAATGAGAAGCAAAACACTTTCGGGGGAAAAACCAAGAAAGTCCATTTGTCTTTTGGAAAAGCACCATTGAATAATCCAAGGCACATGGTTTCCCCATGTGCAATGAACAAAACAATACAAATTCTTTGCTACTTTATCACTTTGCCTGCCCAAAGCATTGTTGTCTTGCCCACTATAGAGATATCACATAGCTTCAGATAGCCATTCTCATCCTAATCACCCTAAGATTTTATTACTGCAAGGCTTCCTTGGAAATCACTCAAAAACTTGAATGAATTAGAATGCGGCAGCGCTGCAATGATAGTCATGGTTCAATATGCCAATATGACACCCTTGCTTCATGAGCTGCACTGATTGACACTATGTTTCTGGGTGCAACTGAAGGTGCTGGTCATCTCATACAAAGCTACATGGCATTTTATTTATTTATTTATTTATTTGATTTGTCAATCACTTACAAGATAATAGAATAAGAATACAGGAAATAGGTACGAATAAATGGGGTCAAAAGGACAGGGATTGTAGGCATGATGGTGCACTTATGCACATCCCTTACAGACCTCTTAGGAATGGGGTGAGGTCAATAGTTGATAGTTTGAGGTTAAAGGAGTGGGGGTTAGAGAATTTAACAACAGAGTCAGGTAGTGCATTCTAGGCATTGACCACTCTGTTGCTGAAGTCGTACTTTCTGTAATCAAGTTTGGAGCAGTTTACATTGAGTTTGTATCTGTTGTGTGCTCTTGTATTGTTGTGGTTGAAACTGAAGTAGTCATTGACTGGTAGGATATTGTAGCAGATAATTTTGTGTACTGTGCTTAAGTCCAACCATAGGTGGCATAGTTCAAGGTTGTCTAAACCCAAAATCTCAAGCCTGGTGATAATAGGGTATTCTGTTGCAAGCAGAGAAGTGCAGTACTCTTCTTGTGCAATACTTCTGGACTCGCTCAATTGTATTAATGTCCGATATAGAGTGCGGATTCCAGACTGATAAGCTGTATTCAAGTATTGGTCTAGCAAAAGTTTTGTATGTTCTAGTTAGCAATTCAATATTTCCGGAGGAGAAGCTTCATAAGATTAGATTTAAAGCTTTGGCGCTTAGGTCATTTGATATGAGTACACCAAGGTCCTTGACAGAGTGAGGATCATCAACAAGATCATATCCGCCTAGTTTGTATTTGGTGTACTGATTTTTTTTTTTAACAATGTGTAGGACAGAGCATTTGTCAGTTGAGATTTGGAGTTGCCAATTGTTTGACTATTCAAATAATCAAGGTCGCTTTGAAGGACAATAGCATTGTCAGTGGAGTTGAACAGTTTTACGTCATCCATGAAGTTTTACGTCATCCATAAATGCTTATAAGGTGATCGCAAATGTCATTTATATAGAGTATAAAGAGTGTGGACACTGCTATTAACCAGGGCAGGGTTTGATATAGTGCTCCCTATTTTTACTATTTGTTGCCTGTTTGACAGGAATGTAGTAATCCACTTATGAAAGGAAATGCCATGAGCTTAGTTTTAATAATAGTTTGTCATGTACCACTGAATCAAAGGCTTTGCAGAAGTCTATGTAAATTGTGTCTATAGCAGGAGTGTCAAACTCAAGGCCCGGGGGCCAGATCTGGCCCGCGGGGTGATTAGATCTGGCCCGCAGGGCCACCCTGGAAACGGTGAAAGACTGGCCTGCGGTGCCTTTACCAGCAAAAACAGAACTCGGGTGGGCTGCACACAGCCCTCTTGAGCCCTATTTTCATTGGCAGAGGGTTACTTACTGGAGGCCATTGCAGCCGAAAACAGAGCTCAGGACCTGTTTTCTCTGGCAGAGGACTTGGGCCACCATAGGCACCCCTGACACGAGTGATGTTGAGCTGACCACACCCACTCTGGCCACGCCCACTCTGGCCCTCCAATCAATCCTGATGCGGCCTTCAATGAAATCGAGTTTGACACCCCTGGTCTATAGCTTTACCCTGGCCAAGTAGAGTAGTTCATATGTTGTTGCAGTGTAGAAGTTGAAGATTGCAGGAGAATTTTTTCCAAACATTTGAGGGACCACCTATCTCTCATGCTCTGCTAGTAAGTGCTGGCAAAGTTGGTATGCTCAGGGTTCCTTTATGAAATAGGAGCATGCATCAGGAGTTAGGTAGCACCCACCCTTTGGCATAGGATTTTCCCTGAAATCTATGTGGCTGCCATCCTGATGGTTTTTCTGTATGGTTTTGAAGATGTGATTATTCTCCCAGCCTTTGAGATGTATAGGGCACCTTGTAGATATGTTTTCTCTGTATAAAGCAGTCAGATCTTACATTGTGTTTCATTTTCTATTGTCTTTAAGGTTCATTATATAGCCATCCATCCAGAATCAGTTTGCAGTCCAGCAATGTCCAAGCTGAATTAAATAATTCAGCTGGCAGCAGGATTAAGTGTCTGGACTGAAAGCTACAGCATACACCCTATTGAATTCAGTCTCTCAGGTATACCAGTTACTTTAAAGTTGATGGAGTGATATTTCTAGCAATTTTTAATGTTGAACTATAACTTCAACTTGGATATTAAGGAGCTAGATCTGAAGCAAAGGAAAGTGGGAGTAAACTAGGTTTCTCTGCAATGCAGAAAAAAGGGAGTGAAAAAAGTAACTCGTGGTTTGCATCTTCCCACTGAGAATTCTTGCATTCGTGATTGTTTTATATATAAATATATCTATTTAAGGTTGCATGGTTTCTAATAAAATAGCTTTTAAACTGTTACAAAGGGAGTGATTTACAGCTTGCTAAATTTATACAGGGTTGTAGGACATGAACTTCCAAAGCACTCAAATATCCACATTTCATCCTAGCAGGAGTTCCTCTATCTATTTCCCAGTCATTTCCCTATTTTGCAGTGCAGAGCACACCCAAGAAGAAAGGCATTGTTCTCAGAGAATCCTAGACATACCTTCAAATAGCCTTGTAAAATTTCAAAGATTACACTTCCATGCTTGTCTGAAAAGTGTACTGATTCAAGTTCTGTCGATTAATAGAAAATATTGCACAAAATACTTTGTCATAGCAGGAGACTGAATATTGTAACATGCTACTACTACCCATTTGCCTTGTACATTTCATTACTTTATGAAGGTAGTGCTTTCAAAGGAAAGGTGCCTACAAATGCAAAGAATAGAATTTTCTTGCTGTTGGGAAGGCAAGTCCGACTGACTTCCCATCTTCTTTCTAGCACCTACATTTACTCCAATGATGCCTGCAAGTTGGCTCTAAGGAGCTGTTGCTATAAATACTTTGGACTTTATTAAGTATGCTGTTCTCAGTGTCTTCAATGACATTGGGACTGTACTGCTCCTGTACCACAGGTTTTAAGCATTTTTATTTGCAAACAGGGCATGGAGAAGCCCAGGAACTTAGAATCAAGAAAACAACTTGGTTGCTTTTGGTTCTAAGTTCTCCCAGTTACAGATGATTTGTGAATATGCAAACTGCATATTCCTTTCTGCAAGACCTACATGGTGTGAAGAAGCTTAAGTCTAACTCTGATCTGTCACACAACATTTCTCACTTCTTTCTTATCTGAACTCGGGCCATTTACACCCTTCTCTGCCTTTAAATAATCTGAGCTTAATCTTTGTACGAATGTTGCTGCAAGCATTTAATCATGTACTCCAAAACATTTCTATCAACTTTAATATTGCCTTTATTCTTCCAGGCGTTGTGACCCAATTGTGCATATATTCTTAGGAATTACTCTTTCTTAGTTTTGATAAATGTGTTAGGGTTGTAGGAAGCATTTTTAATCAGCATTCCAAAAATGACTTCTCACTTGCTTTCCAAAGGGTGCCTCATTAATGTTAAGAACTTGAATAGCACGCAGGAGGAAGTTGTCAGTTAAATTCTCTTATAATACTCTAAATCTCCCACATAAATAATTCATTATCATAGTAGGTAGTTGAAAGATTTCACTTCTAAGAACTTTTTCAAAGTGTGAGAACCCCAGAAGTCTATTCTCCCCACCTCCACCCCAATGTTTAACAACTTACTGTAGTAGAATGCAACTTTGGTGTGATAAAAGAGGAAAAGAATATATGCTGCTTCTAGAAATAATCACATTTTATCTTTGCAAATTTTAAAATTAGCGATATGCATTCTAGAGCTGAAAAATAATTCACAGCTTTCAAAGTACTAAATGCTGCTGCTGCTATTTATTATGTTGATGCAATTTATCTACATGTGCTCTTTGCTAAATTTTTGTTTGGTGTATTGTTTTATCATGGAGGTTTGCATTAGATTCTTGCTTAAATCACATTCACGACTCCTTCTACCACTGTAAAGCAGAAGGTTGAAAAAAAAGTTTGCCTTTTATCACTGTCTATGAAAATCACATGGTTTTACAACCCTTGCCTTTTGGATTATACTTTAGTGTCTTTGCCTACCAATATATTTCCATTGTCCTGCTCTAAATGAAGCCAAAATGAACTTGGCTTCCGATTACTGGGTGGTAGAGAGGGAGGGCTGAGCAAAGTTTGGTAGTCTTGGAACAGTGGCAACCTACCAAATTAGATGATGTGGAAACAGGAAAGTCAGGGACCAAAACAGGGAAAGTGAGGCTTTAATTACAGGAAACAGCCAGGAAGTTTTAAAGTACTTAACATACCCAGAGGGCAATATACTGCCAAACCTTCACACATCTCTAGGATCTAGGGATGATTTCAGATGTATTCTCGGGAAGGACTTCTTTTTCAGGGGCAATTTAAGATTTAAGAAATATTCATAAAGGACAGTTTAAGAAAAGTAGGGGGTTTTTTTCCCTACATCTATTCATGCATAGTGCAAACAGATGGCACCAGTGTTGCTGTTATTTTGGAAAAATAAACTCACAAACTCTGCTGCATAATAGTTAAAAGGCTTATTTGATGGAAAGATTATGCAAATGTAGATTGGGGAAAAATGCTGGGGGAGAAGAAAAGTCAGAGGGTCTGAAATAGCTTTCTGAGAGCTTTTCTTTCATAAGGGTTTTAACCTTTAACAAATTTCTTATGTTATATTGCATGTTGTTTTATTGGTACTCCTATCTAGCAAATACCATTTGATGTGAGTCAAAAAATGGAAGAGTTGTGCAAAAAAAATTATTATTCAAGATTTTCACTGAGAGAACCATTGAGTCAAAACTTCTGATTATTTTAATCATTGGCACATCATCCTGGAAGATTTGCATAAATATTTTGATTATATCGTTTGAATTAATACTCTGCAATATATCTGACCATCTTGGGAAAGATATTCAAGGCTCAATATGAAAATGAAATTGTTACATAATCCAGCAACAAAAACAAAAACCAACTGTTACTACCTTCCAACAGCAGCAATTAATTATAGCTGGAAAGGCAATAATTCAGTTTGAACCAGAACAGCTTGCTGTCTACAAATTTTAGCTGGATTTTAATTTGGCCAAGAAGTGTAAGGAATAATGCACACAATTATACTGAAATATAGCCATTTAGCTATATAAAACAATATTTTTCCTTTATTGGAAAATTGGAGTAGCATTAAGTGACCCAAAAGGGGGAAAAAACATTTAAATAGAATACACAATTGAACATTAGCAACAAAGGAATGATAGTAGGTGAAGAGTAGTGGAATACATTATAGTTAATTAATGATGGAACACAGTCCCAATAGCAGCAGTTAAGACTCTTAAGTTAAAATATGTAATCTCTAATACGTTCTAATTTTTTAAATATATAATTTAACAAATATGTAATACTTTTCTAGGCTGAATTGCAGGCATGAGGGAATGAGGTCTCTTAGCCAAATGAATAATTGTTCATTACATAATTTTAAATTGATTAATTTTGTTAATAGGAAAAATAATTTCTCTTTATTGTGTTCTTTATAATGCAGGAACAACAGAAGAATGTACGGGGCGGAGGGGAGGAATTCCCAGAGACTAGATATTTATTTCACCCCATTCATCAGATTTCATTCCCATCAACTAATCAAGAAAGTTTAGCTGGTTTCTTTGTAGCTGGGAGTTGATCTATTTATCTATAGTTTATAGACAAAGTGTGGTGGCAAGACGAATTTCGATAATAACATGGAATGTACATATTAATACAAGTTCTAATACATTGCAATACAAACTCCAATATTGCCATGGCTAGATGATCCGTGTTAAGTTCTGCGCATGGGCGCAAGGATTGGAGACGAGACGATGAACAGTGAACTTCAACTCTTTATTTAACATTGTGGAACAGAGTAAAAACTACGGCAGCAACAGCCCTTTTTATAGGCAAGCTGCTGATCAAATAACCAATAAGAAATGGGAAGCGTTAGTTCCCTTAACCAATGAGGCCCACTAATAGCCAATCAGATTCTCCTGAACGGACCAATCAGATGTCGCTATTATCGGTCAATCAGAAGTGCAGGATCAGAACCCTGCACTTTTCTAAAGGTTTTAGTAATCTTTATTAAGCACTTTTATTAATTCACTTTTTATTAATTCACAACACCCCTTCCCCCTGGGTTCCATTTAAGGGGTGCGGTGACGTAATCTTTGAGATAGGCCGGTTGTTTAGATTGTCTGTTAGATTTCGCTGTCCCCCCGGTACTTGTTTATAATCTTGTTTGGGCGGGACGTTTTCTGGCGAGTAGGTTGCCTCCGGTCCTTCATTTAAAAACTCAGTACCGCTAATGTCTTCATTGTCCTCTTGCCTTTGTGGGCTTGCTTCTGACGAGGCGTCTCTTTGAGGCAAGTCCACCACCCTCTCTGATTCTTCCGAATGCTCACTTCTTCCACTCATGCTTTTTGTCGTTTCGAACTCGGTCTCCTCGGCATCTCCCCCCCCCCTCAGTTTGGAAGTTACCGGAGTCGCAGAAACGAGGTTGCAGCCTTGAACGCAGCTGATCAATATGGCGCTTCCATATTCTTCCGTTGCGACTTTTTACTCGGTACGACCTGGGTCCTGTGACTTGGATTACAGTTGCCTCAACCCACAACGGATCGCCAGAAAAGTTTTTAGCGAAGACTAAGTCGCCTATCTGGAATTCGCGGCATGTCCTACTGGATCCGTGTGGTTTTTCTGGTTCGTACGATGGGTGTAGTCGGTCAAGGTGGGAGTGGAGTTTTCGTCCCATTAACAATTCGGCCGGAGTTTTGTTGGTGACGCTGTGTGGAGTGATGTGTTGAAGGAGGAGTATCCGGTTAATCTTATCTTCGATATCGCCATAGTCCATTTTATGTAGGGTTTTTTTGATGAATTGTACCATGCGCTCAGCTCTTCCATTGGTCGCAGGATGCACCGGCGAAGTTAGCGCATGGTGAATACCATGGTCTGCCAAATACTGTTCAAAAGAAAGCGCGGTAAACTGGGGCCCGTTGTTGGATACCAGAACGTCTGGCAGTCCATAGGTTGCGAATAATCTGTCCAATTTCCTGATGACTGATTCCATTGTGGTACTTTTCATTTCATGGATTTCAAGCCAGTTTGAGTAGGCATCCACCGTTACTAGGAATGTGTGTCCTTTAGTAGGTCCCGCAAAGTCAATATGAATATGGGACCATGGTCCCCTGGGTGTTTCCCACTCTGTTGGGGTTGCTTTCAGTGGGGCATTGCTAACTTCCTGGCATTTGCCACAAGTCTTTACCCAGGCCTCGATTTGCTTGTCGATACCCAGCCACCACGCATAGCTTCGTGCGAGCGCCTTCATGCGCACTATGCCGGGGTGGCCTTCATGCAAGGTTTTCAATATCACTCGTTGCAGCTGCTCTGGGACGACGACTCTATCCCCCCAAATTATGCAGCCTTTCTGTGAAAACAGTTCCATCTGTCAATTCTTGAAAGGACTGAAGTTGTCAGGGATTTGATCCAATGGCCATCCTCGCTTGACTCAGCTAAGAACTTGCACCAAAATGAGATCGCGTTTGGTTTCGATTGCGATATCTCGAGCTGTCAGTGGTGGTGACTGAAGTGTTTCAATCTGGAGCATCACGACGGTTGGAGCTGGGTCGTCAACGGTTTCAGGAAGTGGTGCATGGCTTAGTGCGTCAGCGTGGGGGATGGCTTTCCCCGGGCGGTGTTGCAGTTTATAATTATATGCAGCCAAGAATTCCGACCAGTGAGTCATTCTGGGAGATAATATATAAGGGGTTGGCTTATCCCTCGCTATATTCCCCAGCAAAGGTTTGTGGTCGGTGACTATAGTAAAAACTCGCCCATAAATATATTCATGAAATCGTTTAACAGCAGAAACGACAGCAAGAGCCTCTTTATCGATTTGACTATAGCTTTTGATAGCGTTTTTGAAAAGTAGGCAATAGGGGCTTCACTACCGTTTGGTAACACATGGCTCAAAATGGCACCCACTCCGAATGGTGATGTATCACATGTAATCGTTAAAGGCAAAGTCTCATCATACTGCATCAAAACAGCGTCGGAGGTCAATAGGTTTTTTACTTGTTGGAACGCGTGTTCCTCTCGGTGTCCCCAGACCCTGGTTGCCTTTTTGTCCAACAGACGATGTAGGGGCTTGGCTATGGTCGCTTTATGGGGCAGGAACATGTTGTAGAAATTGATAAGGCCCAGGAAAGCTTGGAGATCAGTCTTATTTCGGGGCCTTGGAGCGTTTTTGATTGCCCCAAGCTTGCTATCGGTGGGGTGAATGCCTTGTTTATCGATTAAGTACCCCAAAAATTCTACCTTATCCGTACATAGTTGACATTTTTTTTTTACTTTAAGGCCAGAGTCCTTAAATTTCTGGAGAACTAACCTCAGGCGCTCCCTTAGTATTTCTCTAGTTGGAGCAGCAATTAAAACATCATCAAAATAACGTACAACCCCTTTTATACCCTGTAGTAGTCTCTCCATCAAGCTCTGAAAAATTCCTGGGGCCATGCTAACTCCAAATTGGAGTCGGTTGCACTTAAATGCACCTCGGTGCGTAACGATAGTTTGTGCCTCTGCCGTTTTTTTGTCTACAGGCAGTTGTTGGTATGCCTGTGCTAAATCCAATTTAGCGAAGACTTTTCCGCCCCCCCCCCAGGGAATGGAGAAGGTGTTGTACTACTGGTACCGGGTAAGCGTTCTGCTGAAGGGCGTGATTCAGAGTGGCTCGGTAGTCCCCATAAATTCTTAATGATCCATCCAGCTTGATGGGTGTTACGATTGGGGTTTCCCAAGGAGCGTGGTCGGTTGGTTCTAACACACCCTGGGCTTTCAATTTATCAAGCTGCTCATCAATCTTTGGTTTAAGGGCAAATGGAACTCGACGAGGCTTAAGGCGGATGGGAGCTACTTTGGGGTTAAGGTTAAATGATATCGGGGTCCCCTTGTACTTGCCTAATTTCTCTGTAAAGACGTCCTGGAACTCCTGGATGATGGCCTCTTCCCAGTTGTCGCTGTTGGTTCAGTGAATGCCGGCTACTTCAATTCCAAGTGGGGCGAACCATTGGAGGCCTAACAAACTAAGCCGATCCCGGTTGACTACAGTCAGTGGTAGGGATGCAGTACGATTTTTAAATGAGACACGGACTTTTCTGGATCCGACGACTGGAATTCGATTTCCCTAATAGTCCTTAAGTATGATTCTTTGGAATCTGAGGTCTTGCCGCCGGACAGTGGGGATTAATTGTTTAAGGGTCTTCCAGGAAACCATCGAGAGGGATGATCCTGAATCGACTTCCATCAGGCAGGGCTGGTTTTCGATGGGGACCTTCACCCAGATCTTCTTGGCGTCTAATGATGAGGCGTGACTGATAGTAATGGTTTTGGTGTGCCTCTTCCTGCTTCGTTGACTGGGCTAGTGGATTGTTTCTGTAGGAGTGGTTGTTCCATTGGTGGGTTAAGTTTTCTCAATTCACAGGACGACTTCCTGCGGGCTGGCGGTAGTTGGTCCCCATCTGAGGTGGGTTGGATCCTTGCTTGCTTCTACAAACTCTTCCGATGTGACCTCTTTTCCCGCACACACGGCAGAGCGCGTCGAGGAATTTGCAGTCTGATCTTGGGTGGTTTGTCCCACAACCAACGCATTGGTACTGTACTCTCTGGTTACGTTGATGGCGTTGGTCTCGTTCAGACTGGAGCCAGTTGACTTCTTCTTCATCGCTTTCTGATGACGATTCGAGGTCCTCGTGGTGGGCTGTCGTTGCCTGTCCCTCCAGGTGAGGCGAGATTTCACCGGCGAGTTGGCAGAGCAGGGCGTGGGTGCGGCACATTCGTGCAGCTGACTTTCTGGTTGCTTCTGCTGCAGTAGCGTCAGTGATGGCATCTGCAAGGTTGATGTCGCCTTTCGCCATCAGCTTACTCTACACATGCGATGCATCTAATCCTAGAATTATTCGGTCTCTCAGGGCCTCTTCGAGGTCGGCGAACCCACAGAGGCCTCCCAAATTCCGGAGATCTGCTATGAAATCCGCAACGCTTTCTCCCTTCCGCTGGTCTCTCTGATAAAATTCATGTCTTCGAACAAGCATTGGTACAGTCGGTGTGTAGTGGGTCCGTAGAAGGGGCTCGAGGACTTCCCAGTCCATAGACTTCACCTCAGCCAGTTTGGCTAGTGCCTTGGCCATCTTAAACATGGTCGGCCCACAGTGTGTTAGGAATACCGCTCGCTTCTTTCCGGTAGTGGCATCCTTCAAGTTGTTGGTCTCCACAAACATCTGGAATCGGTCCATATATGAGTCCCAGTCTTCTTGTGCCGGGTCGAATGGAGCGGGTGGTATGATGCTGCTAGACATGGTTCAGCCGTTGGTGCGTCTTCAGCCACGTTCTCTGTTTGGCGCTCTGTATGTCAGATGTCAGCTCTGATGTCTCCAAATCCCATCCTCATCACCAGTGTTAAGTTCTGCGCATGGGTGCAAGGATTGGAGACGAGACAATGAACAATGAACTTCAACTCTTTATTTAACATTGTGGAACAGAGTAAAAACTACGGCAGCAACAGCCCTTTTTATAGGCAAGCTGCTGATCAAATAACCAATAAGAAATGGGAAGCGTTAGTTCCCTTAGCCAATGAGAGAGGCCCGCTAATAGCCAATCAGATTCTCCTGAACGGACCGATCAGATGTTGCTATTATTGGCCAATCAGAAGTGCAGGGTCAGAACCCTGCACTTTTCTAAAGGTTTTAATAATCTTTATTAAGCACTTTTATTAATGCACTTTTTATTAATTCACAACAATCTGTATGTGATGGAAATTATACTATGCATGGCATCACACTAAGAAGACTAGTATATGCCAGCTTCAGAATTTTATACTTCTCTGGGAAGCTGGACTAAAGTTAATTTAGAATCTTGAAACAGTAACCAGGCAGGGAGAGACAATTAGTTGCAGGAAAGATATGTGCAAGAGGAGTCGAATCCATGAACCAAACCCCTCCTCCTATGTTTATGAATCATATAAAGGAAAAGTGGAGAGTTTGTAGTCCTTTTCAGCTCAAATCAGCTTTCAAAAATCCAGGGATAGGAGCAAAGAGCAACCTCCCACATGCTATAGCTATTCAGCAGACCTGAGAACAAGAGCAGATAATTTGGATGGTACTTTTGACCAGTTTGCTGAACACTAGCAACTCTCTGTTCAAAAGCTACCCATTTCTGTGAAAAAGACCACATGGCAGAGGTGGTATCCAGCCAGTTCTGATAGGTTGTGGAGAACTGGTAGCAGAAATTTTGAGTAGTTCGGAGAACCAGTAAATACCACCTCTGACTGGCCCCGCCCCCATCTATTTTCTGCCTCCCGAGTCCCAGCTGATTGGCTGCGTCTTCTTTGGTTGCCTTGCACAGGAGAACAGAGGAAAGCAGGTTAGTGGGGTGGGGTGGAAATGGAGATTTTACGGGTTTCCTTTCCCTGCCACTCCCACCAAGCCACACCATGCCCACCAAGCCACACCCACAGAACCAGTAGTAAAAAAATTTTAATACCACCACTGCCACATAGTACTTATGAGGCATGAATTCAAGCCAACCCTGATACGTTTTACACCACCTCTCACAAAGATGTGGAGAAGGCAATAACATCAGAGCTAAAAGAATATCTGAGAGAGAATCCTTAGCACATGGATACACTGGCCAGAAAGCATGTTTAAGAGCAGAGAGTCAATGAAGCACATTCAGGGTCTTCTTCTTCATTCATGAAAATGTGAATTAGAGTATCAGCTTGCACAAAATGGAATTTATTTGAAACACGTTTACTGGAAAATACAAAGAACTATACTGGTGCTCTAGGAGACTTGAGCAATACCATGAGAGCAACAGAACAATTAAAAAATGTGTAACTGTTCACAATTAGTAAGAACAAATGTATATCAAAAAGTAATATTTAGAGAATTACAATGAATGAATGGCATGAGAAGGATACAGTACACATACAGTCATAAATAATGTTGATCGAAGTATTCATAGCATATTTTCACAGAACCAAATATTTAGTTAATATATTTCATGGTTGAAGGAATTTTTGCCAGTGTAGTTTGTCCAATATTTGCCTATTTGCTTGGGTTCCTAAAAAATATTAAAAAGTTTTTAGTACATCAACAGATATTTCCTCTATTTAAACAACTTCACAGCCATTACATCAGAATATACATAAATAGTATTGCCAACAATTTAATAAGGCAGTTATCTAATAAAAATAAATAAATCAAGATTAATGTGATAAATCTCATTCTTGATACATCCATGCAGACTTCTGGTAATTGCTGCCTTGTTTTCAAGGTACTTGCTGATCAATCCTTTTTGTGAGGTATTTAGAACCTTTCCAGATAACAACATCAGACTGATTGGTTTTTACAGTTTTTTTTAATTGTTTAAGAGACATCCATTTTGGCTGTTTGCTTTGTTCCTGATCTAAAGTAGTAATCTTTACCTTTTTTACTTCCAATACCTTTCTCAATTCACGCCAGTTCCTGAACCCATATCTGCCTTTCTATAATGTCTTAACTCTTCTGTAATATTATTATTATTATTTTTCTTCCATGCATCCTCCATTAACTGGTTAGATGTATGGAGGAGAATGTTGACTGGGTTAATGTAGAAGCAAAGCACTTTTTCCAGCATCTTGGCTCCTTATCTAGCTAGCTATGGCCAGAGAGCAGACAGTGAATATTTACTTATTTAATTATTGCTACATTTATCTCTTGCCTTTACCCCAAAGGCAAAAGAGCATTTCCTCCTCTTATTTTTTTCCCCCAACAGTAATTGGTTGGAGCTGAGCTTGGGCTGAGAAAGAGTAAGAGACTCGAAGTCACCCAGTGAGTTTCCAGGAATGAAGTGGAAGTTGGAAGTGGATTTATCCATTTGTAGTCCAACCTTTTATCCACTATATAACCCTAGGCTCTCACAGATGTTAGCTCAGCTGCCAGTGGATGATGTTTATTTATTTACCATCAATCATTATGTCCCTTACTCAAATACGTGTAGACAGCAGGTAGACCTGCAGATATTTTCTTTGGTATCTATCAATCCCCTTGCTCCTTTTATTCTTAAAAAATAATTTTAAAATGGACTCAAATTTAAAATATTGCCTTTGGGCATTCCTTAAAAAATGTTTTAAGGAAGATGGATGGCTATTGCCCACTAACAGATTTGAAAATGTGTCCACTGGTCAGGAACAAATAAGATGAGGTGATAGGAAGCATTTAAGGATGATACTAAAGTAGGAAGCCACTTTGCCTGTTTCCTATCTTCTAAATGGGTGTTATTTGATTAATGTCCAACAGGGCAGCCCTGAATTGACAAGCCCTGAGTAACTATTTATGAGAATATCCAGTACAGGTAGTCCTTGACTTACAACCATAATTGAGCCCAACATTTCTGTTGTTAAGTGATAATTTTCTTAAGTGAATTTCCCTCCCATTTTATGACCTTTCTTGCCAGGGTTGTTAAGTGAATCACTGCATTGATAAGTTTGTAACATGGTTGTAAAGTCAATCTGGCTTCCCCATTGATTTTGTTTGTCAGAAGGTTGCAAAAGGGGATCACATGACCTTGGTAAACAACAACCATCATAAATAAGAACCAGTTTCCAAGCATCTGAATTTTGATCACATGATCGTGGGGATGCTACAAAAATTGCAAGTGTGAAAAATGGTCATAAGTCACTTTTTTTCAGTGCCGTTGTAACTTCGAACGGTCACTAAATGAACTGTTGTAACTCAAGGACTAGTTGCATATGCTTTCAAAATGTCAATGTGGCCACCAGTCTAGAAAAGTTGTCTCACTGGGAGCTCATAGGTGCTTCTGATAAGGCTGTGAATTACTATTAAATAATGAAAAATGAAAAAGAAATTGAAAAAGAAAAAAAAACATACTATTACTGGATGGTAAAAGGCTACATCTTCCAAAGATAAAGGCATAGCAATAATGCCCTTCTCACCAACAGCAGATGATTTCTCATCTTCAACCTGTTGGGCAAAATAAAACTGGAAACCAACAGCTGTATTAGTAATTATTGTTATGTTCTGTGCGTGGTGCAAGAAGTGGAGACGAGTCGATGAACAGTGAACTTCAACTCTTTATTTAACATGGTGCAACAGCTCTCTTAATGGCCACAACAGCCCCCTTTATATAGGCAAGCTCTTGGGTATTTAGCCAATGAAAACACAGGAAGGTTAGCTCTTTTAACCAATGAGAAGGGCTCGTTAATAGCCAATCAGATTCTCCTGAATGGACCAATCCGATATCGTTATTATCGGCCAATCAGAAGTGCAGGGCCAGAACCCTGCACTTTACTTTAAGGTTTCAACAATCTTTATTCAAGCACTTTTATTAATTCACAAACCCCCTTCCCCCCGGGTTCCGTTTAAGGGGTGTGGTCATGTAGTCTTTGAGGTAGTCTGGTTGTTTTGATTGTCTATTTGATTTACGTTGTCCTCCCGGTATTTGTCTAGAGTCTTGTTGGGGTAGGATGTTATCTGGTGAACAGGGTGCCTCTGGTTCTGTCTCTAAACTTCCGTTACCACTAATGTCCTCAGTATCCCTTTGAGGCGAGTTTACCCCTGTCCCCGATCCTTCTTCACCTGTTGTGTCTGAGCGGTCATTTTTTCTGCTTGTGCTTTCCGCCGTTCCAAACTCAGCCTCCTCAGCGTCTCCTCCCCCCTCAGTTTGGAAATCACCGGAATCGCAGACCCCAGACTGCAGCCTTGAATGCAGCTGATCAATATGGCGCTTCCATATTCTATCGTTGCGACATTTCACTCGGTACAATCTGGGTCCAGTTACTTGGATTATAGTTGCCTCAACCCACAATGGGTCGCCAGAAAAGTTTCTCGCGAAAACCAAGTCGCCTACCTGGAAGTTACGGCATCTCCCGCTGGATCCGTGTGGTTTTTCAGGTTCATACGATGGGTGTAGTCGGTCGAGGTGGGAGCGGAGTTTTCGTCCCATCAATAACTCAGTGGGAGTTTTGTTGGTGACGCTGTGTGGAGTGATGTGCTGCAAAAGGAGTATCCGGTTAATCTTGTCTTCGATATTGCCATAGTCCATTTTATGTAGAGTTCTTTTGACAAATTGTACCATGCGCTCGGCCCTTCCATTGGCCGCAGGATGCGCCGGTGAAGTTAGCGCATGGCGAATACCGTGGTCCACCAGATACTGTTCAAAAGAAAGCGCCGTAAACTGGGGCCCGTTGTCGGATACCAGAACGTCTGGTAGTCCGTGTGTTGCAAATAATCTGTCCAATTTCCTGATGACTGATTCGGTTGTTGTATTTTTCATCTCATGGATTTCGAGCCAGTTCGAGTAGGCATCCACTATTAATAAAAATGTGTGTCCATTCGTAGGTCCGCAAAGTCCAGATGAATAAGGGACCATGGTCCCCTGGGTGTTTCCCATTCTGTTGGGGTTGCTTTCGGTGGGGCATTGCTGACTTCCTGGCATTTGTGACAAGTCTTTACCCAGGCTTCGATCTGCTTGTCTATGCCCGGCCACCACGCATAGCTTCGTGCGAGTGCTTTCATGCGCACGATGCCGGGGTGTCCATCGTGCAAGGTTCTCAGTACCGCTCGCTGTAACCGCTCTGGGACAATGACTCTATCACCCCAAATGATGCAGCCTTTCTGGGAAAATAGTTCCATCTGTCGACTTTTGAAGGGAATGTAGTTGTCAGGGATTTGGTCCAAAGGCCATCCACGCTCTACCGAGCTGAGGACACGTGCTAAAATGGGATCGCGTTTAGTTTCAATCGCGTTATCGCGAGCTGTCAGCGGCGATTTTTGGAGTGTCTCGATCTGCAGTGTTGTGATGGTCGGATCAGGGTCAATGGTTTCTGGAAGTGGTGCAAGGCTCAATGCGTCAGTGTGGGGAATGGCTTTCCCCGGGCGGTGTTGCAACTTATAATTATAGGCAGCCAAGAATTCTGACCAGCGAGTCATTCTGGGAGATAATATATAAGGGGTTGGTTTATCTCCCGCTATTATTCCCAGTAAAGGTTTGTGGTCAGTTATTATAGTGAAAGCTCGCCCATAAATATATTCATGAAATCGTTTAACAGCAGATACAATAGCAAGAGCTTCCTTATTGATTTGACTGTAATTGTGTTCTGCTTTTGATAGCGTTTTTGAAAAATAGGCAACAGGGGCTTCACTTCCGTTTGGTAAAACGTGGCTCAAAATGGCGCCCACTCTGAATGGTGATGCATCACATGTAACCGTTAAAGGCAAAGTCTCATCATACTGCATCAAAACAGCGTTGGAGGTCAATAGGTTTTTTACTTGTCGAAACGCATGTTCCTCCCGGTGCCCCCAAACCCAGGTTGCTTTTTTGTCCAATAAACAATGTAGGCGTTCGGCTACGGTTGCTTTGTGAGGCAGAAAGACGTTATAAAAATTGATAAGGCCTAGGAAAGCTTGGAGATCAGCCTTATTGCGGGGTTTTGGGGCATTTTTGATTGCCCTAAGTTTGCTATCGGTGGGGTGAATGCCTTGTTTATCTATTAAATATCCTAAAAATTCTACTCGATCCGTACATAGTTGACATTTTTTTTTTAACTTTGAGACCCGAGTCTTTAAATCTCTGAAGAACCAACCCCAAGCGCTCCCTTAGTATTTCTTGAGTCGGAGCAGCAATTAAAACGTCATCAAAATAGGGGACAACGCCTTTTATCCCTTGTGTTAAGCCTGGGTTCCCCAACCAGGGCTAAGGAGACAAGCTAAACAGAATGTGCAGCGTTAGTCAGATAGGCACACAGATAAATGAGTGAGATAAGTTTGTATGTTTATTAACATACAGTAAAAATAACAGATACACTTGTGCTATCAAAAATATAGTTTATTCCATTTATAGCATAGTCAAAATAACAGTCCATTAGTCAAGTATCATTTAGTCAGTCCATTCAAGGATATTCAGTTAGCAAAGTCCGTGTAGAATATCCTATGTCAGTTCACTTACAAATCAGTCCTTTGTCTCTCTCCCATTCGAGTAACGCAGTCTTGAATCCATGCAGTAATTAGGGATCATCAAAGCCAGAAAGAGAGCAAGCTGTCGTCTTGCTTCTTTTAAAGTGCTTTCACAACCACTCCCTTAATTACATTCCTATATTTAAAGTTGCAGACACTTTAACTTATAAACTATGATTACATATTTATTATTTTACCTAAACCAGTTAGGGTAAACAATGTTATCCCTAACACCTTGTAATAGTCTTTCCATCAAACTTTGAAAGATTCCTGGGGCCACGCTTACTCCAAATTGGAGTCGGTTACATTTAAATGCACCTCGGTGTGTAACAATCGTTTGGGCCTCTGCCATTTTTTTGTCTACAGGCAGTTGTTGGTATGCCTGGGCTAGATCTAGTTTAGCGAAGACTTTTCCGCCCCCCAGGGAATGGAGAAGGTGTTGCACCACCGGTACCGGGTAAGTGTTTTGCTGCAGGGCGTGATTCAGGGTGGCTCGGTAGTCCCCACAAATTCTTAATGATCCATCCGGCTTGATGGGTGTCACGATTGGGGTTTCCCAGGGAGAATGGTCGATTGGTTTGAACACACCCTGGGCTTTTAATTTATCAAGCTGCTCATCAATCTTTGGTTTAAGGGCAAATGGAACTCGACGAGGCTTAAGGCGGATGGGAGCTATTTCGGGGTTGAGGTTAAATAATATTGGGGTCCCCTTGTACTTGCCTAGTTTATCTGCAAAGACGTCCTGGAATTCTTGGACGAGAGCCTCTTCCCAGTCATTGCTGCTGGTTCGGTGAATGCCGGCTACTTTAATTCCAAGTGGAGCGAACCATTGGAGGCCTAACAAGCTAGGCCGATCTCTGTCGACTACAGTCAAGGGTAGAGATGCGGTACGATTTTTAAATGAGACATGGACTTGGCTGGATCCAACGACTGGAATTCGATTTCCCTGGTAATCTTTGAGCATGATTCTTTAGAATCGGAGGTCTTGTTGCTGGATGGTAGGGATGAGTTGCTTGAGGGTCTTCCAGGAAACCATCGAGAGGGATGATCCTGAATCGACTTCCATCATACAAGGCTGGTTTTTGATAGCCACCTTCACCCGGCTCTTCTTGGCGTCCAGTGATGAGGTGTGACCAATCGTAATAGATTGGTGCACCTCTTCTCACTTCGTTGAGTGGTTTAGGGGTTTGTTTCTGTAGGAGTGGTTGTTCCATTGGTGGTTCAAGGGTTCTCGCTTTACAGGACGGCTTCCTGTAGATTGGCGATAGTTAGCTCCCCTCGGGGGCTGGCTGGGTCCTTGTTTGCTTCTACAGACCTGTCCGATGTGGCCTTTTTTCCCGCACACATGGCAGAGCGCGTCGAGGAATTTGCAGTCTGATCGGGGGTGGTTTGCCCCACAACCAGCGCATTGGTACTGCGATCTCTGGCGTTGGTCTTGTTCAGACCGGAGCCGGTTGACCTCTTCTTCATCGCTTCCCGATGATGATTCAAGGTCCTCGTGGTGGGCTGTCATTGCCTGTTCTTCTAAGTGAGGTGAAACTTCGCTGGCGAGTTGGTGAAGTGGAGCATGGGTGCGGCGCATTCGGGCAGCTGACTTCCTGGTTGCTTCTGCTGCAGTAGCATCAGCGATTGCATCTGTAAGGCTAATGTCGCCTTTCGCCATCAGCTTACTCTGCACGCCTGGTGAATCTAATCCCAGAACTATTCGGTCACTCAGGGCTTCTTCGAGGTCGGCAAACCCGCATAGGCCTCCCAGATTCCGGAGATCAGCTATGAAATCAGCAACACTTTTGCCCTTCCGCTGATCTCTCTGGTAAAATTCATGCCTTCTAACGAGCATTGGTACAGTCGGTGCATAGTGGGCCCTTAGCAGGGGTTCAAGGACGTCCCAGTCCATGGACTTCACTTCTGCCGGTTTCACTAACGTCTTGGCCATCTTGAATACGGTTGGTCCACAATGAGTTAGGAATATCGCCCGTTTCTTTCCAATAGTGGCATTCTTCAAATTGTTGGTCTCCAGAAACATCTGGAAGCGATCCATATATGAGTCCCAGTCTTCTTGTGCCGGGTCGAATGGAGCGGGTGGTATGATGCTGCCAGACATGGTTCAGCCGTTGGTGCGTTTCAGCCACGTGCTCAGTTATCGCTCTGTAGTGTTCAGTCAGCTCTGACGTCTCCACATCCCACCTTCGTCGCCAGTGTTATGTTCTGTGCGTGGCGCAAGAAGTGGAGACGAGTTGATGAACAGTGAACTTCAACTCTTTATTTAACATGGTGCAACAGCTCTCTTAACGGCCACAACAGCCCCCTTTATATAGGCAAGCTCTTGGGTATTTAGCCAATGAAAACACAGGAACGTTAGCTCTTTGAACCAATGAGAAGGACTCGTTAATAGCCAATCAGATTCTCCTGAACGAACCAATCCGATATCGCTATTATCGGCCAATCAGAAGTGCAGGGCCAGAACCCTGCACTTTACTTTAAGGTTTCAACAATCTTTATTCAAGCACTTTTATTAATTCACAACAATTATATCTTCAGTTATCATCCATTTATCATGGCGTCATGGTATAAAGTAGCTGACAGAGATTTTGTGTTCCAGACATCGTGTTTTTACATCATGTTAGGCAGTCCTCAATTTACAAACACAACCGAGATCGGAATTTCTATCCTTAAGTGTGGACATACAGCGTGATGTCATATGATTGCATTGCTTCGCAATGGCAATCTTGACACTCCCGGCTGGCATTGTTTCAAAAGTTCCACTGAGGACTTTTGCTGAGGACCCATTCCAATTGAAGCCATTCTGGGCTTGATTCCTTCTCGAACTTCCCCCACTGAGCTTTCTCCTTCCTGCCTCTGTCCTTTGGGCCATTCTGCACCTTGCCCTGCAGGATGGCAAGCAACCTCACAACCACACAGACTTGAGGCTACTTGTCATATTGTGGCTTGAGGGCATCTTGGGATGTAACCCCAATTCCGGCTTGAATCCCAAGCCCCAGCCCCAGCCTCTTTTAACAACATGGCAAAAAGCCATAGTGCCCCAGAAAGGCCCAGCAGTGCCCTGCAAACTTGTAACATCCTGAGAAACCTCAGCTTTGCCATCCTGGACTGTGAGGCCCTTTCTGTCCTGCGCTTTACAGATCCAGCTGACCATCTTCTTGCTCCCACTCCTGATGAGGTCTATCTCCCTCTGCCCTTTGCAAGACAGCTATTGATCATGTGAGGCCATCTTTCCCAGGTCTCATGAGGAAGCTGTCATGGATGACCTAGGGAAGAAAGCCTCATGTGACCAGCCACAGCAGGCATATTGGATCAGCAACAAGAGCAAGAAGATGGCAAAGGTCAGGTGTGCGGTATCTGCTATCCCGCATCAGATGGGCGGCTCATGATAGGGAGCGAAGGAGAGAGAAACGACAGGAGGCGAAGTTTCCTCGGGATGAGCGCGCCCCAAATGTCTTGGCACACGCTCTTTTATTGTGCTTTTTTACAAGAAAATGATTTAATCAAAGCTCAAGTCAAATAAGATAATTCCATCAGGATGTGCATGTTTACAAAGCTGCATACCAGACAGATCATTTACAATGTGGATAAGCTTATTAACAACCGTCTAGCTCCTTGTCCCTTGTACGTGCCTTGCAAAGGTCACTGAAGAGACAGAAGTTAATGATTACACATGAATGATACATAGTTTCAATGATACATAGTTACAACATCTCCTCTGTTTTTATTATTTATGACGAGTCTTCTTCCTCGTCCGAGAAGACAGGAACCATTTTTATGGAATGTTTGCCGTCCCCGTCATCTGGGCAAGAGTGCGACCCGTCAGTGTCAGGGTTGTCCAAGGAGCGGTAACTCAGCAATGACATTTTTTTGTCCGGTGTTGAGGATATAACATGAGCTTGCAATAGCACATTAACATCAACAGTTATGGAGGATAATTGATTTTTTAAAAAAATTGCAATACTCTATTAAAACAACAAGGTCCTATAATACATATCAATATAATGATTATTAATGATCCTGCCAATGCAGTTAAAAAGGTTGTAAACCATGGCGAAATAGAAAACAAGCCCCCCTGCTATCGGCATAAAAACAACATTCTTCTTTAAGCGTAGCACACAATCCCCCTTCTTTTAAAAAATAACAGATCTAAATCTTTACGATTTTGCAAAAGGGGGTATTCCATGGGTACCTGTAGGGATATAAAATCATCAGAGTTATACACACAAGCCATACTTGAATGCAAAATGATTTGGATTTAACAATTTCATCCCCGTGGACACATGCCGTGAGACCAGTGGAACAAGTCCAAACAAAATTATTGCCAGGGAGAAAATACATTCCTTTCAGGCGTGATGTTAAAGTTCCTCCTGAAGTGGTGTAGATTGCAGAATATCCCCTGGTTGTGTGGGTGCGTCTGCCAAATCGAATTGAAGTGGTGGGTAGAAGTCTTCTATGCGAGAAAAATTGGTTGTAGAACTTAAACGAACTCCTTGAAAGTCAGTTATAGTCCAAGCAATATTATATCTTCTATGAGGTTTCTGCGGATCGTCATGGACAGTTCTTTTGAAGCGTCATTTGTTGACAGGATCAGAGTTCGGGTATATAAAAGCATGACAAGTAGGAGAGAGGGCTATGGACAAGTTAGTTGTAGAACATTTGCAAAATGAGGAGTGAATGCAATTAGTAAAAAAAGGATAATAATTACAATAATGATAATAAAGATTAATTTGGTCATTCATCAAGGATGTTAGTTGGGGTGGGGGAACCCATAATACAATAGAAGGACATCTAGGTCCCCCTATGTTTAGATTGAATAGAGGAAAAGATTTTAAGGTTCCTTTCCATAGGAAGAGTAAAGAAGGAACAAAAGAGCGAGTGGTAGAGTGTTCTTTAAATAAAACAGAAGTGACAGAGTGAAAACTATGGATAGCATTTTCATGACGTACCCACATGGAACAAGTATAATAGCCTTCTGTTAATGAAATGGTTTTAACACAAATAGTCTTTTGACAGGAAGCATAGGTTTTGTTGAAGTAAGGTAGAAATTGCAAAGAAGATACAGGCAAGAATATCAGGAAGAGTTTTAAGATACAGATGTAGCAGAGGAATTCCCATGATAGGGTCTAACCGCCCTACCAGGGATCCAGCAAGTGGTTTTGTCTGGTAGTAAAATCGCAGCGTAGCCTCGTCCCCAAGTGAGAAGCTCAGCGGGACCCCGCCAGGCGGGATCTGGCAATCTGCGATAATATACCAGAGGTCTGTTAGGCGGAGGTGAGGGGGAGGAAAAATGACGCGAAGCAGCAGAAGTGGGAGGAATGCCAGTCAGATTAAGAAAGTTTAAAGTGTAAAGACAAATGTTAAGAGAATTTTGCAATGCTGGGAGGTTCGGGGTTTTTTCCCGCAACGAATATCGATCAAGAGCACGTTTCAGAGATAAGTTCGCTCGTTCCACAATAGCCTGCCCCTGGCTGTTGTAGGGAATCTCAAACTTGTGGGTTACATCCCATCTGTTACAGAAGTCCTGGAACGCAGAACTTGTATATGCAGGTCCATTGTCAGTTTTGATTTCTTTTGGACGTCCCAGCGAGGCAAAGGTACGAATTGAATGATTGATGACATGTTTTACAGTTTCTCCCCTTTGAGGGGTGGCCAGAATAAACCCTGAATATATATCGATGGAAACGTGCAAATATTTCCAAGGGGCAAAAGGTGGATACTGAGTTACATCCATTTGCCAAATTTCACAAGCTTTTAATCCTCTAGGATTTACTCCTATGGGAATGGAATGTCCTTGCTTACTACATGTAGGGCATTGTGAATAATGGCAGCAGCTTCTGCCTGAATTAGAGCAAATTGAAAAGTTATCACAACTTGGCGGGGGAGATTCAAACACACTCCCTGCTTCTATTTTATAATGGACCATTAAAACCTCCATAATTTTCCTCCAAGTGACCAAAATGCCAATAGGTGCACGAGGAGGACTATGGAGATGTTCACCAATTTTTTGCCAAGTGGAAATTTTTAAGGACCCTTCCTCTGAATAATTGGGACAATGTTGCCACACATATGCCAATAATGTAGCAATAGGTTTCATTTTTACAGACGAGCCCTTTAAATTAGCAGAATATTTAGAAGAAGAAGCGACTAACTCCCTCAATTCCTTCAAATGCTGCGTCTGTTGTTGAGAAAAGTTTCTACCCATACTTACGAAAGTCGAGACCGTGTTTCAGATCCGATGATGTGCAATTCGCTTCAGGCCTGGCGATGCACAGTTCCATTCGAGCTGATAAGATATGGGCACGTCGCAACGTATCCCCCTTAGGGAATCACGTCGGGGTCACCAGAATGCGGTATCTGCTATCCCGCATCAGATGGGCAGCTCATGATAGGGAGCGAAGGAGAGAGAAACGACAGGAGGCGAAGTTTCCTCGGGATGAGCGCGCCCCAAATGTCTTGGCACACGCTCTTTTATTGTGCTTTTTTACAAGAAAATGATTTAAGCAAAGCTCAAGTCAAATAAGATAATTCCATCAGGATGTGCATGTTTACAAAGCTGCATACCAGACAGATCATTTACAATGTGGATAAGCTTATTAACAACCGTCTAGCTCCTTGTCCCTTGTACGTGCCTTGCAAAGGTCACTGAAGAGACAGAAGTTAATGATTACACATGAATGATACATAGTTGCAATGATACATAGTTACAACACAGGTGGGCAAGAGAGGTGATGGGGTGTAGAGGACCAAAAGGTCATAGACAGGAGGAAAATAAGCAGGTAGGGGGAACTGTAGCTTTCCCGCAGTTATGAGCGAAGGTGGACTGCCAAACACCTGAATTTTTATCACCTGTAACTTCAAACGGTTGCTAAATAAATAAGTCAAAAACTACCTGTGCATTGCTTATACGTTCAAAAAGCTAAAGTCAATCAGTATACAGTAAATAGATATCGGAGCAAACACAATAGCAAACGTTAGAATTTCCAGCTCCAAGAAAATGACAACTACTGGTCTTCGTTATTCATTGTGTGGTTTACTCAAACCATTTCTAATTTAGAAATTATGGTAGGTAATTTTGTTAGCTTCATAAAGAAATCACTAGTATATGAAATCCAGCCCCTTCATCAGCAATGATTCTCTAAAAACAGTAGATAGATATTTTTTGCATTGAGCTTTACAAATAAATTCTATAAAACGATTATTGAATTTTGTCTCTACCAAATTTTATACTGGAGAATAGGAAGCATATTCACTTGGTCCATTAACAGTATGTGGCTAATCAGCAGCCTTAAAGACAAAAAAAAAACTTACGTTATGTTTCTCTTGTTTCAACAACTTTTTCTTTTCTTTTGGAACACTGAGCATTTTGGGAAAGTCTTTCTGATGCATTTCTTGCTGCTTTGCATGAATTAAACATGGAACTGTGTTTTCTTCTATTAGCATCTTATTGCATTTCAGTCTGGATTGTTCATGACCATTTGGAAACAAATACTCCATCTTGAAATCACAAAAACAAAGGGGTTTCTCCCCCCCAAAAAAAGTCAGTTGAAACAATTTCACCCTATTAAATGTGAACTTGAATATTTAACACAGTAAGTTGGATGCATATTTTAATGTATGTTGCAACAATTTTATTAGAAATCAGTGTTTTGATATTCTTTTGTCAATGGGTTTGTGCAATGATGAAAAATGTATGAATGCTAAATTTTTATTGCTAGTTTTCATTTTTATTGCTGTGCTCATCCAAAATATCATTCATAGGAAGATGCAAATCATGAAAAAGTATCATGTACAAAAATTAGATCAAGCAGCTTTTAAAACTCATAACAATATATACATCATACTGTTAACACATTGCTGTTAGAAATGTTATGTTTGCAGAAAAAGTGCATTTTTAGGGACACTTCTATGTCTGTCCAGTTTATTAATTGATGCTAGTACTATGTTACAGGTTTTTTTCTTGGCATCTTTCAAAACTCACATACTTCAAGTCATAAATTTGACCCTTTACCAAACTTTCAAAATATTATTGGCAATGAAGTATAGACTATAACTGACCACTATCCTGGAATAATGTATCACATTGTTGTGATTGGAAAATATACAGATAACCTCAAATTTAAATATACTGACTTCCAAAAAGCATGGCCAAAGACAGAGTCTATCTAGTGGGAGCTTTAGTTTGTTGTCTTCATCAGAAATGAGTATTCTTAACTTTCTCTTAGCAGATAAATGGTTGACAGATGAGCTTTTGAACATTCAAAACCAAATTCTGAATATAAAATATCCCCATTAATACACTGCCATTTTATTTCTGGGAATGCTTTTAATATCAAAGACAACAAAAACAAAAGTCATTGGGAAGCATTTATAATAATCTATAACAGAGGTGTCAAACTGGCGGCCCATGGACTGGATGTATCCTATGGAAGTCACACCCATCCCAGGTCCGTGAATGGGAAAAACGTTGCAAAACATCAAGTGACAACAACGTGACACCGCAAGTTTGACACCCATGATCTACAATATGGCCACAGGAAACATGTAAATGTAAATCTTAACACAGAGAGAATAAGATTGATACTAACCAGATCATGGACACTTTGCCCTTTCCTGATATCTGAAAACTGACCACTTTGCTTTAGGAGCCTATTCCAACAGTAATCAAAAACAAAACAAATTAAGAATAGAAACAGCTAGTATCTCCTTAAAGGACAAGACACTTCCTAACTTGCTTCAGTAGCAATTCTTCCAGGAAAATAAGGCCACCAAAGATTGCTGTCAGTACATTCGAAACTGGCCAAGAATCTCAGTGTCATCTGTATAAGGTACTTCTACACATTTTTTAAAAATAACTCTTTGGCATCATTTTTTTATATTAGAGAATCCTGAAAATATAATTAATGCAATGCAAAAAAAGTTTTAAAAATTCATTTCTCCTTTTTTTTTTTAAAGAAATCTGATTATACTCTTGATAAGCCAAAGGGGGAAAATGTCACCTAAAACTTATGTATTACAAATGAAATAATCAGAATAATTATTGATTCCAGCACTGTTACAATGCTGTTTATAATTATTTTCATCTGTTCTTATTTTAAGACATTACTCACTTTCTCCAGTGTGAAATATTTTCTTATCTGAGAAGGATGTTTCAAATTGCCCTTTTCAATTCCCGCAGTCATAATATTAAATATAGCTGGTATGATTAAATCAATATGTCATGTAATTTTTTTCCTTCGGGTTCATGCAAAGAAAGCCAAATTCTCTAAAATGAGCCTCTCCGTAACTATACTAATAAATAGTAGAATAAGTCAATTTATAATATGGTATATAGAAAACAAGTGTTGATGTAACATTACATACAAAAATAACTTAATGCTACCATTCATGTTGATTTCAAAAACCACAGTTCTTTTCTAAGCACGGTTTGGATATGTCAGATATGTTGTTAAAAAAAACAAAGTTAAATACATTAATAGTCAAATGTTTACTTTCTCCCACTCTCCAAAAGAATAAAATGTATATGAATGCCCCCTTTGATAGTCTGGCAATTCAGCTTTCTTAAATTTGTTAGAGCCAATTTGTAGGTTGCTATATCCTCATTTATTGCAGTCACTGTCTGCTGAACACAATGAGCCCCACATTCTGTGGACATGACAAGACACAAGTTCCTCTTCCTACCTTTGAAAGTACAGAAATATACTTCAGTAATTGGGTTACAGTGATCAACTTATCTTTGGTTCCAAGGTGGGGCAAAAGTCTGATGTTACTTTGGCCAAGTCTGACGGGGAAACATTTTAGACCAGAGCTAACCAGATGTGGTCCCAATAAATGCAATTAAGATATTTAAGTACTTTAATCCTGATTGTGTGTCACCAGGTTATTGTCTCTTAGTGACCACATAAAGTTCTCCATGCAGCCCTTCAAGTCTTCCAATGATGCACCCAGGGCTACTGTAATTGTGTCTATCCACCTCATCATCTTTTAATCTTTCACTCCAGTAAGCTCTTTCAAAGCTTCAGCTACACTGTTAGAAACTTTGCATAGATTTAAAAGTCAGTAACAAACATTTGCAAAGCGAAATGAGTGTTGCTCTTATAATTACAATCCACATGTTATAACTTACCTCTTGGACAGTGCCATTTTAACAAGGGAAAAATAATACAAATGATTCAGACAATGAAGACACATTTCATGCTTCCTTCTTTTATCTGATTCCTTCTGTCAATAAAAAAAAAATCAGATTTGCACTGGAAATCTGGAACCCTGGCTTTAATGCCATTTATTAAAGAAAAGACGGGGCACTGGGAAGAAACTGACAGAGAATTTCAACCCATGTATGTATTCATTTTATTATCCTGATAACTGCTCAAACCCCATGTACAATTTAGATATTTTTCCATAATCAGTGTGCAGGGCAGAAATTCAGATGAAAGCATCCCAATACAGTTTCTACTGAAACATATCTTATGAATAAAAGTCCCTGCCTGCTCTATTGTCAAATTCACTGTTTGGAAGCTCTTTCTAACATTCCACTGAAATCTACCTTTCCCTAACTTACAAAAATTATCCCAGGTTTCCCACTCTAGAATCAAAGACTCTATGATCAAAGGATCAATTTTCTTCCAGATTATGTCCTTTCAGTTACTACCTCTCTCACATTCCTAACCAGCACCATCATCTTTCCCAAGGACTACACATTTCTAGCTGTCAGTCTCCCTCCACAAGACTAGTGCCCCTGGTTGTTTTCATTGGTCCAACTTGGTCCAATTTCCCTTAATTGTTTTTAAAGTATGGGGCTAATAACTACTAAAAATTGGGATCTGACCAGAGAAGACTAAAGTGGAACAATTACTTCCTATTATTTGAATTTATACTTAGAAATATAGAAAACTGACAGCAAGAAAAGACCTAGTGGCCCATCAAGTCTGTACTTTGAGGGTTTTTTGTATGTATGTATGTATGCATGTATGTGTGTGTGTATGTATACACATATATATATACACACACACGATTATTTTTATTTATTCTATTTTTAATTTTTGTCAGATGAGTTCTGTTGATACAATCAAAAAGTACATTTCAAAAAATCATATAATACTGCTAGGTCATCATCCATTTGTAATCAAGATCTTTTTCACAGTTACAATTACTATTTCCAAGCCCCTATTTCCCCATCTTATAGCTGTGCATTCAATATTATTTTTTTTAAGTGAAGAAATATGCATATGTCTAAGTTCAGTTTCATCTTCATACTTTCATTCCATTTCTTTAACCTTATCAATATATTTTGAATATTATTTACATGTTCTAGCATGATCAGATTAAGTAACAACTAGTTCAATAAGTTGAGAGAGGGTTTTTTTTTATACATTAAATATATAAGGCTAATTTGTATGGGTTGTAATATCTCAATATGTTGGTTAATAGATTATCAAAACTTTCAGGAGTTCAGCTGAAATCTTACTTCAATTATTGATTAAGTGGAGAATCGGAAGGAAGCCAACTTTAGCTTCCATGTGCCCTGGGAAAGTAATAAAATATTGACTCTCCTTAAAGTACTGTAAGGAATATATGATGAGCAAATATTCTAAAGTAGCGTTTCAAGTACAGGTCTTTTTTCCCCACCTCCTCTTCTTTTCACTATTTTAACAAAAGGAAACTATGACAATCCTGTTTGAAGCATATTTACCATATCAGTGACCTACTAGAAAATTATGGTTTAAATAGATGCTAGTCAAAATATATAGATTTTATACCACAGCAAACATGTCCTTATGTAATATCTGTCAGGACTATTTCACATTATTATTGATCAAAACCTTTATAAAAAAGGCATGTTATATATTTCATTAAAGTAAGGAGAAAACAATCCATCTGATTCCACCACCTTCCAGGTTCTGCTCTGTCCTTGTTAATGTTAATTCTAAATACTATTGAATAAAAATGATCAGACCATCTGATAGAACTTTCAATAAAGAAAAATAAATGTGTTTTACTATTGTCTCTAGTGTCACTAATAAATGTAGTGTAAAAATCTATTCCTTCATACATTATGACTGATTCATCCAGACTCTATAATATTTTCAATTTTTGGTGCAACAAAAGCATAGGACGATGTTTTCATTTCATTAAATATGATGGTGGACTGTTACTTTCGTGGCAGCAAATTCATTTGCTTTTCCTGTTCTACGTGGAAAAAGTGTTAATTTGAAAAAAAGCTTTAAAAATCCATGAAACAGATTTCAAAAGAACAGAAAAAGGCAGCCAATGTAAAGCAAGGTTTACAGCCCTAATAGGGAGATAACCAACAATCTCACTCTGCTGTGCATAATTGATTGGGAAGCTTGATTGTATCCTCCTGCAGCCTAAGGCCATAGAATAAAATGCAAGTGGGAAATGGCATTTTGAATAAAGACAATGTTGACACAAACCTGGAGCCAGCCTCTGTATGATTAAGGATACCTTCCTAAAAGCACCTTTCTCCAAAATTCAGTGACCTTTGGCCTTCTTTACAAGCAGAGCTATATTTTTCTACTTTAGGTAAGAGCTCAGTAGGATCAATGGTTGTATACTGTTTTCCTGAGTCCTGAAAGACCTGGGTTAAAGGTAAATTTAAGGATGTTTGCAGGACACTATTTTGGGCTGGTCTTAGTGAAGTTTTAATGGTACTATGCCCAACTCAAAGATGGACATCTCAGAGGGAACAGCCAGCTTGAAAAACCAGTTAAGTCCCAAGAGCTTTAAATAAGAGTGTGAAACCTACCCCTCCTCCCCTTGACTTTGTAGTTCTCTAATCACCTTAAGTAAGGAAGACTTGTGAATCTCTGTGGCAGGGAGGAGCTGATGGCCCAGTAGCCTACCCTTCTTGTGTAGACGCCTTCTACCCAGCCTTCATTACAAAATTATCATAAGAAAAGGCAATGCTTCCTTTCAGTTCTCAGCTTGATCTTGAAACTTCAGAAATTCTTCTTCATACTGTAAAACTTTGGCGTCTCTTCAGGGGAAGAATAAAAATAAATAACCCTGCCCCCACCTGCATATATACAAACATAGCCTCTTCCATCCTACAGTTACAATTTGAGGATAGAAAGATTGGGGGGTGGGTAGGACAATGCAAACCTGGTGAAGAGGAGCTGAAGAACGCGCCACCTGCTGAGATTTCAATGGTTCCCCTTGCTTTTTCCCCACATCAGAAAGCAGGAACTGTAGAGGGGGAGAAGGAGAGGTTTTAAAAATTCCTATGAAATTTCAATCAACCTTAAGACATGTTTCTCTGTAACATAAAATAAACAAACTATACAACCAGTTATTCCCAGTGTGACATAAATATAGCTGTAGATTTTATTGGCATTAATTTATTGCACTATAAAAACTAATTGCTTGATACTATAATGATCAAAGATATAAAAAACCCCACTGCCTAGTGATAAATTATCTGGCCTTCTACTGTATTGCATTTTATAATACTTTTAAGTTTTGTTAACTATACACTAGACTATTGTCTGGTTTGGGAACTGATGTTACTGTACTTGTTTTTGCTGAAATGAAAATTGGCACTTACGATAAATGACAAATCCTATTTTATTTGTTGGATATTTACATAGTGAACATTTTATAAATCTTATGTTGCTAAGTTTTTTCCTTCTTTGAATGTTTTTGTGTTCCAAGATGGAAACATTCAGGTCATTGACTCAGCAGGACAAATAAGACATTATATTAATTGGTGGTTTTTATGAATACTGTATTTAATTCCACCACTTTAATTTGGAAGAAAAAAGATGCAGAGTCCTGATCTAGACTCAGTCTCCTGATTCAGAACTATATAGCCTTGGATCCCCAGTTACAATTAGTTCTTGAAAACTTGGTTTATAGGATATAACATGTTGATCTAAATCAGTCATCTCCAGTCAGGCACCTTCCAGACATGTTGAGATGCAGTTCCCAAAATTACCACACAAACCAGAAATGATCAGTGAATGCACAATTGCCTAAATATTATGCTCCTTTGTAAAGATTCAGATAGTCCTTGGTTAATAATGGTAATTGGGACAGGAATTTCTGTTGCTAAGCAATGCGGTCGTAAAATTCAATGTCATGTGATCACATCACTTAGCCACAGCAATCCTAGCAGCCCCCATTGCTGTCATTAAGTGGATCACACTCAGTTGTTAGGTGATGATTCACCTCGATCCAAGTCATTCCCAGCTTGGTCCCGGAAGCCCCAAGCCTTAATAAACTGCAATAAGACTGCCTCCTCTTGAGTTTCTCCCATTCACCTATTATCCCATCTCTCTTTTTATGTTTACCCTGCATAGTGGCACTCATTGGGGGAAGGGTCTAATACTTAGTGCTGAAGTAGAGCTGGTCTCAGCCAGCTGCTGCCACCTTGAGACCTCTACTTCAGCCCCAACATTGCTGGCACTGCCATTGCAATGAGGGCTAGCCAGCTTCATGATGCAAAATCATAACTGCGCCAGTGCCCAGCCTTGCTCTAACTTCAGCTGCCCTGCACTCTACCAGCCTTGTGCTCTGCCAGCCCTGCCACCCCTAGTTGACCTCTGCCAACTTCTTCCATCCTTCCTTCTAGATATATTCCTTGCTTACTTAACTCAAAGTTGTGCCAACTTAAAATTGGCTGAACGAGTGGTACCTATGATCTGTTCTTGGAGTTTCAGCTATTGTCATGCCTTCATAGTCATGTGGTTGCAATTCAGGCACTTGGTAAATGTCTCACACTTACAATAATTGTGGTGCCCTGTGGAACTGACCAGCCAGCAGGGAAGGTCTCAAGTCATTCTGGTAATTCCCCATCCTTGGCGTTCCTGCGCACTGCGTTGCCACCCTCCTTTCCTTGGCTTCCCTACACTCATACCTTGCCACATCTGTTAGTCCTTCCAGGTAAATTAGGCAGGAAATAATTAGATGGGCTAATTCTACTTCATTATAAGTCTAAATTAATAGAATCTTGCAAGTCTGAGGACCCAAACTTTCCGCCATCAATAAAATAGTCTTTTATTCCCAACCTACATCTCTTCTATCTTCTATGTGTTGATGTTCTGATCTTGATCCTAATTTTCTCTGTTCCTGCATTCAAAATTCCTGTGCATCATAACATCAATGCAGGTTGCAAAAGCTGCAGAGGAAAAAGAAGGGAAGGAACTTTGCCCTATTAAATTAAGTGAGAAAGATTTGGAGCGGTTACACTCTCACCCACTGAAATAAAGGAGCATCACTGGAATGTGAACAGAATGCCAATCTTATTCTTTCTATCTTGCACAGATCTGTCATATTTGTTTAAGTGGTGCATAAAGTCATAGATTAATAAATACCCCTGGGTTTACAATTTGCTTTTCTGCTAGAGGACAGGGCTTGCTAACTCAAAGCCAGGGCAAAGTTTGTGGCAAACTTTTTCAGTCAGATTCTCAGAGAGAGTGTAGATCCTCACATTCATGCATTTCTTCCAAAGCACTGGGGTGGGGAGAGATCCCAGAATTGTGGTAAAATTGAAATTGTTAACGAGCAAGCCAAGTTATTATATGCATAGGGAATATTTTAAACTGCATTAAGTACAATTAAAATTGACCTGTCATTTCCCTTCTTTTATTTTTCTATTCTAGACAAACTTTTTGGAGTGTAGCCCATTGCATGTCACTCAAGGATGTCCACAGAGGAAGAGTGTAAAAAAAGTGACAGCTCTCTGATCAAAGTCCTACCCTGTTTTATGAGCTTCAAATGATTGTGGCTATCAAGGTAACTTTTTAACTCCACCCTCTGAACATCTTTGATGCCATTAAACATTAGTTTTCTTAAACCATTGATCTATTCTAAACAGTGAACCAGATCTGTAGGTACCTAACAAATCTTTTGAATACAATATTTTATTTATTTAGAAGATTTATATGGCTGCCCACTCATTTTCAGTAACTCTGGGCACCTTACAAAGAATAAGTGAAATTTTCCAATAATGTTCCAGCTTAGGGGTGATGTTTTTATTGAAGAATTTTATTTTTTCCCCACGTTTCAAACTAGTATGTCATTTCTTTTTAAATATCAAAAAGCTCTTTTTGAAAAGAACATGCACGTTTCTACCTAAAAGTTTAACCTTTTGCTGTGTTTTTAAATATGCTCCAAAGTGACACTACTGAATTCATTTGCTCTGGTATGAAAGTGGAGCAAATATTTAATTTTCTTTCTCTTGAATCTACACTAAAGTGCTTTGCTGTAGCTCCGTTGTGCCCATTTTATTTGGATGATTGATGTCATTATAAAATACTTTTCTCCAGGTACATGTTCAAGTAACTGCAATTCATTATGATATCTGCAAAAAGGATACATATGCTTCACTGTACCCTGCTTGTATAGTGTTACATCAATTTTAAAAGAGTCTTTAAAGGGCTTTTGGTTTGCAACTGCACTTCATTTTTTAAAAAGATATTAATTTTTTAATCTTAAAAAAATTAGACTGATTTTCAACACAAAATGGAATTAGCCCACAGAATTTAGAGATTTAAAAATTTGTACAATTTCCCACATCTTCCTGAATAATTAAAAAGCTTAAATTTGATAGAAAGATCATAGCATAAGAACTAATAATTTATTGCAAAGGCAAACTATGAAAAGTTATTTGTTGCCTTAGAAAGCTTTAACTCTGGATTTCCTGCCTTTTGGGTGAATCCAACTTTACTTGTAAACATTACACCCATGTTGTCCTTTATTCAGGATTAAATGCAGCCGTTAGTTTTTAGCTAGGAAATTGCTATTGAAAAGTTTTCCTCAATCTCAGTTTCCTTCCATGTCTACTTATGTGGAAAAACATTTCCATGCGACAAAAAGAAAGGGCGGGTGGGATCCTACTGCCATATTTTTTTCCCCCTGCAAAAAAAGGCTGCCTCCTTGGCAGATATCTTAAGGTACCTGAAACAACTAATTAAAGAAGGAAGTGGTCAAAGTCATTCTTCTTTTAGACTTCAAAGGTGATCCCCTCGCCTTCCTCTTTACATTTTACTGTCTGTCTCTCTGCAGCTGTCAGCTTACCCTGAGAGTTTCATGGCGTCAAACCTGCCTCCTCCTGCTCCATAAAGTGACAGTCTTGGGTTGGTGGAATGCAGGTGTAGGAAAGGGAAAAGGCCAAGATTGGCCTGCTAATGATTTCTCTGACACCCCATGCTGGGCTGCTAAAGAAAGAAATCTATGCCCATTTCTCTTTGTTTGGTCAGATAGTCTAAGCTCTGTTGCCTTTCCCCCACCCCCCTGCAAAGGAGCTGGGTTTTTTTAAATAGGGCAAAGGCTCCATGGTAAAATGATGGCATCTTATCCAAGGTTTGAAAACTTTTGAGGCTTTAATGAGATACTGAAGTGGAGACAGGCAGCACCAAAGGCTTCTATTTTCTTGATAACTTCACCCTGCAAATGCTTCATCCAGAGTTAACCCCATTGCAGTTTAGATTGGTTTGAAGAATGAAGGGAGTCAAATGACAATCTGTTCTCCTGTGGACATCATATATCTTGCTTCCAGGCTAGCTGAAAATTAGAGTCAAGAGTTTTCATTTCATCACTATAAAGGTTCTACTATTCAGCTAGTCCCCTTGGTTTTTCAGTTTACATTCAAGTAAGCACAATGAATAGGGGTTGTTTGTGGGATAAGGTTTGAATTTTCTTCCGTCTTCTAGATATGTGTTCTATATTAGCATACTCCAAATATGCATATTTGATTGGTCCACACATACTGTAAGATGATTGGGTAACTGAACTACCGTGATTGGCTCGTTATGAATCAACTGCGACTGGCCGGGCCGATCATGGGAGATTCAAAGAGCTGTCATTGGCTGGCGAGCTGCGAGCAATCCCTATATGAAGGGCTGCCGCGGCTCCAAGATCTGGTAGAGATCTATACATTCAATAAAGAGCTGAAAAGTCACACAGGTCTCAAGTCTCTCTTCCCCCGATCTAACAATATGGGTTTTAAAAAGGACGCAAAACAACTGCAATTGAAAACCCCCTTACTAATCACTAAGTCACACTGCAGACAAAATTATCTTGCAAGTAAAAACAGTTACACTGCATGTGTCCCTGAAACCAATGGAATTTATTAGCTATGATTATCTAGAGTCTTTGCTTTTGAGGAAAGGTAACAACTACCATTCAGTTAGGATGTTGTACTTTATTCATACTGAAAAATCTAACCTTGCTGTGGATGGCATACTGAATTAAACTAAATAAAGGAGAATTAAATTAGTCTGATGTTTCATTAGCAGTATGTTTCTCTAAACCAGGGGTGTCAAACCAGTGGTGGTATGCTGCCAGTTTGGACTGGTTCATCTGAACTGGTAGTAAAAAAAACAAAAGCCTCCTATGATCAGCTGAAAGGAGGAAATAAAGCCAGACAATCAGCTGAGAGGAGAAAAGAAGAGAAAAACCAGGAGCGGCCCTCCCACCTGGTCCTGCACTTTTTCTCTTCATTATTCTCTCAGCTGATTGGTGCTGCAAGACTCAGCTGATGTGGGGAAAGCTGCGTGCGCACATTAGGTACATGGGTGTTAGGTCCATGTGCATTTGATCACTAAACCGATAGTGGGACAGATAGGTTCCCACTGCTGTGTCAAACTCATGTTGTCACAACGGTGTCATGTGATGTATCAGGGTTTTTTCCTCCTTCGCTAAACCAGCATGGCCAGTGCGTGACGCATCTGGCCCATGGGCCAGGAATTTGGTAGCCCTGCTCTAAACTAATAATAAAAAAAGCCAGGCATTTAAAAATATTTTCAAACATTATTTTGGATCCTATGTTTCTATAAAATAAAGTGCAGTTGAGTTTTAAAAGGCTAAAGGGCAGATATTGCAAATGCAGAACATTGCTTCATGCGTTTACGTGTCCTATCCACAAGTGAACATTTTAATACTATCTCAGTGTAATGCAATTGAAAAAAAGGGTTCTAAACTAGTTCAAGGCAGAAAATATGTAAAAATTATTGTGTTAAATCCTACAATGAATTTAATTCCATTAAAAAGAAAAAAAACTATCAATTTCTTCCCCAGCATAGCTCAAAGTGGGTGCAATTATATCATTATCCTATCCACTGTAGTTCTTGCCTTTCCTCAATGTACTAGACATGATCCCGGCTAACAAAAGTTTTGCTTCACAAAATTCCACAACTTACACACTATAGATTTATCTCCCATAGTCTCCAGTTGGCATAGCCAAAGGCCATTAGGACTAGGTATTATAGGAACTGATCCAAAACATCAATAAATAAATCGGCTCTATGGAGGGAAAATATAATACACCAAATCCTTTAACAATGGAATAAAATTTTCCTTGACTTCACTAAATGAATCTGCTCTTAATTCAAAATACATTTTCCACTAAGACTGGCCTGTGAGGATTATCCTCACATTATTATTCCACTAAAACTGGCCTGTGAGGATTATCCTCACATTATTATTACTGCTGCTTGTTCTCCACCACTGATTACATGCTTAGCTATTTGGTGGATTGCAGAGTTTAAATGCTCTGAGCAGCTTACAACATCTTGCCAATTACATAATTACAAGGCTGGGAATTGGGATTTAGATCACATGCATAGCTTCATGGCAGTGCGTAGCCTGCAGAATTGTGATATGGAAGAGTTCTTTCTAAAAGCTAAAGACAAACAACTATTTAGTTAGTGACCATTACAACGGCACTAAAAAGTGTCTTATGACCGTTTTTACACGACTGTGGCAGCATCCCCGTGATCAGATGTCAAAGTTCAGACCCTCGGCAACTGACATGTATTTATGACAGTTACAATGATCTAGGATCATGTGATCACCTTTTGTGATCTTCTGGCAAACAAAGTCAATGGGGAAGCCAGATTCACTTAACAACCATATTACTAACTTACCAATGGTTGTCATTCATTTAACAACTGTTGCAAGAAAGTTCATAAAATGGAACAAAACTTGTCTAACAACTGTTATCTTGTTTGGCAACAGAAATTGTGGCAGTCGAGGATTACTGTATTTGTACGAGCTCTGATTCTTTCAGGTTTTGTACTTGGAAATAGTTATAAAAATTATCATTTCTACACTTCTTTGAAATTTAAATATAAAGAGGAATAAAAAATCTATCTAGGTAGCAGAAGAATTCCACAGAATTCTAATGAGATGAAAAAAAGGAAGAAAATGGCCCAAATAATAATTTATAAAATATAATAAAATAATTATTAGCTGACCTCCCACATATTTTTAGCATTTAAAGTCCTTCATGCAACTCTGAATTTGTGATCACAGCAAAATCTCTTTTTGAATGGTTAAACAATATTTTATACAGCAGCAAAATGTTAGCTGTCCCATCATCATTCACCAGCATTAAGTCAGTTGTTTCAAATGATAGAAAGGGGCATTTTTCCCCCTCTTACCTTGGAAAACATTTGTTCCATTTGCTGTTGGCTTTTCATCTTCATTTTTGTAGGAGTTGATGGGCAGCTAATATCCACAGACTGCAACAAAAGAGCTGCAGTCTGCTGTGAAAATTAGGAGACAATGAATTTTTTACTCTTAGAGAAAATAAATTAGAGAATAAAATTAATTCATCCAGTAGCAAAGAGATCACTCATTATGAAAATGCAAAACTGTTTAAGCCCTTCACTTGAAAACTAATAATTTAAAAAATGAATAATCTGTTTACAAATACAACTATTCAGTCTAATTTTATGAGCATTAGGATAAAACACAAGTTTATATAATGTGGTGCACTTCATCAATTTTGTTGATTCCTATGTATTTGTTTCCATAGTATTAAAAACTCAATGTTAACATAAACTTGATTAGCCTCTCTTAACCAAGGGAACTGTATAATTTGCTAAATACTGACTATTTTCTATTAATGGGTTTTGGAAGAGATTTATACACTGGATCTACACAAATGTAATGTTCATATATATTTTTTCAAGTGGAGTTTGTTTGTTTTTTTGGACTGACTGCATCTAGTGCCACTTAGGGTAGAAGACTTCCCGTTTATAATTGCAAATCTTTTTTTAGCAATTACTTCACCTAATTATCCAGGTTAGATTTGAAGTGAATATAGGAGAGTAGGATGGGAAGAAAATCTGTTTCACTGGATATTCAAGAGCCCTGGTGGCACAGTGGTTAGAGTGCTGCACTGCAGGCCACTTCTGCTGACTATCAGCTGCCTGCAATTTGGCAGTTCAGATCTCACCAGGCTCAAGGTTGACTCAGTCTTCCATCCTTCCGAGGTGGGTAAAATGAGGACCCAGATTGTAGGGGGAAATATGCCGACTCTGTAAACTTAAAGAGGGCTGTAAAGCACTATAAAGCGATATATAAGTCCAAGTGCTATTGCTATTACAACCAACACAAAATAGTTTATAAAATGCAAAACAAATGGAAGCAAAAATAGGATTAAAATTAACCGCTGCCTTTCTTTTTCACCAAGGAAAATTGTTAACATTATTAAAAGCTATACTTAAATATGTTTATTTACTGAAAACAAACTTTTCTAAACTGAGATCTTCTAGCGAAGAGGTTTGGGATTCTAAGGCTCCATCCAGTTATTCACAACCCTCCACCCCCCCCCCCCCCACACACACCTCAAGTGAGAGTAATTGATATTTGTACTACAACCTCTGCGAATTACCAGATTCCCCACTTTTAATTTAATGCTATATTACTGTTCCAATTACTGGAGAATATGCTAAACGGAACTTCCCAAAACAAACAAAGAAAGAAGAAAATCCCTGCACAATTCCATTATTCTGTTTTCACGATTCTGGTTTAGAAGTGCATGTCAGCCAAACTTGCAAGAATTGAGAATGAAACACCATAAGTATTTCAAGAACTGCAGATGTTATGAAGAAATAGAAACAAAAGAAATAAAAGAGATTCATAAACATGTCATACGTTATGCAAAAAGATGAAGTGCATTTCAATTCTCCACTTAGACTTTATGAATATAACCTGTGAATCCGTGCTTTTATCCCATGATGCCATCGCACATGGGTGTAAATACAGTTCATTCACTGGCCAACTGAATGGATGTTTTGGGCCTTTGGAGAATGCTTGGCAAACTCACGTAATCATAAATTAGAAAGGAAGAATAAAGCAAGCAAGGTTTCAGGAGGATTCATTATCTCAAAATAGTGACACCTTGAGAACATAAGCTTGCTTTTATTTCAGGGGAATAGTCACAAAAATTGGTATTAAAACAATATATTGGTATCAAACTTGCAGAAAAGTTACAGCTGTATAGCTAATTCAGTCCATTAACACATTTTCATAATTAAAAAATTTCTAATTTGGAAGTTCTGGAAGGAAATTGCTTTGTTAAAAAACCAGCAACATTTGCAAAATTTAAATTAATTGAAAATTATTTTCCAAACACATTAGTTCACAAATCTAAGATTCCTATTAAGTCATAAAGTTGTTGCACCTTGATTTTACCCAAGCAGAACATCTACTACTACAAACAACTGTGTTACAACAGGTTGTTTAGTCTCAGCACAACCCAGCTGAACAAAGAGAGGACAGCATATTACTCTTCCTGAATCTGTGGCGCATGTATTTTACCCTTCTATTTTACACCTCCATTGTAAACAATAAATGTCTGTGTTTTTTTCTTCTCTCTCACACACACACGGTTTACAAATAGAACTAAACAAAAGCATCTATTTATTGATTCTAATCCTAAAAGTAACAGCCCAAACTTGACCTCAAGTATGTTAACTGCAGAATAGAATATACTATCAATAGAAAACTTAAGAATGTTACAATCAAGGTATGAAATGCCCAAGTTCTAAAACCCCTAAATGAGGCTTTCAGTAACAGAAAATGAAAATTATTCTCGCAGTTTTGAAGAAATGTCAATATCTAATAAGGGAAGTAAAACAACAACCAGAGACAAAGAAATCATTTAATGTATTTTCAAAAACAGATTTTGATAAACCAAGAGTCGAAAAAGTTGGTAAGGCAATGAGGAACAGAGAATTTGGGAACACTCAATAGTGGAAAAACATGTTGAGAAGAAGCGTGAAAAGCTGGTGAGCAAAACTGAGCTTCCAGAAACAAAAGGCAAGAAGAAAAGCAAACTGCAAACTATAGGCCGCAAAGAATCATTTCAAAGAATGGGAGCAATGAAGCAATAATATTTTTAGCAGGTACAATAAAGTAGCAGAGATTTGGGGCTTGAGGAAGAGCAAAAGGTAGTATTAAGAAGCATAAGAAAAATAAAAGAAATTTGCTCCCTACTAAGCTCAGGAAAGCAATTTGAAATTTCTCAAACTCAGACTGGACCGAACCACAACTGTTCTTGCTGGAATTCATGAACACATAAGAAGCTGAAGCCAAGTTTGGAGATGAAGCAAATCTGAAGCAAAGAGTTAAATAAGTAAAAAAACAACCTTTAGCCGGAATTTTTTAGGAGCAGGAAGGAAGAATAAAAGTTGAAAAAAGAAGATGGAGATAACAGAATTAAGGGATAAAAAAAAAGACAGCAAAAGCAAAGTGAAGTAGTTCAGAATGGAAACCTGGGGGAAGAAAGAGAGAATGCTCAAGAACTTCATATAAGATCTCATCAATCTTTTTTTCAGAATAGAAAAAACATCTTTACTATGCTTGTATTGCATCTTTCCATTGAAGAATGAAGTTTATTAGCCAGAAGGACAGCAAACATTTGAAAGCTAATTAATAAACTGTTAATGTCCCTGTTAATTTTTTTTAAAATCATGATCTACATCCTTCTAAAAAGTTAAATAAAAAGAGATAGCTAAAGAGATTCCTCATAAGAAATCCTGGATAGTCCTACTCCAAACCACTTGCTATTTTAAAAGATTAAAACATTGGATACTAGGAGACAATTGCTAGAGACAATTGATTACCAATGCAGTTAACTTTACAGGCATGATTTGATTATCATACTATGCATGAGTAAGCAGCCTTACTACTGCAATTTCTGGAAACTATGGATACTCTTATTTTTCTTTAATAGCGCATACTGCAGCATTTTACTATCATGATGGAGCCAAATCATGAATAAATATTCATCATTGATTCATGAATAAGTGCATGGCTCTAGGGTATGAAATGGTACTGTTGTCTCTCTGGTCCTTGGCAACCCATAAAGATCCTGATTGTTTAGGATCAAGAAGCACATCAGCTCAAGATTGAAACTCTGCTCTTTTAGATACATGGATTGCATTTCCACAGTAAGATAAACAAGGCTCCTAGGTTTGTCTCTCATCCCTTCAGAATTTTTTTAGTGACAGATTTTTGCACTAAGCAGTCAAAGTGTGCCAGCACTGGAGTGAGCGATACTATTGGTGTTAGCTGCAGCATGCTGATACATCCTTGAGAACTAGCACATCATTAGTGATACCTTCACAACTAAGGTCAGATGGCACACAAAGCAGTATATCCTTAAGGCAAGTGTGTAGAAAACATTTAATTCAACCTCTTTATCATTGGTTCTCTTGAATTGTATACACAATATGCACATATGTATAAGCATGTGTGTGTATACACCTACATATACACATTCATGCAAGTCTACACCTGATATAGACTTGTCAATTGGAACCATACTTCATCTCACAATGTTGCTAGAATCAGTCCATCAATCCAATTAAGAATTACATTACAATTAAGTTATTAATAAGGTAAAAACAAGTTAAAATATAATATTTGTCCATATACAGTTTTTATTTATATCTATCACTTTGTCATACAAGCACTGTAACAAATTTTTAAAAGTTGTCAAGATTCTGCATAGAAATGTGAATTGGACCTAATGTATCATATGTCCACGTTAAACTCATAAACTGGGATGATGAATCTCATAATCTAACTCAAATTTACATTTATATTTAGTTTTGAAATTTGTAGTCCAATTCAATAATTTTCTTGCATCTCTGAGAAATGCTTCCTATCATACATAGAGCTAAATATTCTCTTTTGGGAGTCACATTTATAAACTAAAATTTGAATGTTTGCACTAATAATTGATTTGTCTACATAGTCAATTATTGTTATTGATTACTATTAACAGATTCAGAAACACATCAAAATTGAGAGTTACCGATGTGAAATTTTAACTATAAATATTGACTGGGTGCTCTTGGAAACAGTTATACTTCATACTCTGATCTATTCTGGTAAACTATCCAATTGTGTTGGAGCCAATAAATGAACTGGATTATTCTAGATTTCTAGTCTTAAAGGCTCTGCAGGGAAAAAAAGCTGGAAAAGGCTATACCAAGAGAAATATATAATAAATTATAATAACATAGTCATTAAACGATCTTAAAAAATTAGGGCTTCCGTTAAAAAATGTACCTTAATTCTGAAAAAAAGGATGCTTCATATGTGTGTTTATCAGGGATATTTTTTGTAGTTTCCCATCTTATACCATTTCCTTTCCAAAGTAAAAAAAAAAAACCCTCTGCTAACTTGCTTCTTTCTACAATTATGAAATATTATTGAAATACTGTATATAACTAGTATACAATATGAAATATGTGGAAGTATGATCTTTAGTTTGCATTTTTATCCATTTTCTATTATTTGCTCTATCTAAAATTACTTATACAAAAGAAATCAGCTATGTTCAAACTCTGTAAGTATAGGTTAATTATCATTAGTTCAGAAAAAATAATTTAAAATGTTAATCTTGATAGATTAATATATAAAGATAGATCATTTTTAAAAAATTGCCTCATTTATCTTTATTATTTCCACTAATGCATTGATTAGTTTGAAGAGTTATCTCTCAGGTGATAACATGAAATGCATTTGATTTTGGTTCCAAAAGACAGTGGCTATTCAAATGTATGAAAAGGTGCTTTTTCATTCCTCCATTTTATTTCTCTCACATATATGTGAACAATTTCCCTTGATTCACTCTGCCTCACAGTAATAAGGATTCAGCCAAGATATATTTATTTTAGGCCAAGCAAACATGGGTCCATGTGGCCTACCTTTGACTGGGACAGGATGAAAGGCAAGAAGGGCCTCCTAACGGTTTGGTGACATCTCCACTAATCCTCCCTCCTTTGGGGAACAATTACAGTTGTCAACTAGAAGGCATCCACAGGAAAACTTCCAAGGCATATTCTGAAAAGATTTTGCTTGCAGACCCAAAGTAAAAGCATTTTGGTATCATTCTGAATGATGACAGTTCATGGAGTTACCTCAGTCCCTATATTGTCATAGAAAATGCTTTCCACATGCAGCTAGATTAGATACATTTGTCAAAAGGATTAGATCAGGGATCCTCAACTTCAGCTCATCAATTCTTTCAAAAAATTTCAAATTGTTCAGTGACTCCCAAACATGAGGGTTGATATTGACCACTTTGGAAAACCTTGGATTAGACAAATATGAAAGATTAAGCCTGCAATTCATTGCAATGATTGAATAGTAGTTTAACAATCTGTTAACTACCATAATTCACCACAGGCTACATGCTTATAAAAATCAGTTCTAGCGGGGGATGCAAAAGAGGTGACATCTTAAGGCTCTGTAGCCTTAAGATTCCCCAAATCATGCAGATAGCATCAATGGGTTTTTTTTTTTTCCAATTCAGCGATGAAACTCTTTCGTAAGTGGTTTAAGGCCAATCAGATTGAATGAGTGCATGCAGAACAAAGATTTCTAATCATTATCTGGTTTTGCCCTGATCAAAGGCCAAGGGTAACTTTCTCAAATCTTACCTTGACCTTACATGCAACTGAATAGCCACAAAGAAGAAAAAGTACTGTTAATGTTTTTCTTATGTAGCCTAAAACCAATGGCAATCCTCCAAAAACTACTGAATCAGGAATGAAACAGATGATTTGAACCTTTCTTCTTCATCTGTTTAATGTGTTGATTATTAAAATGTAATAATCTTTTATTTTTCTTTAAAAGCAAATACTGCAATGTGAAGGAGGTAGAAAAAAGAAGAAAAAAGGCAAGATGATAAAAAATTCTACCATATTTAAACTGTAAAAAACAAAAATATATTGCAATATTATAAACCTTACATTATACCCCACTTTCCCTTCCATCTGTATCCCCACTATTGCTCATAGTTAAATTATTTGAACTTTATATCAAATATTAGTGATTGTTTGTTTCTATTTAAATTCTAAAATTGGTATTCCACATATGTAAATTTGCCTTGCTCTGTGATACAATATATGAATGGGAGCCATTTTTGCCTGAATTTTCTTAAACTTCCATTATGGATATATTCTGCAATTTTAGTCTCCCAGAACGATATTGTATGCAAGAGATATTTTTCCACTATTATTCCTTCTATGCTCAACAGATCTCATAGTAAACTAGTATTTTTTTACTTAGCTTTTCTGGAATTATGTCTAGCAAAAATATCTGTGGTCTCAGCTTAAGTTTCATTTTTAAAAAATGGATTCTTTTGATTCACTTCTTTGTAACACTTTTGAGGTTTTTTTGTATGACCACTACATGTGATAGCATTTTCCTTAGTTGTTATAGCATTTCCAGTGCTTGTTGTTATGTGTTTTATCTATCTTGACAACTGTAGATTGAGTAATATATCATCTATAGAATATTTTATATCTGCATGATGGTTCATCGCACAGTCAGCCAGAAGTTTAGACTGAATTTGCCATTTTTATCCACCTATCAAGTTCTTTCCAAGGACCTGGGATAGGCAATGTTAATGTTTGATGGTGTATTATTATTATTATTTATATATTTATTGATGTATGCTATTGATATATCTATCAAATGTAAAAACTGCCCATCTTGCTCACAGAATGATCCTCAGTGGCTCTGTTATTATTTTATTAATAATCATTGTTACTGTAATTAAAATGTATATGTTTCCCAACTTTCAACAACTTTTAAATTGTAGCTTGGAATAAATTTAAATAATTTTTCCCCATAGCTGTTCCTATTAGTTCTCTTAAATTTTGCATCCATTTTGAGATACAATTTTTATATATTAACTCTGTGCCATATTCAGCAACAGCTTATGTACATATCTAAGTAATCATTTCAGGCTCTATCGTATTTTTCAAAGTTCCTCATCTTTTTTGAGATGGCTTTTTTATTTTTCCAGTTATTTGTAAACACATTAGTTGTGGTGATTTGTCCTTTTTCATTGCAGCCTACAATGATAGGCTCATAATAGATTGTTCATAATTTTTTTTGCACATAAATAAAAATGTATACAAATGTACTATTGTCTTTTTCTTTTTTCCTCAACATAATTTCATTCTATGCTTAGCATAGATATAATGCTAAATAGATTCAAGGATCATCTTTCTGAAAAGAGCTCACATTCTTTGGCTATAAATACCAGCCAATCCTGAATTCGCTGTGATGTCAGAAAATAATTCAGGAGAAATTGGTGGGATCCTTAGGCAAAATATAGATTTGTTTTGCTTTATATAATGTGATCTAAAATGAGCAAAACAAGTGATGAAATAACTCAAAAAACATTAACAAAGTTAATTAAAGTGGAAAAAAAACACTACAGGCTGATCCAAGTGTGATGTCCTTAAAACAAGTCAAAATGAGGCTCAGTAGTGTGTGTGGCCTCCACATGCCTGTATGACCTCCCTACAACACCTGGGCATGCTCCTAATGAGGTGGTGGATGGTCTCCTGAGGGATCTCCTCCCACACCTGGACTAAAGCATCCCCCAACAATAGTCTGTAGTGCAACGTGGCGTTGGTGGATGGAGCGAGACATAATGTCCCAGATGTGCTAAATTGGATTCAGGTCTGGGGAATGGGCGGGCCAGTCCATAGCATCAATGCCTTCGTCTTGCAGGAACTGCTGACATACTCCAGCCCCATGAGGTCTAGCATTGTCGTGCATTAGGAGGAACCCAGGGCCAACCGCACCAGCATATGGTCTCACAAGGGGTCTGAGGATCTCATCTTGGTACCTAATGGCAGTCAGGCTACCTCTGGCGAGCGCATGGAGGGCTGTGCAACCCCCTAAAGAAATGCCACCCCACACCATTACTGACCCACTGCCAAACTGGTCATGCTGCAGGATGTTGCACGGCATCTCCAGACCCTGTCACGTCTGTCACATGTGCTCAGTGTGAACATGTTTTCATCTGTGAAGAGCACAGAGCGCCAGTGGTGAATTTGCCAATCTTGGTGTTCTCTGGCAAATGCCAAACGTCCTGCATGGTGTTGGGTTGTAGACTCTGTCTCATGCTACCAATAGAGTGAAAGCACCGCCAGCATTCAAAAGTGACCAAACCATCAGCCAGAAAGCATAGGAACTGAGAAGTGGTCTGTGGTCACTTCCTGCAGAACCACTCCTTGATGGGGATGTCTTGCTAACTGCCTATGTTTTCCACCTGTTGTCTATTCCATTTGCACAACAGCATGTGTAATTGATTGTCAATCAGTGTTGCTACCTTAGTGGACAGTTTGATTTCACAGAAGTGTGATTGACTTGGAGTTACATTGTGTTGTTTAAGTGTTCCCTTTATTTTTTTTAAGCAGTGTACAAATTTCCTAAATTAAAGCAGAGCATTTAAAAATAAAAAGGTGATAAATAGATTTTTAAAATGTACTTACTTTTTTCAACCTGCTCTTTGGAAAGCTTTTAACTTGCTGGAGTGGTTTGATTCCAGTTGGAGTAGAGAAAAGTAAAGATTTAGCAGTGGACACTGGAGATTGAAAAAAGAAAAGTAAATATTAAAGCTCTGACATAAATAGCATTACTAAATTTATTTTCATCACCTGAAACAAAATTATCAACTGAACATTTCCTATAATACAACTGTTTTATTACAAATTTCACTAATTGTGTTTTTCAATGGGACTTAGGAAAATGACTCATTTTCTGTCACACCACCTTCTTTCTGAGAACCAGAGATTAGATTAACCTCAACATGCTGACCTTTTGTGAAGTGTTGAAGAAGGCTAGTTGGTTCACGGAAGAATTTTGTTGATTGTTCTATTTAGGTTTTCTTTTGGTAACTAGTGTAAGTTTTTTACTCTTTATTATTGTTTGTCTGCTTGTTTGCCTTTATCTGCATTTCAAATTAATTTATTATTTATTTAACTTGGCTTTGATCTTGCATTTTAAGGATTGTAAATGTTCACAAGATCTTCTAGGCAGTGATTTCCTTATTTAAAATATTGGCTAGTGAAAGAATAAATAAAATAGGTATCTGCTTTTCCTGTAGAGATGAATCTTATTCTAATTTCCAGAAATTATGAAGATACTCAGCTTTTAGCTTTTATATCAGGAAGCTTCTCCTTGATCTTTGGGCCAGGAATATCCTCCCAGGCAAATTTCCAAAAGTTTTCATAATCTTGTTGGTTCTTTATGATTCCAAGTTTAGTTAGTTCATTGTGCAATCCAGTAACCTTAAACCAAGGAATGGAAGAAAAACATTCCTTTAAAATGTGTAATTAATCAAGGAGCATCCATAGGAAACATAAGATTTACTCTATCAAGCACCAATGTCTTTATAAATGAGGCAATGCATGTCAAGTGGAAATGGAAGTTCTTGAGTTGTTGGAGTTCTATCTTGAGACAAAAGCATATAGTTATTGTGATTTCTGCAGAAACTAAACAGTTTTTCAAAAGTAATATTGAACACCTATCCCATAATATATCAGATTTTTCCAAAAGATCCTGCTATAAAACAACTTCAATAATATTAGAATTGTATTAGTAGAAGAACATATTTATTGCCCAATAAAATCAATCCAACTAACTATATATAGTTCAATAGTTCTCAGACCTGGTCTATGGACCACCACCAATTGTCTACTGCAGCCTCTCCTATTTAAGTCCCCTTGTCACCTCTTTCCCCCACCTCCCTGACAGTCAGCTAGTTTGCAAGCATGGATTACGATCTGAGAACTGGTTCACTGAAGTATACAAGTGATAATACAAATAGTAAGGTGAGTGCTAACATTCAGAGGACTGATAGTAAACAGATCTACCCATCCCCCACCCCAAATAGAACTGTGATCTTACAGCAACACTTCAAAAAGAATATGAAATAAGTGAATATGAAATAAGATGAGTTCCTGAAAATGGGATTTCATTGTGTTGGCTATCATCATTGCGTTGGGGCCTGAAACTCAAGGAATTTCTTTTGAAGAACACTCTTGACCAGCTATGAATTGTTATGATGGCATGGGAATTATCAAATAATTCAAGTGATACATAAATTTTTGGACTAAACGTTTCCCTAGAAAATGTAGTTCTCAAAGATATTTTAAAAAGTATGAGGGTAAGAAGGCATACAGAAATGCAGCCAAAATAATTATTTTATTCTCAAAAAAGGGAAGTAATATTTATTCTCTAAAAATGTGAACTAGCAAAGACACAAAAATAGAGTATTAGTTTAACTGGGTGGTCCTTCTGGTTTCTGAATGTTGATTTAGCAATCCAACGCTACACAAAGTTTAAGAAAGAAATGTTCTTTCTTAACCTTTTTCTCCTATAAGCACATAACCCAGGATTTGCTAAATTAAATAAAGGAGTAATCAGTCTTCATGAATGTAAACTTTTCAAGAAGTATCCAAAATGCCAGATGCCCAAAATGACTGAATAAATGCTAAAAAGTAATGTCGGCTATCTATAAATAAACGCTGTCCATTGTTGTTGGTTCACTTTATGGAAAAATTAATACTGTCATACAATTATATCCTATCAGTACCTAGACTGAAATATATTTTTCATGGTTATGATTGTTTTTCTGTTCTAAAGTTAAGATCTACATTTGAGAAAGATCTTAAAGCTATGCAGATTATGAGACAGTCCTGAAGATAAAATGCATTTTTACAAAGTGCTGTGAGTGACTACTTAGGATCTATTTGTAATTCAGAATACAACACATTTCCATACAGACAGATCACTAAGAAGATCAGCATAAAACCTAGATACTTGTTTATTTTTTCTGATAATAGTTTTGTATTATAATGTAAAGATTAATTTTAGTAGTTTTATAGTACTAGAACAGGGTAAAAATATGGCATTTTATAATTACTTCTTTGTGATCATTTGCCTATCTTACTAATTGTTAACTAACAATTTGGAGGAAGAGGAGGAAATGCTCAGAATATGGCAGAGAGATTAAGACTGGTGTAGATGGGAACCCTTTAGGCCATGGCGTTCTAATGAGAAGAATAAGAAAATTGTAATGATTGGAAACTTATACCGGTAGTATGATTACTAGCTGAGTAAACAATGGGTTTTAATGCCCAGGGTTTGTCAGTGTAAATTGAACTGCTTTTTAAATGAGAGCTTCTACATTACTTTTGGAATGGAAAACCAAGCCTTCAAACTAGATTGACAAGGTGCTTTTACCTCATATGGCTGCTAGTGATGTGGACAGAACGAACTGTTAGAGGAAAGGAGAAAGGGAAGAGGGCCACGACTCTTCACAGCTGACTCAAGCAACAATTTGACTCTCCTGGATGAAAAATTCATTTTCTAAAACACTTCAGTGACAACCACAAAACTAAATGGAGAAGGGTGTCTTACCCAGTAGCTGTTTGACTGTGACATGGACTCCAAGTACTTTGTATCATGCGACAGCTTGCAGAAAGGAAGTTTACGATGAGGGGTGCACTTTTATCAAAGAAGATTTTTAAAAATGGTTAATTTCTCTCTGAATAGCTGGGAAACAAAGCTCAAAACAAATGACAAGTAAACATTCAGCCACAGGAAGCCATTAACCACAGTGGGCACCAATTAGAACTCAGCAGGCATTCTTAAGACCGCCTGGTGCTCCTCCCCACCCCTCCCACTGAACTCCCCAGCTTTGACCGAAGACTCGCAAACACAGCCTTAGGAAGCATCCTCTTTCATTCACTCAGTGATTTGTATGCTGGTTGATAGGCTTATAAATTTGTTTGTAGACTTGTTCAATCTCCCTTCAAGTTTCTTGTCCTCAGATGTCACAAACTACCGCCTGGCCAAAAATTAATTAATTAATTTCTATTTACTCTTTGGAGAAAACATCATCTAAGTTGTAGGAGTTCCTTTCTCTTATTTTATTTATTTGATGTTCAATGATGAATTCTTTAATACAATATTTTAAAATAAATGAAATCTTTGTTTTAGAGAATCCTCTTTTCTTTCAAAGGCTAACCTAAGTTCCCATATGGTGATGGGACAGAATTTCCATAATTCAGACTACAAGCTACTATTTGGAAATTAGAGTTGTATAGAAAAATTAGTTTCCTTGCTGCTGCTACCTGATTGTTTGGATTTTTACAGCCCGGTCTGGTTGTTCTAATTCTAAAGCATCCATCTTGGAGTTTAAGTTTGCCAGTATATTGTGATATCTGAAGGCATTTTAATTTACTTTAATTATGATGATGAAGAACAAACCAAGATGAAACTATGATTTCATCAACTAAACAGGCATCCAGCTACAGGCAGGAACTTTTCTCCCATTTTTCCAGTTCTGAGTGTCATGAAGGCTGTTGAGGTGATGATATCAGGGTTTAATTTGAAATTTGAAATGTTCAATCCAACTTTCTTCAACTCTTAAAAAAATATGTCTAAGTTTAAGATAAACAAATTGCAGGTCTCCAAGTTCAATCGCCAGAAAAAAAAACCCTGATTAATTCAAATTAAAAATCAATATTTTGAAACTTCCAGAGGAGCTGAAGACAGTGAATCTGAGATTCATCAAGACACATGAATATAGAAGGAAACCAAGTCTCAACTGGGTTGAGATTGACTTCTGATCCAACCAGTCCATTGTCAGTTACAGTGATGGGCGGGAACAAATCAGACTTACCTCCAACCATATCTTTTTGACATTTCATAGGCAATCTATCATGTTTTGAAGCTACTATTCACATGGCTGCAGTACCTTTCTAATGACAATAAAGGAACAATACTGCCTTCCCATACTCTGTTCCAGTAAATACCTTAGGCTGCAAGATGTTCATGTGTATAATACATATGAAAGCACTTCATATTTATATTATGTTTCACATATTTCATTTCATATGTTACAAAAACATGAAAAACCATCATCTTAATTTCATATGAAACTTCTGTTTATCAGAGTATCAAAACCAGACACTTCTTAATTCACAGAAAAGATTCTTGATCTTTTCAACTGATTCTGCAATTAGCTATTTCAAGTCTTCCTATTTATTAAAATAAGCATTTGGTTCAATTTATCATTTAATAACCTTCCTTGTTTTTTAATTGAAAATTCTACCAATCACACTTTTTTAAAAAAAATATCTAAAGTGGCCTTTAAATTTAGGCATTGATTTAGTAACATTAAAAAGGAAACACTTATGCTCTTATTAAAGACAGTTCCTTTTGAGACAGGTGACTATTAAGAATACAGCAGATTATAAAGCATAAAATAAGCCCTTATAGGGAACATGACAGCCCTTTAATACTGCTTGATTGGTTTAACTATCTTCATCCTTTAAAACTTTATAGTACCAATAAAATTACTAAAATTCAAATATAAAGAAAGAACAGTTTCATTTCTTTATCGTTTAAGGTCAATGTAGGACAGCTTTATGTGACAACAGATATGTTCTCCTTTCGTCAAGACAAATCGATAATTTTTTTAAAAAAACAGCATAGATATTACTATGAAGTGTTTTGCTTTCTTAGTTTACATAGCTTCGGGCAGCAGATTGAATAAACTCTCAAACAGAACGCCCATTCTCAAATAATGAGAGTCCTAAGTATTTCCTAGTAGTATATTTAACCCATTTTTCAGCTTCCAACACATGTGCTGTGGAACCTTTCCTGTTGAGCAACTGACATCTATTCTTCATCATTAATTCCATAAACAGACCCTTCTCTTTAGTGGAAAGATAGTTTAAATTCTCCAAAATCTGAACTCAGTATAAGGGTCTCTTAGATATATGCATCCGAATAGACATACAATTTTGTGGGGCTGTATGAAAACTTTGTTTAAAATCTTAAATTGTGAAGACACAGAAATGGGCATACCGCAAAGCATGGAAGATGGGATCCGGTGCTGTAATGTGATTTGCTTGGTTTTGACTTAATAGGCACAAACCTAGTCACCTGGGGTTTATTCGACAAAACATACTTAAAGAACCATGATTAAGTCTTTGTTTAATGTGTGGACTCAGATAATTTTATATGATAAACTGGCAGGGAAGAACTAAACTTATCACAGTTATTATTAACAATACTTCATATTATAGACAATTTAAGGATGGATCATAATAATGAAGTTAGGCATTATAAAAGAATTAAAATAAGCAACAGTCAAGCAAAGTTAAAAATGGAAACATAAGCATAATTATCTGTTTAAAAAACCCTTCTGAATTTAAACATGATTTGATTTCTGTTGCAAAGACAGAAATCTCAGCTGGGTTAATATTCCAGAACTGCAATCTAGAGCTAGATTTCTTTCGCCTTTGAAGTTAAAATCAGGGACAGTAATGGACCAGTAGGAGATTTACAATCCTACACTTTTTTTTTTCCATTTGTGTCCAATTCTCAGAGACTGCCTGGATAAGGCTCTGCAGTTTTCTTGACAAGGTTTTTCAGAAGTGGTTTGCTATTGCTCCCATCGTAGGACTGAGAGAAAGTGACAGGCTTAAAGTTACCCACTGTATTTGTGCCTATGTTGGGGCTAGAATTCAGTCTCTCATTTTCTAGCCTGGTGCCTTAACTACTATATACCAAACTGACTCTCGCTCTATGCTTTAGCACAGCGTAAAAGAAGTGGTAGTTTTATTCTAAGCATTTCAATAATTATTTCTCCAAAATCTATTCTATTCATATCAGTAAACTTTGCTACAAATGATTGATGTTATCTGAGGTATATGGGCTTTAAAATGTTTTCTGTTGTCCAGAGTTCTATATAAATAAGTTTATAGCTTCCCCAAATGTGAAGCTACATTGACATTCTGAAAATTAAGGTGAGCTATACATTTGTGAAGGCTATGCATTCAGTTTCATTATGTGTGGAATAATGAAGTGTCAGAAGTCTCGAAGGGCAGGGAAGCAATCCTATATACAAGTGAAAAGGAAAGCTTTTGACATTAATAAGGAAACTGATTTGGTTACAAGTTTTGCAGTCCTTCCTAATATAGTGGCCTTTACTTACACTGGAGGTATCACAATAAAATTGAGTAAGGCTACATAGGAAGCAATTGCACAATACAAGTAGTCCTCAATTTACTACAGTCCATTTAGTGACCGTTCAATGTTCTATGGCAGTGAAAAAAGTGACTTATGACCGTTTTTTACACTTATGATTGTTGTAGCACCCCCATGGTCATGTGATTAAAATTCAGATGCTTGGGAACTGGCTCATATTTATGATAGTTATAGTGTCCTGGGATCATGTCATTATCTCTTGCAATGTTCTGACAAGCAAAGTCAATGGGGAAGCTAGGTTCATTTAAGAACCATGTTACTAACTTAACAACTGCAATGGTTCACTTAATAACTATGGCAAGAAACATTGTAAAATGGGGCAAAATTCACTTAACAAATGTCTCACCTAGCAGCAGAAATTTTGGGCTCAATTGTGATTGTAAATCAAGGAATGCCTGTAGTTCACAACTGAAAACTTTTCTTCTCTTTTCTTTCTAATAACAGTTACCTCAAACACAATGACACATTGATAAACATTCATTTTGATTTCTATACTGTGACTTCAGTATTTATTGTTAGTTTGCTGCACAATACTTGCAAACACTTCTTTCTTTAAAAATACAATTTAATTAATGCTATGCACTGAATCCCCACAAGTTAGCTTACATAGGGACTATTAACAGACAGAAAAGGTGAACCATTAGAGTACAAAGAAAAATTTAAAACACAAGCATATTGGCATAAATTGACAAGACACATTTTCTTTGAAGTTCAAAGACTGTGGGCCTTTGATATTGGGCAGCCTGATTCTTGCATATTCATTTAGATTTCTACAACAGGAAATTGAAGTGTATCTTTTTATTGGAGCAAAACATTATCTTGTAATGTGAAATTTTATTTTTAAAATGATATACTCTGGTTATTTTTTGAAACATGTTTGGAATGTTAAATGTTGTTTCAGTTATTTTTCTCTGTGTATTAACTTTAATTAAGCAAACAAAATTAAAGGAGTTTCTTCATGAGTCATGTGGTCGTAAAGAGAATTCATTGATGAATTTGTTTGTTAAATATGGAGAATTGTCCTTTAGAAGAGGAAATTCTCTTAAGGAAGTTGTTCAGAGAGAGAGAAAAATTCAGGATGAAGCCAGCAAAAGGTGTGAAGGATTTCCCTTTGATTTCCCAATGTGTGTATTTGGGTTGAGACACAGACTATATTTCATGCACATATTAATAGCATGCTAATAAGACAACAATCTCTACTTTAACATTGGCTTGAGGGTCAATCTGATATTTTGAGTCTTAAGACAGAAGGTGTCTTGCTTTTTTATAGGACGAGAATGAGAAAACTGAAGGAAGAAATCTTCTGAAAAAGAATAATTATTTATTTAGATCCCTGTCTGTTTAATTCCTCACCCAATGTGTGTGTGTTTATATTTCTTTGTTTCTTTGTTTGTTTTCCTTCTTTGGACTTATTTGTTGGACAACGAATATAGTTAACTTCTCCAAAGTATTTCCCCAACCCTTCTGTGATTCGCAATGGCATACTTGAGCATCAGATGAACTCCAAAACAGTACTTCAGATCAATTTGTCTGCTTTTTTTTTTCTTTAAATTTTTGAGAATTTGGTGTATTAAAACCACAAGCTGTGTCTTTCAATTAATTTGTCTAACTAATATTAAGGAAACATTAACTGAGATAAACAGAGTTTGTAATGTCAACAAACTAAATATGCCTACAAAATAGGGTAGATGAAAATAAAAAGAACTGGAACAAACGATTTTACCTCTTTGTTAGAAACTGTTGTCAGATTCTAAGAGATTTTCTGCAAAAATCACTGTTTTCTTAAAGAAAAATAAAACTCAAGTTCTATAAAATATATTTCAGATCCACAAACAGATTGTTGAGTGCAGATTCACAACCACTACTTAAAAGATATTCACTTAACCTTTAATTGTGTGATTATTTACATTTATCTTCTGCCATACAAAATATGAATATTCAAATTCAAAATATTAAAAAAATAGTTTTATACGTGTATTTTTTTCCCGAGTTTGAATTTCTTTCAAAATAATTTCATGTTTACGTTGAGGAAATGATAATTATTCAGACATAAACAATCCTCTACATTAAATGCATATACCTTCCCTTTTTCAGACTGATATTAATTTTTGGGAACCTAAATTGAACTGTGATATGTAACTATGTTTGATCTTTATATATTTTAAATGTATGTCTTATTCATTGTCTGGGGCCTAATATTATTCTAAGCGGTTCCAAAGATTTTATATAAAATCTTGGTTCCCCAAAGGAATCACTGTGAAAAGCAAATATAGCAAACCTATTAGAAATAAAAATCTGTAGAAATTCTGAATTAGAGTAATGTATTATTGCAGGTTCAGGAAGGAATCAAACTAGAGCTATAAGATGTTCCTATACAATCATACCCTTGTTCTCCCATAGAATTTATTTAAAGTAGCTGCTTGAAACTACCCATTAAAAATTCAATGTATTTTCAATAAAGCAATGCAAATGCCAATTAAAATGAAACACACCGTGTTTCTCAACAATTAATTTTCTGTTGGCAATCAGCTAACTTATTGAACAAACTATTCTGGCTATGCTTCACATACATTATTCTACTTTGCAAAATTGTAGCTATTGTACTCACACATAACGTATTTGTAATAATGCCCATATAAATTTGAATAAAAGCTCTAAAATATATTATTAAAATATGAATTTTCTAGTTTCCTTCTTGATTTGGCCATTTCCTTCCCCCCCACTGAACACATACCTTTTGTTCTTTGTGCTTAAGTTGTTGATGTTTCAGATCAAATGCCTTGATCTGAATTCGTTGCTTTAGCACTTTCTCATTCAACAAAGTCTTGTAGCGTTCATATAAGATATTTCTTATCTTATAAAGATTCTTGTAGGTTTCAAGATGATGCTTGATTAAAAGGATAGGAGGCATTGTAATTGGAAATTCTTGCAGGGAAAACAAACACTGTGAATGTGCAACTTATATTAATACCATAAAATCTCCTTAAGAGATTACCTAAAAATTTCTTTAGCAAATTCAGAAAACTGCTTTTCTGAATTTCCACAGCAGGTTGTATAAAGTTGTACTTTGAATATAACCTTTTAAAAAAAGAGTATTTCATTTTTATAAGAACATTTTTTAAAGAAAATCATTCTAGACATACTGTATTTTTCCAGAAAAATGTACCTTGTTGCAAATATATTCTTACTAAGTCTGTGTACATTTGGAAAATTATTTGAAAAAAGTGTATTGAACCTCCCATAATCATAGCACTTTATTTAAACCAGCTCAACACATTTCAGGCTTCAGCATGAGTATAAAAGAAAAGAATCTATTCATCAAAGGTCAACACAAACCTTACCACCCTGACATCTTTTTTCAGCCTTCCCTAAAAAACAAAATGATACAGGTTCTGGGCTTACCCAAATTTCTTCAAAGAAGTATCTCAATGGTGATTTTCTAAAAGGCAACTAGATTTTCTTGGGGTTTTTGTTGTTGTTTGTTTTCAAAGGAAACCCTACCACCACCACCCAACCCCCCCCCCCCAAGAAAGTCCAATTACCTTGATCTGGATGATTGAGAATCTCCATAGACATTCCAAGAGGGACAACCCTAATTCTTTTCTTCCACTTGGAGTGCTTGGCTGCACAGTGCAATTCAGCAGTGCCACCTGGTGTTGCATCCTTTAATTACAACTTGTCTAACCCTAATGTGTAAATGTGTAAATTTCACAGCAATATAATCTCATGCTCATTTTATGCTACAGCAATAATTCAACTTAGCCAAGCTAACTTGAACTTATACTCAAGCTGCATGCTAAACAGATTCTAAAATCACACCATATATATTTCAAACAGTATTATTATACCAATATTTCAACAGACACAATATTTTCCTTGCAAATCTTGCTATTACAAGTACCTATATCCAATTATAAGACAACATTCATTTTTCAAAACATATTATTAATTCAATAGGACTAATATCATACTTTCAGCACATAATAGCGTACATTGCTTTCTAATTCCATATTACTGGTGCATCATCTATCATTGTGCTAGTAAATTAATTTATGTATTACACGGTGAAATCATGTGCATTATACTTAACAATTGCAAAATAAAAAATACTCTTTTTGTACTGAAAGTAATAAATACTGAGTATTATGAAGATCCATCAAGAGATGGTGCTATTGAGAATCATCTCAAAGGAAAGAATTAAAAAAAACTAATCCCCAACTCAAAGTGTTTAAAAATGTAAAATCTTGAAGGTAAATCTCACTATCACTGACTTCATAAACACATCCATACACTTTCCCCAGCAACATTATAAGCTTTGTTTATTTCTGAAATGAAGCTCTTGCCTTTTAATAGTACTATTTTCTGGGGATATGAAATAACTCTAGTACAAGATTGGAGTAAAACTGTTAATATTTGTACAGTATTTCACAATCAAATATTTAAAATCTCGATTCTTTAATTCCATCTTGGGTCTGTAACTCTAATCCTTATATATACAGTATATAAGCAAAATGTGTAGACCAGCAGTGCCTAACTTTGGCAACTTTAAAACTTGTGGACTTCAATCCCAGAATTTCCCAGCCAGCTATGAATTCTCAGAGTTGAAGTTCGTAGGTCTTAAAGTTGCGAAGGTTAGACACCCCTGGTGTAGACAATATTTATTTGAATTCTTCAATAGCTGAAGCTGTTCCCACTTTTCCACATTGCAGTTCCTATAGGCATCAGGAAAACTGAGGCACAGCAGAGCCTTGATTAATTTTTCTTTTTCTTTAAATAGTCTTTCTGCATTCCATCCTCCTTTTCCATCCACACTGCATCCATTACATCACTTCAAGTAGCCATAGCAGTTGTTGGCCAAAACCAGGTAAACCTTATGGCTAATGTGTAACAGCGTTTATTGAAACCACATTCAGAGTTCTTTAGATACTTTAGATAGGAGCTGTGCTGGTACAGTGTGTTAGGGATAACATTGTTTACCCTAACTGGTTTAGGTAAAATATTAAATATGTTATCATGGTTTGTTAGTTAAAGTGTCTACAACTTTAACTGTAGGAATGTAATTAAGGGAGTGGTTGTGAAAGCACCATAAAAGAAGCAAGGAATGTCAGCTTGCTCTCTCTGGCTTGATGATCCCTAATTACTGGAGGAAGACTGCGTTTTTCTGTACTGGAACGGGAGAGAGATAAAGGACTGATTTATTGTAAGTGAACTGACATTGGATATTCTACACGAACTTTGCTAACTGAATATCCTTGAATAGACTGACTAAAACGATACATGACTAATGGACTGTTACTTTGACTATGCAAAAATCTCTAAATGGAATAAACTATATTTTTGATAGCACAAGCGTATCTGTTATTTTTACTGTATGTTAACAAACATACAAACTTATCTCACTCATTTATCTGTGTGCCTATCTGACATTCTGTTTAGCTTGTCTCCTTAACCCTGGTTGGGGAACACAGGCTTAACACAGTGGTTAGAATGCAGTATTGCAGGCTAATTCTGCTGACTGCCGACTGCCAGCAGTTCTGCAGTTCAATTTCACTAGCTCAAGGTTGACTCAGCCTTCCATCCTTCCCAGGTTGATAAAATGAGGAGTCATTTGGGGGGGCAATATGCTGATTCTGTAAACTGCTTAGAGAGTGTTATGTACTAAAAATGGACTGCTCGAAATCCCTGCGCCTTGATTGGCTAAGGCGCAGGGATTTCTAATTGGCCAGGCGAGCCGCGCCGATTGGCCCGATTGAAGTCTCCCGCGATTGGCTGAAACCAAGAGCGGGAGACTTGAATCGCTGCCATTGGCTGCGGCCGCCGCGGCAAAAGAGTATAAAAGCCGGAGGCTTTTTCTCTTTTGCCGGTTCGGTTCACGTCTTCAATAAAAGAGCTGTTACTGATAGTCACTGCCTCAGAGCCTTCTTTTCGGACACGACAGAGAGGGCTTTAAAACATTGTGAAGCAGTAGATAAGTCTAAGTTCTATTGCTATTGCTATTTTCCGAGACATGTAATATGAGCTTATCAGCAAGAAGCTCCCTTAAAGGAGGGGATGTTGGAACAAAATGTCATGTGATGGATCTTATAAGCCATCCAGGGAAAATGTTTTTTTTTTCTTCTTCTTCAAAACACAGCTGGGTTATTCACTTTGTGAGATTGGATAGGGCATTAAAGCATTTTCTCAGCAATGTACAGCAGGCACTTTTAAAATATGAAGCACTATGTTTTGACAACCTGATACCCCCCAGATATGCTGGATCCCAATTTCCATCACCTCCAATCAATTTAAAGGAAAGCTATTCTAAAACATGGGCCTAGCAAGCAAAGTTTGAAAATTGATCTAAGGTAAGACTGAGATAACAAAGCAAGATTATTTGTAGAATCAGCCACTCAGGGAAATATTTATGTATGTATTTATTCATCAATCATATTTAAAATGTCAAAATTTACAGCGGAGAAAAGCGATCATTTGCATTGTTCGAGCACATTACCTTTTCAAGCAGAGCTTGCTTGAGGAGTTCATCCTTTTCTTCCTCACTTAAAATGTGGCTGTTGTTCCTTATCGGCTCATTTTTGTTTCTTTCTGGTTTTTGCCAATTTGCTCTGTTCTGAGCCAAACAAAATAGAATCCCATAAGAACAGTAGGGTATCATTAATTACTGTTTTAAAGATCCTCTTAATCTACGTTTGGCTGCCAGTTGCATGTCTTAACTTGATCACACTAAAGAGGGATAAAGTCAAGATTATGAGAAGTATTAGTACCGCTTTATAAAACCTTAGTAAGACCACACCTGCAATACTGCACGCAATTTTGATCACCACGTTGCAAAACAGATGATGAGACTTTGGAAAAAGCATAGAGAAGAAGAGCAACAAAGATGATTAGGGGCCTGGAGACTCAAGCATGTGAAGAACGGTTAGAGGAATTGGGTATATCTAGTCCAAGAGGACTAGGGTGACATGATAGCAGTGTTCCAATATTTGAGGTGCTGCCACAAAGAAGAGGAGGACAACCTATTCTCCAAAGCACCAGGAGGCAAGATGAGAAGAAATGGATAGAAACTAATCAAGGAGAACAAAGAACAAAGAAGAAATTTCCTAACAGTGAGAACAATTAACCAGTGGAACTGCTTGCCTTCAGATGCTATAGGTGCTGAAAGAAAAGATTGGGCAGTCGCTTGTTTGGAATGGTATAGGGTCTCCTGCTTGAACACAGGTTGGACTAGAAGATCTTCAAGGTCCCTTCCAACTCTATTATTCTGTATTTGAAAAAAGCAGGAAGGCCAGTGGCATAATTAAATAGTGCCCAAAGAAATTGTAATGCTGGTAGCCTAACTTGGCTTGGCATACTAAGAAGTAGTGGTTGCAAAGGACTTCATTTTTTTCCTGCCAAAATCTGTTGAAAGGAAAATAACTAAAAACATGAAATATCTGGATATAAATGAATCAGAAAGGAGCCATGTGAGTTTTGTATATAACTCCAATGATATCAATACCATTTTAATGCTTTGGATTCAAATAAAATGCATTTTAAAGGGAATCATTAATTCTGGGGCAATTTGTTTAAATTATGAAACTTTTTTGAAGCATCTGATAAGCAAAGCAGTTTGCTAAACTAGAGATTAACCTTCACATCACAGTAAATATCTTCTCAGTATGTACAAAGATTATGCAATAACGTATAGCCAGAAAACAATATAGGTACTTACAGCAAGCAAAAAGAAAATGCTATCAAGATAAACGATTGTGTTATGTTCTTCCAAATGTAATAGTTTTCCTATGTTGATAAAATACTGCTTTTTGGATGAGAACCAACCTACCTAAAAAGAACATTGCTCAAGCTGGCAAAAACTTCTTGCACATTGTGTGCAATTCTTTGCTACCTAGGACACACAGCAAACATGCGTAATCCTGGCAATTCCCAGAAAAATCTACTTGTGGAAAGCCTCAGTTTAAAAAGCCACCAAAATACCAAGCAGCCTTAGACGCAACAAAAGCAACAGGATATGTGTGTGTGCATAGAAACCTTTAGGCAACTAAGACATTTACTTATTTCCCTGTAACAAATATACACTGGAATTATAAAATGTCTATAATTCACTGAATCCAATCCTTATTAGGTAGGGGAACAGGCTCATAAATCCATACCAAATGGATGAATATTCTTAAAACAAGGACCCCACATAAAAATGACAGTGTTGCTGCAGCTTAAATAATATTTAGATATAGAACTGTATACTGCCAGGAGCAAGATTTTTCCAGAGGGAAGGAATAAAACTGCAATATCTCAACCTATTTGCTGAGTGTGTGTCCTTAGATGTTTAGTTGTATTGTCCATGATAGATACACAGATTGTGCTCAAATTACAACTTTAATGGAGCACAGAATTATGTTCATAAGTTATGGCAGTCATTAAGCGGGTCAGCATGTGACTGTGTTTTACGACCTTTGTTGAGGCAGTTGCCAAGTGAACTTTGCAGGAAGCCAGAAATAAATAAAATCATAAAATCATGGTCATAAATCACAATCATGAGTCTGCAGGACACTGCAAATGGTCACAAATATGGGCCGGTTGCTAACTGCCCCAAATGTAATCACCTGATTGGGAGACTGTTGTCAAAACTTTGAAACCGGATCGTGTGTGGCTTTGGGGATAATCTCTTCTACATTTGGAGGGTTGCTAAGTGACTGGTCGAAAGTCAAGATCTACTTGCATTGCCGAATTATCTTAAGAATCTACTGTTTTCTGGCTGTTATCATTTTTCTCCCTCAAACATTTGCTCAAACTGTACTGCATGATCTTTGGAGAACATTCTCTTCTCAATAATTGTGGAGCTTTTTGCAGTAGGGGACAGGAAAAATGGTCATGCCTTGCCAAGTGAGGGACTGATTTATATATCACATTCCTTCTTAGCTATTTTTCTACTGAGTAGCATAATACAGCTTTTGCATTTTTGCCCAAATTCTACACAATCTCCTTTCAGAATTACACCATTGCTTTTGAAATGGCAGGTTTTCACACTTCCGGTTTGCAAGGTTTCGGCGGCGGCAGGGATTCGCGATACTGCACGATCCCTGCTGCGTTCGCCGCCAAGGTTTCCCCGATCCGTTTAGATCTGGGGGATATAGCTGCCCTGTAGGGGCAGCTGAAGACAGGGGGATCCGGACAGGGATTTGGGGGTGTTGCAGACCCCCTCCCCAGTTGGCTGAACCCCCTTTTCCCAAGACAGAGGAGTGGCGGTCAGCAATGGCCGCCACAAAGAAATCTGCAGCCGGACAAGCAGGTGCAGGAGGGAGAAAGTTGGAAGAAATAAGAAAGTTGCTTTCAACCGGGACAAGACAAGAGAAAGTGCCCTGGAATCTTGAAGGCTGCTAAGGATACATTGTTTCCAGTGAGTGTTACAAGCTGCGAATATTCTAAAAGGGAAAGCTTTTTTGTTGTTGTTGTTTCACTCTTCTTCCTTGACAGCGGATGGAAAAAATATTTTTGGCTGTGAATGGGAAGGGAGAGGAAAAAAAAATTGGAGCAAAATTTGAAAATAAGGAGAAGATTGCCTATAATTTTAAAGAGTTGCTAAACATCAATAAGACCTTTAAAAGATATATTTTAAAGGGAACTTTGTGACTAAACTTTAACCTCAGAAAGAGAAAGTGAAGAAGGAGAAAGTATCTAAAAGAAACAGCTTGTTTGGATTGTTTGGTGATTTTGGAACTTCTGAGAACTATTTCTGATTAAAAGCACTTGGGTGGTTGTTTGGAAAAACTTTTTCTCTATACAATGGCATCACTTGTGGATGGACTGAAACTTGTATATCAAAAATATGAAAAAGAAAAGCAAGAAGGGAAGGACGTTTTGGCACTCTTTTTCCATTTTTAGAAATGGTGGTTTGCACTTATGTAAAGCTGAATGAGCAGCAGGATGACTGGGACAAAGAAGACGCCATTTTTCATGAACAAGTGACTTTGGTTGGGGAAGGAAAGGAGGAAGAAAAAAAAGGAAAAGAAGACTTTAAGATTTGGAAAAATAATCAAAAAAGGGAAGAATAAGCTGAAAAGGAGATATTATGTTAGAAAACAATAGAAAGGAGGAAAGCAGAATAAAAGGGAGGTGGAGAGACAAGGGGGTAAAGAGGATAAGGAGAAGAATAAGCAAGGGAGAAAGGAAGGGATGAGAAATCTTAATAGTGGGGAGCAAAATGCAAAGAAACAAAAGCTTTTTAGAGATAATGGGTAAATTTTATTGAAAAGGGGATTCTAGAAAGGTACATAAGATTGTATTTTTACATTTGTAGTTAGAAATAACTTTAGAAAATTGGAAATAATATGCAATTTTAAATGTGATAAAATATTTAGTATAATTTAGTGAAATTTTTGTTAAGAAAAGGGGAGCAATCCAATGAAACAATGATTTAAGATGTGTGATGGGGGGGGGGAATAACTTTGGAAAACATAAATGTTCCCATAAAGGCATGATATTTAATTGAAATGGGTAAAATGCTTAAGATATAAATGATTGTTAATATTAATGATTAGGTTATGTTATCTCAGTGAAATTTTTCTGAAGTGAGAGATTTGAAGTAGGAGAGTGGGAACATTTTAATGAAATAATGATTTACAATACGTGATGTGGTGGGGGGAATAATTATGGAAAATAGGTGCTTCCATAAAAGTATGTGATTTAATTGAAAAGTAATGTGCTAAATGTTTAAGATATAGATGAATATTAATATTAATGAATAGATTTGCATTGGTATTGATAATATTGTATAATTTTAGAATGTACCAGACAGAATCCCAATGTAAGTTATGCATTCTATATTAAGTATTAAGTATTATAAATATAGGGGGAAGAGATAAAGGCATCATACTCCAATTAGTGTACAGGAGAAATTTTTTTTTTAAAAGAAGAAAGATAAATGGATAGCTGGAAATAGAACAGACAAAGAATAATAAATATTATGATTCGAATCAAGATGAGATAAATAAAATAAAATTAAGAAAATTTAAAAGAGAGGAGAAGCTATATAGAAAATTGAAAATGTTAATAAGATATGGAATGGTATGCAAAATGAATATGAATTTGAATTTGTGTCTGTACCAAGAGTTTTAACCCGGGACTAAGCAACTTTCAGAAAAGAAGTTTTTTATGTTTTTATGTTTTGTGTTTCTGTGTGTTTGGGTGTTGTATGTCTTTAAAAATTAATAAAGTTTGTTTTTTTAAAAAAAATGAAATGGCAGGTTTTACACTTAATTTAAAAAAAATGATGAACCAGAAAACAATTCTTAGCATTTCTGATGGACCCTGAATGGGCTGAGCACTATGTGTATCAAGACAGAAAGACCCCACCTTGACAAATTCATATTTCATGCCTCAAAGAGCAAAAAGGTTAAGCCCTGAAATGCAAGGAAACTGTTCAGGTTCTATATAGGTATAATATCAGTAAAGGACCTTCTGACATGTTATATCCTAGATCTGTGTACTGTAAACAATTCAGAAGGAGCCCATGTGTGCAAACACAAACATTTCCATTACAACTCCTAATGAAGTCCTGCAACTTTCTGTCAGCACAACAAGGTAGGCAAGATTAAGAAATGAATGCTATAAAGATCAGGACTACCTTTATAGGAATAGCTATAGCTGGGATGTCAAACTCATGACGTCACAATGGCATCACGTGACATATTGAGACTTTTTATCTCTTTGCTAAACCGGGCCTGGGCATGGCCAGCACATGAGGTATCTGGCCTGCGGGCTGGGAGTTTGACAGCCCTGAGCTACAGTAACTCTTGACAGTACTTTCCCCTCCCTCACTTTATCACAATGTGAAATAGGGAGGGACATGTCTGCAACATTTCCTCAAGCTTTTTTATTGGCAAGGGCTCAAATCCACTTACCTGACTCGGTAGCAGCATTTTTTCCTCCTGTCCTTAAAAGCCATTCCTTATGTCCTCTACACCGTGCATACATAGACTTGCACAAACAACCAGGGATAGTTTTCAAAGCAGCTACACAAACTTATCAAATGACACGACTGCTTTAAACTTCGAGGAGAGTTGTTTTGCATATGTGAATGCATTTTGGGAAGAATCTCTTGCAAATATTCTGCATATCTATAGTATATACCTTGCCTCTATATTAGTAAAGCTTACCGCCATGCACTTTCCTTTTCTCAATTCCTTCCATTCCATGGAAACACCTGAAAGGAATTTGTACTCATATTTGAACTTGTGTCCAAAACCTATTGAGATTTTGTGAGTGAATATGAAGTCGAAGAAAAAGGAGTCGGGTGGAAGGATATCAGATATATATCACTGCCCTCTTAACCATTTTAGCCCTAGAATATAAAACAAAAGTTGTTCTCTCATGGATGCCTCAGATCTCAACACACAATGTTCATAATTCAAGAGCCAAGAAATAAAATTGATATATTTTTTAAAAAATAGAATTATGTGCAAAGACTTTACAAATTTTATTATTGTGCAGATCAAACATGGTTTTATGTAGGATGGCAAGCTGTGATATTAATATCCGTAATATACCAAAGAGATGTAGAAAAATTCATGTCTAATAATTTAATGCAGTTAGATGCCAGATCATAGTTATTGCTACTACACTCATACATCTGCGATATCTTTATTATTCATAAACAGGATTTGAATCCATCCTTCCTCTACACTTTGCAATAAATGGCTATATTTATTACCTTGTTACTATGGGAATGTTATATATGACATATGCTGACATCTTGGTATTTTCATTTTCATACAATTTGTACTTCTAGCAAATCCTTTTTTGCTTCCAAGATGATTTGTCACTAAAAGACATTCATTAATTACTTCAAAGCGCTCACCAAGGATCACTTTCCTGTCTCCATGCACATTAAAGCTTTCCAAACATTACTTTAATCGTTCTGGGAAGCCAGGAAAGATTATATTAATATCATTCATTTCAAGATTGATTGATACCATTAGCTTTTAAGGGCCAAAAAAAAAAAAGTATTATAAAAATACATAAGCTTCTACTCTCAACAATCATGGTATCACAGCCCACAGGTTGGGGACTCCTGGTATAGAACATGGGTGCCCAATCTTTTGGCTTGCTTGTGCTACATTTAATGAAGAGGAATTGTCTTGGGCAGCATATAAAATATATAATATAGTTAATGGATATAAATAACATAATAATGTTTGTTAGGGATAACATTGTTTACCCTAACTGGTTTAGGTAAAATAATAAATACGTTATCATGGTTTGTTAGTTAAAGTGTCTGCAACTTTAACTGTAGCAATGTAATTAAGGAGTGGTTGTGAAAGCACCATAAAAGAAGCAAGGAACATCAGCTTGCTCTCTCTGACTTGATGATCCCTAATTACTGGATGAAGACTGTGTTTTTTTTCCCTACTGGAACGGGAGAGAGAAAGGACTATTGATTTATTGCAAGTGAACTGACATTGGATATTCTACATGGACTTTGCTAACTGAATATCCTTGAATGGACTGACTAAAACGATACATGACTAATGGACTGTTATTTTGACTATGCAATAACTCTAAATGGAATAAACTATATTTTTGATAACACAAGCGTATCTGTTATTTTTACTGTATATTAACTAAACATACAAACTTATCTCACTCATTTATCTGTGTGCCTATCTGACTAATGCTGCACATTCTGTTTAGCTTGTCTCCTTAACCCTGGTTGGGGAACACAGGCTTAACACTGATTATGGGCCTAGAGGCTGCAAAGTCAGTTTAACTAGGATAAAACAGATTTATGTAAAAAGTGAGAGTTTGTGTTGTTACACGTTACAGTAAACAGACATCTGTGTTTTATTAATTATAGTTTTATATCCATATAAGAAAAACATGGCACAAGTCAATTTACAAAGTTTGTCCCTTATATCCAAGCTGGATGGAACAAACTATGTAGCATGGTCTATGAAATGTAGTCTACTTCTACGAAGAGAAGGTCTGTGGAACATAATTGAAAATCCACCAAACGTAGAGGAATGGGATCCAGAGATTGAGGAAGATAGACAAAAGATAAAAGACTTTAAACTGAAGAATGAACAAGCTCTTTGCATAATAGGACTAACACTGTCTGACCAGCAACTTGTTCATATACGTGGAGAGCAAACGGCTGTTGGGTGTTGGCAGAAGCTGAAGAGGATTTATGTCTGAGATAACGTCGGTGCTCACATAAATCTAACACGGAAGCTTTTCAGGACGCATCTCCAGATGAAGGGTGATATGTTTAGTCATTTGAATTCTATAAAAAGCATTTTTCATGAACTGCACGAGAAAGAACTTATTTTCTCTGAACTACACCAAGTCTACATAATTCTATCATCACTAAACAAAAGTTATGATAACTACGTCACTTCCCTTGAAGTTTTGCCTCAGGAAAGTCCAACTTTAACTGATATAACTGGCAGATTGATTGAAGAGGACAGAAGAAGACTTGAAAGAGATCAGTTAAGGAGGAAGCAACCTCAAAAAGAAGACAATGAATCTCCTACTGCATACACAATTAAAAAGTGTTTTAATTGTGGAGGAAGAGGACATTTGGCAAGATTTTGTAAAAAAGCAAAGCGCCAGAACGCTGGCCAGAATACTAAAAGTAACCAAAATAAAAATAAAAATTTAGAGTTAACCATGTATATTAACATGTAAAAATAATTTATGGGAGCTGTAAAAAATAATTTATGGGTGGTTGACAGTGGAGCATCCCACTGTATAACAAATGATAACAAAAATTTTATTAAAATGTCCAAGAGTACACAGCAGATATCGTTAGCCAATGGCTGGAAACTGAAAGCTAAAGGTCAAGGTATAGCATATTGTTCTTTCATAAAAGAGAATGTAAAAATGTTATATGTACCACAACTTAAGTTCAATTTAATTTCAGTTAGAATTTTGGTTAAACTAGGATATGTAGTTACCTTTAAAGGAGATAACTGCATAATTGAAAAAGAAGATAAGAAAATTACTGCATCTTTAAGAGGTGAATTATATGTTTTAAATGATAATGGTTTAGAGGTGGCTAACACGGTTTATGATAATAAGAAACCTCATGATGAATGTATTCACTTGTTACACCGACGGCTAGGGCATTTAAATTTTAAAATGCTTAAGAAAACTGTTGAATTATCTAAAGGAATAAGTTTGAAACCTTGTAATAAGTATTTGCAATGTTTTGCATGTAATCAAAGCAAAAGCAGGGTCATACCGGCTAATAGAGTTGATGGATTTACTACCAAAGAGCCTTTAGAAGTAGTATTTGCCGATTTAATAGGTCCGAAAAAACCAAGTGTAGGAGGAGCTCGATACATATTAAGTATAATGGACCACTATTCTAGATATGGGTTCCGCTATTTGATGAAGAGCAAAACTGAAACGTATCTAAATCTCTTCAATTGGTTAAAATTTGTAGAAAGGAAAACTAAAAAGAAATTAGTAACTCTTATAACAGATAATGGTGCGGAATTTAATAATAATAAATTCCAGAATAGACTTAGGATGTTAGGTATTCAACATAAAAAGTCTGCACCATATAGGCCACAACATAATGCCTTTATAGAGAGACGAGGCCAAACACTGCAATCAATGGCATGTACTATGTTGTCCAATTCAGGATTACCTGACAATTTGTGGGGAGAAGCAATAATGTGTGATCATCATATATTAAATAATGTTGTTAATTCAACAACAGGTGAATTACCATTCACACTGTGGCATGGTACAAAACCTGATTTAAGTTACATGCACACATTTTGGAGCACCAGCATGGGTGCATATCACTACACAACTCAGACACAAAGGAAGCATAGAGCTAAAAGATTATTTTTTGTAGGATATGAATCTAATCACAGATCTTATAGATTCTGGGAACCAGGTACATCTAGAGTTTACACCAGTGCTAATGCTAAATTCCTAGAACATGTAGAATGGAATAGATTAGAGCAAGATTTAAATAACGAAGTAATTATTGAACCCTACAAAAGGCAAAAAGATCAGACTAGTTATAAGAAGAGTCCAATTAAAGAAGAAGTCCACGAAGAACAAATAGGATCAGAACAAGAGGAAACTGTTGATCAGGAAGAGTTAGACAATCAAGAAGAGTTAGTTAATGAAAGTCCACCTGTAAGTCCTGTAATACTTAGATGTACTACACGTGTAACTAGACCACCTGATAGGTATCAAGCAAGTATAGTTTGCCAAGTAACTAAAGTTCCAACTAGTGTAGATGAACTTAGGATGTATCCTGCTAAGGATCAGGAGAATTGGCAAAAGGCAATGGAAAAAGAACTAAATTCATTAAAGGTAATGAAAGTATATGAAGATGCCATATTACCTACAGGAGAAAAATCCATTGGGTGCAAATGGATATTTAAAGTAAAAACTGGAAATGATGGGACTGTTTCCTATAAAGCTAGGTTGGTAGCTCAAGGATTTAATCAAACTGCATCTGATTACGATGAAGTTTTTGCACCAAGTCTTAAAGCAACATCTTTGAGAGCAGCTTTAGTGTGGGCAGCTAAGAAAAACTATGTCATTAACCATTTAGATGTAGAAACTGCTTATTTGCATGCACCATTGCAGCACACTATATATTTGAAAAAGCCAGTCATTATAAAAGACAATAAAGTAAATAGTAATGATTGTTGGAAACTCAAAAAGAGTCTTTACGGGTTGAAACAATCTGGCTTTGAGTGGAACCAATATATTGTGAAAGAGTTAAACAATATAGGTTTTAAATCTGGTTTAGCAGATCCATGTGTGTTTAAAAGAGAAAATAATGGAACGGTGTCATTATTATTATTTACAGATGATATTGCTTTGATAACTAAGACTAATAATGAAGCTAATGAGATTATATCATTATTAGCCAAAAAGATAAAATTAAAACATTTAGGTGAAATTAAAAGGTATCTAGGATTGACAATTAACAAAACAAAAAATGGATTTAAGATATCTCAAGAAGATAAAATTTGCCAATTAATAAATACATATAAAATGGAACTTTGTAAACCGGCAAAGACTCCAATGAGTCAGGAAGTTTGCCAAACTGATGATCAAAGTCCCAAATTTGATAAGTCCATATATCAATCATATATAAGCAATTGGTCTAGGCCAGATATAGCTTATAGTGTTAAACAGCTGGCACGTTTTAATTCAGATCCACATGAATGTCATTGGCAATCATTAAAGAGAATTTTAAGATATCTTCAAGGAACAATGAACCATGCGTTGTATATAGAACCAAAGGGTGATTTGAGTCTTAGTGCCTATGCAGATGCAAGTTTTGCAACTGACATAAACACTAGAAAATCAACATCAGGAATGGCTATATTATTTGGTAAAACACTAATAGGGTAGAGGTCAATCAGACAACAGCATATTAGCTTGTCCACGATGGAAGCAGAATTTTCATGTCTGTCATTACTATGCACTGACTTAATTCTGTACAAACAGTTATTATTAGACATGGGAGTAACTGTTAAAGATTCCGTTATTGTGAACGAGGACAACCAGGCAGCCATAAAGTTAGCTACTAATATAGCTGAAAAACTAGATCAAAGCATACTGATTTAAGATACTTAAATGTTAGAGAATCTGTAAAAAATGGGCTAATTAAATTGGAATACTGCATGACGGAAGAAAACATTGCAGACCAATTTACAAAAGCTCAAGGAGTAATTAAGTTTAAAGAGAGTTGTAACAAATATGATTTAAAGATGTAAATAGTTATAGTATTATTATTACCTAAATGGGGAGAATGTTAGGGATAACATTGTTTACCCTAACTGGTTAAGGTAAAATAATAAATATGTTATCATGGTTTATTAGTTAAAGTGTCTGCAATTTTAACTGTAGGAATGTAATTAAGGGAGTGGTTGTGAAAGCACCATAAAAGAAGCAAGGAACGTCAGCTTGATCTCTCTGACTTGATGATCCCTAATTACTGGATGAAGACTGTGTTTTTTTCCCCTACTGGAACGGGAGAGAGAAAGGACTATTGATTTATTGTAAGTGAACTGACATTGGATATTCTACACGGACTTTGCTAACTGAATATCCTTGAATGGACTGACTAAAACGATACATGACTAATGGACTGTTATTTTGACTATGCTATAACTCTAAATGGAATAAACTATATTTTTGATAACACAAGCGTATCTGTTATTTTTACTGTATATTAACTAAACATACAAACTTATCTCACTCATTTATCTGTGTGCCTATCTGACTAATGCTGCACATTCTGTTTAGCTTGTCTCCTTAACCCTGGTTGGGGAACACAGGCTTAACACTGTTAAACGTTTACAATCTTGTGGGACCCCATATATAGCTGACCAGGGCCACATGCAGCCTGCAGGCCACGGGTTGGACATGCCTGGTCTAGAGTATAGATACTAGCATTTGGTTACACCACAAAATTTCTCTACACACATCAATTTTGAATTTTAAGTGTCAGAAGTTCTCCTTCTCCATCCTATGGTTTCCCAAGTTTCTCCTAATAATTAAAATGTTTACTTTGCTTATTTAATTTTAGTGCATACTTAATGCATCATGCTTCAGAAGTGCTTTCCACTGAGCATTTTACATGAAAACTGAACCACTTAAACCACAGAATTTTACTGAGGCCCCAAAGTTATTATTTTACTAATAAAGCCACATGCAATGTTAGGTGGGATGCTCAGCAGACAGGATGCAGAGTCATAAGTTTGGCAGCTGGCATGTAAAACATATACTTTGGCCCACAGAAGGAACAGGAACATGGGAAGCACACTCCCTAGTTTTCTGGAAAATAAAAGGAAAAGGAGGGGAGAAATACTTTCAGTCCTGCAAGAGTCTGTTAATGTAACCTTACAATCAAGAAAGAGCTTAGACTCCCGGTTGAACTTCTGGTCTGAGCTACCTTGCAGGGCTAACATGTCTTCAACTATTTCTTCATATTGCATAAAATTCAGTGAGAAACGGAACAAGCTTCTTGTTTGTGTAGCTACAAAGATATGTGGCTAAAACAGTAGGAAGGGTTGTCCCATGCAAAGAAAACTAGATTTGGGGTCTGCCCTTCCCTAAGCAAAAGTTATAGAACAAGGTGGCAAATTTTCATTTTCCAGCCTGAAATCAAATAAATTGCTACTTCTTCCCTGCATTTTCAAAACATGGTGTTTCTCTGGCTATTTGCAAAAAAAAAAAAAAAAAAAAGTCTGAACACTAGCTGTAAAGAGGCCACTGTAACTGTAAAACTGTGTACCCCTGTCACATTTAAATACCGATTGCTAGTGTGAGGGTCCAAAGATAGCATGCTTAGAATTCTACAATCAGGCACTTTTCCCAGTAGCTGTAACCATGGGTACATGTTGCTGTGGTGGCTGGAAGGCATGTGAGGGGCATGAGTTTTCTAAACAATGCCAACAGACAGGCCCCATGAGCAGGGATCTGAAGATAATTGGGATGGGGATGGGAGAGGGAGATGATCTTACCCTAGCAAAATACCATTTCCCATTATCTACACAAAAGAGGAAGAAAATACATTCCTAGCCACATTATCCACAAAGTGATTAAAAAGGAGGGAGGGAAACCCCACAGGATTGTACTTTGCAGCCAAGCAGACAAGAAGGGGGAAAGAGAAGAATTCTGATGATTTTTACCTCAGTTCCCTTTGCCCATATGGATGCCATAAAGGGGTGCAAGACATACACTCTTCTCTTAGGAGTTAGAAATTGCCCTGATCAGTCCTGACTGTTTTTTAAACTGCTTTTTATCCCTATGGCTAGGTAAATACAAAATAACTTTTGTATTTACCTAGCCATAGGCAGGGAATTAAAAACTAGAGCGATTGCTGAAGAGAGAGACCTGCAAAATCATCAAGCTGCTTATTCCTTTCAAGGACCTGCAATGGTTCCCAATGCCAGGAGGCCTCTTGAAGAAAAACAATTCCATTAACAGGGGAAACAGACTGCCCACAAACTCTGCAAAGTTTAACAATTACAAAAGGAAAAATCTTGCTTTCTGCAATTCTGCAACTCTAAAAGACCAGAGAAATATTTAATGAGTTGTCATTTTGCCTACATTAAAGCCGAGCCAGTACTAAACAGGAGACACAAAGTCCCAGAACTTATTAGTTGTTGGAATAGTGACTAGAAAGTGAAGCTGCTTCAAGACATCAACAGAAGAGGAGGGAATATATGTTAGCCATGAGGACTATGTAGTGGAAAAACCACATTGGGTACTTGATGGTGAACATAAGCACATCATTCTAACCTTAAGAGATAAAATTATAATGTTGGAAAGGAACTTTTAGGTTATCTAGTCCCATCTTCTTCTCAGTACAGGAATCCAGTTCTCTTAGACAAATGGCTGTCCAGTCTCTTTTTGAAATTACATTAATTTAACTTTAAATTCTTGCTTGAGTCCATAATGCAAACTCTGACCCAGTGAAAAAGGCTTTCAGTTAGGGGCAATCTGACTCTTGGTGACTACAGGTAGTCCAAGAGATTTAATCATTTGTTCAATTACCATTTCAAGTTACTACAGCATGGAAAAATGTTATTTACAACCGCTCCTCACACTTAGGGCTGTCCCCCCAAGGTCATGGATGCTTGGTAGCTAGCAAGTATTTACAATTGTTGCATCATCCGGGAGTCATCATCTGGGGGGTCAACCTTCCTTTGCAACCTTCCTGGTGGGGTTTCCAACAAGCAAAGTCAATGGGGGAAGCCTAATTCATTAACAACTGTGTGATTTGCTTAATGACCATGGTGATTTGCTTAGCAGTCACAGAGGTTGTAAAATTAGGCACAACTCACAGAACAACCACATCACTTAGTGACAGTCTTGATTATTGTCATAATTCAAGGCCTACCTGAGTATCTAACAAGCATGGAAGAAAGAACTAGAAGTTTAGCTTCCAAGCCCACCAAGCACTGCTCTCTCCTAAAATATTTAGATTGCTATTTTTCATAGTGTTTCTCCTTCCATCAGGGTCACTAATTCTAGTGAGATCTGGAAACAGAAAATTCACTTTAACATTTGCAGGAAGATTATGTAGTGAAGTTTACTATGCAAATTCACAGTGGAAAAAAATAATGATACACATGCTATGGAATTTTACTATAAAAAGAAAAAGAACTAAAAAGTTGCAATACAATTGTTTAATGGTCACATTGCAAAACCTGTATTACCTGATTCTGGCAATTAAGAGGTAAGTAAGACTCCAAAAGTGGAGGGAATGTACTTTTCTTATAAAGCTGAGAGGAGCCTTCCATAGTACACTGATGTTTCTCTTGAGAGCTGTTACGAAAAGAACCTGCAAAGAAATGTAAACATGGAAAACACAATATTACTACATAAGTTATATGACAACACTGCTGACCGCTTAAATCAACATTAGGCATTTGTCTAAAAGCTTTGTTCCTGAGTAACACATTATTCACCTAAGCAACGTATTACCTGAGCAACTCAACAATCTGAGATCTGTACAAGCACCACCTTAGATGAAACATAGAAAAGCTGTATTGCAAGATTTTTTTTAATAATTATAATTCATTAAATATTCCATATCAATCCTCTTTATATAGTTATGTTTTCCTTATGATAAATATTACATTTGTTTTAGGCTGTAATATTTGCTCCATCAAATATTTGTCCCATCAAAGAAGAGAACTGAAAAATGAACTGAAAACCCCCCCAAACTGAAATATGATTACACAATGAACAATTATCTATTTTTCTGAACTTAGTCCATTTAGTTTGGTTCAAGTATTGGGCCATAGTTTGTTTGTCATGAACAAACCATAATTGTTTAGAATTATATACTGTACTGCATTAAGACATAATCCCAAATGTACCATAATCTGAGTTGGACAACCACTGAAGCAGGAAAGAGATGCAAAAAACTCTAATGAATTTTTGCAGAGCAGAAATAATATAGTAGCAGCATGCTAAGACAAAGTTAAATAGAGAAAAACAAATTATACCTCAGTTTGTAACAAGAACGTGTCCTCTGTCTCTGTACCAGCTTTTTTGTTTGGGTTTTAACATCGTACAATTACAAACATCTGCTGAAAACCTTAAAACTGTGATATTTCTAAATTATATTTCACCACTTAATTTTGTCACCTCCTTCTTCCCTTTTCCCAAATAGCCCTACATTCTGCATGTTCAAACTATTTATTGGTTTCAGCACAAAATATCTATTCAACATAGAAAAATTAACTGAATTCGTTTTTAGAAGCTCACAGAGCAAGTATTTTCTGTTCTGTGTAATTACATTGGTTATTGCTCTCATTAAACAGCTAGCTTTCAAAAAAAAAAAAAAGTCCAACTTAATTGTTTGGCAGGAATAGAATAAAGAATAAGCCAAAATGCAATTTACTTGTGTCTGAGCATAGTGTCCCAATCGTGGCTTATGCAACAAGGTATATTGTTAAGGCAAAGCAGATGACTTAATGTGATGTGTAAACTCAGCCGACATCTCAGAGTGGGATAGATAAAGGGCATTTGATTTATTTGATTGAAAGAAATGAACTGTATTTTCAGTACCTGATGCTCAGTTATTTATATTCACTCACCCACCCTTATCCTTATTTCTAAATTTTGAAGATAATCAGTGTAAGGAAAAGAAAAATGTAAAAGAAAATATAAATAGGACTTGGCATAGCTCCTTTTATTAAGTTTAACATTTTGCCAAGGGCTGCTCAGTAGATGGAACTATCACCCACCCAACATATAGGTCTTCATCACTGCTCTCAGGGCTAGGCTCTTATGGTGTAGATTCTCCAAACATGCGAGCAGAGTAGGGAGCTTTTGAGTCCTTGGTACATTGGACAAAAGCATGCCATTATGCCATAGGCTCAAGGTTCTATTCTACTTTTGATAAGAGGAAAGGGGAGATAGGACGTCTAGGCAGACAGAACCAGCAACTGGTCCAGGTTCAACACGGCTCAAGTGTTAGCAAGGGCACTTAAATGACATCTAACACATTTCTAAGACATGGTAGCTATACTTTATTGAATATGCCACAACTATGTGCAATTGCACAACACGCTAAGGTATATAAACCATAACACATAATTTATTTAATAACAGTTCAGAGCAACATGTCCTTGAATTATTTCAAGGTTTTGAGTTTTCAATGAGGCTTCTGTTCATGGAATTCAATAAAGGTCAAGTTTGAAATGAGAGAGCAGACAGTTCAAGAAGATTAATGACCATGATGAATAGGCACAAAACAATGTAACATTCACAGAATGTTACCTTGATTTCTTAATTATTTCGGAACTCCAAAAACATCTCTTGAGTCACAGAGAACTACTGATTTTAAAAAAAAAAATTGGTGAAAGACAACAAAAAGTTACACTATCCAATAAAAGAATGACATATATTAACAGTGATCAAAGTAAGGTGAACATAAATCAAAATAAGGCGAATGTAAAACAAGAAACTAATAAAGAAAAAATAAGAACTGTGTAGGATCAATATAAGATTAATCCAATCTTCTAATTTAGTATTAAATTTAGCCTTATAGATTTAGCCTTATCCATTCTCTTGTTTTTAGATTATAAGAAGAGGAGTTCAAAAATGGATATCACTTATCTTGAATCTTTCCCTTAACATCAGGCATATATATTTCTTTCCATTTGCATAAAATTATTTCTACTGAGCCTTAAGATCTGCAACGCTAAAGTTCTGTGAACCTTTGCAGAGACAGGTTGCTACTGACCAAAGCAGTGTTCATGCCTCAATCCCCAATGGGGCCAGGAGAGCATTTCTCAGGCCACCTCTCACTCAATTCAGTGAATCCCTGAATTCAAACTAAAACGGCTCAACAATTTTCAGTCGGCCATGCCACCCACCTGGTGCCTTTAAAATCTTATCTAACCCTAACCCTAATGTCTAGCCCAAAGAGAATGGCTTATAATTTATGAAGTCTCAGGTGCTATCTTCCAGGGCTTCATGATCCTTGAAGAATGGTGTTTTCAAAACATGCTCCCAGAACCTAGAAGGGCCCACCCAATGAAGAAAGCACTTTACAGAAAGTCAAGTTTCCTTCTGAAAGTCAATGCCCTTCTGGTCTTGGCTACCTCAACCCAGCCCTTGAGAATATTCAGGACCTCAGGTGCACCTTGTGAAATTTTCTCTATTACTCACCTCCCTACATAATATGACAGGAGGCTGGACAGGCTGTTAATTATAAAGGATGAAATATCATCATCCCCGAGTCCTTTGTCACAAAAATGTCCAAGAGCTTCCTTGTTAGCTACCTTTGGTATGGATCACTCAGTATACCCATGTCTGTGAAGGAACAGTAGCTACACTACTGTTGCAAAACCTCTCTCGCTATAGGTGGGCGAAATGCATATTTTGGTTAAGCCCTGTTGCGTGATCTCAAATGCTCCAAGTGCAGCATCAACAATCCTGCTTCAACGGCGGTTGACTTTGCCTTTTCTTCCCCGCCTTCTCCCTAGAAAAGTCAACCGCGCCCACGACTGTAAAGCCCGTGCGCTTCCAGCGAGTCCTTCTAAAGGCAGATTTCCCCGCACATCCTATCCCCACCTTCCCCCTGAGGAGTCGCGGTGCGGCTTACCCCTCGCAACGGAGTACGGCGTCCCTCGGTGCACAGGCGAAAAGCGCCCTTGCTTCCGTTTTGGAAGCTGCAAGGGCGGGTCAGCTTTGAGCGCCACCCTTGTCTCCTTTCCACCCGCGGTCCCGCGGAGCCGTTGGCGACCCTTCCTCTGACTTTTAAGGGCCGGAGACAGATTGCTTTTCTGTTTGCTTCCCTATAAAAAGAGGGCCTGGAATTACAGTGCGGGGAAAGCAAACAATGGCGGGAATGACTGGTCAAATGCACAAGAGTTCTTAGAAAAGGTCCCCTGGGGGGATTAAAAAAAAGTTTTTTTCACTACGTCCTCGTGGCGTCACACCGGTTCATCCATGATTTTATTATTTTAGAATGTTATTGTCCTTGTTACTATGTTCAAGAATTTAACTGTTACTTTATTTAGTTCACCGATGTCTGAAATTCATAACCCCAGTTACCATAAATAGAGTTGAAGATTTTGTTTTCTGCAACTTCTTGTTAGTTAATTCTAAACACTCACATCCCAATCTCATAAATACAAAAGTTTAATTAATGCACATTCCCAAAATGTGAGCTTCATCAGGGATTTAATCCCCTTTACATTAGGGATTTAATATCTCCTCCATTTTATATGTTTTAATTGGGGAACGCATCTCAATATTTCTAATAGGCTAGCAGTAATTAAGTAAATAGCAAGGGTAGTACTGTAGCTACAAGGGAATATCCAAGCAGCTTTAAGAATTTTCTTCCAACACTTACTTCTGTTCTTTCCATGCATAAGGGATATAAAAGAGTAATAAATAACATAAAGCAGTGGTGGGATTAAAAAATTTTTTACTACTGGTTCTGTGGGTGTGGCATGGCTTGGTGGGCGTGGCAGGGGAAGGATACTGTAAAATCCCCACCCCACTAACCTGCTTTCCAGCTCCGTTCTCCTGTGCAAGGCAACAAAAGAAGACCCAGCCGATCAGCTGGGACTTGGGAGGCAGAGAATAGATGGGAGCTGGTTCTCTGAACTACTCAAAATTTCCGCTACCGGTTCTCCAGAACTGGTCAGAACCTGCTGAATACCACCTCTGACATAAAGGTAACCTAGTAGTTTTTATTTTACTTCCTATTAGTAGCTATATATATCTCCCCACCCCAAAAAAGTCCTGCTGAGTAGCTTCATTGTGGCAGGGAGTACTCCTGGGGGCAACAAACAAAGAGCACTGGGAGTTTGTGCCAACAGTATATATTTCCCAGCTGGATCACTCAATATATAAAAGTCATTCTAGCTGCTTGACTGAAGCAAGTGGGCACCTTTACTGGGCAGCAGTGATATAGGAAGATGCCAGAGGTCATGATAATAGCAAAAACAATTCGTATGTATGTATGTATGTATGTATGTATGTATATGTATAAGTATATGCATATGCATATGCATATGCATGTGTGTGTGTAAAATATAAAATGATTGGTGATGGGTTCCTCTTGTATGCTACTGAAAAAGAGCTGATGATCTTTTAGCGTGCTGATAAAAGAGCTACGTAAAACCTACAGGATGTCAAGTTGCTGATGCTGCCATACAAGAAAAGAAAATCTAAAGCTGCATAGAATTGCAGCAGGGACGGAACATAAGAAGCATAAACATAGGAAAGCTCAACCCAGAGAAAGATGAAACAACTACAAATTGACATCTTAGGCATTATCGAATTGAGATGGATGGGACAGGCCATTTTCTGTCAGACAGTCATACCCTTTATTACTCAAGACCTGCAAAAACAGTATGAAACAGTATTGCTTTTATAGTTAGGAAGGGTGTAGCAGGCACAGTACTTGGCCACAATCAGTGACAGAATAATCAGTGACAGAATAATATCAGTGACAGAATAATATCAATTAGACTTCATGGACAACCCTTTAATGTGATGGTCATTTAAATTTGCTTTAATCACCAGTGCAGAAGCAAATGTTGAAAAAGGAACTTGTCATTGAGTCCCATCCTAGAAGTAAAATCATTTCTGAATTTGGAAACTGGACTACCCGATCAGAAAACTAATCCTCAGAATAATCTCAGGTACAATTGTTCCGATCAATCTGTCTGTAGTAGTAGATTTACATTGTTTAGAAAGAAACCTATAAGATCACCCTTTAAACTAACAAAATTTGGAGAGAGAACTCAGGTGCAGAGTTCCATCCTTGATGAAGTTCAGTTTAAAATTGACAGAACATACAAGATGTGCTGCTTGTGTTGGAAACTGGAATGCCAAAACTGGATACACAAGAAGAAAATGTAATTGGATGGTACCAAATGAAAAGGAGACAAATATATCAATTTCTCCCACACCAAAGGGTGCTGTGCTGATGACACTACCTTGATCCTTTCAGGTAAGTATGTACTTTTGAATACAAATGCTGTGTTCAAAGCCAAATTTATAGTGGGAATATATATAGTATATAAATAATTGCATGAATATGAATATATAGTACTATAAAAACACTTTTAAGACTTGGGGTTTATAAAAGCAATAAAACCACATTAAAGTGATGCCAGCTCCAACATATTTTTATATGTGTTGTGATGACACATACGTACGAAAAGGGCAGAATTTGCCTTGCAATGGTGTGATGCTTTTATCATTTTGACAAAAGCAGCAGATTCTATAAATTTCTCTGGTTGTCAGTAAGGCTGTCAGAAGCCAACAGAGAAGGCTGCAAATGGCAATCACATGACCGTGAAAAACTGTGACTGCTGTAAATGTGTGTCAGTTGCCAAGTGTTTTGGAGATGCTGTGTCTGCCCTAAGTATGAGGACCAGTTGTAAATATATTTTTTCAGTGCTAAGTTTGAATGGTCATTAAACACGGCAATTGTTAACCAAGGATTGCCTTGCAGCTCTAGTTTTGACAAAGAGTATCTCAGGCAGGACTGTGTTAGCTTCTGCCTATATACCCACAAAACATTGTAACTATCCAAATTCTGGAGAAATTTTTCATTGAAAAAGGAGTATCAATCTTTTCTGCGTAGGTTGGGAGAGGAAAGGAAAACAATGAACTGAGAAAAGTTTCAAAAAGCAGTTCTCAACAAAAAATGATAGCTTGTTTAATCCTATGTAACCAGTAGTTTACAGCTCTAAAAATTCAATGTACCTGAAGACACCCATTACTAAAATCTATTTCATGGATCAGTCGGTAGAGAAATCTAGGCATACAATTTCTTACTCTTCTGTCCAAGGGGCCACCAATATCAAATTCAGAAATGTTTAACTTGCTCTCCCCCACTGAAAGAACAGCAAAGTGGTTGGAAAGGACTTAATTCCCCCCAGATTTTTTAAAAATAAATCCGTTAGTGGACGTCTGTACTTGTTCTCCTTTTTGCAAACATCAGTAATTCCCCACTACCTTATAACTTGAACCATTGCACCTAATCTCTACAAGAGTGATCTGGCAAATAATCACCCAATTATCCTATCATGTATGATTGGCAAGTTCTATACAAAATGTTTTTGTAATAAACTTGCAGAGTGCATAATCCTACTGTGCACTTTTCAAAGAATAACCAAGTTTCAGATTAGCTCACTTGACTGTTGATCAGTGTAAAAACCTCAACACCATCTGTCTGAGAAATATTTAAATTCTCTTTACACTCCATTATCAGATGCTGGGGAAGAATTTAGATCAGGGGTGTCAAACTGAATTTCTTCAAGGGCCGGATCAGCATTGTAGTTCTCTGCAGGCCAGCTGGAGGAGGGACAGACATCTTGCCAGCCAAAACGGGGCATGGGAGGGCTACGCATGCCCCCGCCCCCATTTTCAGCCTGGATGGCCTCTTGCAACACTCTACTGCCCAAAACAGTGTGTACCCATTTTGGCTGGCAGAGGCACCACAGGCCAGTCCTTTGCTGTTTCCAGGCTGGCCGCGTGGGCCAGATTTAAGCAACCCACGGGATAGGGCCAGCCATGTGATTTAGATGCTTCTATTGACTCGTGGCCTTCTCAAGCTGATGATGTTGCTACATGGGAGTATTTTTATGCAAATCAAATGTAAAAACAATGAGGAATTATTTCTCACATTCCCATCAAAGGTAGATGATGTGCTGTCTGGCTTCCTGCCGTTAGTTTTTTATATTAGTAGCATCATTCTGGCTCCTGCCTTTTGAAATTTTATCCCTCAACTCTCACTCATGTCCATTTCACTCTATTCCAGGCTGGCCAGCTGGTGAATTGTGGGAGTTTGAAGTCCACACATCTTCAAGTGACCAGGTTGGGAAAGACTATTCACATGGTATTATTTTAGCATATCCCCTTTGCAGATGAGTAGGAGCAGTAATATCTCTTTTTTTCCCTTAAGAATGACCTAGAGATTAAGTATACTAAAATAAAGCTGCTAGTTTCCATTAAAAATCATTTTATTATTTCTGATATTTGGCAAATAAATGGTAAACCAATTAAAAAAATTAAGTATTTTAAATATTTAGATATATATTTCCATCTACCAACTATCAATCAGATTGATTGAACACACATACACACACATATATATATGAAATAAAAATATATATGCAATTTTAACTTTATACATCTGACTTGCCAATGGTGAATCCATTAGTTAATTTTCTGTTAAAATGTAGGATATTAAACAAAAAGAACATCCGTCTCACAAAATTTTGTGGTTTATTCAAATAAATAGAAATGTTGCAGGTTTACAAAATCACTGTGCTATTCTATATTTACAAAGTACTAACAAAATATTTTTGTTCAGAACATTTTGAATAGAAGACAGCATATTTTTTGTCTCTATTGTGAGAATGAAAATTAATTCATAAACTTCAGAGTCATCCTCAGAGCACATCCAGAAAGTTGAACTAAACCAGGGGAAAAGGTCCCCCCCCCCCAGTCTTGCTTTAACTTCTCTGGATCTCAGCATGCATTCAGGTGTTTGCCCTAAATAAGGTGAACCTGTTCTAAGCATACTTGGAACAGATTCAAACTAGACAAGAGTCCTCAATCTTTACAAAGGTTAACAAAATAAATCACTGCGTTATAACAAATTGAACAGACGATAAAAATTGAACACTCATATTTGGCTGGTTTTAGTAAAACCAAACACTTGAGGCATTAAGCTTACTTCACCTTTCTCATCTTTCACCTTCAAACATTTATATTACCTTAGCAAAGAATAACACACAAATGCATTCCTGTGTCCTTTTCCTTAACACTATGCAATAACATTTTTTTTAAAATGCTGACTAGATTAATACTAGTCCATTCAAGAAGTGAAGCAGATTTCCAGAAGCAGAGGTGAAGCGAGGATGCTGTTTTGGCAGACATATTTGACACATCTTGGGAGACAAAGGTAAGCACCTTTCTGATGAGCTATCAAGCAAAGAGACAGTGTTGACGGGGGAGCAACAATCCCTTCAAAGTGCATTTTACCTAAGGCTACCGCTACAACGGTAGCTGCCTTAGCAACCGCTGGTGATTAGAACGGCAGGGCTTTCCGCCTGGGTGTTTCCGAAGAAAAGGCACAAAAAAGAAAAGCACACACACCCCCTCCCCAGGAAAGAGAGGCCGAAATCCACCCCTGTGCTCTACGGTATGACCCATAAGTAGAATGTGAGATTTCCCGCCCCCACTTCTCGCAGGAGTAAGCTAGAAAGCAACCGGAAAACGGAACGGTAAGCATTTGTATTCGAAAACAGTGCTTTTTTTTCTTTTTCGGAAGAGCATCTTAGTGAAGACCCACAAGCCCGGCCACTCAAAGGGTGCTCAAGTGAGGCAGGGTGTCCATCTTGCCCGCCCGGTCCCGGGCAGAGGCGCTTTCCACACCGCGGAGCCATTCGGTGCACTTACGCACCAGCCCTTCGTCGGCCGCGAAGGCTCCGGGGTTGCCCGCCGCCTCGTCTTCCTCGTACTCCACGTCGTCGTAGCGGTGGCGCTCGTTCAGCAGCGACACCTGCAGCAAGGCGCGCAAGTCCCCCTCGGGCGGCGAGGTTCCCGTCAGAGGACACCTGGAGGCGTCGGGAGAAGCGAAGCGGGTCACCCGCCCTCGCGGCCGCTGCTTCTCCAGGCTCCGCCGCTGCAAGACCCGGATCGCCTCAGGGGGAAGGCTGAGCGAGAAGCGGAGCGAAGCTTCCCCGCGGCCTCCCGGCGCCGGGCAGAGGCTTTCGCAGGAGCGCGCGCCAGCGGCCGGCGGTCCCGAGCGGCCCCGGCTGCGAGACAAGGCAGCCGCCGCCGCCCTTCCTTCGGCCGGCGGGGCGTTCCTGCCGCCTTGGCCCGCTTTGCCGCGCGGCAGCTGCTTCTGCAGGGAGGCGCTGGGCCAGGAACTGGAGAAGCCGGCGGGTCGCTCGGAAGGCACGCCGCGCCCTTTCCAAGGAGGCTTGCCTGGAGCGAGAGGGGCCGTCGCCAACACCGCCATTGGCTTTCGAGGAGCCGCCACCGGCGGCGACGGCTGGTGTTGCTTCCTCGATTGCAGTCGGGGGGCGGCCGAAGGTGGCGGCGCGATGGGAGGCAAGGACATGGCGGGAGAGACTTTTCCTCCTCCTCCTCCTGCTGTGTCCACGATCAGCTAGGCATGTCTTCAGAGCTCCTCGCCAGCCTTCGGCGAAGCAGCCCAGCGGCTTCGCGCGCCACCTAAGCTCTGATGCTGCCGGTGAATGAGACACGAGGCGGGTTGGAGTCTAGAGGAGGAGCCGAGCGAGCGGCGACGTCCAGGCGAGGCTGGAGGGCTTTGATAAGGGCTGGCCGCAGAGCCAATCCGCTTCCTCAGGACGGAAATTCGCCCCCTACCTGGCTAAGAAAGAAGAGCCGGGGCGATTCTTATCTCGAAGCCGGGCCGGTTTTTGTTTTTTTGAATTCTTCAGCTCCTCGCCGCCGCCACCCCTCTGAAAAGGGAATCTGCTCCATAGTGGATTCTGCTGGAGGATTAAATAGCCACTTCCAGCTCTGAAAAAAGTGGGACTTTTCGATTAGTTGATGCTGCTAACCCCCCCCATATTCAAATCTCTTCCTGTACAGAAAGTATTTACCCATTTCATTGAAACACGAATCTCTCATTGACAATAGCCTATAAAAGCTCTATTTGCTTTTAGATTGCGTGCTAGTAGCCTAGGCCACTGCTGTAGTGAGTCAAGTGTTTCCCAAACAGTGGATTCACACAGTCATTGAAGCCTAACCAAAGTTCAGGTTAACCACATTTAGCCAATGCAGTCGTTTAATGCTGCTTAGTTAAATGTGCTATGTAAGCAGACCACAGTGAAGTAGATTTATACATCCTGAGGTTCCAGTGAGATGGCCTTAGAATGGCCTCATGTGCTATGCAAATATATCTAAGTTCAGTATATGCCACTGCTATTTCCTTAAACTGGTTTTGCATTTATTGTTTTCCTGGTCACCATTAACAAAAGAATTCCATGCAAACTATGAGGTTTCTTATAAGAAATCAAAACCTCTTCCTTATCAGCAAACATAGAAACCAAGAATGCTGGGTGGATGAAAGATCCCTCAATCACTGTCATAACGTGATATAGTGACTCCTCCCCCTTGCTAAATCAGGTGTGACACATCTGGCTTGTGGGCCATGAGTTTGGCAGCCCTGACTAGGCCCTTTCCTAGAAAGTAAATATTGCCAGGCTACAACTCTTACCTTTCAAACTAAGGTCTATTTTAAAGAAACAACTCGAAAGTTAACTTTTTAATTGTTCAGTGTCTGCAGGCTCAAGACTGGCTAAACCTCAAAGATGTCCTGCCAAAAGAATCGGTGTGGAGATTGGAGGAGACTGAGATGAAGGAAGACAGCAGGAGGACAAAGAGAGGATGTGGAAATTACCCTTATCAAAGTCAGTATAAACAGACTTCCATGTCTGTCTATGCTGCTTGGTTAGGACCTGGCTCATTTGTCAGGCACTAAATAGATCTGGTTCCTCTCTTGAAATTTCTCAGGTGAGGAAACTAAGGGCATTTCCAAGTTAGGGAATTGCCTATTTGTTGAGGTTGGGATACCCATTGAATCTGCAGGTGTGAAGGAGGGTAACAAGCCCTCCTCCTCCTCCTCTGCTGCCACCTGTTCTATCTTTCTTCCTTGGTTTGATATTTTATTTTGAGAATTTATTCTTTGAGTTCTTGAGTTGAACTGCTGGCACTCCAAAGAGACTGTTTTCAACTTCTGACCTGGAATGCTTAAGGGTCTGGGATCAATTAGCTACAGCAGGGTTTCTACATCCTTGGAGTCCACTTAGTGTTAGTTTGCAATTACTCACAAGTCAGCTGTCTGCCTCTCTTTTTACAAGGGACTTTGCCACACAGGCCTATCACTAACTACTAGTGTGTATAATCCCTCTGAAAGCAGAACAAGGAAATGGGAGTTTTAGTGCTATTGATCTTTATAGTACATGGTTGGGAGGAAGCTAAATTACCAAATAACAAGTTATTCATTTTGTAGCTTAAATTATTGTTTAAATTGCTGAAGCAAGCCTTCAGTTCCATCCAACCATTAGCCACATAATTAAACATACTTGAACATATAGATTTTACTTGCTATTTCTTCTCCCAAGACCATTAATGGCATTGGAAGATGTGTGTATGGGAGATTAATTCTAAATTTACAGAAAAATGGGCATGCTGTAGATAAATTGTGGGAGTATATCAGTAGACACTACTTTTTAAAATAAGCAAAACATAAGCATTAACCCATATTTGAGTCTGACCAAGTAATTTTATAGTAGTTCTAATAGCACTAACATATGGAGTCTCTACAGAACACCTCAATCATAAATACCATTACACTGCATAATTTTAAATATTTTAATCATTGATTTAATATATTACTCAACTTCTTTTAGTTAAATGTATTTTAAGTGTCACAGTATAAAAAGTTGGCATTTAAAATAAAGGAATAACACAAAATTCCTGAATTTGGAAAACACATTTCTTATATCGTATCATTTTCCCCCCATGCTGTCTCTACTGTTAATCATTTCTGAAGAGGCCTAGTAGGTATAACATAGTGTAATTCTTCATTTTACAATTTAATAGGATTTTGGAAGATAAAACAAGACAAATTGGAAAGATAAATAAAACAATGAGGCAGGTGTATTTACATGCATTTTACCTGAAACTCAAAGACCGTATCATTTTGAGATTAAATCATATTAGCAGACTTTCATCCAGCAATTTTAAGACCACTGAGTGAGTAAAAGAAATATTTTTAGAGTAAGCATGGATTGAGGGGTCTTGTGATGGTATAATGCCCTGGTTCTGTACTTTAAAAGAAAAAAAAAAAAGCTTCTTTTGCTAATACAATTTAACACCCATTGTGAGTAAAGATGTCACTGTTTCAGGATCTGAAGCACTTGGGAGTAAACCTAGGAGAAATGATGTAGATTTCCAAGCACTGGAAAAAGTTCTGCTTCTCTTTAACCTAGGCAAGAAGTGAAGCATTTCAATACAGCATCCCTTTAAAAGAAAAAGAAAAATCACTAAGTACAGCTTGTGGATATGATGCATTATTTTTAAGGCTTTACACCAAGTGGTACACCAATTAACTTCTCATTTAAAAACCCTTCCCTTTCCTCCATTCTCGATGAAAGCAAAATGATACCGTTTCAGACAACCATTGTACAATTTTATAACCAACCATTCATTTTAATAAAATTCAATATTTTAGCTCAATTGTAATGGCGATTTTAATTTGCTATTTTAATTGTTTTCAATTACAATCATTTTGTTCAAGGAATTTAATAAAATAAAATCAACTGAGGTTTGAAGCGTGGCAGGCCTCATACTGAAGACCAACGTACTAGATACAGGTAGTCCTTGACTTATGACCACGATTGAGCCCAAAATTTATGTTGATAAGCAAGACATTTGTTAAGTGAGCTTTGCCTCATCTTACAATCTTGCTTCCCACAGTTGTTAAGTGGATGTCTACAGTTTTCAGTTAGTAACACAGTTCTTAAGTGAATCTGGCTTCTCCATTGACTTTGCTTGTCAGAAGGTCACTAAAAGGGACCACATGATCCCAGGACACGCAAACTGTCATAAATATAAACCAGTTGACAAGCATTCAAATTTTCAAACTTTTTTTTTAAATATGGTAACACTTACCTTGCATATGGGATGTATGACAAACTGTACCTAAAAGAGGAAGGTGAGAAATTATGTTTTAGCACCCTTTTGCAGCCATCCACAGAGATACAATTTCATATAATTAGCTATTCAGATTATACTTCAGAACAAAACAAGAGATATACTGCTACAAGATTCATAATTCTATCTTCCATTTCGGGTTTTGTTCTAAGTGTAGAAACTCAAAATAGTAAACAAATATTATTGTTGTTATTTGACTTACACATTTCCGAGAAGGAAGGCTTGGTAAATAAAGATTTTACCCCATCAATTAATTCAAAATTCAGTATGCCTATAAACAAGAAACTGAAGTTGCCCATTGGGCCAGGGGACAGGTCTTGTAAGTGATGACATCCCCTCAAGAGCAGGAATTTGAGGGTATGGAGGGGCCCTACTCTAGAGGGATTCCAAACACAAGACAAAGCAGATCTGTTCCAAAGAGCATTTGGCCCTTTAGTTAAATGAAAAATGACTGGGATGCATTAGGGGTTTTTCCCCCTGCTGAATTTTATTTTCTCTATATGTTTCTAATGCATTCTTTTGGGATTTCTTATACCCTGACCAATCCCATTTGGGTTGGGATAGGCTAGAAATATTGTACAATGAATAATAAATACTGTTAACAAATATTGATCTATGGTCAATATCTGAAATGCCAAGTCTTTAAATTATGAGCAATACTTGTTCATAATATGGCATGACATTTGTTTAAGCATGTTTAATAAATGTATCCTTTAAAAAAAGGCTATATTCATATATACCAGCTAGAAATGGCTTCGCATGAAATGTTCCAGAACATCCAACAATCCTATGTAAATATGTACTGAAGAAACACATCAGTAATAGAAAGAGTATCCTTTAATCACCTTCTTGTCAGGGAATTTATCTTTATTTATTTGTTAAAATGTATTTGCTTCCCATCTTGCCATGGGCTACTCTGGGGTTTACAATAGTACAATTGAAAAAAATATATAAAAAATGTAAATGTAATAATTGCCAAACAATGAAACAATAAAAATAAGAGCTGTGGTGGTGCAGGTCAGAATGCATACTGCAGGCTAACTCACTGTTCACTGTCAGAAGTTTGATCCTGATGGGATCAAGGTTGACTCACATTTCCATCCTTCTGAGGTTGGTAAAATGACTCAGATTGTTGGGGGCAATATGCTGACTCTGTAAACCGCTTAGAGCGGGCTGTAAAGCGGTATATAAGTCTAAGTGCTATTGCTATAATTAAAGTACAACTATATGAATTAAAAGATGGGGGGGGGGGGTAGGAAGGAAGCAGAGGGCTCAGGTGGGGTCAGCTAATTAGTCTGGTAGCCACTTCCAGACTTTCTAGAGGCTGCTATACTTTCAAAGCAATCCTACAGTTCCCCTAAACAATTTGAAAACCATTTTTATACATCCTTTAGTTCTAATAAGAATCCACAATATTTCAAGTCACAACCAGAAATCAAGGTGACTACATTATCGGATTTGCATAGTTTGTAACAATAAAGGGTTGCATGACTGTAGTAAATGATAGGATTTCAAAGAAAGCCTTACCAGGTCATTGCCATAAACTGCAAAATGCAGAACAGCAGGGCTAATCCTTTCTTTTGCCACTAAGAAAGTGAGGAAAAGAACATGTGTTGAATTTGATAGTATATTTTAAAAACAAAATGTGTTGCATGGACCTTCTATTTCTGACTGAAAATTCAGCAAAGCAGAAGGCCACATAATTTCACTTTTCTATTGGAGAGAATAAACAATATTAAGATCACTCATGCTTGCAGACTTAAATGACATAGTATCACTCAATCTACAACTATTTAATAGAATAAAAAACTGGGCAAAATTTACATTTGTGTAATATATTAAGCTAGACAAAGTAAATCTTAAATAAGAGACAGACTAACTAGGGCATCCAAAGTAAGTAAATTCATGCTGAAAAGTACAAAAAGTTTGATTAACACTACTTACCCAAAATGCAGCAAATAATGTGAGGATCAAAGAAAGCTGCCCAAAACAAAACACGAGTGAGATCAATGCGTATATAAGTAGGTTAGGGTTTTCAGTACTGGTAGTCCTCAAGTTATGACTGCAGGTGGGATCAGAATTTTTGTTGCTAAGTGATAAAGAGTCATAGATTGTGAACATCCCATGACTGCATCACTTAGCAATGGCAATCCCTTCAGTTTCCACTGCCCCTGTTAAGTGGGGATAGCAGGGCATTAAGTTGCAACTTCCTGCTGGTTTTCAACAATCTAAGTCAGGGGTCTCCAACCTTGGCTCCTGGAAGCCTGGCGGACTTCAACTCCCAGAGTTCCACAGCCAGCAAAGCTGGCTGTGGAATTCTGGGAGTTGAAGTCCGCCAGGCTTCCAGGGGCCAAGGTTGGAGACCCCTGATCTAAGTCAATGGAGAAGCTGACAGGAATTTCCAAATCCTAGGTAGCTTACAAGGAAGCCAACAGGCAGGAAAGTGACTTTGCTTGGGGGAAACTGCCAGGGAAAGCCACAAATCATTCATGTGACTGCAGGATGCTGTTACCATCGTTAAGTGCAAGCCAGTTGCCATCACAGGTGTGTAATCACAAATGTGGTGGAATAGCTAGACCATTGAGGACTAATCATAACTCCTGCTTATCCAACGCCATTGCACATTTGAACATTTGTTGTGCAAGTGGTTAACCAAGTCTCTGTATTGTCACAGAACCTACAAAAGATTCACTGCAATTCTCAGAAAGTTGTGCTACTGATCAGTAACACTGTCTCATCATCGGGAGAAATTTCATGAAAGGACAAATATATCTCAGCCATATCACTTAACAAATCAAATAAGTCAAGTCTGCTAATATGCTAAGGTAATGGAACTGATAAACCCTTTCTAATCATCAATATGCAACCAGAAGCATCACGGGGAAAGAGGACAAGTGACAAAAGTGCAGTGCAGTCCACTGCTTAATTATTTGAGTGCAACCTTTTGTAATTTTAGTGTCATTGTATTTATGAATGGATACCAATATCTGGAACTTATAAACTCTTTTCTTGGTTTCAAACAAGCATAACTTACCAGCATAACAATTGTTACAATTAATCTTGTTGGTTCAAACATCTTTTTCAGCTGTTTCACTGGACCCATCAGGAAGCAAGTACTAGTTTGAAAAAAATATAAGATTTTTTTTAATCTTCTCAGTCATAGCTATAGGTTAGGGTCACTAGTCCCTTTTTATCCATTTATGACTATGACAATCAATATAATTCAATATTTCTCCTTCATTCCACTCTATATAGCCTGTCCAACTCTGGATGAAAATGATACAGAGCAAATTTTGAGTATATAGTCAGGAGATGAGGAGGGGAACTATTCCCTCCCATTATATCAGTTGAAGTTACATTTATTAGTTAAAAGCTACAGTTGTGTCCCGTCTGCAATTGTTTTTTTTTACATCTGGTAATTGTACAGAATAAATTTCAAAAGAGGCCAGTTCTATATACAGAGAATTATTTGCACTTTGCAAGTAATGTGGAAACATCAATCTCATAAAAAAAGACAAGTGCAAAAAGATCATACCTGGCTAAAGCAGCAATATTTCCCAAGGTATAGAACACTGCAAAGAGTTTTATTCCACCTGGAAGCCAGAGCAATCCTGTCCCCTGCATATATACAGTTAAAAAAGACAACCATGAGGGGATCTATAGTTTTATCAAACCAAGAATCAAGACAAGTTATTAGAACATTATACTTTTCTGACAACTGAACATCCTGGGGTCACCAAGAGCTGTTAAGTCTTAGTGGGCAACAAGTAAAATCAATCTTGACTGAAAAGAACTAAAAACAAATAATGTATTAAGTCCAATTTACAAAATACAGGTAGTCCTCAACCTATGACCACAATTGAGCCCAAAATTTCCATTGCTAAACAAGACAATGATTTTTGCCTGATTTTGCACCTAACTTCTTGCCACAGTTGTTAAGTGAATTACTGCAGTTGTTAAATTAGTAACATATTTGTTAACGTCGGGCTTCCCTACTGACTTCGCTTGTCAGAAGGTTGCAAAAGATGATCACATAACCCCCTCAGGATGCTGCAACCATCATAAATACATGCCAGTTGCCAAGTGACTGAATTTTGATCACATGGCCATGGTCATCCTACGATGCTTGTGTGAAAAATGATCGTAAGTCACTTTTGTCAGTGCCATTGTAAGTTCGAAAGGTCACAAAAGGAATGGTGATAAGTCAGGGACTACCTGTACATACAAATTGTTCTCACTGTAATTCCTGATCTTGGGAGAGAGACAGATTTCAATAGAACTGAAATTTCAAAGAATGCCCTGTATGTATAGAAACAGGAATATTGCAGAGGACAAAGTTTCTAACACACATATCCACAATCAATTAAATCTTAAAACCATGTCTGACTGAAGTTGATTCCTGTGCCTTAAAGATAACCTGAATCCTGAAGCAAAGTCCTCTGCTCCTTTGTCCCTGGACTGTCAGTCTCTGAGGATAATTCCAGCCATTAATCAGGTCTGTTAAAGTACAGCTCTAAAGTAAAGTGTTCGCTAGTTCACCCAAATTTGTGCACTGTTATCTTCTTCTTCGCTTCCCCAGAGTTTGTTTTAGTTGTAAAATAAACCATTTTTTCCAGCTACAGGAAGAGCAGGAACACTGGCTTTTGATTAATGGCATAAAAGCCAGCCTCCCCCAATGGTGCATCTGATTGAGATAAAGGAATATGTAGCCAAACTTACAAACTCTTTGGCTTTAGACTGGAAAGAAAACTGTAGCATGGTGATTAGATTAAAAATATAAACACAAACTGAGGGAAGAATAAATACAAAACAAAGCAGAGACTAGTCACTGTACACCAGTTTAAAAGGAAGAAAGTAGCACCACCATTCTGAAAAAGTCTGTTATTGAGTACTATATGAAATACTAATAGGAAGTAATCAAAGCAGTTGCTGTGGCTTGACTGATGAAATCCCAAGGGTCTACCAGCTGTTTTTAAGATCATCTGAAAAGCTTTCTCTTCCCCTAATGACTTACAAAATGGCACTAGTGAACAGTTAGGTCTGCTGCAGATAATTTTATTTAAGAATAATTTGGAGCAACAGTATATATACAAACGTTATATACAGTATAAAAAGAGGAAAAAATCTTGTTCTCTGTAACTTTTGCATCTGCTTTCCCAAACCCAGTATTGGCCTATCATCTTTGACAACCCCAAGCCACCATAAACAGCATTATGTAAGATTGGATTTGTGATCCAATACATATAGAGATCTTGAAGGCTACCCTTGAAGGTTACAAATGTTTTCTTCTGACTGCTTTTTACACAAATGACATCTGACACATAGAAAATCTGCATCCCAGGAGAAGTTAGTATTTCCATATACTGCGTACTTTTTCCTAATGTATTGACCAATCATTCTCTACCAACTTCATATATCAATATATTTGTCTAAGAACAGAGATGCAAAATAATTAAAACATATACAGGGGGATTTTTTTTATTCTGTGTTTTGTGAAATATTTACTTACAAGGAGAGAACACAAAATGCCGCATATAAAACATATTGCAAACCATTTCACACGAGTATTAAAACTCAGGGATGATCCATCAAGGACCTATGGATAAAAAAATAAATCAATCAGATTTTAATAGGACAGAAATCTTTACTAATAAAACATTGTTACCAATGCAAACATCAGAATGCTAAAATAAATAACTGTAAAAGGTAGATGCTCTTAAAGCCTCAAGTATTTACAAATTGATTTTAAAAATATACACTAATTTTATATGTAGATATTTATTTTTTCAAAGACAAACTTGCATACTCACTTTAAATCCCTAAAAAAATTAAATGAAGAATGAATCCTGGCAGACTAATGAACATCTTAATTATGTAAAATAAATGAAATAACCAAATTAAAACAACCACTAAAGATATATATTTCTATTTGATTTACTATGGTACGATGAACAATATACAGACTAGCAGAATTAGAATGTTATTTATTGATGATAAACATGCTCTTTTCACAATTCCATTTCTAAAAATGATTCATTACAAACATTAGGAATAAATGGATGACAACATAATATTTAGGCAGCCATCACTTTCAAACATATAACTTGTTTTTCAAATAATTCTTTTGACATGTTTAAGAGTATACATATGCTTATAGAAATTAAATAAAAAAGGACATTCTAAAATTATACATACACCATATATGTATATATTCCAATCAAGTTAGTTATTCACTTGATAGCTGTATACATAAAATACAAATCAGAACAAAAATTTAATTCCATTGTTAAACTGTAAATGCAAATGGTCAAAAATTAATTTTTACCTCACTTTTATTGAACAGATAGGAAGGTAATTAGTACAGTGAATACACTTTTACTATGTTATTATTGTTGTTGTTGTTATTATTATTATTATTATTATTATTATTATTATTATACAAAGTCTCTAAGGACTTTAGAAGAAAAAAATACACAAGAAATAATATACATTAAACAAAAGCATACAAATAAATGATCCACAACATAATAAAAAGTAATTAGATTTATCAAACAATAACCAAATTAATATTGAATTAAGGCCAAAATGCCTTTCAGTGAAGTTCTGCTTAGCAATCAGAATTGGAGCCAATTAAATATCCCCTGGGAGCTGTTCCAAAGGAATTGTGCACCCACTTCAAAGCAACACCATTTTGCCTTGTTCCCCTCTCCAGTTATCATTAACAGTTTCTTCCAGGTAGATCAAACTGGTTGGACATTACCAATGAGAGAATGCAGTCCTGCAATTAGAGGTACAAAGCCATTCACTGCACCCAGAAGTTTGGTGGAAACAAACTGGCCCAATATTGATCGAATATGATCCCTGAGCCCCTATATTCTAACTCAACTGCAGCTTCAGAATGATCTTCAAAGATCCAGCTGGCCTCCAACTGCTGTTTCACAGGAGCTGTGGGTTCAGAGGAACCTCCAAGTTGCAGATGTCCAGGTAATGCCATAACAATCAAGAAAAGTCATCTGTTCTCTCCCATTCAGAACTTCATAACCTCCAGGCATCAAACACGATTCAATATCACCATATGGCCTGGCGTAGCAATGTAAAACTGGGAATCAAACCACTGGACAACCTCCCATTGGCTTCTTGTAAATATAAAAGAACCAATTTTGTGGTATCCCAAAGGATGTAGCAATTACACTCATCTCCCCTGCCCTTCTCATGCCCAACTATAGCTTGGAACACACTTAACCCAATCCCTAAAAGCAGAAGGGTACAATAATCCATGATATGATTTAAAAGGATCAAAATGACACACTTCTGCTAGCAGATCCTAACAAACTATGCAGTCAATGGCAATTTTTTTCAAGAGCTGAAAAAACATGTTTTAAAAATTACAAGGGAGAACAGATTTGTGTTCATTTCCATATATTTGTTTGGATCTTAATAGTTATTGTATACACACATAAAAAGAATTCTATTATACTAAATATATAATATCCATTCAATATTAATAGTGGTCTACAATTTGATTATCACACAAAAAGAAACAAACAATTAAAACCAAGAAACAATCAGGTAGGTGCAATTAATACAACTTTCTCTGTGATTTGCAAGGTGGCAATTCCTAGAGCCTTAATGCTCAGAAAGACAATTCTACACAAGCACACAATACATAGTTTTCAAAACTCTCACAGTGACTAAAGGCAAATGATTAGACATGGTTCCCCTTATCCATAGTAATGAGTGGGAAGTTTCAAACTGTAATAGTATATAGCTTACCTTTTCCAGTCCAAATCTTTATCCTTATATAGGCAGCACAGAGAAAAGAATATTAAAAATGTAACAAATGTACATGTAGGAAAGCTGTTCTTTCCTGAATAAGATATGCACATTTCTTAATATGTTTAGATATTAAATATCTAATATTTGAATAAATAAATCTAAAGAAACATCCACTTTAAATGCATCAAGCTAAACCCCCCCCCCCCAAAAAAAAATATAAATCAGGAGAGTACTAACTGAGGAAAGAAATATTTACTTAATTGAAGGAGGGAATATAATTGCTACAACATGGTTTAGAGTAAGTTAGGATCCAATACTAAAAATGGCCAGCTCTGGACTCACATGACATCCTGGAGTTCAAAAATGACCTAGTTAAACATATTGTGCAAACATACTAACAAAAAACCCTCTGTGGTTGCCGTGAAAAAAAAAAATCCATGCTGGAATAATTAAGAATTGAATAGAAAATTGGTATTACCAAAATGCCTTTGTATAAATTTTTTATTGTAGCCACATTTGGAATATTATGAAGTTCTGGTCACAGCAACTCAAAAGCAATATTGTAGAATTTTAAAAGGGGCGAAAAAGAGGAAAGCAGTGATAGAAATACAACTACTTCCTGATGGAAAATTCAAACTGAACCAGCTTAAAAAATACAAGAGGGGCATGATAGAAATGTATAAAATATTCAAGATATGACTCCCCTTTTCAGTACTGGACTTTTCAGCACTGAGCTTTTTAGTACAATAGAATGATAGCAATTAGGAAAGATAAATGAAAGCATTGCACTTAAAACTAAAGATTTCATGATCATAAGATAATGCTTGATAACATTCATCGAGGTCAAGATTTTTAATTGATATAAAATATCTGTCAATATAAATTACTGAGGAATATGAACATCAGGATACTATTACCTTCATATTTAAAGGAATGGCCACAAATGAATGTTTATGTTTACATTATGCCTTTCTTCCATGACACTCAATTATCCCATCAATATGTATATGATTCCCATGTTGGATCTCTCTGGTGGCATTTTTGAATATTTGATTTTTTTATTCAATCAAACCTGTTTAATTCTAGAGGGCTCTGGGGGGACAGTTCACATTAAAGTTACTAATTCATGGTAAACATCATGGCATCATTTATATTACTGTTTATACTTTAATTCAGAAATAGGCAGAAAGGCAGGAAGGAGCTTGCTACTAGGAAAAGATGTTGGACATTGATAGATAGCAGGGAAAAATGTTATTTCAAGCTGTTTTAATTTTCAAAAGGGAGAAAAAAGATTAACTACAGATCCAATAAGGTTAGCAATGGTCAAAACTATGGAATAGATTAAGCAATCAGTTTGTGAATATTTAGAAAGCAAGTCATGACAGGAGGAAGCATTAATTTATCAAAAATAAATTATGCCAGTTCATTTGATCTCAATTTTTGATAGTCAATTGATCACAGGAATGCGGTGGACATGGTACATTTTGTCTTCAACAAAGATCTGAAAAAATTCTAATGGAATTTTAATAATGTATTAAAATATGGGCTGGACCATGCTAACTTATTTTCCCATTCAGCTGTGTCTTATTCTTGGAGATTGCCGGGACAATCCCTGCAATTTTTTAAGACTGAGAAAAAATGATTTGTCTAAAGTTGCCCAAATTGCTTTGTGTATAAACAATGATTAAAACTCACAATCTCCTGATTTCTAGCCTGATGTCTTAACAACTCCAGCAGACTGGCTCTCTATGTTATTGTTATGTGGGTACAAAGCTGTTTGAACAATCATACCCATCAAGTACTTGTGAATGGATTGCATCGACTTGCAAGTAGTGAGTAGCATACTGCAGGGTTATAATCTGTGCAATATCAAAGCTATTGCTGGCGAGCTATGTCAGCTTAAAAGATGAACAGGCAATGTGATACAGTTGCAAAAAAAATGCAATCCATATCTACATGAAATAAGTACAGTGGCAAGACCAAGATAAGCCATTGTTCCTCTATTTGTGATGGCCATGCTGCACCTAGAGCAATGCATCAAACTCTGAGTAGTGTATTTAAGAAAAATGACAGCAAATAGCTATACATCCATGACATAACCCAGATGATAAAAGGCCTGAAAGGAAAGCTTACCAAAAATGTTTGGAAGCATTTGGTACTTTTAGCCAGAAGAAGAAAAACGTCTATTGAAACTTGACAGTTAACTTCAGGTACTGGAAGAACTAACGTGTGAAATATGGGTAGCATTGTTCAGAATCGTCCCAGATACCAGAACAAAAAAATCTGTACTGCACTTTCTGAAGCATTTCATTTCAGCTCCATATATCACAGCAGAAACTCAAACTCATCAGACTGACAACAGCTTTCCAAGGTTTCAAATGGCAGCCTTTCCCAAACATGCTTGGGAAGCCTAAAATCTGATAAGCCCTAAAGCCAAAGCAGAGTTGTACCGTTCTGCTTCTCCACAGAATCGACCCACATGACAAAAACCCGAGAACAGGCTCACCCTGACCCACCATCGTCTGTATCTGCATCATGGAAAGAACATTTCTGAAGATGAAGACAAAAGCTGTTAATATTTACAGATCGTCCCCTCTGTAAAAAAGAAATATAGGTCCTCATTTTCTTTCAGCAGGCAATAACTTCCCTAAAACTCAGTTTAAAGCAAGCTTCGTTTTGCTTTTGTGTTCCTTGCTGGCACCCAGACTGGTAAAAGCAGTTGAGGCGGGACGACGACGACACTTTATTCAGCTACATTCAGAGCAGCCTAGATTGAGCTTTCCTAGCCTAGCGTTTCCTCGCGTGCAAATAAATACGTACTGACGCGACCCCGCCGGCAGGGAATGATGGAGCCTATGATCCAGGGAATCTAGAGGAAGCCAGTTTGGCCAAGACAACAGACTCCCCTATGCAGCGGTGCCATCCGTACTGCTCAGAACAGAGCCTCCGTTTGCGTTTGCAAGTTGCTTTGGCTCTCTCGTCACGAGTCGCAGGAACAGCAACGCTGCGTTAGCCCCGAGGAAGCAGGGAAATCCCGCCAGGGAGCCCCGAAAACCCGGCCCCAAACCCCGGAGCTAAAGCGGGAAACACGAAGGGACGCTCTCGCCTTCCCTCCCCCCCTCCGATCCCCAAGCCACACCTGCGACGTCAGGCCCTGTTCCTCGTCGTCCTCTCCTCTCAGCACCCGCCGCAGCTTCTCCATCGCCGCGACAGCCCCCTCCGCGCCTCTGAGCCCTTCCAAAAACAATCCCCGAAAACCTCGCCGAGCCTGGACGCTTCCGTTGGAAGGGCTCCTCTTCCCTCAAAGGAAGCGTCAAAACGGAAGCTGAGAGGACGGGACCGGAAGTCAGGAGAAGGGGAGGAGTCTGGAAACGTTCCTGGGAACGGTCTGGCTCGCCTCCTATCAGATTGTTCGGGATTGTGGTTTCTGGTTCCTCCTAGGTCAGGGTGAAGTGCTAGTCCCGCTCCCCGTATCTGCTAGTTGAAGAGCGGCCTCAGAATACTCCTGCAGGAATAAGTGCTCTGTTATTCCACTCTTTTGTGATACAGCCAGTGCTTCTCAAGCCGCCACTGTTCCAACATTTACGGTCCTGCCGCTGTCAGTCTGGCTACAGTGATCCAAGCAAAAGGGTAACTCGCTGAGACAAGCTACGTTTGGGTTGCTCTATGAAGGGCTGCTGTTTCATAAGGTTGGGAACCAGGTTTGGAATGGTGCAGTTTATCAGGCGACCCAAACTATGTAACAAAAATGAGATTGTCTGTGGACACTCTCAGTCATCCAGGTCAGGGGTCTCCAACCTTGGCAACTTTAAGCCTGGAGGACTTCAACTCCCAGAATACCCCAGCCAGCTGGCTGGGGTATTCTGGGAGTTGAAGTCCTCCAGGCTTAAAGTTGCCAAGATTGGAGACCCCTGATCCAGGTCATGGTTGTCCCAAAGGTGCTTTTTCCAAGAGGCAACTGGACTTTCTGGGTTTTCAAATCAAATCAAATCAACCTTTATTTTCAGAGTACAACATGTGTATAATGAGATTGGCTGAGCCTCCCTTCGTGCACTCCCTCCCATACAACTCACAGTGAAGACCAAAAAAAAAAAAAAAACCAATCCCCAATCCAGTGAATCCTCCTAACACACACACACACACACACACACACACACACGCAATCTTATTGCACCATGTGAACTTATCGCCCAACACGCCCAACAAGTCTATCAATACTGTGTTGACATGAAGTTATTTTCCATTCAGGAGTCTGACAGCCCAGGGGTAGAAACTGTTCTTCAGCCTGTTGGTAACCCTGGCTATTCTTCTATATCTCCTACCCAATGGAAGGAGAGTGAAGAAGTGCTGACTAGGGTGTGAGTCATTCCTGAGAATTTTCCTCACTCTTCTAAGGCAGAGAGCCTTAGCGATGTCATCTAGTGGTATCAGGGGACAGCCTACACTGTTTTGTGTGCGCTCTCCACCCTCTGTAGTGGACACTTTCTATAAGTGGACTGGTAAAAAAGAGGTCATCAGTCGCTGTTCCACTTTGTTCTTCACAAGACCCTAAGGAAGTAGAGTCTCTGTTGGGCTTCTCTGGCTACCTGGGTTGTGTTGATTTTCCAGGTGAGATCTTCGCCGAGGTAGACTCCCAGGAATTTAAAGGAGGAAACTCTCCACACAGCCCCCCTCTTTGAAGATATTTCGTTTCTCATCCAGGAAGCTTCTTAAGCTCTCTTATTTTGTCTCATCTTGTGTCTACCTACCCATTTATGTATCCTAATTGAATATTATCATCCCCCACCCCAACCACATTCATTCAGAGCGTTGTATAGTTTCCTCCATTTCTCTGGTTCTTTCCATTGCACTCTGGAGCGTAATTCATATTAACCACCAACCTATTAATTCATATGCTCACATATGATACAATCTAGATCAACATTTCTCAATCTTGATATCTTAAAATTGCCAAAGTCACTGATATCAGTAATACCAATTTATAATTTATGATTTTTATTTTTGTGCCTTTTGAGTCAATTTTTGACTCCTGGTAATTGCTAGAACTGCAGCTTTCTTAGCACTTTTTTTTTTCTTTTTTCAAAAGTGGTTCACCCTAGTATTCTTCCTAGGTTTGGGAGACTGTGATTGGCCCTGGCCTAAGGTCACCTACTTAGCTTTTTTGGCAATGGTGGAACTAGTACCCATGGTCTCCCTGTGTCTAGCCTGATGCCTTAACCGCTATGCAAAATTGGCTATTTTTTTATCTACCATCAGTCTTTTTAAAAACCATCAGTCATATCGGGATGAGGTATTACAGCTATCCCGTTGGTGCAAAAATAATAATCTTCTATTTAATATCAAGAAGACCAAGGAGGTTATAGTGGACTATAGGAAAAAAAGAGCAGACATTCAGCCACTGTATATAGAGGGAGTTCGTGTGGAACAGGTGGTTGAATGTAAGTTTCTCGGGACCATCATTACAAATAACCTGACCTGGAGTGCAAACACCGCTGCTTTAATTAAGAAGGCACAACAACGGTTGTATTTACTAAGGATTCTTAGGAAACAACAACTGGCTGAGAGTCTATTGACTACTTTCTATCGGAGTTCAATTGAGAGTATATTATCCTACTGTCTCTGTGTATGGTTCTTGAGCTGCACAGTGGCAGAGAAAAAGGCAATTCAGAGGGTGATTAAGATGGCCCAAAACATCATTGGCTGCTCACTTCCCTCTTTGGAAGAACTGTATAGGAATAGATGTAGGAGGAAGATACTTAATATATTGAATGACTCCTCTCATCCGGGACATCAGCTCTTTGAACTATTACCATCGAGAAGGAGATTTAGGGTATTAAGAACAAGGACGACCAGATTTAAGAACAGTTTTTATCCAAGTGCAGTTTTGAGTTTGAATGCAGGGTCATAAGATTTATGTGGAAGTGAATGAGAATAATGGGGTTTTACATTTTTAAATTGCATAGAGATCATTGTATGGTCGGTTGTGTTTAGTTTTAATTTAATTTAATTTTTTTTTCTTTTAGTGGTGTTTGTCCAGTTTTTACTTGTGGAAGAGCACCTCATTTTGTTGCACCCGCTTGCGAGTGTAATGACAAATAAACTCTTATTTCAGCTTATGTTATGTCAGCTTTTTCATTCATAATCAAACCTATATCTTTGATTTCCTAAATGCATTCCACAATATCTGGCAATTTAATTGGGATTTATAGCATGCTTTTCCTTCCTATTGACTTCTCTTTTTCCTTTTAGACCTTGATTTGTATTTACTATTTACTCTTTTAAAAAAATTTCTCTTCAAATTTTCCCTAATCCCATCCTCATGGAGCTCTAGATATCGATCTTTCTGCCATTATGAAGTTGGATAATTGAGAATTCATACAATGCCTTTTTTTTTTTTTTTTAGAAAGATGAAAAAGCCTTAGCTATACCCATTCCATATGTAACTTTCCTCATGGAGGAAATAGAGCTGGTCAGTCTGAGCATATTTTTGCTTGACATGCCACAAGTGCAACCAGTATATCAATGACTCTATCCCTAGGGCAGGGCTGTCAAACTCACAGCCCAGATGCATTATCTGGTTTAGATGCCATGCCTGGTTTAGCGAAGAGGGGAAAAAGTCCTGATACATCATGTGATGCTGCCATGATGGCAGGAGTTTGACACCCCTGCCTTAGAGGAAGAAGATATATATGCAGCTTTGTTTCTGTTTTCTTTTTTTTTAAGGAGGAGTAAAGTTTGATAAATTCACCTATTTTTGTGACCCCTTAACATTAATAGGAAACAAAAATCACATCATGGTTGAACAACTTTTTTCCAGGAAATTAGATTTCTATATTAAGGCCATTCCATGGCTATATAAAATCTGGAGGCAGTCACTATCACATATTAACTTCTGTGCTTCCCAACATATACGGAATAGTCTTAACATCTTGTAAAGTAAATTAGTCCATAAATATATTTGGGGTATATAAGAACTACCATTTTCTAGATTGACACCATTAAAACTATAAATTGTTTCAAAGTGGTTTATTGCCATTAGAACATTCACGTTATAATTTCTCCCCATAGGGAAGGTTTACTGCCCCAAAGTTTTTGAAATAAAATAACGTTATCAAAGACATATATATGTATATATAGTTCATTACAATTGTTGATAAAAATCACAAAAAAGTCAAATTTGACCAATAATCTTTCAAAAGTATTCACTCCTATATGCAGACTTTTTTGGTGTTCACAATATGGCATCTGCATATGAATGCAAAAATAGAACCATACTACTTATTTTGTTACAAACAAAAGAGTTCAACTGGGCTTTTAAGGGATATGCTACTTACACCCCAATGGGATGTAGCACTGTACCTTTGCTTACACGTACATGTGCTTATAAAACATCTGGGCACTGAATGTATAATTTGCAGAATGCTTACATACAAATATAAGGTGGTATATTTTACCAAACCATGTAATTGGAGTTTACAAAATTAAGCTGTCAATTTTGTATTCTGATGTAAAATATACAGTAAGTATGAATCAGGATAGAGTTTGTTGGAATCTGCTCATAAATTGCATAAATACACATTAGCAGACATAACATATTTAAATTATAAGCCTCACAAGAGTTAAATGAGGAATCCATTTTCAATTGCTTATATGGAGAATCAATAACAAATCTTGACTTTGTAATTTTTAAAGAATGATACTCTTGAATATTTTACTTTGCTCCAATGCACTTAAGGAGGCAGAATCACAATTTCAATACATTTGTACATGTGACTGCAAAATAACCAACATTGAGTTTCAAAATCACATTTTATTAATCAATTATGCATTTTCTTGTTTTGTTTAAATTAGTTTTTTTATTTCAGAAAAGTTGGTAGATATTTGAGTTGAATAATTTTGTAAATATTAAAAAAATCTTTTAAGGCAGGAAAGCAATCTAATTTTTGAACAGTTGTGCAGTACCTTGTATAAGGGAAGCTAAAACAGTTAACAAATGATACTGAATGCTAGTATGAATATTTCCATGATGGTGGTGATACAAAAAAATGATGGCAAAGTCCTTCCTTGTTTATATTCACTGAAGAGCAGCACCTTTTCAATTTTTCTCCTTGAATCAAATATTAAATTATTTTTTTTTCATACTGTCAGGAGGAATAAAAATGGAAGAAAAGGATTAATTCATTGACACAGAAGTAGAGCTCAGAGCATGTAAGAAATATTGAAATATTTGAAACTTTTAGTTATACTCTTAAGGTAAAAGAAATAATCACACTATACTCACTTATGTTTGATCAACCTTCCTCCTTGAATAAGTTGTGCAAATTCATTAGTGAAGTGACAAGCAAACAACAACCAGTTCCTGGGTTGTACCTTATATGCAAACCTCATAAAAGTCAAAGAATAGCAAGAAAGTGCTGTAAAAACAAGTTAAAGATTAAATGACTTCATGTTCTTAGATTTAGAGCAATATTCACGATTAGTTCTGCAAGTGCTGTGTTACTGCATACCCAAAGAATCTCATTTCGCATATATTTTACTATCTTAAAACATTATTAATAAAAGCTAAAACTATGACAGGTGTTATCCTTGAGGGGTCTCTGAGGATTGAGAACTATTTTATAAACGAACCCATCTTGGCATCCAAAAGAAATATGAAAGGCTTACAATGGGTCTCTTTGATATACAAACATAACCTCCACATTTTAGGAGGTAAAGAACTGGGTAATGGAAAATTTGTCTCTTAATGGACAAATAAGCTTTAGACCAGAGTGCTCCACAACAGATAACTGTGTTGTCTTACATGATAACAAGTAATTAAAGACAATAAACTGTTCATTGCTTTCATAGATCTCAGTATGGTGCTTGATTCCTTAAACAGAAACATGCTGTGAAAGAAATTGGTCATCTTAAGCATGGAACGTAAATTCTTACTCCTGGTTAAGGCCCTCTACTCAAACACCCACTTGAAAGTGTGTACAGGTGCAAATAGTTCTGTAACTCACAGTATACCTACCCATAAGATATTAGATAGGGTTGAATTCTAAACCCAATGCTTTTTAACTTCTATGTGAATTATATTCCAGGATTCGTATATGCTTCAGACACTTATATGACAAAAATCTATGATAAATATATTAATATCCTTTTATATGCTAACAACATGGTTGTAATGGAGCATTCTCAAGTAAGTCTGAGAAGACAGTTGCAAAAGCTAAATACCTACTGTGATCTTAATTCTCTAAACAACAATAAAACCAAATCTAAAATATTCCTTTTTGCTAAAGAATTTAGCAAGTAAAGTGAATTTGTTCACCTATTTAGGAGTGGCTTTTACCAACACGGGATCATAGGCAAATTATTTTAAAAGAAACTTGGTGAGATCTGAGACAAATCAAAACATTATATAAATTGCTTATTTATAGTTAATCAGGGACCTTGGCCCCCCATAATGAAAGTAATTAGGGCAAAAATAATCTCAGTGTTGACCTATAGCACTGACAAAAACCATTTCACTTCAATTTCCAATCCGTTTTATAAGAAGCATATTGGCAATAGACAAGAAATTGCTAGCACTCAGAGCAGAAATAGGTATCCATTCCATACACTCAACTGTTAAAAGTTTTTATCTACTGGCAATGGAACCACTCAATGGATTTCAATAGGCTACCCAAAATACAGTATGTTTAGCTGAACAAATAAGTATGGATCGTCCCACCTCCTGGGTAAGCTGACTTAACCAAAGTTATTTTACAGCAGTTATTTTCTATCTAATATTTACTCTCCACTGCTTCCAGGCAAAGTAAAATTTTTAAACAGATATAGTATCAGTACCCAAACAGGCATGAAGTTCTTGGCAAAAATATTTAAATTGGTTGCCTAAGAATAAAAACACTTTCAAAACCAAGCAATGCTTTGAATGTTTGAAGCAATGCCTAAGAAACCTATTCTAGAGCAAATTTTGAGCTGTTGGATTCAGTGGCCAAATATGGGCACTGCTATCATTGGCCATATCATGAGGGGATATATGTATGTGCAGTACCCCAGACAATAAAGATTTTGCTCATATTTTGTTTGATTGTCAACATGATTGCTCATGTTTGTTTGATTGTCCATTTTGGGCTTAGGTATTTGAAATCCTTATTTGAAAGAACAGCCCATTGGGACCTAAATGGCACATTGTGATATTTCTTCCTGGTCTCTAATGTATGCTTGTTTGCAGAAATGTTAAATTAATAGATAAAGCAATTTAACTGATACTTCATTAGTATTATATTTTTTTATCTATTTTATCCTGGAAACAGATCTTGTACTTTACATTTATTTTCTCTGATAAGATTGTAAGACTAATCAATCAATAAACATTGCAAGTTCTGCACATCTAAGTAGTTTATTAGCAATTTTAAAAATATGGTTTAAAACTAAAGTTAATTTCACCACTTGCCAAATGTCATTCGGCCACTGATGATTTCTGGTGATTTCTTCATATCACTGATGGCAGCAATGGGAAGTCCCCAGTTGGCAACAGGTCCCCAGAAGTGCTACAATAAAGGCACACAATAAGAAAAGGAACTTCACCTTTTTCAAGTTCAAAAATATTTTAAATCATTTAAAAAAAAAATACAGGACTAGATGATTGTTGTCTCTGATTAATGCAGACCCATTTGGAAGCAAGGATTAAGGACACATTTTGTTCCTTAATCAAAAACACATATCACTGCTACAGCACTTGCAATTCCAAAGAAATACACAAATACCAAACATCCCATAAGCCATGATACCAGAAGAGAACTGGAAAGCCTTCATGGCATTACTAGCTTCTACTCCATTGGCTAAGCAGCCAAGAGTAAGCATAGTTTGTCTACTATAGCCTCCGTGTCTAGCAGAAGTTCTATGTTGCCAAGCGTTGATAATTTTGTAATGCAGACATTTGCTTTCCTAGAACTCCTTTTCTCTAGTTTTTCTTGGAGTACTAGGTATGCAAAATGTTTAACTGATATGGGGTAATCTTTAGGAATTTTAGGATACAGGTAGTATGTAAATAAATGGTACTCCCGTGATATGACTGATTGGCAGTAGGTATAACTCTGAATGCCCTTTTTGATTACAACTACATTTATCCCCCTGACAGAAAGCAGAGTGGGTCAATTTAGCACCTGTGTTTCCATAAACATACTAACTTCTCTTGATCCAGCATAGCAGGTACAAATGTGGTACTTTACTGAACTTTACTGAACACATTTCTACAGGTTTATAATCCACATATATAGCAAACTTTGCCTATAACTAACTTTGTCATCAGTTAGACTAATGAGTTAACTATATTCACTATAGCTTTTAAATGAGGTACAATGAAAGGAGTAACCATTTAGAATTTTCTTTTTTCAGAAAAAAAATGACTTGAGAAGCTTTGTGTCAAAATTTCAAGTTTTATTTTGGAGCATTTCCCAGGATATTTATTCATTGGGGATAATTTTGTTGTACTATAAATGAAAAGAACTCATCCTGGGGAACAGCTGCACTTCTACTTAAATAATACGATGACTGGCACAATTATAAGTGGCTGAATTGAAGCAGAAATAATACCTTACCGTACTGTTTGATGAGCAGTCATAATGGTTCATCATTTAAGGGGAGATGTGAAAGAGAAAAAAAGGCAATAGCCTCCATGAAATAGAATTCCATATATAAATATTTGTTTTTATTTTATCTAGCCCACTTTATTATTAAATGCAGTTAAAAGCAGAATACAATTCATTTAAAATTGTTAACAATGACAAAACTATACCATGTTAAAACTCTAAAACAAAGGACAATAGTAAATCAGATTGACACCACCAGTTTTAGGCAAATGCCTATATAAATATAAGATATTTGTACCACCCAGATCTATGTACCTCTGATAAATATACTTCTTTAAGAATAATTTCCCTAATCTTATTTGGCAGGTAAGTACATATGAGAGAAAGCATTGTTATGTATCCAGGCCCTGAGCTGTAGATCCTATTTATCAGAGTTGTAGTTCAAAATGGTAACTAAACTGATTTAGTGGGTTGGGTTGATGCTGAAGAAAAAAGCATAGAAATTTTAGAGGTTACCTCCTCTGCACTCTGGACTCAGTTTTACTGTCATCACAACTATCCCCAAATTACAGAAATAGAAGATTATGAAATGTTCCAGAGTAGCATGGTTAATACAATAAACTGGAATTGGGGAAGAGAAAAATCAACACTTTGCACTTCCAAGCTTAATCAATTTATACACAATATGTACGGCTGAGATATAAAGTTTATTCTAAATTTAATGTTCATTGCTATACCATACCTATATAGCTTTCCCATTATAATAATTATACTCACACATAATTTGAGATTTCAAGGACTTATTTTTAACTGAATTTCTACATTTACAAGTCACATAGTAATACAAATTATATTCTCTTACCTCTAGATTAGTAAAATAATTATGCTAAAATAAATAATAACCATATAAATATTGATTAGTTTAAATTTACCAACATTCCATAGTGATGATATAATTTAGAAGCATACTATCTCTGACTTTTTTGCTTAAAAATGGCTGTTACACTCACACATATCTGGGGAGGCATGACTACCATCTCTGCTTTGCAATATTATGAATTTTGGGGCCTGGTGGGATGGAGGTATTGCATCCATACTGAAATTGATATAAATATAGTGGATCTCATAAATGTGTGACAATCATTAGTCAACACCTTGAACAAAAGTTCATCAGTCATAGCCTGAAACAAATTAAAAGAAAAACTGGGGGAAATGTGACCTGCAAACTGATGACAGGGATCATATGATATCAATGCTGAAAGAGTTATACTGGCAAAACCACAACCACATCAGATATGCTCAGACAGAAGCAACTTGTACAAGGAATGTAAAAAAAAAGGAAATAATCAAAGATTATCTTTATGTAATAGATGTCTTGTATTAACTGCTAAAAGGTTGTTGTTATAGTTCATATAGCTTTCACTTTTCTGTATGCCCTACAATCCTAATATATGCCCCAAATTGCTTCTAAAGGCTAATGGGTTCTTTGCAAAGGCTCTGAATAAGTTCTGAGCATTGCAGCTGGATGCAAAAAACATGGAAATTTGGCAGAGTTCCCTTGCCGAAGGTGGAATACTTTCCATTCGTGTTTCTCACAAAATAAGGCCGGGCCTTTTTTTTTTTTTTGACCCCCCCAAAAATGGCTAGGCCATCTTTTCGGGGGTGACTTAATTCCCTCCCTTGCATCCTTGGGTGGGCAGGCGGCGATAGCTTGGATGTTGACCTCGGCTTTGGTGGGGCACTTTGTATCGGGAGACCTTCCGCCACCATTGCTGTTCCTTCTCCCCGTGCTGCCACATTGAGAGCAATGCTGCAGCGTTTGGCACAGCCATGCGTGGGCAGCCAGGGCTCCTCCCTGCAACCGGAGCCCAGTGGAGACACTTGGCTTCAGGTGCTCCTGTCACCGCCTTCCCTTCGCCTTCGAAGGCAAAGCCAATTCTTTTAAAAATGATGCCCTACTACTGGTACGACAAAGCCTCCCCTGCCCGAGAGTGTAGCCCAACCCCACGTGGGGAGGCAAATCTCCCAGGGTCGCAATGCAGGATTGGCCTACCCCGGAAGAAGCGCCCAGCCACCATCCCTGCCTGGCACCAGGCAGAGTGTGAAGAGCTTTGCCTGGGGCGCCCAGCGCAGCTGACAGGCGGGCCCTCCTGCCCGGTGGTGGAGCTCTCGCCAAGGCAGTGAGCGTCTCCCCGCCGGGCCCTCCGCTCATCCCGCCAGGGCCACGCCAGAGCCATTTGGGCTGGGCAGAACCGGGAAAGCGAGCCACAGGTGCGCGCCTGCCTGTCAAGCAAAAGAGCCGGGCCGACCCAAGCTTGGCTTCCTTCCCAAGTCCCTCCAGCCCAAACCCAAAGGGGCCACCAGGAGAGGCTGCCTGAGGCAGTGATAGCACCTACCAATCCGTAGACAGGGAGGCAAGGTGATGGCCTGTGCCACGTCATCCTCCGAGCCGAGCCCTGCTGAGTGAGTGCCTCTACCCGATGCCTGTGCCGCGGCAGCGTTGGAGCTGCCGGAGCATTTGGACATGCGTGGGGATGGGGACGGGCTGGGTGAGGGGTGGAAAGGACGGGTGGCTTTGGGCTCTCTCCGCCGGACCCGCCAGCCAGGGAAGCAGCACTGCTGTCGCCTCACCTCCCTGTCTGCAGACGGGTGGGTGCTATCATTGCCTCGGGCAGCTTCTCTCGGTGGCCCCTTCGGGTTCGGGCTGGAGGGACTTGGGAAGGAAGCCAAGCTCGGGTTGGCCCGGCTCTTTCATTTGACAGGCAGGGATGGTGGCTGGGTGCTTCTCCTGGGGTGGGCCGATTCTGCACTGCAGCCCTGGGAGATTTGCCTCCCCATGTGGGGTTGGGCTGCCCTCTCGGGCAGGGGAGGCTTTGTTGTACCGGTAGTAGGGCATCATTTTTTTAAAAATTGGCTTTGCCTTTGAAGGTGAAGGGAAGACGGCAGCAGGAACGCCTGAAGCCAAGTGTCTCCGCCAGGCTCCGGTTGCAGGGAGGAACCCTGGCTGGCCGCACGTGGCTGCGCCAAACGCCGGCAGCACAGGGAGAAGGGAAAGCAACTGTGGTGGAAGGTCCCCACCAACGCCAAAGTCAACGTAGGCAGCACTATATCTGGGTATGCAACAAAAGTACTTCCTAACGGCAAGCCCCCCGCCATTCCCCCCCATTTCGCATGTTTGATATAGGCCTTAATTTGGGGGGAGGGGCTTAATTTGATTTTATGCCTATAAAACATGCTCAGACTTCCTATTAGGGGAGGCCGTATTGTTGGAGAAACACTGTACCTATACAAAATACTGTCAAATTCCAGTCTTAAACTATTGCCAATGCACTAGAATAAATTGTCATGCAGATTTTAACCTTCAAATGTAATAATATAAATTTGTACCTTGTTTTTTAAAATATTTTAAGATATATAAAAACATAAAACTTCCACATGTAGAACAAAAGCTGAAATAAACATTCTGTTAATTATATTGGCAGTATTTTAATAATAGAACAATTTTCAAATGGTACTTATGCATAATTATCCACATTGACATCAACATTTTTCCTCAAAATCTTAGCTATACATGCTTGAGACATAATTATATCATTAACTAATATTACAAATGTTTTAATTTTAAAGTTTTTAGCCATAAAGAATTGCCATTTCAATTACTATAATAAATATTTCTCTCTCAATAAACAAAGCAATAATCTTCACCAATGAGCAGTTTTTAAAACTACATTTGTTTTAGTTAAAAACATATCATGCCCTGTGTTAAATACCTTTCTTTTTCAAAACAATAATTTAGTGGTCAGGCAAGTATTGCAAGGTTTCTTCACTTCAGATTTGCTCAATCTCTTAAGTAATGAACATCTTGGACAGATTTACCGGGAACATTCTTAAGCAATACTATCCTTATTTACTTTTGAGAAGGCACCACAAATGTTTATTTGTATACTTATTGCAGGTGTAATTATCAGTTACTTTATTGCAATAGCATATTAAACCTTAATCTTAGATAGAAAGCTCTGTTGCAAGACTTAACATATTGGCTCTTCAGTTAGTATAGCCATCATCTAGGAAAAACTTTGAAAGGAATTTCACATGCTAACTAGATTCCTGAAGCTGATATTGTTTGTTAATATCTTTCATCAGCAATGTGACAAATTATGGCTTTCCAGAAACCTTAATTCCCCTTCACAATCAAGAAGTGGGACAATTGTTATTTGACAGGGATTATAGCTCACTCTCATGGCCTAGTATTAGAAAGGCACTTGAAAATTTGGGGTTTGTAAATGAATGATTTGGTATAATTTAGCTTTCTGCCTATTTAAAAAGCTGATTTTTAATTCTTGAAATAACATCAAGGACAAGTTGCCGTTTTCTTGTTAGAAATTAACTTATGTTTGTTCAAGTTAGCAACAATTTATATTTGACTTTTCAACAAACCCAATACCAGATAGATGGTTAACTGTCTGTACAGAAGCAAAAGTATTCATACAAATAGTGAATCTACTTCCAGACAATGCCTATAGTTCTAAAATAGTTATATTTTTTTCAGCAAAGTGTGTTATTTTTGTGGATAAAAATTCAATTGATACGGAAAACAGAAACAAATTTACTTCAATGTCTTGTGTATTCTCAAAATAGAAACTGTTATGTTGCTCAGAAATATAAGTATAAATAGTAACAGAGATGAACAATAGCAACAAATCACAACATAATACACTGGAAGTTTATTCAGAAGCATATCCCAGGGTTTACAAAATATTTAATCCAAACAATCTTTTCGCCTTAATACAGCATTTAGCAGATGCATCTTCCATCACCTTGCCACACTTGTATCAAATTACTTAAAAAAGCAGGAGTCTTATCCTTCCTACCTTCCCTCAAACTCATTTTCAAAACAATTTTCATGTATTCCCAGGGAGAGGGCATCCTTTTTGCTGATGCTGTTGGCTTTGCTTTTCTATTTTAGAAATCCCTTGAGAGCATTTCTCAGTTGGGAAGCCTAATAAGCACATTTTAAAAACTCCAGCCTATGCACCAAGGATGGATCGTGTCACAAGCTGGCCTCCTCCCGGCTTTTCATATTGAGGGAAGGGCAAGCATTTCAAGGAGAAGAAAACTCTTGTGGGTGGTGAAGCTGCTCTTTGCTTCCTGAGAATTACAATTCTGGTGTAATCCTTGTGGCTTTGTCCCAATCCTCTGCAAGGAAAATTGTTTTTCTGTCACTAAGCCATGTCCGACTCTTCATGACTTCATGGACTGCAGCCTGCCAGCCCCCACTTCTGACCTTCACTCCCAAAATTTGCCCAAATCCATGTTTGTTATGTCCACAACACTATCTAACCAATCTCATTCTTATCCTTTTAGTCAGTCTTTCCCAGCATCTGGGTCTTTTCCAAAGCTTGTCATTGCAAGCACCCAAATATGGGAGCCAACCCTTCACTTTTGCTTCTCTGGGACACAAACCAGGCATCTTTCTTCTGGCTTATTAAGCCGGCCTTGGTTTTCATCCCAGTCCTTGACTGAGACAGATTTTGTTATTTTTATTTTTATAGGACTTCTATGGCTGCCTACGTCATTCATATACAGTGACTCCAGGAGGCTCACAATAATCTTTTTAAAGGTGTCAGCGGAGAGTTTCCTGCAGATCCAAGGCAGGAAGAAGGCGGTTCGACAGGGACCATCGTCGGAAGCCCAACTTGGGGCGGGCAGATGACCTTGAGCCGTTTCCAAACGGCCCCGCTGACAAGGGACTTGGACGGAAGGATGGCCAGAAAATCCCGGGGCTACAGCGTTAGATACAGCAAAACGGAGGAGAAGCGCTGCACCTGAAGTCCCCCGGAGGGTCTTCTAGCTTCGGGCCCCCGCAAAAGGAAGAAACAGTGCAGAGCAGCAAGCGGGCCAAAAGCGACGAGCCGCCCTCTCCCTTACCTCATGAGATAATCCCTGAACTCCTTGCTGCGCACATAGTCCACGGCTTTCCGGGCCAGGGCCGCCGCCATGGCGAAAGACAGGAGAAGGCAGCCGAACTCTCGGAGGCACCGCCGACGCGGCTAACAATGATAACCTTCTCGGCGGTCGGGAACGAGCCTCCTTTTCACGACCGGCCCGGCCCCTGCCTTACGACAGCGCTCGCGTTTCCATAGCAACCCCCTCACCGTCGATAGGCGCCGGTTGTTCCTTTTCCTCTCTTCCCCCCCCCCTCCGCCCCCTACTTTCACTTGACTCGTTCAAGGGCGGGGAAGGAAAGGAGGTTTGCCGTAAAGCACGGACGACGCCAGTTCTCAAGCCGCGTTTCTGTTGGCTGCGGGCAGGGATCGGATGGGTTCTTATTGGTCGGTTGCGGCAGCCTGACGTCTCGCTACATGAAGTGCGCTCCGTCGCCTTCAGTTTGCCGATCAAGGGCAAGATGAGTGGTACTGAGTGGGAGGCGGCGCTGAGTTCATTTCTTCCTCGGCCATTGGTGGCTGAATTTCGGGGTGCCAGTGGTAGAGGCAGTGTTCTCCTCCCTCGTTCAGGTTTCCGTATGAAATAATTAAACTCCATCTCCTGCGCCGTATTATATTTTGGGAAGCGTGGTCCACCTTCTTGCAGTGATCTTGGATGACCCAGAACACTTGCTGATCAAATACGGGAGTCCCTTCTACTTGGTTTGTTTCTTCCTAGGGAAAAGACCTCAAGCTCAAAATGAGATCATTTGAGTTGCCCGTTTTTGCATCTTTTGAAGGATTATATTTTTCACATTACCAAAACTAAAGATAGTATTTCAAAAGTGGATGCATTATACAGTCATTGTTTGATATTCCGTTTGTTTCCTAAACAAATCTAGTTCAGAATTCACACACACACACACTGTCATTTTACACTGCTGTCCATTATAATCCCAAGAATAGATCTTTCCATATGTTAGGAGTTAAAATAGCGAATTGCAAGTATATTGCTCAAAACTAACAGTCCAGAAAGTTAGCCTCTACTAAAACAATACCTCTGTCTCGATTATGGTGGTTTTAAAATGTTTTCTACTTGACAACATAGTTTTTGAGAAGTCACTACTAAGTTCAGACAAAATTGGAACAGGAAGATTATAGTTTATTACATTGCACCAGAAAATTTGTCATGGGGATTCTAGAAAAATATTTGCTTCCCATGACCTGGTGGCTCTTAGGAAAGGCTTTAGTTTCTAATCTTGATCTTCACTTTATGTCATAATGTCTGTCATGCAGCCCTTACTTCTTTGAATTTCACCAGCATGACCAAAATGATGCTCAAAAGAAAATGGATTTTTGCCTTTTTAAAAATGAAAAAATATTTGAAGAAAATTTTAAATTTAGAAATGAACAGATTCTTTTGTTTCTGGTTATTTATGCATTTCTACAAATAGTAAAGCAATTGCAGAGAAGTCTAGGCTAGAGTTTATTGCTTTGCCTACAGTTTATACCATTATCAATACAATTAGATGTTTTATCCAAAGTCACTGGTATAACTGTCATGAATTAAATATATATAGCTTCTCAGTTATTGGAAAATTCATATAGCATTGCTCAGTTTTGATTCTCTTATGATTTCCTCTGCTTTCTTTTTGAATTATATGGGAAATTAGGTGCCCATGGATTTTCCATCTCTAGATGGATAAATGTGTTTTGTTGGTTTCATACATTTTATATGGTGACTGAAAGACTTTTAAAAGCTTTCCATTTCATAAGTGTAAGGAGCCTATCTTGGATAGATTATTTCTAATCTAGGTAAGGCTGGGCTTTTTTTTTTCTACATGACTTTTAGCCTCTTAAATAACCAGCAAACAAATGAGATAGCAACTCTTATCTTTGCTTATAAGGATAGATAATGAAACTGTTTATTACTCTTTTAGTTCTGGAGATTACTTTCCTTCTCTTCTAGTTTAAACTTGGCTCATACCACTGTACTCTTATCCTGTAGAAGAATTGTAAGAAACATCTGCCAACTATTAATAGAATAGTTTCATTTTTTTAAAGAGAGGGTAATAACAGTGGAGTTCTCTTATCTGTTGGGCCTCATTCATGTCCTACAATAATGATACAAGTCGGATATCTGATGTAGTTTGCCCTTTAACAGAATTTTGATTCAGTCCCTTTGACTCGCACACTAAAAAGCCAATCTAAATCAATATGTAACAACAACAAAAAATTAAACTGTAACTAGCTTGGGAAATCAGTCTGAAAGCTAAACACTTTCCAAAAGAACTGGGATCAAAGGGAAAGTGATGGTTGTTCACTATGGAGTCAGAACTGCTGATCTTTTAAGAAGGTGTGTGAATTAATATGCAGGCTTTACCTTCATAGGCAAATCTTTCTATTATTATTAGATTTATGCCCATACACGTTATGCACATCTTTAAGAATAATATCACCCATAAACATGTAGAAAGTGTTCATCAACATCGTAGCCAGATGTTTGGGGTTCATTTATTCATTTTATGTTTCACCTTTCTATTTGCTGTATTTGGACAAAGTAGTTAATAGCAAGTAAAATACAAAAAGAAACATTAACATTATTAACAATTGCATTGTTGTTTGAAATGCTGGGTATGGTGGAAAATTTTTCAGCAACCGGGAACCACACTTTTAAAGATATTATTTTCCTGACACAGAACTGCAGTGAAGGAGGTTATATAATATAATCACTTCAGTAATACATGCAATATTTGGAGGGGAGGTGATCTCAAGTGGGCAAGGGCACTCTAAAATGTTTCCCTTTTATACTTTACTCACTGGACACACACTCAAACACACATACACACTGTACCATGGCAATGGTTTATTGGTTGGATGTTTCTTAAACTCTGCAGAAATTAGTTCACGTAACAGCTGATAACAATGAAATGGAAAGAAATAAGGAATTCTTGTCCTTGCCTGGGCTTTCAAACACACAAGAAGTGCCTGAAGACGAGTTCTGGTTCCAGCCACAAGTAAAAACAGGTTTTTACTTCATGTTAAGATAGGCAGGATATACAGTCTATAAAGCAAGTTTTTCTGGCTTAGCAATGTTCATTATTGCAATAGCATACTGCTGCTGAAAGGCAATACAATCAAGCTCTATAGTTTCAATGTAAAATGATCTGTAAGAATAAGACCGTCCTGCTCTGTTGAAATCATTGGCACTGATGCTGTGTACAGATTTGAATGGAATTTGGACTGTGACTTTGAGATGTAAACTTTTACCTAATGTGCTCACCAAAATAGAACATTTCGGTTAATGTGATAGTAAGGCTGGGATCATTACTTCCAAGTCCTAATATGACTGATTTTGGCACAGCCTACTTGGTGACCTTAGACATAGTAGTTTATAAATTATGCTTACTATTTTAATATTAGATATGAACCCAGGCACGATAGTTTGATCAACACATACAACACATGGGAAACTCAGCTACGAGCACATGCAATTTGCCATTTTTAAGAGCTAATTTAGATATATGGATATGTCCCTTTTTATTCTGGATTTATTCATAGAATATAGCTTTTCCCAGCTTACAAATAACCTTCGATTTATACCCCTTCATTTAATGAGGGTTCAAAGTTATGACAGTGCTGAAAAAGTCATTTATGACCTATCCTTGAAGTTACAACCATTATAGTCACATAATCACAATTTGGGCACTTGGCAACTGGTTTACATTTATCATAGTTGCCATGTCTTGTGATCACATGATCTCTTAAAAAATGATAGCTTCCAGTGATTGCTTCTTTCTAGTGCAGTCAAATAAAAATGCTTGAGTAAAATTACCTCATTGAAAGATTTTCAAGCTCTGTTGCAGCCTCTCCATATATTTGACTGCTGTTTTATCAGCTTGAAGTCACACAAATTCACCCTTTACTTATGTTTGAGATGTAGCTTCTTGAAAGCTGGTTTTCAAAGAGATTGATTATACGCCTCCAAGTGATGGTTGACTCTTAGTGATGACAGATGGATTGTTTTGATGATCCAAAGAGATACACAAAATTCAAGTTTGTTGTAGTAATTTGGAATTAACATCACAGTATCTACTAGTTATCATATTGCTCCTTCATATCTTCACTTTCTTGCAAATTTATCTGCAGATATTTTAGCCAGGTTACTCCTGGCATTGCATTTCTATATTTTCAGAATGTTGTTAACCATAACTACACATCTTGACACAACTCTTCAAATATCTTTTAAAAATATCTTTAGTTACCAAAAATTAGTGGGAATTTTTCTTTTTTATTCAATAGTTAGAGGTGTCAATGGGTCCCAGTGCTTTCATCAAAATGATGAAAGCAGCATTGTTACACTGCAGTGCATATTCTCTCCTTTCATAAATGAGAGTGATATCAAACATAAAATTCATGCCACTGCATTGCTGTTTATCATTTCTCATTCACATCCCCCTTATATTCACATCCCCCTTATATACTTGTGTGTAACATTGCAATGCAAGTATAAAAAAAAAAGACCATGACACCTCAACAAGTTTCATCACTTTGGTGTCATCATTATAGGAAAGGATGCCTACAAGTACAGGTGCTTTACCAGGAAAATGCTCCCCTGCCCCAGTCCCTGTGGATCAGGTGCTACAACAGATACAGTTGCTTTACTCTTCAAGGTGGCCCATAATTTATCCTGTTGTGCATTGTGAAATGTCTTTTTTGAATGCTTTGCATATCTTTATGATGTGTTCTATGGGAATAATATACACATGTACCATAATTCCATGAAAAGATGACATGCTTCTTGACTAATTTCTAAATATATGCATTCTGATTCATATTATTTGTATTCCAACTTATTTCATAGATTCAAATCAGCTTCGGACTATCTCAATTAAAGAGGATACCCCTTGAAGCATCTATGACTAAAAACAACATTCTGTTGTCAGCAGATATCTAAAGCAGACAAATCCATTTTTGTTACTTATAAAAGGGTCCTAAATTGAGAAGGATTCTGCTATAGGCTCTGAAAGGTGAAAAAGCCTTTGAACATTCTGTTACCAACAGATAAGCAGGACCACACCTTCAGAATTTCTAATACTCGAAACAGTCTGGTATTTCTACCCACCCTATATTTAAGACATCTCACTCACGTTATGGTGTTTCCCAGCACTATTTTATTTGAAAAGTCAAACTTGAAGAACAGCTGCTCTGCTGCAGTCCTGTGTGCACAGCACATCAACATGTACATTAAAATATAATTTAAAACTGAAGGGCAAAATAAAATAAATATAACATTTTGCTGAACACAGAAACAAACACCAAGAAGCACACTACAGTAGCTAATGCAGTTTCTTGCTCTTTTGTGTATGCAGGCTCAATTAATACAAATCTCTCAAACTGTGCTTAGCACCTAAAATGGTGTTACTCCTCAACAACAACAAAATATCTGTAGGATGTAATACCCTGAATTTCACAGTTTCTCCCCAAGAATAAATGAAAAATGATACAATTTCTCCTGCATACTTTCAGCAGGTGGAAAAATCCATTCTGAAAATAAAAGACAAGTAAAGTGCTTATACAATCTTTAGAATACAATTCAGAACTGAATGCTCCAAAGGCCACAGATTTCAAAGGTTTAGGGTGCAATCCTATACTAACATACTTGAAAAAAGTCACATTATGAAACTTACTTCCAAATAAAATATAGGATTGTACTATTGAGCATGCTTAAATCTGCACTTGGTTACAGCCAATGGAGACAATCTGAGTTAATGATGGTTATGAAGCATCAGTGATTTATAAAATGTACCAATTTTTTCAATCATCTTTCAAGACTTTTAAGGAAATTTTATACATGCTTGCTCCCTGTGATACAAGAAATAATACAAACTTTGCTTGCTGAACTCTTCTGCATTTTTTTTTCTCTTGGGCAGTACATGGTTTTAATGGGCTGTGACAACAATAAGCTATTATTTTAACATTAAACCAGCAAACAAAAGATCACTACCTCAAGTTGATAGAATAGGAAACTCTGTAACAGCTTATGAAACACAGTGCTTGTATTCATTCATGTAGTTATGAATGTGTCAGTGGAAGAATTAGGATTGAAGTCCTACCTTCCGGTTCCCCCTCAAACTTCCAGACGAGTCTATATGTATAGTGTTTCAGTGCAACCAACTACAGAGTCACCTTCCATTAAAAAATATCCCCTTTTCCAAGATGAGATTGTGCATTTTTGATAAAAAAAAGGAGGCCTTATCCTATAGGACCCTTCAAGATTGTTTTGTCAATGAGCACAACTCTAATCTCCTTTCTATACTTTCATCTGGTCCAAACTCATAACATAATTATTTCCCTTTAATAACACAGGTATGTTTTCAGCTCTTCCCCCACCCCTCTTCATTCCTCATAGGACGCTGTTTTCATGGTCTCACACATCATTACCTCTTCAACTCTTTGGAGACAGCTAATGACAGTGGTGACAATACACCAAACATAGATGCTGGTAGAGCTGATATCTAAAATCGAATCTGTTACAAAAAGTGGTCTTACAGAGCCTCTATAATTCCAAAAAAAGCATTTGGATTAAAGGACAAGGGGAGAGAATACAATATCAGCAATTGATACAGTACTTAAATAATAAGCAATACAGCAGTTGAAAAATATGGCATGTTTCTGAGTATTTGCCATCTTGTTGGTAAATGTAAAAAAACAGAACCCAAAAATATCTGAAAGCAAAGAGCAACTTTGCCTTAAACTGAAGTTTTGCTGATTAAAACAATGTATGTGCCAGGAGTCCTGCAACATTAACAATATAGATCAGCCTCTCTGATCAATATATTGGGCAAATGTTTTCTTTTTATTTAAGCAGGCCATTTTGGGATCATTATAACCTCGTTGAGGTCAATCTTTTCATCCCCCTTCGCTGGGCCAGGTTGGAGGACAATACCGGTTCCAGCCTTGGTGCTTGAGGCGTTTGGTTTAAAGCAAAGTAGGTGGCTGCCATGGCACCCTGCAAAATTAAAAAAGAGGGAGATTATGTAGTATTTCAGAAAAATCACATTTTCCCTCTCCCTAGGAAAAGGCATGGCTGCTTTAAAGAGACGCAGATGTGCTACATTCATGCTCCTGCAATCCAAAGCATCTTTTCAAAACTGAATCTGATATACTGCTCAGAACTAATATATTGGAATTGGGGTGGCAGCAAATTACATTTTACCCTTCCTATTTTACCAGAAAAATGTAATTTTATATACAATGTTACATAGATATCTTTTGACACAATACCTTTGACAGTGTTAGGCAAGAGGCAAAGAAGTTGCAAGCAAGAAATGCAACAATTTATACCAGAGGATGCAAAATAGCTTGCCAGTAGCTTTACTGGTTACCACTATTATGATGCATCAGGTTCAAAAAGGATGGATCTGCCAGCCTCCTAGTGACTTCATAACCAATTCCATTGAGCCATCTGGGAATCCTTCAAGTTAATTGATCACATGCATGTCTGCCATTGATGGATGAAAGGAGAATGGCTTCAAGCTTTTGTAATGGGTGAGACTAGGAGGGCTCTCTGGATTGGGCCTGCAGGTTCTTATCACCTGCACACTTTCAGCATTCATCTGACCTAAAGCTCCAAACACTAACACTATCCCAAAAAGTTGTGCCTAAAACCATCCAGACAATTACATGCCTTAATGGGCAAGGAAGCCATGTCTCCAGACAAAAAGAGGATGACTTTCATAGATAGTCCATTTAAGTGAGGGGAGATAGGTCTCACAGACAACCTAGCAACTAGAGGTTATTCTCCTTTACAAACTCAACGTAAATTGCTCCAAACTTGATTGCAGAAAGTACAACTTCAGCAACAGAGTGGTCAATGCCTGGAATGCACTACCTGACTCTGTTGTTACTCCTCCAACACCCACTCCTTTAACTTTAACTATCCACTATTGACCTCAACCCATTCCTAAGAGGTCTGTAAGGGACGTGAATAAGTGCACAATTGTGCCCCCCATCCCTATCCTATTGTCTCCATTTATTCGTACCTATTTACGGTATTCATACTCATGTTTATTCTTATACCTGTCATCTTGTAAGCAATTGACAAATCAAATCAAATCAATCAATCAATAAGATACACTTCCCAGGTATTGTTTGGCTGATGGGTTATTTTGGTTTGTGAGAAGAAAATATTCTCCCTCTCAACTAGAGCTTTCAAGCTGGTCCTTATACTACTTGGCCCATGCTAAGCAAAATGGGCAGTGCTTACCTCCATTTCCTACCGAAGGAGCCAGTGTTGTCTGAAGAAGTTTCTGTGGTCATATGGCCAGCATGACTATATACCGAGGCAGATGGAGTGCTGTCACCTTCCCATCAAAGTGTACCTCTTTATCTACTTGCATTTGAATGTTTTGAAACTGCTAGGTTGGCAGGACCTGGGGCAGGAATGGGAGCAAACCCCATCACGATGCTTGGGTCTCAAACTGCGAAAAGTCTGCTCAACATACCCAGCATCTTAAACACTAGGCCACTGTGCCCCTCTTCCTATCAGCTCATTATCCTAACTGACAAATAATTCATGACAGAGATCTGCAACTTTTTAGAATCTGAGCATCGTTGCATGATTACTGTGTTCCTTCTTCCTCAAAAAATGATTTTTGAGATTAGCAGATTTTGGCAGCTCACGTCAACTTTACACTAAGCCCATCCTGACAGATATTGACATTTCCTCAAGATTGCATGAATATAGGTGACCTTGTAAGAATTAGGTTATTTATTAAAAAAAACAATTGGGGGGGGGCAGGAGAGAATTAAAAATTCTAGGGCAAAATGAAATATTGTTGCTGGTTCTGATTGTATGTAAAATCAGGTTAATTATTTAGGCATCTTAGGAGACCATTGCCAAACTTTCTATGTCTAGGAATCAAAAGGGGCAGCATTTAAACCAGTGGTGGGATTCAAATTTTTTTACTACCGGTTCTGTGGGCATGGCTTGGTGGGCATGGCAGAGGAAGGATACTGTAAAATCCCCATTATCTCCCCACTCCACTAACCTGCTTTCCAGCTCCTTTCTCCTGTGCAGGGCAACAAAAGAAGACCCAACCAATCAGGAGGCAAAGAATGGATGGGGGCAGGGCCAGTCAGAAGTGGTATTCCGAACTGCTCAAAATTTCTTCTACCAGTTCTCCGAACTACTCAAAATTTCCGCTACCAGTTCTCCAGAACTGGTCAGAACCTGCTGAATACCACCTCTGATTTAGACATACCTTTACAAGGTGGACATCTTGTCTGCTGAGTTGATTCTGGGAGAGATACTCCTTGTTTACTATCCATGGATGCCTTATAACTTGGGCTGCAGTTAAGCGCTGATGGGGATCTACATGAAGCATTTTTGACACAATATCCTGAAAAAAATATAGAGAGAGAAGATTAAATTAATGTTATTTCACTAAAAATAATAAGCACTCTGGATAATTATGATTATGATTTCAGGTGTGGATGTTAGGAACGGAAAATGGCTTAAGTCAGCCCATAACAATCACTCTACATCTTTTTAAGGTAATTAAATTCTTCTGATGTTAGGAAGAAAGAGAACAACAAACACTTCAGAGCCTCAAAATGTTCCTTATCAGGATATTATATTAAAACTGTATTCATAAGAAAAAAAGAGCTTTAATTCTGATTTATTGGAAGATGAAGCTAAAGATTATTCATGTGGCTTGGGTTGCAACATTATTGATCTGACACGAATTTTGCCTTGCCTACAAAAGAATTAACCTCTCGATGTATTTTCTGCTATTTTAATAATAAATAGGATCTATTTATTGAGATAGGGAGACAGTTTGGTGTAGTTCCGTGATGGCGAACCTATGGCACAGGTGGCATGCAGAGCCCATTCTGAACACATGAGCTGTCACCACAGCTCAGCTCCGCTTCGCTGCAAATGCATGCACATGCCTCCTGCTGGCCAGAGTCTTTGGGTCTCTGCCACGCATGCGCAGGAGGCAGGTGCATGCAGGGAATGCCATGCATGTATGGGGGTGCACATGCATGTGCAGGGATGGTGCATATGTAGGGGACATGCTCACATCCATGGGGGCAGGGCGCATGCGTGGGACACGCATGCATGTGTGGGGATACATATATATGTGCAGGGGATGCACACATATTGCATTTTGAGGATGTGTGCGCACGTGCTTTGGGCATTTAATGCCGAAAAGGTTAGCTATCACTGGTGTAGTTCTTAAGGCACCTGGCTGGAAATTAAGAAACGATTAATTTAATCCTACCTTAGATATAAAGTAGCTGGATGACTTTGGCCTAGTCACTCTCTCATAGCACTAAGAACGAGACAATGACTAACCATGTCTGAAATTTGTCGAGCTAACTGCAGATTGTCCATACAATCGCCAGAAATCAACATAGAAGGAAGGGAGGAAGAAAATTTGAGAAGTTCACTTTATTAGTGATATGTATTGCATAGGATCTTGCCCATCCACAACTCTAATTTGAATTGAAATATATTATAGGTCCTCATTTAGCAGCTGCCTTGGAGAGAAACTGTTCACAGTTCCAATAGTAATTAAAAAATAATTTTGTGACTTATGTCTGCATTAATGACCTGAATTTTCTCTGGTTTTGCCATTATAATCAGTTAGTATGCATTGCCCTGTCTCTAACTTGTTCCCCCCTCCCCCACTCCTTGCTCAGATAAACTATAGTATCTTTTCCTAAGCTGCTTTTCTCTATGGTGCAACATGTCCCTTAAAAGTGCTAACTACAATTTAACAAGCTTAACTCTATGATCTTAATTGATTAGAATCCCCCAGTTCATTGGTGCTGTTGACTGACAGGGACAAGACCCTTATCAATTTCACAGTGAAGAGTTTTTGTCTTCTAAGCGGTTGCACTAAAGAGTATGCTAAGAAAACAGTTAAAGTAGTGCATTGCTTTTGATGTTTATTCCCCATTGTTGGCCTGCTTCTTCTTTTGTAATCCCTTTCTCTTCAATGAATGCAACAAACAATAATTCTCTTCTTGCTAATTATCCTAGCCCCGGCATCAGCATTCCAAAGGGTGTGCGAATTGGGGAAAAGGGATTATAAGATTGTCCCTTTTAACCACTTTCCTCATAAGTCAAATTCCAGAAATCTTCCCCACCATTTGATCTTACTCTGCTATTCGGAGCCATATTCTACTAATTTTGTAAAGCAAAGAAAAACTAAAATAAAATTGTAATCACGTTTTTTTTACTTTAATTTTTTTTTACTCAGTAATCACTTAATGACCAAGTTGCTGGTTCCAATTGTGGTCATTAAATGAAGACTAGCTGTACTGCTAGTTACAATTTCTCTTTAAAAGCATGTTTTCAAATTACTTTTAAGACTTAGAAAAAATGAGTCAAGAATTGTGTTACAATATTCAATACTGTGGCAACTGGTAGATCACTAATCAGCTGGTAATCCTATACCCATTAATGTGAAAACAAAACTCATTGAATTCACTGAGAATTACTTTGAATACACCTATGTAAGACTTATGAAGTTTGATGTATACAATATATTTCCTTGGGACATGCAACTTGGGGGAATGTGTGTCAAAATCTGCAACTATATCAAAATCCTCAAACATCCAAAATGTAGGATAATGAACTTCATGTAGATTCACAACAGCATCTGACCATTCATTGCTGAAAACAAGCTGCTTGGTAAATCAGACTTTGACCTGATTCAGTGGGTTAGTGTTTACTTTTGCCAAAGTGGAAAAAAAGATTGAAACAGCTCCTTCTGCTTTTTTCTTTGTCTGTACTAATTCTGAACTGCACTGAAGTTTAGAAACCCAAAAGGCTGTTAAGATATTGAAATGAAGATAAATATAATCAAGTCATTCATTTAGTTCTAATTTAAAGAAAACTTAAGTCACACATTGCTGTCCTGTGATTGTTTCCAAATTGTTGTAACAATGCTACAAAATATGGCATCTGTGCAATACATGAGATCAACCAGGCATTTTAGACGTAATGCATAATCAATGTTGGGATTAATCCTTAATAATTTCAGTTAATTGTTCTACTGTTATGGACAATCAGAAAAATTGCAAACACGATAGTCCTTATTGAGGCATTCCCACTTACAAGATGTAATTATGCTTATTTATATAGTTGCTATTGGGTTTTTAAAGAAACTGCTGTAATATATTGTTGTTCATTTTATCTGCATTCATTTAAAATAAATGGAGGCCAATCATGAGCAACACAAGCAAAAGAAATGGATAACAATCACAAGCACCATATTTTGATGCATTATTTTACCTTTGCAGCATCAGATATGGAATCCCAGTTCCCTCCTGCTAGAGCATATTTTCCGCTGCCAATTCTAGCCAGAATTTCCTCTGGAGTATCATCTGGTCCATTTGCAAAAGGGGTGAACCTTTTAAGCAATAAATAGTATGTGAAACCGCTGTAGCATTATCAAAGCATAATATATCTGGTTTGCATACAAATAGCCTCCTTCAATGTTGTGCTCTTTATGTGTGTAGACCTCCAATTCCTAATCTCTCAGCTGGCCAGCACCTTCTTCGGAGTAGCACCCTTTGGAGAAAAAAACAGCACAGCCTCCACTATTCTTGTAGCTCTGACAGAAGCTAGCATGCTTCTTTTTGGAATCCCTTTTAAAAATTCTGGTTCAGGCATTTTTCTTCTCTTTTTTCATTTCAAATCAAGTTTTTAAATCTTCTATACTACAGTATCAACAAAAATAGACATATTGTGTTTATAAGGTAAATTTGTCCTAGATTTTAGCTTTTTAAAAATTGTTCTAAGAAGCAGAATGAAATATATCTAATATATCTAAATATATCTAAAAGCCAAAGCTTGAAGTCCTAAAAAAAGGTGGGCAGGATTGGATACAATTCCTATAAGATACAGTTCCTTTTTCTTTTGTGATACAAAACAACACTTAAGAGCCAGTATTATAAAACTTTTTACTATGAAAGATTTTATAATACTAATATAACAAAATGTGATGGTCTTCAAACAAAGTATACATCTTTTCTATAAAATCTACATATTTTGATAAACATACAGTATTTACTTTATTTAATTTAAAAACATAGTCATTTCAAGATGGACATCAACTGGAATAAACAACTGCAAATAATATGCTGTAACTTGCCTTTAATTAACCTGACTATTTCAGTCATGAATCTTTAGCACCCAACTATGGCTCAGTGGCTAAGACGCTGAGCTTGTCTATCAAAAAGGTCGACAGTTTGGTGGTTCGAATCCCTAGCACCATGTAATGGAGTGAGCTCCCGTTACTTGTCACAACTTCTGCTAGCAGTTTGAAAGCATGTAAAAATGCAAATAGAAAAATAGGGACCGCTTTGGTGGGAAGGTAACAGCGTTCTGTGTGCCTTCAACATTTAGTCATGCCAGCCACATGACCATGGAGATGTCTTCAGACAGTGCTGGCTCTTTGGCTTTGTAACGGAGAAGAGCACTACTCCCTAGAGCTAGAAATGATTAGCATGTATGTGCAAGGGGAACCTTTATCTTAGTAATTTATGTGGTGTTCACTATAATGTCTAGATTGTGTTTCTGTCTTTATATTGCTGTTCATTGGCTTCAAAGATTGACCAGAATACAGATATTAAGAAATTTTTGCACTTACCCTGCTAACATGGTATACAGCAAAATGCCCAAACTCCAGATATCACAGGCTGCATCATAACCCTGCCGTTTCAGGACCTGCATAAAGGAAACATAAGTATATTTTACTACTTTTGAGAGTTGCTGAAGATTTAACTGTTTCTTGCTTCACATTTAGGCATATGTTCCCTCATGCCAATAGGTCCTGGGTCCAGCCAAAGTTCTACTTTTAACCTTTGAAGTTGTTCATGGATTGGTTCCAGGGTGGTTTAGGGACTAATTCCTCCAAATGGAATCTACATAGTCCATGTGAGAATGCAGAAGGAAGATGGTAGGTGTTTTTCGCTACAAAAATTTGGGGGGGATATGGACTCAGAGGCACACCTTCTCTGAAATAGTTTCAGTGCTTAGGAGAAATTTGCCATTGGAGTTCATCTTATATATTGACTATTAGCTTAATACATAGTGGCAATACTGATTTGCTTGACTGGGACTTATTAATTATGACTGATCAGATGGATGACACTTTGTATTAATTATAGTGTTGTTATTTTTGTTTTATGTTAAATGCCAGAAGTCATATGGAGCTAGGCAATGTAATAACACAAGGAAGCAAGCAAAAGGATCAAAGTATACTTCACTGATTGCCATTCACCTACTAATTGATCAGTTTGCCCAGGATATTTCATTAAAGTACAGTATCCTGATATGCATTCGTGTGTGTCTGTGTGTTCTAAACCTGAAACTGGGGAAAACACCTCCCATTTTTGTCTCTTACAACCCTTGCATAGGAAGTACTATTTACACTGAAACATCCTTGTTTCTTAGTTTAGGGTGTGTCTGGCAACTTCCTGGATCATCTTCTTATTTTAACTCAAACAGCAGGTTGTCCATCTTGCCATTCCATTCAGAGTAAACAACATAATGCAGATTTCAAAAAAAGGTAAGAAGTAGTAAAACAAAGAAATTTAAGGGGTAAAAATGAAATAGGTAAAACTAGTTTACACTGTATGTCTTTGGACCTTCCTATTCTAATAAATCATGTGTGCCTTCACTTCACCTTCTTTAAATATCTCATTTATCTCTTTTTGAGAATCTCATTATTGGAGGTTTTCAAACATAGACTGGACAACCATTTGACTGGGATATAAGGCTCCTTCCTTGAGCAGGAGGTTGTACTAGAACAGGGGTCTCCAACCTTGGCAACTTTAAGTCTGGAGGACTTCAATTCTCATAATTCTCCAGCCAGCTTTGCCAAGGTTAGAGAGCCCTGTACTCGAAGACCTCGGATATCTCTTCCTGCTTTATGATTCTATCCAACCATAACATTCTTCCTTTTCCTCTTGACTTATTCACTCTTCTTTCATATAATTATTCTGCAATTAGATCCTTATCCATTTTGTGAATGAACACTGCAATAAACTTTCGTTTCTGCATTCCAGATACTGTATATCCATTTAGTGTTCATTTATTCTTGAGGCTATCACTTCCTGTTTTACTACAAATAACTTTCTAATTAATCTATTCCTACTGCATCCAATTATTTTAATACTTCTGACATAGCAAAGTCTCATCTCTACATAACAAATAGGGTGAAAACGTGTTCTTATAAACAGCCGTCTTTGTTGCTTTCAGCTTTATTCTCCAGACCACATACAAGCACTAGCTATCTACTCACTTTTCTTGTCTTAAAATTCTTCCATCCATTTCCATATCTTTAATAAATATTCTGCCATAATGCATAAATATTCATCTACTTGCTCTAATGTTTCATCATTTGTATAGTATATACAGTAACTTGCAATTACTATTTTGTCTATTCAGATACAGCTTTCTTAATCTTTGATACACAATTCTTCAGGCCTTTTATTTGTTTTGTTTGTATTTGTTTGCTTAGGCAATCTAAAATTCAGCTGCAAATAATTCGGGTTCTCAACAAATAATATGGCGTCATCTGTGTACATCTACATTCACATCCTTGACCAACACAACACACTTTTAACTTTGCACACATATTTTTAATGTCAACTCATTAAACATTTTGTATACATGTTTTATAGTTGCCAACAGAAAGCGGGGGGAGGTTTCAAAGAGCAGGCAGCAGTGTGGAATCGAAAGTACATTCTATTCATATTTTCTTCAGAGACTGATTAGATGACTAAAGCTTCTGCGCAAAAATCTAATTGGAAAGCATGATTGATGACTCTTGGCTATGGACATATTTCGTTGGGTGATACACCCAGAGGGGTGGGGTGGCGTAGGAAACAGGATCAAGGGTGACAGTGAATTACGCATCTCAGAGTTGGCTATGTCCAGGCTAATGCCAGAATGTTAACTTCTAATAAATCCTTTTTAGTTTTGGGAGTGTGGCTCGAGGCTCATGATTTAATTGGAGTAACTGCCGGAATCCTGACATTTAACTTATTAATCCAACTCTTAAATGCATTACGATGAGGAGAAATCATTCATTCTCGTTCCCTATTCAGGGTTAAACCTTATGCTATACATTCCATTTGTCCAAACTTTATTTCTATCATAGCTACCAATTTCAACTTCATTAATGTGTAAAACATTCAGTAATTCAAAATTATTCAGTAGATCATCCCATTCCCTAAATCCAAAACTTAGGCAATATAACTTTTCCCCTCAAATTTACACATTTTTCAGAGATTATCTGGAGAAGTCTGGTCTGCAGATTTCCTGTCTGGCATAAAATTGAACTGCACTTCTCAGATTTTGCTCACTGCTGCTTCTTTTAGCTTTTTGATTAGAAATCCAATTACACTTTTCGGAAGTGCTAAAGGTATGCAAAATCCCACTTGTTACTCTTTAAAATTAGCACATGGGATAGGAATACTCAATTATATTTGAAAAATTATTAAGACAATAAGAAGTTTTGGGCTTCTATGAAGATTATTATTATTCTCTATGTTAGTTTTAATCTAGTACCTTTCAGAGCTATCTAATGAGATTTTGTAAATAAAATATAGCTTGTTGCTGAAGAGAACAAACGATTTTCACCCAGACCTCAGCAACAATTGGAGAAAATAAAAGCTATTATGTGATTACATTTACCTGCTGATAATGATCAGAGTTTATGAAATACAAGACTATTTTTATTATTTGCCAAAATGCTTCCACTAGATGGCAGGTCAGTTCTTCTCTAGATATCTTTAACTATTTATAATGTTCTGTTTTCTCATTGCTATTAAATATATAACTGGTATAACTACCACCCATTATAATTAAAGGTTCAAAACCAAACATTTAAAAAGATGGTATGGAAACAAGCATGCATTTTCAGCTGCCTTTTAAATAACTTGTATAATTGAGAAAGTTAATATGGCAAAACAATATACTGAATATTTTTTCAATATACTGAAAAGAAATTGGAGATTAATTAAAATAACATTAAGAATTAACAGCAAATGAGGTGCAAAGTTTATGTTTTCAAAGGATGAGAGAAAAGAAGCAGTTTTCTTAATTGCCTTCTCCCCTGAAATTTTATTCAGTCAGATAATCTATGAACATTTATATTGGATGATGAAGACATGTTTACTAGGTACAAATGGAATAAAGTTAGCCCTCAATTTACAGCCAGTTGCTTAGCAACTGTTCAAAGTTACAGTGGACCTTCTTTGATACTTGCAACCTGGTTCTGAAGTTCTGATGGCTGACCCCCATCGCCCAGTCGCATAAATGCATGCTGGGCACTTGGCAATTGATTTTCAATCATATCAGTTTGCTGCAACCTGGAATCACATGACCATGTTTTATGACACTTTTGCTAAAAACAGCAGTTACTTCTGTTTTTCAGCAAAACCAATCCATAGCAAAGCATTGGTTCTCTTAACGACTGCTGAAAAAAGGGTTGTATAATTAGGTTAGCCATGTGAGAGTCTCATTTTATGACTGGCATGGCTTATGTGCAAGGTGGGCAGTTCCATTACAGTGAGAACTATCATATATCAGTCACATGACACTGAACATATCTCTCCACATGCCATCCTGCAATTAAAAAATAAAACCATAAAGATAACATGGCCATAAATAATGGTATGAACTGTAGCACCAAAATCCACAAAGATACCCATTTAGGACCAGCAAAGAAATGACCACCTCTAGCTAGAAATAGTTCACCTGGAATATGAATATCTTCAGCATTCTAAGTAAATTCTGAAGACACTCAGAAAAGGGCCAATTATAAATATGTAATTCAAGAACATCTGGAACTACTCTGCTGTTTCCCTTCAACAACATTCTCAAAAAGAAAAAAGGTTATATGCAAATCTGGTTCTGAAAAATAATCTGAGCTTTGATAACAGTAATTTGCATGAAGGTGATCTCCAGTTGGGTGATGAGAAGTTGCTGTTTCCGTCCTTTGAAACTATGGTAGAATGAATGAGACTGAACTGAACAAACTAAAAATTATCCCATATGAGGGATTAAGGTGATGTATTCTCTCTTTGTATTTTGTTTTTATAGTGTTGTTTTTCCTTTGTAGGGATTTCCAACTACTAGAACAATGTGATTTTAAAAAAAGTTAAATCTTGTCATGGTTGACTCGCTAAACAGACCCACTTGCAACTAGATAAGAGTAACGGGAGGGTTAGGGAAGGCATTGGAATATAAGGGGGGTTTGGGAGGGAAATTTGGAATGCAAGTGTGCCGGCTGGAAGCCTGAGACAGACTCAACACCCCAAGGTCACCAGCTGGGGAACATCTGAGGCAGACAGACCATTCCCGAAACAAAGCGAGTGCAAATGATTGGTGGACAATGGACAATGGGAGGTATGGGGAGTGGGAGGGAGGGAAAGTTGTCCTATGCTGTTTATACACGAAATATAGTTAGGACTGGCTTTACTACTTCTGTACCCATATGGAATCTTCAGTAAAGTTATACTCTTGGTAAAAAAAATGTACCAGGAGTTTCTTTTGCTGTCTAACCCAGTGGGACAGTTGACACTCCTTCAAGTTGAGATTGATTCCTTGTAATTTCCTGGACCTGTCCATGAAGTTATTTTGCCACAGTAAGGAAGTATTTCCTATTGTCTTTTTCTGGGATTTTTTCTTTCTTTCAGTTTTCCAATTCAGGCCTCATATTTCCTGGTGGCTTCCCATCAAAGTAGTAGCCAAACCTTAACCCACTTATTTCCTGAACTCAGAAAAATTGGCCAGGTGTTGCAACCTTTTTCCAAATCTAAATCACTCTCCAGAAAAGTGGTTGTATATATATCAAAGGCAACTCCCGAATATTGCTCATTATGGAAATGGTGACCATTATGTAGACTGTTTAAATCTCCATACCTCAGGTGCTACAAAATTGGCTGTGTAACATGGTGTCATTAGTAGACCATTCTCAGCTCTCAGTTGTTTGGCAAATCCAAAATCACACATTCTGATAGACTCTGGGTTCCCCGATTCGTCCACATACAAAATATTACTAGGCTTTAGATCTCGATGAACAACCTGAAAATAAAGTTGAAACAACTGCACGTTATCTAAACCCAAATGACTATAATAGTAAATGATTTGTCCACAACTGCAATTCTTTGAAAATTTTTAGTTAATTCCAGAAATGATTTCTGGACATTTAATTCCATGCCTTGATAAATATTGACATTACCACACAGCAACAGAGGATACATCTTAGTAATAAACCAGAGGAACTAAATGAATTTTATATTTATATGTATCCACCTGAAATATTAATCATTTCTAGTAAATTACATGCAGCAAATCTGATTGGGAGCAGTTGATAATTGAGAAGCTTTAACTTGCCAGTAATTTGGCTCATACTGCAACTAGAAAGATAATAACAATTAAATCTTCTGTTTGAAGGATGCGCTACAGGCATTTGATCTTTATTATAAGAGATCATATTTCTATCCTATGCCATTCTATTCTATCTTACAGTCTTCCATTTTTCACTAGTCAGTGAATCACACTCCACGTTCATTTTCTTTGTGGATTTTATGTCTGCGGAGAAGATGATAATACCTTCCCCTATTCAATATTTTAATGACATGGAGTAATATTTTTGGAAACATGCTTGGATATAGAAAAACTGGTATACTTACACCCTGGGAATGCAGATAGTCCACAGTTTTGCTAATGGTACAGAGAACAGCGCTAGCTTCTCGTTCTGAGAAGCATTTCTGTAGAAGGATTCGATCTAAGAGTTCTCCTCCTCGCATCAGTTCCATCACAAGGTATACAAATTTTCCATCATCATAGACCTACACATGGGTACAGAAAACTTATCAAATACTTGCAAATCTTAACTTCATACAGGTAGTCCTTGACTTACAACCATTCATTTAGTTCAAAGTAACAACGGTACTGAAAAAAGTGACTTATGACCATTTTTCACACTGTTCTTTTTCACACTGTTTACCACTGCAACATTCCCATGGTCATGTGATGAAAATTTGTATGCTTGGCAATGGGCATGTATTTATGATGTTTGCAGCATCCTGGGATCATATAATCACTTTTTGCAACCTTCTATCCAGCGAAGTCAATGGGGAAGCCAGATCCACTTAACAACTGTGTTACTAACTTAACAATTGCAGTGATTCATTTAACAGCTGTGGCAAGAAAGGTAATAAAAAGAGGCAAAATTCACTTAACAGCTGCTTGCTTATCAACAGAAATTTTGGGCTCAATTGTGATTGTTAGTTGAGGACCACCTGTGTTATCTTTTTGGGCAAATACAAAGTTTTACAAAGAAACAAACAAACCCACTTGTTCTTTTCCTGATTCCTGAATCCCAGGAATCAAACAGGCATTGCTTGATGGAAAAACAATTGTACATAGTTCTTAATGCAGGTGGTTACATTAAGTTACCTACCTACATTTTAATTAATATTAATGTTTTATTGACCAGCATTTTTTTCACATTTGCTAATCATTCTAGAAGTAAAATGGAACAATGTAAGATATAGAAAGGACTATAAAACAAATTCCAAAACAAATATTATTTTTGTGAATGGTTTGCTGTATTCTTGAGCTTAAATGTAACCAGGAATAGGCAACTTGGTATTTTTCAGATGCTTGAACAACTCTGTCAATTCTTATCATTGATCATACCATTTGGGGATAATGGAAATTGAAGCCGCAATCACTGGATGGCACTAATATGTCTGCCCTGGTTTAATTCAAATATTTCCTAACTGCATATTTCTGATTGTGAATTATCAGTGGAAGTAGATGTGCATCCCAACCCAGCTGCCTGGTCCTGGTTCTTAAATAAACAGGTATCAAATCATTACTTCCTTTCCTTTTTAGTAATAAACTGACTATGGGCCACACAGTTTATGGACTGTAATTTTAGTATATTTAGTCCATGTATAGTTGACAGATTGAATTTTATCATATCTTTTATCTGTTTATTATTTTATTCTAGAATTTTTAACTGAGTATTTCTATTTGTTCTGGTCTCTGGTCTATGACTGTAATAAATTGAATTGAAATCATTACTTTTTGCTGTTGACATATGAATATAGGGAGGTCATGAAAAATTACATATTGCAGGGCAGCCTTGAAGATGTGATGCTCCCTATAGAAAATGTGAACTTGATGTCATCATCAAGGTGGTTTATTTACCTCAGGGTCCCCAAACTTGGCAACTTTAAGACTTGTGGACTTCCAGAATTCTGGGAGTTGAAGTCCACAAGTCTTAAAGTTGCTAAGTTTGGAAACCTCTGAATATATATATCTGCTCATTTTATTGTATGAGAGTTGAATGAAAAGTTATGTCTCCTCTTCCATAACTTTGAAGTAGGGATAATTTAATAAATGAAACAAGTAAATAATCCTTGAAATGAGCTGTTCTGTTTACCTGCATTTTCTTCTCCGCATAATTACCACTGTTTGCTACACACCTCTGCTGATGATGCACAAGCTTCTTGAAGCTGTCATGAAACAACTCCATATTTTATCCCTTCAACCAAGTTCTGAAGGTCCTTTCCACATTTTCATTTGATTACAACAATGTCCCTGTAGATATTGCTTCAGTTAGGGGGAAATGTGGAAGTCTGATGATGCCATGTCCAGATTACATAGTGGATAGGGTAATACAATGAAATCTAATTTCACAGTTGCCCCTCAGGTGGCTCATGACATGAGGTACAGTATTGTCATATTGCAATAAAATCTCTTTCTTGTCATTCTAAACTCTGTTTCATTGCTGTTTCAAAGTTTTGAATGTTGTGGTGTATTGCACTGATTTGATACTGGTATCAGGTTCAAGGGCATTCTTCTGAACAACACCATCTGTACATCCCAAAACCATAACACAAGTTTTTCTGCCAAAGTTTGGGTTTAATTTCCCACTCCCCGGTGAAGCTATGGGATGATATTTCATTGACTGATGTTTCATTTCTTGGTAATGATGAACACATGTTTCATCGGCCACTTCTATTTCACAGCATGACAACTGGTGGTAAAGTTTAAGATTTGAAGCTTTCATCTCTGCAGTCTGAATCAAGAAACCATTTTGTACAAATCTTCTATACTGAAGATCATTAATGTGACTCACACATTCCTTAGATATGTCAAGCTTGACCTCACTTCTCTTTGGGTGACCCAAATGCCCTTAATCAGTTCATCAACTTTTCTCAGATTCAACTCATTGGTTGGTATCTCAGGTCATATCTCTTCTGGTGCAATATTTTTACCTTTTTTTGACCTAGCAATGCATCACAATCATCACCATAAACAATCTGTATTCGAAGGTCAATTTTAGCTGAAGGGACTCCTTGGCAGTCAGAAATTTCAATCACAGTGTGTTGTTTAAAGCACACTGATAAGTACTCACTACAGACTTCCATTTGAGAAATAATAGCAACACAACCTGTTCTCACAATAATTTCCAAATGAATCAATAGATGTTAATGATGAATATCAGGGCTTTCAGTATCAGAACTTTGGCCATCTGTTGTAGGCAACTTATAACACTAAAAAGATTACTTTTTTATTCAACGCTCATACTTCCAAAAATAATTAGAAAGAGGAGAGATTATTATACCATTTTATTTGCATTACTTGGGTGGAAAATAGATCTTTTTTAAAAAAGCATGAAGCTCCCTAAAAGAATAGCAATTTCTATTTTTTTTTTTTGTAACATTTGCTTATAGATTGTTATTAGAGTGATCCTTAACATTTTGTAAAATGGAAAGCCTTTATATAAGGGCATTATACATAAACAAAGTTACTACCTACATAAGAAAATTTATCAACAAGGTCTTTGTGGTTACTTCTTTACATTCTGATCCAACCAGCATTCAGCATAATTGGAATTAAACAAATACAAAGGTTATTGCAATTTTATTAATACATTTTCTAAACCCAATAATATAGCACATATTTTCCAAAATATTGTTGGAATGGACATCATATAGGTTTCCCTTATAGATCAGCTTACTCCCAAGGAGATATGTAGAAGAAATGTGTGACCTGAACAACTACTCACATCTTTGAGTGTAATGATGTTTGGGTGCTGTCCATATCTCAGAAGAATCTCAATTTCTTCTGAAGGGTCTCTTTTGCTCTTATCAATTATCTAAGGGAGAAATGGAGAACAGAGAAAATTAAAAAGAGAGGAAGCCTCATCTGTGCATTTGAAAGAAAAGCTATGCATAGATAAGCTATGCTAAAATTAAACAGCAATCTATATTAATGAACAGCTTATGGGAAACTGTTAACAATAGCAACCAGAGACAGAAAAAGAAACAATTTCCGGATTCTGACAATGGAGAGAAGCCAGGGGACTCATAACAACAAAAGGGCAGTTTTGTATTGTCAGTGGTGAAGCTAGAAGTAGACACACCTGCATTCCAGAGCCACTAACAGTTCTCAGCGCAGCCTCAATGTGTCCTTCCAAATTGTAATTTACAATGTGACAAAAAAGGGAGAAGTATCAAATGCAAGACTCTATTAATTCTATTTTATTGATTAAATTCGAATGTAAACTCGAACGTAAAGACCACTACTTTTGTCCTAAAATCCAATTGAAGTCTCATCAGATAACTTTTAAGAGAAGGAATGTAGAGCACACCCACATATCTAGCCTGGTGAGATAGGCAGATACCCTCAGGGAGAGGTAGGATTCAAAAGAACCCAAGGGCTTTAAAAATAATACATAACAGTAGTGTGATATAGGCAAATTACAGGTGCCTAGAAATGTATGCATTACTGGACTAGTTGCAACTTCTGAATGGCCTTCAAGGACAGCTCCATGTAGGGTGGATTGTAGTAATCCAATCAGGAAGTGACCAGGATATGAATGACAGACAATGGACACAATCGATGCACAGGATATATTTGTACAAAGGCTCCCTAGTCATGGCTACCATCTTTCCTTTGAGCCAGTCCCACAAGCCCAGGAGAACCTCCAAATTACATTCTAACTATGTCCAGGGAAATGCTTCTTTACTATAGTTTGTATGTGTTTCCTTTGTATGTGTTTCTTGCCTCACTAGAGTATGCAGTATTTGTATCAGAAAAGGAAATCATTGGGGCTCAAACTGTTGTCCTCTGCTTTAGAATTGTTTGTCAATAGAATTTCACTAATTCTGTATTTTCATACCCTCCTCTCTATTTTACTTTTCTATTAAGCCAGCAAGCTTGATTATATGGCTGTAGCTGAAGAAAGTACCGTATATACTCGAGTATAAGTCGAGTTTTTCAGCCCATTTTTTGTGCTGAAAAAAACGCCCTCGACTTATACTCGAGTCAGCCGCTAAGGCACCATGCCTAGCCTGTGCTGGCGTGGCTGCAACCGATCGCGCCTCCAGGGCAGCATCGCTGCCGCGGCTGTCTACCCGCTGAGGGCCTCACAGGCGACCCCAAGCGGCCTCTCCTTCCCCATTAACGGGCGCCTGGGGCCCCCGCGAGCTCCTGCGTTGCGCGCTTCCAGCTTCGCCAACAAAGTGCCAGGCTCAGGCAGCCTCCTCCGCCCCCTACCCTAGCAGCGAAGAGCTGCTCCGGGGGCTCCCGCCACGGCGCAGCCAGGCACTTTGTCTCGCTGCCCCCGGAGCAGCTCTTCGCTGCTAGGGGAGGGGGCAGAGGAGGCTGCCTGAGCCTGGCGGTTTCTTGGCGAAGCTGGAAGCGCGCCCGTTAATGGGGAAGGAGAGCCCGCAGCTCCGAAAGTCTTTTCACCGTTGGGGACTGAACAGGAGAACCGCAAACGCTGCACTCCCCAGGAAACAAACTGCCAGGCTCAGGCAGCCTCCTCCGCCCCCCCCAGCAGCGAAGAGCTGCTCCGGGGGCAGCGAGACAAAGTGCCTGGCTGCGCCGTGGCGGGAGCCCCCGGAGCAGCTCTTCGCTGCTGGGGGGGCGGAGGCTGCCTGAGCCTGGCGACCCCAAGCGGCCTCTTCTTCCCCATTAACGGGTGCCCGGGGTCCCCGCGAGCTCCTGTGTTGCGCGCTTCCAGCTTCGCAAAGAAACTGCCAGGCTCAGCCAGCCTCCCCCACCCCCTAGCCTAGCAGCGAAGAGCTGCTTCGGGGGAAGCGTGACAAAGTGCCTGGCTGCGCCGTGGTGGGAGCCGCCGAGAGGAAGAGGGCCGCCCTTTCCTGGGGATCATGGCGTTTGCGGCTCTCCTGTTCAGTCCCCAACGGTGAAAAGACTTTCGGAGCTGCGGGCTCTCCTTCCCCATTAACGGGCACGCTTCCAGCTTCGCCAACAAACGGAGCTGCAAATCTGATAATTGCTTGCGGAGCCTCGGCACGAACCCCCTTTCCCCGCACTCCCCCCCCCCCGCACTCCTCTGGCAGCAGCAGGCGGAGAAAGCCCCGCTTCCCCCTGGCTTTGATGGCACGTGTGAGTTGGCTTCCCACTCTTTTTTTTTAAACTCTCCTCCTCCTCCTCTCCTCTCCCCTTTTTTAACTCTCCTCGGCCTGCAATGCCGCCCCGGGCACTGAGCGAGGCTGACTAGCGGTGCCCGGACTGTTCGGGAGTGGGAAGCGGCTGTGTCCCTGGCTGGCCAGGGGAATGGGGACCCTGCCTGAGCGGGAGGCGGCAGCGGTGGTGGGGTCTTTCCAGTTAGGATCCAGGGGCGGCAGCCGCCCGGGCGTCCTCCTCTCGGCTTTCGGCCGGCCGTTTGCAGGGCTCAGCGAGTCTGCGCCAGGAGTTGCCCCGCCGCCGCGCACCAGGGAAGTGGTGGCCGCTCGCCTTCGCTGCAGTCGGAGCTCTTCGGGGGCGCCCCCCGTCTCTGTCTGACCTCGCACACATAGAGAGAGAGAGCAATTGAGAGCGAGACAGGGGGTTGGCAGGGTTTGTTAGCAAGACAATAGAGAAGCTGTCTGTGGAGTTGTCGGGGGAGCCCAGGAGGAAAGCGAAGGGCGGGCTGGGCTCCAGCAAGGCTTTTCCTTCCCTTCAGACTGCAGTGCGAGCTGGGAAGGAAATTGCCAGCAACTCTCGGTCGCCTCGGCCGCGGCGTCCGCTTCGGGTTTCTCCCAGCGCGTCAAGCAGCCACGAAAGCGTGCGCGGGGGGAGGGGGGGTTACTCGAGCAGGCTGGAAGGAGGAGGTGTGCGCCGGGTGACTTCCCACACGGGGAGTCATCTTAAGTCACCTCCGCCGTCGCAAGAGCAGTCAGTATTCTCATTCACACATTCACTCCTCTCTTTTTTTTTGCAAAGCCCCCCCCCGCACCCCTCTTGCAGCAGCAGGCGGAGAAAGCCCCACTTCCCCCTGGCCTGTCTCGGGGAAAGGAAGTGAAGGGCCCCGTCTCGGCTCCCGTCCTTCTCAGAAACCTCTGGGTTTTTTTCCCCCTTCCAACTGGACGATGGCGATGTCCTTGAGCAAGTCTTAAAATGCCGGTGATGAGGGGCCTCCTGGCTTCCCAAAATACCTTCCTGGATACCATAGCAACCCGCTTTGATGGCATGCGTGAGTTGGCTTCCCACTCTTTTTTTTTAACTCCCCTCCTCCTCCTCCTCCTCCTCCTCCTCCTCTCCCCTTGTTGTCTGGTCTTCCCTAAGGAAACTCGAGGGCTCACACTTCCAGGTGTTTCTCCCTGTCTTTCTCCCTGTCAATGATCTTTTTTCTTCCCTTCCCTTCTCTCAGCCCCATCCTCCTTCACCTTTGTCACCACAATCCTGAACAGATGAAGTTTGTACTTCTCAAGAAAGGTTGGATGTTCCTTTTGAGGAGGGAACCTAGTGTAACATCTGTATGTTGACCTACTACTGAGCCATGGCATGTGTGCACATGCAATGGAGGCATGAGGGAGAGCTGTGAAAGAGATGGTGGCTCTCCAAAACAGGATGTACATGCAGCACATACACATGCTTTTTTCTTGCAAGGGAGAGAGTGACTCCTGCCTCCCACTGTCATCATCATCATCTTTTGGGTTAGTGAATCAATTAAACCTTTCATGATAGTGAGATCGTTTCCCAAATTTCCCTTAAATCAGGGAAGAAATCAGAAACAAACCTTTGGACTGAGAATAAGCCTGTTCCTATGATGCCATTTTTGTTCACTGCAGTGTGAAAAATGTGAAAAAACACACTTCTTTTTCTTCATCTTCTTGGTCCCTATTTACTGGTCTCTTTCAAAGAGGAAATTGTGAACATCAAACTTATTCTCAACTGTCCTAGTGAAAGTTTTAATTAGACAATAATTCCCTCCCACGGCATTATTATGGATTATTTGAGAAACACTTTGCCATGGAAAAATGTTAAGAATGTGAACATGTTTGATTTTAAATGTAATGCCAGTTAAGATCTAAAGTTTCCTAAGAGGACTTTCATCTGTCAGGCACTTCATCTGTCATGCACTAAAAAATTAGTTTATGGAAAGTGAAACGGTGTGCATGTGTGTGTGAAACTAACCTCATTTACATTTTAAAGCACTCTAGCCTGAATGAATATCCACTTTTGTCCATAAATATAACATACAGATGAGGAGGAGTAATCCAGTTTTGAAGGATTTTAACTCTTGTGTTTTAGCTTGGTTGCTGATTGAGCTAAGGTTTTTGTACTTTTAAAGTTATTGTTGATGCCATATTGGTTTTGTTGGCTCTCTTTTCCACTTACAGAGCTAGTTTACTGTTTTTCTTTGAAATAAATATTCAAAAACATTTAACCTACTGATGCCTCAATTAATGTAATTTTATTGGTATCTATTTTTATTTTTGAAATTTACCAGTAGCTGCTGCATTTCCCACCCTCGACTTATACTCGAGTCAATAAGTTTTCCCAGTTTTTTGTGGTAAAATTGGGTGCCTCGACTTATATTCGGTTCGACTTATACTCGAGTATATACGGTAGCTGAATTATGTAGGGAGAACATAATGTGAGTTATGGACATGGAGGTGTGGGTCAAAATCGGCAAGATGGTGGGTGCAATTAAAGAATTCTGTTGTCACTATGCATTATAAAAGGGACATGGGTTTCAATTATAATGTTATACCAGCCATCTTAAAGATTTGAGATGTGGATGACCTATCATTTAGGGTCTAACTCAGTGTTGGCAGATGCATCTTTGAAATAGTAACAGCAGATCCTGATTCATTGTGACACAATTTGCTTCTGTAGCAAAATGCATTTAATGACAGGACAAAATAATCTAAAATTTCTATGAATTATTCCATCTTTAATTAATTCATCTTCAAGGTTTTTTTCAATACCAAGGAAAAATAGTTGGAACATTTTGCTAATGGGAACTGTACAATTTTGTTGTTTTTTCCATCTGATCAAAATGTCACATAATTCACTCTGAGGAGTCAGGAGAACTATGCATCTTTAGACCTTATAAACGCAATTCAATAAACCAGACTGAGTTTTTAGAGCTCTGTACAAGGCTGAAAAACATTGCAGCTGCTTAAGAATTGCCTTACTTTTGGGGGAAACTTCTCAAAACAGCAACATGAGTTTTCATTCATGTAGAAGATGGGATGCTTTAATAATTAGCAGAGATGTTTTGCTTGCGCTTGCATGAGTCTGAAGCATTTCTTTCACATTATTTTTGAAGTGTGTCCAAACAATGATTAGCATTATTTAAGAGGAATTTATAATTACTATTTCAAGATGTTTTGAAGGAGAGAGATTACTGACTGTAGTTGTTTCTATGATTTTGAATTATCTTGAATTTTATGGTTGATTAACTTTGGTGATTCATTCACCAGACAGTAGCATCATCCATAAAATTATACTTATTATTTTAGAGAAAAAGAAGAAATAAACTGGTAATATTTTAAGCAGCATGGCTTACTGTATAAAGGATATGCCTGATTCATTCTACCATTAATGATAAGCATTCAGATATTTAACATTCAAGTGAATCGTTGTTAGCATTCAAATTACTGTATGTGTATCCTAATGCATTCAATTAAACATTTTTCATTGAGCCAAACAAAACTATGATGGTTTTGCAAGTCCTTCAATGTGGTTATACTATATGTTATCTTTTTTGTTCTAGAATCTTTTAAAATATCACCCAAAGGAGTGCAGAATTTCTGCAAAGTCTTACAGGCGGAAAGAGTTTGGCAGGCACAAGACTAATATTTTTATTTATATTTAATATATATTTATTTATATTTGTAGGGCTGCCCATCTCACCTAAGTGACTCTGGGCAATTTACAATAGTTAAAAAACACATACTCCAATAAATGAGTTAGAAATGAATAAAAGATCTATGCAATAAGTGCACATTGGGAGAAAACAAGAAGATGTATTCAAATTGTTCATTTATTTAAAAAATGTAGACAAAAATCTATGGAACAGATCATGGATATTTTTTTAAAAAAATGTTCATTCTTATCCATGTGCTCACAATATAAACATACAGAACAAACAACATTTATAATTTGGAGTCATTTCCCCTTGTCAATTAAACATACAGTGTTTCTCTGTATAAGAGAGAACATTGTATTGTGTCTCTTCATTGGTAGCAACAGATACATTCCTGCATATGTTCAAGGACATTCTCTTTATTATTTATTCAAATGTTTCAGGAGCAGGCTTAGAAAATACAAATGTTGTGGTTCTGTATGAAACCTGCCAATTCAAACTGGTTGTTTTATCCCATGACAAAGTAATAAATTTAAATAACGGTAGTGTTTTAGTCTTAAGGCACAAGTATGTTTGCTAGGACAGATGATCACAGCTGTGAATGTACTGTATGGGGAGAAAGGTGAAATCAGAAAGGATGATAATTTATTCTGAGGGTCCTTTCATATATTAAAGCCTCTCTCTCCCTGCCCCTTCTCCCAGTTCCTAGAATTATTGTAGTTACATGAATGATGGAAAACATCAGCCAGGATTTAATATGTTCTGTGCATTTGTTGTATTCCATCTGTTATACTATTCAAAGAAATATAGTACTAACATGTACTAGCAAAAGAAATCAACTGCCAATTGTAACATGAGAATTTGTCCTCCTGTTTGTCCATATGACTATGTCTATAGTAAGCCATCTCCAATCTGTTGTACGACCCCTCCAGCATTTACGCACAATTATACAGACATTTCATCTCATTTATATCCATTCATTCTCTCTTTCACAAGTGACTTTGCCCCCATCTAGAACAGCACATATGCTTCAAAAAAAAAAAAAAAATCCTAATTCCCATGAGTGGATTTCAGGTGGCACAGAATACTTTGGGGGGGGGGGGGATTTTAATCTTTTATATCCCAATGGTTAGCCTACCTACCACATTATTCCATAAGTAAAATCAGGTTTGAAAAGAAATCCCGAAATACTATAATGGGAAACATTTTGATCAAAGGTATATTGTAGCAGGTTTCAGAAAAGTCAAAGAGAACCAATTGGTCAGGTCTTGCAGGCTGAAACTAACTCTTCTTGTGTGCTTGGTAATCAATAACTCTTCCAAGGAAAGGCAACTTCTCCAAGTCCATTCCTATTTTATTGTGTTAATTACTTGCAGACAATATTTTTTGGAAGCATATAAATGGGGAGTTTCTCATAGGCATTTTTATCACTCTTTCAACACTCCCCAAACTCTCAGAAACAATCTTGCAACAGTTTATTATTATTATTATTATTATTATTATTATTATTATTATTATTATTATTATTAAATTTTATTGATTTTACAATTAAAACAAACCAACAACACATACATAAATGAAAGAGAGAAAAAGAAGAAAGGGAGAAGAAAATAGAAAGAAAAAAATAGAAAACAATTAAAAATATTCTCATCTTCAACAGTTTGTAAGACCTCTTTTTTATTCTTATTTTATGCCATATACACACACCTAATCCTTACATATATCTGTGTATCACTACTATGGATTTATCCTATCCTCTTTTGCCTTTTTGTGTGAAGTCTATCTTTGGTCTATCCATTTGTACCAGCAGTTCCAGCTGTTGTAGTATATTGAAGTATCTTTATTTTTTAATGCCAAAGTTAATTTGTCCATTTCTGCACAACTTGAAATTTTTTGAATGATCATCTCCTCTGATGGAACATGAGGCTGCTTCAAACATTGTGCAAAAGCCAATCTGGCCATTGTCAAAATGTGTATTATTATATATTTCACTTTTTTGATATTTGTTTATCAAAAATCCCTAACAGAAAGGACTCTGGTTTGAATTCGATCTGTTCTCTTGTCATTTCTTTCAGCCAATTTCTAATTTTCTGCCAATATTTTTGAGCTTCTGTACAGGACCACCACATATGGAAAAAAGTTCCCTCTTTTTTTCTGCATTTCCAGCAATTCGGACTCATATTGGGGTGCATCTTCGCTAATCTCGAAGGAGGAAGGTGCCATCTATAAAACATTTTATAGGCATTTTCTTTGTATGCTACCGATTTTGTAATTTTATTATTTCTACCCCAGACCTTTTCCCATTCTGTTATGGTGATGCTAAGTTCATTATTATTTTTAACTTTATCCCTAGCTAACAAATAAGGAAAATTCACATCTGGCAGTCAGCCAGTGCTCTAACCTCCTCCTTGTTCTTACCCTATGACTTTTAATAATGAAAAAAATAAAACAAAAATGCAGATCACTGTCTGCAAAGCTCTGTGCAAAGACACTGGTATGCAACAGTGGCTGAAGATGCAAAGGAACCAGGGTGTCAGAAGTTACCACCTATGGAAAATCAGCCAGGCCACAGGCTGAATGGAACTCTAATGCCAAAGATAAGGAAACAAAACATACGTGATTTGAACTGGACTGCAGTAGAGCTAGAAGAAAACTGATGTAGCTGATTTAGAGGGCATTTAACTGATCTGAAAATAACTCAACAATCCCAAGTAGAAGCATCCTTGGTCATGTAACACAAAAACATGGGGACAACAAAACAGCAGAGACAAATCTTTTATTTCTTCTCAGCCTTATAAATTTTACATTCCTTAATTTTAATATTGACTATTTCTTTACCTTCCTGCAATTATGCAATGTAATATTTTGTATTTTGCTTTTTTTTTTAAAAAAAATCAAAACAGCAAAAATAAAGGACTCTCAGAACATCCATTGCTTCTATTGTAAACATCGGTCTGGCTGGCTTCTTTTAGTGAGCCAATAGAAGTAAACAAATATTTAGGAAAGGAACATAAAACTATCAGAACAGTTCTCAGCATATCTCTCTAATGCTTTCAACAGAGCTTTAAAGCACAGTGTTGCACAGCCAACTGTGCTTTTAGATCTTCAAATCTAAATATTTCATGAGCCTTTAAATTAGATTTTGTTTTTTTATCAATTGTATATGGCTGCCCATTGCACAAGAAACCACTGCACAATACAAATAAATTTGTATTGATGTTCTTCACGAATCAACATAAATATCATTACTGTATAATCTAGTTAAAATCAAAACTGAATTGGATCAAAAAATAAAGCCAAAGTTGGATTATGTTCATTTGTTACTTGTTAAAATACCCTGAAAATATGTGTCATTTAAAATGATCTGATCTCCCCTAGAATTTTTCACACTTGCATAACTATCTAGGGGTAAATGAAAAGGCAACAATTTTGCCATTTGGAAAAGAAAAGCTTTAAAAATCCAAGATAAATTTGATGGACTGTGGTTGGATCCAAAAGCCATATGGCTATGACCATGGCTTTTTTCTCTTCTGATACTGGACTTTATGTCAAAGTTAACATGAAATGCATGGGATTTTCAAAAACATGACATAATATGACAAATTAATTTTGATTGCTAGAGATTAATAGAAAAAAGAAGCATATGCTGAGCATATTGAAGCCATGCAAATAATCTGAAAAATATCTCTGAAATATATAGTGGCAGATAGGACAGCACTCCAGAGAGTTAACAGAAGATCATTGGTTGCCCTCTCCCCTCTTTGGAAGAGTTTTATAGCTCCCGTTGCCTTAAGAAAGTTCCAAACATTCTCAAAGATCCATCTCATCCTGGGCACCCCTTTTTTGGAACTATTACCCTCTGGCAAACAATACAGGTTAATAAAAACAAGGACAAATAGACTGAAAAACAGCTTCTACCCCAGGGTAGTAACTCTATTGAATTCTACTGTATAGTGCAATATCAATGCAATATCAGGGGTTTTCAATTCAATGTATAGAATGTGAAGGGTGTGTGTTTGTGTTTATTTTCATAGTCATAATGTACACTGAAGATGATATTTAATTTCATTGTACGAGGTGCAATGACAATAAAGCACCCTAAACTAAACTAAACTCGTGGGCTGACTTACATTTTACATTCCACATTCTCCTTCATAGTGTTTGGTTCCCTAACCTCTTGCCCCGCTGCATCAAGGCAGCATAACTTGCACTAGTTGACCTTGCCAGATGATCACCAGACATATCACAGTGCTTTCTTACCTTTACTGCAAACTCTGCTTCTGTGGCTTTGTGAATACATCTCTTGCAAACAGAATATGAGCCAATGCCAATGTCTTCCCGGATTTCATATCCATCTGTAAAGTGAATATTGTTCCCATGTAACTGCTACAAAGGGAAACAAAACAATAGCAATAAAAGAACAAGTCTTACGGCTGACTCCATCAGGAGATTCTCTACCTCTAACAATTCAGAGACATTAGTTTATTACACAGAACCAGCTAATTAAATAAGTGCTGCCTTAATTCTGACCAATTAATCTTACAATCCTTAGCATGCTTGGATTTCTTTTAGGTCATCTTGAGGGAGTAAAGCTACAGCAATATTGATATAAAAATACAGCACAGTTAATCCAAAAATAAACATCCCATTCAAGTTAAACCTCCTTTAATGTGAGTTCAACTGTTGATGATTTAATAAAAATATCTCTGTAGTCTTTTTGGCAACAAAATGAAACTTATTTGCCATGGGTTATGGAGTGGTTTTTAAAATTTCCACACGAGCAAATGACACTTTCCTGATCTCTAAGGATAGAAGCTGCCATCTGGCTGGCCTTCTGTGGAAACAAAAAATTTTAAGGAAGGGAGTTAAATTTAAAAAAAGTAATTTCCCCTCCTCACGGCATTTATTATTTAGTATTGATTCACTGACCAGCAGTGGCTGTTCATTAAACATTTAGGTTATATTCCCTGGGGGATTTTTCTGTTTCTTGGAAATATAATGGTTGATAATTATGGTGATGACAATCATGAAGTTCATGATTTATATCTGGTCTTTCTATCAACATGGCATTCAGAGAAACTGATCTGGGAACGCCTGCATGCAAAGGGTATTCTCTATCACTGAAAATAAACCACCTTCTCATATAAGCTTTCATTGCTAATATGAGTTTTTGGTTGTTGATCTTTGTTGTATTTCGCAAACTAAGACTGGAGAGGAAGGACACAATAAGTTATTGCTGATACCACACAAGAAGCTGGGGAAAACAAACTGTGATACTTTTTGTAAAAGAAAAATGGTTGATAATGGGAACTAAATCTTTCCATGAAAAAAATAAAACTGTTTACATCATGGGTGTCAAAAGTCGCAGAGTCACGTTGCCACCATGTGATGTTTCATGATGTTTTTTTCCTTTGCAGAGTTGGGGTGGGTGTGGTTTGTGTGTGACACATCCGGCCCAGTGGGCCACCAGTTTGACACTGCTGGTTTACATAAAGATATTAGTCATATCACTGATATACTTGTGGGTAATTTAATGTCCAGACAATTTCCCTTCAGTGGATGGAGCTCATATTCAGGTCTCATTTAGGGGATCACTTTCTAGTACTAAAATATGGAAATTCTCTTTTCCACATTACAAAATATTTCATGCTGGAAGCATGAGAAATTATCATGTGAATATATTATTCTTAATAATAGCACTAATATTACTAACATTTTATATTTTAGGTGTCATCATTTCTTTCTTTCTTTTTTTTTTAACAAACTTTATTCAGTTTTCACATTAAAAACAAAAATCTCTTTTTGGTGGACAACATATTTCCGGATCATCATCTTTACATACAAATATGACAGAAATTATACAATGATATATGCATACTTAATTCTATTATTACCTTTTCCATTCCAAATTTTCATTAGGGAGAGAAACAAACACATTAATTTTAGCCTCTTTCCTTAATTTCAATCAATTTTGTTTCATTTCAATTATTTCAAATTAATCCTTTAGTATTTGTTTTTAAACATAAACAATATGTATTTACCTAATAAATACTAATAAGGTTTAATTCTAAATTCTTTCATTAATCCCAATCTAAACATTTAATTTCATTTCAATTATTTCAAATATAATCCTTAATATTTATTTTAAAAATACAAATAAACAATATATATTTGCCTAATAGTGGTAATAATGAAGTTACCAACTTCTCTCCTTGCTTTTAATAATCTATATTAAACTTATTAATTTAGCTGGTTCTTTAGTCTGTCACATTCCCTTTCAATTACACACATTTAATAAGTTCTAAATTGATACAGATCTTAACACACCCACACAAAAAGAAAAAAGAACAAGTATAAGTTTCCCCTCTTTTACTATTTTGAGTGTGACACCTTAATGATTAGAATATACCTTTATTCCCTCATCTTAATTCCCAATAAACCATCATTACATCTTCTCAATTGGATTCCACAGCATATTCCCCCCTTTAATAAGAGTTATCAATATCTATATTACCCTATTTTCTAAATATTTTTAATTGCAGAAATATTCTTATTACCCCTTGTTACCCTGCAGAATCCCCCTTTTAATTCATCAAGGTGTCATCATTTCTTATGCTCCTAGAATATAATTGTAATGGATTAAGGGAATTCTATATTTTGAGTGGATTACTGGGTAACTCAGGATTTCAAATATTCTCAAAACACAGTCATAGTTTTTTCTAGTATGAAACATTGGAAGGGATTCAGGTGGAAATGAAATTAGCACTTAGTTTGAACTCATTTAGTCTTTTGTCAGAGGTCTTAAGGAAAGCAGACTTTTAAAATAAATCTAAAGCTACTTGGTCCAATACCAGGAAAACTCTGGAAGACTGGGATATCTAAAGTTACATGTTTGATAGGTTTGTGAGGATATTCTTTTAAGTAGCAATTTATTTTGTCTGAGATAATTTCATGTCTGATTCTGTTCTCTGCCTCCCTATTTCTTTATTTTCTCAGTTTATCTACCCATTAGTGTTATCTTTGATTTGAAACTAAACGGCAACGAAACCATTCTCTGAAATCCTTACTTTGCTGCTGTTATGAAGAACTGCCCCTCCCCCCAATTCTCTTGTTTATTCTAATTTAATTTATAATCAGCCACTTCGTCCTCCAAAACTGCTTAGGTTTAATAAGCCCAATTAAAAGGTAAAACTGCAACTATTTATTTTAAAGCCTTGCCCTAAAAAGGGCATCTCCTGTTCTACACATCCAGATTTCAGAAGATAAACACCCACATCTGGACAACTCACAACTCGGGCAGAGAAGATCCTAGGGAGAATTCTACGAAGTTTGGGGGGGAGAAGGATCATGATACTCTTTCCTCATCTTTCTTCCTGCTATCATCTTAAATTATAACAACTTGTATTATAAGATATTAGGTAACAAACAGAAGATTATTGTAATTATTATCCTACTTTTTAATATAGGAAGCTGTCAAAGAAGATAGCAGAGTTAAAAACAGATACTGAAAAATACTTTCAACCAATTCATATGACTAAAAGCCTTGAATTCTTTCCTAGAAATAGAAAGAGTAACTGTATTTGACTTAATGCTTGGAGAAAAAATACAAGTAGTGGCAATGTGTATTTTGCTCCTGCAGGAGAAAGCAGTAATTTTTACGACAAAACCCACTGTATGTTGCCAATAGTCCTTCCTGTACTATCTAAAATAGATGGAGGATACTGAATGTCGCATAAAGCAAAAGGAATGGCGGGACAAGCACAAATTATATTTCGGGTAATAAAGCCATGAAGAACTATGAAAAAGCTTGTTTGTGTGATCCTGCTTATGTATATAGGACTGAATTTAAAGGACTGAATCTGGCATTTTTTGCAAATGTGGTTTCCACGTTATAGAAATTTTGAACTATTACAATAAGAATAAAACATCAATTCAATAGATTCTATTTAACAGACTTCAGATGCAATGAATATTTCTATAGAGACATTACCTGAAATAGAGGACATTCAGATAATAAAAACATTTGCTCATAAATAAATAGCCAAACTAAGAAATTCACTTCCATAAAATGTGATGATATCAACAAAAGTTGATTATTACTTATTAAATTTATATCACATCTTTCCTCCAGGAATTCAAAGTGAAATACATAATCTTCCAATATTAGTCCACAACAAGCCTATGAGATAATGAATTAAGAAAAAATGACTAGCTCAAAGTCACTCCAGTGTATTTCCTTAGAACACTTGAATCTGGGTTAGACAGGAAATTTCTCTAATCCTAGCTGTTTTTCTTAATGTTCTTTATGCTACTGTAATACATCTAGATCCATGATAGTGAACCTATAGCACGTGTGCTGAAAGTGGCATGCAGAGCCATCTCTCCGGGCAGGCCAGCTGTCGCCTGTTGCACTTTTGCATTCTGGCGCATGCATGAGTGCTGGCCAGCTGGTCTTCGCATTGTGCAGGAACACCAGAAATTGGAAGACCAGGTGGCCAGCATGTGCACCAGGGAGATGCTCTTCTAGTTTCTGGTGTTCCTGCACACGCTCCTATGCTGAAAAGGTTTGCCCACGCTGATTTAGATGAAGTGAAAGAGATATAACAACTATACAGCCAAGTTCATACCTGGACAATTGGATGAACTGTGACTTTATGTGGTTCTTGCTGTACAGGCTCCTGCCCCAAATTGGATGCCACAAAGCTGAATCCTCTGAAGAGATGATGAGCATTGGCACTTGGAGGGACACCTGGAGAATCTGCAGAGGAGATGAGAGATGAGTCAAAGAACAGGGCACCTGGAGATTCCAACCATTTCTCCAGTATTATTTTCCCTAGTAACGTTACAAAGAAGCAATTTGCATGCTAGAACCGAGCCATGCTATTTTCAACATGGAGACATGCAATCTTTTCCATCTGAAAGATCTTCCCAATCTTTGCTTCAACATAAAGCTGCATCAGAATTTCCAGAGTGACAGCTCTGAATGTACTGAGATAGTGAGACCAGCTGTTAAAAAAGAGAATTAAGAGGAACCAAGTGACCTTCTGCCAAGAAGAGCCTTTAAAGCAGGGGTGTCCAAACTTGGCAACTTTAAGGTTCAACTTCATGCTGGCTGGGGAATTCCAGGAGTTTAAGTCCACAAATCTTAAAGCTACCAAAATTGGACATCTCTCCTTTAAACTACTTAAAAATTAGTTCATTGTTCATTAATTATTCAATTAATAATAAGCTACTTAGTATTAGTTGTAATACACTTCTAAAAACAGACTACCCATAATTTTCTTTCTTTCTTTTTTTTTTTAGCAGCAAACTGCATAGCTGATTGTACAACTCTTTGCATGCAAAGCCCATCTGAGGATTTGGGGCAGTGCAGAATTTAAATGTAAAAGCATTTTCAGTAAGCTATACATGAAAGAATTAATGGGAAGCAATTGTATAGTAATACATAACCCTAGAGAGCCTGGAGTGTCCTTCCAGAAGGACCACTTCAATTGCTACCCAGAAACACTAAAAAAAAAATTGTGGAAAATACTACACAGTAGTAATTCTAATTCTCTAATTCAGCCACACCATAAAATTCCAACAGTGAGTCTATGTGAGTACAAGGTGACAGATTCTTCTGGAAGTTACAGCAAATTTGGAAATGTAATGATATTTGGTACAATGGTATCATCACATCATAACAATCACTTCCTGGGTCCTGTCTGCCAAGGAATATGAAGCTGACTGCCCTGGAATATGAAGCTGACTGCCTTTCATATTGTAGCATCTGCCATCAGGAATATCATTCCTCTGGAGATGGAATTGGCTTTGTGCCTTTTGGCCTTCTGGAAAACCCTGGAGACAGGGTTCTATGCCTGAGTTTGTGGCTTTGATGCATGAGGGAGATTGTATCCTGATTATATTGATTGCTATTTGTGCTTCATAATTCTTGACTGCTCTGTGGGTCTTCTGTTTTTAATTAACATTTTTATTATTTGAAAGTGGTAAGCCATTTAATCCACCCATTTGAGATGAGTGGTTATACAAGTTGAAGGAAGGGAGGGAGGGAGGAATGCTAAGTAATTCTTAAACTCTAAATACAATTTGGATAGTTTTGCTTGAAAGTTTTAAAAAATAAATGTAAAAATAACGGCAAATCTACTGATATGTTTTCTTAGTAAGTACCTGTTGGGGTCCGTGATGTGAATTCAGGATCAAAATGGAAAGTGTCCTCTGGCCGACCCACTGCAGGTTTAAAGGGTGGTTTGATTTCTCTTCTGTACAGTTTCTATATAAGAGCAAAGCAAAACAGAGGTTAGTTATCTTGCCACAGGGGACCCTTGAGTTAGAAAATAGCTGTAAGCCAAATAATTAATAAGCAATAATTTAAAATAAAATACATTGATTAAAATAATAGTTTTTAATGCAGAAAGTTGCTTAAAGGAACGGAAATCAAGAAGAATGCTTGCTGCATTCTGACTATGGGAAATAGGTTTCATGTTTAATTCAATGGAAGGGAGAAATTGAGAAGCATCACACAAGAGAAAGTACGAGGCTGAAATATTTTCCTCACTTAGGCTAAGTTTTCGTTACAATCAACTAGACTTATTTTCCTTGTGGCAATATAGGACTCTGCTTTTCAGAACATTTAACTGCACATTAAAATATATCTGCACATATGAAAGTATTTGAAAAACAGTAGCCTGATTTTTATTAGTATAGTTCATTCATTGCAGGGGAGAGGGGAGCATTTCTGCAGAAGCAAAGCGTGCTCAGCATATTCTGCCTTTAGTGACATTTTCATAGGCTGTAATTTGAAAATGATAATGCAGATGCCCAGTATAAACTATTAAAATAATAAAACATTCATTTATTACCTGACATAAATGTGAACTCAGACATATCAATAGGTTTGATCTGTATGAGTTCAACATATAAGCCCATTGCTCAGACTTATGAATCCTAAGCCTATTCTGTTGTATATGTACCTGTTGTATTCATTACTTCGAGCTGAGTACATATTGATCATGTAAAGAAACGCAGAGATTGTAAAATATGATATTTATTTAAGCAGTTTGCACACTCATATGTGCAATACAAATTATACATTTCAGTAACTGAGAGAACTGTTTGGCACAGAAGATGAAGTATTACATTGGAAGTTATTTTTGAATATCTGAGAATCCACCATTTACCAATTTGCTTTTCTTTCACAGATTATCATGTTAAACCAGAACTACATATTATCAGGGTTTTCAACTATATCAAGGCTTCTTTGAAGACATTTATTCAAATGTAGTTATCTATGGAGAGGATATATCAGATACATGTTAAAATAATGATAATAGAATTTTAATTTTAATTTTTTTTAAGTGGCATTATAGCATTATTTCTCCCTAAGATTTTCATCACAACTGTTTTATTAGCTTTGAGAAATAGTGTTGGATACCATTTGAAATACTGCTTTCATGAACACATTTCCTTACAAAGTCTTTATTTTTTGTTCTAAGCATCCAACATCATTGCTCAGGAGCCCACTACAAGTTTAAGAGGCTATGAGCACTTGCTGCGCTAATATTTGAATTAACACACTACAGAAAAAAAAAAAGGAAGTCACATACTCAGCAATATCCTTCCTCATGAAGCTAAGAACACCTGATGTAATGCAACTTTAGCTTTATATGTAAGTAGAACTTGAGAGACAGTCATATCAACAACCTTGATATGCACCTGGTAATCATCCTCAAAGGAAATTAGTTTCAATTAAATCAAAGAGCATATAGTCATTTCCTGGCCTGAATGTCCCTGATGGAAATGAATGAAAATAGCAAGGTTGCACCTGCTGGTATGAATTGAGTGGGAAGGATATATTGATCAGGACTTGTTTACAAAGAACCCAGGGTATGTGTGTCTATGGAAACAGATCCCATGCTTGCAATCTCTATCTTCCATTTTTGCAAGCTATTCTGGAGAAGCAGTTCCTTTGCACACATCCTAAACAGGATATGGAAGCTGAACTCAAGGCAGCAGCACATTTTTATGCTACCAATAGAAGAGAATGTATTTACCTCAGGGTTGAAGTGTGGAGTCCTTAGTGCTCTCTAAGCTTGGTTGTTTGCTTGCAAACATTTCACTACCCAACTGGGTAACAGCTTTGGTACTGGAAGGGAGCAGGGTTTGCTTTCTGTTTATATACAATAGCTTGCCCTGTCAGTATTGATAGGAATGGACCAACAATTCCTACTCACAGTCACCCATGCCCTAGTCACTTCCTGTCTTGATTATTGCAACACGCTCTACATGGGGCTGCCCTTGAAGAACATCTGGAAGCTCCAATTGGTGCAAAATGCAGTGGCCTGCATGGTTTTGTTCAGACCCCGGTGTGCACCTGTGCCACCTCTTCCACAGGAGCTGCATTGGTTGCTGATTTGCTTCTGGGTGTAATTCAAAGTGCTGGTTGTCACCTTTAAAGCCCTTCATGGCTTGGGACTGGGTTATCTGAGGGAATGTCTCTTGCCAGTCACATCTACCTTGTTAGGGATAACATTGTTTACCCTAACTGGTTTAGGTAAAATAATAAATATGTTATCATGGTTTATAAGTTAAAGTGTCTGCAACTTTAAATATAGGACTGTAATTAAGGGAGTGGTTGTAAAAAGCACCATAAAAGAAGCAAGGCACTGCAGCTTGCTCTCTCTGGCTTGATGATCCCGAATTACTGGCTAGACTGAAGACTGCGTTTTTCCCCTACTAAAAAGGAGAGACAAAGGACTGATTTGTAAGTGAACTGACATTGGATATTCTACACGGACTTTGCTAATTGAACATCCTTGAATGGATGTTCAATTAGCAACGGACTTTGCTAATTGAACATCCTTGAATGGATGTTCTACACGGACTTTGCTAATTGAACATCCTTGAATGGACTGACTAAAATGATACATGACTAATGGACTGTTATTTTGACTATGCCATAAACTCTAAATGGAATAAACTATCTTTTGATAGCACAAGAGTATCTGTTATTTTTACTGTATGTTAACAAACATACAAGCTTATCTCACTCATTTATCTGTGTGCCTATCTGACTAACGCTGCACATTCTGTTTAGCTTGTCTCCTTAACCCTGGTTGAGGAACACAGGCTTAATACTGGTTATGGGCCCAGAGGCTGCAAAGTCAGTTTAACTAGGATAAAACAGATTTATGTAAAAAGTGAGAGTTTGTGTTGTTATACATTACAGTAAACAGACAGCTGTGTTTTATTAATTATAGTTTTATATCCATATAAAGAAAACATGGCACAAGTCAATCTACAAAGTTTGTCCCTTATATCCAAGCTGGATGGAACAAACTTTGTATCATGGTCTATGAAATATAGTCTACTTCTACGAAGAGAAGGTCTGCGGAACATAATTGAAAACCCACCAAACGTAGAGGAATGGGATCCAGAGATTGAGGAAGATAGACTAAAGATAGAAGAATTTAAGCATAAAAATGAACAAGCTTTTTGCATAATAGGACTAACACTAACTGACCAGCAACTTGTTCATATCCACGGAGAGCAAAAGGCTGTTGGGTGTTGGCAGAAGCTGAAGAGGATTTATGTCCAAGATAACGTTGGTGCTCACATAAATCTTACACGGAAGCTTTCAGGACGCATCTCCAGACGAATGGTGATATGCTGAGTCATTTGGAAACTATAAAAAGCCTTTTTCAAGAACTGCACGAGAAAGAGCTTATTTTCTCTGAACTACACCAAGTCTACATAATTCTATCATCAGTAGATGTAAGTTATGATAACTACATCACTTCCCTTGAAGTTTTGCCTAAGGAAAGTTTAACTTTAACTGATATAACTGGCAGATTGATTGAAGAAGCAAGAAGAAGACTTGAAAGAGATCAATTAAGGAGGAAGAAACCTCAAAAAGAAGATAATGAATCTCCTACTGCAGAAGCAATTTAAAAGTGTTTTAATTGTGAAGGAAGAGGACATTTGGCAAGATTTTGTAAAAAAGCAAAGCGCCAGAACACTGGCCAGAATACTAAAAGTCATCAAAAGATAAATAAAAATTTATTGTTAGCCATGTATATTAACGGAGCTGTAAAAAATAATTTATGGGTGGTTGACAGTGCATCCCACTGTATAACAAATGATAACAAAAATTTTATTAAAATGTCCCAGAGTACACAGCAGATATCGTTAGCCAATGGCTGGAAACTGAAAGCTAAAGGTCAAGGTATAGCATATTGTTCTTTCATAAAAGAGAATGTAAAAATGTTATATGTACCACAACTTAAGTTTAATTTAATTTCAGTTAGAATTTTGGTTAAACTAGGATATGTAGTTACCTTTAAAGGAGATAACTGCATAATTGAAAAAGAAGATAAGAAAATTACTGCATCTTTAAGAGGTGAATTATATGTGTTAAATGATAATGGTTTAGAGGTTGCTAACATGGTTTATGATAATAAGAAACCTCATGATGAATGTATTCACTTGTTACACCGACGGCTAGGGCATTTAAATTTTAAAATGCTTAAGAAAACTGTTGAATTATCTAAAGGAATAAGTTTGAAACCTTGTAATAAGTATTTGCAATGTTTTACTTGTAATCAAAGCAAAGCCAAGGTCATACTGGCTAATAGAGTTGATGGATTTACTACCAAAGAGCCTTTAGAAGTAGTATTTGCTGATTTAATAGGTCCAAAAAAACCAAGTGTAGGAGGAGCTTGATACATATTAAGTATAATGGACCACTATTCTAGATATGGGTTCTGCTATTTAATGAAGAGCAAAACTGAAACGTATCTAAATCTCTTTAATTGGATAAAATTTGCAGAAAGGAAAACTAAAAAGAAATTAGTAACTCTTATAACAGATAATGGTGCGGAATTTACAAATAATAAATTCCAGAATAGATTTAGAATTTTAGGTATTCAACATAAAAAGTCTGCACCATATAGGCCACAACATAATGCCTTTATAGAGAGACGAGGCCAAACACTACCATCAATGGCACGTACTATGTTTTCTGATTCAGGATTACCTGACAATTTGTGGGGAGAAGCAATAATGTGTGGTAATCATATATTAAATAATGTTGTTAATTCAACAACAGGTGAATTACCATTCACACTGTGGCATGGTACAAAACCTGATTTAAGTTACATGCACACATTTGGAGCACCAGCATGGGTGCATATCCCTTCACAACTTAGACAAAAAGGACAGCATAGAGCTAAAAGATTATTTTTTGTAGGATATGAATCTAATCACAGATCTTATAGATTCTGGGAACCAGGTACATCTAGAGTTTATACCAGTGCTAGTGCTAAATTCCTAGAACATGTAGGATGGAATAGATTAGAGCAAGATTTAAATAATGAAGTAATTATTGAACCCTACAAAAGGCAGAAAGATCAAACTAGTTATAAGAAGAGTTCAATTAAAGAAGAAGTCCACGAAAAACAAATAGGACCAGAACAAGAGGAAACAGTTGATCAGGAAGAGTTAGATAATCAAGAAGAGTTAGTTAATGAAAGTCCACCTGTAAGTCCTATAATACCAAGATGTACTACATGTATAACTAGACCACCTGATAGGTATCAAGCAAGTATAGTTTGCCAAGTAACTAAAGTTCCAACTAGTGTAGATGAACTTAGGATATATCCTGCTAAGGATCAGGAGAATTGGCAAAAGGCAATGGAAAAAGAACTAAATTCATTAAAGGTAATGAAAGTATATGAAGATGCTAAATTACCTCCAGGAGAAAAATCCATTGGGTGCAAATGGATATTTAAAGTAAAAACTGGAAATGATGGGACTGTTTCCCATAAGGCTAGGTTGGTAGCTCAAGGATTTAATCTAACTGCATCTGATTACGATGAAGTTTTTGCACCAAGTCTTAAAGCAACATCTTTGAGAGCAGCTTTAGTGTGGGCAGCTAAGAAAAACTATGTCATTAACCATTTAGATGTAGAAACTGCTTATTTGATGCACCATTGCAGCACACTATATATTTACAAAAGCCAGTTATTTTAAAAGACAATAAAGTAAATAGTAATGATTGTTGGAAACTCAAAAAGAGTCTTTACGGGTTGAAACAATCTGGCTTTGAGTGGAACCAATATATTGTGAAAGAATTAAATAATATAGGTTTTAAATCTGGTGTAGCAGATCCATGTGTGTTTAAAAGAGAAAATAATGGAACGGTGTCATTATTGTTATTATTTACAGATGATATTGCTTTGATAACTAAGACTAATAATGAAGCTAATGAGATTATATCATTATTAGCCAAAAAGATAAAATTAAAGCATTTAGGTGAAATTAAAAAGTATCTAGGATTGACAATTTACAAAACAAAACTGGATTTAAGATATCTCAATTTACAAAACTGGATTTAAGATATCTCAAGAAGATAAAATTTGCTAATTAATTAAAACATATAAAATGGAACTTTGTAAACCGGCAAAGATTCCAATGAGTCAGGAAGGCCAAACTGATGATCAAAGTCCTAAATTTGATAAGTCCATATATCAATCTTTGATTGGCAGCTTATCATATATAAGCAATTGATCTAGGCCTGATATAGCTTATAGTGTTAATCAGCTGGCACATTTTAATTCAGATCCACATCAATGTCATTGGCAATCATTAAAAAGAATTTTAAGATATCTTAAAAGAACAATGAACCATGCATTGTATATAGAACCAAAGGGTGATTTGAGTCTAAGTGCCTATGCAGATGCAAGTTTTGCAACTGATATAAACACTAGAAAATCAACATCTGGGATGGCTATATTATTTGGTAAAACACTAATTGGGTGGAGGTCAATCAGACAATAGCATATTAGCTTGTCCACGATGGAAGTGGGATTTTCATGTCTGTCATTACTATGCACTGACTTAATTTTGTACAAACAGTTATTATTAGGCATGGGTATAACTGTTAAAGATTCCATTATTGTGTACGAGGACAACCAGGCAGCCATAAAGTAAGCTACTAGTATTGCTGTAAAAACTAGATCAAAGCATACTGATTTAAGATACTTAAATGTTAGAGAATCTGTAAAGAATGGACTAATTAAATTGGAATACTGCATGACAGAAGAAAACATTGCAGACCAATTTACAAAAGCTCAAGGAGTAATTAAGTTTAAAGAGAGTTGTAACAAATATGATTTAAAGATGTAAATAGTTATAGTATTATTATTTTCCTAAAAGGGGAGAATGTTAGGGATAACATTGTTTACCCTAACTGGTTTAGGTAAAATAATAAATATGTTATCATGGTTTATAAGTTAAAGTGTCTGCAACTTTAAATATAGGACTGTAATTAAGGGAGTGGTTGTAAAAAGCACCATAAAAGAAGCAAGGCACTGCAGCTTGCTCTCTCTGGCTTGATGATCTCTAATTACTGGATAGACTGAAGACTGTGTTTTTCCCCTACTAAAAAGGAGAGACAAAGGACTGATTTGTAAGTGAACTGACATTGGATATTCTACACGGACTTTGCTAATTGAATATCCTTGAATGGACTGACTATAATGATACATGACTAATGGACTGTTATTTTGACTATGCTATAAACTTTAAATGGAATAAACTATCTTTTGATAGCACAAGCGTATCTGTTATTTTTACTGTATGTTAATAAACATAGAAACATATCTCACTCATTTATCTGTGTGCCTATCTGACTAACGCTGCACATTCTGTTTAGCTTGTCTCCTTAACCCTGGTTGGGGAACACAGGCTTAACATACCTGACCCATTAGAGTGGGGAGGCAGGGAATGTTGTGGGTCCCATCCCTGAGGGAGATACACCTAGTGGGACCCAGAAGAAGGGCAATCTCTGTGGTGGCTCCTTCCCTCTGAAATATTATTCCCCCAGAGATTAGAATGGCCCTCACTCTAACACTCTTCCAAAAGGCACTGATGACCTGATTCTGCCAGTGGGCCTGGGCAACCCAGAGCAGGATGGAGGCCATCAAATGGCTAGTGTGATCTGCTATTGTTGGGGCAGGGGATGGGAGTTGGGGGGTGATTCCCCCACCCAGATTTTGTTCTATTGTACTTTATTAATTTTTATTGTTTTTTTTTAAAAATATGGTTTTCCACTGTGCAAACTGCCTCGAGTCACCATGGGTGAATAGGCATCAATATTAAATAAATAAGTAAGTAAATAATTAAGTAAGTAATTAAGTAAGTAAGTAAGTAAGTAAGTAAGTAAGTAAGTAAATAAATAAATAAATAAATGTGGTTTCCCCTTAGTAATTCCTTGATTAGAGTGTCTTTTTTACTTTTTGACTATTTGTCAGATTTGGTAGTTCTGTGATTAGGACATTGGTACGACTTGATTGTATCAGTGCTGGTATTCAAATAAAGTTGCCACCGGTTTGGTGGGCGTGGCTTGGTGGCCGTGCTTTGCACGCATGCACACACTTTGTGTGTCCACGCGTGCCAAACACGCACTTTGCGCAGGCGCGGAGGTTTTCTAACTTGCTTCCTGCAAGCCTGCACGATGGTGGTTGCTGCAGCAGCTGCTGCGCGGTGCTATTTTGTGCCACGCAAAGCAGCTACGCTTTGAATTCTGGCCATAAAAGTGAGCCCGGGCAGGCGGGTGGGCCAACCACAGAGCAGCAAAGAGAACTGGTTTGGTCTCCATTGCTCATCGCTGCTACCGGCTCTCCAGAACCGGTCGAATACCACCACTGGATTGTATGGTGTTCACCCTGATGTTAATTCTTGCTGGGTAATAATTTCTAATGAGGAGTTATTCTAGTCTATTTGCTTCCATTTGCATTTTTTAATTGACTCTTTTGAATGATGTGCAAATATTACATGTCTACTGATTAACACCATCCCCAACACTCTCAGCAATCCTGACAGGAGAAGCTACTGTATATTAACAGAGAGCAAACCCCGCTTCTTTCTAGCTCTGAAGATGTTACCTAGTCAGGTAACAAAACATCTGCAAGCAATTGCAAAGCTGAGAAAGCACCAAAGGCTCCATACCCATATGCTCTTTCCCCCCATGTATTCCATCCTGTTTAAATGCATGCATTCTGCTAATCTATGAAGACTGAGCTGATCTTCAGGTGCCTTCCAGAAATAGAAAGATAGTGACTCATAGCAATTAAAATATGCTTAATGTAATAAAGGATTTTCATGAACAATACTTTTGCCACAGACTTAGGCACCTACCCCCTCACCACATAATACTGTAATATTTTATTCATTTATTCATTCGATTTATATTGCCATGTATTTGTCCAGGGTGACTCAAGGCAGCTTACACAATGTAAAATCATATTTAAAACAAAAAAACAGAAACAAAAACAATAAAAACTAACAAAAAGAATCAAATAAATTAGTAATATGCAGGTGCAGAGATGAATTCCCTTCTAAAATGTTATCTTTGGACTTTCTGTATCATCAAAATTGTTTGGTCAACAGATGACAAATAAAGACAATTTTTATTCTGAAAGATTTCCCTCTTAATAAACATAAATTGTTTCTGTCATTAATTTAGATTTATAATTCCCATCAAAGCTGAACAAAACCTCCATTCTCCCTAAAAATCTTTGTTCCAGATGTAGCGTAAGCAGGGTTTTATTAAATATGAGGGTTGTGCAGTGCTTCAAATTCTGACTCCAAAAAGCTGCTTTGGACCATACGCATCACATAAGCTGTGCCATTTCTGCTCCCTTGAAATCCCAGGAAATGATATAGCTGCTTTTAAGTGCTGTAGAAGTCCTTTGTACTTTCAAGCACGTTTGGGAGATCAAAACCAAAGTCCAGCACAATCTTATGGAATTGAATAACTCACATCCTATACTGGAGCCTGAGATCCCAAGACAAGAGGAAAAATAAAGGCTGCAATGAAAGTGTTGTGGATCGAAGATGCAGACTGTGGGCCAGTATCAAACACATCTACAGTTTCCACCACAAAGTCTTCTGGCTTACTTGTTTGCATTGTTCCTTCTGTAACTTCCATAAGCAACTATGGCACAATCATTGAGTTTTGAGCTAAACTGCATTTAGGCAGTGCCACAATAATATTTTTCTCAGCTGCCACCTGGTTTTCTGAGTTACTTGAATCCCGCAAGTACGACAGGAATGTTCCAGACTTGTCTCCCTTTGTGTCTGCCTGGTGTCAGTGGGTCAGTGCCAGCACACCCTAACTGATGAGTTCTAGTGGAAATTTGGAGGATGCTGTGAGCAGATCAATTTTGTGACTTAAAAATAGCACACCCAAGTCTTTAAACTTAAACTCTATTAAACTCAGTACCAGTTTCACAAATATAATGGAAATATATCATGGGTTCTGGTGTACTATGAACATAAGGTAACTCAATGAAACACTGTCAAAATGTTATTTGTTTCATTACAGGAAATAATACATGTTTTGCTGTTTACATGTCAACTGTCTAATTAGTTGTCCGCCTTATACACTATAGCTAATACTCCACTTATGAGAATTGCACAGGATTATTTTAATTCTCAAACAATGTCTCAGATATGTTTCTTAGAATAATAGAAATGCTACAGCATGATGAGGGCAATTAAAAAGCTACTGCTTGTCTTCTAACAATTTCATGAAAATGTGTTTAATGTTTTTGGACATATCCAACAGTGATTGTAAGGCATTTTTTCTCCTTAATAAAAAATATCATTATTCATAGCTTGACTCTTTAGGATTGACTCATGCCAAATTTTATGAGGGATTCATCAATGCATGCAAAGCTTCCGATTAAGGCATAAGGTCACATCTGACCTTTACAACAGTGACCAGGACAAACCAAGCACTTTTACTGGCTCCAATCTTCTTTATTAATCCTTTCCTTTTCCTATTCATGAAGAAGATCAGCAGCTGGAAACATCATTATAAGATGGCTAGAACTAGTTTCAGAACTCATGCTGGTACATATTCTGAAAATTATAAAGTCAAGTGATTGTCTGCTTTTTAAATGCATTATTAAATCTCTATTGAAACCCTTCCCTTCAAAGTGCTGTTGCCTAAATGTGTAGCGTAATGCTGGTTTGCTTCCTTCTACATTTCTATCATGATTTGTGAAGGTTCAATTAGAAAGTAGTTAAATTGAACTGTTGAGTCATTCTGTTGTGCTGAATTGAATACGTTCACATCCATTAAGTGATGAGATGAACTTTTGCGTAAGCATGAACAGACTTTTAAAGAAAACAATAATTTGAATAGATTTACAAATTCAGATTATGGGCCATTCATATGTTCTAACTTTGATGCCTCTGCCCTTAGTATTGCAGATTTTAGGCTGTTGAATCAGATTTTGCTCCAGGAAGGAAATATAATGAGGCAGTTAGAATCAGACAACAGCACTGGTAAATTTTACTAGATGGAGGAAGTGCATTTAGGAAAAGGAAAGTGGAATAAAGAAGGGGGCATGCCTACTTTCATACCCAGCCCTGCAATTGCTAGTTATTAAGTTGCACAAGGTTATACCTTGCAAGGTAACTTAGTTCTCAATCTCCTTCTCCTTCTTCTTCTTCATGATCCTGGCACTCATATTTTGCAGTCTTATGTCACTCACTTTATATCAGTCTTATATTTCATGGCAGAATAATACATCAGTAGTACAATGTCTACTTTTATATAAGGTATCTTAGAGACAGACATCTTTTTGGGATCAAGAGCCTATCTGACATTATGAAACCATATAGCAGACATTCATAAACTGGCATCCAAAATTTGGGGAGGTGTACAAACAAAACTTATGTCTTTTTCCTTCCATGCAGAAATCTAAGAAAAAGACAGAACAGCTGTCCAGTGTCTTCAGATTGTTTGCATCAATGACATTCTTCCAGCCACAAAGAGCCGCAACCTTTCTAAAACTTGTGGTATTAAAAGCAACAGCAGTCTCTGGTAATTCTGTTGAGTAGGTGCTCTAATGAAAACTCCTTAGCAGGTTGAAGGTGAAATATTCTGAAAGTTGCTTGGACATTGGACTTAAAAATTTAAGAAATTGGAAAACCTTTATTAGAGGTATGGATTTCTGATCATTTAAAAATTGATGTTGCAAGTGGGAAGGGAGCGGAAAAATATTGGAGCAGAAGTGGAAAAAGGAGGAGATTGCCAAGAATACTAAAAAAAGAAATATGGTAATTGGATCTCTTTGATTAAACAGTAACCCCAGAAAGAGAAATTGAAGAAGGAAGAAAAGTATTAACTTTTGGAACTTTCTTTTTGAATTACTTTTGACTAAAAATACTTGGGTGGTTGTTTTGGGGAAAGTTTTTCTTTTCAGGATGGCATCGCTTGTGGATGAACTAAAAATTGAATATCAAAAATATAAAAAGGAAGAACAAGATGGAAAAGATACTTTGGGCACTTCATTTCAATTTTTAGAAATGGCTTTATGTACTTATGAAAAGTTGATTATGCAGCAGAATGACTGGGACAAAGAAGAAGAGGAAGAAGAAACCATCTTTGATGAACAATGGGTTTTTTCCGGGGAGGAGGAGAAAGAGGATAAGAAAAAGGGGATTTTAAGGTTTGAAAAAACAACCCAAAAAAAGAAAAATGAGAGGAAAGGTGGATGCAAGGTTAGAAAGCAAAGGAAAGGGAGTAAGAAAAGGGAAGAGGAGAGACAAAGGGGTAAAAAGGGCAAGGAGAAGAATAAGCAAGAGAGAAAGGGGGGGAGGAGAAGCCTCAATGGTGGGAAGCAAGATCTAAAGAAAAAAAGCTTATTTAGAGACAATGGGTGAATCTAATTAAGGATAAAAGGGGGATTCTGGAAGGTATATAAGATTGTGTTTTTATATGTGTATTTAGAGTATAAAATTTATTGTGTAAATTTAGAATTTATTAAACAGAATCCCAAGATAAATTAAATGTTATATGAAGTACTTTTAAGTTAGGGTAAAGGCGTCACTCCAAATAGTGTATAGGAGAAGTATAGTAAAAGAAAAAAGATGAATGGATAGTTGGAAATAGAACAGACAAAGAATGTTATTGAAAATGGTTATAAGCTGTTATGCTTTGATTGTTTGTGCACTGTTTTTGTAAAATTAATAAAATTGGTTTATAAAAAAAAAAAGAAAAGAAAATGATAACAAGATATGGAAGGATATAAAAAATGAATATGATGTTTGAATTTGTGTCTGTGTGAAGAGTTTTAACCCGGGATCAGACAACCTTCAGAAAAGATGTTTTAGTTTATGTCTTGTGTATTGTGTTTGTAAAATTAATAAAATTTGTTTAAAAAAAACAAACAAACTCCTTAGCAGGGATCACTAGATAGGGACAGAACTAGGATATTGTTGCCTGTGATTATCAGGCCTGGATTACGTACTGTTGCCCTTTCATTAGCTCCATAGTTGACACAGACTATAAGTTATTTTCTACCATTTAATGATGTTTGTTTAGAAAGCCAGGTGTCCTCAGCCTCCTTTGTTATCATTTAGTGGCAGAATTCCTCTTTTGTATTCTTCACTATATCACCTAACAGGTTTAGTGGGATCCCTGAGTAACTTAGCCTTCCCAAGCTCCGTGATCTCCAGAATTCAACTCCATCATGTTCAGCCATTTCCCCATGATGGCTGGGACATTCTGGGAGCTGAAGTCCACAAGTTTTAAAGTTCCAAGTTTGGAGATCTCTGATCTAGAGGATGTCTAATTATACCCAGAAAAGACTTTTGCTGCTACTAAATTGCTTAGGGTACTTGGAATGGGGAAAAATTGTTTAGAACACTGAAACTAGTTTGATCAATAGAACTTTTAAATTAACTGCGTGATTGATTAATCACATTATACAATAGATCAGCTGAGTAAACTACTTACATTCCAGTCAATGGTAGCAAAAAAGGGATGGCGTTTAATTTCTTCAACTCCATCAAGCCCTGCCCCTGCCAAGGTAATGAAAAGACAGAGGGTGTTAGACCACAAGGTTTCTTCCCAATTTGTTTTTATAACTCCCCATCAAGAAAAGTAGGATGGCAGAAACAAGAACAGAGGCTTTGGAATGTTGAAATTATTGAATTATTATTAATTGTTGCTGAAATTATTACAGTTAATTTCCTTCAAGTAGTAAAGCAAAATATTATAATCATTGGATTACTGACTGACTACTTACGATGTGAGAATATATTAATATGTCGATAAAGACTAAAATGATAACACATAAATTAAGGGTGGGACTAGTTCTATTGAGAGCCTAGTTCAAATCCACACATCAAGTTACAAAGCTTAGTGGATAAAAAGTTTAAACCATCTCATAGCACATTCTGCATTTACAGTAAATGGATAAAATGGAGTGGGACTAGCTCACCTATGTACAAAGCCTTGCCCTTTTCAAAGCACAAACAGCTCATTTGCTTAATACATAAACAAATATATATTTAATCCTCATTTTAATATTCTAGCTATTAAAATATTTAAGAGCACATTTAATTTTAGACTCTCCAAAAGCCAAATTAAAATACTCTATAATTTTAAATGTTTAAGTGCTGTTTAACAGAACTGCATCTACATTGTGATTGCTTGTTTTGCAGTTTATAGAAAATTTAAGACATTTCCTTCAGTACAGTACAGGAAATTTGCACAATTCCAGATGTACATTAGAACTCCCATAATGGTCAGATTGGGCATTTCTGCCTTTTCTGAATAGAAGAGAAATTTGAAGAACTTCAATCTTTTCCAATCTATTTATGGCTTTCTTCTTCACTTCAGCTTGATTGATTCCTTTGATTCAGCATTTTTAAAAAACATTTTAGATTTTACAAATTGAAATTAAGCTTTGGGAAATAAGCTCCTTTTAGAACAAGTCTGACAAACTTTGTCTATAAAAGCTCTTATCTGGTAACCAAGAAGTCTTCTGTGCCCCGCAATAAGTTCTTTCCAAAGCAACAATTTGTCTGTCCCTCCTGACTTTATAATAAATGTGAATAATATAAAGCAGATGTACTGCAAATCAAAGTACTAGCATCCATTTTTATTCTTATTTTCAAGAATACCTCTAGGCTTCAAATGGGTCCTACAAACTTTCTTAGAATATACTAAGGAACAGTCACTGTCAAATACTGACTAGGAAAAGGGTTGCTTGGTCAGAAAACAGGCAAAGGTATTTGAGAACATCCTGAATGGAAATGAGGTGAGATACTACAGAGAGTTGTAGGTAGCATTCTGCTAAACTTTTTTATGCTATCCATGCTATCTATTTTGTGAATGTAGAACAACCCCAACAGCTATTTTGCAAGATTACCCTCAATATGTTTGCAAATTTCTAAGAGTCCCTATAGAGTAGACCAAAAGGTTGGGGACCCTGGCCATCCAAGTTCATAGTAGATGTTAAGTCTGGAGCATGAGTGCAAATGATGGAGACGAGCCGGTAGAAACAGTGAACTTCAAACTCTTTATTTACATAGTGTGACAGCTCAAACTGGAGGGCTGCTATAGCCTTCCTTATATAGGCAACTTATTAACTATTCAACCAATAACAATACTGGAGCACTAGCTCCGTTAACCAATGAGAATGGCCTGTTAATGGCCAATCAGATGCTCCTGAACGGACCAATGGCCATTCGAGTTCCACCCATGTGAGGACTCGTGCTAAGATGGGGTCGCATTTTGTTTCTCTCGCGATGTCACGGGCAGTTAATGGTGGCGTATGGAGTGTCTCGATCTGCAACGCTATCATCGTTGGTGCAGGATCGTTGATAGTTTCAGGGAGCGGTGCACAGCTCAACGTGTCGGCATGGGGAATGGCTTTACCGGGACGATATTGTAGCTGATAATTGTAGGCAGCCAAGAATTCTGACCAGTGGGTCATCCTGGGAGAAAGTATGTAGGGGGTTGGCTTGTCCCCAGCGATGATCCCCAGCAATGATTTGTGATCAGTTACAATGGTAAAAACCCGGCCGTACACGTACTCATGGAATCTTTTAACAGCTGATACAATTGCCAGGGCTTCTTTATCGATCTGGCTGTAATTTCGCTCGGTTTTCGAGAGCGTTTTTGAAAAGTAAGCAACAGGGCCTTCGCTACCGTTAGGTAGTACATGGCTCAAAATGGCGCCCACTCCAAAAGGGGATGAATCACATGTAATGTTTAACGGCAAAGTCTCATTGTACTGCATTAGTACGGCGTCAGAAGTCAGTAGTTTTTTTACATTACGGAACGCGTGCTCTTCTTTGTGACCCCATACCCAAATTGCTTTTTAATCTAATTGGCGATGTAAAGGTTCAGTGACAGTCGCCTTGTGCGGCAAGAATACATTCTAAAAATTGATGAGGCCTAAGAACGCCTGGAGGTCGGTCTTGTTCCGGGGTCTGGGAGCGTTTTTTATTGCTCTCAATTTGCTATCGGTCGGGTGAATACCCTGACTGTCAATTGAATACCCTAAGAATTCAACACGATCTGCACATAGTTTGCACTTAATTTTTTTAACTTTCAGGCCTAAGATATCCCCTAAGATTTTTGGAGTGGGGGCAGCAATGAGTACATCGTCAAAATAGGGGACAATGCCTTTGATCCCCTGCAATAGTCTCTCCATTAGGCTCTGAAAGATCCCTGGGGCTACACTGACTCCGAACTGAAGCCGCGTACACTTAAAGGCACCTCGGTGTGTTACGATAGTCTGTGCCTCTGCCGTTTTTTCATCAACCAGCAGTTGCTCATAAGCCTGAGCTAAGTCTAGTTTAGCAAAAACTTTTCCGCCCCCCAGGGAATGGAGGTGTTGCACCACCGGCACCGGATATGGATTTTGTTGCAGGGTGTGGTTTAGGGTGGCTCGGTAGTCCCCACAAATTCTAATGGAGCCATCCAGCTTAATTGGTGTCACAATTGGCGTTTCCCATGGGGAGTGGTCGGTTGGCTTTAAAACTCCCTGGGCTATCAACTTATCAAGCTGTTCGTCGATTTTCGGCTTTAGAGCGAACAGAACTCGACGAGGCTTAACGTGGATGGGAGCTATCTTTGGATTAAGGCTAAAGGATATCGGGGTCCCCTTGTACTCACCTAGCTTTTCCTCGAAGACGTCCCTGAATTTGTGGGTGAGGTCTTCCTCCCAGTCACTGCCGCCGATTCGGTTAATGCCTGCCACTTCAATGCCGAGTGGTGCGAACCATTGCAGGCCTAACAGGCTAGGCCGGTCCTTGTCGATCACCGTCGGGGTAAGTATGCCGTGCAGTTCTTGAATGCAACCCGGACTCGACTGGATCCTGTGACTGGAATTTGGTTCCCCTGGTAGTCCTTTAACACGAGCCATTGGAATTGAAGGTCTTGGTGCCGGATAGTGGGGATGAGTTTCTTGAGGGTCTTCCATGAGACCATTGAAAGAGACGATCCCGAGTCAACTTCCATTTGACAAGGCTGATTTTCAATGTTCACGTTGACCCGAATTTTCTTAGCGTCTAGTGAAGAGGCATGGCCGATAGTGAGTGTTTGGTGGGCCTCTTCCCATCTCAATAGGCGATTCACGGGTCGGTTTCTGTTGGAGTGGTTTGCTGATTCTCGCCTTTCAGGGTGATTCCCTGTCGACTGGTGGAGATTGGTACCCTTCGAGGTCTGGCTGGGTCCGAGGAGACTTCTGCAGACCCGTCCGATGTGGCCTTGTTTTCCGCACTCGTGGCAGAGCGCGTTGCGGAATTTGCAATCAGAGCGGTAATGGTTGGCCCCACAGCCAGCTCATGGTTGCTGGGACTTCGGGTAACGGTCCCGATCGGACCGCAGGCGATGGACCTCTTCTTCGTCGCTGTCTGATGACGAAGAGAGGTCCTCATGGTGGGCCGTCTGTAGCCGCCTTTCTGCATTAGGTGAAACTTCGCCGGCCGGTTGGTGTGCTGGAGCGCGATTTCGGCGTAGTTGGGCAGCCGATTTCTTGGTCGCCTCCGCTGCTGTAGCTTCAGCTATGGCGTCTTTAAGGGTGATGTCGCCCTTTGCCATTATTTTGCTCTGTACGTTTAGAGCGTCTAGCCCGAAGACTACTCGGTCTCTCAAGGCCTCCTCTAGGTTAGTGAAATTGCAAAGGCCTCCCTAGTTCTGGAGGTCTGCAACGAAATCGGCAACGCTTTCTCCTTTCCGCTGGTTTCTTTGATAGAACTCGTGTCGTCTTACGAGCATTGGAACGGTCGGTGCATAGTGGGCCCTTAGTAGCAGTTCGAGGACATCCCAGTCCATGGCCTTCACTTCAGCTGGTTTTGCTTATGCCTTAGCCATTTTGAATACCGTCGGGCCGCAGTGCGTTAGGAATACCGTCTGTTTCTTCCTGGTTGTGGTATTCTTCAGATTATTTGTTTCCAAAAACATTTGAAAACGGACCATGTAGGACTCCCAGTCCTCTTGAGCTGGATCAAACGGAGTGGGTGGTACTATGCCGCCGGACATTGTTCCACCGTTGTGCGCTTCAGCCACGTGCTGAGTTGTCTTAGTTGGCTCTGATGTCATCCAATCCCACCTTGTCGCCAGTGTTAAATCTGGAGCATGGGTGCGAATGATGGAGACGAGCCGGTAGAAACAGTGAACTTCAAACTCTTTATTTACATAGTGTGACAGCTCAAACTGGAGGGCTGCTATAGCCTTCCTTATATAGGCAACTTATTAACTATTCAACCAATAACAATACTGGAGCACTAGCTCCGTTAACCAATGAGAATGGCCTGTTAATGGCCAATCAGATGCTCCTGAACGGACCAATCCGATCCTGCCATTAACAGCCAATCAGAAGTGCAGGGCCAGAACCCTGCACTTGACTTCAAGCTCAAGATAACTTTATTGGCATTATTCATTCAGAACAGTGGACAAGAGAGAATGAATTGTTTCTTGAATCACAGCTTTCAATCTTGTCAACAATGCAAAAGGATCATACATTTCAAGAATTTATTTTTCCATATGTACCTCTTTGTGTTTTAATTATTCCACCAGTACCTCAGGGAAAAATATAAAAATAATGGGTTTTTTTTTTTTTTAAATGATATAGTCTATTAGTAGCTAGACAAGTACTCAAGACTGCTGGGGGAATTGTAAGGTTGACTCAGCCTTCCATCCGTCCAAGGTCAGTAAAATGAGGGCCCAGGTTGTTGGAAGCAATATGGTGACTCTGTAAACTGCTTAGAGAGGGCTGTAAAGCATTGTGAAGTGGTATATAAGTCTAAATGTTATTGCTATTGATATCTCATTGAGTGGAAGCAGTTAGGCAAAGGATGGGTTAATTGCTCTTGGACTTTTTCAGTTCTCAGTCTTTTTTTAGTCTTGGTTTCAGAAAGCATGTGCTTCCCTTAATTTCTCACAGCAATTAAGAGACATGCAGTTTATAAATAATGTCAGAAATGCAAACTAACGTATCTAAAATACATTACAGCTATATATTTTCCACCTAAATAGGCATCTTTCTGCTCTTTTGTGCTACTATTTCTAGCAAAAACTTTCAGAGTTAAGCCGCAACAAAGGGAAAGAAAATTTAAGGCAGTTTCCCTCCCTCCTCTTTCATGTATTATTTCATGGAAGATGTATAGCTCAGCCAGATGGTCATGAAATGAGCTGCCAAAAGTCCTGATAACAACTCCCCATCCAAATGCTAGCACTGGCAGCAACAGATCAAATGTTACCATTTTGTGGGTTGCTATCACACTTCTTTAAGAGGTATTTTGAATTCATACGAAAAGTCACTAATATAGCTTTGAAATGTTTCCATTTCTTTTGCAGTTAATCTATTGTGTGTTATTTCAATGGGTGGTGGTGGGGGTATGTCCAATGCAGCAATATGTTTGTCTTCCTATTTCCATTTCAAATTTATGAAAATGAAATTGCAAACAATGCAATAGTATTGTTATTTCAAACATTCAAAATGCAGCATACAGCTTGTCCATCCAGAAATCCATTTTTCTCACTCTTGTATCTCTTCTCCAAATAAGCTTTTGAGCCAAACATTATCTGGTATCTATTTTATTGAAAGAAATGTAATGTGATCTACAACTTTCATTCACTCCTTGTTCAGTGAAGGATAATCTGTTCAGAACCTTAATAGAAATTGGTTTATAACAAATTCCTTTTAATGCTGTTTCTGAATGAACTAGAAATCTAAGCAAACAAATAAATAAACATTGCAGGCACCTATCCACAAAATCACCAGGAACTGAATGGGACTAAAAGAGGATGATACCTTTATGTTTTATGATAAAACCACCAGAATTGCTTAGCTTAATTATTCTTACTATTCTATGAGTGGCAAGTAATTATTAGAAAAAGTTTGAAAAAGAAGTTGTGTTCTTATCTAATGTCACAACCAAAAATAGATTTCATAGGAAGCAAAAAATTAGGCTATGAAAATTCACTTCCTTTGGGCATAATTAGGTAGATAACAATGTATCACTTACACTGAAGAATCCCCACCCATTCAGGCCAAAATCAAGCTTCATTTATTCTACAGTAGAGCAGACACCAAAACTAAAAGAACACATTACATTTTACATCTTTTCCTACAATGGGAAAAAAAATGTGAGAACACAAATCTAGTTCATTTGTGTAGTCCTGCTTCTCTATGCCTCTAGCATTAGGTACTGACAGGTATTCTGTATCTGTCAGTGGATGATCTGTTGTGCTTCCATTCATGTGTAGTATCTTTTCCAACAGTCCCAAATACATAATTAATTAAAGTGAAATTACCTTGTAGCTCTCCATCATACACTATTTAGCTGCATCATGTATATGAGACTAATTAACTAAAGAGAAAAAACAACTGGAGAAATTTGCCACTGTATTATGCAGTAATAAAATAAATTCCCATACCTAATCTGTTAGATGGATTCCTCTTGAAAAGAGCTCGCAGCAAACTCTGAGCTTCTATGCTCAAAAACTGTGGCATTCCTAGCTTGGCTCTGAAAAAATAGGATATTTTAATACAGGAATAAAAAGCACTGGGTTTTTTTGAAAAAAAATCTACACATCAGCAAAGTTTCAATTGAACATTTAAACTTTCTACAGACCAGGTTTGGGGATAATTTTAATTCAAATCTTTGTGCAACTTACTTAGAGAATTTGTCATCCCTTACAATTGTGGCTAAGTCATATACATACAAAGTCATAATTCTTTCTATTTGAAAGAGTTAGCAAATAGACTGTTCTCTCAGTCTTGTTTCTGTTAAATTCTCTTCTGATCCCTTGTTCTTTCAGCCATGCTATTTAGAATTTGGCAAATAAAACAAACCAAATAAAAATCCTATAAGAACATTCACCTGCATTTTTGTGCATGCTTTTTTAAAAAATGTACATTCATGTATGCATTTCTTCTATGGTGCATATTTTTAGTTTTCATTTGCAACACTCAATCGATTGCAAAATTCTGGACAATGAAGATGTTTTTGTACGGATAGGAAGTTTACATAGCTCATTTGGCCCAGTTCATACTAAGTTTGAAATGTTTGTGTTGATGGGTGAGCTTGTATTTTAGCCCTTCCTAAAAGGCATAATGCTGGATTCAACCAGCACCCTGAATAGGGCACTCCTGCATCTCACCTACTTGCAAGGTGTTGGGTAATCAAAGCAATATACAACTTGGAACAATCAGGTCTTTATTATATTGCAAAACAGTTTTTGATCCTTTTACAATAGGATTGAAGGGCACTGTAACAAGTCTTCTCTGCAGGCTGAAGAGTAAGCAAAGAGAGATTACTGGAACAGATTAACAGATTAACTTTGTTTAACGAGGCATGTGCTTAAGTAACTGCACCGGGAAAGGAATTGTGAGTGGGGATGGAAAAAACTGGAACTGGTTGTTTCCTAATTTAGGTAACAATCCTATATCTTTCCTTTCTTTCCAAATGTCAGCATGGTAATCTAATAATTCTGCTAGATCACATTTCTTATCTATTTCTGCCAACATTAAGACTTCATATAGCTAGTCAATGAGCTCCTCACTAATATTTTGAACATCCAGCTCATAATTCAATATATTGTGCCTTAGATTTAGGCAGCATTGCTAAATTCCCTGGTAGAACAATGGATAGTATATTGGGCTCTGAGAACATCCCAGAAGATTTCCATAATTTAAATAGGTTCCCATGCTGCAAATTGGAATTAAAAGTGGATTAAATTTTTGATAAATTGCTGGAGTTTTCAGCTCCTTGATTAAAAGTGGTCCCTGGGCTACTAGCTACTGTGTTTTAGATATATTTGGAATGTCATTTCTTAAATTTTCTACAAGGTAATTACCGTATATACTCGAGTATAAGCCGAGTTTTTCAGCACATTTTTTGTGCTGAAAAAAAAACCCCTCGGCTTATACTCGAGTCAGATTCCCCTCTGAAAAAAAAATGGTGTGGAGCTCCGAAGCTGGGCAGCCGCTTCCCTGCTTCCGTGTTTCCTTTGCAACTTTTAAGCATGGGGGTAATCGGGAGCAGAAAAGTTCTTGCTTGAGGATATATTGTTTTTTCTTTTTTTAACTGTTTTTTTGGGGGGGAAAGACCCACCGCCATGTGAGAATGCTCAGACACGAAATCTATCCGACCGAAAATAAGTGTGTGTGTGTGTGTGGGGGGGGATTTTAACAGAGGGAAGATGTAGGGAGAAGGCAAAAGCGACAAAAGATCCTTCAGGGGAAACTGAGGGGGAGACTCACCCTTGGTCTAGATGAGCCCCCTTCCCCTTTCTCTAGGCTGAGAAAACAACGCGAGCCGAGGTTGCTTCAGCTCCACTCAGCTTCGTTTCCTCAGCTCCAGCTGCTTTCAGTCCACTCGGGAGGAAGGGCAGGAGGAGGTGGTGGTGGCGGCTCGCGTTGTTTTCTGAGCTCCAGGCTGAGAAAACAACGTGAGCCGAGGTCGCTCCACTCAGCTTCGTTTCCTCAGCTCCAGCTGCTTTCAGTCCACTCGGGAGGAGGGGGAGGAGGAGGTGGTGGTGACGGCTCGCGTTGTTTTCTGATAGTGAGATCATTTCCCAAATTAATTGATTCACTAACCCAAAAGAAGATGTTGATGACAGTGGGAGGCAGGAGTCACTCTCTCCCTTGCAAGAAAAAAGCAAGAGCCGTTCTTATGATCTCTCCCTCTCTCTCTCTCTCCCCGTAATACAGTCAAGCCCTTTCCAGCACCCGCGATCCGCCCCCACCGCTTTGCACCTTGCAAATGCAAAAACCCCAGGATTTTGCATTTGCAAGATGCAAAGTGGCAAAGGCAGATCACGCGTGCTGGAAAGGGCTTGACTGTATTCCGGGGAGAGAGAGAGAGAGGGAGAGATCATAAGAACGGCTCTTGCTTTTTTCTTGCAAGGGAGAGAGTGACTCCTGCCTCCCACTGTCATCATCATCATCTTTTGGGTTAGTGAATCAATTAAACCTTTCATGATATTGAGATTGTTTCCCAAATTTCTCTTAAATCAGGGAAGAAATCAGAAACAAACCTTTGGACTTAGAATAAGCCTGTTCCTATGATGCCATTTTTGTTCACTGCAGTGTGAAAAGTGTGAAAAAACACACTTCTTTTTCTTCATCTTCTTGTTCCCTATTTACTGGTCTCTTTCAAAGAGGAAATTGTGAACATCAAACTTATTCTCAACTGTCCTAGTGAAAGTTTTTATTGGTATCTATTTTTATTTTTGAAATTTTCCAGTAGCTGCTGCATTTCCCACCCTCGGCTTATACTCGAGTCAATAAGTTTTCCCAGTTTTTTGTGGTTAAATTAGGTGCCTCGGCTTATATTCGGTCGACTTATACTCGAGTATATACGGTAATATAACCCAAAAGTTTATTTTGACTTAAAGAACATAAGCTATAGCTATAAATAGATATACAAGTTGGGAATTTGCTACTCACTTGAGAATGAGTGCCATTGTTTCCTTTCGGTCTTTCCCCTGAAATGGTAGTGACCCTGTCAACATTTCAAACTGTAAAGAAGGAATAGAAATTCTAAGAAGCATGAATGGAAATATAAACATAGCATATAGTCTACTGTATTTATCTTAACAATGCAGAATGTTCATGCTCCATAAAAATTAGTACCCCCATTAAGCCCATATGTGGAACATACATGAAGTTAAGAAAGAATAGCTTAAACTGTAAGCTGTGGGCCATTATTTAAAAGAGCATAATTACAGAATAATAAAGTCTTAAGGGACCTTGAAAGTCTTCTAGTTCAGCCTTCTGCTTAGCAGGAGATCCTGTACCATTCTGGATAAATGGTTGTCCAATCTCTTAAAAATTAGCAAGCCATTCCACAGATTAATTTTCTCACTCTCAGATAATTTCTTCTTAATTCTAAGTTGGACTTCTCTTTGTTAAGCTTCCATCCATGACTTCTTGTCTTGCCCTCAAGATGCTTTGGAGTATAGGTTGACCCCCTCCTTCTTTGTGACAGCCCCTCAAATATTGGAAAACTGATATCATGTCACTCCTAGTCCTTCTCTTTGTTAGACTAAACATTCACAATTCTCAAAATGATTCATTGTATGATTGAGCCTCCACTCCCCTAATCATCTTTGTTCTCTTCTCTGCACTTTTTCTAGAGTCTCAACAACTTAATAGATTCATAATAGATTCACTGGACTTTGGGTGTGAATAGTAAAATTGTTCTAATCTTATGGTGATCTAATAATAAAAGTGTTTAATAATAAAAGCATTAAATGAACACATAATTGGGTGCTGTATTATACAGTCCTGTGGAAATGTACAAAAGTTACTCCAAAAGGCATTGTGCTAAAGTTCCCTGTATCTCATGACTTCCAGACAGCCAGTTGCAAAAGATCAGTAATGAACCCAGAGATGAGACCCGTACCTGTTGTATCATCGATGTGTTTTTTTAATGATATAAAGTGCAAGACTTTCAACTGGTGACATGGAAATATTCCCTCTTTCACAAAAGAATATATATCCTTCTAAGCCACAAAGAATGTTGAGTATCCAAAACTACCTGAAAGTAACTACATAGAAGTGGTAGAACAATGGTTCCCAATTGGAGCCCACCAAGTATGTTCAACTACAACTTCAGTCCCATTAATGCTGCCTGTTTGGAAGGAAGGTATTTGTTCATCAAACAAATGTATACCACATTACAAAACATTTTTCCTGGCAAAGTTTGTTCCTCTTTTCTTTTTGGCCCTAAGACCCCTCACCCATCTTTTAGACATTTCCCCCCTTAAAATCAGTTTAAGCATATTAATGGAATGCTAACATCTGCTCTACTTTGATGAAAACAAATTATAATTAGATATTAAATCTAATTTAAATACCTCAGAGTGCGTCTTTCAGCTCCATTTCAGTAAATGAAAGCAATAAAAAAGAAACCACAGTCCCCAAGGAACAGTAATTCTAGATTTGCACTGATAGCTAATTTAAAAAAGCAGAACCAGAATGATGCCAAGAAGAACTACACTAATTTTAAAAGCACTCTCATTTTTTCTGTTTGAACTAAAAAAAAGTCATTTATTTGATACAAGTGGCCTGAATCTACTGTTGCAACTGTTTATGCCTCAAGGGCCCATTCAGACAGAGTGAGACACTTTTATTTGTAGTGAAATTGACCAATAAAGAATTATATTCTATTCTGTTCTGTTCTGTTCTGTTCTGTTCTGTTCTGTTCTGTTCTGCTCTGCTCTGCTCTATCTATATACTCACCCTCACACATACATACATACACATTGTTCTTGTTTTCTTCTGTTTCTGCATTTTCTATTTTTTATTATTATACTTTTTTTATTTTGGGTCTTTCCTTTTTAATACAATTATTATTAAAAAAAGGAAACCTCAACATTGTTTTGGGAATTTTTTCTTAAAAGGATATGCACCTTCCACAAAATTGTAGTATTTGTCAACAAAATCACTTAATATAGTGAAAGCCAATTGTTGGGGAGGGAAAGAAAGGCAGCAATGATATTTTTTTTTAGCAGGATGATGAAAATGACATTTCTTTCAACATACAAGATGTACCTGCCCACATACAGTAGGAAGAAATACCAGAGAAACATTTGCTAAACTGATTCTAGATACTTTTGCATAATATTACTATGCAAAATATTTGTTGATTTTAAAAGTTCAACTTACATTACAGATCAAACCAACATATGAAGAAAAACAGCATAACAGAGACTACGAAGTCCATATGTGACCTAATTTTATGGTTACACAAGTCGAAATATCAATAGCAGATTAAGAACAGATTTTCTAAATATGACCTGCATGTAGACCAAATAATGAAAAATAAATGTTATCAGCAGAATCCCCAAAGTTTAACGAGGTACAAAATATGGAAGGGGGGAGGAGAGAGGAAAAATAAACAGCTCAACAAAATCTAACCATACTTAGTAGTTTTAGAAATCTGAATGTCATTAGGAGTGTAATATGAAACACACACACACCAAATACAGTGTACTATAATATCCTATTGTATGTCTATTACTATAAACTAATCATCTCCCTTTTTAGAAGAGTAGGGTGGAGAAGAGAAGACAAGTATGGAGACAAGAGAGAGTGAAAGAGGAGAAAGGTGGAAGAGCATTTCTTTATCAAGGACAAGTAAGAGACACAATATTATGAGGTATGGTGGTGCAATTGTTAGAATGCATTATTGTAGGCTGTCTGCCAACTGCCAGAAGTTTGATTCTCACTGGCTCAAAGTTGCCTCAGCCTTCCATCCTTCCGAGATGAGTAAAATGAAGACCCAGATTGTTGGGGACAATGTGCTGACTCTGTAAATCGCTTAGAGAGGGCTGTCAAGCTCTATGAAGTCGTATATAAATGCTAGGTGCTATCTCTCACATTTCTATATGCCAAGAGAAAAGAAGAGTATTCAATAGTCTACAACCCAAGATGAGGAATGTAAAGTACCGTATCAAAAAGCTTCAATGGGAGTCAAAGTCAAGCCCAGATCTTGAAATAGTACAAGCAATCCCAAGGTCTAATAAGAAAGCCTGGTCAGATTCTGGGCATGCTAGTACAAGAGAAAGTTAGAACCGATTTTTTTTCTTTAGCAGTTGACTGCTCTTTGCTCAAAGCTTTATGCATTACTGTCTAGCCCCACATGGTTGGTAAGACCAAAGAGGCAAGAGCAGTGTGGATTTCAGGAAGCTGTTTTCCAAATACCCAAACTTGGCTCTAGAAAAAGGACAGAACATTAGGGATAAATTCCTCAAAGCCTTGGACTTCTAGATTATTCCTGTACTTAGTGCACCACTTGGTACCAGGTGCGTGGGAGCCAAAAGGCAGAAGGACTTAGCTCTTCCTTGATGGATTTGAGAATAGACCTCTCCAGTCTCCCAGGGTTTCTTCTGTTCCTAGGAGGGTGAATTCATCTGAGCAGATCATGGCACTTCTCATTAAAAGCTGCAAGCCATACCATTAAATATTATATTTCAGTCCTTTCACTATTCTACCTTGTGATTAACAGGAATCAAATTCTAACATTTCTGAAAGGTAACAGCTCACAGCAGGAAGGAGAGGAGGTGATGGTGACTATGGCTGTGTGATTTAGGCACATAAAATAGGGTCAGGTTTCAACTGCATGACTGCAGTCATTTTCTTTTCTTGCCTTTTTAAAAAAACCATGCCTAATAGGCATTTCAGATAGGCCTGGTTAAAAAGCAGACCTTGCAGAATTCCAGAAATACTTATTATTGTGGTAGAATTTAATAAAAGAATCTTTAAAGTCAATGCTAGTTTCCTCTGTCCCCCGCTTTCTACTAAACACAATTAAGATGAGTTTCTTTCTTAGATTGTATACTTATTGACTAAGTCCCTGCTTAAATGGCTTGCTCCTATCAGCTTGAAGTTCCTTTACAATCTCTTCTTGTAGATACTCTTGGCTTGAGCTAAAACCTTCTTCATGTGAGGGTAGGAAAACAATGCCACTTAAGGATGAATCTGCCCGTTTGTATCACATTTCTGGCATTTCCTGTAGTTCCGAAATAATATAGACATCATGATTGCAGTTTCTATAATCTGGCATCAGATGCTGTCTGACATTGTCGAAGGATACTTCCATAAAAAGAAGCCAACTATTGTTAGAGGGCTGAAGATGTTGTCTTGAATAATGGCTCCATCACAATTCAGAGGATGAAAAGAGAATGAATGAAGTTTTTATAGGGAGAGGGGACTGACTGCATAAATTATACACTGCCCAGCAGAGTCCTGAAAAGCACTTCAAGATGTGCACAACAGAGAGGTATTAATAAAAAAGTAGCTTCTATGCATTATGGAAGACAGGCCTTTTAATCAAATGTTCACTAAGACTTCATGAGGATGCTTTATTATTGACTCCCCCATTTTAAAAAATTGGGGTAGGGGGTAAAATTGGCTATTATAACTGATGGGAATTTGTGAATGTTGAGAAGTAAGCTGTTGGTTTTCTGGTTAAACACATATGAATGAATGAGTGCTGTTGAATATATATTCCATAGTGATCCTTAGGTTGGGCCATAGGTTTACCTAGTCCATTAATGCCAACTAACAGTGATTCCTTAGCATTTTATGTATTAATTTTTTTTCCGTCTAATATAATGGTATGAGGAGAAAGACCACATTACCTTCTGCGTGAAAACCCATGTAATCTAACACTGAACCAAACCCTAGTCATAAACACAGCCTCAGCCTCAGAAACAGAGGACATAATCTCAGAACAAAATCAGACATTTCAAAAATGGTCAACTCATGGAGAACTGAACCACTTTCAGCTGCACGAAGGTGTAAGAGGACCAGACTACATCCAGTTGCTCCCTAACATCTCTGCCTTCCAACTGGTCTCTTTTGTCCTTTTTCTAATGCCTTATTTCTTCCCCAACTACTTGCATTTCCAGTTTCTCTATCAAAAACTTCCAGTTTCTGAATGACTAGTTAGCCACTTCATAATCCTTAAAAGACCAGTCTCTGACAATATAATTTCCCTCTCTTTCGACCACTCTTTAAAAAAACATAATTCAGCTTTCTATAAAATAAAGCCCTCCTGTCTCCTAGCAACAACAGGCTAGGGATGGGGATGCTGCACTTCCCTAATAAGCCATAGCTGTGGCAGACGCAGACATGCTAATGCTAGTGCTCTCCTACTCCAAATTGGATTAGATGTAAAAAAATGAGATTATACACCTTTGGAGCATAAACCCTCCACAAAAGAGGGCACAGTGGAAAAACTGCAGGAAAAACTCAGTCACAGTACAGAAAGTTGAGATCTGGGGGAAAGTGATTTCATAAGAAAATGGAAAGTTCTGCAGTCAATTCCACGGCAAAAGAATTAGTATCAAGATGGGCAGGGCAGGGAGTACCAGGGTGCAAATGTCTGTAAGAACAGATTAGGAACAATTCTCATCCCTAAGACAGGCATATCATGCTGAGCTATGAAAGCAGTTATTATTATTTATGTCACCATCAAAGCTGACACCAAATAGAGTATAGAAAAACTCAAAAAAAAAAAAAAATAGTGCAAGATCAGAAGATATGGAGAGACCCGGCCCATAGAATCACCAAGAGTCCAACCCAACTGAATGGAGATCATCATCATCAATGTATGGATTCAATTTTTTCCTAAATATTTCTTAAAAGGGCTAACACCCAGCTTAAGGTTTACTGTAGCAATCCTACATGGAGGAAAAAGAAGACAACACAGAATTCGGCCTTGTGTGACATATCAAATGACTCAATGAAACCTGTCTAAGGCAAAGAAAATAAGCACTGTAGCTGGAATTAAAAGGAAAGTAAAAAGGCTGGGAAAAACCCAGGAGACAAAATCTTATTTAATATATAAATTAATAAACAAACATTTTGTTTTGGCAATAGCTAGTTGCCAAGACGTTCAAATGACAGGAATAAAAATCTTAGCAGTCTGGCATGTACAACTTCCTACATACTACTTTTACCACCAATGAATTACTGGACTGGTGATTTCAGAGATGAGAATGCTCCAGTAGACACATGATTCACTTATTACTTCTACCTAAGGATATAGCCTTCCTCCATGCAAAATTAAATACCAAAGCATCAAGATTCAGAAAGAAACTACCAAAAAAATCCTACAAAGGTTGAGGGCAGCTTTTCATCCAGGATAAAGAATGTCCATCGTGCCCTTAGAGACAGCAGTGGCTGGTACCTCCCAAACTATCCACAGAACTATGAAAAACTGTACGAATTACATGCAGTCCATTAGTTAAATTACATCAATTGTATAATTATGGACTGAAGTCATTAATATCTGGACTGCAGGAGCTTTAAGGGCTGAAATCACATTTTAAGACAAAAGAGGATTGGTGTTAACACAATACAGGAAATGGCCCTAAACATCTGCAGTCAATTTTTACTCCACATTTATATTTAGATACGGATATCCAGCTTGCAGTTTTGTATGAAACAGACTCTGGATTTAATCCTGAGTGCTTTCACTTGAAGACGAAGAATCCCTAGAGTGCGGAAAAAGTTCTACTTTTTCTTTGCCTCTTACAGTAAACCATACTGAGCTAGAAGAACTACTATCCTGATCACTTCTTTAGAATTTAATAGGACGGAACCTAAAACTTGTGGACTTCAACTCCCAGAATTCTCCAGCTAGCTATGCTAT